>CAWUFW010000357.1:2232500-4653474 GCA_963921515.1 Calotriton arnoldi
TGTCTTTGGACTTCTGAAATCACAAAGTTGTATTTTCTATGTTTACCGACAGGAAAACCATTAAACCATGCTTAAAAAGGGTCCTAGGATATTTAGGCTGCAAAGGAATGAAAAGGCATTCTCTAAATCTGGCTAAAAATAAAGACTTTCAGGCAGGTACTTGCTGCTTTAGGGCGCCCTCGTTGCCAGTGTCCTATCACTTTGGATAACAGTGATCTGTTTAGCGACTACCAGTATGCAGGGCCCTACCATCCTTACACTGGGAATTCTAGTCCTACTGCTGTATGGTCTGAAAAAAACCATAGCTTGGGCGATGGATTTTGAAATGAAAAAGTAATCAACACGAGAGGCAGGTTTATTGTGAGCTGAGCTTTTTTTTTTTTTTAAAAAGAGAATAAGGGTACTTCCCCTCTCAAGAATATCTGGGAGGCATATAAGGTAATTTTTAGAGGTGAGGTAATATCCTTTCAATATACATTTAAAAAGGTCCTGAACAGCCGGTTTGAGGACCTGACTGCAGCTCTTCAGCTTGCTTAAGCCAGGTTGTATATAAGGCAAGATAGTCATTGGGATAGGGAGATCACAAAAAAAGAACTTTGGATCTTCTTGTTAGAAAAGGAAGTAATACCTGCTCAATATTTTGTTCAACAACTTTATGAGGAAGGAGAAAAAAGTGGTAAGTTACTAGCTTGGAAGACTCTGCCTCGAACCATTAGAAATACTATAATTAAGATTAAGACGGAGGGGGCTATGGAGTCAGGAAGTCGATCGATTGGGGAAATATTCTTTGAACATTATCAGAAATTTACAAAGAAAATCTTAACCCCTGAGGTGAGGAAATTTCAAGCTTCCTGGTTGAATTAAATTTGTCCTAATTAACCTTAGTGGAGACTGCTATGAATAGCCGCAGTTCTGTTTTTAGATGCAGAGAAAGCATTCGACTTGATGAGCTGCAAGTTTCTGTTTAAAATCCTTGAGGCGATGAAATTGCCATGTCAGCTCACTAAGTCAATCACTCACATATACCAAGGTTGCTATGCAATATTTTCTTTGAATGGGACAGCTGCTGCCAAGATTAGGATCACAGAGGGTACCAGACAGGTTTGCCCTCTATCACCTTTAATGTTTGCAATTTTTATAGAACCATTGGCCTGCACCTTCAGGAGATCTGAGCTACTTAAAAAACCCATTGTGGAGCCTCCCAGGATTAAACTTTAGATGGATGATTTTGTGTTATATTCACACCTGGATTTAAATACAGTTAATCATCTCTTTATGACCCTTGCTTCCTTCTCCACACTAGCTGGATTTCGGGTAAACACAGCAAAAACAGAATGTTACTTTTTAACATGGACGTACATTTGTTGCCTCACCACCTGCATTCAATTTATCATAAACATCCAGTTAGATACTTGGGCGTTTGAGACTCAGAAAATTTGGAGGATCTATACAGAATATATATCGCTTTATTGGGAAACATTGACTCTATACTAGCCAGATTGCATAACTTACCGATCACAATTATAGGAAGGGTGCTTATGATCAAGATGCATATTCTACCTCAACTGAATTTGTTTTCCACTATCCCGGTGTACCTACCCACCACATTTTTTGACTAGGTTTGAAACTTTCTATTTTTATTGGAATAAGAAAACTTCTGGATGGAGCCTGGGAAAAAATACATCTCCATTGAAACGAGGGTAGACTCACTCTCCCGGTTTGGAAAGCCTATTATTTGGCCACTTTTTAATGACATATGCCAGATTTCATAACATAATGCATGCATAAATCTTTGATAATTTTTATTTAGCAAAAATACTCAATCACTTTTTCATACACCAGTTTTTGAAGAACACATTACCACAAACCTAAATTGGTAAGGTACAGGACAGGTGTTCTCTTTAAATAAACGCAAGTGTAATTGTGGTGATGTCTTAATGACCCCTTCCTCCCCCCGAGTCCATGCTGAAACCCCCCTTAAACGTATATGTTCACCAGAATTACAAAAGACAGTCTGGGCATGGGAAAAAGTTAGGACTGGGAAATTGGGAGATTGGATAAGCAATAACAAGGTAATCACATGTGAGTGTATTAAGGCAAAGCTCCCCCTGGTTCAGTCAGAGAAGGTTATATCTTTCTTACAGATTCAAACTAGTATAAGGAAAATTCTGCCCCTTCAGATAGAATCTGCAAGGGAAATTGTGAAGGAAATATCAAAATCCCAAATGGCGACAAGGAAGATTGGGAATTGGGTTGGATGGTTAAGAGATAGAAGCAGTTTTAAGGATAAAGTCTATCGCTCATTACAAAAGCGATGGATGAAGGAGATGGGGATAAATCTTGTCAAAGATTAGCGGAAAGAAATATCCATTTTGAATTGTCAGGTACTGAGAGGGGCCATCATCCATCACATGCATTTGTATGCTCAGTGACTACTCTGCTACACACCTCAAACATTGCATGGCGGAATGGAAATGTATCTGATAAATGTCCTAAATGCGGTTGGCACATGGGAGCATATAATTTGGAAGTGTGAGAAATTGCAGGACTTCTGGCAGAAGGTTCTTCTCTTTTTGCAGGACACTTTGGAAATTCCAATACTCCCAGACTTGAAGGGAGTATTATTGGGTAGCTGCAGACATTTGGGTGTTAGGACAAGGAACTGGAAAGCTTAGTGGTTCATAGCAATGTTAATCGCTAGATCATTGATTACAAATAAGTGAAATCTAGTGAACCGCCTAGCTTCCATATGTGGTTTAGCAAAGTACTAATTGTTTATTAGAAGGAGAAAATATATGCTAAGAGAATTGGAGAGGAAAGAATTTTTTAAAGTTTGGAAATGTTTTAAAAAAATATGAAGTAATTAGTTGCTGTGTGGAAAATTGTCGGTTAGATAAGGAAATTAAATAGTCATTGGCTATGCAGTATATTGCACAACTCCCAATGCACTTTAAGGGATTTTTAAAGGGACTAAAACAATGTATTGTGCATTGCTGGTTTTAAGAACAGAATACCGGGGAATGCCCATGGAAAAGTACTTTATTGATGATAAAGTTTTATAGTCTATGTCTCACAGTGCACTTTCACATTATCAATGGAAACAGGGAAAATTGGATGCTGTCACAAACTAAAGTTTTACATATAATGAATGTATCAGGGTTGCTGGGTTAAAAGGAACATTAAGAATGCTAGGGTGGTAATTGACCTAGTATTTTTCTCTCTGAGATTGGAATAGAAATTGGCTGCATTATGTTATATGTTGGTGTATGTTGTCTTATTTGTTGTCCGGAAACTATATAAAATTAATTTTTCTATAAAACTGTCACTGTACCCCATACTGTAGTCACACTGTTGTTAACCACGAAAACCTAGCACATTTCTGTTTCAAGATTGTCACGAATGCTGCACTGAGGCTAGCCAGGGAAAAGCAAGATCTGATCTATGATGGTGTCGAAATTGCGATATACTTGGACTTCCCACTAGCGGTACAGGAAGCACGGAAAAATGTATCCCTGTCAAGCGGAAGCTCTAGCAGGCTAATATCCAGTACGCCATGCTCTATCCTGCGCACCTGCGTGTTCAGCACTGCGGAAAGAGACATATTTTCAACAACCTGCAGCAAGCACAGGACCTTTTAAAATCCTGTATGAAGCGCTCACCTACACCACAAGAAGACGACCCTGGCTCAAGACGTTCCTCACCGACTCTTGAGGAAGACTAAGATCAGACTAAGTAAGATTAGGCACTTTGCCTAGTTCCGGTAAGACTATGCTCCTTGCTTGAACTTAAGGCGACAGGAAGAGCATGCCGCCCTGAACACTTTGTCCTTATATTTGCATCAATGCGCCCACATAATGCTGTAATGTACCTTGATGTATCTGTCGTATGATAAAGATTTTCCGGGCTCCCTCGCACTACGCGAGGTGCGCTGACTGTCTCTCTGAAGCATATCTCCAGAGGGAATTCCCCCGAAGAATGGTTTGTAATGTTGATATGATATTAGTTGTCACAGTTCAGTTATTAATAGTGCACTCTCAGGTTGCACTTACTAGCAAAATGCGCTCCCTTTATGATCCGCTGCCATCCCCGGAAAGAGGCAGATTAGGGGTATGCACCTATCAATATGTGCAATGTATACTGACTGTGCTGATGTTTACACGGGCTGGGTGGGATATATTTCCCCCGTGGGTTTGGGCCGCAGGGATGGGAGGGGGGTGGGCAGTTTAGTTAAGGGCTTATGTGTTTCTAATGCATGGCACTGCTCACTATTTGCACAGATGCGATTACATGTCTTTCTTTACGAGCAGTCTTCATTTGGTAACCCCCATGTGCACTTACTCTCCCAGAGTCCACACAGCAATACATGGCTAACTTAGGTTCGGATAAAGCCCCCACCATTAATTGTTTAACGTGGAATGTGCGTGGGCTTCGGGACCCCCTTAAACGCAGGCAGGTCCTGCATTATCTTGACAGACATCGCATCCAATTGGCAATGCTGCAAGAGACGCACCTGGCTCCCAAGGTGCTGCCTACATTCGGCAAGAAATGGGCTGCACACAGTTGCTTCACCTCATCCTCAACGTATGCCAGAGGCACAGCCATTCTGGTTAAAGCAGGCCTGGGGTACTGTTCGTTAGGGTCATTGCAGGACTCCCAGGGCAGATTCAGCTTAATGTGGGGTAGGCTGGCTGGGCACACAATAACACTGGTGAGTTGCTACGTGCCCAACACTGATGATGCTGGCTACTTCAACAATCTATGGGGGCACATACTAGAAATAGGTTCCGCTTATATAGTATGGGGCGGGCCTTTAACTTGGCAATAGATCCGGACATGGATCGCTCCTACCCACATCTACTCTCGCACCCACATGCTGCCAAACATCTCACTGCTATTATAGCTGACCACCAACTTTTCGATGCATGGAGATCCCCTCATCCAACACAGAGGGAGGGTACTTTTTTCTCAAGTGTCCATTCCAGCTGGTCCCGCCTGGACTACTGGCTGCTATCTGCCGGGTTGAACACATGGCTCCAAGAGGTGTCGTATTTGGCACACACTCTCTCGGACCACTCTCCCATCCTTATGAAGTTATCACCGCCAGGTAGCGAATCCACATACCGCTCCTGGAGGCTTCAGCCCACGGCCTTGCTGGATGGTGCCTTTCGGGAGGAATTGCTTCAGGAAATTGTGGAATTCTTCCCACGCAACATAGATAGTGTCTCCACAGTTGCCTGTGTCTGGGAAAGTTTTAAAGTCACTATAAGGGGCCTCTGCAGAGCTAAGAGTGGAGGGATCTTGCGATCCATCAGGGGGACCCTGAATAGATTAGAAAAAGATATCAAACAAATTGAGGAGCAAATTGCCTCTTCACCCCATTCACACCCAAAAGCACGACTTAAAGAGCTGTTAACTGAATATTCATTGGAGGCGGAACGCGAGGCTAAATTTCGCTCAAAATACTACACTGCCAGATCTTATGGGGAGGGTGAGCAACCAGGCAGAGCCCTGGCTGAAGTCAGTAAAATTCCCAGGTTCGCCAACCAGATCCTGGAAATCTCTGATGAGGAGGGCAACAGACACACTGACTCGCGCAAAATATTTAACATCTTTTCCAAATATTATACTGCATTATACCACACCTGCAGTCAAGAACCCCCGGACATAGCCTCCTACTTTGAAGATACAGCTCTCGGATGGATCAGCGACTCTCGCAGAGAGTTCTTGGCTGCTGATTTTGAGGAGGACGCAAATTCGGGCAGCATATAACAGGTCTGCGCTCAAGCAAAGCCCCGGGACCTATCGGCCTACCTGCAGATTTGTATAAATGCTACATTGACCAATTAGCCCCCATTCTTAAGCAAGTCTTTGAGGAAGAAAGGGATTCCAGGATTCTCCCACCGTCCATGAGACAAGCCTTAATAATATCTCTGCTTAAGCCGGGCAAAGAAGCTAACAGATGTGAGGCATGCAGGCCCTTATCGCTAATCAACTGCGACACGAAGATCCTTGCTAAAGTTATAGCCAATCGACTGACCTTGCTAATGGATGGGCTGGTCCTGCCGGCTCAGGCGGGTTTTATATCTGGCAGAGCCACCTCACACAATTTACGTACTACATTCGCACTCCCTCATGACATAGACCCTGAGATTTCGTCAGCTGGGATATTCTTAGACACCACAAAGGCTTTCGATTCCCTTGAATGGGACTACATGTTTACCATACTAGGCAGAATGGGGCTTCCCCAGCCATTCCTTGCATGGATTAGACTACTATATACCCAACCAGAGGCTGTAGTTCAGATCAATGGCTTGTATTCCAACCCCGTCCCTATTAAACGGGGCACGCGCCAGGGGTTTCCACTGTCCCCATTACTATTTGCCCTGGCCGTTGAACCCCTGGCAGCTAAAATAAGACAACACCATAGAGAATATGCTATAATATATCCCTCCCGACAGATACTAATATCGTTGTACGCCGACGACATCACCTTGTATCTAAGGGAGCCCAATGTCGGCCTCAATCCAATCCTAAGAGAATTTATTAGATTTGGCAACCTGTCCGGGATAAGATTGAATTGGAGCAAGTCACAGATCTTCCCACTTACCCCTAGCACAACTAGATTCTCCCTTGAGTTCCCACTATGTTGGTGTGAGACTGAAATAAAATACCTGGGCGTGACCATAACCAGGAATACGGAGGATACTCTAAGGGCAAACTATGGGGCTGCTATTAAAACGATTAGTAACTGGGTGGACCTCTGGATCGCACTGCCGCTTTCACTGGCCGGCAGAGTGGCCCTGATGAAGATGAACATTCTACCCAAGCTCTTCATCAACATCCCGTATAACCCAGGGCGCACCTTTTTTAACACTCTTCGATCTTTACTTATCAAACTGTCCTGTGGTGGGAAGCAGCCCTGGATAGGATGGAAACTCATGACGCAGCCATTCTCCAGGGGTGGATTCGAAGCACTGGATATGGAATTATATTATATCAGTGCCCAAGCCCATTACACAGTATATTGGCTACATCCACCACCTTTCATGCCACACCTAGCCATTGCGAGAATAAACTAGGACGTCAGTCTTAGACAGATCGCGCACTACCTCAGAACCCAAACGCGGGTGTATTGACTCAATATAAATTTCAATTAATAAACATCATTTATAATTATAAACGTAATGAATCTAATGTGCAGCAAACAAGTATGCAAATTGATCAAATGAAAATGAAATGATGATGAAGGAATCCAACGAAATATCTTCAATCCAATTTAATGAAGAAATACTGTCTTCAACAGAAGCATGAATCCATAAATTAAATCTTGCATATAAACGTGGATATTCAATCCCAATGCATTTCGGGTGTGCATACACCCTTCGTCAGGGGAAATCTACAAAAGATATATAATGAATCTAATTACATATAAACAAAACATTACAGTTGGCAATATCATGCAAAACATCCGGGAAGGTCAATATGTCGGAATGTTATTGGTAAATAAACTGAAGCGTCCAAACTAACAGCTGAGAAAACTTAACCAGAAACCTGAAGCTTAATCACACATGTGAATTACAACAAAACAAGATCCGAGCAGGGTCTATACATACGGCAAATTCATCACAATCCTACTACCAACGTGACTAAATGTCCGTGAATCAAAAGTTATTCAAAGAAAGTGAAACACCCGTGAACCATGTGAACAAGAGAAAATGACACTAAAGTCCACCAGCATCTGAGTAATGATAATCAAACCAGTGACAGGTGACTAAACCATTAAGACCGTAACCTCGTAAAAAGCGGGCTTACCCACAATCTTTTGACATTGAATAATGTCTCGAAATCGGAAAAAGGCTGTAGAATTAAAAGATGTATTTACATGAACCGCTTTACCGCGGTCATGTGGTTGATAAGACAGAACAAAAAATAAACGAGAGAAGAGGTATAAACCGGCTTACCAAATGCCCAATGGTAAATTCAAAAATTTAGCCCAAGTGAATCATGACGATGGTCGTATTAACGACCAAAGCGCGTCAATTCCTGTAAAAAATAAGTGTTTAATGTAATGTGACCGAGCTATAACTTTGAATGCTCCCCACGTCCCCAAGCGGTGTGCAACTCACCAGAAAGCGTAACCACGGTGCATGAGAACTGTCAAACGTCCGAGTGCTGGATTAACTGAACATACGAGGCTCAGTGTGAATGAACTTAACTAACGGCCGAAAGATGCCGGCTGAGTGTGCAGTCGTGAACACAAACATAGGACTAATACTAAAAGACGCTGAAAATGAATATAAAAACGGCAGACATCTTAACATAGTGCTGAATGCACTAACATGAGTTTAAACTGTTTGAACTGTGAAAATAAATGACTAATTGTATGAAGCATGATCCCAGTGTCTAACCTTAAGTACAACAAAATAAATGTACGTACATGCGGAACGAATTAAATGAAACAATTTAATAATCACACTAGCTTGAAGGGTGACAGAGTAATAGCAGACATTTTAACATGGTGCTAGATAAACTGACGCGAATTTAACCTTGTTAATCTGTGAATATGAATAACGATATGCAGATCATAATCACAATGACTAATCTTAAATGCAACAAAGTAAATATGCATGCTTACAGAACATGAAATCAGAGTGAAACAATTGTTTAAATAGCGTCATCTGTAAAGCTAATGTGTGATTAAATGCAAACAAAACTACACATCAAAAAATTAATTAATAAAACATATTTAGAACAATGCACATATTTGAAATATTTGAAATAATGAATACAATATTATATGTAAAATTTGACATAGAGAAAAAATAAAGAAAAAATAATTGGAGTAATAAATAAAGTTGATCTTCTCAACAAAGGAACTACTTTTGTACCTACTTTTCACACTAATTCGTTGAATATTGAGATTGACTTATACAAATTTATGAGAAAACTCAGATTACGTTATTTTTTCAGCAATAGAGAACCATCTTTTACCGACTCAGAAACATCAGAATTGAGGGAGTTTAAACCCAAAAGTACGTTTTTAGCTCCAATCACACACAAGGTCTTAGACACGTTTGAGACCCTTGTTCAAAAAGACTTATCTCGGTTACAATCACCACCCAAGAAGAAACATAACCTGACTCTTTCCGATAGGAAAGCACTCAAAGATTTACGGAACCATAGTTCCATCGTTTTTTCACAAGCAGATAAAGGTGGAGCGTTGGTAGTCATGAATCGTGATTTTTATGAAGGTAAAATCAATAGCATGCTTTCTGATGACACTACATATTTACCGTTGGATAAAGATCCAACTTTAGAGTTTCAGACAGCTTTGACACTTATTTTAACGCATGCTAAAGACATGGGTTGGATATCTGATAAAACATCTGAATTTCTCTATGTTAGGTTTCCACGTAGACCTGAAATCTATATGTTACCGAAAATACACAAGAATCTTAAAGATCCTCCGTTTCGCCCCATAGTCTCAGGCTGTGGATCGATTCATGAGCCTCTTGGACAATATTTGGATTTTTTTCTCCAAACAATTGTACAATCTGGGAGCACATATATACAAGATACTACACATTTTTTGACATTGTTGGGTGACCTTGTATTGCCTACGGGAGCAGAAATATGGTTATGTACTGTAGATGTGGTAGCCTTGTACACTTCCATACCTCACGGAGCAGGCATTGAGGCAGTTGAATGGGCACTACTCCGTAGTGATGATTTACAAGTTGAGAAAGTTTTTCTATTGGAGATTTTACAGTTTTGTTTATTCCACAGTTACTTCAGATGGCAAGACAGGTATTTTTTACAAACCACAGGTACATCCATGGGTTTTTCTGGGGCACCTAGTTATGCTAATATCTTTATGATGATGTTTGAACATGAGCATATATTGAATGACCCAGATTGGACATCACATTTGTTAGTTTATCGTCGATACATCGATGATATATTCCTTATCTGGCAGGGCACACAGGTTGAATTATCAAGTAAGCTCAGGCAATTAAATGATAAGCATTCGAGAATACAGTTCACTCACATCATGGATCAACGATCTATTTCTTATCTGGATGTGCAGATAGAATTGAATCATTCATTGATTAGCACTAAGGTTTTCACCAAACCAACTGATCGCAACAACACTTTACTGTACACTAGTTTTCACCCTGAGTCGCTTAAGAAACATCTTCCACTTTCACAATTTTTACGCATTAAGCGCATAACTTCAGACCATTCACAATATCAAAACAGTTTGCACAAATTTCAGAAAGGTTTTTTAGATAGAGGTTATCCTCATGAGGTTATTGATTCTGCAGTTCAGAAAGTTGCCTCTATTCCCAGAAAGGATTTATTCGTTAAGAAAAAGATACTAAAAGTAGACGTGATGTGTTTGTATCAGTTTTTCATCACAAGCCTCTGCCATCAAGAAAGTTATTCTCCAACGTTGGGAGTTACTACAATCAGAACCGGATTTTGGTTATCTGTTTAAAGATCCCCCAATTTTTGCGTACAAACGTTCTCAAAACATTAGAGAGATATTGAAAAACAAACAACAACAAAGAAAAGTGAATGATCTAAGAGGGATGCAAAAGTGTTACAATTGTTCACATTGTAACAATGTTCTACAAGGCAAATCCATAGCACATCCCTGGTCGGGAAAATCGATCAAACTTCTATTCACTGCTAACTGCAATACGCATCACGTAATTTATGCCATACGTTGTCCGTGTGGTCTTCTTTATGTGGGCAAAACGGAGAGATCACTACGTACTCGCATCACTGAACATAAAAGCAGAATCAGAACTAACGTGATGTCCTCTCCTTTGGCTAGACATTGGAGTGAATCTCGCCATACGATTGCCCAACTCAAATTCACAGTTTTGGAGATTGTGCAAAATCATTGTGATAGAGACATGGCCAAATTCATTACACAACGTGAAACTTTTTGGATCAGATACCTGGACACCATGTGCCCAAAAGGTCTCAATGACAGACTGGAACTCTCGTGTTTCCTGTAATTTATTCACACAACCACACAACTATGGTATTGACACTACATACCACAGAGATAGGGGTCATTGGTCGATTCATCAACATGTTATTTATTACTCCAATTATTTTTTCTTTATTTTTTCTCTATGTCAAATTTTACATATAATATTGTATTCATTATTTCAAATATTTCAAATATGTGCATTGTTCTAAATATGTTTTATTAATTAATTTTTTGATGTGTAGTTTTGTTTGCATTTAATCACACATTAGCTTTACAGATGACGCTATTTAAACAATTGTTTCACTCTGATTTCATGTTCTGTAAGCATGCATATTTACTTTGTTGCATTTAAGATTAGTCATTGTGATTATGATCTGCATATCGTTATTCATATTCACAGATTAACAAGGTTAAATTCGCGTCAGTTTATCTAGCACCATGTTAAAATGTCTGCTATTACTCTGTCACCCTTCAAGCTAGTGTGATTATTAAATTGTTTCATTTAATTCGTTCCGCATGTACGTACATTTATTTTGTTGTACTTAAGGTTAGACACTGGGATCATGCTTCATACAATTAGTCATTTATTTTCACAGTTCAAACAGTTTAAACTCATGTTAGTGCATTCAGCACTATGTTAAGATGTCTGCCGTTTTTATATTCATTTTCAGCGTCTTTTAGTATTAGTCCTATGTTTGTGTTCACGACTGCACACTCAGCCGGCATCTTTCGGCCGTTAGTTAAGTTCATTCACACTGAGCCTCGTATGTTCAGTTAATCCAGCACTCGGACGTTTGACAGTTCTCATGCACCGTGGTTACGCTTTCTGGTGAGTTGCACACCGCTTGGGGACGTGGGGAGCATTCAAAGTTATAGCTCGGTCACATTACATTAAACACACTTATTTTTTACAGGAATTGACGCGCTTTGGTCGTTAATACGACCATCGTCATGATTCACTTGGGCTAAATTTTTGAATTTACCATTGGGCATTTGGTAAGCCGGTTTATACCTCTTCTCTCGTTTATTTTTTTGTTCTGTCTTATCAACCACATGACCGCGGTAAAGCGGTTCATGTAAATACATCTTTTTAATTCTACAGCCTTTTTCCGATTTCGAGACATTATTCAATGTCAAAAGATTGTGGGTAAGCCCGCTTTTTACGAGGTTACGGTCTTAATGGTTTAGTCACCTGTCACTGGTTTGATTATCATTACTCAGATGCTGGAGGACTTTAGTGTCATTTTCTCTTGTTCACATGGTTCACGGGTGTTTCACTTTCTTTGAATAACTTTTGATTCACGGACATTTAGTCACGTTGGTAGTAGGATTGTGATGAATTTGCCGTATGTATAGACCCTGCTCGGATCTTGTTTTGTTGTAATTCACATGTGTGATTAAGCTTCAGGTTTCTGGTTAAGTTTTCTCAGCTGTTAGTTTGGACGCTTCAGTTTATTTACCAATAACATTCCGACATATTGACCTTCCCGGATGTTTTGCATGATATTGCCAACTGTAATGTTTTGTTTATATGTAATTAGATTCATTATATATCTTTTGTAGATTTCCCCTGACGAAGGGTGTATGCACACCCGAAATGCATTGGGATTGAATATCCACGTTTATATGCAAGATTTAATTTATGGATTCATGCTTCTGTTGAAGACAGTATTTCTTCATTAAATTGGATTGAAGATATTTCGTTGGATTCCTTCATCATCATTTCATTTTCATTTGATCAATTTGCATACTTGTTTGCTGCACATTAGATTCATTACGTTTATAATTATAAATGATGTTTATTAATTGAAATTTATATTGAGTCAATACACCCGCGTTTGGGTTCTGAGGTAGTGCGCGATCTGTCTAAGACTGACGTCCTAGTTTATTCTCGCATTTAAGCATTGGTGGTAGGGTGGAACCACCTCAGAAAACGCACACCAATCTTTGGTTAAATATGATTCTTGTTTTAAGAGATTATTAGTGAAAACATTGAGTGCATCATTGCTGTGTATATACAATTTACACCTAGCCATTGAGCAGGGATACAGGGCACCCACACCCTTAAATTCCTTTCTTAGGATCACGTGTCCCTGGGTAGGGAGTGACATACCATAGTGTTACCTGTACCAACAATGCATGGAAGCGCTTTTCTAGAGAAATGGGCAAACCTGTACTCTATTCCCCACTTGTGCCACTGCCGCATCTCCCACATGCACCTGTCACCCGGGAGACTATATGTCGGGAAATTCTTCGTAAAAGAAACCTAAATACATGGGGCGATCTGTACCAGGAGGGCAGGTTTAAGGAATGCACAGAGCTATTGACTAGGGAGAGAGTTACCCCATTTGAATAATTTCTGTATATACGATTGAAACACGAAATCAGGGCCAATATCCCGGGCTTCCCACATGAGCCTCCCACTCTAGAGGTATTGCACACAGTGTTCAAGATGACTGGTCCAGCACACGTTGTGTCCCAAATATATCAAGCTGCACTGCTAGAAAGGCCACACTCGCCATCCGGGGTCAGAGCAGCATGGGATCAAGATCTGGGTAATCCCATGTCAGATATACAATGGACTTACTGTTGCGCGCAGACCGAAGACATCACGGCCAGTAGCCGGCTGCGAATTATACATTTTAAGTTCTTGCACAGAATCTATTATACGCCTGCATTGCTATATAAATATAAGCTGAGAAGCGATGATCGATGTATGAGATGTCGACAGGAGGGTGCAGACTTCCTGCACTTGGCGTGGGCATGCAGCGAAGTTCAGGGGTACTGGCGGGAGGTGCTGGATGCACTACCCAAAATGACTGGGGCCCCGCTTCTGAGGTCCCCCCTGCTCTCACTGCTGGGATGCACAGCTGATATTCCAAAAACGTATCGGAAATTCATAGCGCTGGGCTTGTTGCTGGCTAAGCGCAGGGTTGCCTGCAGATGGGGCAGTGGGCACGCCCCCAAGTTCAAAGACTGGCTCACTGATTTCATATATGGTAGATATCAGCTCACAACATATGCAGACCTATTGCCAGCTACCTCTCGCCCAGGGACATCTGGGAACCCCTGGTGGCATACTTACGGGAACAGGACGATTGAAGGTGTGCTCACCTTGCTAGATAACTGTGCGGAACTCCCCGAATCAAGCTGTGGCGACTGCATGAGCCCCACCCACAGCAGGTACTGCATGTATTAAGGAAATAATTCTATGGCCCATGCCGCGGAATGTCTGTGCGAACAGAAATTTCATGCTATAGTCATGGATTGCAGGAGGGGGTGGGGATAAACTGTTTATAGATGTTTAAATACTGTAAACCAGATGTATATATGAAGACTCATTACATGCACTGTGCCTTTTCACGCTATAATGTACCTGGTGGTGCCTATGTATTTGTATGTTTGAAAACTCAATAAACAAAACAAAAAAAAAGATTGTCACGATATGACATACTGCTGTTATTTGCATCTCATATAACCCTCATATGATGTTTTGTGTTGAACCCTGCTTCCTTTAACCAGCCGTTTTTGATGGGGAACCTCGTGATTGTCTTATTGACTGCCCTTCTAATCAAACCTCATTTGGATCTCACAGATAAACGTCTACCCAACTGTAATTTTCTATATTATGTCAATGGTTTATATCTTAGAAGTGACAAAGGCTCCTTAGTTACTGTCTATCCTATGTGCACCCTGTATGACATTAAGAGTTGTTCTTTGCCAAACATAAATTTTTCCCAGGTTTCTGAATTAATTACCCTCACGTGTGCATGCATTTTGGCTTCTTGCAAGTCTATCACAATATTCACCAATTCCAAGTATGTTTGTGGAATCCGCCACAAATTTAGGCTTCTCTGGATACAGTGGGATTCCCTATTTCAGTGGAAGTCCCTATGAAAAAATGATATGATGTTGAAGGTTTACTTACTGCTCTTCAATAGCTATCCAAAATTGCTGTTGTTAAATGTGCAGCTCATTGGTCTACTCAAGAGCAAATGTCCAAAGGAAAAGTCTTTGTCTCCAAATTCCAATGTCACTTTGTATGTATCCCAAGGGATTGAACCCTGTATGCCATCTTTAAAGGCTCTTGTTGAATTCCAAGATGATACACATGATGTTGAAAAGAGTGCTTCATTAAAACAGCACTGTAAAAGGGACCCAGATGGATTGTACAGGGAAACAAAGGTAGAATGGCTGACCTTAAATTAATACTCCATGCCCTTGCTCAAATGGATCTTGCCACTGCCCACGTAAGCAAAATCAGGAAGAGAAAAGAGGCACTTTGTATTCCAAAGGAACTATGATAATAAAAGCCATATATACAACAATGTCCCAAAGGAAATCACCCAAAAACATTAAATACATTTGCAGGGATAATCCCACTTACTGACCCTGCTGTTGCATTAAATGTATTGCAGATTTTGTAAAGATTCTTAAATGTAATCGTTCTGTACATTACCTGAGTAGAAAGACAATTCCAATACATGAAAAGGTGGTGTAAGTGACGGCGCAGCGAGAGTGAGAAGTGAACAATGTGCGAAGGAAAAAACAAACATACAGGGGCCGATTCCGATCTCGGGCGGTAGGGCTCCGAATCGGATTCGGCTTAACCGGATCCGATTCGGAGCCCTATTTCCCGACCGATTCGTACGCGCGTCCGGGCGAGCGAGTACGATGCGAATTCGCCGACCGACTCGTCTAGGCGTCCCGACCGCTCCGACCGACTCGTTCCCGGCTCGAACCGCACCGACCGACTCGCTCGGACTCGACTCGCACCGCGCAATGGAGACGTTCCCCGGCCGGGTAAGTACGATGCGCGCCGTGAGCAGTCCGTCTGAGCCGCGCACTCCGGCTCGAAAGAGCAGTCGGAGCCGTACTTTGGGGTCCGTGTCGGACCCCCCCTGTACGCGTAGCCGCGCGGAGTCGCACACAGGGGGACCCATGGGTCCCCCTACCTGTGCGTGTACGGCGCGAATCGCTTCGCCGCGTACACGCTGTAGGGGGCGCACTTGTCCGCATCGCACCCATTGAGTCAATGGGAGCCCGCGAACGCGTTGTACGACCGTCTCCCATTAACTTCAATGGGAGTCCGACCGACTCGAGTCCGATGGCATACGTGCGCATCGTACTCGTTCGGTCGGGCTGCCAGAGTCCGATTCGGTCAGGAATCTCTCCGAGTCCGGCTCGGTCGGAGAGATTTCCGGCCCGCATCGGCCCCACAGTGTGCATAAACCAGAAATGCCTCAAGCATCAGAACATTAATTACAAGGTAGAACACCACGAAAAATAAATTAGTTAGGTGTCTCATAGTCTGGCAACCAATGCAAATACGGTAAAGAATGAAAACTTGACGTTTCGATCCCTTAACATCATTTAATAGGGTCTTCCTCAGGACATAATTGTAGCAACCTAGAAAGAGATATGGGAATTGTCAGAATATTAGAGAAATAAATAAGGGGAGAAGAATCAAGGTGAATGATACCATCATGCTGCTCACCTGACCCAAAAAGGGGCATGCGTCAGTGCAATGTTTAGAAAACAGAACCGGGCAATCAATATCCTACAGTTTGACACAAGTAGCCTATAAAGTAAAGAGCTATAATTATGAAAGCAAATTTTTCAAAGAGATAGGAACTGAGCCAGCAGAAGAAGAATCTATGCAAACTTCAAAATGACCCGAGCATGACAAGTTATGTAGAAACCACGGTAGAACGCCACAGAAGCTACATAAAAGGTCTGGAAACAATAGGGAGATGACACAGCCACTAAGCAAAAAGTACAATGTGCACCGCAAATGTACAAAGATGTGTTAACTATCCTACAAGGATCAATAATCCATAGACCCATGTGCCAGAATAGCCAGGAGTACGTACCCATGGCAATCATATTTTACAACAAACCACATATCCTCAGTTTCTATCAGATGTACAGGCATGTGAAAGAATAGGAAGACACATGCACCCAGAATCCGCGTGCGGTGGATAGGCTCCAGAGTATAGGGAGAAAAAGTCACTGAGATAGCATACTAGTGGTGTCCTGAATACAACCAGCAAAGTTCCCTATGGGCACAAAAACCGGGCCAAGGTCAAACAGCGTTAAAACAAAACAGTTGATTTAAAAAGATCTGTGATAAAAAGGGAAAACAACATACCAATGCGCATCAGTCTTAAACCTGAACTCCCAGTGGCCGCCCTTCGCATTCAGTTGGCAAAATGCGCTCAAAATGTGGTTAAAAAGGAAAAACAGAGAGAGGACTAACTACGTGCATGGGACTCAGTAAAGACAATCCGCATCACATTGGAATGCTCTAACTAGAAAGAGGACTGAGTATGTGTTTGATACTCAGTAAAGCCAATCTGCACTATATTATATTGTAATTGTCAAAATGGCTTAAAAAGACGAAAGTAGAAGTAGACCAAAGACATAAGAATGGGACCTGTAAATATCATTAAGGCATCGTAGAAGACATCAATCACACTAAATGAGTGATGTATGGAGTGGAATCCATCATCCATGAGAGACTGTTTCAAAACATAGTTCAAGGCCAGCAGTGACTGTGACAGGCTTGCGTCTCAAAACACCAAAAGATGGCAGAGAAGAGTTGTCTATGCATACATATCTGACAAAATCAGTATGCAGATCGCACATACCAACAGGACCCGGTTAAAAGAAACCAGAGGAGGATTAACTAAAAAAGGAGGGTGGGGGAGGAGAAGCAGACAAAGAAAAGAGGGTGCTAGAGAGTTAATTGTTCATAGCACAAAGCAAACACAGATTGAGAAGTAATTTGCATTGTCCATCGATAAGCCTGCCAACACTGTTGAAAGCTTGCTCCATTCATATTCAAACCTCTGTCCATTGATCTCAAATGCTCCATCCATTTGCACTTGTGGATGCAGATGTTTGGCGTGTTGATTGCCAACTCAGGCAGTCAGTGTGGGTACCTCTATCACCTGCCATCTCACGGTGTCGAAAGAATGTCCATGTTGCTTATAGTTTTCCATAGGAGGGGCTCCAATCGTCTCTCAGGTGATCCTGCTGCGGTGCTGGAGTATCCGTACCTTGATCTTCTGTGAAATCTGTCCAAAGTAGATCCTTTGGAACATTGTTGTGTATATGGCCCACATACGCAGAGATGGCATGATCCATGCTGACACAGTCACTGACTTGCCCCCTTGTTTCCTTCCACTGTCCAGCGGTATTGGCATCCCTGTGCTACTGAAATCTTGGAAAGCACATCAAGAGGAGCTCTGGTGCCCACCCACCTGATGTGCCCGTCTAAAGATGTTTATAGCCTCTTTTCACTTGGTACTACTGATAGTATCTTCAGTGAACTCATTCAGAAGTGAGGAAAATCACTCAAGGTGTCAGCGCTTTGTGGTTGAACTGAGAGGAGAGCTCTCAAAGACCGCTCTAAACAGTGAGTTTCACTTTCAGGTTTGCTTGACAACTTTTAGTAATGTGCACTACAAAGCCTTTTTACAGGTGTGCTCTGACTACACTCAGAATTGTTTAAGATGCTAAAGAAGGACAAGCCTCGTTCCTTGATTACTGGGGACTGCTCAGCGGTACAAACATCCTATTTGCAATGCTAACGTCAAAACAAATGCCTTGCCTTGTGCGGGCAGCAAAAGCCAAATCGTGCGTATCTAGCATGTATGGCAGCTGTGCACACATGAGTTTATTCCTATTCAGAAGTATTTACTAAGTTTTCCCGCAAGAATCCAACACATATGGCATCTTTTTGACATTCAGAACCACAAGAGCACAACACCTGTGGTGCATCCAAAACACCGTGCTGTAATCCGCTCTCTGCAGCATATCTTCATTACTATACTTCACATTATTAATCACACAAATGCAGACTCCTAGGCAAATAGCGTCTCTAATGTAGGTCAACCTGAAAGCGCTTTTAGTTGTGGATCTTCCAGTTGACTAATTGCAATGGTTTCTTTTGGAACTAGGTTTGGAAAATGTGATTTTACCCATTGTGCCCTCCTGCAGGAAAAGGCATGCTTATTGATTAAAAATTGCAAGTGAAAAGCAATAGACACCATGAATTAGCCTGTTTTCTTTGTGGTTCATCTTAAAAAAGAAACACATACTCTAGCAAATTTATTCTGTACATAAAATTGTCATGATTGATAGAATGCAGAGTTACTGAAAAAGTGGTTCACTTTATGTTCTGTTTGAAAAACAAACGCCACAGGGGAACAAGTTGTTTTCTGTTCTCTCTTGGAGTGAAAACGGGAATGTGGAGCCAAATTTATAATGCTAATTTAATTTTGCACTCGGAGTATTGAACTTAAAGTGAAATCACTATTTACACAAAAATACAAACATTTCATTGATCTTCAGATTTTTTTTTTTTTATCTTTGAAGTTATATAGTGCATAAACCGGGTCATTTCCAACGCTGGAGCACATACAACATCTGGCAGCACCACCCAATCTTATCTTGTGAGTTTTTTTCTGGGTAAATGGTAGAGAAGTTTCCTGGCATTATTCAGTTGCTGGTCGATTTGAAGTATTCTGTGAACGTGGCTTTTTATACATCGAATCCTAATGAGGTAGTGTGACCCATTCTACTCGCTCACAATTCTTCACTGATGTTGGTACCTGTTGAAAATGAAGATATAGCACTACCACGTTTCTGCCACTGACAACTCAGTTGCCTTGACAAAATAGGGAAAAGCAGCTCCAGCCTCTTCTACAATGGAAACTAAGGGCCTGATTATGAGTTAGGCGGTCTCGCAGCTGGCCGCCACACCAGTGCCCCAGTATGAGACCACCAAACAGGAGGTCAGACCGCCAGCCAGATTACAAGTTGAATCCTGGCGGACGGTCCTGCGGCGGTGATCCCACGGTGGTGCCTTTCTAAAGCTCAAAGGAGAGCCATAGGGCCTGATTAAAAGTTTGGTGGTGTTGCAGCGGGCCGCCCGCTGCAACACCACCA
The DNA here is from genome assembly GCA_963921515.1 of Calotriton arnoldi. Classification (NCBI taxonomy): domain Eukaryota; kingdom Metazoa; phylum Chordata; class Amphibia; order Caudata; family Salamandridae; genus Calotriton; species Calotriton arnoldi. The sequence continues at coordinate 2,252,461 of CAWUFW010000357.1, forward strand.
AACCCATAGCCTGTCCGCCATATTCCGACTGGAATACAGGTCAGGCAGTCCTGCGGCGGCGGTCCCTCCGCAGTGCCTTTCTAAGGCAGTCCATGCCGTGCAGGACCAGGGGGTGCATACACACAGGAAGGCACACCATGTGCCCCCCTGCATGCACCCCAGGCCCAGAGGCTACAGGGGGCCCTGTAGGGCCCACTTAGTTTCCTCACCGCCTCCCTTTTCATGGCGGCATCACCGCCATGGAAAAGGTCGCATTGAGGAAACTCGTAATATGCTTGGTGGTGTCACAGTGGCACCGCCAGCATATTGCGGACTCTGACCACTGTGCCACTACCGCAGGACCACCGTAGTTGTAATCAGGCTCACAGAAAAGCAGTACCACAGGAGTTCCACAGCACGTTCCTGCACAGGAAGAAATGCTCCATGTCATGCATTTCTTCCTGTGCAGGAACTGGGGGTGCAAACATGCAGGGGGCACAGCTTGTACCCCCATGCATGCACCCCCTGCATAGAGGTTCAGGGGGGCTTGTAAGGGCCCCATGAGTTGCTTCACCACAACCCTTTCCATGGCAGGCTCACTGCCGTGGATCGGGTTGCAGTGAGGCAATTCGTAATATACTCGGTGGTGCCGGATCAGCACCACCAGCATATTGCGGCCTCTGACCACCGCAACACCGTTGCGGGATCCATGATCTCCAACGGTTGCAGCAGTCATGTGGCGGACCAACCCCCAAACTCGGAATACCACGGGTTCGGCTGGCATCGGGCTGCCGAACTCGTAATTAGGCCATGAGTGTTTCTATCTATGGGGACCAGAACTTGTCTACCGAGGACACTACTGCTTCTGGCTCTGATTTTGAAAAGTTTAGGGAGTACTAGGTAATGTACTGAGAGGCAGGGAGGGACGGGGTGTATTTATATCGCGGGCAAGCCTGTTATAATAAATTGTTTGTATTCAAAACAAATGTGACTCTGGTCTCCGATAGAAACAGCTAGAAAGTCATACCCCAGAATACTAAAAGGTGCTGTGATTTCATACTAATGACAGATTGTGTGCTATACAAATGCTAATTAAAAATAACAAAAATAAACCTAACTTTTTAATGGACGTTATTAAAGTTGGGCATATACCTCGAGTGTGGGTGTGTCTCAGACGAATCTGTACGTCATAACCGTTATGAATCTTGCATTTTGACAGCCTTGTGCATGTTATGGCTCGTGGCTATCAGCTGTGCTTGAGTATGGGGAACTTAACTACCTCACACACATACCTCAAGCCAGTCAGTGCACATGCTAATCATTCAGATGGCCCATACCTGATTTGGTAAAGATGTCTGTCTACCCACAGCACAGTACAGCCAAACATACCCAACATATTAATCACACCCTCATTACTGATAATCCTCCTCAAACAGAAAACAGACTTTGGTGTGTGAAGCAATCCTTAAAGCCTGGCTGGGTAGATATCCAAACATGACAATGGTGCAAGACCATACTAATGGTAATATAGTGCAATACAAACATCTGAAACAGAACATACTGTAACATGTAAAAGTGTGTGTGTTTAATATTGCAGCAGTTAATAATTGAGAGGGGGTAGAAGGGAGAGGGGAAGGGCCAAAGCTGGGCCAAGAGTAGGTAGGCATCTAAAGCAACCAAGACCTTTTTTTGGTGTATATGATGTTTTGGAGACATGTATACCATCTGTAAAGTATTTTTGCCCTTGCATGTGCAAAAGTATGCATTTAATATTCTCTTTAAAATTTCACAAACGTGCAGATTGCCTCTGGACATATGGTATATGAAAAACATATGAAGGTACATATTCTGAAGAATAAGTGATACTGTGGGCAGTGACATAAAAAACCTGTATATTGACATACTGTGTTTCATTTGTCACTGGTGATATATGACAGTGGTGGAGCATAATGCCGGACCGCAAATGTAGCGGAGAGCGAGTGAAGTGAGCAAGACTGACCTTCTCAAAAAGGGGTGGTGGGGTAGAATCCAGGGGTTTCGAAAGAGCACTCCTGAAATATTCCAATACTTTCATTATGTGCCAGAGAATGGAAAGACCCTTCCCAGGAGTCTTGCAGATTGACATACCCAAAGCATGGTTTGAGAAAAAGGTGACAAAATAATGCATTTTGCAGAACAATGTCCTTAAAAAGATTTCTAAAAGGCTGTGGGTGACTAAGAACACGTAGCAAATGCAAGTTCACATGCCTTATCATTGCACCCATCCACACCTCTACATTTTTCTCTTACACTTTTTTACATTTTACAATTCTTTTGTCCCTAAACATTACCTTGTTGGTTTATGAAAATAAACACATTTTGCTAACAAATATACGCTTTTAACTTTGGAAAAATATAATAATTTCTCCCAAAGAAAAGGTTTTTATTTAAAAAACAAAAAAGGTACACCCTTTTTCCTGGAATGCAAGCTTTCAGGAAATCCGTCAAGTTGTCAATTTGTACAGCTCTCCTGTACTACTACCATACATGGATACATTCTACTTTTAATGCCCATGCATTACCATCTCATGCCATTGATGCCCACACTATGCTAATAATTACCATCATTATACCAGGGCCTGCATCATACTACGAGTGGGCATCATCATGCTGTGAGCGTTCACATATTCCAACCATTAAGCCAGTGTGAGCATTATACCTGGGCGTGAACACCATCATCCCATGGATGCCCATACTAGGCTAAGAGTTATTAAAGCCATGCTTGGGCCAGCCTTATACACAAGTAGGTAACATCATGTCACAGATGCCTGGAATGTGCGAAGGATTACTACTATTATGCCAAGGCCAGCTCTATGCCAAGTTTGTCCATCATTATACCATGAAGCCCAAAATATTCTAGCAATTACTACCATCATGCCAGGGCCAGCATTATGCCACGGGTTTGCACATCAAGCCACAGATTCCCGCACTACGCTTGGAATTACCACCCTTATGGCAGGGCCAGCATCAAACTATGGGTAGGCATCAGCATGCCAGCAGTGCCCAGTTTTACCAAACTATACTAAGGACAGGCATCATGGCATGAATGACCAGAATTAGGCAATAATTGATGTCATTATGCTAGAGCCAATATTTTACCATGAAAGGGTTCTTGGCACAATACTCACTCTCATGTGCATACACACACACACACACATTTGCATACACAAACATACTCAGACACACTGCATTTGGGCCACTTCTGTCTTACTTTTCTGTGCCACTGGTGTTGTGGGTAAACAGCGTTTAGTTCGCAAGCGGAACAACGCATGCCATAACAACGTGGTCGTTACAACGACCGCGTTGTTATTTCGCATACCGTTACAACGCAAGTCGGAAAAACAACTTGCGTTAAGGGGGAAGAAGGTGTTGGATTTAAAATCCAACACCTTCCCTAGTGTCCGCACAGACTGGAGTTGGAATAGTAAATTATACTATTCCAACATCCAGCGCCCCCTACAGCAAGTCGTTGTTCCGACTTGCGTTGTAACGGTATGCGAAATAACGCGGTCGTTGTAACGACCGCGTTGTTATGGCATGCGTTGTAAACGCATGCGAAAAAAAGGTATATATTCATGTTGTGACTCCCACAGTGGCTGCCTCACCTGTCTCACCTCTGATGCACAAGTACTTGGGTACTGTTGTATTTTCTGTCCTATATTTGCTGCATGCCACACAACACATTAGGTTACACATATGCAGCACACATACAGTGATTAGCAACCCTGGACCTTACATTGCACTTCTGAAAGCAGTGTGACACAGCCATGCAAGCCCCCTAATGGGCGAGCCACCCTGACACTGTGAAAATGAGACTGCTTAACGATTCAGAAGTGGTTCAGCCAGCAGTGGCACCCTTTCATAACCAGTGGTGGGGCAGGGGGAGGTGGGTGTGCGGAGTAGGGGGTATATAATAAAAAAAAAATTTAAAGCACATATTGGCTGTTGCGCTGCTGGCCGCTGTCTCCGGGTTCTTCTGCTCTGGTCCCTGCACACTGCGCAGGCTTCTAGACGCCAATCAAGATGCTGCTTTCAAGAGAGCATCGCCTTGATTGGCCTGAGCCGGCTTGTTTAATGCTTGCTCAGTTCCTAGGAGCCAGTGGCTCTACTCCACCCTGCTGTACTACACAGCTCGGGTGGAAAGAGATCAAAGTTCGCATGACTGTTTGGGCGGCCTTAGACAGCCGACCAAACAGTAATGCGCACTTACAGTGTGCACTACTCCTCCGCCTGCTCTCGTCGTGGCCCCGCCCAGACTTAGCTGCCTTAGCAGAAAGAAAAATAAAATGATATTAAAATGGGTTTATAATCATTTTATTTTTCCCGTTTCTGTCTGCTGCCTGGCTCTCAGCACGGGGGCGACGCTCCTCCGCAATAGTGGAGGAGCCGCCGCTGGGGTCAGCAAATGTCTAAAGCTATGGCAGTCGGCTGTCAGAGTGTCGTGCAGGCCTGCTGTGCTTTGAAAGCCTCAGCAGGAGCAGCTCCTCCTAGCACCAGTGAGCATGCCTGGTTTCCACTGACTCAACGGAGTGTCAGTACTCTCCTGGGTACAAGGAGAGCTACCCGTACTCAAAGGTAGGACATTAAGAAGTGCCGGTAATGAGGAACGGCGAGCCCCGGTCCATTTAAAGCATTGCCTTCCCTTTGTAGCTTCCCTATCTACCTGAAATTCTGCTGCTTGTGCCACATTTCACAAATCTTGAAAGCTACTAAACATCCTAGTTACAAAGACCTGGTTTGCAGGGGGTGTTATTAAGCTATCACTTAAGTAACTTGAGTGGAGGGTGGAATTCAGTCAGCAGTTTTATGTAACATAAAACATTTAAATGATTATGTAGGGCTCCTTTGACATGTACCAGAGGCTCTGATCTCCAAACAGAACCTCATAAATGTCATTGAAGGAGAATGGTATGATAGAGCTCTGGGGTGGGGGAACAAATGGAGCAAGAGACCACGAAAGGGAAGAAAGGTTGGCAGGGAGGGATGAAGAGAAAGTTTGATAGATACGGAGAAAGATGTATGGATGGGGAGATTGAAGGATTGAGAGAACGATGGAAAGAAGGAAGCATACATGGATGGAAGATGGAAAGATGGAAGATTGTATGTGGAGGAGGATGGAGGGAGAGATGGATGAATGAAGGCAATGGATAGATGGATGCAGAGTAGAGTGGATTGATGGATGGATGTATGGAGAAATATGGATACAGGGAAGAAACAATGGAGAAAAGGTTGAATGATAGGAACGAAATGGATGGATAGGTGAAGTGATGGATAGGTGGATGGAATGAAGCAAGGAGAAATGGTTGGGTGGATGGTGAGAAGGAATGAAAGAAGGAAGAAGAAATATCAGTTATCAGAAAAGAAAGAAATATGGATGGATGAGAGGCGGAAGAAAAGTTGGAGAATATGGAAAAAAGGATGGAGCACAGGAAGGATGAATTAATGGATGGATAGAACAAAGGAATTATGACAGAGAAGGCCGGTCAAATCGCAATATGCAGCTCAACGTTTCCAACCCAATACAAGGAATCTTGGGGAAAAAGAAGACAGACTAGATCAGAGAGTAAAAGGAAGAAGGGACGAAGAAAAGCAAACAATTTCATTATGACACAAAGGCCACTTAAAGGTTAGGTGTGTGTGTGTGTCAGTCATAATTATCACTCTTTATGCAGGGCGGCTCGTGCCGAATATGCCAACCATACCATCTTACTTTCACAAAACTGCCCCAAAGTCCTGTTTAAAGTAGTGAAAGAATTATCAGGTGCTAATTGCCGATCTGAGCCACCGGTTCTCGACTCAAAACAATGCGACGACTTGGCGGAGTTCTTTGTTGCCAAAATCGAGAAAATCTACTTGGACTTTGACAAACAACCACCAGCTAACCCGGTTATCAATGACCCACTGACACCGTGCTCCACCCAAAAAATTGGACAAGGGCACAGTAATTTTCCACTAGATAAATGGTCTCCCCTTGATATGTCCACCTTCTATAACATTCTTTCGAGTATCAAATCTGGTTCTCCCAATGATCCTCTCCCTCCCGCTATTCTTCTGAAACTAGATTCCTCTATCCTTAATATCATTATGGAGCTCCTTAATGCATCGCTACTTGAAGCTAAAGTTCCTGCAGCTTGGAAACATGCGATGGTGCTTCCACTACTAAAAAAATCCGATTCAGACCCCAAGATCTTCTCTAATTTTCGTCCCATTTCCTTACTTCCTGTGTTCTCCAAAATCCTTGAAAAACACACTAATTCCCAGTTGACGAAATATGTTGAATCTCATAACATTCTACACCCGTCGCAGTCAGGATTTAGAGCAGGATTCTCGACAGAGTCGACTCTCCTGGGAGTCACTGAGAATATCCGCCAATTGGTCGATAAAGGAGAAACTGTGGCACTCATTCTTCTTGATTTGAGTGCCGCTTTCGATACTGTCTCCCATACTACACTTTTAAAAACCCTTTACTCTAAAGGCATCTGTGGCACGGCACTTGAATGGTTGTCCAGCTTTTTGTCCAATAGGATCTTTCAGGTCTTCTCTTCCGCAGCTCACTCCAAAACACTGATCTCCTCATATGGAGTCCCCCAGGGCTCCATTCTAAGCCCACTGCTCTTCAACATCTACGTCAGTCCACTTGCCACGCTAGCAGAGCAAGCTGGGCTTACAATTTATTCGTACGCGGACGATACCCAACTTATCTTCTCGCTTTCTTCGAAGGAGACCACCAAAGCATCCTCCCTTCAGATGGGGCTAAATAAGATCGCTGACTGGATGCACTTCAATAAATTGAAACTCAACGGGGGGAAAACGGAACTCATCATTTTTGGGAACAACAAAAAGCTCTGGGGCCCCCAGCATTGGCCTTCGCAAATGGGCGACCTCCCTCTCCCATCTCAATCAGCCCGCAATTTGGGCGTCATTGTTGACGACCAATTATCCATGTGGCAGCAAATAGTTAAGGTGGCCTCCACCTGCTTTGTCATTTTAAAATGGCTAAGAAAAATTCTCTGGATGCTTCCCACTTCTACACAGAGAACCGTAGTTCAGGCCTTGATAATGTCCAGGCTGGACTATGGTAACGTGCTCTACCTGGGTGCCAGCAAAGAAAACCTTCGTAAACTTCAGGTGATCCAAAACTCTGCAGCACGACTACTATGCCAACTTCCCAGTAAAGCCTCCGCATCAGGAGCGCTTCGCAAACTGCACTGGCTGCATATTGACAATCGAGCCAAGTTTAAAGCCCTCTGCTATATGCACAAAATAAATGAAGGATTAGCCCCCCACTATTTAAATGCCCTAGTGCAACACTACAGCCCCTCACGTCTACTTCGCTCTTCGAATCAATTAAAATTTCAAGTACCCAGGATCAAACGAGCCAGAATGGGAGGACGATCCTTTGCCCATCTGGCTCCCTCCCTTTGGAACTCCCTTCCGATGCACCTCCGCATGGAAAAACACCATCTTAAATTTCGCAAACAACTGAAAACCTAGTTCTTTAATCAATAGATTCTGTCTCGTGTGCTCCTCTCTCGTTACGTCGTGTCCATAGGCGCCGGGAAACCTCCGGGTAGCTGTGCGCCATATATAAATTTAAAAATAAATAAATAAAATAAATGAACACAGCAACCCCAAAAAGAGGAGAATGATAACTCTAGCTAACCAATAGACAAGAAGAGCAAATCAAGAGACAAATTAACAGAAAAAACAAAATTTAAGAAAGACAGTCTCAAGAAAAGAGATATCGTAGGAAGGAGGAATATAAAAAAGAAAACAGAAGCAACAAAGAGCAAAGCATCGTCAGGAAAACAATTAAAGAGAACTAGAAGAAAGGAGAAAGAAAAACTCAGAAGCCATTGTTTTTTCCTTTATTTATTTTCTTAATACTTGCCTGGTTGTTTTCCGAGGGACATCCTGCTGGTGATGAGACGAGCAGGTGAAGAAAACTGAAGGCGTAATGGACCATGCGGATGGGAAAAAGGACAGGATTGCTTGCGAGACCTTTTTTGTTTAATAACTTGAGAAAAGACATTAAATGATATAGAATTTAAATATCTTTGAAAAATTCATCATTTCAAACATTAACATGTTGTGTGTTAGACAACAGGAAGGATGGATGGAGAGATGAGATGCTGCACCAGGCTTACTCGGCTCACTCACTTTGTGAGTGTCATATGAGGTAGAGTTCAAAGTGAGCCGTATTTTATTTTTCTGGCTTCTTCTGAGGGTTTGTGACAACCTTCTGTATGCCTGTTGTGTGTCTCTTGCTTCTTAATACGAGGAAGCACAGTACATTGGCCTTGGAGCATCCAGAAATGGCTCGGAGCACCAGATCCACAGTTGTGTTTTCTATACATCTCTGAGCTCTTCCTTCAGCAGGAAGCTGGGAAAGGGCGAGAGGATTTGGTGTCACCTTTTTTGAGCCTTCAATGGGAAGATGTTCAGATGAGGGCTGGTATTACTACAGTCCTTCTTACCAATGTTGTGGTTCCTTTGAGTTATCAGGCAATTTGTTCACTGGTACCATGCTGGTACACCCCACGCAAAGAATGAGCAGCAACTTTGAAAGAGATCCAGGGGGTGCAGGACAGACATTGCAAAAATGGCGTCCGGTACAACACTGGGACCAGCGTGTTTTTATTCCCCTAATATAATCAAACCTTTTAACAGCATTTGTTACTCTAATCCACCAAATTCATCTTGATTGCCTGTTGACTTTTGCTGGAGTGGAAGTTACAGCCCTTACATCGACAGTACCCTTCCTTGCTAACAGCAGTCACAAGTCAAATGTTGCAACCTTTTATCAGCTACAATTTCGCCATTTGTTGAGTCTCACACTGCTTTGCACTCTTGACTTGACTCTTTCAGTTGGCTTCTATAGCTCAGTTACTGGATGCCATTCGATTTGTTTATTTCGGATATAACATCCTTAAAAACTCCCAATTATATAAAACAGTTGAATTCATGTAGTCAACCCACAACAAATTTTAAATCAACTAATATATATAAATCAAATAATCATTTAATCTTGATAAAATACAAGAAATAATTCCAGAGAATTGCACATAAAAAGTACAATGAAGTTCAATGATAAATACTAACAATTCATTGCAGAATTCAGTTTAACACTTTTTACATAATAGAGGTACATTTGTAAGTGCCATAGATTCATTATGCATCATCAAGATTGCTCTGTATTGTGGGAAACATTTTATTTTACATATAACCCATGCAGAGGATAAAACTTAGCCACACTGGTGATGAATACATCATCTGTATTAGTTGTTAAAATTCTCAATGCTATTTCACGTTGTCTGACCCCTAAAAGGCTACAGACTGGTTTAATCCATTTCTTGCGGGGAACTTGATAAGCATTACAAAAAAAAAGCACGTTTTGGAGCGTTTTAATCTCAAATCCACAAGATGGGCATATAATGCTGGTGTAAACATTCTCTCTCCGTAGAACACAGAAACTATTTATTGGCAGAATCTTGTATCTAAATTTAATATACAGCTGCTTCACTAGGAGGCACATAGTTTTTTTTATCAAGAAACAGTTTGAATAATGGGGTAGATTTGTGCTCTAAATATATTTCTGTCAGACTTCCAATTATATATTTCTATAGCTTCTCTTCCCACAAAATGGCCTTTAATTTTTCTTTAATAACGGACTTAGATATCAGATGAGCATCAGCAGGAGATTCCCAGATGGCAGCTAGGTCTAATCTATAAAACCTATTTGTAACGTACATTAACTAAGGAATTCCCATATAGCCCTTTGAACGCAATAATTCTTTGAGGGGTAGCCTGTATGGATCTAGTTCCTCTGTGGACCAGAGTTTTCGCCAATGCTACAGAGGTCATAGCTTAACTGTTATGGAGATTGGATATACACCTAAATCAATTAATTGAGGTAGGTGAGCAGCGCTCTGTGGAAGATTTATCAAGGACCGCATAAATTTATTTTCAGCCACGGCTAACTTTGTTTTTTTTCACATGTCCCCATAGCTCGATCCATACATGGCTGCCCCCTTGGCCTTAACTTTTTGTAGTTTAAGGGGTGAAGAGAGAATTCTTGACTTGGTATTTTTATACAGTTTCGAAATAGCCATAGATTTCTGCTGCAACTTTAACACACACTTGTTAATCTACTGTGACAAAGAAACATTACTAGTCACCTCACTCCTAGATAGTCAAAGTCTGACACTTGCTCAAGCATTTCATTTTGAGCTTTAATATGCACCTGCATAGATTTGTAAGGGTTGAAAGACATATATATTTAGTCTTCTTAGTGTTTAACACCAACCCTTTTTCTGAACATGCTCGACTCACGCTTAGGGCTGAAGATGAAAATCCACTTTGGTAGATAAGTGGCAGCTGCCATGGGCTGCCATAGGCTACTATGTTCCAAACTGATTTATTATCCCCAATTCTGGCTGCGATCATCAGATCGTGCCATACTCCTGTCTCCCAATTACCCAATTAGATCTAGCTATGCACAGTACTGACTTATAATTTCTCCTTGTCAAAAGTATTTGATTTTGATCTATGGCTTTAATAGATTTAATTAAAGCCGCTTTTGCTAGACTGCATAGTTTATTGTACCAAGGATGATTGGGTTTCTTTTTAGGCAGTCCTTTATGCTCCTTGGTGAAGGACTTGTGAAGATAGTCAAATAAGTTTTCATGAAATTTCAATAATAATTTCACTCCTTTGCCAGTAAGTCTTCTATTTCTCATTTGCTCAATGGTGTCTTCACTTTGGTATAGATTACAGATATTACACTGGGTTGGACTTTTAAATATGACCACTTTAGTGTCTGCTTATTATTCGAAAGGCTTAAATCCACAAAATGTAAAAAGTTATGAGCATAGGAATTAATTGACAGGTACCCTTTCATCGTTAGGTGTAGGGCATTGTGGTCACTGTCAAATCTCTGAGGATCTTCATGTCCTTCATATGTGGCCACAGTTGAAGAGCTAGCAAAATATAGTCTATTCTACCTGATTGATTTGGCCTCTTGGAAGGGTGAGCACCTAGGACATTTGAGGGGAAACAGCCATTACAGGCTCTAAGACCTAGATTAATTGTCTTTCCCAATAGTTGGGTAGAAAGGGCTGACCGTCTTTTTGTTAGTGGAAGGTCTAGTTGAGGAATATCCCACATGGTGACTTCCTCCTCTGTAATGGCCAGTTCTGAACTATCGAAGGGCTTAAAGGTGACAAAGTCTCCTGAAACTATTACCGGCCCTAATGAATGGTCCCAATCAATGTAAGTCTCAAGGCAAGTAAGTGTACTACACTCCTTATTCCAACCATCATTTCTATTGTAAACTCTGAAAATGTAAAAGATTCTTGCCATCAAGTGAATTAATCAATAAACCAAGAATATTAGGGGAGTTTATAGAAAGCCTTCTAATTTTACATTTGAGTGTAGTATTTACCCAAATCATCAACCCACCTACTGGTCTCCCTCGCCCCTGCAAAACAACTTCAAAACAAAATTTAGTAAAGCCAGATCTATACACTGGCTCCACACACCAAGTTTCCTGAAATCGACAAATGAGTCAATAAAATTGCCCTAGTTCGGATCTGACGGTTCAGATTTGAGGATAGCAGTATTCCAGGAAAGAATGTTCCACTCATCATCAGATTTAAGAAGAAGTGAGGAGGAAAGCTCCTGGGATACCTGTGCGCAGAGTCAATCCACTTTTTCCACAACTGAGCAGGGTTCCTCTGGGAGATCTTGGGGGGTGGTTAGTGTATTGACATTCATCCAGTCACATGGGTGTATTATTCTTCAAACAAATATTTGTGGATACAGGGCTTAGAGATCGAGCCTCCAATACTATTAGCCCATCAACCAGGGCTCGAGATGACAATAGTATTTCAACACAGTCATATTTGTCCCCTGGTACTGAGCAGCGTGTGGCCCTCACAATAGCTGATTACTGAAGTGTATTTGCAAACATCTTGGATCCAATGAATCACTTTATTGATTAATGAGTCTCTACCTTCTCTTGTTCCAAGTGAAAGTCTGGCCACTTTGTGCATGTATGTAGCCCCCCGCACCAAAATCCTAATCCCAAGAGTGCTTATAGGGAGATTTTCTGGCAGAGCACATGGAGCTAGATTGTCACCCAGTAATGGGCCCTTGTTCAGATGGAAATTGAGCAACTGGTTCAGGCAAATATGGGAAAGTAGGCATTTTTCGCTTCTCAAATGAAAGAAATCTTCCCTGGGGAATAATGAATGGATTTCTATATGTGGTCTGACCTTTACCAGTAAGTTTTCCTTGGTGGAGACACAACCATTTGAATTGGCCTCAGGTGTTCTGAGTAGCCTTTTCCCTCAGAGGTTTGGGAGCAGTGGTTGCCTATTGTTCCTAGGCTGTCACCACCCCTACACTGTGATGTTATGATAGATGGTGATTTAGAGAAACCAGTTGTTGTAAATAAGGTGTGATTACTAACAGTTGGGTAGTGAGTGACTTGACCAGTGCCCTGAGTTCTGCTAGCTCGAACATATGGTCATTCACAACCTGAAGCATGTTGAAGTTGATTGGGTATTGCTGTTAATAGAAGGGGAGCTGTTTGTATTAATAGAATTGCACAATGGAATAGATTCTGGCTCGGCCAGTATAGCAAAGCGGTGTTTGCAAACCACAGTCGGTTCACAAGGAACCTAGGTGGAAGTTGTTATGTGCAATGACTCAATTTGGAGAGACTCCGTGATGCCACACCCGTTTATAGCAACAGGAGGAGGGGTTATCTGCAAGTTAGATGTCTTGTATGGTTTTCCTGACTTTTTCACGAATACTTTTACGATTTAATTGCTTCTGGGAGGAGAACTAGAAACAGTAGCTGGACTCTGAATGGTCTCCACTTCCTCAATTAAGTCATTAACTTCTCTCAGCATGTTTCTCTTAGAAGGCTGCTTCCCAGATTTTTTCGATGATGTAATTCCCAGAGAGCCTCAGCTGCCTTTATCTTCCCCTTTTCTACCAGCAAAATCTCTCTATAGGACCCAGCCCGGGAACACGCCTAGGATTGTCCTGTGCTGTGGGCAAAAAGCATTGGTTTTAAAGGGCCTGGCCCCGCCTCCTCAGATGATAGCACTATGGGCAGTGTGGGCTTAGCTCAGTGCAAGTGCCCCCTGTTTTTCGGGCATGAAGTGTTGGTTTTAAAGGGCCTGGTCCCGTCTCCTTAGATGACAGCACTATGGGCAGTGTGAGATTTGAAGTCCTGCCCCAGCTCAGTGAATGGTGTAAGAAAAAGTGGGAAACCCAATAAACCCTTGGAGGCTTGGGCGGTCAGTATAGTAACAGGTAAAAAGTGCCTACAAGGGATTTATTACAGCACACACAGTTTAAACATTTAGCATACTGATATTTTTGACAAGTTCTGAGCAGTCACTTGTATTAAATGATTATGAAATTCAATTTAAATCATTTGTACTAGAATCAATCGGTAAAAGCAATCGGTACCGATTGATTCTAGTACAAATGATTTAAATTGAATTTCATAATCATTTAATACAAGTGACTGCTCAGAACTTGTCAAAAATATTAGTATGCTAAATGTTTAAACTGTGTGTGCTGTAATAAATCCCTTGTAGGCACTTTTTAGCTAATACCAGCTCAGTGAAAGCACATTGTGGATGCTCACAACATTGATGAATAACTAGATGCACACACAGACATACCTTAAACCAGAGTAGTGGCATTCAAACGTCACCAGGTAGACAAACATTGAGCACAACAAAAGCTGATTAGTCTCAAAAGATATGTATCTGAACTTATGCTTGCAGGCACTGATGATCCTTCTGTAATCCCTTTTGGCTGGCCCGAATCCATGCCTCCACCCCAATCATTAGTTTATAAGGATGAAAATCCAGATGTCATTTTTAGCAACATTCTGATTTTCATTCCTCGTGTAACTGCAGTGAACAGGAGCACTTTCTATCAGTATCCTCATGAGGTACTTCCTTAGCAAGTTGAAAAGGCCCCAGAATTCAGTGGAACATCTAATTTCTGGATTAAAGTACACTGGTCGCATCAAACCAAGTGCTGTCTTTGCCTGGCAAGAATCCATGTGTCCACCCCCACAGTCATCAATCTTGAAGTATTAAAACCCGAGCATCATTTTCAGCAACATTCGGAGATTCATCTCTCATGTAATTGCAGAGACCAGGAGCGCTTTCCATCAGTATCCTCATGAGTCACCTCCTTAGCAAGTTGCAAAAGGCCTAAAACCAAGTGGAACATTTCATTTATGGATTAAGGTACAATTGTCTTTCACACCTATACTCTTATTGCTGCACTGGCCCCCAATGAAAGATGTAAGACTCTGCATTGACCACAAAACCTTCCATGGACATGACCCAGGCTACTTAACTATGCCCACTTAAATGCTAAAGATTTGGTGGCAAAAGAACTTCCTCAGGAGAGGCCTGAAATGCATCTCCTTTGCTATTTCAGTCTGGTGTCATTAAGCTTAGACTCCTAGTTCTGATGCCTTCTAGGCCAAGTTTTATGCAGGCTTAAGCCTAAAACACATGCTTATTGTATTAAATTCAAAGGATTTTCCTTCAAATGAGACATTAGAAGCAATACCAACAATAGAAGCATCAAACATCATGATCTTTTACTGCCACATCTGTTGTATGCACCTTCAATGTTTACCTATGAACAACCGTCTTCACTTTGTATGACACCACTACAGCAGCCTAACGCTGCAATTTTGCTAAATATATAAAACTGTAAATTAATTACATAACAACTGCAGCTTTACTATTTTTCTCTGAAGGTCAGGGTAGCGCATGCAGTCCGTATGAATCGCTGAGATATATGTTTAGTTGTTGCTAGCTACTGCTGCTACCATCTGAGCTACATAGTGGTTTATTTACGGAAGCCATCTCAAACGCTGCAATGGGGGCCTACCAAATACTGCACCCTACAAATGTCTATGTGAGAAGTTATGGGTTTTCATTTTCGTCTTCTATGAATGGGCATAATTCAACTATTGTAGTTATGTGTTTGCAATGTTTGTTAAAGATTGATGTAGTCTTCCATTATCACGGTTTTGCCAAGCAACACTACCAGTCATTTTACCCTTTTATTTAATCATGAAACAGAATCACATTCAGTCATCAGTACTTCTCCTTCTACTGGTGTAATGATAGTTAATGTTTTAAAATTAAACAATAATTTGGGGGCTGAAAACAAATTTATGAAAATATTAAATATGGTTTATTCATTCTTCTGACAATATGATAAAGCAACTGTAATCAACGAGTACTCAAGTACACAAAATACTACACACAAAAACATTTATCGGATAGGTCTGTATCTATTAAAGGTTTGTTCCTCCATAACAATTCAGCTTGGATCATCATTAGGACATAAATGAATACTCAGTTTTTTAAGCCTCAATGCTAAAAACATAAATAATAGATTAGAAAACCCCACACATAAAAATGAGTTTTTATATATCAACTTCTCAATTCAAACAGTTCTTTACCCCAAATTCATTGTATTAGTTCATAGTCAATTCAATATTTCCAAAATATATTGCTACAAATATAAACAATCAATTCAATGCATCATACTTTATGCTCTTAAAGAAAACATGTAATCAATCATTTCTTTCTTTACACTAAGCCAGTCATAGTCTATTCAATAAAACACATTACATATATAAAGTTTTAAACTGCCAAATAGCCATGTACTATTATATCAATTAAAAAACCTATCATCATTTTCAAATTAGTATATATACATTACTATAAATATGAGCAGCAAATGTTGATACTTCATACTATTTACTTGCAAATATTTCATCATAAGCACTAATTTCTTTAAACAAAATGTAACTGCTGATGCAATATAGTATTAGTATCAGCATTAGTGATATGCTGTAGGTGCTAAAAATAATGGCAGATTTAGCATGTTCTAGTGTGTATAGGTTAGAGGTCTAGTTTATGCATGACATGCCACCAGGGTCCTAAGTGGTTGGTTTGGATGTTAGCTTAATCAAATAGTGGACATAGCACAGTGACGCAATGGATATATCTTACAGGAATTGAAGTTGTTCTGATCGGTAGTTGTCCTTAATGAAGAATTAAGCACACCCTAGGTATCATGCCTTAGGTCAGTGGTCTATTTGTTATTTTACATGTGACCGGGATGTTAGCATGCTCTACCGATCACCAAGAATTCAAAGGAAATTGGTGTTTAGGACGCTGTTCTGTGTGTCTTTCTGCGAGTAAGCTGTATTATGAGTGATAACTGCAGCCACATTGGTTTAAGTAATGGTTTTGTAGTTAATCCTTAGATACATATGCTGGCCAAGCTGTTGAATTTGACGATAGTACACATTCCACATTATAAGTATCCCCCAAAAGTACAAATATGTAAAAGCGCACTATCACTTGGCACTTTTGCAACCTAGGCCATAAACTAAAATAGCAGAAATTAAGAAAACAGCTACATTTCGAGAGCTTTTCTGAAGAGGAGATGACTTGGGAGGTGACCTGGAGGTACATATGCAAAGTGCTAGAGCTGAGGAGGCCCTGTGACAAAAGCGAGCTTTGCAAAAACAGGGAGCACTGAGACAAATGGAAGAAGCTGATCAGAGTCTCCTTGTCGGACTATGTTTTGTAAGTCTTTGTACAGATAATGTGAGGTATCTTACCATAAAGAGACTGATGGACAGTACAAAGCATCTTATCAGTGATGCATTATTGGACCGAGAGCCAGAGTAGGTAATCAAGATGAAGTTTGCATGCCTATAGAGAGGAGCTCCTGCTACGAGGCAGGCTGCTTGATTTTGGCTAGTTTGTAATAAGTTCAACAATGAAGGTTTTATACCCAGGTAAAGGATGTTATAATAGTCCAACCTTGAACCTATGAGAGACACAACACAGATATGCCTACTCTCCATTGGTGTCAGAGGCACCAAGGGACAAAGGCATCTCATTTAGAAAATACTAGAGGAGATAACACAGGATACTTGATTATCCATCTATAGGGTCATCAATCTTGATGCTAAAGCTCTTTACATATTTAGGAGGAACAGGGTATGATCAGAAGTCTGCAGGCCAGAGGAATGAGTGCCAAACTTTCTGATTGCCTCTGGTGATTCGAATTTCCATTGTGTCTGTGTTGAGTTTAAGCTAATGGTGTCCCATTCGATTTTTGCACTGTGGAAAGTCAACTTTGCTGAGAGAACACATCATTGGAAGTATTACTTAGTCTAAAAATAAGTTGGTTGTCATCCCCGTAAGTATAGATGCTAAGTCTAAAAGAGTGGATAATTGCAACCAAGGATTTTCCATAAAGATTAAACTGGTAAAGAGACAGGGTTGCCCTGTGGAACATCACAAGAGCAGTCAGTGGGGGTGAAATGGTATTGCCATAAGTTCAATTGAATTTTTCAACTTCAAGACACTAGATAAACCAGTCTATGACCTTGTTTTTTCCACCGGAGGCATGCAACTGGCTTATAAGGCTCTCGTGGACTATTGTCATATGCCTTACAGATCTAATAGAATCTGGTCACTTAGTAGGCCGTTGTCTGCTTCCTGATACTGCAATGGGGTTAAAAGCCAGCCAGCTTGCATGTCACCCAGGGTTTCATTAGAGAACTGTGTAGCAATGAAAGCTTTAAGGCTCTTTACCAAAGCCGGTAACAGAGCAAAAAGTCAATAGCTAGCTGATGAAAGAAAATTGATGTTGGGCTTTTTTACCACCACGCCCTTTTAAAACATGTGAAACAGATTCTGTAACGAGATAAGAGTCAAAAATGTCCAGCAAAGTCAGAGCGAGAAAGTCCTGAAGTGAGTGGAGAAATTTGACAGGTATATGAGGTAAAGGTGATGCTAACCTGCAGTATTCAATAAGCTGTTGAACACTCAATGGTTCTAGTGTGAAAACAGATCTAGTGGAAGAAAGGACGACCAGGATGACTCTGGCAAAAATGTGGGAGAAGAAGGCCAGGAGTTTGTGTGAGATTCTGTCTGGGGTTAATCGTCTTTGCAGAATTTGTGGCAGGAAGTGGCAACTGGTGATGTGTTGTTCCTGCCGTGTGAAGTTTGACACTAAGGCAGTGCAGGTGTTAGATGCAGAAAGTCGTGATATAGTTGTGGAAGTAAGTGAGAATGATAAATATAGTCTATATTGGGATGTAGTGAGAGAAGTAGTGAAGGTAACAATATTGGCTTATGCATTGTACAAACTTAAAATTGTTCTGAATGGGACATCTGAAGAGCACCTCAAAGGCGAAATTCATCTTTAAAAAACTGAATATCATGCAAAGACAACCATCTCTGTGTATACTTTGCTAGCGGCATGGACTTTGAGTGGTGTAATGCAGGTGGTAACAGTTGTAGAGGGATGATGATATCTTAAGTCAATATTCTGATGTTGCTGAAGGGACATTATCAGAGGGGTTGAAAAGATTGGATAAGGAAGGGATAATAGAGCCTGTAGAAGCCACACCCTGGTTGGCCTCAATGGATGTGACAAAAAACACAAGCTTGAGCAAATTGAGAAATTATTGCACTGCTGGAATGTGATAAGGTATTTTCCTGGTTGATTTGGCTTCAGTTTACAACTGAGTCAGATTGCATTCGGAGTCCTGAGATTTCACTGCTTACATAATGCCACCATGGAGTTTCATACTTGTTTGGTTGCTAGCTATTACTGTATCACACCAGGTGAAACACAATTTGTTAAGTAGTCCCCCAGAGGGGCAGGGTTTTCAAAAAGCTGTGTTTCTGTTTGGGAGAGATTCGACGGAGCATGATGACAGAGTAGGGCAAGTGTTATATGTTCTACAAACAAAGTATTCAGTATTGAAGGGACAGAACTGTGGAGGTCGTTGATGTAATAAACCAAGCTTGAAATCAGGTGGTGTTTGGTGTGTACCTTTGGGAAAATGGAGGTGCTAGGCAATAAAGAGCAGCAGAAGTCCTTTGAAGAGTTAACCACATGTTGTGTTACGCTTTCCGTCACTTTGCTAAATAGTAATAAAAAAGAAGAGGATTGAACTTAAATGTATATTGGGACACATAACAGGTAGTATGCATTATGGAACATACTTAGGTGATTAGTGGATGGAAAGAACCACAGCATAACTTTTGCCTAAAGCTGGCTGCATTACAGTATTTAGTCATCAAAGATTAATCCATGGCTATGATTTATTTTTTATTTTTTAGTGAAGGACACATTTTTTCACCAACTTAGGCAATAAACAACTGCAGGCTGTAATTGTGGGTAACAATGTAGATACAGTAGCAGAAAAGATTGGAAATTTGGTTACCCCATTGAAAAGTCATGCGTTCATTTTTCAATATGTGCCTGTGCTTAGAAATTATGCAGTGAATTGTACATCGAGGCTGCCAGAAAAGATGAATCAGTGTGCAGTAAGAGTGGGTTAGGGAATGATCAGGTGTTGAAGTGGTTATAAGCTAACATGGTGTGTGAAATTGTGGAAAGGAAAGTTGAAGGAGGAGTTTATATGTTTTAGGTGTGAAAGATGAGCTTTGCATCGAGGGTACTTTGTTCACGAAAAGGATTAGACTCATTCCTCTGACGGAGTGATGGAGTTGCAAGAGAAATTGGTCAGCTTAGAGACTGTTCCGGGTGTTTGGAAGATAGAAGGATATAGAACACACTGAAAACAGGTTATTGGTGGATGGGTGAGCAGAGAGAGAGCAATTGGAGGGTGTAGGGATTGATTTAATAGCATTGACATGGGATTAACAGGGCTCCTTTTGTGGGCGGAAGTGGTTCAAAACAGTTCGGATCTGATGTGCTTCACCATTAGTGCAAGTGGCTGGAAATGTAATGTGTAACTGATGTCACCACCACGTGAGTGCTCTATTTTATGGATGAAGCATCCAAGAGAGAAAGTTTACCATTGTAAGTTTAATGGCTAATGGGGTACAGTTGAAATCCAAACAGGGTGTGTTGTATGATCATGTGAAAAATAAGATTGTGGAACGCTTTAACAACACCCTACAGCAGTGAAATATGGGTCGTGCCTCCCTGGGGATCTCAGCCTCATGCAAGGGATGCCAGATCCATAGATAAAATTAAGTCTGTGCAGGACGCTGCACTAGGGCTCTGCTTAGGGCTGTTAAGCACAGCAGACTTTGGAGAAGAAAGGAAGACTGCCACAGCCACCTTGTTAGCTGCTGCCTGTGAATGCAGGTGTGAGACATCACACAGCATACCATGTCACTGGGCATGTCTATTTATTTGCTCTTTTCTACTCGCCTCTGACCCAAAGGCATGAAAAAAAGTTACATCAATTGGAAGGAAATTGCAAAATACAACAGGAATCCCATTTTACGTCAACAGTAGAAGAAAGCTCTGTTAATTTCTAATCACATCTTATTCCGTTACCTATATGCATATTTAAAGGCAGGCAAAATTCAGTAGGTCTTTCGGGTCAAACTATTAAAAAACAATAACGAATTTCTAGAAAATGAAAAAAACTGAAAACGAATTTAGTAAAAACATAGATGGGTTGATTATGAGTTCCGCTGAACCTGTGGTGGCTGTGCGACCACCGCTGCACTGGCGGTCCGACTGTTGTATTCTGAGTATGGCGGTGCAGCCCACGGGGAGCCGTGGTCCGACGGCGGTGGTGCAGCGGCCAGAGGAAGTAATATGCTGGAGGTGCTGCTGTGGCACCACCGAGCATATTACGAGTTTCATAACCGCCTTCCTGTTCATGGCGCTAAATCCGCCATGAACAGGGTGGTGGAGAGAAAACTAAGGGGGCCCTAACAGGGCCCACTGCCGCTCTTGGGCCAGTGGGTACATTCAAGGAGGCAGACGTTGTGCTCCCTGTAAATTTGCACCCCCAGTTCCTGCACGCTATGAAATTGCTTGACATTGTGCATTCCATGTCGTGCAGGAAATGGCTGCAGCGGTCTCACGGCGATGCATGTCTAAAGCACTCCTATGTGCCTTAGTTACGCACCGCCACAGCACCAACTGCCTATCCAGGATGGTAAACAACACTGGCCACGAAACCGTCACCCCACATGTTGTTACAACGCGGTCGTTACAACGACCGCGTTGTAACAACGCATACCATTACCACGCAAGACGTAACCACGACTTGCGGAGGGGGGAGAAGGTGTTGGATTTAAAATCCAACACCTTCCCTACTGTCCGCACAGACTGGAGTTGGAATAGTAAATTATACTATTCCAACATCCAGCGCCCCCGTCCGCAAGTCGAGGTTACGACTTGCGTGGTAATGGTATGCGTTGTTACAACGCGGTCGTTGTAACGACCGCGTTGTAACAACATGCGGGATAACGGGCAGCGGGAAAAAGAGGCATCTTCGTCCAGGATTAAACTTGTAATCCAGCGGGTGGTCTGACTACGGGTTTGGCGGTCTTCCTGCGGGGTGCTGGCGTGGCGGCCCGCAGTCAGACTGCCAAACTTGTAATCGGGCCCAAAGATTACAGAGAAACCCAGTACAGGTAACCACATTTTTATTATTTGTAGAATATTCCGATTTTCTCTTAAAAATATAAAAGCTGGACATTTAGATGACTTGGCTTTACTGTAGCAGTGCTGTGATGACTTTAGGGTCCATGACGCCAGTGCGGGCTTATCTTAGTATTCGTTCCACCGAAAAACCGTGTATGTTTGCCTTTAGTTTCTGGGTGATATATTTTCTCCACAGTAGTGTCAATCGCAAGTCATGTTTTTGTCTACTTGAGTGCTCAGAAATACTGCAATGTGACAGATAATCGCAAAAACCTCAACGCTGCAAAATAAGTTAAGACAATGGCAAAGAAGCAGCAGAACACAGCAGGAATGCTCTTCCAGAATCAAACGAACTACATAAGATAAAGAAGTATGAAAACGAAAACAGACCATGCACAAATGATCGTTTCCAAGAGAGTATTTACTTTTATTTCTGTGACAGAAACAATTTCTAAACCCATACTGTGTACAACCCTCCTCCTTTTCTGAACTTTCCAAATTCTTTAAACAACACTGTACTCTGCCTTTTCCCTTCCTGAGAGATCTGCATAGATATGAGTTTCCTAAATTAACTACGTCACAAAAAAAATCTACAAAGCAAATTTGAGCAAAATGTGTGTGATGCCAACATAATCGATAGAGAGGGAATATTGCATCCTGTCTACGTGAGTCTAGGAAACACCCGCCGGAGCTCGCGATGCTCTCCTGCCAGGGTTTGCACCCATGACCAGGGCCGGACTGGCTACCGGGCGTTTTGGCATGCTGCCGAGCTGGGGGCTGATTTAGTTGATGGGGACCTGCGTGTGCTGAACGAAATTCGTTTTGCTTTGTTTATTTCGTAGCACACGCAAGTCTCCATCAACGAAATTAGCCCCCACCGCAGTGACATCAGCCCCCAGCTCGGCAGCATGCCAAAACGCCCGGTAGCCAGTCCGGCCCTGCCCATGACCTACAGGTTAAATACAGGATGACCTGAGTTAGCCTCAATTCCTACCTTCTCTCCTACACACACGCTATCATATGCAGAAAGGCCCTGTATAGCCACTGACTGCAGCCCATGTCTGCCTTCATGGGGTCAGGAGCCCACCATAGTATGTCCTATCTGCATGCCCAACTTTCATTTTTGTTTCCCATGTTACATATGTTCTGGGTACAGGGGAGGGGAAAGTGGCCAGTCTCCTTCATATTTGGAGGGTGGGATGGAGAAATATCCTTATATATATTAAGTTTGTTCTTTGACTTGTGCGCCTTAACAGCAAACATGCTAAGTGGAAAATAATCAACATTCGCTTTTTAACATTTCAACAGCTTACAACATTAGGGGGCTCAGCCATTCAGGTTTTTTTTTTACACAAGGGGAATCTGTATAAAACCATTTGAAGACTACTTCCATATAGGATTGTGTGAAGAGGGCCTTGGCAAGGAAGACATTTCTGAGAGTGTAAATGCGTGAAGCTTAGCTCTCCTAGCCACAACAGGGGATGTTCATTCTGATCGGCAGAAGTCAAGGAAGCCAAATAGTGGGGTGAGCTTCTCTGACATAATATCAACCACAAACATATTGTGGCAAAAATATATTATGGGAAAAATACAGAAGTACAAAATAGTGACTTTACCTACTTGCAATGTAAAGTACAAGAATAACACCTAAAAAATATTGTGGAGCCAATATAGGCTTTCCATAGCTAAGTATATATACATAAATATATTAAGCATTATAGTAACGTTACATTTGTATTTATTTTTTAGAGACTGTAACAGTTATGGAAAAAATATATATTAAATAATGACATGAATTTTATAACTTATTTTTAAAAAAATCTATACACATACATGTTACAATAAAATAACGTTACAAATTGATGTACATATATTTTAAATTAAATTGTGCATTAAACAAATATTTTAAATAACTAGAAATATGTAAATGTAAAATACATAAATACATTAATCATAATTATTACATATTAAAAATATAAATGTGTAAAACGAAGATTCTATTACAATTTAAAAACAACTATATAATTATTGAACCACGAAGAATACATTTTAAAAAGAACTCACTAAAAATAATGTAGTCAAAAACTAAAACATAGTTATAAAAAACAAAACACAACTAAACAAAAATATATATAATAACTTTAAAATATAAGCTTTGTATGCAAATACAGTAGAATATGTATAACAAATACACAGAGAAATACAAATAAAAATGCAAAACAGAAATATAAAAAACAATATTCCAACACAACCCTAAGTACAATCCTATAAACATCTGAGACAATATTTACATTTTGGGATGAAGAAATCAGATTACCTATTATAAATGCAATCTAACAGAGGTTGAGAAAAATACACATATGAACTGGTCAAATAAACAATTCTAACGCCAGTACAACAAACACTGGGGAAAGTTCATTCATTGGTGGGGCGGGGAACTCATATTTACTATTCTTAATCTAGTCTAGCAAACACTTTGGAAGTGCATACATTGGGAGGGTCAGATTTACAACACTACTCCAGTCTAAAAATCGTTGGAGAAAGTGCATAGACTGGGGGAGATAGAGGTCATCTTTGCCATTCTAACTTCAATCTAACAAACACCAGGGAAAGTGCATAAACTGGGGAGGTTAGAGTTACTATTCTAACTTCAACCTAACAAACATTGGGGAAAGCATGTATGGATGGGGTTACATTTATTATGCCCAAATAATAAAATTCCTGCTTAAAAATATTTCAAAAAAACAAACATAAAATATTTAATAAGAAAAAAGAAATATGATTTTGAAAAATAATATAACAATACAAAATCCAATAAAATTATATTAACAACTCCCCATAAACACACAGACATTAAAGTAAATCTCTCTGCCTCAAATTAATTGTTTGCAATATAATTTATTTCTTTTTAAAATTCAACAAATATAAATATTAAGTAAAAAAACAAAATAAATTAAAAAATACAGTCAAACCAACAAAGCCCATCAAAAATAAGCATTCATTTTTTAACATATCAATAATTATAAATAAAAAATGTATTCAAAAATACATTTAATTTGACTGTAGCAAGACTACCAGTTAGCCCCAGCTGAGTCCTTTCGCTACCTACATGTGCAACATGCACTCCGGCGGCACTACCCAGGGGTAAAGACATCCCTGAATCCTTCCCGCTAGAGGACAGGTTGCTAGACAACTTCCCTCACATATTAAAAATCTGATTAATAATGAACCTGACACCCTCCTTCACTTGAGGAAACAATGGAATCGAGACTTGGAGGGTCTAGAGGATGACGAATGGCTGGAAGCCCTAGCGTCCCCGAGGACGGTAGCAATCAAGTCTGTGTTCCGCCTGGTGCAACTGACAGTTCTCCGTAGGTCTTACTTTGTGTGTACAACTATGGTAAAAATGGGGAGGGTAACTGATGCAGAATGCCTTAGACAATGTGGCCCGACAGGGTACTTTCTATCACATCATTTGGAGCTGCCCTGTTATACAGCGCTACCAGGAATCAGTTGTGGCATGCATGAACGATCAGTGTGGGAGCAATATGGCAGTCTCAGAAAATGGTGTCAGTT
This sequence comes from Calotriton arnoldi, assembly GCA_963921515.1. NCBI lineage: Eukaryota > Metazoa > Chordata > Amphibia > Caudata > Salamandridae > Calotriton > Calotriton arnoldi. Next base: position 2,277,568 of record CAWUFW010000357.1, read on the forward strand.
AAATATATGGGAGGCAACTGATCTAAACCATATGGAGCAAACCTGAATGACCCTGGGACTGACAGTGGCCAAACTCAACATTGCTTGGATATGGGGGTGGTGCAAGCACCGCAGTTGGAGGTCTGGAAGCAGGACATGGACTGGTGCATGTGAGCTGAGAAGGTGATATATGAAAGCCGTGGCTGTCCTAGGAAATGGACAAAAGTCTGGGGGAAATGGAATGATTTTAGAGGGGTTCTCCCTGCTCCCCTCACTTGAGCGAACTCCAGGGCTTAGCCTGTTGACTGCTCCAATCTGCTTGCTACACTTAGGGGCCAATTCCGATTCGGGCTGGAAATCTCTCCGACCGAGCCGGACCCGGAGAGATTTCCGACCGAATCGGACCCGTGCAGTCCGACCGAACGAGTACGATGCGCACGTATGCCATCGGACTCGAGTCGGTCGGACTCCCATTGAAGTCAATGGGAGCCTGTCGTACAACGCGTACGCGGGCTCCCATTGACTCAATGGGTGCGATGCGGACAAGTGCGCCCCCTACAGCGTGTACGCGGCGAAGCGGTCGCCCCGTACACGCACAGGTAGGGGGACCCATGGGTTTCCCCCTGTGTGCGACTCGCGCGGCTACGCGTACAGGGGGTCCGACACGGACCCCCAAAGTACGGCTCCGACAGCTCTTTCGAGCCGGAGTGCGCGGCTCGGTCGGACTGCTCGCGGCGCGCATCGTACTTACCCGGCCGGGGAACGTCTCCATTGCGCGGTGCGAGTCGTGTCCGTGCGAGTCGGTCGGTGCGGTTCGACCCGGGATCGAGTCGGTCGGAGCGGTCGGGACGCCCGGACGAGTCGGTCGGCGAATACGCATCGTACTCGCTCGCCCGGACGCGCGTACGGATCGGTCGGGAAATAGGGCTCCGAATCGGATCCGGTTAAGCCGAATCCGATTCGGAGCCCTACCGGCCGAGATCGGAATCGGCCCCTTAGTGAAGCAGAAGTGCGAAGGGGTGGTAATGTGATTGCTGTGCAGTGTTGTGCGAAGGGTGCCATCTATACCGTACCAATATTTGATGATACGTGTGCTGCTTATCTGTTTGTTTGTCACATTTACAATTAAAAGATCTTTTAAAATAAAAAATACATTTAATTACAATATATAAATATACATAATTAATTACAATATATAAATAAACATAATTGATAGATTGATCAATTATTAAATATGTTCTTTAAAAAAACTATACAGCCACTCCTATAAAAAACCTCACAACTCAAACTTAAAAATTCATACATACATACAAAACTAAGTAAACTATTTCAATTAAAATAGATTTAAAAACATTAATTATGTAATAATACATATTGAATAATTAAATAAATACTGTTCCCACCCAATACTCCAATAAAACCAACAACCTGAAATAAAAATATGATACACAGTTAAACAATTATTGAACATTTTTAAAAAGTATCTATAAAAAATAAAACAAGGGAGAGGATGTAGCCTTACCGCTAGAGCGGTCGACCTCGAAGCTGGGGAACCGGGTTTGAGTCTCAGCAATGACGCTCAACATCCTGTGATTCTGGGCACATCACTTAATCTCCCCGTGCCTAACAAAAATGAATGCGTCCATCTGTAACTAAACTGGTGCTCATGTAAAGCGCTCTGATACCCAATGTCTCGGGTCTAGTTCGCGCTATATTAAAAAAAAATATATATATATATCTGTAAATAAAGGGTGTTACCTAACTGCTGTGGAGTGCGCTTTCGTGACAGGAAAAAACTTTGGAAACAAATACACACGGCGTTTCCGGCCGTGGAAGGCTGCACCACCTTTTAAATGAATAGAGGACTGCAGGGGGAACCTTTCCTACTGTGATGCAGGCACAGCGGTTACAAACAAACAGAAGGCACAATTCCGCTCTGAGGCCCACTGGAAGGCTTAATTTGTCCCTGAAATACCGTGTATGCGCACAGAACCCACTGGAGGGTAAATATTAGGCAAAATGGACTACGTATCCCAGCGTGCAATGATGACCAGAAGCCATTAAGGATAGGCACACCTGAGGCCGATAAAATCAAGAGCACGCAGAAGAGAGTGTTCAGCCAGCATCAATGTGCGATCACGAATGCCTTTGAGGAAGAAGTTAGAAACTTCGAAACGCGTCGGCATGGGGACTACAAGGTCGGAGTGGAACTGTGCTTTCCTGTAAATAAAGGGTGTTACCTAACTGCTGTGGAGTGCGCTTTCGTGACAGGAAAAAACTTTGGAAACAAATACACACGGTGTTTCCGGCCGTGGAAGGCTGCACCACCTTTTAAATGAATAGAGGACTGCAGGGGGAACCTTTCCTACTGTGATGCAGGCACAGCGGTTACAAACAAAAAGAAGGCACAATTCCGCTCCGAGGCCCACTGGAAGGCTTAATTTGTCCCTGAAATACCGTGTATGCGCACAGAACCCACTGGAGGGTAAATATTAGGCAAAATGGACTACGTATCCCAGCGTGCAATGATGACCAGAAGCCATTAAGGATAGGCACACCTGAGGCCGATAAAATCAAGAGCACGCAGAAGAGAGTGTTCAGCCAGCATCAATGTGCGATCACGAATGCCTTTGAGGAAGAAGTTAGAAACTTCGAAACGCGTCGGCATGGGGACTACAAGGTCGGAGTGGAACTGTGCTTTCCTGTAAATAAAGGGTGTTACCTAACTGCTGTGAAGTGCGCTTTCGTGACAGGAAAAAACTTTGGAAACAAATACACACAGCGTTTCCGGCCGTGGAAGGCTGCACCACCTTTTAAATGAATAGAGGACTGCAGGGGGAACCTTTCCTACTGTGATGCAGGCACAGCGGTTACAAACAAAAAGAAGGCACAATTCCGCTCCGAGGCCCACTAGAAGGCTTAATTTGTCCCTGAAATACCGTGTATGCGCACAGAACCCACTGGAGGGTAAATATTAGGCAAAATGGACTACGTATCCCAGCGTGCAATGATGACCAGAAGCCATTAAGGATAGGCACACCTGAGGCCGATAAAATCAAGAGCACGCAGAAGAGAGTGTTCAGCCAGCATCAATGTGCGATCACGAATGCCTTTGAGGAAGAAGTTAGAAACTTCGAAACGCGTCGGCATGGGGACTACAAGGTCGGAGTGGAACTGTGCTTTCCTGTAAATAAAGGGTGTTACCTAACTGCTCTGGAGTGCGCTTTCGTGAGAGGAAAAAACTTTGGAAAGAAATATATATATATATATATATACATATATATATATATATATAATATCACAATTATTCAACATTAATTAATATAGGTTACAAAAATCTACCTATGCAATCCCCCTATAAACCCAACAGCCTGAAAAAAATATAAATATCAATAATATTTTCTTTAAAAAAATTATAATTTTACAAAAATATATACAATAAAATAAAAACTAAACAATACAATAAAACACCATAATATAAAATTATATTATACAAAATTTCATCAACATCTTTCATATTCTTCGACATAATACTAAAAGAATTAAACAGTTAAAGAATGATATACTTAACCTCCATATTTTAGGCCACAATATTTTTGTAGTCACATTATTTTCACCACGATATTCTGATCAGGCGATATTTTTGAACCAATATTTTGGTAGAAGCACTGCCTAGTATGGCCCGTTAATGGAAAGAGAATGAGCGCGGATTGCACGATTGTGGAAGAGTAGTTGATGGAGCAACAACGTAAACTGAAGGAAAGATATCATGAGCTTAACGGAGAAGGGAAAATAAAGATTTGTGAGGGAGGCCTAGTCAAATCAAATTGTGTTAGATGACTAAACATTGGGATAAGAAGGTATGGAACATATAAAGTGTTAAAATTTCAAAAATAAGGAAGAGAGGATTGAAGATGAGTAGGGCGCGATGATATTCATTAGGGGATATTGTGGTATGAGGAAAAAATGCAACCCAATTATTCAAAATAATATGAGGCTGAGTTTGCAGGAGGGTAGTATTGAGACTGTGCCAAAAATACATTTCTGCTATGCTCTTCTTGGCATTCTCTTATGAGGGGAGCAGAAAGCCACCACACGCTCAGTTATCAACATCGTTGTGTAAGTGGTGTGGATGCCATTGAAAATAGTGCATAGCCAGCTGCCCAATTTAGAGTGGCTAATCTGCTACAGTTTCACTGGTGTTTATTCCAATGAAAGATTGCTATGTACATAATGGAGCTCTTTTATGGAATGAAGTTTGTCTGAAACATTGGTTATGTAGGTACTTGTAATGTACCCATATGTTGCTCGAAATTCCACAGTGCTGCAGAAGTTAAATTCAAGATGAAAAACAGACCGTAAGCGAATCCATATAGCTTTGGTTCATATAACTTGCACAAACAGCAGCACGCTTCACTTTGGGTTGTGGCTACAATAGCCTTAATCAAAGAAACAAAACACTTATGACATGTTGCAAAAAACACCACCCCCTTCTTAGTTTTGGGAGCAGACCTTTCATGGCTGATGAACTTAGAATCATGTCGGCCTCCTGAGATGGATGGAGTTCACCGTCCAATTTATTGTCCACTCAAACACAATTTGAGCCATCGCAAGTATATGTCTGTGACAAATGTTTCACATATTTGGAAATTAGAAACTTTTACTAGGACTAGGGTATGTACTATACTGTGACTACACAGTGTGGCAGGTGGTCACAGAAAGAAGACAGACAAGAGTTAATACACTTAATAGAGTATTAAGCCCCTTTCTGGTTCCTCCTATTTTCTACCCCTCTAAGTGAAACAACCCTACGAAAAAACATATCATTTAAGAATGAAGGAAAACCAGTTGGCTTCCCATCTACCACTGCACTGTCATTGATTGCAGATGTTTCTTCAACTAGAGGTTTTCCACTATGTTCAGGGAATCTAGCTTTTTCAATCTCTTATGAAGGATAGAGATTCTTCATAAGTTTGTGGATGGCAATAACATGGAATAGATTAAACTATGGTACTTTTCTCGATTTTCCATTATTTTCATTGAAGTTGTTAGTAGTTGAATTACTGCTTTAGAGTTTTCTCCACACAGCAATAGCATTGACATCCACCTGCAGAGGGGTAAATGGGCCAATGGAGAGGAGGCTACCCCATCCACCTTAGAGTATGATAGATCTTCCATTGCCAGAGGCACATTTGCTGAATTGGTAGATTGATCATCTGGCGTAAAATGTCTAAGTCCCTGGTTAAAGTATGTTGGTAAATTCAGATGCCTCCAAAAACACACGTTAGCGCAGCTTGCATTTCCGGTTCTGAGGTGAGCATCGTAATGCTGCAATTTTACTCTGATGGTTTTTAGCAGGTCAAACTTGCTCACACTTAACACGGAAGAGCATGGGGTAAATTCTGATATATGCAGAATTTGGAGACAGGAAACACCAGTTTCTTCATGTAATTCCTCATTTTCCAGAGGAAAACGTGGAATAGCAGTCATTTAGTGCACCTAAGAAATACCACACCCCGCACGTTAGGCATTTTCTGGGTGTGATAAATACTTCACCCTATTCCAGGCCACTTGTAATCATGCTCATATGCAAGTGGAAGCTTTAGCTGATGTTGAACATGTTCCCAAATCATTTTATAGATCAATACTGCAATATTTAAAATAATACATTGCAATAGCATGATCGTACATGCTTATGGAGATCTACTGAGAATGTTTTCCCTGGGCTCTCTGAGAGTTAAGCAGTTTGAGTGCATGAACGCCTGTTGTCCACACTGTAGCATCATTCAGCTTTGGGAAATTTCCTGATCTTTCAGTTAAGAGTTCTTTAGGGTGGGCTGTTGTATGCTGTTATCCACATAAAGAATTGGGATCACTTCTACATTATTCTTCACACCCCTTTGGGAATTGATTCTATAATATCATATTTTGATATAGGAAATGCTAATAGCATTGAGAATAAATGTACACGATTAGTGACAAATGGCCCTGGGCAGGTAGTAGTTGACCTATTCCATTAGATTTGAGGGAAAAGATTATATTTTTCGGTTAACATGATATACTTGTTAAACCAACAAAGTCCAACCAAGTAAACAGGTTAAAGATCCACCAGTGTACCTTTCATCTAATATACCTTTAGCTGACAGTATCATAAGTGAATTTAAGGATCAATAAGAGACATTAAAAAATCAAGTGGCTGTTTCTTAGTGAAAGGGGTGTAAGCACTGCACTTGTGAACTTAGCAGGGTGGGGTGCTGAAATTATGTGATTATGTTTTTTTCAGCATAATTCACTCAATCAGAGATTTACCACATAATCCTGAAACAGTTTGTTTCTGGCTCAGATGATAAGGTAACCAAACATAGCATTGCTAGGTAATAACACAAATTACTTTGCTTGCCAAGCACAGTATTCACAATGATGTGGCTGTGTTTTACACACTGTCATTCATTGTTCTGGAATGGGAAGGACACAACCAGCAGATGCTGCTTGTCTACATTTCAACTACTATTTGCTGCATTCTGAGGTGAGTCTCTGCAACTCCCTCAGTTACCCACATCAGAGATAAGTGCTGTTTCTGTAGGACATATGGATTTTGTTCCCCAAAAGTGCTGGGTAGTGCAGTATGCTTTTGCGCTTCTATGGAAAACACCATATAGCTTTTGCAAACAAAAAGGTGTTTTTATACATTCTAGCTTTGGTGCAATGCTAAGGACTAACAATTATGACACAGTGAAAAAGAACTTATGAAATGTAATGCCTGTTTGCACCTTGGTGAATCTAAAGGACATTGAATTAATGCCTTTGTTGTTTGTTTATAAATCATAATTTTAATCACATTAAAGTTTAATTTCAATTTTAAATCCAGTTGATTTCACATTATGATTTCCTCAAAGTAGTTTTCTTCATTACTTCGGGAAAATGTACAACCACGCCCATTTTCTTACCTCTTCACGCTGAACTTTAAAGTGCATTCACATTGAACATTATTCACAAAGATTTGATTTGTCCGCGAGTAGGTGCACCTTACTGCTGGTTTATGCTGGACATCCCTGAGCAAGCCACACTGATGTAGAAAAGATTTATGAATCGGACCTCTTACAAAGAATCACCTTTTCCTATGGAGGGAAGGGTCTCTTTCCTCCCAAGAAATAGGTAATTGCTTCCATCCACAGTACACGATGAGCATGCACAAACCACACACAACTCCAAGGCACAGGTTGTAAGATGTCTTGCAAGGCCAGAATAAAAGAGGCTCACCGTGTTACAGTGTGTAAATGAAAGTCTGTCTTCTACTAAGCACAGCATTACACATATATATAGCACACATTCATTCTCTTGGAAACCCCCCTATTAAAAAGGTTTTTGCAAGTGTCCTTCATTGTTACTAAGCAATAATTTGTGTGAGATCACCCCAAGGCATATATTGACTTCTAAATTAACCATATGTATCGTCTTAAGTGTTGTATCAATATCTGAGCATGTTGACAGTAATCCCACAGATGTACAGGAAGTATTTAGTTCATATGATGTGGACTTCTTACATTAGGACAAATATCACCAGCAAAAAACTACACAGTATTATATTATGGAGCAGTATTTGCTCATTCTGGAACTGGCAGTATTAACTGCATGCAGTATTCTGACAACTGTACTCTGGTCCTCATTACGAGCGCCTTATTGATGGGGTTGTTGATTTTGCACCCCTGGAGTTAATGATTTTGCCCTCATGTTATAACTCTGAGGCAGTTGAATTAAATGAGATTGTGGGATGAACTCCCAAAAATCCTGACAAATAGGGAATTGGCAGGGAGTCAGTAATTTTGGGTTGGCTGTCAATAGTAATGCCTTATCTCCTCGCAATTTCCCTTGGACATTTTAGATCTTTTCAATATCAGAAATCTCCGAAGGGAAAAAATAATCCGTGATATTTCCATAGACTTCATGATTCCCGTAGTTCCTGGCCCATATGGAATTTTGGGGTGCTCATAATGAGGCCTTGGTATGTATTGGCTAATTTGTGACTTTGTCATGGTATTTCTTTAAACAAAAACAGAATTCTCAAAATAACACAGGGTCCATTCATTTATTATCTATGATCTATATGATCATTATGGCACAAAAATTACAGATCAAATTTTTGAAAGTTTGAATTACTCCACTTTCCTCGGATGTATCCTACACGATTGAGATAACTTTCAGAAATAAGACACACCCATTCAAATTTTATTGATTTATATATAATGTTACATTTCTGAATTTATATGGGCACGGGTTTGCATATTATAGTTTTTAATTATATTCATTAGTCCCTTTCAAGATTCAATCATCCGTGCAAGTGCAGAATAATGTCCCTGACTGAGCACTGCTAATGCTTCTCCAATTTCCACTTCAGGATTATGCAAATGTGCATATTTGAAAACGACTTTGGCACCTCTTTTACAGCACCAATAGTGCTGCCCACGTAATTTTTAGCACCATTTATTGTTTTTTTTTTGCGAGCTACTTATTTAGATGGTCCTGGGGCCATATCATGATGGGTTTTGCCAGCTAGGCGCAGAACCAAACACCTGGTTTTATGCAATAACTCAGAGACTTATTAGGTCAAATGAATACACTGTTTGCACTTTTGCACTTTAGGCAAATGAAGCAGGTTCTCGGCTGTGTGCTGAGCCAGGAAAGCCCATCATAGTAGGGCCCCAGGTGTGTAGAATGTATTCTGGCAACGGTTTATCTGGAATAGCTCTAATACAAATAAAACATGCATATGGAAACAGTGGCGGCTCCTCCGCTAAGGCGGAGGATCCTCGCCCCACTGCTCACTGAGTGAGCAATTAAAAATGGAAAAATAAAATTATAATAACTTAACATTATTATAATTTTATTTAAATGTACTGGCTCCGTTGTTCGGGGGCGGGCGGGCGGGGCTGGGCTGTTTAGAGGCTGGGGGAGGAGTGGTGGCACCCTCCTAACTGCACATGAATGTTTGGCCCGCCCTCCCATGCCCGTTTGGTAACAGCCGCTATTGTACAGAAATATACTGGGCACTAAAGATGAAATTATCCAGGCTATGCAAAAGGTGCCACTGGCTCTGTTCTAAACACATTACACACACTGAAGGCACAGTTTTTTGTTATGCTGTCCCCAGTGCCCCACATTCTGAAAATAAAGCACTAACTTAGAGAAACATCAGGTTAAATGCATTGATGTGATGCACTTCTGGAGCATAAAACAGGCGCTCTGCTCAGTTATATTGAGGTTCTAAAAGGGAGACTTTTACACACTTTAAATCCTAATCAAACTTCTTGCTTTAATATACATTTGTCATCCAACATGTTTTTCAATATGTTTACCTGGTTTTGCTTATTTTAGAGCGACCTAACAAAGATGGCACCCCCACACAAGAGCAGCCACACTTTGTTCCTGTTTACAACCACAAAGATGCTATCATCCGTGTTATCATCCTGTGAGCACAAATGCTCACATGCGGTAAACATCGAGAGATGGTTTCATGAATATCAGAACAAAAAATGATTTGAAAAAAACCAAACACAGGAACATATTGAGAAGACAAACATTGTTGAACGTGTTCTTGGGATGTATTTATCTTTGAATTAAAAGATTTCTTCAATAAAATATAACGTGTGCATTTAGGGGCTGATTATGATGGGGGACAGACTTCAGTCCGTCCACCATCGTCTCGGGGAGTGGGACCGCCCGCCTACAAGGCGGAAGTCCCACAGGGGGAATTACAATGCGACCGCCACCACGGCGGTCGCACCTGCCATAGTTAACATTGCGGCGGGTGCTGCTGGCTGCAGCACCCGTCGCAATGTTAAAAAGGAACTTATTACATTTCCCTGCATTACGTTGCAGGCACCATGCGGTGCCTGCCACATGGTGCAGGGAAATGTAGGGGGCACCATAGGTGCCCACCAACCCCCAAAAGAAAGGGCGTTGGATGAAGGGGGGCCCGCTACGGGCCCCCAATGTCCAACCCCGCTAGCCTTTTCATGGCGGGTGAACCGCCATGGAAAGGCTGTCGGGGATGGTCCATCGTAATCGCAACAGTGGTGCCTGGAAGGCACTGCCGCCATTTCAGGGAATACGAGGGCCTCAGCAGCACTGGCGGGCTCAAGGGGCCCGTCGGATACGTGGCGGTCGGAGTTTCCGACCACCACGGTACCGCCCGTCATTATAGTAGGGCAGGAGGGAAATGGCCATGATGGCGGTGAACCCACCACCGACAGTCTGTTGGTGGCGGGGATACCGCCATCGCAATCAGCCCCTTAGTAACAATGACTGGTAGCGGAACGAGTTTAAAACTATGGGTAAATGAGTTACTATTTTTTATTGCAATTTTGGATGAGTATAGATTTCAATTTCGTGAGTTATCGTACTGATTTACCTCTTTGAGTTGGTGTACAATCTCCCTGCCTCCTAATCCTACATAGTTCCAATGCCAAAATTCTACCTGTAAAGGATGTGCCTCATATACTTTCTCTGCTAAAGAAACCTGAATCAAACTCTCCCTATTACACAAGCCAGCCTTCATTCCCAACAATTGTATTTATTGATTTTAAATATCTCTAAATATCCCCAAATTTTCCTTGCACCAGAGGCACCCAGCCTTCCTTCCATTTGCAAAGGTGCATCTCGCACCACACAGCCAATCACAGTTTATGGAAACCGAGGGGTATATGCTAGATGATTAAGTTGTATGATCAGCTATTCAAACCTTCCACAAACCAACCTGAAAACAACAGTTCATTGACTAATTTAACCATTCTCCAGTTCCTGTCTGCTCATGATTATGAGGTTGGATGCCCCCTTTCTGGACCAAGTGCTTCTCTCTATTTGCAGCCACTCCACAGCTTCTCAAAAGAGGGGAACGCTCAATAAGTTTACGAAATTCACAAAAAGTTCAATAATTCAAAATAGTTAATCATAGTTGGATAGACAAATAATTGTTTCTTCTTTTCAGTCCATCATGAAGCGGGAGCCGTCATAAGTTATGCCAAATAGTTGTATTTATGTTCATCAAACATTGTACTCCAGGCCAGCCAACGCATTTCGTCCTGAGGAGTACTTCATCAGGGTTTGTAAAGTTTCCTGTTGTTTTTCTGGATATATTAAGAACCAGAATAAGTAAGGCAATCGTGTAGAATCACTGCCAGGTGGGTCCTGCAGAATAACACAGAGTTGCCCGCGGCAGCACCGACACAGCAAATCTACTAGTGCAACTCTGCATTATTCGGCAAGACTGAAAAAAGAAACAATTATTTGTCTGTCTAACTATGATGAACATTTTTGAATTATTGAACTTTTTGAGAATTTCGTAGATGTATTGAGTGTTCCCTCTTTTGTGCGGTTTTCTGTTCATGTTTGGTGGTTCCCGAGCAGTGGGATCACAAGAGGTTGAGCACTAACTTTCTATAACGAAGTATTGATACCAGTGCAACCATCTATGGCCAACACTGCTCTTTTTTCTGCGAATACTCTATAACTTCTGCTATGGTGCAGGTGACATGGATATAAGCCCTAGTGATTCATTTACTAAAAAAAACTTCTGCAGACCCTACCGTGCTCTGTAATTTTCAGCTCAATCGTCTACTTCTGTTTCCAATCAAGCTAATGGAAAAATTCACCAATCAATAATTATCTCACTTTCTTGAATCCAATTCACTGCTGGGTATCTCCTCATATAGGGGCCGATACACAGAACTAATCTGAGATAAAATCCTAAACTTACTACTTTTGGTACTCACAGAAGGCATTTAGTAGTAGTAAACAGTGGCGGCTGGTGGAATTTGAAACGGGTGGGGTGTAAGCAGAACGAATCAACGCATGCGAGCAAGCGCAGCGAGTGAGGCCGACGGCAATAATGGGGGTTTGGGGGGGTTCTCCCCCGTGAATTTTTTTTTTTTAAATTGCCATCTTTTTGGTGCGATTTTTAGCACTATTTCTGTGATAAATGGACAAAAAATTCAGTTCTTCTAGGCATTCATAACAGAAAACTCATACATTATTTCAGAGAATTTCTGGGTTGCCAAGCAAGTCTGACTTCTGAAGAGGGCTAGGGCTTTACCCTTTCCAATAGAAAACAATAGTTAGCGATGTGAACAAGTTCAATGGACAAACCTGGGGTCTAGGGAGAGTCCCTCTCCTGAGAAAGAAATTTAAAAAAAGATTGGCAAATGGTGCATTTTAAAGCAAATGAATGCAGCGATAAAGCAAGGCTTATTAAGCAGTGGGAACGTATAGTCTTGAAATATTAAACACATTAAAAACTGCCCCGTAACTTCTTGCATTAATTTGTTCAACAGTTACTGTAATATGTAAATTGTTCTGCATGACAACTTTAGCCCTTTAAAATGTATGCTTGCCCAGTGTCTTGCACTGCATGCAGCATTAACTTTGGAAAAATATGCTCTAACCAGACTTCGGGAAGCACCCACAGCTGCTGGCTGTAACCAGTCATATAGAAATATGTGCAGACAGGTCTTTAAGTGAGATGAAAAAAGTGGGTGCTCCCTATAAAGGAACATGGTGTGCCATCAGACCGGTATTTTGGTTTCTCTCTGAGATGTAATTTTATCCAGATAAATGGCACAGCAACTGACATACGCCTAAAGCCTGTCAGTATGATTGGCTTTGTCACTGGCTGTTAGCTGTTTAAGATAAATGAGTAACAACAATGATTTCTGATAAATAATTAACATTGAAAATGTTTAAATTCTGAAATAGTGAGTCTGTGAATTAGATGGCATTGAGGCCTGTGGAAGGAGTTTTGGCCTTCAAGTATGTGTGCTTTATGTTAGCTGTGTATCCTCTTTTTCTCTGCATATCTTGTCCATCTGCACATCTTCAACCCCCTCTCTTTCCTCTTCAGCATCCTCTTTTCACTCTTCCCCGAATGTCCTTCCTCACATCTCTGTCACTTTACCGCCCCCAACATGCACTGCACTCCCTCAAATATAAAAACTTTAATTTGTCTTACTTTTGCCTTGCAAATATTTTGACATCAGTGTACCCCCTTCACACACATTTCCACAGAATTTCAGTTGCAAATGGAATACACAAATATTGTTCTGTGTGCTCTGCAGAGAGGCCAAACCACTGACACGCACTTTGTTTGGCTTTAGCCTTAGCGCCTGCGCGCTCAATCAAAGCCCCTCATAAACACCTGGCATGGCTCAAGCCTCAAAGTATGCACAGAAAAAAATACAGATAAACAACAACATTATAAAATAGCTAACTCGTGGGGAATGCAAGATCAAGTAAACATGTAAAATAAGCGAGGAACTAAATCGCTGAAATGCATTCCCTCGACGTTTTTTACATTCATTGTTTGCAAGTCAATCCATGTTTTTGGCATCAGTGTTAACTTAGGGGCATGTACACAGGGCCAGTTTTAATGCCATACATCAGAGGACTGGCCACTGTAAGCACATGTTACACACTAAGCACATATCTCTCGCTTTGGGCCTGACTCGGATATTTGGATCCATTTCACAAGGGAGCAAATGCTGCAGCTCCACTTCTAAAGGAGCGAGCAATGTGCAGCGAGGGCCTGGGGTGTCAGTGGGGGAGGTAAGCATGATGAGGGGTCTCAGTACAATATACAGAACACAGCATTAGCTTGCAAACACTTAGCGAAGGGGCACCGTAAAAGGATGTTACTGTCCCGGTCTGAAACAAATCTATCCCACATGTAGGACTGAAGGAGCGAGCAATGTGCAGCGAGGGCCTGGGGTGTCAGTGGGGGAGGTAAGCATGATGAGGGGTCTCGGCGCAATATACAGAACACAGCATTAGCTTGCAAACACTTACCATTACAGAGAACAAGGCACCAGATCGGACGTGCTTACAGTTAGATACACATTTACACACCAGAAAAGAGTCTAGATGTAGTGTACTGTCACAAAAAGATGGCAATCAGGCAATTTCCACAATGGCAGACAGCTGGGACCAATTGTGTGCTTATTAGTGGATAGATAGCCTTGTTGCATAAGGGTAATTTACCAGCATACGGTTATGAGGAAGCAGTGTATGCTCGCGCTCGGTCTTATCAAAGCAACAGGCTCTACTATTGCGAGTCCCACTGAATCTGATTCGCGTCCAAAAGTTCAATTTTTACTTCGGGTTTCCAGCTGAGCCCAGGACTCACTGTTCCTGAGGTGAGGCGCGCCTGTTGCTTATCTATGCCAAACAAAGCCACACAGGACAGGCTCTTTGCCTCACTTTAACCCGTTGGACATGCCAGGGACCTGATCTGCCTATGTATCCCCGGGCCTGTATACGTTTTTCCAGGTTAAGCACCCCAGCTATGCATTCTCCTCTGCACTCCCAGGTCTCCGAAAGAAAACTACACCAGTGATCGCTTAGCCTCCAATTTCACTGTTTTGCTTGTGTCTCGTTACTCTTATCTACCGAAGTTTGCATCATTTTAATCTGGTTCATAGGCTCGCGCTAGGCTCTATTTAATAACAGAACGTTTACATATTTCAAGTGTTCTATGCACCTTTACATCTCCGCTCGAATGACTCATCAATCTTTTGAAACAATAGTGTGCACGATCACCCTCGCCTCGGTCCAATGTATACATCTTATGCATACATGCTACAACTACAGTACCATTTATGCATCTCTTGCCATTCACCTTTGTGTGCCCCCTGCGTACTCTTCCCAGAGTCAGTGATACAGATCGTCCTCCAGCAGTCACACTGGCACCTTTCACCATCTTCGTGCAAACACCGGGGCACAGAGAGGAGAGCACAGTATTTCTCACCTTCCTCGTGCAAAGTGGTACAGCTGACCACCCTCTCGCCGACACAGTGACATCCTAACATTCCTGCCAAGACCCCGCAGAGAGAGGCCTGATCCTGTGCCCACGCGGCGGTGCCAGCCAGCTCAGTGTTACCACAACTTCTACTTTTAAGCACGGTTGGGTTGCTCTGCTCTTCCATGCACACCAGGAGATTCACACTCAATCCTGACATATAAACACAGCAGCCCACATGCCCCCTGATTCCGAGGCTTTCAAGTGATGTCTTGAGGGAGTGTGTGCTACAAATACGAAGATTTATGGATGTGCACCTACAATCCCAAATTAAATACCTCATGGGTAGACGCATCTGACTTTTAACGCAGCATAGAGATGGCTGTACTGCCTGACCCACCACAGGAGACTACCCAAGAAGACTAACTCCCTATGCACCCCGGCACAGCATCGCAAACACGCCCCCAACAATGGCGGTCTCCAGCCTCCCCAGTACTTGAATATCCTCACAGGAAAGCTCACCCCTTTTTTTCCACACGGTCTCCACCTCCTCCAAGCACTGGGGTCGTTCAAGTTGAAACACTGGTCTCACTCCTATGTTATGTGTATTTTTATAGCGCGCTGTCACCCGTGAGGGTATCAGAAGAATAGCCCAAAGGTGTGCACACCCAATGGTCTCTCACTGCTCTCAGCTGGATACTCCAGCCCTCCTAGCACAAGAATAGCCACAGTGACCACACAATGGATTGGTTCACCTTCACTCACTCTCCCATCACAAGCACAGTCACACGGCCCATATACACCTTGTATCACCCCTGCCACTGTGAAAGAGTCGAGTCACACAGACACTCTCACTGGCCACGCACCTGTATTTTCTCACCCGCTCAATCCTTTAATCGGGTTAGCGCTCCCTCCGCTCTGCACAGGGATTACCCCGGCTCAGACACTTTGATCCAGAGCTGCCCGTCACTGGGTTGATCTCCAGTACTGGACCTATCCCACCACAAGCACAGTCACAAGGCTCGCACACCTGGCTTCACTCCTGTCTCTCTGGCAGTCTCCCACCAGAGAGACAGTCCCAGGGCTCACAGACTGACTTCCACCCTTATCATTGGATTAGGCTGCACACACACACACGGTTTGACTCGACATTGTTATAATCTCTCTACACAAGCATAATAGCCCCACGTCCCGCCACCGTGTCAGTCTCCTATTACTGGGATACTCCACAGTTTATACCTCGGTGGTCTCACCGCTCACTCCCTTCATCGGGAAAGTCTCCCACCACAGGCCTAGTCCCGTGCCTCACACATCGGTTCCCACACGTTGCTATTGTGTTACAGCTCTCACACTTGGTCTGAGCCGCGTCAGAGCGATCGTAGTCTCCCAACACAACCAAAGCCCAAGGCTCACACACCTGGCCTCCAGTCGCGGCTCGAGTTGCAATACTCGCGCGCGGGTGGGGGCCGGGGGAGGTTAAAATTAAAAGAAAACTTACCTGACCGCCGGGTCCCACCGCGTAGGCGCTCTTCTTCAACTGAACGAACAGGAACAGCCGCGTCACTGCGGCAACCCCACTCTCAGCCAATACTGACTCTGCTCCAGCAGCGCCAGGATTGGCTTGAGCAGGGACTGTCCCCGCCCATAGGAGACCGGGGGCTGCGGCCACTGGCCAGTAGCAACCCTCGCTCTCCTAATGTGCAGGGGGGCACTGCAGGCTAGTACAGTGCGCATGTTCGGGCTGGTCGGAAAAATGACTAGCCCAAACGCGAACATGCGCACTATTGCTGCTGCGCTACTAAGTCTGTCAGTGTCAATCAACAAAAAACCCTGCAGTGCTGCCCCACCCCCTTTGCGATAGCGTCCTGACTGACTCGAACAGCCGGCCCGATTTTGAGTCAGGACTTGTGAGGTGAAGTGTAAGTTGTGTAACGAGTCTGTGGCCATGCTGTTCATGCTGTGGCCATGTGGCATTAGTGGGGCAATGCCCCAACGCCCCAATGGACGCACCACCACTGGTAGTAAAGTTAGGACTCCTAACTTTACTACTACTACTAAACTGAGACAAATATCCTAACTTTACGACTTTCGGTATTCACAAAAGGCATTTAGTAGCAGTAAAGTTAGGACTCCTAACTTTACTACTACTAAATGCCTTCTGTGAATACCAAAAGTAGTAAGTTTAGGATTTTATCTCAGTTTAGTAGTAGTAAAGTTAGGAGTCCTAACTTTACTACTACTAAATGCCTTCTGTGAATACCAAAAGTAGTAAGTTTAGGATTTTATCTCAGATTAGTTCTGTGAATCGGCCCCCTGGCTTTCATCCCTTCATAGTCATGGTACGTGATAATCTATGAATATTGACAGACCAGTGCAAATCTTCTACCCTGGGCTTACTAGTTTTATCTGACGCTTTCAATACCATTTCTTATGCCTTGCTTCTGGCACATCTTACAGAAACTAGTACCCGATGTTTTGTGCTAGCTTGCATCAAGGATTATCTCCCAAATATATCCCAAGCTGTCTATCTTACCACTTTTAAACCTGAATTTAAGGCAATCACTGCTTTTTTTGATGTTTATGTCCATCCTTTGGCATCACTTATTTGTTTCTTTGGCCTAAAGGCCATGAGCTACCCAGAGGATACACAGATCCTGCTTTCTATGGACAGCCATGATATAGAACATGTTTTAAATTGCATGTCTGCGGTGGTCAGCTGGATGGATTACAACTTGATTAAATTGAACACTGATAAGACAAATTTTCTGATTGCCTCAGTCTTTGGTTGCCTGATCTGGGCAACGTTCCAGCCCCTGCAATTTGGGTTTTATTCTGGATCACCAGTGTTGCCACTCCAGTCATGTTAGTAAATTATCCTCAACCTGTGTTCTTCTCATGAAACTGTTATGAAAGATCCTTACTTTTTTTCCACCTTCCCCTTCACAGACAGTAATTGAGGTCACTGTCTTAAGTTGAATGGTCTACTTTAACTTGCTGTTTCTTAGGTCCCCAGCCTCCTTTCTTCATTGATTAAAGTGATTCAAAACTCTGCTGCAGGTTTGGCTCTGCAACTTCCTCACCAATTTTCTTTATCTGCGGCTCTTTCCAAGTTACATTGCTAAGAGAATTGCTTTTACATCCATATATCTGACTTTCAGGGACTTCCATACATTTCACGCCATTTACCTCTAGCACAAATTCTGACAATACTATCAATCCCGTGCCCTTAATTCCTCTAAGGTTCAAGTTGTTGCCATCCCCAGGAACTGCTGGGCATTAAAGTGAAGCCAAGCCTTCACTTTAATGGCAGCAGAGATCTGGAGTTCTTAGAATACTTCCTAGAGTAATGCAGTTAAAAACTTATTTATCACAAATGAAATCTTGTACACATCTAAAACATATGGTTTAATCCTTTTCTGCTGATTTCAGCTGGTGTAGATTGTCATATCTCCTTAGAAGTACGCCTTCACTTTAAGCAACCTTAACATCTAGGCTGTCGACCATGAAAACATCTATGCATACAGAAGTGTTCAAGACAGGGTCAGCTTTGGCTATTCACATCAGGTCAATATTCCCACCCATGTTGTAGATTGCAACTTTGAATTATTGTTCTCCAAAGTTCCAGGCCTTGGAATAATTGAGTTTGAACCCCTCCCTTTGTCAAGGATAGGAAGCTAAGAAGGTCTGTTGACACGCATTCTTAATTGCTGCAGGAGAGGATGAATCATCCTTGCAGCCTTGGTGCCACTCTGCACATAATAGTATATGTGAAAGGTGACAAGTGTCTCCTTAAGAGGGTCCCAGTTAGAAGGGAAAGACAACAAAGGGTAACAAAAACCTTATTGGCAATCTTGTGGTACTTGATTGAAGATGAGTATGAATGCTAAAGTAATTAGCAAGGCACCAAACTCCCCCTGACACCAGGAAGGGGAAAGGAGCAAGCAGGAAATCCAGGTGTAGAATCCAGCTGAAGTTCCAATGGCTAGAAGCAAAAACCAAGGACAAAAATAATAGCAAGAGGGCTATGAATGCAACGAAAAATAAAGGAACAAATATGTTGCAATGCATTATTCACTTGGAAACTCGCTCTCATATGTGATTCAAACAAGAACTGGCATCACAGGAGGCTATATATTTCATCTTGGATTGGGACCCACTAATAACATTCCATGGACAGACCACCACCACGAGAAAGGAAGCCCATATGGTTTGGCCGAACCCGTTTCCTACAAACCCTGGTGTTCATTTAGTACACGAAGAAGCTCAAGCTTGGCACCCTTTGCCCAACCCTGAATTCTGTTCTCTAGTCACTGCCATTCAAGCCGATATTCCTGGCAGCTTGCAGTAAACCTCTTTCTGTGGTGGTGAAGTCAGAGAGCCTAGAGCCACCTTGTGGTGCCAGCGCTCAGCAATGTACCATGAGTGTGGCATTCGACTGCACAGTGCCCAGAAGTGCATAATGTGCTTCTTCTTCTGCTGAATGAATGTAGTTTTTTGTAAGTACTTGATACAAATGTAACAGTTTGATCCTTGTATGGTTTTATGGCATTTGTACGCCTTACTATTTCAACAAAAAATCAGTTGGCGTACTTCATAATACTCCTATCTCCTGATTATTAAACCCAACAATATAACAACCAGAGGCATTGACTACCTCCCTGATAAGCCTTTTACCACTTTTGCTGACTTGTCAGACGTGGATCTCCTATGACAATTGCCTTTATTGGTGCAGTGACTGAATTTGCCGTAGGAGAAGACAAATTAGCTAAATCACAGGACAACAAATCATTTTCCAAAGATCTTTCAATAAAGAAAGGAAGCGTTGGATTCCCTGAAAGGCGCAGAGGACGCCCTACCCACTCTCTGACCCAATGGTAAGTCATGTCCATAACTCTGGCTATTAAATTGATGATCTTCAGAGAAAGCATGCCTCACTTTCAGCCATGCATCATTTAAACAGATCTCATCTAAAGGACTCTTCCAAGTCTAACGAAAATGCTTATTTCATATCCTGAGACACTACTAGTGACACTGTCACAACTGAACAGCTTGCTATGATTTCACACACAGACCGAATAAGCAATGTGATCAGAAGCATGTTTTATGAGCTTCTGCACATTGGATCCTTCGACTACCTGCTGACACTGCACCAAAGTATAGTAGCGCTTCCATAAACTGACACCTGAAATGGTGTCTATGGAGTTCTCTGTGGCAAAAAAGAATGAGAAATTTATGTACACTTTTAAAGTTGTATGCCTTCCTTATCAGCCTAAGAACAAAATGATTGCATCTCACCTAAATTGATGTCACTCAAGTGGTACCAATTCACCAGAACAATCTCCTAAGAACATCATCTATAAACCTTCTCTTCTAGCTCCTGATGCGAAAATGGTTGGAGGAAAGATCCCCAGAACCTTTAAGCTTCCCCCCCTTCGGAAATCCTTGTTTCCCACTGAACCAATGTGTGTAGGCCAGAAAGGACTGTAAATGTTTAAAGTCTCTTATGCTAAGCATATGGATGTTTGTTGATCCTCCATATCCTTCCTCCACCCCCTGCACTGTGAGCATGATACTAAAACAATAAATATAAAAGTGCATGCAATACCGAGAACACATAACTACCTTTACTAGATGAATGCACATATGGAGATGTAGCCCCTTACTATCTGCTGGTCCTCCTACATGGAATGTAGGGGGACCAGCAGGTGGGCTGGGCTCAATTTCATGTCCCCTTTAGAAGGATCAAAGTTGATGTAAGCTGCCCTGTCACACAACTGATGTCTTCCCATGCCTTAGTGAGACTAAAAGCCTAAGGATGTGCCTAATGCATGGTGCCTCCAACAACCGAATTATATCCGGTGCATCCACCTGCTGTTTTAGCAGTCTAGTACCAGTATGCCTCCTCTCGCAAATTGAAAACTGGTATTAGTACTGTGTGCTACACATTTATATTGGTGGTATAGTGTGGGTGTGTGATGCACTTCCATCAGGAAACAAGCAACAATCCTTTTTAGGGAATGGGGACCCAGCAGATCTTCTGGAATTGGTCATACAACACATGGGACTCACACACCAATACAGCCCTAAAGGCTACCACACATATATGGGATGTAGGTTTCTGGATGTAAAGTGCTGACATTCCAGAGATCATCCATATGACAGGCCTCCCTGCTAATATACCTTCCACTCCTTGTAACTTCCTTAGCATTACCTATTCTCTAACCTAGATGTATAAAGAACATTTTCAAAGGTTCCACAATTTGGGCCCTACATTTTTCTCGATGGGGGAAAAAACAAGATTGTGCTGTCAAAATGCTAGCATCAGAATAAACACCAGGCTTAGTTTGCCAAAAGGGTAGCCCCCACCCAGGATAAGATAAGAGGCTGCTCACTGCACAGCATTACATGGTTGGTGACCCTACAGTAGTAACCAAGCATGCCTGGCCATTTTACTGCTCTTTTCCCAGGGTCTAAAGTGTGGTGTCACCAATGCATCTGGACACTAGGTCCTTTGAATTGGTTGTGGTCCTGGACTGCCCCAAGGGAACTAAACAGACAAAAGTGATGTGTGGAATCTTAGCAAATAGTCTAGCCAGTTGTAATCACTCAGGCCCATCCGGCCCATTTTGTTTCCTCACTATGCTACCTCTGATTACACACTGCCATATGCAAATCAGCCTTGATCATGATCGAATAGCAACAGTCGAGCCCATACTGCCAAACTAGGTCCTCTCCGAACAGGAACAAAAGCAACCCAAGACTGGATTCAGCCTAATTGGACCTCTTCAATCTGGTGCAGCCGCGGTTCCAGTGGCACATTGAGCAAGGGACTCACACTTGGGTATAGTCTTGGTCACTTAGAGTGTTACATCAAACACACAAAAAGTGAAGAGAGTAAAGCTTGAAATAAGTCTAACCACTGCCAAACGCTCGGTGTAGCATTCAAACCTACCTTTTTTTTGCTCACTGTGCCTGATATTAGACCCAGCCATATGCAAATCAGTCTTGATCCTGATTCTGTAGGAAGAGTCCAGCCTGAACTGCCAAGCCAGGTCCTCTCCGAACCAGAACACAAGCAGCCTAAGACCAGTTTCTGCATGGATGGAAATCTTTAATAGTGCAGCTTAGTTCCAGTAACACAGTCCCAAGGGAACACCATTATCTTAATATGCAGGCGCTCTCCTATGCCTCCTCACAGACTGACGCATCTCCTCACAATATTTGATTATTGTCCATCCATACACTGGGCCATTCAAACAATGGCCGTGTGCATATTGGCAACCAGGTCCTTTCTACATGGCCCATTAAACCATTGTCTTACCTCTTGGGGATACTAGCAGTTAACCAACTCCAATTACGAAGTGTGTAGCTTTGCCACCTGTAGGGAGCCAAAAAGGAGCATACACAGAGGCAATTTCTGTAATAGGTTAAGTGTGTGACAAAAGTTAGATTATCCTAATGTTCTAAAACCGAAAGTTCCAGGAACCATTGGTTGCAAACAAAAAATCTAAAACTTAAAAAGGTGAGTCTGAATAAAAATGAAAATGTAAAAAAGTACAGCTGCTATGATTAGTTTTAGTTAGAGAAAGAGCAAAGTTGATGGTGGGGTAAAGCATCAGAATAATGGATAGGCAAAGGGTTTGTATTAGTGTTATAGCTATCATTAAAGCAAAGGTTAAGCATAACAATACGGAAAGGGTGGGAGTTAGGGTAAGTGTGTTATGGTTAGGGTAAGATTTAAGATTAGACTTAGGGTTAAGATCTGGGTTTAGGTTAGGGTAACATTGAGATTTAAGTTTATTCTTAGGTTTGGATTTAAAACTTGGAATAGGGGTTGGAGTGATGTGAAGGTGAGGGTTAAGGCTAGGTTTGGGGAGAGAGTTAGGATTGA
The DNA here is from genome assembly GCA_963921515.1 of Calotriton arnoldi. NCBI lineage: Eukaryota > Metazoa > Chordata > Amphibia > Caudata > Salamandridae > Calotriton > Calotriton arnoldi. Next base: position 2,300,220 of record CAWUFW010000357.1, read on the forward strand.
TATGGATTATGTCATCAAGTTAATTTTAGGTTAAGAAGGTTTGAGTTAGAGTTAGGGCACTTTACTGCATGAGATTAGTAATGACGTTGAGGTGAGTTCTGTAGAAATATTTTTAGCATGGATGAGTACCTGCAACATTAAAAAAAATCTAAGCTCTGCATTCAAAGTATTTGAAAAGGATTGCATGCTTGTTTTGAACATTTTAATTTCAATGGATGTGTGTGTGGTTAGACCCATTGCAAGCATTCCTCCAATCACCTTTTGTGTGTTTGATGTAATACCCTAAGTGGCGAGGGGATGCCCAGATGTGGGTTATGTGTTCACTATGCCTCTGGAACCAAGCTACACCTCACTGAAGAGCCAAAAACAGGGCAAAACCAGTCTTGGGTTTCTTGTGATTGTGTTCAGAGAGGACCTAGCTTAGCAGTTTGGGCTGCACTGTTCCAGTTAGAGCAGAGCCAAGGCTCATTTCCATATGGCTGGGTCTAAACTGAGGTTGCATGGTGGGCAAAAGAATGATGGGTTGCAATGCTGTCCTGAGTGATTGCAAGGATGCTTCCATCTCCTTTCGTGTGTTTAATCTGTTATGCGGTCAGGATGTGGTGTATTATGTCTGTTACTTTTATTATCTTGGCATGAAGCACTTGTCGGAATTGTCTTCTGGCAGTCTGATGACACCAGCACTTTGTCCCTCCCTGCGCTAGCTAGTAGCATCACTTATTGGAATTGGTGGAATCTTTAGGGCATGCATTTATCTATAATGATGGGTACTGAGATGTTGGGCTCCTTCTTGCAATCATGCAAGTGCAAAATAGGACAGAAGGATGTTATGGCTACTGTGTGTCCTCTGTCCCTCATTCCGTTGGCAATTCAAGGATTCTCATTTGCCCTTTACATGCTGGTGCTAATGAAAGAGCATCTGTTCTGTGCATTAGCAATGCTGATTGATGTTTCTTAATATTATATTAGTTTACTTTAGACTCTCCATCCATTTTCACGTTTGGATGATGATGACCCCTGATAAAAATTCGCCTTTTGGGTTTGGAATGGATGTGGCCTTATTATACACTTTGGGCCTAATTACAATGTTGGTCGGAAAGTCTCTGACCTCTGGTCCAAGCCTTTCCGACCGACATTGTAGGTTTAAAATCCGACTGCCGTATTATGATGACAGCAGTCAGAGTTTAAACCAGCCGGGGAATCCGACATATTCCCTAAAGGACGGCGTTTCCGCCATCGGGATTATGATGTCGGTTTCCGACAGTCAATCCATGTCGGCCTTTCTGACATGGATTGGCTGTCAGTAACTGACTTTGGGAGCCCCTATCAGGGCCCCTTCCCCCCTGGCACTCTGCATTTGGCCCTGGGGGGCACCTATGGTGCCCCCCAAACATCCCTGCACCATGCGGCAGGCACCACGAGGTGCCTGCCCCACAGTGCAGGGATGTTTAGAAACTTCCATCTTTCAATGGGAGCTTGTGCTGCAGGTGGTTTCAGAGGGCCTTTGTTGTGGACTGCAAGTTGGTATGCAGGTTCCTCTTAGTTCAAAGAAGCACAAATCTTTTGTTGCAATCTTGAAGATACTTAAGTTGCCTTTTTCCAATTCCAATTGCTCATTAAGACCCTCTTCTGATGTCCAGAGCGTTAGAATCATCTGTTCTGTTTTTTACTAGCAGTGATTCTTCAATTCTCCCTCTTGGATTCAGGTGAATCAGCACATCAACAAAACTATTCTATAGCCATGCCCATTATCACGGCCACAACATGCCATGACCTTGATCCGCTACATTTATTCTTCTCCCCTCAAGTCGTAGAAACTTGTGTGCTAGAGGTAGAGTTCATGGCAGCTGATGTAAGGTTTTTTTAATGATGGCTGTCGATGTGATGATGTGTGCCACACAAAGTACCTGCAAACATGTGGCTGTTTTCTACTAAGGTGCGGATTACAATGAGCTTGGAAATTTTATACCCTCTAAGACATAAATATTTTATTTCGTAAATATTGATTGCGCAAGGTTCATTGTTTGCGAGGTGTTCAATGAACCCCTCAAAACCCTTTGTGAACCTCAGAATTGTGGAGACAGCACTGATAATACATATATGTTTAGTAATCCGAGGTGCACAAACGACCCATACGTATTATTTACCCAGTTACCCAAGTATTTACCTGCTGAAAATTGAGTGGGAAAAACCTCTCAGTGTATTCAGCTTGCATCTGGGCTATAGGAATGGGTCAGGTAAGGTTCAAACAGGGTTAACACCAAATCCCCTATTAGCCTAGCAGTTTGAGTTGGCTCTCTGAGGTTGTCTTCAAATAGATGCCAATAATTTTAAACGTAGCGTGGAAATTTGCTCTTTTTATCAGCTATTTATTCTGCAACACCTTTCCCTCGGTCCTGTTAGCAAAAGATGTACACGTTGAAACTATATTATGTTATTAAAGATGTCGGAATGTTGTGCACATCTAGAAAATGAATGGTTCATGTATATTACCGACAGGCAAAAGCTTCACGGATGCTGAAAAATATGTTTTAGTCTTTTGCTGTAGTACGCTTCAACACAACATCACACTTCCTGAACAAAGCCCCAAGCAGGAAGGATGTTGCTTGTGTCGCAGCCCATTTTGGCATAAAAGAGTTTTGTAACGTTTGAAGCTGCTGTATTGTTGTTCTCACTCTCACTGCCAAAAATAGCATTGTGCATCCCCCAGTAAGTTTACTCGTGATGTCTGTGTTTATCTTATGCAATATTGGCAGAATCCTCACTGGCCCAGCTCTGCCTTCTCTGTGCAATCCTCTGCGGAGAAAATGTGTCCTGAGTTTCTTTTAATTTTTAACCTTCTTTTGTAAATAATGTGTCATTATAGCTTCGTTATTTGCAAAGGAAAAAAAACATCTGTAATTTGTACTTCTCTGCACAATTGTTACTCTTTTTATTTGATGGAATCATGTCTTTTGAGCTGAGTTGCTGTACTTTAAATAGTGCATTACTGATAGCTGTTTACAGTCCCAGCAAACAGACCAATATCTGAATGGGCATGAAGTGAGCACAACATTTGTACATCCTTGAGTGAACTTGATGGATCCTGGTTTGGAGTACACAAATCAGTACTTCTTTTAAGCTTTCCTCCCATATGAAACACTTACAGCACCACCGTGATCAGCAAGTCAAGCTTCAATCAGAAATAAAGCAGGACTGCCCAAACAGCAGCGGTGAATGCTTCTCTTTGCACCCAGGGCAGGTACTACACGCCGACCAGTAATGCTTTCCCAAGAGTAGAGTACAGTGCATGTATTTACTTTCCCATCAAGCTAAATGCTAAAACTACCATCTATGCCTTTTTCCTAAGCACCATATATATTTTACACATTTTTTGACTGATAGTGCATTTAAATGCAACAGCTATTGCAAATGAACATTTACTTACACGGCCTGAGGCTTCAATGAGCAAATAATATACTGCACAATTTAAGGGGGCTGTTAGGAGACATATACGGTAAAATATACAACAAATCCTCTAGTACTGGCGTACTGGAAGGAATCTGAAATTCTGTCCCCCTGAGTTCCTACCAATTCATATGATTCATTTTTATTCATTGGCAGCTGAGCACTCTACAGGTAGCAGATAAAAATGACAAGTTACTTCGATTCTTGATAATGAGCAGAAATAGCTCATTATATACCGTCTGCCACCACCGCCCTACGCACACGCCTTCACGACGCAGGAATACGTGACAAAGCCCTGAACTGGACCACCTCCTTCCTCACCGACAGAACCCAGAGGGTCCGCCTCCCCCCCATTCCGCTCTGAGGCCACCAAGATCATCTGCGGCGTGCCCCAAGGTTCATCACTCAGCCCCACCCTTTTCAACGTCTACATGGCACCGCTCGCCAACATCGTCCGCTCGCACAACCTCAACATCGTCTCCTACACCGACGACACTCAACTGATCCTCTCACTCACCAAAAACCCCGCCACCGCCAAAACCAACCTCCACGAAGGAATGAAGGCCGTCACCAGCTGGATGCAGACCAGCCGCCTGAAACTTAACTCGGACAAGACAGAAGTCCTCATCCTCGGATCCACCCCCTCCGCCTGGGACGACTCCTGGTGGCCGGCCGCCCTGGGAGCCGCACCCACACCCACCGACTACGCACACAACCTGGGGGTCATCCTGGACTCATCGCTCTCAATGACAGAGCAAGTCAACGCAGTCTCCTCCCCCTGCTTCAACACCCTCCGCAAGATTTACAGATGGCTCCCCACCGGAACCAGAAGGACGGTAACACAGGCCCTCGTCAACAGCAGACTGGACTACGGCAACACCCTCTACGCAGGAACCACGGCCAAACTCCAAAAGAGACTCCAACGCATACAGAACGCCTCTGCACGCCTCATCCTCAACATACCCCGCCACACCCACATCTCTGCCCACCTGAAAGACCTTCACTGGCTCCCAGTCAACAAGAGGATCACCTTCAAGCTCCTCACCCACGCCCACAAAGCTCTCCACAACGCTGGACCAGCATACCTCAACAAACGTCTCACCTTCTACACCCCTAACCGCCAGCTTCACTCCGCCGACCTCGCCCTCGCCACCGTCCCACGCATCCACAGGACCTCTACCGGCGGCAGATCCTTCTCCTACCTCGCCACCAAGACCTGGAACACCCTCCCCACACAGCTGCGTCAGACCCAGGACCTGCTGACCTTCAGGAGACTTCTCAAGACCTGGCTGTTCCAGCAGTAGCTGCACCCCCCCCCCCCAGCGCCTTGAGACCCTCACGGGTGAGTTGCGCGCTCTACAAATGTTTGATTGATTGATTGATTGAAATAGTCATGATAATTACACATATAGCAGTGTCCAGATAGGTAGGTATAATTTGAAAAGGTAAACTTCTAGGGCATTTTAGATTGGAAGCAGATCGGATATTAGTTGAAGTTTCTCTGGGAGTGATTTCCAAGTTCTTGTAGCTTTAATGAGAATACCTGTTTTATTGTATTTGTCGTTTTTTTTGGGATCTCCAGTAGGAGGCTTTATTTGCCTCTGGTGCACCTCTCATCTCCTGAGGGGCTAAGCTTGTATTTTAGATGTCTGGGGTGACCTAAATGCAGTGGTTTGTGTTTGATTAGCTATTTCAAAGTTAATTCTGTCTTCAAGGGGAACCCATTGTTTATCTCTCATAATTGTTGTTATCTGATCTTTTTGTGGTGTTTGGTCTGAATATAAAAAAATATATATTGTGATACAAAAATATTGGTGCAGGAAAATAGTAATGTCAAAAATATTGTGGACATAAATAACAAAGGTAAGTATATCATTTCAAATATAGCATTGACTAAAATATTGTTATATATACCATCATTTTTGACAATATGTTTGATAAATAGTTGTGGTAGTTGTGAAATGTATTTTATGTACTTCATTTTAAAATGGTTGATGTTATGCATATTTATCGTAAAAAGTTATTTTAATGTTAATTTTATTTAATTTTAAAATCTATTTATTCTTTTCATTTTCAAATAGAAATATACGTTTAATAACATTTTTAGTAGATGTATGTTGGCTTTGTAGGAGAAAAGGGTGAGGAGAGTTTGTGATAATAATGTTTTCTATTTTACATTTATTTTTAGAATTTTTATTTAGTACTTTAAAAAAATTCGAAATGTAAAATCTTTAATATATATGTAAAGGTAAAAATGTTTTTGTTTTTGATAATTATTGAATTTTAATATCTTTTAAAATTTTAAGTTATACATTTATTTAAAAAAATGTCCCATTTGCAAAATACTTAAATGTAGTTAGTATTTATTTAATTTCGTGTATGTTATGTTATTTTATGTACATTTTGTGTTTATGATAAAGAGAAATATTAACAAAATGTATAAAGTATTATTTTAATATTAAAGTTTATAAGTTAATTTATAAATTATTTTCATTTTTTGAAATCATATTTTTTTATTTTATTTTAAATGTAGTTGTAAATTAAAAAAGCACATTTACTATATATTTTAGTAAAAAAATAAATTTGATGTCATAATTATTTTTTTAATTTAAATAAAATGACAAAAAATATTTTTATAAGTGAGATGCTAGGTTTATAAGGGAACAGGGTGAAGAGATTTTTGAAGTATTTTTTTGTCTGATTTATATTTTATTTATTGAATTTTAATTTTATTGCTTTACATTTGAAGAATTGTATTTGTAAGTTTGTTTAACAAATATCACATATTGAAATTTGCACATCACGCCACACCTCAGGGAACTCAACTGGCTGCCGATACACAAATTCTGCCAATTCAAACTCCTCACACATACATACAAGGCATTGCACAACATAGGACCAGCATACCTCAACTGCCGCCTTCACCTCCACCAACCCACCAGACTCCTACACTCAGCCTCACTCTCCCTCGCACCCTCCCACCCCCATATCCGCAAATACAGAACCGGTGGCCTAGCCTTCTCCCACATCGCATACAACTTATGGAACAACCTGCCTCCACATATCAGGGCCTCCTCCTCGTTTCTTGAATTCTACAAGAGGCTGAAGACCTGTCTCTTCAACTAGGCCCCAGCAGATGACCTACACACCTGCTCCAGCACCTGGGTAACCTTTGGGTGATAAGTCGCAGTATACAAAAATCCATATACATAACATACCGTAACATAACATAACATTCTCTAATACCCAAACAGTGGGCACTCTGCAAATGATTGAATCCCGTTGCTCCTGAGACCATGCTGAATTACGAACTTGGCTGCAAAGTGCCCTCAGGAGGCGCAATGACTGTGCATCACATAGTACTACAGCACACCCAGTGGTCTGCGAAGCAGTGCATTTTGGTAGGGGGCACAGGTGTCCCAGGGATCCGCAGGCTCACTCCCAGAGGTGCCTGTAGTCACAAAATGCATGTACCTGATGGGGAGGCTTGCCAGCCTCAGAAAGCAGGCTAGCCTGCTTGTAGTGGAAGACAGAGCAGTGGTTTGAAACTGCAGCTCTGCATTTCACTGCTGCTTTTTTCCCAGCGCAAGCCTGAGAAGGCTGCTATGGGAATAGCTCTTTTTTTAAAATAGAGCATGCAGTTCTGATTTGCATTGGTGCACCCTGCACGCAGACCAGAACTGTGTGCCCATTTACATGATACAAAATCTATTGTTCAACATATATAATCCGTCCCTAGCACAGGTTCTGGGATATTAGGTCTAGTTCCAAAAGTAGTGCCATTCCAGGTGTTCTTACACTTGGAATGGCTCAAGAAACCAGAAAGCCATCTCCAAATGTTTTAACCTAGTATATCACTGGATTCCCCTACCTCAAGCTTTCAATGCTTCAGAAATACAGCTGCTCTTCCAAATTGCCACCCTGGGTGGAGTTAACAAGAGTGCTGGGCAATTATTGCAAACTAATATAAAGCAAGCTCCTCAACTGTTCATAAACAAACTGAAAAGTCTGCAGGACAAGGAAACAAGAAGATACTTAAACCATAGTACACCCTTAAATTCTCCCGAATGGTCATTGCTCATTTGCAGCACTTGTACTTTGTGTGATGCTTGGACTTTTCAGAATCCATAAGACTTCAGTGATGCAACACTGTTGGCAGCAATCCCCAATCTGAAAATTGTTCTAGCAGACTGGCCAGTAGGAAAAATAGATGTGTGCAAAATGAGTGCACTAAAATAGGCAAGACATGGTATTAGAATTAACAGTAGGTTGCCTATCAGTCAAAGATCTCTAGCGGATTAACTAATATTGTATAAAATACAGACCACCAGCTAAACATATTTGAATCCTGACAACAAATTCTGACTGTTTTAAGTATACTTATCTCTACCTTGTCTTTCTCTGCAAGAACTTTGGGCCCGATTACGAGTTTGGCGGTCTCACCGTCATAGCGCTGTGGCAGCGGTCCCAAGAAGACCACAGAGGCGGCGGTCTCTCGCCCGGCACATTACGATGTCACCCCTGGGCCGGCGGCGGTGTTTCTGACTGGGGGAATATTATTTCATATATGTTGATGCACGTGTGTACATTTTGACTGTACAAGTGTAAAATGTACACATATGCATGACACGTGAAAAAATACCTACTACGAGTACTGTCCCATTGCTGGAGTCTGGACCATATGTGCCAAGTCAATAAGTAAAAACTGCAAAGCGGACTTACCTGGATGTTGGTGCCAACGGGGTCCTTTTCTTCAGAGTCAAGATGCTGCTGTGAAGAGGGGCCCTGTAGGAAGGGATCCCCATTGGAAACTGAAGGTAAGAAAAGGAAATGAGTGAGTATGCACCCCAATTCCTTCAATTCCGCCGACTCGAAGCAGGCGGTCTTCCCACGACGGTCGGCTCGACAGGAAGCCAACTCGTAATTCTGAGAGTGGTGAACTTGTCTATACCACCCTCTGACAGCTGCTTTCACCCTACCGCAGTCGAGGCGGTCAGCAAATGGCTGGCGATGGCAGCGGTGCTCTGGCGCCCTTTCGTTCTGCAAACCACCAACATCGCAATACGTTAGGCTCACTGCCAACTAGGCGGTGGGATTTCCAATGCTGTTTTGACGGCGGTTCCCTTACCGCCAAACTCGTAATCAGACCCTATGTGTTATTCGCGACAGAAAGACAGATTCTTTTCATGATCTACAGCAACAATGCATGGATTAAATCAGTTTACCCCAAATTTCTAGGATTTTCTGTAGAACTTCTAATCAAATGTCCAGAGGAAATGTAGTCCTGATGTCATGCATGGGTTCTAAATGTGCATTTTAATCTATGCCCTGTTTTTAACAGAGTAGAGATTGAGCACTTGATGATTTGATTGGCATTGTGGCAAATCACATCAATGAAATTAAATTGACTGGAGCTTTGGTTGTGCTTTTACACTTCCTTAAATTCTTTGAATGTCTGGAGTACCCTTCTGCCATTTTTATGAAAGGGCCTGTCAGAATTGAGTCCTAGATTTACTAAAATTTTGTGTTGTGGTTGCACCACTTTTTTGTCACTGCCACAACACAAAATTTTAGTCGGGATTTACAAAGCCGCACAAATTTTACATGGTTTTGAGTCACATTTCCTCCACAAAGTAGCGCAAAGCCAAGCATCACGCTGCCTTGCATTACCTTGTGTTGGTGAAGCATTACATGGGTGAAGCATGGATGCTCCCATGCTTCCACCCATGAGGTGAAAGGGTGGGCTGCAGTGGCGGCTCCTCCGCTAAGGCGGAGAAATGTTTCCCCACTGACCAAGTCAAAAAGGAGAAAATAAAATTATAATAACTCATTGTTATTATCGTTTTATTTTTCCCCTAGCTCAGCTGGGTAGGGGAAGGGCTGCTCTGCTCACAGGGCAGGGCAGGGGAGGAGTGGTTTGCCCACTCCAAGTGTGCATGACGCCTTGGCCGGCCATCTCGGGCCGGTCAAACAGCGATGCGCACTTTGTATGTTCTCCATGCAGGCTTCATCACAGCCTGCAACGAGAACATGCCAAACCTCCCATTCTCTGGCTGAGCGCCGATCCACGGTGCTCAGACCTAGCACAACGCTGCGACCGATACAAAAGAAATCCACCTCAAAATAACACTAATAGAGTACAAAATACAGGTAGCAGAAAAAAATAGCCTCTAAATGAAAATTTAAAAAAACTATCTTCTTTTGAAAACAATAGAAATGCTAGAAAAACATTTTTAAAATTGTCAAAATATGTATGTGCATCCATTCTGCTATGGGTGTCATCGGCGTAGGATGTGATGGAGATACTGTGAGATGTCCGTGAGTAATGCCATGTAAATGTTGAACAGAGTGGGGCTGAGAGATGATTCTTGAGGGACTTTTCAGATCACGTTCTTGGACTTTGATATGTAGGGTGGGAGTCTGACTCTGTGTTCTTCCTGGAGGTGCCTCACAAACATTTGACACCTTTTCTGTAATACAGGAGTGCCCAGGGGGCTAACAAAAAGCTACTGCAAACACACATTGCACTTTTGTAATGTGACCCCAGGAGTGAAAGAGAGGATCCCTGAGTGTCTCCTCATGACACCCTTCATATGGATGACTTCACTTATCTGGACTTTAATGACTGAGTCTCACTGATTAACTGGTTCAGTTACCTATTCCAGCCACTGACTAATTTACTCAGTGTATACGTAATTCATAAACCTTCATGTGATCTGGCTTTCAAAAAAAAACAAATCACAAAATCAAACATACATTCACTGCTTTAAACACCACTAACCAGTGCTCAGAACTATATTGGTATTAATGTGTGTGTGTCTATATATATATATATATATATATATATATATATATATATTATCTACTGGCGGTCGCCAGTAGATAGTTATAGTTAGGACCTATTTTCCATAGGAAATCCGCAACATTCTATTTGAAATAACGTTGGCGTCGGTTGACGAATCTTCGCGAAATTTTCCAACTTGTTGGGGCGCTCCGGTCCGCTCCTATCCTGAAAGTCTCGGGGTGATTCGTCAAGCGGGGCTGAGAAAAAGGGGGTCCCAAAACGTGTTTTCCCCATTCATTTTTCCATAGGAACCGTTCATCGCGGCTACAGCCCGAACTGCTGAACGGAATTACACCAAATTTGGCAAAGAGGTAGCCCTTGGTTCAGACTCGTGCCTTTTGCTTAAATGGTGTAAATCCGTTCAGTAGTTCCTGAGAAAATCACAAGTAAAATCACATATATATCTATTGCCGAGTAGGGTCCGCGTACCCTCCCGATCACGAGCTGCATGCTAATTGGCTGTCAAGTGGCTGTCAACACTCCAAATCAGGAAGTGTTGGCAGCCATTTTATGCCTCAGTAGAACCGAGGCACAGAAACAAGTGCGCAAAACGCACAAAGGGGGCAGGTAGAAACACCCTGACCCCCTAGGTCTGCTCAGGGGGTCCTTGTGGGACCCCCTGGGCAGAAAAAAGCATTTTTTTTTTTTTAAATCGGCGGGATGCGCTTAGGGTGCGCAGATCCTGCCGAGAAAAAAAAAAGAAACAAGTGCGCAAAACGCACAAAGGGGGCAGGGTAGCAACACCCTGACCCCCTAGGTCTGCTCAGGGGGTCCCACAAGGACCCCCTAAGCAGAAAAAAGCATTTTTTTAAAATAAAAAATCGGCGGGATGTGCTTAGGGTGCGCGGATCCCGCCGTAAAAAAAAAAAATCGAAGCGCGGTCTCCCGCGCTTCGATGCTATTTTGCCCCCGGGTGGGCCAAGTCCCGGGGGCATGCGGGGGGTGGGTTTATAGTTTATGGGGGGCCTCTAAGGCCCCCCAAGCCCCGGGGACCGCCACCCCCCGGGGCTTCTTTTTAAAAATTTTAATAACCTGTGTGGGGGGGCTCCAGCCCCCCCACACACCCCGGGGACCGCCACCTCCCCGGGGCACTTAGAAAATAAATTTGTGGGTCCGTTTCGGACCCCCGAAGCCTCGGGGACCACCACCTCCTGTGCAATTGAAGGGAGGGGGGCCACGCGGCCCCCCTCCTGGAGCCTGTGGTGGCCCTGGGGACCGCCACCCCCCAGGGCTGGCTCCTGCAGTGTCCCGGAGTGCCTACCCGCGGGACACTGCTGTTTGCAATGGCAGGACGGGAGCCTCGCGGCTCCCGTCCTGTCATTGCAAACTTGCTTTGCTTCATTGAAGCGAGAGCAGGGAAACCTGCTCTCGCTTCAATGAAGCAAAGCATATTGCTTTTCCATAAGGGGAGCTGCAGGTCAGCAGCTCCCCTTATGGAAAAGCAATGCCGGCTCCCGCAGGACGCGGAGAGCCGGCGGGACCGTGCGGGGATTGGGGACCGCCCCACGGTCCCCAACGAGTGGCCAGGCCCCGGGGAATGGGGTCCCCGGGGCCATTAGTGGCCTGAGAGGGGGGCCACGCAGCCCCCCTCCCCCCCCCCAAAAAAAAGGGCAAGGCCGGCCCCGGGGGCTGGGGTCCCCGGGGCCTTAAATGGCCTGAGGAGGGGGGCCACGCAGCCCCCCTCCAAAGATTTTAATTTAAAAAAAAAGAGGCCCCGCCCCCTCCCTGCAGCAGTCTGCAAACGCGCCCCCTGGCGCGTTTTAAGAAGGGGAAGTAATTCCCCTTGAATACTGGGGGTCCCTGGGGGCCAACTAGCCCACCAGGAATCGCCAGGGGGCTGCGTTGCAGAGAGGTGTACAGAGGCCACGCCCCTTTTTACACCTCTCTGCAACGCAGCTCTGTGGTGCTTTTTGGAGGTACATGGTGGGCTAGTTGGACTCCAGGGACCCTCAGGATTCAAGGGGACTTAATCCCCCAACTTAAAACGCGCCACGGGGCGCGTTTGCACAGTGGTGAAGGGAGGGGCGGGCTTCAGGTGACATGTGTGCAAACAGGCCCCGTGGCGCGTTTTAAGATGGGGAATTAAATCCCCTTCAATCCTGAGGGTCCCTGGGGCCAACTAGCCCACCAGGTACCTCCAGTAAGCGCCACGGAGCTGCGTTGCAGAGTGTTGTAAAAAGGGGCGTGGCCTCTGAACACCTCTCTGCAACGCAGCTCTCTGGCACATACTTGAGGTATCTGGTGGGCTTGTTGGTCCCTAGGGACCCTCGGGATTGAGGAGGAATTAATTCTCCAACTTAAAACGCTCCACAGGGCGTGTTTGCAGACATGTCACCTCAGGCCACACCCCCTTCCTTCACCATTGTGCAAATATTCCTCTAAAAACAGCCGAACTACGAATTCCGATTTACTCACCTGTTATCAGGAGAGACCTCAGTGCTGCATCTTTGAGCCCAGTACTGATCCTGAAAAGTAATTTTAACCATACTTACCAGTAACTTGAATTTCCTTCCATAGGCTAACATTGACTGGTTTCACTTGGAAATTCTTCTAAGTGTGGAGTTTTGGAACTTTATAATATTCCTCTAAAATCAGCCGAACTACGAATTCCGATTTACTCACCTGTTATCAGGAGAGAACCCAGTGCTGCATCTTTTAGCCCAGCACTGACCCTGAAAAGTAATTCTAACTGTACTTACCAGTAACTTGTATTTTCTTCCATAGGAATCCATTGTCTGGTTTTCAGCAGAAAAGTTTCAAAGTGTCGATTTTCACAAACTACAAATATTCCTTAAAAATCGCCTGTATGACTTAAACGCATTCTTTCAACTGTTTACAGGAGATGCACCAGTGCTGGATCCAGGATCCACCACTGAGTAAGAAAAAGTAACGATAACACTACTTACCTGCTAAGTGAATTTCCTCCCATAGGATAACATTGGTGATTCTATGTGAAAAAGTTTCTAAGTGTCAACTTTTAAAATACAATAATATTCCTTAAAAATCACTACTGTAACCAAAACGCTTTTACTCAACTGTTTACAGGAGTTGTCCCAGGACTGAATCTATGATCCAGTCCTGTGGTTAGAAAAGTAATCCATAAAGTAACTAATTGCATTTAACTAGAAATTCACATTGAGCTCAATGTTGCATTGTTTGAAATTGTGTTGCCCATTGCAACAACTGTAACTACTGTACTTAAAAGTCTATTGCCTATTTGCAAAGTATTTAAACTAAAGTAATTCATTCTGAGAAAGTATATTTTGTAATGTAATGTATAATGTAATTACAATGTAATTTAAAAAATAAAATATCTAAAAATAAATAGTTTAAAAAATGTAGTAAATCAGTATCAAAAAAATAAATATAACAATTAATACATTTAAAAATTGTCATTTACAAAACCTTTGAAATTCACTGAAAAAAACCATAGGTTTCAGACATGTTATAGTTAGGAATTAGCATTTAAAAAACCTTTGAAATTCACTGAAAAAACCATAGGTTTCAGGCACGTTATAGTTAGAAATTAGCATTTAAAAAACCTTACAAATTCACTGAAAAAACCATAGGTTTTAAGGACAGTTATAGTTAGTTGGACATTGCACTCGTACAAAACCCGTGAAATTCCCCCGTTATAGTTAGTTCAGCTAACTATAACTCGCGCCCGCAATGCACTGCTGATGACGTCACATATTACATCACTCATGACATGGTCAGTGACATCACTGATGACATCACTGATGACATTATCCACGTGATAATCTGATGCACCTCCTCACACCCTAATATAACCTTTGATACACCCACTCTAAATTACAGACTGCCATTCGCAAAACCATAGACACTCCAACACCAATAACTACATACCCACTCACTGATTCTTAGGTCTACACACACATCCACTTACTCACCCGTACAGTCACTCATACTTACGGTCACTCAGTACAGGACTATCATATGCACGCATACTCCTATATAGACACTCAAACACCGCCACTCATCCATAGAGGTACTCACACACCTAGTCAGTCATGCAAATAATTAAACACACTGCCATTTACTCACCTATACAGTTATACACACACCAGCTCACTTACTCATACAAATACTAGCACATTCTTACGCTCTTATACAATCACTGATACAAGCACACACTCATCCATACAGTCACTCTCACAATCACACACTCTCGCTTATAGCTATTTATATACTCCAACACACATATATACTGCCTTTCACATATGTAGTTACTCACACATGTACCACTGGGACATACATTCACTCACTAACACACTCTTACACACACTTACCCACCCATACAGTCTATCACAGATGAACTCTTGAAACCATCCATCCAGTGAATCACCCACTCACACATCTATGCACAGAGTCGCACACACCCCACCCACACAAACACTCAGGCACCCATACAGATACTCAGACAACCAATCAATAACTCATATATACACTCATGTAGCTATTCACAAACCCATGCACTTACACAGCAACAGACAGACGGATACAGACATTCACCCAGTTTAGTCACTAACCCATGCATTCAGTAAGATACGTTTAATCACTCACTTATAGAGTTAGTCACGCACCTACTAAATCATCCATACAGACACTTATACACCCACTCATTCTTCAATACGCCTTTCCCTATATATATTAAAAATATTTAAACTTTACAGAAACACACAGTCACTGGATGATGTCATCAGTGATGTCATTTGAGATGTCATCAGTGATGTCATCAGTGATGTCATCAGTGATGTCACTGACCATGTCATGAGTGATGTAATATGTGACGTCATCAGCAGTGCATTGCGGGGGCGCGAGTTATAGTTAGCTGAACTAACTATAACGGGGGAATTTCACGGGTTTTGTACGAGTGCAATGTCCAACTAACTATAACTGTGCCTAAAACCTATGGTTTTTTCAGTGAATATATATATATATATATAAACAAAAATGTTTTCACGAGTCTCCTGCCTCTTTGCAGCGGCGGGCTCACAGCGAGGTCACGTACCTCCAAATATTCAAACGTGGTCCATATTCCAGAAACCAAAACTGAGCCCAATTCCTTTTTGGAGTAAATGCTTTTTATTTAGAAAACAGCGAAAAATACCCGACGCGTTTCGGAGCAGCCGCTCCTTGTTCACGGGTCAAAGTACATTTTTTTACCACCATTTACATATAGTGCACAATAGTGAAAATGAAGGTAGGACTACTATGTGATCATAACATTGCAACAGAAATGGCATCCATTTTGTAATGGGTTTTACAACGTCTGGATGTTCTGTGGCACATTGTTCTCATGGGCTACATCAGTATTTTTGACAGTTCATTACCACATTCCTAACCGGATAAAGTATAGGAAAAACGTAATTTAGCCACAATAATACTCGTGATCCGAATTAGAACCTGCCCCGGATCACGAGTATTATTGTGGCTAAATTACGTTTTTCCTATACTTTATCCGGTTAGGAATGTGGTAATGTACTATCAGGTGATCAAGATCGCGCAAGCGATCGAAACGCGTCCGGGGCGGACACTTGTCTGCACTATTATGGTGACAAATAATAAAAAGATGAAGCTGTAACTTCGCGTCCTTGGAATCTATTTAACAAAAAGTGGTGGTCCGTACCTGTTCTGCTCTCCTCTGGAACGATATCCAGAACAACAGGAAATACTATATATATATATATATATATATATATATATATACATACATACATATATATATATATATATATATATATATATATAATGTATATATGCCTTGTACCTCTACTGATTATGTACCGTACATTTCTTCATGGCTGCCAATGTTTACATGAACTTGCTGTTGTTTGTCCTTTAACCATGTTCATGTATGGTTGTATATCTTATGGCACGCTGCAGTACCCCTCATGTGATCAAGACCGTCTTACCGTTGAAACGTGTAATGACATTTAAAGACGAATACACAACTTTGGATTACCTTGTGAAGTTGCCCTGAGCGTGCGTATTTCCAGCCGGCAAGATCCACTGGCTGGAAATACGCACCACCCCTCATGGATCCATGGTCCCAGAAGGAGCTTATTTTCTCGTGAGGATTTATGGAGGGTCCAACCTCACCAGCCGCATTTGTCATTGTGACGCCCATCCTGAGGAGCCGCATCTGCAGGATTCTTCTACTGAGCACCCTCTCAGAGGTGAGTTCACTCCTTCTGGGCTGTTGGGAGGAGACTGCAGCACGTCGGAGGTCGCGCTGTGCTACTGTTTCCGGCAGCCTCAGGGGTTCGGGGTCTCACGTCTCTGAAGGGAGACCGGTGTCTTCACTGCCCCAGCGGTTTCCAGTGCAGCGGTACCACAGATGTTTGGAGGCTGCCAATCTCTATGCAGCCTGAAGCTAATCAATTGATAACCGGCATGGGGAATCTACTGATTCCTGGAAGGGGGGCACTTTCAGACCACTTAAAGTGTGCAGGATATTTTCATATACTTAAGTGTTACCAGCTGATCACGACCATAATATAAATGATGAACAGGATGCTGAAAGAAGGGCAGCAGCTCAAGCAATGTTCGCTAGAGTACTTATCAAAGACAGTGGTCCACTTAAAGACAACACAAAGGGATATGAACCTAATGACAAGCTAAAAAGATTAGAGAAATTGAGCAAATCAGAGGTTTCTAAGTGGTGGGTGTAGGAAGCTGGCTCTGGATATACTATACCAAAGTAAGGTGTAGTGTGCACAGAGTCCAGTGGAACCCCAAAGGTAGGCAGAGGTAAAAGTAGATAATACCTTACTCTCTATTTGTTGTAGTGTGGACGAGCAGTAAGGCTTTTTCAGAGGGTAGTGTTAAGCATTTATTGTACACAGTCAGGCAAGAAATTATGTCACACACTCAAAGACTGAACTCAGACCAATTTGTTTGTATAAAAATATTATTTAGTTATTTTATTTCTAGAACCAAGGCAGGCCTGCTGCAGTAAGTGAATTAATACTTTGCCGGTATGTTGCAGTTGAAATACAATTGAAACGCTGTTGGATGCAATTGGTTTGTCAACAGTCAAAATTACTCTACAGTTACTTTTGAGATTAATTTGTACGTTTCTTTTGAGATTACTTTTTAAGTTACTTTTGCTAATCAGTGTGATATGCCTAGATAGCACACTGTCATTACCAACCACAGGGGCAGCCCAACACACCTGAACCAAGGGCAGTCAGTGAATAATACTAACAATAGTTCAAGAAGCAATTTGCTCAAAAATACACTATTTACAAAACAATTTCAGAATTATAAACAACCTAAATAAGAAGTGACATAAGGAAAAGGAAAAAAGATAAAATAATACCCATATGCAAAGAAATACTAGAAAAATATAACAAATTTATTACATTTAATGAATACTAAAACAATTAAAACAATGACGCTCAATACAATGTGCTGGTACAAAAACAATATATATTACAAACCAGACACGTGGCAGACGAAAAATACACGTCACAAAAAAGAAAGAAACAACATATAACAAAATAATGTGTCCTTCATCAGTTTTATGGCCACATATACGTCGACGGCGTTTCGACCACTGTAGAATTACACGGTCATCATCAGGACTGAAAATTCATTTGAGCGTCCAAAATTCTATTTCAAGAAATAGTCCAACCTGTATTACTTGCATGGATTGCAACGGTGATTTGTTCGCCTGTTTACTGGCATGATCAGCTAAATTGTATGGACAAAGATTGCCAGTTTGAAAGTTTATATTCATGGACGGTTCTACATCGTGCCCGCCCATTGTCTATTTTAATGTGAAATTTTGAAATATCGTTCCAATCCATGCAAGTAATACAGGGTTGGACTATTTCTTGAAATAGAATTTTGGACGCTCAAATGAATATATAATTTATGAATATTAATATATATTGTTTTTGTACCAGCACATTGTATTGAGCGTCATTGTTTTAATTGTTTTAGTATTCATTAAATGTAATAAATTTGTTATATTTTTCTAGTATTTCTTTGCATATGGGTATTATTTTATCTTTTTTCCTTTTCCTTATGTCACTTCTTATTTAGGTTGTTTATAATTCTGAAATTGTTTTGTAAATAGTGTATTTTTGAGCAAATTGCTTCTTGAACTATTGTTAGATATCACACTGTGACATTTCCTAGACAAAAGGTAAGTTATTCAGTTTTTACACATATATATAACACATAGGATTTTCATACAAACCAACTCCACACAAAATATTTTTCACAGAAAAGCAGTCATTGCAGTCCTATGGGAGAAAACAGTGTTATCAGTTTAACAGTAAGTACTTAGGTTTTGGAGTTGGTATTCTGGGGTTAGAACCAGGGTTCCCCCGGGGTCAAGGATGCACTCTCAAAGCACCCTCAGCGGCACTAGGGCGGCTGGGTGCAGAGTGCTGAGACCCAATGTTATCCAATGGGGGATAGGGGGCCTCTGGTTGGTGGCTGCTCACGAGCAGGCCACAAGGTTGTGGGAGCAAAGCTCCTGGTGTTAGGTTCAGGGCAAAGGGGGATCTGATTTAGCCCACAAGGTGCACCCACAGTGGCACAGGGGCGGCCGGGTGCAGGGTGCTGTTTTGGCGTCCGGTGCCCTGTTGATTTCAATGGGAATTTTCCGGTTGCAGCAAACACTGCAGGCTCGGGGACGAAGATCTTCTGGAGGCGACCACCGGTTGGAGAGGTAAGTTGGGATGCCTGGGGATGCTGAGACACCATCATTTGGGCCACCCAAGGCCATGGGACGTCGGCTGCAGGGGTGTCTTTTGGCGTCGGGTTTCTCTTACCGGCTCCGGTCGCTGTCTGGGGGATCCTCCTCGTGGTGTTGGGCTACTCGAACTTGGGCCATGGGCGTTGGATGCAAAGTGGTGCGGACTCGCAGATTTGGCTGGAGCAAGAGTCTGTTGGTAAGCAAATCCGGTGCTCACGGGAGACAAAGTCTGGTTTGGGAAGGCAGGGCAGGTCCTCTGGGTTCTTGGGGACTGCTGGCTGCAGGACACACCAGAATTTTGCTGTAGTCGGTCGAGGTTGGGACAGGCGGTAGGGCTGGAGCCAAGTCAGTTGTTGTCCTCCTGTACTTCTTCAGCACGGCTCTTCGGTCCTTCTTCTTCATGTTTCTTGTTGTCTGAGGAGGCAGGGTTCAGGGTTTCCCCTAAATACTAAATTTAGGGGCGTTACAGGTAGGTACAGGTTGGAACCAATGGGTCCCTTCCTTGGGGTGGGTACACCCCCTATTATTATGCCACCCTCCAGTGGGAGGGGGTCATAAGCCTCACTCTGGTTAGCTGCCCCCCATCTGCAAGATGGCAGGGACTGAGAGTTATGCTTCACCTCGCCTTTCCCACCTGAGGTGTGGGGTTGGCAAAGGTGGGCACACCTCTCCTCCTAACTTGGTTTTCCCGATGATTCTCCCAAAGTGGGGGTCAGAACTGGTGGGGGCCAGTTGCTGGGAGCAGCAAATGGCTGGGGTAGCTCACAAAGGTGGCAAGCCTTTGAAGCTTCCCCTTCGTGAACCCTGCCCATCCTGGGGGAGGAGGCCTGGCACCTTGTCCCAGGATGTGATTTGTTTCAGGACCCTGAGACCCTGAGACCGGCAGGCTCTCAACCTAGGGACCACTCAGCCAGGACACTGGAGTTAGGTCGTTTTTCAGGGGGCATCCCTAAGATGCCCTGTGAGTGCATTTTTCATTAAATCCCACACTGGCATCAGTGTGGGTATAATGTGCTGAGAAGTTTGATACCAAACTTCCCAGTTCTCAGTAAAGCCATTAAGGTGCTGTGGAGTTCGTAATGACAAACTCCCAGCACCATATACTCTTTTTGGCATTACTGCACTTACTATGCCTATGAATTGGCTTAGACACTGTAGGGGTACAGGGCTCATGCACCTGTACGCTCACCACTAGTATAGTGCACCCAGCTAGAGGGGTGTCCTACCTATGCCAGGCCAGTGGGTTTAGGCATGGCACACAGGGATGTGTGCCATGTCGACTCTTCACTTTGTTCTGCACCAAAACACACAGCCTGCAATGGCAGTGTGTGGGTGTAAAGGTACAGGGCCTCTAAGGGTGGCACAATAAGTGCTGCAGCCCTTAGAGGGCTTCCCAGGTCACAGTGCCTTTGGTGCCTGTGGTACCTTTACAAGGGACTTACATGTGGCCCGAGAGTTGCCAATTCGGTTTTGCATCAGTACAGTTTAGGGAAAGAACATAGGCCCTGGGTACCTGGTTGGCAGGAACCCAGGACACACTCAGTTAAACTACATCAACATTAGGCAAAAAGTGGGGGACAACCATGCAAAAAGGGGCATTTTCCTACAGTGGATAGCTATCTCTCTTCATAACTATGCTGAGAAGGGCATGGTCCCAAGAGGGCTCCACATCTACACAATACCGTCCTATGACTCACCTAACCCGAAGATGCTAGAAGAATGGGCAGCAAATTATGAAGCCAGCTCAAATCGTAGGTTGGAAATTCTTACCAAATACGCATGGATTGACATAGAAATCCTACTACAGGAGATGAAATCTATCAAGGAAGCACTTAAGTTTAGACCATAAAAGGATACCCTAGAAAAGATATTGGAATCGCTGAAGACATGCATGATTAAACATGAGGATGACGTTAAAGCAAGGAAACAGAAAACTTGAAAGAGACTGTGAAGACTAAGAGAGCAGGAGAATTTTGACCTTCAATCGCAGATATGACCACATATTCAACTCCACGGCAGCAGAATCAGCTGCTGCTGCCACACTATCAGAAACCTCCTTGCCTGAGCCCACCACAAGTGACAATGACACTGACACCTCAGGGACTTCTGGGAGCATGAAAACCTTTTGGGATGAATACCAGCTCCTGTGAAGGGGCCGACAAACAACGAGGAAAACAACGACCCAGAAGAACAGAGGCCGAGGAGCTGGAACAAGAGGCAGGGGCAGAGGAAGAGGTCGAGGAGGAGCTGGCAGAGGCGACAAAGACTCTGACAAAGACAACAGAAAAGGGAGAGGAAGGGGGCGTATAGGAGCAACGCAAAAGGCCCCAGCACAGCCGTGTAATGGATATGGAAACGGTAAACAGAACTATCATTAATCATCTCACAGACAGACCTCTCTCAGACATTGACAAGACCACCCTGTGTCTAGGGCTCTCATTTTGCCCCATGGAACAATATAATTATGATCAAACATGCATAGACTTATACAAATTCGTGAGGAAACCGAAACAAAAAATGGCACTCTACAAAGAGTGCCAATAGCAATAGAGGGAGGTGTTATGGAAACATCAATAATGCTGTCCACTGCGATCTGAATATCAGCGACACTGACCCTTCTCACATTGCATGAACTAGACACATACAGGAATACTGATGTGGATGCCCCTGACATACATGAATTATTAGATGACCTGGGCATAACATATGAGCACGCCGCATCCACTAATTTTAAACCCCGCTCCACTTTTATGCCCACGATGCCCCATGATAACATCAACACTTTTCATGAAGTCATAACACAAAGCCTCAACAGTTTTCGACACAAAACGAGGAGAAGGGACAACCCCCAGCACAACTTATCTAACATTATGTCCTTGGCAACTGACACTAACATTGTCATACGTCCTGTGGATAAGGGTGGGAACATTGTGCTCCTGAGCAGGGACATGTACATTGAAGAGGCCATGCGCCAACTCAGTGACAACAAATTCTACATTACCATTAGCAGAGAGACATACACCAACAGTGTTACTGACATCTGGAACAAACTCACTGACTGGAAGGACAAAGGGATGTTGGAGTGGGAGGAGAACTGTTTCTTGGAGGAGGACTACCATAACTTAGCTGTATTATACCTTCTTCCCAAGGTACACAAGAACAGCACCAACCTCCTGGGAAGACCCATTGTGTCCTCCAGGGGTAGCCCCCTGGAAAACATATCCAAATAAGTAGATGATTTCCTGAGGGAGTTTGTTATGGGTCTTCCTACTCACATGAGAGAGACCAAGCATTTTCTTGGCAGGCTTGAGGGAATCCACTGGGAGAAGGACTACATCTTACTCACTCTGGATGTCAATTCATTGTATACCATCATTGACCACGAAAAAAGGGATCCAGGCTTTTAAGCATTTTTTGTGGGGCAGATCCCTTAGGTATCTCACACATACTGAGATGATCAGGAACTGCTTCTCCAATAAAATTTTCTTCTTTGTTGGTTCCTTACACAAGCAAATATTTAGAACCGCAATGGGGAAGTGCTTTGCTCCGAGTTTCACCATCCTCTTTCTAGATGGGGGGAAGAGGGTATTTGCAATGGTCCTGAGAGCTGTCCTGAATGTGAACAGGTTGTGATGTGGCTCAGATACATTGACGGCCTGTTCATTTGGAATGGAACCGAAGCAGAGGCAATGAGGTTTGTTGATTAAACTCAATGACAGTGCACACAATATTGTTCTATCCCCCACTATGAGCAGGACCTCTGTTGAATATCTTGCCGTCAGGGTAGAGATTGTGGAGGAGAGGATACAGACCAAACTGTTGCACAAATTCACTGCAGGCAATCGCCTCCTCCATACCCTCAGCAGCCACCATGACACTCAAGTGGAGTATTCCGTTCGGGGAGCTGCTGAAAGTGAAATGCAACTGCAACACAGAGGAATACAATCTGAGGAATCAGGCATGATTAACAGATTCAATGAAAGAGGTTATCCCACATGGGTTCTCAACAGAGCCATCGACAAAGTCAGGAAGGTGACTTTAGAAGAAACCCTGTTTGACAACATCCCTGATAATGAAACTGACACCCAGACAGAACCCAGGGTTATCATGACATACAACAACAATTCCAAAGACATTTGTCAAATCCTGACTAACAACTGGAATACATTGAAGAGTGACCTCATCATAGGACGCACTATCCGTGAGAGACCCAGGGTAACTTATAGAAGGGATCGCAGTCTGAGAGACATGTTAGTCCACAGTGACATCATTTTCAAGAAATAAGTCAGTGAACACAATCTCCGGGGCTTTTTTGCATGTAGCCACTACAAAGCCTGCAGGAAGAGCACCATATGTAAAGAGTATTTCATAGTCAGACCAAACTAAACTAGAAAGATTTTACAGTTTCTCACATGCAGGTCCACCTTTGTGATATACATTCTCGAATGTCCCTGTTTGCTTAGATATGTAGGAAGCACTACTTTGACGGTCAAGAAAAGAATACTCAAACACATGAGAGCAATCACCAATCAGGACCCTAACTAACCTGTAGCCAGACACTTCCAGGGGATGCATTACTCAGATAGTTCTTTGCTTTCTTTCTTTGTCATCGAGCAGATACCTCATAACACCAGGGGTGGGGACAGAGCGATAAGATTGAGAAAAATAAAATCTAAATTTATTCTTGACTTGAAGACCAAGAGTCTGGCCAGGCTCAATCTTGATGAGGAACCTGAGGTGCGTTTACATGATGACTAAATTGTTCCCCTGTGATGCAGTATTCTTTACTCTTTTCTGGTCTATATTCTCCCAAAAATCTTTTAAAATCTTTGAAGACTGTCTCGAGTTCTGCCTTTAGGAATTTCATGTCTAACCTTTTTCCTCCTTTCATCCCAGTTTTTCCCCCTTTCACCCTTCTACCTTTCTTTCCATATCCCTCTCTGCCCCTGACATCCTGTAAAACTATCATCCATGTTGTATGAAAGAACAAAATAACAAGATTGTATTTCATTGATTTTAGCCGCACTGGTATTTACTTTGTTACAGGAGGAAAAGAAGGGTTCCTCAGTTATGACACTTGAAAGCATCTGGACGGGTTCCCCTACCCTTTCTTGGTCTACACTGGTTGGGTGACACATACTTCACAGATAATATTTTGAGCACGTTTTTTGCACTTTTTCTTGCACATTGTCATTTGGTTGTTAATCTTTCCAATGTACATGGCCGTTTTTTTATTATTTGCTTGCTGATATGGTTGTTAGTCCACCCGGCCGTTTCTCTGCAGCATTTGCCTACTTGGGTGTGATTCATGTTACAATTTTTCAGCTGCATCCAGGTCATGCATTTGCAGTGTTTTGATTCCTTGCCATGCGGTCTCTCCTAGCAGTATCCAGGGCCCGCATCCCCTCTTCCCCCAGGCGGGATCCCAGCACTATGCCCGAAAAGTCTGGCATGTATTTCCCCCCTTCCCCGCACGGGGGTGTTTATGTTATTGTTATTTTATGTTACTTTGTTTTTCATTTAGTTTGGACTCCGTGCCCTACATAGGACTGTCCATTCAGATGATCCTTTTCACCTGCACGTAGTATACCTTAGCAGCATGCATACATGCCATACAGCTCACCATGCACTCGGCTCCCTGTGACTGGCCCCAGGCTGATGTTGCCTCCTCAGATGTTATACTTATTTGGGCAGCACTTGCATTAACTGTTGAAATCGATTTTTGGCCACTGCCAGTGTTCACATACACACTTATGAGCCATGTCACTTGTTCTTGTACTCTTAAAAGTATACTTTTGTACTTCCATGGCTATGCCTTGTACCTCTACTGATTATGTACGGTACATTTCATCATGGACGCCAGTGTTTCCATGAACTTGCTGTTGTTTGTCCTTTATCCATGTTCATGTATGGTTGTATATCTTACGGCATGCCGCAGTGCCCCTCATGTGATCAAGACTGTCTTACCGTCGTAACACATAATGAGATGTAAAGACGAATAAACAACTTTGGATTACCCTGAGTGTGCATTTATTTGTGGACTCTGTGTATTATTGCAAACCGGCACGTTCTGCTGGCATCACGCACCACCCCTCACAGGTCTGTGGTCCCAGAAGGAGCTGCTTTTTTCGTGGGAAAAAAGAAATATATATATATATATATTCACTGGAAAAAAAACAAAGGTTACAGGGCCGTTATAGTTAGGGTCAGATTACACTTACACAAAACAGGTGAAATTTAGCAGTTACAGTTACCTGAGCTAACTATAACTTACGCCTCCACAATGCCTTGCTTATGACCTCACATATTACATCACTCATGACATGGTCAGTGAAATCACTGATGACATCTCAAATGACATCACTGATGACATCACAGATGACATCATCCAGTGAGTGTGTTTTGTAAATGTTTGTGAGACTTAAAGATATATACTAAGCTACACCATACATAACTATTCTTTATGTACTACTAATGAATGATACTGTTTCTAACATATGTCATCTGAGGGGCTTTGTGACTGTCTGTATCAGTTTGTGAGTAGGTGTGTGAGTAGCTGAATGGGTGTGTGAGTGGCTGTATGGGTGAATAAGTGGGTGTGTGAGTAGCTGTATGGGTGAGAGAGTGGCTGTGTGAGTGGCTGTGTGGGTGAGTAAGTGGTTATATGAGTAGCTGTATGAGTGGTTGTGTGAGTGGCTCTATGGGTGAGCGAGTGGGTATATGAGTGACTGCATGGATGAGTGAGTGGGTGAGTGACAAGTTGTATGGATATGTGAATAGGTATCCAAATGGTTCTTTTGGTGTGTGAGTGAGCGTATGAGAGACTGTATGGGTGTGTGTGGGTATGTGAGTAGTTCTGTGGATGATGTTGGCCCCAGGGATCCCATCCCCCTGGGCCCAGCCTTAACATATATATATATATATTCAAAAGGGGAGGGGGCCATGACCAGAGCTAAGGGGTCAGGGTATTCCTACCCTACCCCCTTTTCTTTTTTTAAACATTTTTTTGTGGGACTTGGCTGAAAGCAGAGTCCCAAGATGGCTGCCAGCACTTGCTGGTTGAAGTGTTGGCAGCCAATCAGATTTCAGCACGGGGACTGTCGGATCCGCGTCCCTATATATACAAATTTGGATTTCTTTTAATAAGTCAAAAAGTACTGAATGGATTTACACCAAATAACAAAAAGGGTTCTTTCTGGACCAAGAGCTACCTTTCTGCCAAATTCGTTGTAATTCCGTCCATCGGTACGGGCTGTAGTCATGTCTAAAATCTCTATGGATATTAACATGGGAACAACACTTTTCTTACTCCTTTTTCTCGGCTCCCGCTTGACGGATCGCCACAAAACTTTCCATGCACAACAAGAATCACCGGCGCACTTTTTGGGGGAAAATTTCATGAAGATTCGTCAACTGGCGGCAAAGATATAGGTGAGCCAAAAAACGCTTTTCCTATGGAAACTAGGTCCTAACTATAACTACCTAC
Organism: Calotriton arnoldi; assembly: GCA_963921515.1. Lineage (NCBI taxonomy): Eukaryota > Metazoa > Chordata > Amphibia > Caudata > Salamandridae > Calotriton > Calotriton arnoldi. Next base: position 2,326,731 of record CAWUFW010000357.1, read on the forward strand.
TGGCAACCGTATATATAATATGTATATATATATTTATATATATTTTATTTGACTGTCTGTAATCAGTAGCTGGAGTGGTGAGTTTCAGGGGGTTAGGATTACTCTTTAAGGACCAAGCAGCCATGGATTTTTAGTTTCACATCAAATTGCAGTTTAGTGATACATTTTGCAGTAGTTAGGAGGAAGCTAAGTATTCAGTCTGAAAGATAATTTGACATACATTCCCTAAACGGCTCTTATAGACACATCAGGACATCCATTTGACATAATGCGTTTATTTGAAACGTCATAACATTTCTTTACAAATTTAATTTGCTGAAGAGCACTGCATCTCACATATTTGAATCTTAGTAAGAGCAGTGGGTCTATATGCTTCTTTATTGAAGAGATCATTGTGTAATCTTCAGGCTCCAAATTCCTTTCCTGTTAAATAGTTTAGTGAGTCATGCAACTGCTTCAATCATCTTCACGTAACCAACAAGACAATTGTTTCATTATTCCAGGTTTGGTAAAATGAGTACTACTAAATTAGAAAGTAAATAATACAATTTAATAAGTTACATAAATATTTCATTCTGTGTTGTGGACTACATAAATATCAATATTAGTAAATTTCTACATCAACAATTTTAAAAATATGATACATTAAATTGCATATAATGGCCGTTGAATGGGCATGTGATTTTCCTTGCCTGTGTTGAATTCATGAGCAGCATGTTTTGAAGCAAATAATTGCTTCTGTCTCTCTTTGTTCATTTTGTATCATCACACAAACTTTTAAACAAATAATTTGTATTTTTAGAGAGTTTGAAAAATCTGAAACCTTTCGTATGGGTTTATTTCATAGATAATTTGTGGGATGAGGGTACCTCCGTTTCCCCCGATAGCCTGCTGAGCTTGGAAGCAAGATGTGCAAACAGGCAATTGACACCTGCTTCAGTACGGAATAAATGGCAAAAGGCACTCATCACCTTCACCAAGCATTCTGTTCACTGTTGCAGTATCTGTAGCGGGCCTGGTACATACACTGTCAATTTCTGTTACACTGAGTGATACTTCAGTTTTGCACAATTAACTTCGGGCCTTGCAAACCAGTCTACATTTGTTGCCGTAATTTAGGTGTATATCAAAACCTCTGAAGCCATAGATTTTTGTACAAACTGCATTCTTTAAATGTTACTAACCGGAGGTGTTCTTGTCTATTTTTGTTTTGTCATAAAATTGCTTTTAGTGCCTTTTAATCGTGCAATTTAGGTGCATGCTTTATGTAGTCATTATAATTTTTTTATTTGAGCTGAGAAAGTGTTGTGTTTTATTGAATTACATTTTGGGAATCTACAAAACTGATACTGTGAGTTTAGTGTTTTACCAGACATACGCCTGTCACTCCATACCATGCAGATTCTCCATAATGTGAAATATCCATTGATTTAAGTTCAGAGGCAATTTGCAAATGCATCTTTCATTTTATCCTTCTTTTTGTCGCAGTTCAGCTAACATTTATCAATGTAACACATATGAATTGACGAAGCCTGCAAGAGGTTAGCAAAAAACTATCCTGTTAGTGTTTGGACAGAAGGGGAACTGAGGAACTCTGCTGCTCCTTCGCCCTGTTCATCTTTTTAAAATAATCTGTTCATGGATTTTATCATTTGAATGCAGCATTGCAGAAGGTTTAGTATCATATGATTGATTCTTAATTCAATTGCAAGTTACTTACAGGTACATTTTAATTGTTTAAATCCAATGTGATATCACAAGTTAGGACAATGAAATAAAGGCAGCGATGTCGTATATGCGAATAATCACAGATTTAGCAGTCATAGACAATAGCATGAAACAGGCTGATAAACCACAGCTGACGTGATTCCGAGTTATTCTAACATCTTGGGTGTTTAAGGCTTACAACATCTTTTGCGAGAGGGGAGATTAAAGGGGTGGGATAATACATTTATAGACTCGCATTACCTCCCGCAAGGTCCGTCTTATACCCCCATTTCAGGATTTTCGATGTTCAATAACATTTCGTCCCACAGGTGAGCAAGTGGCTTTCTTCATAGACCCCTTCTGCATGCTGTGCAAGACGTATTCATGATCCAGCTGCTGATATCCCGCCGCTATTACAGAGGCGCTTTAATCTTCCAATACATGGTTAGGTGCCGTTTGTACAGAATTAATGCCAGCTCTCTATATCTGTTCCCCACGCTCTCTGTTTTAGGCGTTGAGAACAGCCCCAGCAAACAAGCGCTTCCGGTGTAAACAATCACTCTCTATCCAGAAGAGACTCCAGTTGGTCCAGGACACTCCTCCATTATGGTTTTATCTCATTACAGGCCCAGCCCATTTAATAAATGCCTGCTTTATGACAGTCACATCTAGGGCACCTCTTTGCCCATCATCAGGTTTATCAGTTTGGGGAACATGTAGGTCTTATGTAAATAATTAAATTGAGTGTATGTAAGTTTCATAATCCTAGAAAACTTTTGTGTGTCCCCTGCCATTCTTTATTGCTACGGTCTCTGCCCAATTTGGCCTCCCATTTAAACGTAATATGCAATGATAAAACCAGGTCACCAACTTACGACTGTTCCTAGCCATGATCAATATTTGTAAAACCTCATGCGTGTTCCGTTCACAATCATTAGATTTCCACTTGTTCTTGACAGATTGTGTCATCAAGGCACCGGCCAGCAATTGTGGGCGAGAGAGGCCAAATGTACCTGCCAGGCCTAGTGAGCGACAGCAATTCACTATTGCGATATAAATCGCAGTCAGAACTTCTTCTGTCCAGCGGGCCAACATTTGGGGCCTAAACCAATCTCTATCATTTAGGAGTCCTACCAGGGGTATGGTGGGGCATAGAGCGATCTGGATGGCGTCCTGCGACACAATGCACCTAACATCTCAGAGTGATTGATGTGAGAATATTTGTAGAATCAGATTTCCTTTGTAGACCTAAGATTCCTGCCACTAACTTGCCCTTTGTTGTCTCAGGTCAGGTTAAATCTGACCTAGTTCTTGGTCAAGTTTACCGTCCAACCATCTAGCAATCGGGGCTGCCAAATTGTACAATTCAAGATTGGGGAACCCCAGACTACCCTCAAGCAATAGTAGTTTTAGGATTCTTAAAGCCATTCTCTGTCAGTCCACATTCCAAATAAAGTCCCCCAGTGCTGTCTCCACCTCCTGCCTAAACCAAGAAGTCGGTAGCCATACGGGCAGATACTAAAGCAATAAAGTAGTCTTGGAAGTGTCACGATTTAAACAAACCAATCCTGCTCATAACCAATAGTTGAAGAGTTGCCAGAAATCAATACTACCTCTCAAATTCTTTATTTCGGCGCCTAAATTGCCTGGAATATCCCCACTCCCAAGTCTTGGAAAGTGTGTGGTTCCCATCTGATGCCACTGCAAGCTAACAATTTAAGCTCTACTTACCAGTTGATGAGGAGGCGGGACAACTCGCCAAGCATTTCTAAATCTTTCACTGTAGGTTTTATGCCCTCATTCCCAATTTCTCAAAAATATTAACAAGTTGTCTGCATGTAGGGAAAGAACGTGGCCAGCCCGCAGGGAAATTCTTATGTATGTTCTCCCTATAAACCATCTGTGCCAGGCGATTTTTCATTAGCCAACAGCTCTAATGGTCTGCTTAATTTCACCTTCAGTTATGGGATTTCTTAGCTGCTTAGTGGCTTTCTCATGAGACGATCGGGAGGGGCAGCCTGTCTATGAAGTCCTAAATTTGGAGAGCAGAAGTCCTGTGCCAGTTTGGTATTATTTGTTACAATACTATTTCAAAGTCACATTAATACTCTCTTGTCTTGGAATATCCGACCTAATGTGTCATGTATTTGAGCAATTGCAAAACAATGGGAGGGCAATCTTGCTACCCACTCCAACAAGCACCCCGATCTCTCGCCCTCTGCATGTGGGCAGGATAACATGCAGTCGTGACGCCTCAGTCTCTCAACCACAGTGGCATATCTTCTGATCAGGGGTCCCCACCACTTCTATTTACAATTTCCACAAGGACTTGTACATTATGTTAAACTCCCTGGTCATTGACTGTAGGTTACCCACAACCCTGCCAAAACAGTGCCCCTTTCCCACTGTTTTAAATGCTTCCTACTCAGCCAATGGCTTCATCACCATACCCTACTTTTCAATAATGTAATTATTAAGATGCTCCCGGACTGTTTGCATAAACACACAGCGCCTTCCATGGTGGCTCCTTGCAGGCGTCAAGCAGGAATTGGTGTGGCCTGTCCCTCTCATTTCATTTTAAGAGTTAGCAGGTTGTGTTCTGAGAAGGTTATGCCCAACAATCCTGCATAGAATGTGGTAGAAGCTTTGTGTGCAGTTCCCTTAATACAATAAAAAAGGCATGTAGGTCATGTACTGATGAGTAATCGTAGTGTGAATCTGTCTCCATATATCACCCATCTCCCAGTGGGAGAGCCATTTAGAGAAACCCCAAGCCACTCCAAAGGGCCATGAGGCCGACAGCAGTGACAATGACCTATCTAAGTCTACGTTTAGGACATAGTTAGTAGTCTAAAAGCAATTATCTAATCTGGTAGAGACCTTATCAAAGAACTGCAATTGATCAAAATTCGGTGTGTCGAAGCTCCCTATTGTCATCTTAAGACCATTCAACCTGCCATGTGTTAGCACATACCGCCCCTGTGCATCTATGTCTACCTGTGTCGCTATAAAGGGTACTTAAAGTCGAACAAAAATCAGGGCTCCTCTGGGACAACCAGAATAGCCTGTTCCAAAAACTTGGCTCCTCCAGTGGCGCTGTAGTTGGACTACCTCTCTTTTAGTCACCTGCACTGCCTGTCTCCTCAAGTAAGCACAAATCTGGTGTTGCTTGGTGGCAGATCTCATTCCTTTCACATTCCATGCGAGGAATGTGTAATCATAAAAATGCAGGAATTATAATGCTTTGATCTCAGTAGGTTCTTCCTGTATATTGTCTCCAAAAGGATAAATTAATTACTGAACCAAAGGAGTTGTGTTCTTTCACTAAATTAATATATATATATATATCATGGCGGACAGTCTCTTTGGTGTAATAAATTAAATTTGCACAGATTTTGGGTCTGCTCTCGTTTATATTCCCACGGAGAGGAATTGTAAAACAACGAGCAACTTACATATATATATATATATATATATATATATATAGTAATTAAAAACAGAAACTATATATATATATATTTTTTAACGAGTGGCACAGTGTCTAAAATTTTGTCATGTAATTTAAACAATGCAGAAGGAGGAAGAATAGAAATAAGAGATGGAGAAAAGTGAGAGAAGGAACAGATAAAAGAATGAGGAGAGAATGACAGAAAGGAGACGCCAATGAGGGGAACGCGATAGAAGAGTGGAAAAAATGGAGGGACTAAAAGATGACAAAGTACTGAAAAGATAAGAGGCTGAAAAGGTGATTAAAGAAGAGTAGAGTAAAGAGGCAAAAAGAGAAGACTGAGGTTCCAGGAGAGAGGAACAAACAAGTGACAGGTAGAAATAAAGTGACGAGAACAGGGTTACTAATAAAGTTTGAAGAGAAAATGGAGGAGGGTCAGAAAATGTCAAAGTGTGGAGGGATATGGATGAGCGGAGAAGAGGGAAATGTAATAGGCAATAGGAGTGCAATGGGACTAATAGAAAAGGAGAGACAGAAGAGGGGACGAGAGAGAAAAAATGAGTGGAGTGAGGGAAAGAAGAGGGAAGTTGAGGCGATAGAGTGAAAGACAAAAGGCCGGAGAGAAAAGAGGAAATGTAGAGGAAAACGATGATAGAGAAACAGATATAAAAAGAGGGAGAGATGAAGGGAAGAGAAAAGTGGGAGAAAGAGGAAAAAATAGAAAGGGAATATGGTGGTGAGAAAAAGATGGAGTGAGTAGAGCAACGGATAAAACAAAAGATGGGGGAGAGGTAGGATGAGGGTGAAGGTATGAAGGTGAGAAGAGAAAGTGGGGAAGAGAGAGATAACAAATGAAGCGAGGGAAGACGGTATGGCAAAGTGAAGGCTGGAGAGAACAAAGGTGCAGTAGAGGGTGTCAGGAGATTCTTGGTCTGTAACCACAAGGGAAGGATGTCTAGGGCTTCACTAGCTCAATTGTGTTAATATATTTCTATTGAGTTTTTTTATATGGCTGGAATATCACCTTGGTCACATCAGCGCACTACCTCCAGAAGCCTGGGCCTGGCTTGGGGTGGGTGGAGATGAGGAATATTTGTGCTCCTGGTGGAGGTGCTGATTTAGGGGAAGAGAGATCTACTGGTCTTGCACCTTAGGGATAGTGTGGTTGGGGGTGGTGCCACTGGTGGATTCCCCTTTGGTTTCTCCTTTTTTTTCCAGGAGTTTTTCTGTTGCCTCAACTCTGTTGCAGCACAAGCGTGGTAAAATTTCTATTATACGCTGACTCTCCTTACTACTCTAACCGTACTGGGCCCTTTACGATTAGACAATCTGCAGCACCTCCTTTTACCACAGAGGCAATGATCCTCTGATGAATCTTTCTCCGCCGATCGGAGGGGTGGAAATTAGGGTAGCCAAATCACCATGATAGCTGTCCAAAGAGGACCATTAATTGACAGCCAACTCACAAATTTGGGATCAGATTTAGGTACACCACTCTTAAAACCATACTGTAGAAATAAAGAACAGCAACAGGAAGACCCAAACTCCTGAAGAAGTTAAGTAGGACTAGAATTATTCAGACCAAAAGCTCTGCAACAGCAACACAAAACAAAAGAAGTAACACTTGATGCTCTGTCAGAGCTCGCTGTTTCTCTCTACAACACATTTAAGTCAATAGTAAACAGCACAGTTTAAATGGAAGAACCAACAGGACTCAATAATAGACTCAGAAAGATATTAGATAAATTTGGTTAAAGTTGCAAAATTCATTGCCACAAGCAATCTCTTGAGCATTTCAGTTAAGAATATCATAGCTTGTATAAAAGTGCCAAACATTTAAGCAGGCTTTATAGGATAGTTATTATCAAAATCGGTTTACAGAGTTATAGAGTCCTACCACCATTAAGGCAGAAGGATAGTTTGTTGTCTAACAGATCAAATTCTATGGAGAAGGGGAAAGGGTTCAAATTTAAAGTCCATTTAAGGGTGAGCCTATTAGCACAGAACTAGGAAATAAAGTAATTGAAAAATGAAAATGGTTCGGCAAAGAAGGTTTCAGTCTATCAGGTACCGACTGTAGCATCAACAAGGCAGTCCAAAGTAGGGAAAGGTTCTCAAAAATCGATCGGCTTAGCATCCACTAGCAAAGGGAAAAGAAAGAGTATAGCGATGCCCCGCCTTTGAGGTTCCTTCTTTTACAAAGTCTCTAACAGTATCCAGGTGATGTAGCATCACACCACCATTGAAAGACTACGATATGTTAAGTTTCACATAATATCACCTACGACACTTGCAACAGTGAGATGCTTTCCCATGCTGGTCATGAGAAACGAAAGATTTGAGAGTCCACATAAGCCTAATATTGGTAAAAAGAGATACAAAGTAACCATCTATAGCAATAGCTGAAATCCCATTCCCACAGGATTATTTCACTGTGACATTGAAGAAACATTCAAGAATGTTGGGGCTTATACATGCACAGAATAAATCAAGCCACATTTCACTAGTGGTAAATGGTCCATTATATTAAGTCAAGGGAAAGTTCAGCATTAGAGAAAAAGCATTTTCGAAAAAGCCTTTAAGCTAGCATCACACATTTTAAATTAAATAAACTCTAAACCAACATCAAATCTAATGTAATTTTTTTTTGGGCATGGTGCAGCATGGTCCGCCTCAATGGCTGTGTGTGGTTAAAATTGCATAGTATAGAGCCAGACATGTACATATTGGGCCTGTTCGCAAAGTGCATATACTGTCTTATCCGGGGCACCCAGCCCCCCACACCCCCCTGGTGCAGCGGCAGAGTGAGGATCTCCCAGGAAATTCTGGGTTGTTTACCAGCCCAGGTCAAAGTAACCATATTGGATCTCAGTTGCCGTAGGACTTGGATCGTAAGGGGTAATGGTAAAAATTTGGAAAAAGATACAAGAATTTGGGGAGTATGGCGATCATTTTTGCTATGGCGAATCGTCCGAACATTGTTAGTGGCAGGCGAGACTACACCGGGATCCGGTACTCCAACCAGGCCATGGCGTGGCTGTAGTTAGCTCTCCAGAGCTCACCTGGGTCCTAGCTAAGCCAAATGCCTAGATATCGGACAGGGTCAGAAGCCCACTGTAGCAGATACTCCGAGGAGAAGGGCTGTGTGCAGTCCGTGAGGGGGGAAAGTGTCGCTTTGGACCAATTGACGAGAATTCTGGAATCCACCAAATCTTATGACCACACGTATAATCGGGGCTAGGTGCTCAGCAGGCTTGCAAACATAAAGGATGACATCATCTGCATACATAGAGACAATAAGACCCCGTGCTGAGAAGCCAAGGCCACGATGATAGTGATGGCCCGTCCCTCATGATATTGGAAATGTATCTGATAGTATATCATTGAGTCGGACCCGAGTAGTAGGTAATGTGTATAGAAGTTGGATTTGTTGAATAAATCGCGGACTAATGCCCAGGCATATTAGTAATGAGAAAAGGTATGGCCATTCAAGAGAACCAAAAGCCTTGGTGGCTTCGAGGCCGTAGTTGTGGCAACTAGGTGGCAGGTAGTTGTGGGTCTAAAATGTACATAAGGGCAAAAATCGTTCGGAGGTTATGAGATGTAGAGTGAGCTGGGATGAAGCTGGACTTGTCTGGCTGCACAATAGCAGGCAGCAGCGGGAGAAGGCGGTTTGCCAATATTTTAGCAAATATTTTGTTATCAACGTTATCGATAGCAGCCTACAGGAGTCACAGTTATTGGCCTGTTTGATGGGCTTGAGGAGCATCACTATGACAGCTTCGCGAAGAGACGGTGGAAGAACTCCAAGCTCCAAGGACTCCTCATACATTGCTATTAGATGTGGGGCCAACAAGGACGCAAATTCCTTGTAAAAGGAGGTGGTCAGTCTGTCCAGTCCCGGCGCCTTGTCACTCGGAAGGCCTTGAATGATCTGGACTATCTCTTCTACTGTGGTGGGGGAGTCCAAGTATGACCGGGGAGCACATTCCAGCCATAATAACTGGATTGGGTCCAATTAGGTGGTTAGTTCATCCATAGAGTGTACTGGGGTGGCCGTATAAAGTGTAGAATAGAAGGAGGTGATGGTACGCAGGAGTACCATGGGCGTGGATTGGAGCTCCTGTTTGTCATCGAGTAGCTCCACGACATATGTAGAAGATCTGGGTTTGCGAAGCAGACCCGCCCGTGTTTTACCTGGACGGTCATTCTCTCCATATCTGCGTGCCCTAGCGTCTCGGTCAAAGAAGTTCATCTCACACATTGCCTCCTCATTGAACTTGGTCAGCTTGGCCCTAATAGCGGCCATAGTGGCCACATTGTTGGAAATTAAATAGTCCAGTTCTAAAGCTCGAATTTACCATTCTAGCTTGGTGAGCTGCCCACGAATCACCTTGAGAAAAATGCGTTGTTTGCCTATACAGACTCCCCGGATCACCTCCGTAAACGCCTCCCACAACGTTGATTGGGAGGACACCAAACCAGTATTATGTTCGAAATAGTCAACTATCGCATTGTGAATCTCGTCCCGAAAGACCGGATCACGAAGTGCACCCAATGGCAAGTGCCAAGCGAAGGCCCGAGGGACTGTCTGCAGAACATTCAGCTCCAGCAAGATGGGAGCATGGTCTGAAAGGGTGTGAGGTAAATGTGCAATTTTAGTGACCCAAGTATGCGCTTCTTGGGATATTAACCAAAACTCTATATGCGACCATGCACTGTGGGACATTGTGATGCAGGTGCCCTCCTTATCAGTCGTGTGTGAAACCCGCCAAATGTCATTAAGATAGTGGTCTTGTATGATAGTGTTGAGTAGTGTGGCAGTGTTGGGGTGAAGACTGCACGGTCCAGTTTATCGTCTAGTATGACATTGAATTCCCGCCCCAGAGAATAGCAGCAGGACCCAGCCCACTAATGAGTCACCATATTTCGGAGAAAAAGTCCAGAGCATCGGTATTAGGGCAGTAAACTGCGGCCAGAATGATGGGAAGTCTGTGCAGTGTACAGGCTAGTATAACATATCGACTGTTGGCATCCAGACGACACGCCGCAGTTGCCAGAGTATGTCCTTGCGCATTAAAATTGCTACCCCCCCTAGCGTAATTAGAGGACAGGGAGGTGTAAGCATCAGCGCACCATCGCACATGCAGTTGAGATGCCCTAGCTGGGGTAAGATGGGGCTCTTGGAGGAAGCAAATATCAATGTGATGCATAGTGAGATAAGCATGAACAAGTCAGGCTTTTCTGCGGTCATTCAGCCCATGAATGTTCCACGTGAGACATCGGGTGGTGGTCATTGTGCCAGGGCAATGCCAGAAGTTGTCGATAGGGAAATGCTGCGGGGCGATGCATGCACGGGAGATAATGCTGTGTTGAGGTCCTGTCAGGGAATAAAAAAACACAACAAACAGTGAAATATGAACCCACCCCTCCCACCTCCCACTCCAACCTCCTAACTTGGTTGAGTATACCACACCCTCCCCCCACCCCAAAAAACCCTTTTAGGTACTACAAATAAACAAGGAATCATCCTGGGAGGCGGAGGAGAGCCTGGCGAACATCGGAGAGGGAAACAGCTGGGTGGCTGAGTGGGGTAAATGTTCCCAAATGTTCAATGGGGGCTCTCAAATGGTAACGGTACAGTTGTGAGCACGGCAGCCTGCTAAGGAAGTAAGTTCCATGGGCTCACACCTCCACATAACGTAACCAGGTGTTCCCAGAACAGACTAGGGATAACACTCGGGAGCCAACGAGCACCGGGTGGTGCCAGAGACAGGAATACTTAGTCATTATCGCTAAGGTGAGTATCTTTCTGATGTCGCGGTGATGAGCGGGCGACGTCGACTTGGTTGTAATGTGCTTAGCAAATTTGTGAGCAGCCTTGACATCTTTGAAATAGTATGGTTTCTCCTTGTGGGAAATCCGTACCTTGGCTGAGTAGAGAAGAGCATATGAAATATCCGATTTCTGTAGGATCTTCTTTATGAGCATGAACTCACGCCAAGCGGCCTGCACCATATGGTGAAGTCTGGATAGAATGAAAGGTCGCTTCCTTGGAAGCGAACTGTGCGGTACTCCCGGGCAAGGCTCAGAATAACGTCCCGATCTCTATAATTTAGGATCCGCATAATGATACGTCTGGCGGCGGTACCCAGAGGTGGACGTGGACCCAAGGAGCAATGTGCGTGCTCTACAATAAAGACTGGTGAGAGAGCCTCCCCAAAGAGCTTGCTGAGCATAGTTTTGACGAAGGTCTCCATTTTCTCAATGGTGGTGGATTCCGGTATACCTGTAATCCTAAGGTTATTGTGCCTAGAGCACACTTCTAAGTCTTCATTCTTCGATTTTATGAGTTCGAGGACCTTATCCATACGGAGGAGATGTTCTCTAGAGTCAGCTTGGGCATCATCAGCGTTTGAGACACGATTTTCTAAGTGGTCCAGTCTATCCTTGTGTTTATCGACCCGCCCCTTGATATGGTCCAACAGGCTGGTGAGCAGGTCCATCTTGGCATCTATAGCCCACAGGCTAGCCTTGACCTCCACTAGCAGTTCCTTGAAATCTCTGTCACGTCTAGCGTCCTCACCAGGGTGGTCCGAGGAATCCTCAGGGGGTGTCCCCTGATCAGCCTGCCGAGTATGTCTCTTGCTCTGGAAAGTGAGCTTTCAGACTGTGGCGCCATGGGGAGGCACGAGGGTCAAGAGAGCTGCCTGTTGTGGAGATGCCAAAAAGGAGCACCCCAGCATCAATGCAAGCCACCGGGGTGTGCATCAGGATCCGGGGGTGGGGTGGTGGGGGGAGTTCAACCATTTATGCCCAGAAACAGCCGTTACCTCACAGCTCAATTATCCATTACAGGCCTTGCGCCATAAAGATGTCCTGAAATGGGCTAGGCCCTCAGAGGTTACATGTCTCGGGGCTGGCTTGCGTATTAAATGTAGAAGCCCAGGTGGGGGGAGGCGGTGTTATATTCCATATAGGTACCCTATATAGGCGCAGGTAACATTGCAACCTTTCACCTACAACCTTCCCTACATTACATACATAACGGCTCATAGGGACTGACCTTTTACCTAGATACGACACTGCATTCAGAACGCGGGTTTTTCCCTGGTTCGAAACTCATACATTATGCATGAGGCTTCTTGGGAGCACAGCAGGACTCACAGCAGGACGAACATCTCCTGTATAATACCTATGTTAAAGTTCAAGCCTGATGTCATCCTTTAGGCCGACACAGTAACACAGCAAGGTAGGACCCCTGGGGAGACCTGTGGGTATATATACACCATGTCTTGCTTAGACAGAGAAAGGAGACCGTGACTTCCCGGCTGACACACTGACCAGAGACGCTGAGGTTCCTGCATGCAGACGCTCCAGCTAGCAGTGGTCTAACATTCCTCGCGGGGTGTCCAACTCGAGACCAGGACGGGGTCCCACATTCTCTAACTCTCAGGTAATGGGGTGGACTAGATCCTAGAGGGATACTTGGCATAACACCTACACCGATGCTAGGTACATTTAGGTACATCTAGTTAGGGAGGCATCGTAGGAGTACACACCTTTTTATCATGTGTTTTATGTACATGTATATATTCATGATTTCTGCAAAATGGTAGAACTATACCATCCCTTTACTTTTGTAATATTGCTGACCATATATCTCTGCTACTGTCTAATGGTTGTTGCAGCTCATATATTCTACACTAGAATAACAACTGTTCAATAAATCCTTATTGAAACGCCTAGACTGTTTATTCTGTCAATCTCTGAGACAAACTAAGTGAGCACGAGTGACTGAGCGAAATGTAGTATATTGTTTCCACGATCCTGGGGGATCAGGGTTGTCATGTTCTGAGGTTGCCAGGAACTATTCTCTCCCCGATAAGAAGAGATTCTAGTGGCACTGTGAGCTAGCTAATGCAAACAGGCTAACGTATCCGGTGGGGGTGCTCGGAACCAGTCTGCCACCAAACCCACAGTTTATGTTATCCAGAACGCGCTGGTCCTGTATAGGATATATAGGAACTACACGACAGCGGTAATCTTCTGGCACGCTGCTGGCGCTCTGCCACCAACCAAGGAAGGAGGGCCGAATAGCAGGCGCGGCCCAGCCGGTTCACAGCCAGGTAGTGAGAGCACCACGATGGGCAGCAATGTAGCGCCACAAGGCACCCCACATAGAATCAAGGGGCCAGCGTTGTTCAAATCGGGGGGCCCATAGTTCTAGGCAACACCCACCTTCCCGCCAGGGCCACTCAACCCTGTGCCAGGAGATCACAGCAAGGCTGCACACCTGCGGCGGCCCCTGAGGCCAGCACAGGCCCGAGCTCAGGCCACGGCTGTGCAGCCCACGGGTGTCAGCTGCAGCCATCGTATTTTGACAGCCGTTCCTCTGCTGCTGCCATGTGGCTGCCGTTACAAATGTCAGCAGATATGAGCCCGCTGACGCCAGATTAATGGCGGATTATGCAATGGGTTAGCAGAGCCCTCTATCGAGCGGCCACATTGCTACCCGGCTAGGCTCCGCCCCTTTCAAATAAAATGTCATTAAATCAATTCAAATAGAGAATATATAGAACTTTTACCAGAGATTATTACACGAAGATAGCTAACGTTAGAAATACCCTACCACAATTTTTCTCAACATTCATATGTGTATAATTTTCTAAATTCACATCACAAAATAAGTTTTTTATTTTTCATAAACTATAGAATCCCTAAAACGCAAAACCAGCAGGAAGTTCCTGGTATTGGGGCTTGTGACAGCTAGGCGGCGAATAGCGATCCACTGGCTGGCACAACATGGGCCGCTGATAGTGAACTGGAAAGCGGACCTGAAGGAATGGGCATTGGCGGAGGAGGGGCACATACGTAGTACCAGAAGGGATACCAAACTCCCGGAAGTATTGCAGGCGTGGGGGCTAATGGTCCAGGAGATAGGGAGAAGCTCCCCTAGTTCTACACAGACGGTGTCGACTGGGGATAGTCACGTGGGAATTGAATCCCCCAGACAAGGGGAGAGACGAGAGGATATCCCTGATTGAACTGTTGTTAGATGGACCTCTAGGTGGGTGGGCCCGGTGGGGGGGGGTTCAGGAGGGGGGGTGTTCAGTTACAAGTTACTGTGATTACTAATGATACTGTTCATACTAATTGTCGGTTTGGTAAATACTTCAGTGGCAACCCACATTGGATCAGTAGCTTCTGACCGGGGATTGTACTGCCTATTGTTCAGGGTGGTCCGTGAGATATAACTGTTTAAACAGGTGAAGTATACCATAAAACTGCAATAAAGAAATTTAAAAAAAAAAAACTATAGAATCCCTAGTATTACTTTGTGAAATTTCAAGATCGTATCTAGTTTCTACACGTTTTTGCACCGACTTTTCTAAATGGTGTATTCAAACCAAAAGCATCAGAAACACTAGGCCACTTTATTAATTGCATAATTCCATCTATAAATGTTAATAAACAACATTTTAATAAGAAACTCTTATTAGTGCAACTCATTTATATGTATTAGTATTACTTTGTATGTATGTTTTATTCATCTTGCATTTTAAAGCACGTTTTTATGGTGCTTCTACTACACTTGTCTCATTCTCATGTGTCACTGTGTCTAACGTGTGCAAAGTGCACTGTCAGCTTTTCGTGTCTTTAATTTAATACATTTGTAGTGTATTATGATTTTTAAAATCATGCTACGTCAGCTCTAAATCCAGTGCTAGACCTGCTCACTGGCAAAGGCAAAGCAATGCCCCTTCACCTCCCTGGCATTTGGAAGTGTGGAAAGCTCATGGTACTTGTAATGCCAAGACACTGAAGCATTGAAAGTGAATGGAGGATGGTCCACATCTAAAAAATGTCTGCAGATGTGCATGTTCAACTTTGACAGGGTATGGCTGACAGTCAGGATCCTGGTTTGAAATCTTCTACCTACACAGGACCCAGAGGTATAGAGGGTAGAACATGGAGGTACCACTGCTGCCAGGTGCCCTGTGTCACATTTAGAAAAGGATAGGTTAGTAACCTAGCATAAGGTCTTCAGGATTTTTGTAGATGTTTCGAAGCAGGTTCTAGACCATCACAGTCCAAGGAAGGCGTAATTTCTAATATTCATTGCTTTCATAATTGCCATAAAGTGTCACTAAAAGCAGTGGCGTAGCGGGAGGGGGGGGGGGGCGGTCCGCACCGGGCGGCACTTTTTTCTTTTTTGGGAACGGCGGCAAGCGCATGGTAAGTTTAAAAAAAAAAATGTTATTCTCCCTCGTCGTCTGTCGCCTTCCCTCCACTCTGCTCGTCAACTGTTGCCTCCCACCCCCACTTCGCTTATCGTCGTCTGTTGCCAGCCCCCCCCCCTTACCTGCACCAGCTGTCACTGGGCGGGAAACTCAGTGATTACCCAGGGTGGGCAAAGCTCTGGCTACGGCACTGACTAAAAGTGTCACACATACATGCAGCTTTGAAATGTCATACATACATAAGTGCGGCCAAGATATGGAAGTGTCACACATGAGCAAACTGAGATCTTAAGAGTTATCACATACTCCCCCATTCCAATTATTTAAAAAAAAGTGTAGGTCCTCGATATCTGAGAATTCCTGCCCATTTAAAGCAGTGACTTTACATAGTTCAAGCGCATGAAACAGACATTAGACTCTGCAGTAGGGTAGCAAGGATGCCATGGGCCCTGGGCCAAGCACGGAAAATGGCCCCTTTTACTGCTTTTGGTAGTAAAATACAGTATTGTCAAGGTTCAACAGGCTCCTCCAGGCTCTGAGTCCCGGTGCCACTGCCCCTGCGCTACGACTGACTGAGCGCAGTGCTCATAATAGAAACCCAGAATTCTCACGGGTCTCATAAAGATGGTCTTAGTTTAGCTTTTATTTTCCTGTAGTCTACGTTTAGACCACAACACAAACCAAGGAAACCAAACCACGTATCTTCGTCACTGTCTTTTCGACCTGTCTCTCCGATTCAGCCTGCTGTGCAGACTGCAGAGTCCTTCCTGTTGGCCTGGACGGAACGTGCAGGCGCTAGGACCCAGAATGGAGGCAGGACATGGTTCCCGGCTGGGAAAAAAAAACAGAGACTGCGTGTAAGAAACGTAAATGCCAGAAACTGGGTGTGGGCCGGGAAGAGTGTTATTTACCGAAAGTGGAATCCTCTCGGCTGCTTCATAACCTAATAGGCTGGAATTCCCATAACGTATTGATTCGATACAGATCAATAGATCATATGACAGATTCATGCTACAACTCACTGTTTTGTCAATAGGCTGCGTTTAAAGAACATGATAATCGCTTCACGGATCTTGCAGTAAGTGCGCAGAGTGCACCCAAACAAAAAACCCACTTTTACACCGCCAGCACCTAAGTGGCAGCTCAAAAGCCATTTTAAGAAAATGTGATCACTGCATTCTTATCTATGTCACAACACTGGTTCGGAGTCGGGGTTTGATTATTTTGATATCGAATTGTATTTCATTCAGTTCGTCTTTTCAAAAACAAGATGAACACATTTTATTCTTTACAATATCATTTTTTTTTTATAAATCTACCTCCCAGTGCAAGGTTTATATTTTTTGTGGGCTTCAATAATAAACAGCACTATTTTTCAGGTATACCCCTGACGGTTATATGGTGCCTTTGGCACATTCACTTAGGACATGAGACTTAAATGTCTAGAATCCCTCCCAGTACGCAGACATAATTATATAGCGCATCATGTGGGGCTTGTAACAGTGAAATAATAATCGCTTATTTTTGTAAAGCGCCTCGTGCCACATTTGTTCTGTTTATAAATGCTGTAAAATGTTACTATTTTATAGCAACATTTATATAGCGCGTATTACCCCTACGTAGGGGGCTGAAGCGCTTGCCTACATGGCTAGCATGTTACGCCTACCCAATTTAATTTTACTCAGTGACTGGCATGCTTTGCTTAAGGTATGTGGTGCAACAAATTAACATTTACATATTGCTGGAGGCTTTTGGGGTTTGATGCAAGGAGACAGACAACCTCTAATGTTTGGAGGCTCTGAAACTAATGAAAGCCAGCTCGGGAACTAAAATCAAACCCAGCAAAAATGTCCGGAACTGCCCTACGTTGCACCATGACAGTGAGTGTAGCAAGCAAAGCAACTTGGGGCATTGTATCTGATGGAGCAGAGATATTTAAACCTCAATCTCTAAGTGAGTCATCAATCAAATTTCACCATTGGTCATATGGACTTTGGGAGTCGACTTCAAGTGTTGTGAGGGAGTTGACATCGGAAATGCATTTCTGTCTCTGTGAAACCAATGTAGATCCATAATGAAGACCAAGAAACAGTATTTCAACCATGAAGGTTTATTTTAAAACATTAATTCAGCCAGTATATATGCAAAGCAGGAACAGATTTTTAAGATATAAGAATACAGCCTGGAGATCAAAATGTTCCAGTAAGTTAAGCTATAATAAAATGAGATACAAAATAGTAACAGCCACAATGCGGAGGAAACATATATAGATGCAATCAGGTGCTCCATAAAGAAACGTTCCCTTTCTAGTCTAATCATAAGCTAGGACAGTGAACTCCAAAGAGGATTTCTAAAAGAGAAGCACATAAGGTATCAGCATAGTTTCAATCTTCAGTAGAAGTTTGAAGGAAATGAAAGAGAGTTCAGCATGAAGCTTTACACTCAGGAAATCTGTACACTACTGAAATTAGTCGGACCACGAAGGATCTCCTTGCCAAGGGACTTTCTTTCATTCCAAGTACATGGTAGACATATTTGAGCTTAGAAAAGAATTGTTTGCCTTCTTCAGACATTTATGAAGAAATACTTCATAAATAGGGAACTGGAAACCAATCTTTCAGACTTGAAACCTCAATCTACTTTCATTCCCAATCTTGATAGACGTGGGCCGGAAGTTGACATTTTTGAGAAGGCTGTGATCCTAAAGATCCAAAATCTGACAAAATGTGTACCCAAGCCACCCTACAATCTGTCCCTTCAAGAAAATATGTCATTGAAAAAACTTTGGGACAATGAAAACATAACGATTAAACCATGTGATAAAAGGAGAGGGATTGTACACCTTAATACACAACAATACAAAGACAAAATGAAACACATGTTAAGTGTGCCCGAACACTATGAGATAGTTAAAGGGGACCCTGAGAAAAAAGTTATCAACCAGATCATGACAATGAGTGAGGAGGTGGCTAGAAAAGGAATCATCTAGAAGAAAGAGCATGAGTTCTTTAACCACACTAATAACTGGCTACTAGTGATTTATGGAGTCCGACAACTCACAAGAACCTGTTAGATCCACCTTTATGCCCAATAGTGCCCACTATTAGGGGCAGCTACAGAACCACTCTCAAAATATGTGGACGTATTCCTTAAACCGTTGGTTAGTGAATTACCAGCATTCATTAAAGACACAGGACATATGAGTGCTAAATTGGAGGGCACTGGGTTTGATCCACAGAAAGAAATATTGGTCACGAGGGACATCAAGGCCTTATATACGAGCATCCTGTCATGTGTCTCAGTTCGGCCTAGAGGGAAACACAGCCATTTTTACATATACACAGGTTTCTACCTAAGGTTGCCTTCACTCTCACACAATGACTTTTGCCACACATTTGCAACCGTGGTAGTGCAGATTAGTTTATAGGAAACTATACTTGCTTACAAATCAACTTCGCAAGACCACTATCATGATACTTTAACACATCATGTAGAAGGTTAATACATACATTGTGCAAATGTGATTATTTGTTTCGTACATATGGCGACAGAGTGACTAAGGGAAAAGGGTTCTAGATCTGTTACAACGATTCCTAGGGGATCAGGGTTGTCATGTTCAGTGGTTGCCAGAACCATTTGCTACCTGCCTAGGGGTAGGGGGGCTTATGGTGGCACTGTGAGCGAGCTGGCCTATAGGACGACATATCTTGAGAGGGTGCATGGAATCAGTCTGGCACCATCCCACCGGTTATGCTGTCCACAAACGCGCAGTTCCTACCGTAGGGTGGAAACTACACGACAATCCCTCAGCAACAGGCTCTCGATGCTGTGGGGGAGATTCTGAACAGATCAGGGGACAATGCCCAGCATGACGTCATCCTGCAGTGTCTTAAAATTGTCAAGAGTGAAAACTTTTTTAGGTTCGATGGAACCCTATACCAGCAGATTAAAGGAGTTAGTATGGAGGCGGCCTGTGCCCCAAGTGTGGCTAATCTATAGATGGGGACATTTGAGGAAAAATACATGTACAACAAGGTAGCCCCTTTCCATGAGAACATTGGTCTAGATACATAGACAATATTGTCTTTATCTGGCCAGGAGAAGAACAACTCCAACAGTTCCTGGATATATGGATCCAGCATCAAAATCAACAAATACGGGTCTCACTCTACACCAAACCTACGGTGAGAAATACGCTTCTACACTTTTACACCCTTGTTGCCAGAAGCAAGGGTCCCTTTTAGTCAGTTCCTGTGGTTGCGCAGGAACTGTACTGATATTCGAAACTTTCTAATGAATGCAGAGACCCTAAAAAGAAAACTACAACCTAGAGGATACTTCAAACTCCTTGTACGTGATTTGTTCTAATGAGCAAGATGCTATAATAGGAAAAGCATGTTTCAAAATAGAAGAAAAGACAACGGAGATAATCTGGTATGCATTGTATGTCATTTCAAACTTGATCACAAGGTAAGGCAAATAGTGAATTCTCAATGGCACATACTCAACACTGACCCATCAAGAGATACGCTACCGAAACCAACTTTTGTGTTTTGAAGAAACCGCAACCTGAGGAACACCTTGGTCAAATCAAACTTGGACAGTAGTAACAACTTTTGTCAAAAGTCGATAACAGGACAAAATCCGATCAACGGTAACCATAAATGTGGGTCATGCCATGCATGCGAAGAAGCTATGATAGTCAATTTCATTGAATGGGGACAGAGGAAAATTATCCTGCCCAGCATGGCAAATTGCAGATCATCAAATGTAATATACCTTATTCTGTGCCCATGTTAGATGGGTTATGTTGGAGAAACCAGTCATGAATTTAGAGTAAGGTACTGTGAGCATAAGTCTTCCATTCGGAACAAGAAAAGTAGGTCACCTCTGGTTGAGCACTGGACACAAATGGGTCATAAAGAAGAGAACTCGCCTGACCATTTTGGAGAAAATACGATCAGTGAAAGGGAGGTATGACAACCAACAACATAGAAAAAGGGAGGTCTTTTGGATCTTCACACTGGGGACTCAGAAGAGAGGGCTCAATGAGATGATTCCGTGAAAAAACGCCATGAGCTAACTTCTCCCTGGAATTCTTTCATTCTTACTTCCTGATTCATAGTGTTAGATCATGGTTTGTTATGAAGCACTGTATATTTATATTGTAGACTTTGAAGTTGGATATTGGACTTTATCCTTAGTTATGTGTTCTTTGTGTTTGGTGCCACGGTTTTCTCCATTTTATTATGCAGTTTTGTTTGGTTCGCATCCTCCCTGCTTGGGACTTGCATTTTACATGATTCCCAGAGATATGGGATTATATATCTATTATCTATGGTGACGTTTTTGTATCTCTTTGTGTTCCCCTTGGTATGGTCCACTGCACAAGCCCAGGTATGTTGTGTAATGTAGGACACCAGCTCACGAAGTTCATTCCTTTTGAGGGCCTAGTTTGTTCGTTTTGACATCAGCCAATTTTTTCTTTTTTCTTTATCTTTATTTTTTTCTTCCTTTATTAACTTACTAGTTTTTTTCCCATTTGATGGAATATATGTCCTTCAACACAGCAACCGCAAGGTTGAATACGTATTTATTTGTCCCTGAGGGTGTTGCCGTTCTGTTATTTGTTTTTTTGTTATTGGAGTCCCATTTTCTACCTTGGACAGTTATTGGTTATCCAGTTAGTGACTATTGTGCTGATATATCAGTCCGTGAGACTCATCCTACTTTCACTTTGACTTCCACTCTTTGGTTTCCATACCTTCGTTTCCTGTTACACATCCAATACAGTGGCCATAGTGAGGTCCGCTACAATCTAGTGGTTGCGCTGAGGTCAGCTCCACAGTGCGCCTCACTTCCTCTTTTTCGCACCCCGTGCACGTATTTAAAATGGTGCCAACACTCTCAGCGTGTTCTAGCGACTTCTTTTGCAGGACCCAGAGTGCACGCCGAACTCACATGGCATGATATCGTGCATTTCAGGCAAGTAGGAGCCTTTATATTTGCTTATATGTGTGGGTTCATGGCGATGGGCATAATTTGCAGCCATTATATATATCGTTATGTGGCATCTTGAGCTATTCCTCAGGTACTATACCTGTGGATGCTCATACCGTTTCTGTGATTTGGGTAGCGTGGCATGCAGTAATATATGTTTATCCCGCTTTGTGTATAGCCACAGACAAGCTATCCTCCGGTGTATGAGCGTTTCAGGCTTCTGTATATTAAATAGCAACTATGTAGGTATGGGGCAGTCAAGGTGAGCTCCTGGGACCATGTATTTTGGATATGTAAATGGCTTGTTGAATCTTTTTGTTTCTTTTACTATGTATGTATTCATTTCTTTTTGGGATTCGATTCTTGTCTGGCTACTTTTTCACTTCTGTATAGGCAAGGCACTGTGGCACGTTTACTATGCCCACAGTTTACATCTAGCCTTGCCACGTTAATATATCTGGTGGTTTAGATTTATTGGAAGTGTATTTTGCCCTTTAGCAAGTGCTCTGGGATATTAGGGGACCTTTGGTCTTTTACTCTGGGTATGTTGAACACCTGGCAGTTTTTCTAAGAGTTTTTTGCTTATCATAGTCTTGGACTATAGATATCTATTTCCTTTCCTTCTCTCATGCAGTACATCTGAAAGTACAGACGTATGGATATGCCCTGAAGCTTTTCTAGTAAGGATTTTGATATAACATGAAGGAACGCGGTTTGAAGAATCTACTTTTCCTCAACATTGGCTTTCAGCTTAACACCCATAGGAGGGGTATTCCAGTCCCTGCGCTCTCTCTTAGAGGTAAGGGATTACTGGTTTCCTCCCCATAATATAGTATACATATAGGTATTATGTTTTTTGATTGGACTTTCCTTTTCATCCCAGTGGTTGCCCCGCTGGTAGCGGACCCTTTGATACTTCCACTCCATCTGCCTTATCTTGGCTGCATTGCTTGAGGCATTGTCCAGTGCCTTCCTGTCTATGCTGCTAGCGTGCAGTCTTTAGTAGGACAAGAAAGTTGCTATATTGTCTAACACTCTGGTGTTGTCTTGGTCTGGGTGTTGGTGTACATATAGGCTATTCACACTGTTAAGGTTTGTTTTTCTTTTCTGTTTTTATTTTTTTTGTCTACACCATGTTATCTACCGCAATGACATTTACTATATTGTCTGGCCTCTACACACCATTGGTGTAACTGGTTTGTATTAAACTAAGTGAGGTTTTGACAAGGATTCTTGTTTCACAGTGGTGCAGGTTGTTTTCTTTCTCTCTACATTCTGTCTTTCGAGTACATGTTCTCTATGAGTGTTATTGTGAGTAACTTGAGCCGATTTTCTTTTTCAGATTTTTTAGTCTTCTCTCAGCGGTTCCCCGGCCCCCCCTACATTCTTTTTTTCATATTATGTTGCTTAGCGCCCTGAAGACGGTCGTATCGCATTTGGTTTTCCACTGAAATGCACATCTGCACCATTTCAAACTGAATGTGAAGCAGAAAACCGTACTATGAACATCTTAAATTGGAGGTCTCCACGACGACACTTAATATAAGGATTTAATAATGTTATGTTTGTAAAAAACTGTATTTTCTTAAGTTGATGTGATTGAACTATGCTTAATATACACTAAGTCATAATACACTGTATTTGCATTATAAAAAGAAATATTTTGTCACATCAGGATTTATATTTGAGTGTATATATTCTGTACTGTGGTCTTGTCTGGTGTTTTGTATCTAAAATCTTTTAATGGTGGTTTTGTTAATTGAGGTTGAACAAATGAAGTATGAATGGGATATGTATGAGGGTATGTATAGTATTTTAGTATGAGTGGGGTGTCAGGATGATCATATTGTGCATAATTTGCTTTGTTAAGCTAATGTTTTTTGTATTAATATGTCTATGCCTAAAATAGTGTTAGAACGTGTTAAAAATAGAAATATAAAGAAGAGAAAAACACAAAATAAATATATTTTATTGTTATTTTGGGCTTGAGATTATATTTTGGATGTTAACATTTGAAGAGTTATACAAAAACAAAGTAGTTGAATTGGCAAATTTCTGTGTTCTTGTAAGCTTATTTTCCTCTGGTCCTGCCACTCTGCCTTTAGTGTTCAGGGGCCCTCCTATGTTTTTGAGTGAGTTTGCACTCAGGAAAATTCAGTAGAGAGAGATCTGTCCCCTCTCAAACTCAGTGTCATAAGGCACCTACCTGGATCCCAGATGATTCCAATGGGGCGGCAATGCTAGTTCCTAAATCCTCCTGAAACTTGCCCTCCATTTACAGGAGGAGATACTGCTGCAGTGGCACATCCCAAGGGGAAGGGCGTTGGGATGGAGAGAGCGTGTAGAATCAAAGATGCTGTGGCTCTTCTATGGTACCTATAAACAAACAAATAATAAGGCTTTAGTCTAGTATTAACTCTGTCTCTTAAGGTATCACCTCACAAAAGCTTTTCAAATCTCAACCAAACTTTAGTTTTGTTGTTGTTTTGTCCGTAGAGGCCCCTTCATCAAAGTTCTCGAAACTGTAGTGAGTATGATTTCAGCATCAACCCCACAAGAAAGTTTGGACGGGGTTAGCTTCACCCAATCCCTCTCTGGCAGAGCACTGGCAACAGTATGTACAAGTTGAACAAAAACACTGGTTACCTTTGTTTGCAACACAGTGTTGCGACTGAGCTCAGCACATTGTAAAATCATGTCTGTTAATGCGTATCTCATTTTCTTCTTGTTCTTTTTTCCATTCAGGTGCGAGAATAATGCGGAATGTTCTTTGCGGTGAGGACTAAGCGGGAGGATCAACGGAGCTGTCAAGACAGAGTCCTAGAAGCCGGGAAACAGGTAAGTGGCAGGGGAAGAGGCTAAGCGAAGAGGAGTGTGGACGGCCTTAAAATAAGACTGCTTTAGAACGTTCACAAAGGTCACGTTCTAATTGTTTGTAACAAGGAAAAGGTGCAGATAATTAACTTGATGAGGCTGCCTTCTAGAAGGTGCTTTAGAATGTTCACAAAGGTTGCGTTCTAATTGCTTATAGGAAGGAACAGGTGCATATGATTAATTTAATGAGGCAGTCTTCTAGAAGGTGTTTTAGAATGTTCACAAAGGTCCCATTCTAATCGTTTATATCAAGAAACAGGTGCAGGGGATTCATTTGATGAAGGCTGTCTTCCAGAAGGTTCACGTTGAGGTCCTCAATGCCAGTTTCTTGATGCTTATTCTGGTGGATTTTCTGGATGTTTCTGTGGCGCCTGAAACCTGACCTTGCATATGCATGGTAAAACATTTGTAAAATATATTAAGCCTTTTCAAACAAATCGGGGAACACCAGCTGCAACTAGCTATTACCACCAGCATATAATTTGGTCAAAAGTCATGGTACAAGAGGTTTGTTCATTCATTAGTGTTGGGAGGAATGTTATGAGTCATGCCAGTATATTGTGATAGTC
The DNA here is from genome assembly GCA_963921515.1 of Calotriton arnoldi. Classification (NCBI taxonomy): domain Eukaryota; kingdom Metazoa; phylum Chordata; class Amphibia; order Caudata; family Salamandridae; genus Calotriton; species Calotriton arnoldi. The sequence continues at coordinate 2,351,573 of CAWUFW010000357.1, forward strand.
AAGAGAGGTGAGCTGTAGCAAGAATCCAGACAGTCAGTATGTAGTCTGCCCAACTACCTTTGAAATACCAATTAAAAGGACAACCAACAGTTTCCAGAATATCCATATCTTGTTCCCATCACTGGGAGCCAATCTCAAAACTGCATTTGAGTGGAGTCGACATACACCTAAGTTCCCATCTCTACAAAATTAGGTAAACATCTGTTGTTCTTGAGTGTTGCATCCTCTTGGTACTTCGTGAACAGGAGGCTTTCTCTCACCATCATTGCTCCACGTCCGTTGCCAATTTTTCTCTACCAGGCCTTGCTATCAGCAGTCTAATAACTTACAATAGGCCTTTCTCTAGCTAATGAGAAGCACAATATTGCACCGGCAAAGGAGAAAAAAACAGCATACAGGCAGTGTTAAAGCAAACATTTTCAGCTGAGGCTTACTGTCAAGCTAAGCTAACTTGAGAATCAAAATGGATTTGTGTTACATATTATGAATCTGTAGAAAGCAAACAATTGTTATTAAACTTGAATATGTAAGAAATATTAGTTACATTATTTATTGATAAACCTAATAGACTTATTGCGAACTCTTGGAAATCGTAATGATTACATACTATTAATTCATTTAAATACACCACACATGTTAATGAGGTTAGACCACACTTCTAATATAATATGTGTTTATATATATATGTGTGTGTGTGTGCATGTGTGTGTGTATGTATAGATGATGTATGTAGGGTGGAGCCTTAAGTTACGCAGCTCCAGTTCTAAAAGGGAACTGTAAAATAAATTGGGCCCAAGTAGTGCACCATACAGTACAATTTACAATTTATCAACTCTTGGCTATAAAGCCATAGGATTTATGTAATTCCGAAAGGGAACTAATGAAATACCCAAAAACTCTTCTAAGCACAACTCATGTATATGTCTGTAAAGTATCCAACAAATACAAAAATCGGACGCAAGGCAGGTAAATATTTGTGCCACAACAGACAAAGGGCCTGATTTAGATATTGGCGGATGGGTTAGTTTGTCACAACGGTGACGGATATTCTGTCCGCCGAAATATAAATCCCATAGGATATAATGGGATTTAAATTTCGGCGGAAGGCATATCCACCACCATTGTGACGGAGTAACCCATCGCCCAAGTTTTAAATCAGCACAGAGTGCCTACATGATACAGAGTGCCCAAATGAATATATGTCCCTACAAAGCCATTGACCAAGACATAGCATAGTGACATTAAGCCTATTGCTGTCCAACATTTTCTCCTGCTAATGGTACTAACTATGCCAGCCTACAAGAGGTGGAGCTCAGGTTTTCCAGATACCTGCTGAAAGACTCAGACTGTCAAGCGTGAGCTTTGGGACTGAAAAATGCCACTTCAGCTCATTGTGACAGAAGACAGCTCATACATTATTGAGTGCCAGGGTAGTAGTTCAGATTGGGTGAACTGATGCAGTTAACTCTCAAATCTCAGGCTTAAGCGTCTGATAATGGAGGTATCCAATAGGTTACAGATAGTTTCATGATGTTCAATACTGCTTTCCCACAGTATGAAAAGCACTGATTTCTCTGGCAGTTTTTACAATTCCCCAGCACCCAAAACATTACTTCCAATGCAGAACCCACATTTCTTGGTATATACATCGCCACTTTACTCCCAAAATCCACATTGCCTACGTATAAACAGAAGCATAGGCAAGAAACCAAAGTGACTGGGTATGTATAGCACAATTGCTATTGAAGTATACACTTTGCTCTTATTTTTACATCACCTTTGACCAACATGCCTGATTCAACATTGCATAGGTATGCACAACCCCACTGTCTTGCCAGAAACCAAATACTTAGGGCACCAATTCAATAGAAGCATAATTGCCATTATGTTACCCACCATAACTCTATGACACCACTCTTTCCCTGCTCTCTTCAACCTTCTAATAACATAGACCTAGGTAACAAAAGTACCAAGGGCTGCACGCATTTGGGGCTGCTGGGCTGCACACCATGACTGACTGAGTGCTAGCAGCTTAGTGAACCGCGGCAGTGATAGACCAAAGTTTGTAATTCCTTCTTATTCCTCAGGCCTTCTATTTTCAGTCTTGCTGTTACATGGAGCGAGTTTTCTTCTCTTGCTTCAGCTTCAGCTCGGGTCACCGGTGGAGGGAACTTTCTACGTGCCTGTGCATGCGTCTGCACTGTAGCACCCTTTGACAAGTTGCTGGTTTTCTGTCTCAAGAGAACACGCTACCAGTACAAGGGTGATGCTTGGAGTCAGGGGAGTAGTACGGCTAGTTATCTGGGTGCGGGCGCTGGCAGGGACTGTGGCCATAAGCACATTTAGGACTGTATCATGGAAGCTCATCCTGCCCTGAAAGAAGCTCTCCAAACTGCAGCCTACCAAGGAAATGCCAAAGTGCCTGGCAGCTCAGTCTGGCCCTAGAGTTGCTCATGAAAGAACACAAGAAGGTATGAAAAGGGCACCATATTGTGCACGGTGTCCATAAAGCACCAGTGAAGGCCCCACAAGAATGTCTCAGATGTGGAAATGTATTCCTCTGCATTGAGCCTGGACCCAGACAGGTTGTCTATCTTTGGCACCCTTGCTAAAACCCCTGGACATTTCAGCAAGATGCAGGAAAGTTTGCAAATGTGTCTTCTGTAACTGCATTTTTGGTAGCCATATTTCAATGGAATCATAGGCGCACACAGTTCCTTCAGTGGTGCATCTGGACTCTAAATTAGCATTCACTAGGAAGAAAATAGTAAAATCACACTTTGGCAGCAAGTTTCACGAATACCTGTAATTCTGACAAAGGTTTACTACAAGGCCATCAACAATTAACACATTCATGATGAGCTTCCTATTGCTTTTTTAAACGGCACAGGCCCTGATTATGTAATGTTTTGCAAAGGTGCATAAATGCAGCCACTTGTGCAATATAGAATGAAGCAAACATCTTGTTCCATATTACTTAAAGATTGTGTGCCAGTGACCACATTATATCAAAATTGCTTTGACCTGTTTTGCAACTTATTTAACAAGGAACATTGGAGAATAGTGTTCGCTGAAACCTATGCCTCTCACGTTCAAGAAATGTGTGAAGAGTTTACAATAGAATGAACATCAGGGGGAAGTACCGAGAAAGCACCGCTATTAACTCTCTCATGTGTCACAAAAGCATGGTGCTTAAGGTATGTGCCTATGGCTATGAGGGCAACTCTCAAGGACAGGATCACATGTCACCACGGAGTACAAATCCTGTTTAGATTCTTATGTTCTGCAGCGGGTACATGTCTCCCAGCCACACATTGCTAATACGCCTTGAGAAGTCATTCTATGTGTACTCCTCTCGTTGATGTCTCCTACCTAAAATATGTAGAACTCAACTGACTATCTTGCATGCAGTGCTTTATGTTCCTACAGAGGCCCTGATTATAAGTTAGACATAGTGGTAATTACCCCATGCCAGGGTAAATAGTGCATAAATGTACCCACTTGTCTGATGACAAGTTCAAAATCGCATGTCACGTGCTAAATACTGCATGCATGTGGTCCACATGCACTATTTATCACATGAGCTATTTACCTGCTTGTAATATTTAGCGAAAAATAATGCATGTGGTGAATAACACCCAATTACAAGTGGGGAATAAAAGAAAAGCTGTAAAAAAATACAAAAAACTAAGACCAACACAATAATAAAAAAAAAACATGGTATATGCACTGTTTGAGCTGAAAAAATAAAATCACAGACTTGGCACACAGCGCCAGACCTACATAAAGAGCCGTGGGCAGTTGAAACTCTGACGAGTTGATTGCAGCAGCTCTCACTTCCGTTCCCCATACTAGAATAGATGTAGCACTGCTAGGCCACCGTATCCTTCTGTGCCAGATCCATGTTTATCTCCAACAAACCATGCAGCATGAGGATGGCAACCAGTTCACCAATCGATGACCTCAAATGATGCTGCAACACAGAATGAGAGAGAGAATTCACAGAATAAGGCTGGAACGCATAAAGAAGAGTCTTTTTAAGATCCAGAGGTTATGCAGGTTCGATATGGTTACCATAAAAAACATATTTTTGTCATTAGGGATACCCTGGAGCCCAACATAGGGACTCACTACCTCCAACACCCTGACAATGCTAGTAGCAGTAGATTTTGTTGCAACAAGCAGCACACAGTGGACAGTTGGATTGGTGCATGCGATTTCTTAGTCAACCTTCAATAAAATACTCTGCTAAGTGATGGATGCTTTGCGTAGAGTGAGTGGGCAGCATGTGCATTTCACCTTGGACATCCACACAGTCAATTGCAGCAAAGCAACATCAATGCTACAGCCAAGATTTCCTGACATTGAAAATCAATCACGAGGCACTCAGAAAGTTTATCATATGAAATTGTCAAATGATGACACTCGCAGATTGATTCTTTAAGTCTTCTTTGTTCAGTTTTTTTATTTATACAACAATACTGCCACACTCACAACATGGATCCCGGTATCCACATCTGCCTCACTTACAAAATTACGTAAATATTTCTGCAAGTACCTGGAGAAATCCCATTCCTTATTAAACTTGCTCCCTAATGGGTTATATTTATTGATGTGAGGAAGTACTGTTTTTAAAAGAAAAAATATATATATATATCTCTGCCCGCGGATATTTCGCTGTGGTTTCGCGATGATTCGCGAATGCACGCACCAACGGGAATGCTCTGATTGGCTGGTCGCAACCTGAATAGAAAGTTGCGGCCGCCAATTTATCTATCGGGAACTGTTCCCGGGGCTGAAAATGTGTGTGAAAGCCCACATAAGGAGTTAGGGTGGAGATACTCTGGGGCAGATTTACAAGGCCCTTGCGCCACTTTTGCGTCACTTTTCCCATGTTAAAAATGACGCAAAAGTGGTGCAAGGGGCTTGTAAATCTGCCCCTCTGACTCTATGATTGAGAAATGGAGGTGATAGTCACACAAGCTATGAGGCCAAAATTTATTTTTAAATCATGCGCGATATTCGCGGCGACTGCCGACGTTGTTGCGAATATTGGTGAATTATTAATGCCCTTTCTTATAGAGATATTGAGATTCTGATAAATGTTTTTATAGATTTATTTATATAGTGAGTTATCTACTGTGATGGTTAGAATTAATTTTATAGTTATAATTTTTGAATGTGGTGGTGGCTATTGAAATCCTGCTTTTGCTTTTCGCTTTTACGACGTAACCACAGGGATCGCGATGAGCGACGTCATTGCGATGTCCGGAGTTACTGCGAAAGTGGAAAATAGGTTTTAGAGATGGTTGTTCTAGAAATACACTTGAAAACATGAATTTGAAGTGTACAGTAATAAACCTCTAGTGTGTAGAATACTGTAATGTCTGTGCATTATTGTGTTTTCACTTTATGGGAAAGGCACAATAGTTGCGGTTAATGACGTCTTCGCGATGTCCTCAATAACCGCGAAAACTAAATATAGGTCTGAAAGATGGTTTTTAAAGAAACTTAGTACTAAACTGGGGTGGCATGGTGAGCAAAAGAATGATGGATTTAACCCAGATCTCTTGACTGGGGGTGAATGTTTTGATTTGTTCTGCATTCCGACCATCAATTGTGTGTCTTTTGCTTTCTCGCCCTAAGTGCGCCGGGAGTGCCCAGACCTGGGTCCCGGGCTCACTGTGCCACTGGATTCAAGCTATCCTGGCTGATGAGGGGTGAAACCCCGAAACCGGTCCTAGGATTCTTGTTTCCGGTCCAGGGGGGACCTGGCTTGGCAGTTCGGGCTGGACTGTTCCCATGCGGCACAGGGTCAAGACTGATTTGCATATGGCCAGGTCTAAACTTGGGTGGCATGGTGAGCAAAGGCATAATGGATTTAACCCAGATCTCTTGACTGGGGGTTAATGTTTTGATTTGTTCTGCATTCCGTCCATCAATTGTGTGTCTTTTGCTTTCTCGCCCAAAATATGAGTTTAAACATGCTTTGAAAGAAGTATGTATATAGTAATGTGTGTAGGGCAATGTTCAGAATGGATTTTTTTTACATATTATTTTTGGATGTGTTGGTGGCCATTGAATGTCTGCTTTTGTTTTCCGTGTTTGCGACGTGTCCGCGGGAATCGCAACATCGTCGTGAAGATCCCCAAAAACTAAAGAAAAAAAAAAAATCTTTAGAAAAACACTTCACAATATTTCGAGTACTAGGGTGACTCTGGCAAGAGCCGTTGTGTTGGTTGTGTGTATATGGCTGCCACACATAAGACCGGATGCAGAGTTTCAGGTTACTTAGAAACACCCTGTTGCCTTCATCTGTAAAGTGCACTCCATCATTTCTATAAATTCCATGCATGTCAAAATGCAGGTTGTTATTATAGATACAGCCCATGCAATGGTCTCTGAGGAATGCAGAAACAGTTTTATTAATGTTTCCTGACTTTTTCAATCTGTGGACAGAATTGATTTGACCACTTCCATTTCTGTCTTTGGCATATATGAGAGTACACCATGACAGTGTGAGGGAAAAGCAACATCAGTTCTGCAAAGGTTTCTTTCATAAGGATTTCCAGCCCTACCCCAGTCAATGTGCCTAGGTCATTGCCACCACAGTGCACAATCATGAGGTGAGGAGTTTGGGAATCCACAATGGATTTAACCAAAGCCAGCAACTGATAAAACTTTAACCCTCTCTGGCCAAACCAAGTAATCTGCACATTTGGCAAACCAAAGTCTCTGTCAATATCTCTCTTTTTTGCAACCTCTTTAGCCCAATAGATGTAGCTGTGGCCAACAATCCATACTGTAAGCATTTTGAAGTGAAGGAGCAATAGTAGTCGGAGGAGGCTGGAGCTGAATGAGGTAGTTTTCCAAAGGAAAAGCAGTTAAAATGGAAGTGGTTTTTTTAATAAAAAATATATATACTTATATATATTTCATTGGATGCTGTCAGCATGAAAGTGAATAAAGTTAGGTAGTGTGTTGGATGGCTGAAAAAGAAGTCTAATTATTGGCTGTTGTTTAAAAAAAGAAATGTAATACAGACATGGATATGCATTTGAATCTGTGGAGTAAACCACACCTGCTGTATCTTATTTGAAAGCAGAATGTTCTTTATAGAATGTGCTGTGAACTTTTGACATAATGGTTCCACTGGGTTACTAGCTACACTGAGCTAAGACTGTATTGAGGGTAACGGGTGTTAAAGAGACAGAACATTTTTTTGAAAAGTTGAGGAGTGATGACACAATGTAAGTAATGGCAAGCTTTAATTTCCAACTCAGGACTATGTTATAAACTGTTGGGTAGTATTTAAATTTCAGTAAAATGAAGCTAGATATCGGTTTGAACTCCCATTTTTTTTTGCGAATATTCCACGATGATCACAAAAACATTGCGAAAACGTGGCGACAGGAACCTCGTTTCGAAAGAGAGGGAAAGAGTTAACAGATGCTAACCATTCACAACTGGAGATGCAGTAGTCTAAAATGAAAGACATGATTTCATTTGCTGCCTTTCTCATGATGATAGAGTGGAAAGTTGAAGAGGTTGCCATTTTAGACTTGCTTTGTATGAGAGTGGTGTACCATTCTTGTGCTTAGTTTTTACAAACATAACAGTGTCCAAACTATGTAGAAAGAGCTAAAGCAACAATATAATCTACAAACTGAATTTAGTGGTATGTATATAACTTTGTAATTATTTTAAAAATGTACATTAGAAATGAAGATGTATATAGGAGTTTGATTAAAAGCAGTATCACAGTGATGAGAAAATGTATGGGTTGAATTGTATCTATTAGAGGGCATGTGTTTAAGAGGTAAGTGGTGAATGTTTTGGGAAGTAAGAGAAAAATGAATTAGTGCCTGTTAATTACATTGTGTACTTTATTGAAAAATAACAGTATAGTTTTGTGGAAAGTTGCAATGAGGAACTGAGAAAGTTTTAAATGTCTAAACATCATATGCAGAATAGATACATATGTGATTTGCATTCTGGGAGTTGTAGTAATTTTAGTAACATTATTAAACAGGAATAGTGTAGTGAGAAATAAAAGATGAGAACATGTTGTCTGCGTGTATATGAATTAGAAAGAAGTAATACTTATTAGGTATGTATTGGGAAGTGTTTGTCAATGTGGTTTTTATCTTATATGACCACTGCATCTGCTTAGATTGTGAGATATGGTTTTTGTGCTTGCACATAGCTATATATACGGTGGGACTTTTGAGTTTGCTTAAAGATGCAGAGAGGTTTATATTTTGGGAAAGATAGCTTGCAAGTGTACATCTATTAAGAAATCGCATCTATGTTTACATGGTGATCTATGTTCAGTAAGGCTGATGAAAATTTCATGTATACGGTGAGGTTAGTGTTTTTCTTTAAACATGGTTTGTTTAAAATGGGAAGGATTAATAGTGCAGAATGCCTCCAGAGTTCTTGTGCTAGCTTCATTTTGAATGTAACTTTTGTTTGCGATATGTTGAATATATAATTTAGAAGCAGAAGAAGTATTTGAGAAATTATGTAGGTATGTCACTCACAAAAGGTTTTGTGCTTTGAAAAATTTCAAAATGTTGTTTTTCTGTTTTAGAAACTTACTGATGCATGTGCATGCTCAGTAACAAAGCAATGCATGTTTCTAGAGGGCCATGTATACAATTATATATCAAGTGTGATACCTAGATTTCACTCACACATAGCTCGGAAGTAAAGCATGTATAAAGTAAAACAGGTAGTTTGATACATACAGAAAGAGATAACCAATTATTCAAAGATATAGTGACACTGTTATGTATTCAACAGCAATGAAGGTACTTTCTCAGCCAGTCAGGCAGTATTCAGGCACTCATGGAATCACCCAGCCACTACGCAGGCAGTCATCAAGTCAATGATTCATAATCCATGGAGGTATTCAATTATCCAGAAACTATACATGTACTCCTGCAATCAGGCAGGCAGACATTATATAGTCATTGAAGTATGCAGCCTCTACATATACATTCATCTAATCACCTAGGTACTATCTATTGAGTTATGTAATTAACAAGGCTGTAACTATGCAATCATTATAACACTTGTGCAGACCCTATGCAGCCATCTAAACACCCACTTACAACCCATACGGTCATTGAAATACTGAGGCACACGCGTGTATTGATGAAACACTCAGGTTCTACTCATACACTCATGTAATTACGTAGAGAGTACCATTGTAGTAGACCTATCACCCATCCAGTACCTATGAAGTTATTTAATTACTGAGCCAATAGTTTTGCACTAATACAATCACCCCAGCAGTATATTTACTATCATCCAATCTCTCAAGCTTTAACAATGGAATCATGCTGTCACTCAGACACTAGTCATGCGCTCATCTAATTAGGTAGGCACTACTGATGCACTTATTCAATTCTCCGGGCACCCACCATGTAGTTATGTAAGTATCCAGGCACTACCTGTTCAGTCAACCAAAAATACATGGGCAGTATCCAATTGCTGAAACACTATTCATCCAATAGGCTAGGTGCTATGCATAGGCTTCAACAATCATATATGCACTATCCATGCATTGTATAAATCACCTATATACTATGTATGCACTCTTGCAATCATCCAGGTACTAGAGGTGCACTCATTTAATCATCATAGTATCTATGCATGTATTGCATTATTGAAGAATCAGTCACGCACTTGTAGAATCATTCAGACTTTACTCATGCAGTCATCCAAACACCCAGATACTAGTGGTATACTCATGCAAACATGCAGGCAGTAAGTATGCAGATATGGAATGACCCATGGAGTTATGAAATAGCCAGGGAATCATCTAGGCACTAATTATATCCTCACAGAATCACCTAGGCACTACCTATGCACTCATGCAATCATCCAGGGAGTATTGATGTATTCAACTACAAACCCATGTATTTACAAGTTTAACTGAGGAATATGTAGTCTTTAGAACATATGGGTGATAGGTTTACTACAATGGTACTCTCTATAAAATTACATGAGTGCATGAGTAGAGCCTGAGTGCTTCATCAGTGCACGTGTATGCCTCAGTATTTCAGTGTGTGCATGGGTTGTAAGTGGGTGTTTAGATGGCTGCATAGGTTCTGCGCAAATGTTATAATGATTGCATAGTTACAGCCTTGTAAATTTAGTGTTAAATTTAAAAAAGTGTAGAAGGAGAGATGCAGTAAAACAGAAAGAACAAGTTGTGAGAGTTGTTGATAAGGCCTTTGCTTTGAAGAGGAAGCTTTTCATTTTGATTTTAAATAGAATGAAGACTCTTGACAAAATAGTGTTTTGCATGAGGAGACAAAACCAGAAGAAAAGATTAGTAAATAGAAGTAACAGTTGTACAGTTTTTAGTGGACAATGGATACATACTTCTTGTGCAGAGGCTTTCTTTAATGAAGAAAGCTATATCCAGTATGACAAATTAGTTCATGCTATTGATTAAAGAGGACGATGTTATCAAATGAAGAATGGTAGCCCTATAGCAAAAGAGGTGATGGTATCTAGAAATGTGGAAGAAGTTTTTGCAGATGAGGTACGAGGAAGGGGTAGTCAGGGTACTGTATACAAATGGAATTGTAGTAGTGTTTCTAGTATTATACAGCAATCCATTGATATATTAAGAAAATTCCTACCTATCTTTCCAAGGCGAAGTTTAAAACACAAAATAAGTTATACCACTCAACAATGTGAACTTTAGGTAGGAAAGTGTATCATGTGAAAACTCCGGCTTTATGTTTAGGAGAAATAAGTAAAGCACTTTTGCATGGTAGTGTGCCACACGTAGAAAAGGTTTGTGGTGATGTGTAGTTTCGTTTCTTTGGTCCTGAGCAGGATTATAGGGAAAATTAACAGTTGTTAAGAGGAGGAGTTGCTGTACAAGACACATATATTACAGTTGATAGTTTTAAAAAAGAAATTACAAAATTTAACACAGTGTTCTGTAAACAAAACAGAGTATGTCTGTATATGTTGTTGATGCACTTACTAGAAGATGTAAACACAGACTGTTGACTTATATTTAAAAAGTGACAAGTTTAATTATAACTGGCAAAAGTTACCTGTGTATTTCTTTGTAGAGGGATAGTTTGACTTGTCTATACGGCAAGTTACATGTAAGTAGTGTTACAATAAATAGGAAGATAATAAAATGAACAACACATTGATATTAGATACCCATTTTGTAAGAAAATAAAATGTCTGCTAATGTAGAAAAACTATGAAGGTAAAAAAAAAACCCCAAAAACATTTATTATTCTTTCCAGCATTGCGACGGGCTGTTATGGTCTGCTCTCCAGCTCTAACTACAACTCCACAATCCATGCAGTATGACGCCATCGGGGAATACTGTGGAGCCAAATCTTGAAGCTGAGATTGGACTTTTGAATGAACTCTCTTCTTTGGTGTTGTTGTGCTACTATTGAAGTCGAGGGTCCTTCAGCTTTGCGTTGCCTTCTTGCTGCTCACTATGAACTCTTCTTATGAAATGTGCAAAAAATATAAAAGGGGGAAAAATGTACCATGTATGATTTTTGGCAGCATTACGAATAGCTGCAACACACTGCTCACCAGCTATTATAACAACAGTACAGTCCATGCAATACGTGGCCATTCTTGAAAATTCTGCAGCCATATTTGTTTTAGTAGTCTGTACCCCTAAAGGGACGTTCAGGCCGGGAATTGTTGTAGCTGCCACTGATGTAGATGGTCCTCCAGCTTCGTTCTGCTTGATCAGCATTTGGAGACGTTTTCTATGAAAAGTTTTAAGATGATAGAAAATGAACGTCGTCCCACATGAGCCTAAAAAAAGTCTCCAGCCAAAATCTACCACCTGCTCCAAATAAACTTCTGGTGAAGAAGATTCAAGAAGGAGGAGTGGGTGTATACATGCTATTGATTTTACTGATCAGTATATTATCCAATGATATTCCTTACTTTCCCGGTCATGTGAGGTTTTCAGATTGTGCATTGCACTAGTTTAGCAACAGTTTTCAATTCCCCATGAGTTTGCGTAACAATGGGTAGTTTGATGGGCGTTAGGTAGTTATGTTGTATTTGTGAGTTCAGATGTTGAGTTATTTTTTAAAATTGTTTTTGTTAAATGTATTGTTAAAATAAATTTAAACAACTATGTTACTAAACAGCTAGACTCAAACTTTGTTTAAAATATGTCTATATATCTGGTTTTCACTTTGTCATTTGTATTGGTGACTACTGATGTCATTGTGACCTCTGGTGTTGCTGTGAAGAAGGGAAATGCATTTTTGATTTAGTTCTTTCAACAAATGAATGCAAAGGGAAAAGTTAAATTAGTATCTTACTAAATAGCTACACTGAAACCTTATGTAAAATATGTCTATATATGTGCTTTACAGTTTGTTAAAAACACCCGGTAGTCGCAGTCTGACCTTTGCAATGGCACTCATAGAATCTTACAGGCACTATCTGTGCGATCATCAAGGACGTCCTTTCTGCATCACCCTGCAAACGTGCCTCCTGGCATAATAATAGTTGGGGGATGAAGTCCCCTTGGCTATTGATGGTATTTGGGGACCAAGTATCCCTTTTTTTACCTCTAGCAAGGTCCACACAGTCAGTTTGCTAAGAGGTGTTCTGAGGCCACACACCCTTTCTGCACCACTGTGCAAACACGTCGCCTGGCACACTACTGGTTGGGGAATAAAGTTGTCCTGGATGCTAAATGACCTTGGGGACCAAGAAGCCCTCCTGGTACTTTCTTTAAGTCCTACTCAGCGGGATTTCTGAGAGCTGGTCAGAGGCCCGGCCCCCTTTCCACACCATTCTGCAAAGACCATTGCTACTCAAAAACCATGGAAATTCACTGAAAAAAACAAAGGTTACAGGTAAGTTATAGTTAGGAATTAGCATTTAAAAAACCTTGAAATTCACTGAAAAAAACCAAAGGTTACAGGGCTGTTATAGTTAGGAAATAGAATTAACAAAAACCTTAGAGACCACATCCGAACATTCCAAGACTTACAGGGGCGCTACATTCTTCAGACCTCACAATTCTATAAGTATCTGCAGCTACTTCATGCCCAAGGCCCACATATCTCCACGGGTACGACACTCTCCGAATTCAGCCCAGTAGAAGCTCAGGTCACGATGGGTAACCTAGGGAAAGGCGGGGTGTCTCGGATATACCGTACTCTGATTACCAATAGCCCGACATCACTCACCACACTCCGGACCCAATGGGAGGGATGGTTGGGCCCCCTGGAGGAAGAGGACTGGCGCGACGGCCTCATGGCCCCTAAAACCATTACCACCTCAGCCAGACTTCGCTTAATTCAACTACACTACTTACACGTTGCCTATCTTAGCCCAGAACGCCTTTACAAAGCGGGCCTGCACCCCTCTCTGGGTTGCATGCGTTGCAACCACGAACCGGCGGACTTCTACCACATGACTTGGACCTGTCCACGCCTGGCCTCATTCTGGGCTGCAATAGAGTCCGAGCTCACACACATCCTGGGCTGGCAAGTTCCCCATGATCCCATACGACTTCTTCTGGAGGTTATGGATGGCCTAGACGGATTCCGATCAGACAAGGTGTTCCTAGGGACAGCCATCGCAGTAGCCAAACGTGATATTGCCGCCACATGGGCTCAACCCAAGCCCCCAAGTGTGACCAGGTGGTGCCAGGGAGTGGACTGGTGTGCCGCACAAGAGAAACCCCTATTTGAATCCCGGGGGTGTCCCGATAAATACCGCAGGGTATGGGGTAAATGGATGAACCAATTAGACTGATTATAACTGATCCCGCTTACGTACATGAATGTATAATTTATACGTAAAGGTTATGGACTGGAGTGCATATCTGTTTCTACTCATTGCAAAGGTGATCTGTGATGCCGTATATACAGTGGTCAAATGTGTCCTGCTGCTTATGCATGTTTTAAAAATCAATAAAATTGTTTATAAAAAAAAAACCTTATAAATTCACAGAAAAAACCAAAGGTTACAGGAACGTTATAGTTAGGCTCAAGTTTCACTAGTACAAAACCAGAGAAATGCAGCAGTTATAGTTAGCTGAGCTAACTGTAACTTGCGCCCCCGCAATGCACTGCTTATGACCTCACATATTAAACCACTCATGACATGGTCAGCTACATCACTGATGACATCACTGATGACATCTCAAATGACATCACTGATGACATTACTGATTACTGATAACTTCATCGACCATCCACCAGGCGCCACAGACGGCCCCCGCCCCCCAGAAACACCAGCCAGCCCACCATCTCCAACTGGACACCGAGCACGGCCGAAGACACCGCCTCGACCATGAAAAGCATCCACTCGGGGGCCCCCACCGACCCCTGCCCCCCTCACATCTACCACAGAGCCGTGGCTGCCATCGCACCCAAACTACAACGCACCATCAACACCACCTTCAAAACAGGCACCTTCCCAGACGACTGGAAGCGCACAGAAGTCAGACCCCTGCTCAAGAAGCCCACAGCTGACCCCACCGACCTCAAGAACTATCGGCCCATCTCGCTCCTTCCCTTCGCAGCCAAAGTTGCAGAGAAAACAGTCAACAGGAAACTGACACGATTCATTGAAGAGAACGCCGTCCTCGACCCGTCCCAATCCGGATTCTGAAGCAACCACAGCACAGAGACCGCCCTACTCGCCGCCACAGACGACATCCGCACCCTCCTGGACCAAGGCCACTCCGCAGCCCTCATCCTACTCGACCTTTCAGCGGCCTTCGACACCGTCTCCCATCGCACACGAGTCAAATGCAAAAGCATTGAAATTATTAATACATCAAGCTGCAGTTCCACTAGTCGTTACTAGATGTCCCTCACGAGTCAAATGCAAAAGCATTGAAACCCTTTCATGAAGCTTTTGCATTTGACTCGTGAGGGACATCTAGTAACGACTAGTGGAACTGCAGCTCTTTGTAGAATTATTTTGATATTGGATACTATAATATTCACTGCCCACTGCTAATCTCGTCCCATAATGCTTTGCAGGGCCTTTGGTTGGGATTGTATTTTTGCCAATAACTGTGCTTGGGGTGGTCCTAAGAGGATGGGACCACCACTGAATCGTTCAAAAGATGTGCTTTTTGTTTTCAAGGCATCTGCTTGGTTCTCTCCCTAGGTTAGGGAGAATCCCAAAATCATCACCTCTCTCACTGCTTGTTAATTTATTGTTTTCACTTTTGTGAAATGACTACATGCATTTTTAGCATATAAAGACAGAGATATTTATTTTATCTTAACTTGCACTGTGCAAGATGCCTTTGGCAATTATTGTACAGTGCAGTCAAGCAAACAGCTACGCACTACGCAATTTGCATAGCTACGTGTAGTTCAAAATGTACTTTGCGTAGCTACGTGTAGTGCTACTACGCAAACTACGCCCAGGGTTAATCCTACGCCGACGACACCCAGCTCATCCTCTCCCTCACCAAAGACCCCACCACTGCCAAACTCAACTTCCAGAAAGGAATGCAAGACGTCGCAGTCTGCATGACCAACAGCTGCCTGAAGCTCAACGCCGAGAAGACAGAAGTCTTCGTCCTCGGTACCACCCCTTCTGCATGGGACAGCACTTGGTGGCCGACCGCCCTCGGAAGCCCACCTACCCCCTCAGACCACGCCAAGAACCTCGGCATCGTACTCGACTCATTACTCTCCATGAACCGATAGGTCAACGCCGTCACCTCCAGCTGCTTCAACACCCTCCGCATCCTCCGCAAGACCTTCAAGTGGATCCCCCCTGAGTCAAGGAAGACAGTCACAGACGCACTCATCACCAGCAGACTGGACTATGGAAACGCACTCTACGCCAGCATCAACAAGTCCCTACTCCGCAAACTCCAGACAGTACAAAACACCGCCGCCAGACTCGTCCTCGGCATCCCCCGACAGGAACACATCAGCCAACACCTACGACGTCTCCACTGGCTCCCTGTGGAGAAAAGAGTAACTTTCAAAATCCTCACTCACGCCTACAAATGCCTACACAACGGATCCAAATACCTCAACGACAGAATCAACTTCCACGTACCCAAAAGAAACCTCCGATCTTCCAACCTCGCACTGTCCGAAACCCCGCGCATCCACAGAGCCAGAGCAGGCGGAAGATCCTTCTCTCACATTGCAGCCAAGACCTGGAACGAGCTACCGGCAGACATCAGACGCGCCCCCTCCCTGAACATCTTCAGGAAGACCCTCAAGACCTGGCTCTTCGGCTAAACAGTTCTGCGGACCCCCCCTCAGCGCCTTGAGACCCTCACGGGTGAGTAGCGCGCTTACAATTCCCTGATTGATGACATCATCCACGGAATCTCTGACACAGCCACTCACACCCCCATGTAACCATTCAAACACCCACTCCAACTTCCACACTACCATTCTCAAAACCATTAACACACCCATACCAGTACGTACATACCCGCTCACTGATTCTTAGGTCTACACACACATCCACTCAGTCACCCATACCGCCACTCATATGCCCACTCACTCACCAATACAGCCACTGATATATCCACTCATACAGCCATACAGGCACTCACACAGTGTCAGTCACTCATAGAGCAACTCACATATTACTCACTCACCTATAGAGTCAATCAGACAGCCATTTACTCACCTATAAAGTTATACACACACCCACTCACTTATTCATACAGATGCTAACATATGATCACTGACCCATACAGACCCTCACACACCCACTCACTAACCCATACAGCTACCATCACAATCCTTCACTCATACATACAGTCACTGATGTACTCCAACACTTACGTATACTGCCTTTCAGATATCTACTTACTCACCCATATACCACTGACACATCCATTCACTCACCGACACAGCCATAGACACACTAAGTCACTTATACAAGCCTTCTCTTACACTCACTAACACATACACCCACTGACTCACACAGTCACTCATCCATGCAGGCAGTCACACACCCTCTCACCCACCCACACAGTCACTCATACACCCATACAGGTACTCAGACAACCGATCAATAAACCATACAGCCACTCAAGTACCTACTCACCAACCCATGCAGCCACTTACACACCAACTGACAGACTGATACAGACATTCAGAGAACCAGTCAGTGACCCATAACTTCACTGAGACACCTAATCACTCACTTATACAGTCAGTCACGCACCTACTGAATCATCGATACAGGCACTCATACACCCACTGATTCATCAATACACCTTGGTATATATATTTAACACTCAAACATTTTAAAACCACTCAGTCACTGGATGATGTCATCAGTGATGTCATTTGAGGTGTCATAAGTGATGTCACTGACCATGCCATCAGTGATGTAATATGTGAGGTCATAAGCAGTGCATTGCGGGGGCGCGAGTTATAGTTAGCTCAGCTAACAATAACTGCTGAATTTCTCTGGTTTTGTACGAGTGAAACTTGAGCCTAACTATAACGTTCCTGTAAACTTTGTTTTTTTCAGTGAAAATATAGTATATATATATATATATGTTGACAGTTCACCATTAGGTAGTTATAGTTAGGTTAGCTGTTCCATAGGAAAGAGTTTTTATTGTGTTGCTAATAACTTTGGCACCGTGTGTTGAATCTCCCCCGAACCTTTCCAAAAAGGTGCTATGTTTTGACTAGGTTGTGGATGAAAAGTTTCGGGGTGATCCGTCAAGTGGGGGGCTGAGAAAAAAGGGGGGGTCACAAAATGCAAAATCCCCGTGCATTTTCCATAGACGTCTTTAGACAAGGCTATAGCGAAAACTGCTGAATGGAATTACACCAAATTTGGCAGGAAGCTAGAACTTGGTCCACAGATTGTGTTTTTTGTGATTTGGTGTAAATCCATTCAGTGGTATTTGAGAAATTAAGGTTGAAAAATAATTGTATATCTGGACGGTTGGGTCCGTGAAGGTCTTGAGAGACGCTTGTGGGCGCGCCAATTTAAAAAAGAGTTTTCTGATTGGCCCAGGGAGCTTTATTTCCCTTGGGCCATCTCGCTCCCGTGGGAGTCAGACTCCGCGGGAGCGAGCACTCTGATTGACTGCCAGCAACATGAGAAAAAAGTTGTTGCCAGCCATTACAGGACTCTGGGACTTAGTGCCCTGTACTGAAGTTAAAAAAAGTAATAATATAAGGGGGCTGGGTAGGGATACCCTGACCCCCTATGCCCTATGAGGGGGCTCAGAGGTATCCCCCTGGGGCAAAAAAAAGAAAAATAATGTGCAAAAAATGCAGTGATCCCGCAGGACTCTCGCAGAATTGAAAAAAACAAAATAACACAATGGCAGCAGGGCCACATTCATTAGTTATAAGACCCAGGGAGCCTACTCCTGGGGCTGAAATCATAATTTTTTTTTAACTTATATGTACGCCAACCTACCACAAGTCACTAGGACTTGACCGCTGTGCACAATTGCTTTAAGTAGTTACCACCTTATTTTTCTTATGAAACTTTCTATATCTTAAAAAACTTTGTAAATGAGCATTCTTTCACACAATTGAAAATTTACACAAAACAATCTCAAAAGCTTAAAATCAGCTTTACTTATTTCGAAAAAAAAAATTCTTCATAGATAATATACAAACAAATTTTTTTCAAAAAACAAACAAAAACTTCATATTCATTTCATTCTTTTCAAGAATGGAGCTCATACATCTGGGTCAAAACCTTTTTTATCCAAAGGAGTGGATTCAAGTCAACCTCCGGGAACATTGAGATTAGGAGGAAAACAAGGAGAAGCCGCCGAAAAAGCATGAACAAGGAGCCAGAAAACAACCTTATTGTAAATATATCATCTATAGAACTTTCCACACATCAAATAAGTGAATTGAATAAAGGGTTGGGTTTTGTTCCAACTTATGATACCAATCTTTTGGAATGTGAAGTGGCTTTATTCAAATTTTTGAGAGTGCTAAGACTGAGACACTTTTTTACTAATGTTCTCCCACCAAGATCAGAGGAGATAGAAGCAGAATTTTGGGAATTTCGGCCAAAATCCAAATTTCAAGCTCCGGTATCCCATAAAGTTCTGGACTCTTTTGAAAACTTAGTAAAAAAAGATTTGTTGAAAATCAATATGAGAAAACCCAGGAGAAGAAATCTTTCAATTCAGGATAAAATGATTCTTCAATCTATCCAGATCAATTCAAACATTTCAATTAAAAAAGCGGACAAAGGGGGAGCTATCGTTATCATGGATAAATCTTTCTACAATGAAAAGGTTAATGAACATGTAGCGGATGCATTGACATACTTGTTTTTGGATAATGATCCGACTAATGAATTGTGCAAAACATTACAAATCATTTTAAGTCCTGCCCATGAAATGGGATGGATTTCAGCTTCTACAAAACAGTTTTTGACAGGTGAGCATCCGAGAAGACCTCGTCTTTACATGCTCCCAAAAATACATAAAAACCTCCACAATCCTCCCATGCGACCGATTGTGACAGGCTGTGGGACCATTTTTGAACCCTTGGGTCAGTATATTGATTATTTTCTCCAACCATTTGTCCAACAATGGACTTCATATGTTAAAGACACAAAGGATTTTCTTTTGAAACTAGGTGCGGTGAAATTGGAAAGGAAAATTTTACTTTGCACAGTAGATGTTAAATCTTTGTACACATCAATCCCACATGCAGCAGGTATGGAAGCGGTTGAATGGGCGCTGTTAAGGCAACCTACTATCAGGGCCGACAAAGTCTTTTTGCTTGAAATTTTGCATTTTTGCTTGTATCACAGCTATTTCCAATGGGATGAACAGTTTTTTCTGCAGCAAACGGGTACATCCATGGGTTTTGCGGGTGCGCCGGCGTACGCAAATACCTTTATGGCCAAATTGTAGTCAGAATGTATCTATAGTGATCGAGAATGGAAAGAGCACCTACTGTTGTACTGTAGATATATTGACGATATTTTTATGTTGTGGACAGGCAGTCAAGTCGAATTGGAATATAAACTAGAGCAACTAAACAGGTTTGATGATCAAATTCAGTTCACACATAACATTAGTGACACTACGATATCATTTTTGGATGTTGCAATTACCATAGAAGGATTGGAAATTCATACTGAAGTATTCAGGAAGGAAACAGATGTAAACAATGCATTGTTATTTCAAAGTTTTCATCCCCAGAATCTTATAAACAACTTACCTTTTTCACAATTCTTGCGTATTAAAAGGATTTGCTCAAAAGAACTTACTTTGGAAAACAACTTAAAGATTCAATATCAGAAATACCTAGCTAGAGGCTACCCACAAGATACTCTGGATAATGCAACTAAGCGGATTTTGAAATATGATCGAGGGGATCTTTTGAAACAGAAACCCAAGAAAATGAATGTGAGACAAGTATTTGTTTCTAAATTTTCCACAAGTTCGCAGAAGATTAAAAGTATCATTAATCAACGTTGGGAATTGTTGCAAAATGAGACAGACTTTAACGATATTTTTAAACATAAACCTTTGTTCGCATATACTCGCTCAAGGAACCTAAAAGAGGTCTTGATGGCTCCGACGAGAAGACAGCAAAAAGATCACAAGGGAATGAAAAAGTGTTTAAACTGCGTACATTGCAATAATGTCATAAGCGGAGGTGTATTACAGCATCCTCAAACAGGAGAATCTATTAAATTGTTTCATGATTCAGATTGTAACACAAGCAACATAATTTACTACATCAAATGCCCTTGTGGCAAATTATATGTTGGGAAAACTGAACGCAAACTAAAAACATGTATATCTGAGCATAAAAGTACAATTCGGACCCAGAATAAGAATAGTAGCTTAGCTACACATTGGATAGAGGCTCGACATAGTATAGCCCAGCTGCAATTTTCAGTGATTGAAAGAGTAGCACAGATTCCCGGCAAGGATCTAACCAGATCCTTGCTTCAAAGAGAAGCGTATTGGATTAGAAGGTTAGATTCTCAGGATTCAAAAGGGATGAATGAAAAAATTGACTACTTATGCTTTTTATAAATGTCTATTCTGTTGTATAATGCCGCTGTTTACTGCATTTCCATGTTGGCACATGTTATCCTCTTCCCTGTTGCATTTTTCACGTACTATTCACTTTTTCTCTGTTCTTTCTATTTCCTTTGAGCACTTTTTGACTTCACCATATTATCACTGAGATTGAGCAGGAGGATCTTTTTACATCGAAGTAGGTCTGTCTGTATACACGTGTAAGTTGGGTGATAATATAGGGTCCCTGTTATCAGGTGCTGTTTTATAGTTTGTGCCTTTTTGACTTTCGCCTTAGCGAGTCGTGTAGCAGGTTGATATATCGGAGCACCGGTTTTTATAATGTAGTTTCTTGTTTGTGGAGAGTTAAAGATGGCTCGCGGCATGGTAGAGTGCCAGTCCGTTGTCAGTTGCATGTACGTTCGAGTGAGGCAAGATTGAGTCCGTTGTCGATTGCAGTGGTAGCATCTCCGAAGCATTTCCGGGTGTTTTGTGGTTTAAAAGCGACGTTGTCGACGGGAGGGGATATCGTGTTTAATTTCACGGCAACAGCCCCAAAGCGGTTGAGAAAAGCAAGCGTCTGTGTGGATGCAGGTAAGACTGACGGTTTCAAGGGTTGAGAAGAGATTAGTTCTTTCATTCTTCACCGTAGGGTTATCACTGACCAGAGCGTCATTGTTTTTACAGAATTGTGAACCATCTTCACAGAGAGCAAGTCTCGCAGAATCTTTGAGCAAGGTGGGTAGTCATCAGTTACATAGGCAATAGCATATTAAAGATGGAGTCAAATTTGGTTTTGACATCATATGTATTTGTTTTGGTTTTCTAGCTGGTATATCTCAAGATTACCATTTCCAATGTAAGTACGCTTATTTTGATAAGTTGAGCACAAGCACTTGAGGTGTGAGTATTATCTACATGGGTTGTAGTTGTGTGTGTGTGGCACTGAACTTTTCAAGTCTATTTTGTGGTGTCATTCTATCTGTTCATTTGGTTTTGAATCACTTTGATCTCTCAGGGAAGAGGCATTGTATAGGAGTTGTCTGTAGTTTTGCTAAAATTTCCTTGCACAGAATGTTAATTTCATGACATCAAATGGTTTAAACATGTTTTCATCTTTATGTATTTTGTAGATTCAAGGCCCCGAAGAAGGGCCATTGGCCCGAAATGCATTGGGCACTTTTGAAAAGAATGAAATGAATATGAAGTTTTTGTTTGTTTTTTGAAAAAATGTGTTTGTATATTATCTATGAAGATTTTTTTTTCGAAATAAGTAAAGCTGATTTTAAGCTTTTGAGATTGTTTTGTGTAAATTTTCAATTGTGTGAAAGAATGCTCATTTACAAAGTTTTTTAAGATATAGAAAGTTTCATAAGAAAAATAAGGTGGTAACTACTTAAAGCAATTGTGCACAGCGGTCAAGTCCTAGTGACTTGTGGTAGGTTGGTTTGCATGTCGAGCGCGGTTTAGACAATACGTGGAACTGCTGTAGCACGCTTTACCATAATTGATAATAGGAGTTGAACTAGTTTCAATTTTAAACAATAAGGAGTGCTTCTCTACATTCATTGTTAACTTATATGTACGGCCATGGAGAATGGGGTCCCCAGGGCCTAATGAGGCTCGGGGAGAGGGGCTTTGTGGCCCCTCCCTCCCAGTTTATTAAAAAAGGCCCTATGAGATGAGGAGAACAGGGCCTAATAAGACCCTCTCTGTTAATAAAAAAAAAAAAAACGGCTTTAGGGGATAGGGTCCCCATGGACATGTAATGCTCGGGGAGGGGGGCCACATGGCCCTCTCCCCTTTAAAAAACATAAGACCCTGTGGCCAAACGTTTCGTCCATGCGTGGCGGGGGATTGGCTTTACGTATGATGATAAAATAATACTTTACATTAAAAAAATCATTGAAAAAACCAAAGGTTAAAGTAATGTAGTTAAGTGCAATAAAAAGATCTGCTGTTGTTCAAAAAAACAACCTTAGAAATTCACTGAAAAAAACAAAGGTTAAAGTAACGTTATAGTTAGGTGACTTTGTCAGTGACAACATTAATGTTTTGAACTAAAAAACACAGAATTTCACCAGTTATAGTTAGCAGAGCTAACTATAACTAGCGCCCCTGTCATGCACCTATTATAACCTCACATATTACATCACTCATGACATGTCCTATGACATCATTTATGACCACTCATGACATTTCAAATGACATCACTGATGACATCACACAAGCTTCTTTTGTACACATTGCTCTTTAAACATGTATAGAGTTAAAGCGCTGAGTATAAGTGCAAAATAGCTCAGAATGTGAGGCATCATTAATTGCCAGCACAGAAACAACTCCCTTAGGTGTAGAAGGTATGGGTTATGTGCCACATTGACCCTATACCATACGCTTCATGGGCAGTGTAGTTCACATTAACAATCAACCACAGATATATGAGAAACCCTCATTGAATACTGTGTTCAATCTGTATACAACCGTTCAGAGAAAGCCAAGTTTCTAAAATACTGAATGTCTGTTCCAAAAGGAATGCCCTACTATGGACAGCTTTTATTTGTATCTAACCCCTGACAGTCACTTAACCTACATTGAGAAATGAAGTTGATATGAGTAGAGAAGTAGGTACTGTAAACAGTATTGATTGTATTGAGAGAGTTTACTCTGTACCAGACTGTTTGCAGACAGTGAAACTCTTATGAGAAATACATGACAAAGTATTAAAAAGTATCTACTAAGAAGAGTGTACACTTTATTGAACACTTGGCAAAAAACACTATTTGCTTAAAATAAGCAACGCCAAAACATGCTCAAGATTAAATTACATGCAGCCTTCCTACTGTGATGAAAACTTTACAGATAGGCCATCTTCTGAAGCAAAGAAAGCACATGTACATAGCTTAATACCTGGTGGACACACTCTTCTATGTGAAGTAGAAATTATTATGCTGAGACGATTCTGTCTAATAACTCAAGGCTGCTTAAAATAATTAGTATGTAGTACGTAGAATCTTTGCCATGCTGGAAACGTTTTCTGCAGTACCAAAAAAACTTGTGTGGAACATAATGAAAACAAATCGTCAACTGTCACCTACACACAGCGTTACTCTTCAATACAAAGATCTATAATGTGCTCAATACCTCTATGCACCTATGATGCACCCGAAGCACATGCATTTTGTAAACAGTTACACCCATTAGGTGGACACAGGCTGTACAAAATTAGGTAGAAAACTAAAATGGTAGTTACCCGCCACGATGTAAACTATAAAACAAACTAACACACTCATTGGATGATGTAATCAGTGATGTAATCAATTATGTCATTTGAGATGTCATCAGTGATGCCATAAATGATCTCATAGACCATCATGAGTGATGTAATATGTGAGGTCACAAGCAGTGTGTTACGGGGGTGTTAGTTATACTTAGCTTTGCTGACTATAACTGGTGAATTTCTGTGTTTTTTTAGTTCAATAAATTAATGTTGTCACTGACAAATTCACCTAACTAAAAGGCATGTGTAGAAAAGACTACGTGGTGAAGAATGTTTGCCCATCTGTGAACCCCTTGCATTATTCTCACAGCAGAATTCATTGCTGCAGCCTGATTTCTTTGTGGTAATGTAAAGGTGAGGTTTTGCTGTGGATCCCTTCCTTTTATCAACTTCTATATCGTTTTTTTTCAAAGTGAAAGCATTTGACTTTTGGTTCAGTCCATCTCCTTGTAACTGGGATCCAGGCTGTGGTTGGATGACTCGGCACAAAGCGCTGGCCTGCACCCATAGTCTGAGACACACACTTGGAAATGTCATGCAAGAGTATTCATAGAAATCAATGACTACGGTTTCTTCGTACAAGAGTTCCACGTTAGTTAGCAAATATGTTGTCAGGCAGTGAAATCATTTGGGCAGTCCCTCGTGGTACACGGCTGGAGGAAAAAGAAATAAGAAATACATCTAATTTCACCAGCATGCAACGCCATATCATAATTAGCAATGACTGTTTCTACAAATGTCGACCTTCACGTGGAGCATATTTAAAACTGGTTGAAGGGGGATGTGAAATAAACACATTTGATATAATCCATATTAAATCATGGAGAGATGTTCAATAGTTCTGGCATGAATAAGGTTATCTTTCCATTACCATTATTAACACGGATTACTAGTTGCTAGTAACCAAGCTAAAGTGCACCAGTTGGTAGTTATAGATACCAGGTGGTCAAAGTGAGCCTCGAACTGGAGTCGATTGCGGGCTGCCTGCTGTGCAACATGGCTTAATCTAAAGAAAACCAAAGTGATATGACTTGGCCACCAGCTTTGACAGTGTCCTAGCTCTTTTTTCTCCTTAAGTTTAAGCCATGTTGCACAGCACTCCGCGCTGCTCTGCAATATGTCTAAAGAAGAAATAGCCAAATAGCTCTTGCGTTTATGTTTTTTGTGGCAGACAGGACGGTTGGAGTGGGCAGGGAGAGCCGGGTGGGGGACAGCAGCATAACGGAAAGAGGGAAGAGGACTGGAGGGGCAAGCCACACGAGGAAGGTGCAAGGAGGCAGGTTGGGCCAGGAGCACTGACAATGGGGGAGGGAAGGAACAGCAACACAACAGTCAGCAGGAGGAGGGCGGGGGGGCAAGAAAATTGAAGGAGGGATTGAGAGTGATGGTTGGGAAGGATGAGCATGGATGGTGGGCGAAGGGAGGTTGATGGGAGGTAGCAAGAGAAATCATGGACTACAGGGGTGGAGGGACAGACTGCAGAAACATGCACTCTAATAGAGTGGATGAAGAAAAGTAAGAAAAGGTACTTGCATAAGCCTCATGTTGTATGATGTAACAGACAGACGCATATTGTGAATGATACTGCAACAGACCAATGGATGAAGAGAGGTCGCTGAAAGCCGCTCTGTATGTGTGTATATAAATATATATTTTGTACATTTATTTACAAACACAAAAGGTCATGACTAAGGGCAGACCTAAAAATAAATCTCCTACTGTGAAACAGTCCTACATGCGGCCTGGGTACATTATGTCCTTGTAGAGGGTTCCTGGGAACTCTTCCAATAAATGTGTTATGCGCAATGGAGTTGTCGGACTGATGTAACTAGGTCCAGAGATTTTGGAGACTGCAGTTCCACAGGGAAAAGAATGGGTGATGGTGTGAGGGAGGGCAATGTATGCCAAGTGCTTGGTTTCATTGGTATGACTTAAGGTCCAAACAAATGCCCCAGATCTCCATCGAACTCCTGAGGTGAAGGGTGCTTCCTTACGTGAGCGTGGCCTAACGTCAAATAATTTTCCAACAAATGTCCACAAAGGACCAGGAGCACTCTCTGGTTCTACATATGATTTTATTATGACCAGAAGACATGACCAGAGTGATCTGTGGCATTTGTTTGGAAATTAATTTAACCATCAGAACTGCTGCAAAGAACTGGCACCTGCCAACAGGAGTTGGGACATTACAAAATGCCAAGTAGTGGTTACTAAACCGGTGCTTTCAGGTATGTGCCGAGAAAAGCGGCGGGACGAGGGCCTCTAAGGCCCCTCCAAGCCCCGGGAACCGCCAACCCCCGGGGCTTCTTTTAAAAAAAAAAAAATTACCTGTGTGGGGGGGCTCGAGCCCCCCCACACACCCCGGGGACCGCCACCTCCCCGGGGCACTAATAATTTTAATGTGGGGGTCCGTTTCGGACCCCCGAGCCCCGGGGACCACCACCTCCCCGGGGCTTTGCACATGTTGGGAGGGGGGCCGCGCGGCCCCCCTCCTGGAGCCTGTGATGGCCCTGGGGACCACCACCCCCCAGGGCCGGCTCCTGCAGTGTTCTTGCGGGGTTAGTGTGGCGTTAAAAGCAGCTGACCGGCGTGATGATTGACTGTATTTTCTCCTGGAGCACTGCAGGCCTTCGTGGGTCCTGGTGTCCTGGCCCTTCCTCCTTTCTGCGTACCTGAAATTAGAAGTCAATAAAGAGCTTTGTGAGTATTGTGAAGGAATGGCTGAATCTGGATGCATTGTACATTAATGCTGCGACATTATTTTTGATTGCTTGTAGTCGCTTTATTTACCATTTTCAAATATAATGTATTAGCATAATCTAGTCTTGCTTCCATCAGATCTGAAAGCAACATAGAATGTCCATCTATGGTAAAGTAAGAAAGGATTTTCTCATTTGGAATGCATGTACTGAGATCATTGCTGTTACTTGATGTCTCAGTTTTTGGACTGCTTACATTTTAAAGTTTTTCACAACCATAGACTACTTAAGCCATTCATCAAGGGCACTAGACCCTAATACAGGTTTCCAAATTAATGACTTCACACCAGTCTCTAAGATCTCTAGCTTGTTGTAGTTAAGCTCCACTCTCTGACATCCATCATATATTGAAAGATAACTACATCAAATGACCGACTTGTCCCCAGAAAAGTATTGTGTGCATGCCAGCAAAAGTGAAGATCAAAGGAGCGAATGAGTTTAGCCAGTGGGTCAAAATAGACATTAAAAGAGGTATACGGAAAAAGCAGATTGTTGTGAATCATCACACAAACGTTTGCAGACTTTAGACGTGAAAAGCGCTATAGTTACCAGTGTGTTATGTTAACTTAGAAAGGAGTGGAGCCATTGATGGGCTGCCTATCTGAAAAAACATTTCCTCATAGCCTTGCCAATAGTAGGCCATGATCAACATCTTCAAATGCTGCTGGTCCAATAATAGCAAAACACTGTTATAGTATTTAGCTACAGTGAGCCATAGATCATCAACTACTGCCCCAAAGCCGATTCCATGCAACAGTAAGAACGGGAGCCACACTGTGCATTATCCAAAACATTCAAATGCTCCAAACAAAGTTTTAATTTATTGGCAATGTGATTTCAAGGTAGAATACCGATGCAACCTTTGCTGGCCACTTCTTTCTTTTATAATATCAGTTATATTGGATATAAAAATCAGCCAGATAATCATATACTTCCTGGCTTGAAGATTATGGGCCAGATTCACAAAGGTAAACTTAGACCTGAAGTCTAACTTTAGACCTAAAGTTTAACTTTACACCTAAAGACCAAGTTTAGACCTAAAGTCTATCTTTAGGCCTGACGTCTAAGTTTAGATCTGAAGTCTAATGGTAGGCCAGACAAAGTTCAGTTTACCTTTATCTATTTTACTCACTCTAAACACTTCCATTTTTATTCAGAGTTTGAATTAGCTGATCACAACTTCCCTCTCAATTTCATATTAGCCTCTTCTCACATTTTGGCAGCTGGTAGATTCCCCCCAGGAGCATTCTAGTCTGTAATTCTAAATGTTGGTGCCAGTCTGGGATTTGGTTTTCGGGGATTTTGATTCTTTAATTTTCTGAGTCTTTCTGTCTCCCACCTCCTTAATCCCTCTTCTGTACCAGGTTTTTGTCATATTTAGTCTATAAATAGAAGAGTGAGTAACAGCCCGAATGGCTTAAATCCATTGACTGGTTCTTCAAAATGTCTATATCTTTCACTATCATTTTGCATAAAAATACTTATCTAATTGGACAAAACCTAGGATATTAGCAAACTCAGCATTTTATACATTTAGTTGTGCGCAAGTGTCCTTTACCACTACATGCCGCAATGCCATCATGGCCTTTTTTCTTCCAATGCCATTTATATAGAACTCTTAAAAGAAATTGATCCCTCCGTCACCATTTGCAGATGTGAAGAAAGCAGAGGAGTCCGGTCACTATGATGCTTAGGGGATTCATTCTCTTTAAATGTTTTGATGAAAACACTGCCTATTGACCAACACAGCCCTTACCCTGTCTGACCCACATCAGCACCTCGTTGAGGCGCTCCTACAGCTGAACCAACCCTCAAGCTCCTCATATGGCTAGCCTTGTTTTGTATTGATGGACCCCTGGGCTTGTTGGCCAGTGAAAGCCAAGAGTGAAGAACATTAAATCATCCTGTTAGCAAACATGTAAAGGGGTGGTGCCGGTGGCAGGAGAGTGTGTGAAGAGTGGCGTGGCAGAGGAGAGGTGCCTGGCATATCTAGGAGCAAGTTGCACGGTGAGGAGCCAATGCCACCTTTACTGTAATATGCCGGTTCCTTGACTATGCGTATCTGATAAAATATGTTGTTAGAATATAGTAGCCTTTAGAGGCTTGTGAACCATAATCACTTATTAGAAAAGACAGACTTTTACTCATCTTCAAAAGATGGGCAGTGAGACTGTTTGCTTAATGCTTTGGCCAAATAATGTCTTATGACTGCCATTGATAATCAACACATCTCTTTAGGATGAAGAGGAGAATAAATTTAGCGATTGAAGGTGAGGTTAAGCCAGCTAACTGCATAGACTAGAGTATGGAGAGGCAGATATTTTCTCTCAGATGTCGAGGTGTACGTCAATAAAAATCTTTATGTACCAGGCAAATAAAAAAAGAATTCTTCTTGAGACAGAAAGCTGATTTAGTGCTCAAGGAATATCAAAGTGTGTGTCAGGATTAAATCTTAGATTTTATCACTGGCCACAGATCTTTTATCCTCTCATGTGTTTGATCTTCAAGTGAGATATAGAGGTTATTACATGCAAGAGACTAAACACACCTTCTCATTATATGACATTAGAATACTGATTGAAATTGGAATATATCCCATTCCTACAATTGTTGGGTTTTAGACTGAAATTTAAAATTGTGTGAAGAGGTGGGAAGAATGAATGCCATTGACATGTCATTGGTAAAGATGATTGGACCATGGTCATTGAATTAATGCACCAGTTTAGTTAAATATTTAAGCCAAGAGTATGTCCTCAGCAATGGCACCAGTTGCTGGAATGCTAAATCTTCCAGGGCTACCTGGTCTGATGAATGCTTATGCACAAATTGAAGCCTGCTGGATTTTCCTGCAATAGGGTGAATGAGTAATCCAGATATTAGTCTATCTGGCTGATAAGCTTACTATCTATAGTAGCACATGGCACATCCAAAACCAGAGCAACATCAGACTGGAGACAAAGATGTGTAAAAAGAAAAAAACAAGCTTTTCCCTTATACGCACCCAGAATCTGGAACACAATCCTTGTATCCACTAGTACTGCTCCAACCTTGCTCTAAACTCAGAGTTGACAGTGCACCTCTTTAAAAAATACAATAGTGCAGAAACAGACCACTTCTGCTACCTCTCCAATAAACGTTGACTGTATCCTTGTCTTTTACTGTGTACAGTGCTCCATTCCTTTTTGTCTATGCTTGCTCTACACAAATAACACACATTCTGACTGGATCATTTAACTTCTGTGTCACAATATATTGGCAAACCTGACTGATAAACTCTGTCAGATGACTCCAAGCCTAATTGTGAATCTTTTCATCTAAACATTACATTTCCCTGATGTAACATTATTTCAATTTTAAGATTTCACCTTTTCTAAATTTACCTTAAAAAGCACTTAACATTTGCATGAAAATGCTTAGTTGAATGTGAATTACACTCCTAATCTTCTAGCTATAAGATATCCTTCTAGACTTTACTTGGAGAAGAAACACAGCTTAAAACAAGTATTGCAATACCTTTTTTCAATACATTTTAACATTTGATTACCCTAGTATTTCTCAGATATATGATTTGTAACTTGGTTATTCTTGTAAAAATATTAACAAATTCAGATAAACAAGGGAATTTTACCTTTAATCCCCAGACTGTATACTGGTGTGCCTGTTCTTTCTTAAATCTCTAATATAGGTACATCAAAGAATCCTTCAAAATCTTTCAAGCTACCTTAGGTGCTATATCTCATAAATGAGACTTGCTTTGAAAGCAGTGTGCAACTGAATAATTGCTGTGTCACTTTTATGTTTTGGTTCAAATAGTTAGCATTATTAATTTTCTAATTAATTTTAAGGCTAATTTTTTAACGGTATCTTTGAGTTCTGAATCTAAATTCCCATGTCTTTCCACATCGCTAGGTACATAAAACATCATGGGGCATATTTACAAGCCATATGTATCAAAGAGAGGGACTTGGAGCGCATCAAGGTCCAGCATACATGCTCCCGGTAATCAGACAAGGTATGAAGGGTATGCAGTTCCTAGTGAAATGTGTTTGTCTGCTCAGGTCAGTTTGGTTCCTCAGAGTACGCTGGGAGCGTGAATCTGCAGGAACAAATGCACTCACATACCTAGATAGGTGTCATGCTTCATCATGCTTCATCATTTCGGATGTAATTTGACATAATTTTTTCCTAGTGAGTGTTGAGTAACTTGCAAGGAAAAGCAAGGAAATATATCCACATGCATACAAAATGCTTGTGACTTCCAGGAGTGACACGAGGTCACAGTACCAAAAAAGATACTTCTAGTTTGTGCCAGAGGAAAAGTGGGAAATCTCTGGAAACAACAGGATGGCCAATAATGGGGAAGTATGAAAAATTGTGAAGATGTGATAATAACTTCACACACACCCCTTTCTTAAACTCTAAACCCTCGCCAAAGATCCAAAGATGCTGCAGGGTGGCTCTCAATGTTTTGTTCAAAAGTTGTCCAGGGAAAATGCAAATTGTCCTGCAGAGCTCCTTGGCAGGGTTTTTTAGTGCTGAGGGTGTCTTTAAAGGACTTACACTTTTTAAAGGAGGGAGAGTTTGTCATCACAGACTCTGACCTATTTACAAGGATTTGTAAAACAGAGATTTGTGTCTCCAGCTAACCAGTTTTGGGACTCAAGCAGGACTGTTCCTATTACACGTTCAGGGAGGTTAGGACTCTTCTGAAATATAATCAGTGGCCCCAACAAGGACACAAATACCCTCATTTCAAACATCTGACCGTGACCTAGACAAATAGTTTTTAGTGAGGGGAAGGAGTTAGGAGCAACTGTCTACACTGGTCCATGTAACTCAAAGGGAAGCTGTGAGAAGCTGGCCTGGTATATGATTCCCACTAATGTAAGTGGGCACCTTGCACCAGTCCAGACAACCCTTATGGTGATTTAAGAGGTCTTACATAACCTTAGAAAGCTCTCTAAGTGGTAGCTGTGGAGAGCAGCCTTCAGGCTTAGTCCAGGAAGAGTGTAAAGCAGCTTGTTTTACCAGAATGCAATCTTATAGTATAGATTAAGTGAAAAAGAACCACACAAAGTATTTATAAAAATATGTATTTATTATAGAATACTCTCTAACACGTTTAGATATCTCCTACATGGAGATAAACACAATGCACACAATACTTAGCAGAGAAACACAGTAAATAGAATGAAATACACAGTGGACCCCAGGGAGGGACCAAACCATATACTAAGAAAGTGGTATAAGAACCACGACTTGGGTCAAGACAAGGTCGAGAGGATGTAGAAGTGCTGGGGACCCAAGGACCCACCCAAGGTGAGTAGATAGGGACCCCACGGAGAGCGTGCGCAGTGTGGGAACACGACTGCCTGCTCCGTACAACTCTACGTGTAAGTCCCGTTGGATTTTTAAAGATTAAGGACCCTTCCCAGTGGACCCTGAAGAAACCCCGTGGAAGACAGAAGATTGGAGAGCCACCCCACCCGTGGATACCCTAGTGCCCACGTTACCTACACCAGGGAAGTCAGGTGCATACGTGTGAAGTGGTATCTCAAACCGCCGTCAAACTCAATGGAGGACTTCAGGAAAGTGCCGCTGTTGAAGGAGGAGAAAGTGTCCGGTGGAATCAGAGGGTGGATTCTATATGAGAGGTAACTTCAAGCAGAGGGGACAGAGTCTGTGTCACTCAGGAGTGACCAGGAGACTTGGAAGATGAATGCCCTCCGATGTGGGGTGTTGCAGGATGGGTGATGATGACCTTGACTCTGCAGCTGTGAGGACCAGGCGACGCTGAAGACCAGTAGCCATGCACAAGCTGTCCCACGAAGGATGTTGAGTGCTGAGGGGTCGGAGTCCGGTGGGAGCACCAACAAGCCTTGGCAAATGCAACCAATGAAGGAACTGAAGAAGGAACAATGTCGGGACCAGCAAGGTCCAGGGGACTCACCACAAGCAGGGGAGTCAGGGCAGGCCCCGAGCAATCAGGGGAGCCCAAAAGAAACAAAGGTGACCCTCAAATGGACCCACTGGCCGGAGGCACTGGAGTCGCGAGAAGACCTCAAGCAGCTCACCAAAAGATGCAGGACACTATGCACATGATGGGGTGTGGCTGAAGATTCTGGTCACTGAGGTGCTTGAGGTTGGGGCTACTTGTAGCCCGAAGATCTTCTTGGAAGGAAGCCAACAAGCCTTTGCAACTGCAAGTTGGCACAGTGCACAGGATTTCGGTTATTGCAACCCTCACAAGGGATACTGGATTAAAACTTGGTGAGAGGGCAGGGCAGGCCTCGGGAGCTGTGGAAAACCACCACCTGTGTTGCAGAACCTTTCAGAGTCCGGAGGAGCTCAGGATCAGCAGACCGGTCGACTTAGTTGCAGTGCCTGCAAATGCAGGGAAGTGACTCCTTCACTCCAAGGGAGATTCATTCAGGTGTCTTTGATGCCCACCGGCCTTGGAAGGTTCCTGTATGGTGCACAGGCACAGATGATGCAGCAGACTGGAAGGGAGATGAAGTCGAGCCCAAACGAAGTCCAGCGAAGACCAGAGTGCCCAGACGGTAGAAGTAGAAGTGTTGTCTGATCTGAATCCTGTCCCACGATGAAGCTAGGGACCTACACCCAGGTAAGCCCTTAAGTACCCTAGGGAAAGGGTTGGGACGATTCAGGGGACTTTCCAAGGGGAGGGTCTGGACAGGGGGTAGGTTATTCCCATGTCCTTTGTCAGTTTCGTGCCAGAGCGGGAGCCAACGGCTCCCAGGACTGGTTTGAACTGGACTATGCATGGGGACACCAAATGGGCCCCTCATGCAGACTGAGTGGCGCTGGCAAGCGCACCCACCCTACCCCAATACACTAAATCCTGTCTGGGAGATGGTCACACCTCCCTGTGACAGGATGCCTATTGTTCTGCCTTCCCCTGTTCGAGCTTGGCTCAGCAGCAGGAGGGCGGAATCGTGTCTCTGGTCGGCAGCAACCATTTTGTTTTGTCCGGGTCAAGAAGGCTGGTCCCGGGAACACTGAGAGCTTAACGGAGGGCTCTTCCAGTGCTTGGAATCATATTCCAACACCATTTACGGTGTGGGGGTATGATTCAATCAATCAATCAATCAATCAATCATGTCACTTATAAAGCGCACTACATACCCGCGAGGGTCTCAAGGCGCTGGGGGAAGAGGGGGGTGGTGCTGCTACTGATCGAAGAGCCAGGTCTTGAGGAGTCTTCTGAAGGCCAGTAGGTCTTGGGTCTGCCGAAGGTTGGTGGGGAGGGTGTTCCAGGTCTTGGCGGCGAGGTGGGAGAAGGATCTGCCACCGGCGGTCGTTTTCCGGATGCGGGGGACTGTGGCGAGGGCGAGGCTGGTGGAGCGGAGCTGGCGGGTGGGGGTGTAGAAGCTGAGTCGTCTGTTGAGGTAGGCTGGTCCGGAGTTGTGGAGTGCTTTGTGTGCGTGGGTGAGGAGCTTGAAGGTTATCCTCTTGTTGACAGGGAGCCAGTGCAGGTCTCTCAGGTGGGGTGTGATGTGGCTGCGTCGGGGGATGTCGAGGATAAGACGTGCAGAGGCGTTCTGGATGCGTTGCAGCCGTCTCAGGAGCTTAGCCGTCGTTCCTGCGTAGAGGGCGTTTCCGTAGTCCAGCCTGCTGGTGACGAGGGCCTGGGTGACTGTTTTTCTTGTTTCGGTGGGGATCCACTTGAAGATCCTGCGGAGCATTCGGAGGGTGTTGAAGCAGGATGAGGAAACGGCGTTGACCTGCTTAGTCATGGAGAGGGTGGGGTCGAGGATGACCCCTAGGTTGCGTGCGTGGTCGGTGGGTGTCGGGGCTATTCCCAGTGATGTTGGCCACCAGGAGTCGTCCCATGCTGAAGGGTTGGAACCAAGGATGAGGACCTCCGTCTTGTCCGAGTTCAGCTTCAGGAGGCCGGTACTCATCCATTCGGCGACGGCCTTCATTCCTTCATGGAGGTGGGCTTTGGCGGTGTGAGGGTCTTTGGTGAGGGAGAGGATCAGCTGGGTGTCGTCGGCGTAGGAGATGATGTTGAGGTTGTGCTGTCGGGCGACGTGGGCGAGGGGTGCCATGTAGATGTTGAACAGCGTTGGGCTGAGGGAGGAGCCTTGGGGTACGCCGCAGATGATCTTGGTGGCCTTGGATCGGAAGGGGGCGAGGCGGACGCTTTGTGTTCTGCCGGAGAGGAAGGATGTGGTCCAGTCCAGGGCCTTCTCTTGGATCCCGGCGTCGTGAAGGCATGTTCGTAGTGTGTGGTGGCAGACTGTGTCGAAGGCGGCTGATAGGTCCAGGAGGATGAGGGCTGCTGTTTCTCCGTTGTCTAGCAGGGTCCTGATGTCATCGGTGGCGGCGATGAGGGCGGTTTCGGTGCTGTGGTTGCTGCGGAAGCCGGACTGGGAAGGGTCCAGGATGTTGTTCTCCTCGAGGTAGCGGGTCAGTTGTTTGTTGACGATTTTCTCGGTGACCTTCGCGGGGAACGGGAGCAGAGAGATGGGTCGGAAGTTCTTGAGGTCCTTGGGGTCTGCCTTGGGTTTCTTGAGTAAGGCGGTGATCTCGGCGTGCTTCCAGCTTTCCGGGAAGGTTGCTGTCTCGAAGGAGATGTTGATTATTTTCCGGAGATGGGGCGCGATGGCTGTACTGGCTTTGTTGAAGACGTGGTGAGGGCACGGGTCTAGCGGTGAGACGGAGTGGATGGTGTTCATGATCTCGCTGGTGTTCTCGTCGTTGATGTTGGTCCAGGAGAGCAGGCGGTTGGTGGTTGTGGGGGCAGTGGTCTCCGTGGTTGCCGGGGCGGTCGTGGTGTTGAAGCTGTCGTGGATGTCGGCGATTTTGCGGTGGAAGAAGGTGGCCAGTGAGTCGCACAGGTCTCGCGACGGTGGGATGTCGTTGGTGTTGGAGCTGGGGTTGGAGAGTTCCTTCACGATGTTGAAGAGCTCTTTGCTGTTGTGTGCGTTGTTGTCTAGGCGGTCTTTGAGTGAGGCCCTTTTGGCGGATCTGATGAGGTGATGGTGACTGCGGGTGGCGCTCTTGTGGGCGGCGTAGCTGTCCGCTGTCCGTTCATGGAGCCAGATCTTCTCCAGTTTTCGGCATGTTCGTTTGGAGGCCTGGAGGTCTTCGGTGAACCAGGTGGCTTTCTTGCTGGTGTGGCTGTTGGGCGGATTCTTGAGCGGGGCGAGGGTGTTGGCGCAGTCGTCGATCCACTGTCTGAGGTTGCGGGCGGCGGTGTCGGGGTCGGAGGGTTCGGCGGGTGGGCTCAGGGCGAGGGTTGTGGTTAGCTGGTCTTCGGTGACTCTGCTCCAGCAGCGGCGAGGCATTTGTTCGGTGCGGTGGTGCGTGGTGGGCTTCCTGTAGGTGAAGTGGATGCAGTGGTGGTCAGTCCAGTGGGGTTCGGAGGTGTGGTTGAAGGAGACGTGTGGGCTTGCGGAAAAGATGGAGTCTAGCGTGTGGCCGGCGGCGTGGGTGGGTGTAGTCACGAGCTGTCTGAGTCCGAGGGTGGCGAGGTTGTCGATCAGGGTGGTGGAGTTGGTGTCCTTGTTGTTCTCGAGGTGGAAGTTCAGGTCCCCGAGGAGGATGTAGTCCGTGGAGGCGATGGCGTGTGTGCTGACGAAGTCAGCGATAGAATCGCTGAACTGTGGTCGGGGTCCGGGGGTCTGTAGATGAGGGTTCCTCTGAGGGTGGTGTTGGGATCGGTGTGGATCTGGAAGTGCATGTGCTCGGCGGTGCTGAGGGTGTCGTCGGTGTTGGTTGAGACTCTGAGGGTGTTCCTGTGGACGATGGCGATGCCTCCTCCGACTCCGTTGGTGCGGTCCCGGCGGGTGATCTTGTAGCCCTCCGGGATGGCAATGGCGATGTCGGGGGCTGAAGCGGGATTCAGCCAGGTCTCCGTCAGGAATGCGACGTCTGGGGAGGTTGAGTCGAGAAGGTCCCAGAGTTCGATGGCGTGTTTGCGGGCGGAGCGGGTGTTGAGGAGGATGCATCTGAGGTAGTTGGGTTCTTTCCTGGGCGGTGGTTTGGCGGGGCGGGTGCTGGTGAAGCTGCAGTTCCTGCAGGTGAAGGGCCCTTGGGTGCGCTTCGGGGTGGCCAGGTAGCAGGCGTGATCTTTTCCGGGGTTGAGTGCGTGGAGGGTGCTGGCGTCGTATCGGCATCTGTTGATGTGGCGGGCGCGGGGGATGCCCGGACCAGGGGTTCTGGCGCTGGGCGCGGTCCCGGCGCGGACGGGCTTGCCTTAGGCGCGCCTTCGGCGCGCCAGTGGCGCGCCCGCTGCGCACGTCCGCTGCGCGGCCGCACAGCAGCCGCCATAAATGGGGAGGTGGGAGGGAGGAGCAGGGAATGGGGCAGCGAATGGGCAGTGAGGGGGCGGGGCCGCAGGCGCAGCGGCGGGAAACAGGCACAGAAAGGAAAAAAACTAGCACAATCAGGGCAGCAAGGGGGCACAGAAAGGAAAAACTAGCACAATCAGGGCAGCAAGGAGGCACAGAAAGGAAAAAACGAGCACAATCAGGGCAGCAAGGGGGCACAGAAAGGAAAAAAACGAGCACAATCAGGGCAGCAAGGGGGCACAGAAAGGAAAAACGAGCACAATCAGGGCAGCAAGGGGGCACAGAAAGGGAAAAAAACTAGCACAATCAGGGCAGCAAGGGGGCACAGAAAGGAAAAACGAGCACAATCAGGGCAGCAAGGGGGCACAGAAAGGAAAAAAAACTAGCACAATCAGGGCAGCAAGGGGGCACAGAAAGGAAAAACGAGCACAATCAGGGCAGCAAGGGGGCACAGAGAGGAAAAAACGAGGCACAATCAGGGCAGCAAGGGGGCACAGAAAGGAAAAAGCGAGCACAATCAGGGCAGCAAGGGGGCACAGAAAGGAAAAAACGAGCACAATCAGGGCAGCAAGGGGGCACAGAAAGGAAAAACGAGCACAATCAGGGCAGCAAGGGGGCACAGAAAGGAAAAAGCGAGCACAATCAGGGCAGCAAGGGGGCACAGAAAGGAAAAAACGAGCACAATCAGGGCAGCAAGGGGGCACAGAAAGGAAAAAAACGAGCACAATCAGGGCAGCAAGGGGGCACAGAAAGGAAAAAACGAGCACAATCAGGGCAGCAAGGGGGCACAGAAGGAAAAAAACGAGCACAATCAGGGGCAGCAGCAGGGCACACAGACGGAGCTGTGTGGTGGGGGAGCGACCTACCAGTCAAGGTCAGGGGTCGCTCTCTTCACCACGCAGCGGCCGCCATAAATGGGGAGGTGGGAGGGAGGAGCAGGGAATGGGGCAGCGAATGGGCAGTGAGGGGGCGGGGCCGCAGAGCGCAGCGGCGGGAAACAGGCACAGAAAGGAAAAAAACTAGCACAATCAGGGCAGCAAGGGGGCACAGAAAGGAAAAACTAGCACAATCAGGGCAGCAAGGGGGCACAGAAAGGAAAAAAACGAGCACAATCAGGGCAGCAAGGGGGCACAGAAAGGAAAAAACGAGCACAATCAGGGCAGCAAGGGGGCACAGAAAGGGAAAAAAACTAGCACAATCAGGGCAGCAAGGGGGCACAGAAAGGAAAAAACGAGCACAATCAGGGCAGCAAGGGGGCACAGAAAGGAAAAAAAACTAGCACAATCAGGGCAGCAAGGGGGCACAGAAAGGAAAAAACGAGCACAATCAGGGCAGCAAGGGGGCACAGAAAGGAAAAAAACGAGCACAATCAGGGCAGCAAGGGGGCACAGAAAGGAAAAACAGAGCACAATCAGGGCAGCAAGGGGGCACAGAAAGGAAAAAACGAGCACAATCAGGGCAGCAAGGGGGCACAGAAAGGAAAAAACGAGCACAATCAGGGCAGCAAGGGGGCACAGAAAGGAAAAAACGAGCACAATCAGGGCAGCAAGGGGGCACAGAAGGAAAAAAAAACGAGCACAATCAGGGGCAGCAGCAGGGCACACAGACGGAGCTGTGTGGTGGGGGAGCGACCTACCAGTCAAGGTCAGGGGTCGCTCTCTTCACCACGCAGCGGCTGCCATAAATGGGGAGGTGGGAGGGAGGAGCAGGGAATGGGGCAGCGAATGGGCAGTGAGGGGCGGGGCCGCAGGCGCAGCGGCGGGGAAACAGGCACAGAAAGGAAAAAACTAGCACAATCAGGGCAGCAAGGGGGCACAGAAAGGAAAAAACTAGCACAATCAGGGCAGCAAGGGGGCACAGAAAGGAAAAAAACGAGCACAATCAGGGCAGCAAGGGGGCACAGAAAGGAAAAAACGAGCACAATCAGGGCAGCAAGGGGGCACAGAAAGGAAAAAAACGAGCACAATCAGGGCAGCAAGGGGGCACAGAAAGGAAAAAAACGAGCACACTCAGGGCAGCAAGGGGGCACAGAAAGGAAAAAACGAGCACAATCAGGGCAGCAAGGGGGCACAGAAAGGGAAAAACTAGCACAATCAGGGCAGCAAGGGGGCACAGAAAGGAAAAAAGCGAGCACAATCAGGGCAGCAAGGGGGCACAGAAAGGAAAAACGAGCACAATCAGGGCAGCAAGGGGGCACAGAAAGGAAAAACGAGCACAATCAGGGCAGCAAGGGGGCACAGAAAGGAAAAAAACGAGCACAATCAGAGCAGCAAGGGGGCACAGAAAGGAAAAAACTAGCACAATCAGGGCAGCAAGGGGGCACAGAAGGAAAAAAAACGAGCACAATCAGGGGCAGCAGCAGGGCACAGAAAGGAAAAAACGAGCACAATCAGGGCAGCAAGGGGGCACAGAAGGAGAAAAAAAACGAGCACAATCAGGGGCAGCAGCAGGGCACACAGACGGAGCTGTGTGGTGGGGGAGCGACCTACCAGTCAAGGTCAGGGGTCGCTCCCCCAACATGATTCCAACATGTTTGATACCAAATATGATAGGATTCGTTGCAGCCGTTTCGAAGATGGTCATTGCGTAATTAAGCGGTGCCCCTCTATACAGTATATGGCTGCTTCACTTACAACCTGGGAGAATGGACTCCGTAGGCTGTAGGGGTGTCCTGCTCATGCAGGGGCACCCTCACATCTAGAACCACGCACCCTGCCTTCAGGATGGATAAGGCCTGCTATAGGGGTAACTTATAGGTTTTAAGTGCAGTGACCCTAGATATAGGAAACCTATATCTTTAGTAAGTGGGGCTAGCACCAGCTAACAAAGGCTACAATGGCAGGCCTGTAGTTCAATTTTGAATGGTCTCCCATGGGTGGCATAATGCATGCTTCAGCCCATGGGGGACCTCTGCGGTACCTATGCCCTAGGTACCTTGGTACCATATACTAGGGACTTATAAGGGTACCCCAGTATCCAATCTGGGATGTATCTAAGTACTAACCACGACAACTTAAGGGAGAAAGCAGATAGACTGGGGTCCTGATTAGCAGGATCCCAGTCAGACTAGTCAGTAACAGCTTAGCACGAGGCAAAAAGTGGGGGTAACCATGCAGAAGGATCCTACCTTCCTACAGAAGTCTCACAGCACTGATAGCGCCTGATACGCTAAACCAAACGCACATGTAAATTGTATTTACAAGGGCAAAAAGCATGATTCATGAGTTCAGATTCATGTTTTGTATTCACCAAATGTGAACTTATACATATGAATCTATTTACTCTCACATAATATTACCCAGTATGATGTAATATTATGTGGAAGTAAATATGCTTACAGGGATGAGAAGCAGGTATTCCATAGCGAGAATTTCCTGGAAAGGTTTTGCGTACCCACAAACTCACAAGTTGTAGGTATTCACAATTTTGTTCTTGGCCAAGTCTCATCCTTAGAATGGTCAGAAATATATTCACATCAAAAGCAGGAGTAAGTCGGGTTCCAGAGTGGGAATATGAAGGGAAGAATGTATGTCAAAATATTAACCATAAAAATATTGATCGACAACTCTAAAATATTGACTTTTTTCTTGCCCTTACCGCTCACGAGACACCTCATCAAACATGCCCCTTAACCCTTTAAAGACATCTCACTGCAACAGCCCTCTTCCCAGGTCTCACTACACACCAGATCCCCTCATCCCCTTAGGGCAGTTTATTCACCATCTTCTTGCCCCTAGAGATACCCATGAAACTAATCATGAAAATGTGTGATAAATGAATTATTTGCAGCTACATTCATATTTCAGATGAGTCTGTTTCTGAGCTAATAGCATGATTGCGAATATCTAAAAATGTAAGCAAAACATATGTGCAGAATATTTTTATACATATGTGTTAGAATATGTAATGCATGCTGAACATGAGGATATTTGTGTCAACATATCCTGGCATTGCTGAGTAAGATGTATTTGGGATGTATGAGTTACATTCATTTCATTGAGCCTGAGACTAAAGAGATTCTTTTAAATGAAACTCAATTTCTAATTTAATTTAGACCTGCTGCTTCGATTAAAGTCCGACAGCTCCAAGAGACCTGTGTTTCATTGCTCATTCCTTGGCATAGTGGGTGTTAGAGATGAAGTAATGTAAACACAGATAGGCGAAAGAGGAGCAATGGCAGATGAAAGCAGGGTTGAGACTCTTTCTTTCCCAGAAACTGTTTACTTTAATTAAGACAAAAGGTTTTTGGTTTCCATCATTGGAAAAGGCATTTTCTGTGCTCCTTGAACAAGTCACACTAAACCTGAATGTAGTTTCAGTGTAGAATCCGCCTCGATTAATTGTGCTGTCTTTGTAAATGAACAAAGATCTGGAAGCCTCTGCTCATAAATGCTTCAGAACCTACCTCTGATACTGTGAGCGGAAAATATATCTATTGCTAGAATTACCTTTTCGAATGCTCCATGAAGAAAAACATTAACAGTGCTTTTAACCTGCAAAATCAATTTATGTTATAAATGCCTGTGTAGTGAAGCCATATCATAATTGTTTTTATTTAAGTAAAAGTAGGAAGTGCCTGAAAGAAAATAGATTTTATTTGAAACCAGTGAGGAGAACATGTTACAAGTGCTATTTATTAATTAAAGCTATATCTACAATTTAAATGAAAGTGAGAGTGCCAATTATAGCTTATGCATATATAGATTAGGATGCAACATGCGGCAACAATTAAAGCCTGCACTATAAAAATACATCTCTCTTCAGCAAGAGATCTCATGACTGAGATTGACTTTTGCGGTATTTAATATAAACCTACCTATTTATTTATGAATTTTAGAGTTGTAGATTAGTGTATGGATTAATTAGACATGTTAGTGTTTAAAAAGCTGTTTTATATTGGGACTAAACAATAACAAATGCTGAAAACCAGTGACCCTGAACTATGTATAACGAATAAACCCTACCTGTGCCCCAGATTGCAGTGAGCAGAGTCCAGGAAGTGGTAAGGAGGCAGACTAGTGCTGTCTCTTTCCTAAAAGAGTTAAAAAACGATTTTCCCTATCTGTGATTACTGTCTTTGCCTGTGGTTGTTACAGTTTACAATTGTAGTTTTAACCTGCCCGTGATTGCATATTTAATTACCTGTTTTGTGTTCAAATTTGTGGTTTTTCCTGCCCGTGATTGCTTCCATTTAACGTGTTGAATTGTGGGATTTGCAGTCCTAAATCTCTATAGTTTTTCCCTCATTCCCGGTGACTATCACTTTTCCCTCCAAATTTCCCCTTTACTCAGTGCTAAGACCTGTATGTTAAACAGTGCACCCCAGCCACCATTTTGTGTTAACATGTCAGTGAAACCAGCCCCTCCCCCCCAGCAACAGGGATATTCTACATCAGAGTGTGCTCTGAGGCAGCAGTGATCTTCTGTGTGCTGTTTAAACTGTGTTTAATAGGGACTGTGCACTTCTGCTTTTTGTCCAGGAGAGGGAGTAAAGTTTTATACAAACACTATTTTCAGAGGACAAGTTAGGCCCTTACCTGCAGAAGTCCAAAGTGTGGATTGGGCCTGTCTGTCTCCTAGGAGATTCTGAACAAGAGAAGCAGCTCCCAACTCCCTGGCCAGCAAACCTTGTCTGAGGTTGCTGGGACCTTATATAGTCTGCTAGTGGTAGATACATGTATACACTGATTGGAGGTTGTATCTGATGTTTCTATTGGATTAGGGTTAGTGTCCTCATTGGTTGGGTATTTGAGGGTTCTGATTGGTTTCTGGGTCTGTGATTCAATCAATGTAGGGTTGGGACTAGGGCTAGGGTTAGGATTTCTATTAGAAGTAGGGACTAGGGCTTCCTGTGTTATTGGTTTTTGGGACTGGGGTGGGACTATGGCTAGGGTTAGGCCTTTAATTGGAAGTTACGATTAGGGCTTTTGGTGTGATTGGTTGCTGGACTAGGTGTGGTACTAAGAGTAGGGTTAGGCTTTCTATTGGAAGTAGGGACTAGGGCTTCCTGTGCCATTGGTTGCTTGGACTTGGGACTACTGGTAGGGCTAGGGCCTCTATTGGACGTAGAGTTCAGGGTTTTTTTAAAGTGATTGGGTGCTTGGACTAGGGCTGAGATTGGCTATAAGGTCCTCGTCTCCTATTGTTTCTAGATTTTAGGGCTAGTGTTGTGATTGGATAGAGTTAGGGCTAGAGTTCCCATTGGCTGAAGGGGTCACCTGATTACTAGGGCTATAAAAGTCCGAGGCCTAGGGAGTCTCAGCCCAGGCGTCTCAGCTAAGGGTGGAGAGGACAAGGGTGAGTGCCTGTTTGAGCCTGTTCAAGACTGGTCGGGACCTGGGCCAGAAATGCTGCCCATTTTCCCATTCATTAATACCCACCCTATGTATGTGTCCCTCTGTATATAAGCATTTATTTTCACTATAGATATGTACCTATCTTTGTGTATTGCTTTGTATAAACATGTACAATAATTATGTTGTTATAAGAAGAAAAAAATCATCTTTGGTCTACATGTACTTGCTTTCATTGTGCATCTATGTACCTCCATGTACTTGTAACTGTGTGTCTGTTACTTTTCTCCTGAAAAAGCATATCCAATGAACTACCCTATTTCTCATCCTGTACCTCTATCAATATCTTTAATCTGCGTATACTTACCTCCTTTATGCATCTATATACTTTCAGTGTACTTATGGATCTATATATTTATCACTTTCTTCTAATTTAGCATTTCCAATGCACTACCCTATTTCTCAGCCTATACTTCTCTCAATATATCTTCTAGCCCAACTTTCTGACTCATCTCAAACTTCTTTCTACTACTCTTTCCAATGCACTACCCTATCTCTCACCCTATACATCTATCATTATATCCTCTACACCCACTCTCTCATTTATCCCAAACCCCATACCACTACTATGTTTCCCAAAATAACCCTTTCTTGACTCTCCTACTCTACCCCTCCTTGCATCATCTGACACCTCTTTTACTATACCGATCCCCCAAAACAAACCTTTCTAAACTCTTCCCTCTGACTCTTCCCCTCCAAAACCCCTTTTTACTCATCCAAAAGCCTCCTTCTATTGCTATGACCTAAAAAAAGAAATCCTTCTCTCTTCTATCCCTCCACTTTCCCTTTCAATAAAAATAACAGACTAACATGTTCACTTCTCTAATTCCATATTCCAC
This sequence comes from Calotriton arnoldi, assembly GCA_963921515.1. Classification (NCBI taxonomy): domain Eukaryota; kingdom Metazoa; phylum Chordata; class Amphibia; order Caudata; family Salamandridae; genus Calotriton; species Calotriton arnoldi. The sequence continues at coordinate 2,396,136 of CAWUFW010000357.1, forward strand.
TATACTAATTCACCACTAATCCTTTATGGGTTCCAGAGTAGCGTGCTACTCGCCAACAAAGCGTTTCAACACCTCATCAGGGTTACAAACGCTATATAAATGCAAACCTTTTCCCCTTTTTTACCCCTCCCCAACCCTTCTCAATCCAAATAACTGACTAACCTATCCACCACTCAAATTACTTCATATTTCACTATACTAATTTTCAGCACTAATCCTTTATGGGTTCCGGAGTAGCCTGCTACTCACCAGAAAAGCGCTTCAACACCCCATCAGGGGTAACAGGCGCTATATGAATGCAAACCTTTCTTTCCCTTCTATCCCTCCGCTATCCTTCTCACTCCAAATAACTGACTAATATCCACCACTCAAATTACTTTCATATTTCACCACTAATCCTTTATGGGTTTCCGGAGTAGCGTGCTACTCACCCAAAAAAAAAAAAGCGCTTTAAACCCCATCAGGGGTAAGAAGCGCTATATAAATACAAACCTTTTTTCCTCTTCTATCCTTCTGTTATCCTTCTGAATCCAAATAACTGACTAACATATCCACCACTTAAAATTTACTTGCATGTTTCACTATACTAATTCAACACTAATCCTCTATGGGTCCCGGAGTAGCGTGCTACTCGCCGAAAAGCGCTTCGACGCCTCGTCAGGGGTAGTAAGCGCTATACAAATGCAATTACAATACAATACAATACAATGTACATGTGAGCTTTAAACTGCACTGCCACCAGTGGACATTTAAGAGAAGGCAGTCCGTCATCCCATCATGTTCATGATCCTTCTAGAACGTCCCTTTATATTCATTTAGGTAGGCAGATAAATTGAAGTATTTATATGAAAGTTTATTAAGTGTTTTGTTTTATTTTACCTATCAATGCTTGCTTGTCCCTACATTACTGGTGTTAATACTATTTTATTCAGATAGTATAACTCTACAAAGGTTTGCCAAGTTTTGAAATTCTGAGTATTACTGTACTCACTGCTGTATTGCACCTATTTCTTTATGTTACAGATGGAGGCAAGTCAGAGATGTTTGAATGCAATATTAAGCTGTTGTAATACATGCACTCAGGTATACATGCATAGAAAGTTACACTCAGATTAGATTGTTTTACGTGGAAAAGGCTCATGTTCACTTATCCAAGGACTACCTGAGAAAGTGAGAAACCCAGAAGGGGAGCTAGCAACGAGCACTAACCCGGGATTGCTTTGGCAGTCCCGGAGCAGGCCCCTGTTTACCTAAAGATCTTTTTATGCTTTTGTTTAACATATTAAGCAATTCACAATGAGGTGCAGAGACAGCCAGGCTTTATCCTTGCACTCATGCACATCCGCTGACTGCAGGGAATGGCCTTGCACCAAGGCTGAACATCCTAGCCTGTAGCAGACCCTCTCTGCACTGTCAATCAGTCTACCTGTGAGCGTGAAGCTAGGCCTGCCAGGAAGCTTTGTTTAAATTAAGGGCACAACCGCAGGCCTGGGAGCTAGCCTGGATTTGAGAAGAAACAGGTAAGTTAAACAAGCATTGGTTTCACCTATGTAATGAATTAAGAGCTGTTTTCATCAATCATCGTCCGGGAGACGGAAAGAGCTCCCTGACAGATAATACGGGAGTGGAGAGGATGTGGCGCAGCGGCCAGAGCTGCTGACTCGAGAGCTGGAGATCCCGGTTCGAGACTTGCAGGCCACGCAACATCCTATGATTCTATGCAAATCACTTAACCTCTCCAGGTGATAAATTGTTATATCAATTTGCTGCAAGAGTAAAAGGCAATACCTTATGAAAATATAGTTCCACCATAGCGGATGTTAACAGTATTTCGACAGCGGGAAGCTGATAAGAGAAGCAGACGAGGAACAAGCATTGGTAAATGCAGAGAAATATGCTACAGCCAATAGAGTGGAGGAAAGGTAAGTGGCACACACAGAAACCAACAAGAAGCCAGGAAATTTTAAGTTTATATTAAAAACAATAGATTTCTCAAGCACAGCGCAAGTGCTGTGCAGGCGAAACCTAAAAAAGACAGAGTGGACTGGAGATTGTTAAGAATCTCAGCCACTGAAAGCTGTGTTTACCTACCATCAGGTAACAGCTCAACATTGCAGGGTTTGAGGCAGCCCCTGCTAACAAATGTGGTAGAAATGCCATCATTTATAGAAATCGGGCCCTGACCATGCATTTCGCCAGGGTCTGCTTTTTGTCAGAGCCTGGGCATGCATTTCATGAGGGCCCAGATATCCATTTGTGAAACGAGCCAGGTACAATATACTGGTGTCGAGGTCCTCCCTCACATGTGCCAAGTTGTCACGCAAAAGGCCTAGATCTGGAGGAAAACTAATATGTTGTTGTAGTCGGGCCTAGTGGCTTAGTAGACTAATGCGCCCACTGTAGGGGCATGTGTTTGACCTCATGGTCACAGGTTCACATCCTTTCATCCCTCTGAGGTTACAAAATAAGTATCATTGAGTTGGGTAACAATAATTATCTGTTATTTAGCGCCAACAAGATCACGGGTGAATGTGCTCCTTACAAATACACATTATATTGTAGCCCGAACGTAGTTAATAGACTGGTGGAAAAGTTGCCTGTGGGCTTACATGAGCAATGCATAATGAAAAACAACTTTACAAACTATCAAAAAGGACAAGGTAGAAAATACGAGATATTTTTTATCATAGTGTGCATAGTTTGCTTGGCTGAGGACAGCAATAAGGAAAACATGCACTGGCAAAGCCAAAAAAGGCTTGTGTATGCAAGAGCCATTGGCTTTGTCAATGTCTTTTAGCCATGTTGTACACCAGAGTGGCTGCTGTTCAGCATGGCTAAAAGTTAGTGGCATAGAGGAGAGTGACATGGAGTGGAATGGAGTGGAGTAGAGTGGTGTAGATTGCCATGGAGTGGTGTAGAGTGGGGTGGAGTGTCATAGAGTGGCACAATGTGCCATTGAGTGTCGTAGAGTGAGCATTGTAGAGTGGAGTGTTGTGGAGTGTTGTGGAGTGTCGTGGAGTGTCGTGGAGTGTCATGGAGTAGATTAGAGTGGAGTAGAGTGTAGTGGAATGCTGTAGAGTAGAGTGATCTACAGTGGCATAGAGTGGAGGGGCGTAGAGTGGAAAGGCATAGAGTAGAGGAACATAGAGTCTTTTAGGGTGTTGTTGCATAGAGTGGAATAGTGTGTTGTTGAGTGGAGGGGGTAGAGTTGAGGGGCATAGAGTGGAGGTTCGTAGAGTGGAGTAGAGTATCATAGATTGGAGTGCCGTAGAGTAGAATGTTGTACAGTGGAATAAAGTGGAGGGGCATAGAGTGGAGTGACGTGGCTAGAGTGGAGTGTCATAGAGTAAAGAGTCATAGAGTGGAGTGTCATAGACTAAAGTGTCATAGAGTGGTGTTGAGCGGCATGGGGTGGCGTAGAGTGGCATGGAGTGGAGGGGCATAAATTGGAGGGGCATAGAGTGTAGAAGAGTGGATTAGAGTGGGTTGCCGTAGAGTGTAGTGCAGTGTAGTAGAGTGTCATAGAGTGCAGTGCCATAGATTGGAGTGGCGTAGAGTGGCAAAGAATGGAGTAGAGTGTCATAAAGTGGAATGACATAGAGTGGAGAAGAGTGTCATAGAGTGGAGTGACATACAGTGGAGGGGCGTAGAATGGAGGGATGTAGAGTGGAGCAAAGTATCATAGAGTGGAGTAAAGTGTCATGGAGTGGAGTGCCATGGGATGGAGTGGAGTGCCATGGGGTGTAGTGGAGTGCTGCAGAGTGGTATAGCGTAGAGTGGAGTAAAGTGTCATAGTGTGGAGTGGCATGGAGCGGCGTAGAGGGAAGTAAAGTGGTGTAGAGTGTTGTAGAGTGGAGTGGTACAGAGGGTTGTAGAGTGGCATAAAGTGTTGTAGACTGGAGTGCTGTAGGATTGAGTGGTGTAGAGTGCAGTAAAGCGGCCTAGAGTGAAGCAGTGTAGCGTGTTGTACAGTGGCGTATGGTGAAGCTTAGTAGAGTGTCACAGAGTGAAATGGAGTAGAGTGTCATAGAGTGAAGTATCGTGGAGTGGAGTGTTGTAGAGTGGAGGGGAGTGCCATGAAGTGTCATTGAGTGGCCTAGAGTGAAGTGGCTTAGCATGGCGTAGAGTGAAGTGGTGTAGAGTGGAGTGGAGTGGGGTAGAGTAGAGTATCGTAAAGTAGAGTGGTGCGGAGTGGAGTGGAGTTGAGGGGAATGGAGTGGAGTAGAATGGAGTGGCGTAGAGTGGAGTGGCATAGAGTAGCGTAGTGTGGTGTAGAGTGGAGCAGAGTGAAGTAGCACAGAGTGGAGTAAAATGGGGCATAGAGTGGAGTTGTGAAGAATGGAGTAGAGTGGAGTAGAGAGACGTAGATTGGCGGATAGTAACGTAGAGTGAAGTAGAGTTGAATAGAGTGGGCTAGAGTGAAGTGCTTTAGAGAGGCGTAGAGTGAAGTGGCGTAGAGTGGAGTAGGGGAGAGTGGAGTAGAGTATCATAGAGTGGTGTGAAGTGGAGGGGAATGGAGTGGAGTAGAAAGGAGTGGTGTAGAGTGGAGTAGTGCGGTGTGGTGTGGAGCAGAGTGGAGTAGCAGAGAGTGGAGTAAAGTGGAGTGACGTAGAATGGAGCAGAGTGGAGTAGAGAGGCGTAGGTGGCGGATAGAAGCGTAGAGTGGAGTAGAGTTGGATAGAGTGTCGTAGAGTAGAGTGGCTTAGAGTGGAGTGGAGTACAGTTTTGTAGAATGTAAGAGTAAGGTAGTGTCGTGGTGTAGAGTGTCATAGAGTGGCATGGCATGGAGTGGCGCAGAGTGGAGTGGCGTAGCATAGAGGGGATTAGAGTTTCGTAGACTGTCATGCAGTAAAAGGTGTGGCAGCGCTCTACCATTACAGAGGACACATTCCCAAACAAAACCATACAGCACACAAACGATGATATGGGGAAATGACATCACCTAGTGTATTGATTTGTTTTGATAGTATTTGTTTAACCACACTTCAGAATTGCAAAAAAGTGCTTCATTAGTGCTTTCCTAATACTGATATATTCTGAAATATTTGCACAGTTAATTTACAGACATTTATATTTTCACTGAATTCCTAGGGAAGCTTTTCGAATGTCCTCAAGAAGTCTCTGAAAACCACACAGCTGCGCTGTCTGGTAGGCTTCAACCTAAAAAAAGAGCTGCCACTCATTTAAAGAGCCTGCTGAATAGCACAAGAACAGTGCTATCAGGAAGTTGGTTGCAATATCATTCCGGAAATACCATGCTAGGCAAGGTAAATAATGATTGTGCCCTGTGGATGAGTGTTTGCGCAGGGTATTTTTGACAGCTCTTACCCTATAACAAATATGTGTGGTTGGCGTTTATGTTCTTCCACATGCCAAAAAAACACTTACTGTGGCTGCCATCTAGCATGAGGTTTGTCCTCCATGCTTGAGGTTATTTACTTTCTTGGCATGAGCTTCATGAAATTGCCCATGCTAGAACCACTCACAACTTTATGTCTCCCCCAGATCCGCTTTTAAAAGTTCCAAAGCTGTGAACAACCAAGGCACCCCATGAACATTTTTGCCCTCTGGCATTGCAACCTATCTCCGCTAGTGGAGAAACTGCTTCTCTTTTTACAACCACAGTGCCAAGTACATGTTAAATGGGAAGTCCCTCTGTGCAGTGATGAAGTGGGGTGCTGGGTTAAATTTGTATACCTGCAGAGACCTTCTTGATCACATACCCATACTCGAGTGAAAGTCTCACAACCCCATAGAGATCGTCAGCTCTCTCCAGCCTTTCTGACCACTGTGTCCTATGTCACTGGCATTCACTGCGCATCCAGACACTAAACTTACTTGCAACTCGTTTTCAGAGTGAAATGTGTTGCTTCAGTGGACGCAGCTCGTGCTAAAGACTCCTTGTGGGTCTCCTAGCATTCACTGTTTGGCAAGATGCAAACCGTTCATGAGTTTTGATGCAAATCCTTATCTGCAAATATTTGTAGATGGTGATTTGTGCCAAAATCATACGCCTCCTTGAGGCATTTGTAACAAGGAGAAATGTTTTCTTTTCTCCTCGGTTTTCCTACTTTGCATGCGTGCTGCACTGTACATCACAAAATATGAAGCAAGAAGTATCCCCTTACAGTACAAATCTATTCCTTACAGGACACACACACCCTAGCACCAGGGCACAAGGGTGTGTGTGTTAGTGCATGGCAGCCTAAAGTGCCCCAGCGCAAGGAGGGAGGAAAACAGTGCCATAGCTTAGTAGATATGGGCACTGTTCTGCACTCTCCTTTTCAAGCAACACAGTGCAGCAACTTTTGTTTTTCCGTAAATCTGTGCCAACATTTTTGTATGGTACTGGAGAAATATCCTGTGGATAAATAAAGATATATGTACAAATCACTTTCAAGTTACATTTGTGTGATGCAATTTTCTATATGTTGGACATACCTGAAAAGTAAATGTTACACATTTGAGTACTTTAATAAGTCTATAATTATCGTATATGTCCTGGTGTACTTCTGGAATATATGACGTTACAACGCATGCAATTACAATGCATGTTTTTACAACACAGTCTTTACATTGCAACTACCATTACATTGCATGATTTTACAACGCATGCCATTACAACGCATTTTTAAAAACTACCATTACAATGCATTCCATTACAACGCATACCATTACAACGCATACCATTACAACGCATAATACTTTTAGGGCAACAGTAGGGTAAGTGTTGGATAGTGTAGGGGTAAAAATTAATATTCCCACTCCAGTGAGTGCAACAGTAGGGTAAGTGTTGGATAGTGTAGGAGTAAAAATTACTAAGTGTTGGATAGTGTAGGGGTAAAAATGACTATTCCCACTCCAGTGAGTGCAACAGTAGGGAAAGTGTTGGATAGTGTAGGGGTAATAATTACTATTCCCATGTACCCCAAAACCCATACCCACCCTAATACTAAAAAAATCTCCATTACTTACCTTATAATGCGCTGTAATGGTATGCGTTGTAATGGTATGCGTTGTAATGGCATGCGTTGTAGTGACATTTGTTGTAATGGCATGCATTGTAATGGCATGCGATGTAAAGGCAGTTGCGTTGTAACAGTTGCGCTGCAAAGGTAGGTCGTTGTAATGACTGCGTTATAATGGATGTTTCCCGTACTTCTGGGATACTTTTTAAATCAAGAAGCTAAATTTTGCTCCAAACATAGGAGTCATTCTACAGGAAAAGATGTCGGACTTTTCAAAAATGCCTTCCTCAATCGCTGGAGCTGTGTCAAAACTACAACATATTGTAAAGCTTCTCGAGTAAATCTGCTGTAGGTGCAGAACTAATAAATGGGTGTTTTCATTTAACAATATTGTCCACCCAAAGGTCAAAAGAACATCTGGTGTTGCGAAAACCTTGTGAAACATCGTACAGAGAACAACAGGAAGGCATGCTAAAAGATAAGAAAATATTGCCATCCTGTGCGATATCACGAACAATTCTGCGTATTTTCTGCTGCGGGCCGGCTACTTGTATACTGGCCAACATCTGATTTCTTCCAGCAGCAGATGCATACACAGGCTAAACTGTACACTGTTCCAGTGCTTAATTTGCAAAAAAATAAGTGCCATGGCCCTCTTCAGGAGGCCACTGCAGCTTGCACCACCCATTGCCCCCGCCTGTACAACCAGTGCCTGTAACAACACAACTGCTAGCCCTCACACTCCTTCAGGTGTGGCAATTCAGACTTTTCCAGACCCCAAAGCTGTAAGAACAGCTTGGGTGGCATGAATTAGTCGTTTTGAATGTATATTGAACTAATAAATAACTGTTGTTGTGCTCATCTCCAAATTACACAAACAGCGCCACTATGTGGCAGGCTGTCATAAGTGCCGGTGTTGATAATTAAGTGCCGGTATTGAGCACCGGAAACCACTGGCTCAAATTAAGCATTGCGCTGTTCATTCTTGTTAGCGCTGTTTAATACCATTCTCGCTCGTCATTTGAGCCCCTTTTGTCTGCAGGGGTCCCCTGGAGGCGAATACCCCCTCAGATCTGTAAAAGGTGAGGGCATAAACATGGACCATAAACAGCACCGATATGTGTAGTAGTAAGTAAGCAAATCTTTATTTGGTTAAGTTCATAACCATAAAAGAACACAGCATCATAATACATACAAATCAAGCATAATAACAACATACACACAATATAAATACAAGTTATACATAAAATGATAGATTCGGCTAATATAACACCTAAAAAATAAAAGCCCTCCAATATCAGCAGTAATCTTAATCAGCCTAGAATGCCCCGAACTCAGCGCGAATCTTAAAAAGCAGTATACTGTGAATATAATATGTTCATTGGGTAGGAGCTGAAGGAAAATCAAGGCAGGTCAAACTTGCATAAAATTCAAATATTTAAGTAAAGGCGTAATAAACATTCTCCTAGGTGAGCTAAAATACCTGCAAAACATCTTAAAATGTAGGGTGTCCTGCGTATATACATAGTCTCAGCCGCAAGGACCCAAAATACCAGTGGGCTGCAACCACTCGGAGAAGCCAGAAGGTAATGCAATATATTAAATCTGAATCTGGTCTGCAAAAATCTGTCCCAATCACTAGTAACAATAGATAGGTACGTTTGCATGGTCTGGACTGTTTTTAAAAGCATATGCCCCCAAACCATGAGTTTCAGCAGTTCTGTCTGCTCTCTTTGTAGTAATTTGCATTCCACAAACTGGTCCCTCACCCACTTCAGCTCTGAGGTACGCAGGCACTGGGGGCTATGAAATTAGCCCTCCTTACCAAGGCTGTTAAAGGCAGCCTTAACATATGCGATGCACGGTATTTTGTCTGCATGGTCACACACTGGACGTCTGCGCCCTCGGTATAACCCGACGCAGTAAACATCATAAAGTTCAGATGAGATTTGCCTCCTTAATTCTCCTCCTGGCCAAACGCGGAATAGCCATGCACTGGCGGGCACCAGCGGGCCCCCCATTAGCTGCCTGGATAGGAGCGGTCATTAAATGGGGAGCCTCCGAGGAAGACACCCTCCGATACGAAGAGGCTAGGGCAATCCGTAAGCAACCCATCTCCATGCAGTGGGCAATGCTCCTGCACGACTGCAATCACAACCCCACTAGTACCACACCGCCACCCACACCTCCAGAACCAACGAATACCCCCCCTCACTATGGCCACGTCCCCTGCCACTCCCCACCAGACACAGGTCCTCCCACAGCTCCCTACACTTTAATACCTCTAATCTACACCCTGCTCCACCATCTACGTCATCTCCATGGATATCTCCCGTACAGCATACTCCCAGTTCATATCCACCCACCCAGGCTTAATGAAAGTTAATCCCCCCACTCAGTTCTGCACTGACCGAGCACCACCATCCATGAGTTCTCTACCAGGATTCAGACACAGGCACACAACATATGAATGATAGGCCTCGCATTAGGCACCTAGAGCCGTTGCATCTGTAGATAGTCAAATACTTTCTAACGCTGGAAATGTCCCCGTTACGCTATTTACTGTATGTACTAATGTCTGAGACTGCTATATATGATGATACCAAATCATTTATCCTGCCTTATTGCAACTTATATGAATATGATGAAAATCAAATAAAAAGTTTTACAAAACAAATCTTGTTTGCATGGTCATGGGACAGTCAATCGGTGAGGATAAGCCTATTCAGGCTGGGATACGTGTAGTAATAAACAACTCATCCATGACATTGCCCTATGGCAGCGCTGCAGGCCTTCCTGCTGCGTTACCCTTCGGCAAAAGAAAAGGGCAGGAATGCACCGTATCTATCAGATACGGCGCATTCCTGTCCTTTTCCCATGCACTGGCGCACAATGGGCTGTCCTGCGCCAACACAGACACCTTTGCACCATGGTGCAAGGGTGCCTGCGTTGCGGGGATGATTATTTTTGTGCAGGAAGGAAACCTTCAGTCATGGAAGGATACTTTAATGTCTCAAGGAAAAGGAAGCACCTTGATGTCAGTGTGACACAAATTAAGAGGAGAAAATCTGGGGAGGCAGATCAAGGGTTCTGCGATCACATGAGTCATGGAAGTGTCGAGGACACACATGGAGGGCAGGTTAAAGGCCCATGGAAGGAAAGGAAAATTTTAAAGAATTTTAAAGAAGGGACGTAAGCATAAGGTGATGCAATGTGATGAGTCCTCAGGTATTGCAGAGATTGAACTAAGTTGTTCTTCCGAGTTTGATTCGGATGAGCAGGGCTGTGAGAGTATTGTGTGGACACAGCCCCCAGGGGTGCAAAGGATAATGATCCTGAGGTTTTGTCTGATCCTTTTGGGGATTGTATGTTTGATCCAATGTTGATTAAGCACTCACTTTCACAGGAATGGTCTCCTGTGTGTTATGTCGCTGACTAAGTTGAAACCTGGTTGAGGAAGCAAATTCCTAAGGATGTTAGGTTAAGATTAAGGTCAGAGTGTATGAGACCTAGCTTAGCAAATAAGGTGATGGTGACACAAGAGTTGGATGCAAAAAGTTTGGCATTCATTGGGAAAGGTTGTCGGGATCAATGTAAAGGTTTAGATAAAGGTTTGAAAATGTGTCAAGAAAGACGGCTTGACATTATTGGGCCTTTAACTAAGACTTTTGACATGGTGCAGGAAGCCCATGTAAATAAAGTGCAGTTGGATGTGGAAGAATTGAGGCAGTGGGTGCAGCGCTGTTTGCTTTTTGAGTATTGCAAACACAACTATTTCAGTTGAATGCAGGAAGAGTATTTTGATAAAAATTGATCCAAAGTTAGTGGATTTGGCTAACAATGAGGCAGGCCCACTACAAATGGTCTTCTGTTTGGGGTGAAATTTATTAAGGAAATGTCTAAGTTTGTAGGGGCCTATTACTCTCTTCAAAAGTCACAAAGCGTCATTAAGAAAGTCTTTGATGGTCGTGTTTTTGGTTTGGGCAGGGCGAACAAGGGGTCGATTGCCCAGCTGAGGACAGGGCATCACGAGAACATTGTTTTCTCGAGTTTTTAGACCCTATCACAACCAAGGGTCAGGTCAGTCAGCCGGTTTCTAACCTCAGACCTTTTTGTTATCCCATTAAGATTGGGGGACAGACTTGCTCTATATTATTGGACTCAAATTACAAGGGATTATTGCGTTTTGGAGACGGTGCAGGGTTATCACATCAATTTGATAGAAGAACCAGTTCAGTTCCGGGTACCAGAAGGCATAAGGTTCTGGGGAGATTTGTCAAAGTCGGTGGACAAGGAGGTTCAAGAACTGATGGGGAAAGGTGCCATTGTGGAGGTGTTGCAGGATTAGGAAGGGTTTGTACGCAATATTTTCCTTGTGGAAAAGAAGGACAAGGGCATGCGGCCGTCATAAATTTGAGGAGTCTAAACAACTGGGTGGTTTATCACCATTTCAAAATGGAAGGTATGCATATGTTAAGGGACATTTTGTAGACACAGGATTGGTTGGCTCTGTTGGACTTGAAGGATGCTTATCTGACAATTCCAATTTGAGAACCACATCAGAGGTTCTTGGATTTCAGATGGGGTGGAAAGATGTGGAAGTTTGTTTGCCTACTGTTTGGTCTTTCATTGGGCTGTGGTGTTTCACAAAAGTTCTACGTCCAATGGTGGCAGTCTTAAGGGAACGAGGTGTACAGTTGATAATTTATCTGGACCACGTGTTGATTATGGATCAGGAGAGGTCACGATGGAAGATTACATGGACATGGCAGTAAATTTATTGGAGAATTTGGATTTTGTAGTGAACAGGCAGAAGTCTTATTTAGTACCAAGTCAGGAAACTCAGTTTCTGGGCTTTTTTAGAGAACACAGTGGAAGGGCTATTGAAGCTTCCAAGGGGAAAAGAATAAGGAAGGAGATTCAAAGGGTTTTGGATCTAGAACGGATTTAATTGAGGATGGTGGCCTGGGTAGTGGGTCTTTTGTCATCAACAATACAGGCTATTTTTCCTGGACCTTCAAATTACCTTGAACTTCAGAGTTTGAAGGCGATGCATGTAAGAGGTGGTTTGAAATTTTCAGAGGAGATTGTTCGATCCACAGAAGTGAGAGAGGAGCTTCAGTGGTGGCTAAAGAACATGGAGGTTTGGAATGGGAGAGCGATTTTCAGAGAGAATCTGGAATTGGTGATAAAATCAGATGCAAGCATAGATGGCTTGGGTGCACGATGTGGTGCAATGTCAACAGGTGGTCGCTGGACAGAGTAAGAAAGCAAGTTGCATATAAACTGTCTGGAACTGTTTACAGGTTCATTTTCAGTAAAATGTTTGACAAAGGACAAGGTGAAGTCTCTTTAAGGATCTACAATGCTTCAGTTGTGAAATATGTGAACAAGCTGGGGGGTCCGAGATCAAAGGATCTGGCTGATCTGGCAAAAGTATTTTGGGAGTATTGTCTGAGGAGGAACATATTGGTACAAGCGGAGCACATACCAGGGATGAGCAATGTGGTGGCAGACTGATTTTTACAGAATTTCTGGGATTCCAGCGATTGGAGGTTGAACATGACTGTTTACTTACAGATAGAGTTTTGGGACCATTTGGTGTGGACCTGTTTGCGAACAGGCTTAGTGCTCAAGTGAGGAGGTTTTTCAGTTGGCGTCCAGAACCAGTGTCGGCGGAAATAGATGCTTTTCATCAGGATTGGAGAGGGCTTCATCCTTATGCATTTCCATCCTTGATACCTTTGATAGTGCACAAGTGGAAGAAAACAATGGTGGTAATAACTCTTCTTCAAAGGTCCCAAGTTTAATTTCCATTTTTTCTGGAGTTGTCAGTGGATTTTACAATTCTATTGCTAATGTTTCAAAGAAATCTGGTGGGTCCAACAGGAGAGGTGCACAATTTGCTGGTTGCAGGCCAATTGAGGCCGGTGGCATGGAGAATTTCAGGAGAGTATGGGAGGTGCCAGGCCTTTCACGGCAGGCTACGGCACTTATTAAGCAGTCCTGAGCACCAGGTTCAAGGAAGTTGTATAGATTGGCTTGGCAGAAATGGTTTTGCTGGTGTGTGGATAGGGATTTTGATCCCGTTTCACTGGACGTAGTGGAGGTAATTAATTATTTATCAGAAATGTTTTAGGGAGGACTGTCTTTTAGGACAATTAATGTACATAGAGCGGCGATTGCAGCGGGACATGTTTTGGTTAATGGCTTATTTGTAGGACAGGATGTTTTGGTGAAGAGGTTAATGAGAAGCATTAGAATTGTGAAGCAGCCAGTTTCCAGGCATAATTCGGTTTGTGTTGTTTCAAACGTTTTGTCTTTTCTGGTGAGTTGGGGTTCAAATAGAGGATTGAGTTTGAAGGATTTGACCCTGAAGCTGACAATATTGTTGTGTTTGATTTCTTTTAGGAAGGTTTTCGATGTGCGGGCCCTTGATGCTTCAAGCAGGATTTTTTCCCCTGAAGGGATGTGTTTTTAGCTGATGAAAACAAACTAAATTTCAACATTTTATCCATTTGTTAATGAGAGTGAGAATTTGAGTGTGGTTTGTTGTGTTAACCCCTTCCGTGCTCATGACGAGCTCAGCTCGTCATGCTGCGCGGTAGCGCTGTGCGCATGACGAGCTGAGCTCGTCACGACCACACCCGCGATCGGAATGTCCCGCATACGAGCGGAATTCCGATCGCGGTCAAGGGGTTAAAGAGTATGTGGAGAGAACATCTGATGTCAGGCCGTTGAAAGTGACACAGTTGCTTATTTCTTTTATAAAAACGTTTAAAGCTGTACCATCATCAATAACACTTGCAAGATGGGTGAAGGAGGTGATGAGGAGAGCTGGTGCAGATGACAGTCTATTCGGAGCCAGTGCTTAATTTGTAAAATATTAAGTGCAGGTGCTCAAAATTTGTTTAGGAGGCCCCACCCACTTTCTCGGCTCTGCCCGCTTCCTTCAGAGGCTCCACCCACTTCATTTATTGGTTCCACCCACATCCACAAGCCTCAATACATCATAGCCACCTCCTCACATCTTGAGTGGCGCAAGAAGCTGAAGACCTGGCTCTTCACATAAGCACCTCCAGTACCTACACAGCTGCCTAAGTGCCTGAATACCCTCTCGGGTGATTAGTGTGATACACAAATCAATATATCATAACATAATGTAACATATGGGAAGCCTATGACAACAACTTAAAAGTGAACTCAAATTAGAGAATGTGTGTAATTCTCAAAGTGCAGCTTTAGGAAAGGTCATTAGAGGACTTGAGGCAGCTTTGCAAACTTAAGAGAATGTGCCTGTACTGTGTTGTTTAAAAGATAGGAAGGGGTGAAGGAAGAAATACATTAAAGAAGGCAGCAACAAATGCAGGCAGGAAGGGGAGTCCTGGAGTGAGGAAATATATGAGTAACGGATGAAAGAAGGAGGAAATAAGAAAAGAATGTGAAAGGAAGAAATGAAGGAATAGAGGGAGAAAGGAAGTGAATGATGTGTGATGGATGAATAGAAAGAAGAAAGGAACGGAGCAAGATAAGCATAAGGAAGAGTTGATGATAAGAAAGGAGGAAATTAAAGAAGAGGTGAAGGAAGGAGGAGGAAAAAAGGAAAGTAAGGAAAGAATGGAGAAAGAAGGAATAAATGTACCATGGGAGGAAGGATGGGGATTGAATGAGGGTGTGAGGAAGCAAGAATGGAATGAGGGTGTGAGGAAGTAAGAATGGAATGAGGGTGTAAGGAAGCAAGAGGGGAAAGGAGGCATGGCTGGAGGTGCAGAGGAAGAGAAAAAGGGAAAAGAAAAAGATGGGACGAAGGAAAGAAAGGAGGTCAGGGGAATGGATAAGAGTATGAAAGGTACTGGGTCAAGGAGGGACAGAGAGAATAATAACAGTGTAATATTGCAAAGAAATTGAAAAACAAAAGATTGAAATACATTTATGTCCTTAACATACCATGAATTTTTGTAAAGCACATATTCACCAAAGGGGGCCTTGACACCGAATTTAAAATGATGTTATCGAGCTCATAGGCACAAATTTTATCGACCTCAGAAAGATGAAAGACTGAGTTGCATACCAAGATTTAAATTTGTGACCCTGAGAACAAACACGGATTCCTGGAGTGGATATAAAGAAATGCGCAAGAAGGAAAAACATAAAAGGGAGAGTGAGGAAGGAGGAGAGGTCTGTAAGCAAAGATAGATACAGTAGACAAAGAATGTGAAGAGAAGTGAGGAAAGCAGAGCGAGGGAGTGCAAGACTGGAGTGAAACATGATGAGAATGAAAAAAGGAAAGAGGAGAAAGGGAAGAAGAACAGACAGCGGGGAGTGCGTGAAAAGAGAGTGCAAAGGAAAGATGAGAAGGTGAAAAATGATAAGCAGTTAATGAGGGGAGGTAGCAATTAAGAGGAAACGTGGACGTAGGGCAGAAAGTGAAAGAAGAATGGAGAGAAAGGAAGGAGTAAGGTGTGAAGGGTAGGAAGAAAAGCAGATACTGAGGAACAACAAGAAAAGAGTACACCTCTGTTTTATTAAAAATAGAGTAATTAATTATGTAAAGTTGAGGGGTGACAGGGCTGTATCGTTCTTGGCCTGCCTCATGAATGCATAGCTGTGCTGTCCAAGACACACAATAGCGATTTAGGACACCATAACACTGAGTGGAAAGCTTGGGGGCGTGCCATTTGGGCATGCATTGTGAGAGCATGTGCCATTGTTAGTTCTAAGGCCTACTTCTTTCAGAGTGTATGTGACCATGGAGCTCCCCCCCCACCTCCTTAAGCTTGGTGCATGCGCCGCCAAAAGAGATTGTTGCATCAGGCGCCAGGAGCGCTAAAGCTGGCGCTGCCAACACGTTCACTTACAAAACTCTTTAATTCAACCACTCACATTGACTTGAGTATTGAAAAATACATCACAAATTAACTAACTCCATGTGAAGATAGAAAGAATGTCATATTTTTAAATGATGGCTTCCTTTTATAATTTGTCCACTTCAGGCTTGTTTGCACAGGTCTGCCTGTGTAGTGTATCCTAAACATTGTACATTTTAACAAGTGTGCACCGAATCCTTTGCACAACATGAATGACTCTTTAGTCCTCAAGAACTAACAGTGGTGGAAGAACAAAAAGTTTTTTTGACTCTTTCAATTCAGCTCCTAAATGGTAATTATTTTTTCAAAGCAGGTAAACCCTTTCCATCTTATAATAAGCCAATTACATACAGTTTAGTGGGTCAGGGGTGGTATTTTACCATAAGTGGTTTTAATTATGGAGACGGACAATGGTTTCCGCAGCTTACTATTGCTCATTTTGTTTTTGGACACTTTAATCAACACGCATGTATGTTTGGGTCAGTCAGTTTCAGCTGTTGTGTTCATTCATCTAGTAATTGAATTTAGGGAGATGAAATGAAAGGACACACTCGCAGAGACAATGGTCACACAAATGCCAAGAAATTACATATGCCAGTGTTAGCCCGATAGCGATCTAAACAGCTATGCTACTGTGCTCTTTTATAGCATAGCTATCTCTTTTCACAGCAAAAGGACATATCCTTAATGTATTCAAAAATAAAAAAGGTAAAAAGTGAGGCCATTGCAATATGCGTATGTGCCAAACATAGCCTAAAGGCATAGAAATACGCTTTCAACCTTTGTAAGCCACCAAAAGAAACATTTTAAGCACCGACTAACACAAACTGACCTAGACAGAGTGCAGAGCAGCACGTGCACACCATAGTTAGTGGTGGGCCATGAGCACTTCGAATGCACCATTAGAGACAGCTCCAGGTCAGTGCTGATAAAAA
The DNA here is from genome assembly GCA_963921515.1 of Calotriton arnoldi. NCBI lineage: Eukaryota > Metazoa > Chordata > Amphibia > Caudata > Salamandridae > Calotriton > Calotriton arnoldi. The sequence continues at coordinate 2,412,906 of CAWUFW010000357.1, forward strand.
TGCATGCTTCCCACTCTTTTAATTTCAGAAAGGCAGGGCAGAAAAATAATCCTTCCACAGATTTCATTTTCATAGCATCCTGCTATCAACCCAAACTATGAGACTCAAGCGCAGCCTCTGGCAACCATCATCCGGATTTTACAAGGCAATAAATTAGGGTGACCAGATTTTCAGAAGGAAAATCCGGGACAGGCACAGACATAGAAATAGGACTAAATGTCCTATTACGTCTCCGGGCATCAGAGGTGATGCCAACAACTATAATCATCTCCCTCCAAAACCCTTCTCCAAATACAGAGAATGATTGGAATAAATATCTCAAAGGCTTATCGGCAAACCCCTCTGCTCTCCCTTTCTTCATTTCCCTCCAACAAGGGCACGTAGTCCTTTGTGTGACCTGAGAAATCCCAGAAGATGCAACTCCTTGCTGCAGAGTTGACATCAGTCCTGTCCTGGACTGATTGTCAGAGACATCCAGAGCCAACCGATCCATCCTTGCGACCCAAGAAGGTTTGACCACCATCAACCCCGAATACTACATATTGGAAAAATCTGACACTTTAAAAATTGCATTTAAATCATTAACGACGTCTGTTGAACAATTTTTTTTCCGTTCTTTTCCAGCATATACATACCGTCAGAATAATGGCCAAATACATCACGATTCAATAATCTTGCTCAAAACGATATACATGTTAATTATTAATTTTAAAAAAAGGGATGGAAAGGGAGGAAGAAGAAATACATCACAATTCTTTGCAACTATGTCCGGGACGTCTGGTCACCCTACAATAAATCTGAAGCGCAGGCCCTCAGCACGGGAGACAGGAGATTAGAAGAACGTTCCTAAATGCCAGATAGTTAAGTTATCTATTTTTTGTGCGTGAGGCTCTTGTTGCTTTTGTGAAGCAAGTAAATCTAATATATCAAAATTATACCTGTATTGACAGCACCGGCGCTCATATATTTTCACTCATGCTGGACGTTGTAAATTGTAAAATGTTTATGAGCAGTCCTGCACACTTCCAGCCTGCCGTGCCCCAGCTCAGCCAAAAGCCCGCCCTCAGCCATTCTTCAACGGAAATGAATCAATGTTCTGTGAAAGGCAGGTGCGATCTGCTCACGACGTGACATCACTAACGTGATGACCACGCTCTTTCACTTTCAGTAAGCCTGGGGTGGGACTTCCTATGAAACAGCCACAGAACTCTGGCCTCCTCGTGCACAGTGCACACCTCTGAGTAGATGCACATGGAAACGGCGGGCACGAGGCCCGCGTGCCGTCATTAAATGTTCGAAAGTCACAATTGGATATACACCAGGCCAGACTACAACAGGTTCTGAATTATATAGACTCTCCTTTTAAAGTGGGTTTTTCAAACAGAATACTAGTGCTGTATTATCTTGATACGTAAAATAGAGAAATGTTACAAAAAATAATGTATTTAACATCCAAGCAGTCCGCAGAATACGCCGCTCACTAAAACGGGCTAAGGAGGGATACATCTTACGAAAACGAGGAGAATGCAAGTGTGGCACGCAGCAAGAACTGTTTTTAAAACCTACCATTTACAAGGAGCAGATAGTCCTGGTAAAGCCGGAGTCGAAGACGACGTTCTAGGCGCTAGGTGAGTGCGATGGGTTTTTCCGAAAGCCACTTTACATCTCTGTAAGACACCAACAAGACACCTTGCGGCATAGGAACTCTGCACCACTCCAGCCTGGTTATGCAAATGGAGAAAGTCTCCCTCACTGCACATTAACATTTATAAAAGTCGAAAGCATATGCTCTTTTCCTACGCAGATGACATTCATAATATGACAGAACAGGAGAGCAGGAAATGATTTTAATAATTACCGGGCCATCGATCTGCCGGAGGAGAAAAATCACGTAGACCCGGCCCGGTGAAATAAGTGCCGGTGCTGAGCACCGGAAAGCTCCGGCACAAATTAAGCACTGTTCGGAGCACATTCTATGAGAGGTGCAGCTGCTTCTAAGGCCTTTATGATGGGAGGTGCATTAGAGGACATTTTGAGGTGTGCTGATTGGTCAAATAATGTGACTTTTAGGAAGTTCTGTTTTAAGCCTGCGGAGAATGCGGCTTGTTGTTTGGTTGAGAGACTTTAAACTTGTTTAATGTTAGCCTCCGTGTCTTTAATAAAATCCAGATTTTCTGCCCACCAGGCTGTGGAAAATCTACATTATGAGAGGGCAGGATTCTCGAGTCTAGTAAAATGTACACCGTAATACTTCAGTTCCTTTAGAATATAAGGTGAAGGAGACAATAAATGTAATTCCATTGTGTCAAGTTTATCTTTGGTGACTTGATATCTGTAGAGTTTTTTTGATTAGTCTGCTGTCTCAATTACTCATGTAATAGTTGTATGGGGATCGAACTTATAAACTATAAGATGGTCATTGTACTAGGTGAGACTGTTCCGCACCACAACCCGCCCCTTATACACAACTGCACACTCCTTTTTTGTGGTAGAGAAGACGGCTTTTATTTCTTATCTTTTCTCGCTCCAACAGTATGCTGGCTCTCTAGTATTGGTCCATTTGTAGGGTCAATTCCTACTCTGCTTCAAGACTTGACGTTAGGGTTTTCTTGCTCCATGTGGTCCTTTCTTCACCTCGGGGTTTGTCCTCAGGAGGGATTCAGAAACCCAAAAAGAAAGACAAAACACAAGAGTTCAGGCTATTGTCCCCGATTTGCTTGGGTTTGGGGTTAAGGTGCTCCTTCACCAATGCCCTATTTGTGCAGTGCCTAGGTGCAGGGAGTACTAGTGCTCAAGGGTTTGTGGCCCTCAACCCTGCCCACCAACTCTTTAAGGAAAAGAAACGTGCAGACGGCACTTGCCTGAGTCCACGGCCCTCCTGGACCGTGGGGTTGGGAGACCCAGCCTCCTTGTCCCTCTTGGGAGTACTGGTCTCGGCAGCAGTGCTTTTTGGGCGTCCTCCGGCTCCGGAATCTCCTCCGTCTTCTCTCAAGGTATCCACAACCTCTGGGTTGTCCTCTTCGTCGTCGGTCTCGTTTCCACGGTTCTCTTCGGTCTTCTCCTCGCGCTGCTCCTCTCCTCCGGTTGTTGTCGGCAAAAAGCCCCGATTCGTCCGTTTTCCTCCCTTTTCTTCCGCGTTGCTATGGCCACGTTTTTGGACGGCTAGAGCGCAGCCCTCACTTCCGGGTTGGACTATAAACGCCGCCATGTTGGATTCCTCGCACGGATCGTGAGAGCCCGGGCCGGGCTCCTCACATTGCTTTCCCTCCGAGAATGGACGAGGGGGCCATTCAGTGACTGGAAATCGAGACAGGAAGTCCACATTCATCTGTAGTTTCCCCGGCACATGAAGAGTGCTGATCGAAAAAGGCTTCAAGGCAAGAAACCAGCGGAGTACTTTAGGGTTAGAGTCTTTGTGTAGGGAAAGCCAGGTAAGAGGAGCATGGTCTGTAAGTAATAGAAAATGTTTGCCTAGGAGATAATACTGGAGGGCTTCCATTGCCCATTTGATGGCTAGGCATTCTTTTTCAATCATGGCGTACCGGGTTTACCTCGGGAACAGTTTTCTGCTGAGGAACAGAATGGGGCGCAGATCACCTTGATCATCGGGTTGGGAAAGAATGGCACCGAGGCCCCTTCCTGAAGCATCTGTCTGGAGAACGAACGTTCTTTTGAAATTAGGACAGGCAAGAACAGGGGCAGTGCATAAGGTTTCCTTTAGCTGTTTGAAGCTTTGCTCCTGAAGAGCAGACCAGTGGATGTGCTTCCCTGAATATGTTTTGGTGAGGAGGTCTGTAAGGGGACTGGCTATATCGCAGAAGTGTGGGATGAACCGCCTGTAATATCCAACTAGACCTAGAAAGGAGCGGACCTCTTTCCGGGTGGTAGGACGAGGGATGTTCGAAATAGCTTCTAATTTGTTCACTTGTGGTCTGATGTTCCCTGCCTGTATATCGTAACCGAGATACTCGATGTGATCGGTTCCGAATGTGGTTTTCTTAGAATTGACTGTAAGTCCAGCTTTCTGTAAAGTACTTAGGACCTCGCCAAGATGGGTGAGGTGCGAGTCCCAATCTGGGCTGTATACGACGATGTCGTCCAGATATGCGACTGCATATGTCTGATGGGTCGACAAAAGGACGTCCATCAGCCTCTGAAACGTTGCGGGAGCGCCATGGAGCCCAAAGGGAAGGACCTTAAAATGGAACAATCCAGATGGTGTAGAAAAGGCGGTTTTCTCCCTGGCCTCAGGAGAGAGAGGAATCTGCCAGTAACCTTTCGTCAGGTCTATGGTAGACATAACCCTAGCATCGCATAGACGTTCAATGAGCTCGTCCACTCGAGGCATAGGGTAGGCATCAAATTTAGATACAGGGTTTAACTGACGGAAGTCGATACAGAATCTTATACTTCCGTCAGGTTTGGGAACCAAAACAACTGGTGAGGACCAGGCGCTATTGGATGGTTCAATAATGTCAGCTTCTAACATGGCTTTCACCTCTAGGTCCACTGCCTGTCTCCTGGCTGCAGGTATGCGGTATGGTTTCAACTTGACTGGTTTTGGGGTGTCTGTGAGGATGTCGTGTGCAACTAAGGTCGTCCTGCCTGGTACACTATAAATGACAGAGGAATATGTCTCACATAGAGAGTACATCTGTTGTTTCTGTTTCTCCGTTATCTGTTCACCCATTCGGACCTGTGCCTTCTCTTTATGGGGAAAAGGGGTCAGGGATATCTCCATAGGTTTATCCACGGCCACGTGATGTATGGAGACATCACTCCTTGGAGCCGCGGGTACTGGTCCGTCTCAGGCTTTGAGTAGATTAACATGGTATATCTGTTCTGTCGGTGTTTTATGGGGAACAGCTATACGGTAAGTTACCGGGGTGACTTGGTCCAGGACCTGGTAGGGACCTTGCCAAGTGGCCAGTAGTTTTTTTCTGAAGTTGGTAGGAGTATCAGCACCTGGTCTCCTACCGAAAACTGCGGCAACTTGGTGTTTCGGTCATAAGCACGTTTCTGCTGTGTTTGGGCCTTTTCCATATTAGTGTGCACTTCTTCCCATAGTGTGGCTAGTGTTTCTTTTAGATTTGCACTATACTGTAACAGGGGACGCCCCTCATCCTCCTCCTCTGTCCACTGTTCAGAGGCCATATCGAGGAGTGTACGGGGTTTCCGTCCAAACAATAGCTCAAACGGTGAGAACCCTGTGGATTTCTGTTCGTGGGACCGTATGGCGAACAATACAAGGGGAAGTTGACGGTCCCAGTCCCTTCCAGCCTTATCAATACATTTCCTTAGCATATTTTTAATGGTTTTGTTGTACCGTTCGACTAAACCATCTGTCTGTGGATGGTAAACAGACGTGCGGATTTGTTTGACCGTCAGGATGTCACACTCTTGCTTCATTAGACGTGACATAAAAGGGGTACCTTGGTCGGTCAAGAGCTTGTGGGGAAAACCCACCCTAGAAAAAAAAGAGACCACGGCCTGGGCTACCGCCATGGTGGTTGTAGAGGTCAAGGGAATCGCCTCAGGATAACGTGTGGCGTAATCCACTAGGACGAATATGTACTGATGTCCTCGGGCAGAGGGGATCAAGGGGCCTACTCGGTCCATCCCTACCCTCTTAAAAGGGACGTCTATGATCGGAAGGGGTTGCAGGGGGGCACGGGGTAGGACTGGTGTATTAACTAGTTGGCATCGGACACAGGAAGCACAATATCTGGCCACCTCTTGGTATACCCCTGGCCAGTAAAACTTGTTCAAGAGGTACTTAAGTGTGTGTTCCTTACCATAGTGTCCGCCTCCTGTTTGACTATGGGCTAGACATAAGACCTGCTCCCGAAAGGCTTTAGGTACTAGTAGTTGTTCTTTGGTGTTGTTATGTTCTCGGGTTATTCTATACAAGAGTCCTTTTTTTACACAAAAGAAGGGGCCTACCTTCTCTGGCTGGTCCTCCTGTGCTTGTTCCCAGGCGTGCTGCTTTATTGCGTCGTCCCTTTGAGCTGTACGGAAGCTCCTGCCTGGTGTCTGAGGTATATCTGAGGAAGTAAGGACATGAGCGGGAGTGACACCACTGACCATGTTATATAATGCTCGTTCCTCCCTTTTCTCCCTGCGGGTTTTTGTTCTCTTATGGGAGGGTTCGTCTATTATGTCTTTACTGAATGGTGCGCTCTCTAACCATTGCAAAGTAGGGGGGGGAGAGTGTAGCGCCTGTAAGTACTCATGAAATCTAGGGAGATCGGTTCCTAACAGAACGGACTCAGGAAGAGAGGGCACTATCCCTACTTTTCTCAACTGAGGCTCTCCATCTATCTCGATCAACACCTCTGCTAAGGGGTAAAGCTTCTTTTCTCCATGAACACAGGTGACCTGGATGCACTCCCCTTCTCTAAACTGGGAGTCATGGATCAATTCTCTGGAAATGACGGTGTGGTGGAACCCTGTGTCTAATAATGCGACAACGGATTTCCCGTTAACGTGAATTCTCTTCTTATACCTTTCCGGGGTTTCTCCCCCAAACAGCACCCGCCCACGTGTATACCCCATTTCCGTGGGTTCCTGGGGAGGGATACGTGTTGGGCAATTACGGACTATGTGTCCCCACTCTGCACAGTGGAAACACTGTGGACCTTGGGCCTGATTCACAGAACTAACTTACGTCAAAAACGTAAAGTTAGTACTTTTTGGTATTCACAGAATACACTTACTCATTTTGGTATTCACAGAAGGCACTTACTCATTTCGGTATTCACAGAAGTTAGTAGTCCTAACTTTAGGACTCCTAAATGCCTTCTGTGAATACCGAAAGTCTTAAAGTTAGGATTTTTCTCAGTTTAGGAGTAGTAAAGTTAGTAGTCCTAACTTTAGGACTCCTAAATGCCTTCTGTGAATACCGAAAGTCTTAAAGTTAGGATTTTCTCAGTTTAGGAGTCCTAACTTTACTACTCCTAAACTGAGAAAAATCCTAACTTTAAGACTTTCGGTATTCACAGAAGGCATTTAGGAGTCCTAAAGTTAGGACTCCTAACTTCTGTGAATACCAAAATGAGTAAGTAAGTGCCTTCTGTGAATACCAAAATGAGTAAGTGTATTCTGTGAATACCAAAAAGTACTAACTTTACGTTTTTGACGTAAGTTAGTTCTGTGAATCAGGCCCCTTGTACTGGGCTAGGACCCGGGTTTGTTCTGGGTGGATATCTTGGGGGAAGGGACCCTTTCTGCTCTACAGGAGCTATGGGGGTTCTGTTCGAGGTTTTCGGTGGGCCTATAGGGAGCCTATGTGTGGGTGCCTTGAATTCAGGGGATCGGTGATAGGCGCAGGCCAGGGCAACCGCTAGGGTAACCGACAGATTGGGATGCTGCTTGATCCATGCTCGAGTATTATACGGAAGGGCTTCAAGATACTGTTCTAGATATATCTTCTCGGTAAGGTCATCAGTGGAGGAGGTTGAAGGTTGTAGCCACCGATTCCCTAGATCCCGAATTCGATAATACAATGTCCGTGGATTGTCTCCTGCTGTCCATTTTTCTCTTCTAAAGCGGTTTCGGTAATATTCCTGGTCACACCCCAGGCGTTCCAGGATTGCTTTCTTTATGTCAGCATAGCTGGTTGTCCCTGCAGGATTAGCAGCCTGGTATGCGGCTTGCAGTTCCCCCGATAGAAGGGGGGCTATGTATTGTCCTCATCTTTCCGGCGGCCAGGTAGCAGTGGCTGTGACTCGCTCAAAGTTCACAATGAAGTAGTTCGGGTCATCACCGCTCTGGAACTTTTGCAGGACAGAACCCGGTACGTTGGGATGAACCCGGGCACTAGAAATGGCATCAGTTAAGCGCATGACGGCCGTGTCCTGTACCTGTTGATTTGTAGTCAGGAGAGATGCTTGGTCCTTTAAAGCCGTGTGCAAGGCCTCCCGTTCCTTTTGTGCTTGTTTAGTTTGTTGTTCTAAGACCAATTGTAAGTGACGCTGGCCCTCTGCGAGTTGGGTTATAATAGCCTCCATGGTGACGGGTTGTGTCATTATACGAGACACACGAGATCCCACTTCTGACACCACTTGTACTAGGGGAGACTGTTCCGCACCGCAACCCGCCCCTTAGACACAACTGCACACTCTTTTTTTGTGGTAGAGAAGACAGCTTTTATTTCTTATCTTTTCTCGCTCCAACAGTATGCTGGCTCTCTAGTATTGGTCCGTTTGTAGGGTCAATTTCTACTCTGCTTCAAGACTTGACGTTAGGGTTTTCTTGCTCAGTGTGGTCCTTTCTTCACCTCTGGGTTGGTCCTCAGGAGGGATTCAGAAACCCAAAAAGAAAGACAAAACACAAGAGTTCAGGCTATTGTCCCCGACTTGTCTGGGTTTGGGGTTAAGGTGCTCCTTCACCAGTGCCCTATTTGTGCAGTGCCTAGGTGCAGGGAGTACTAGTGCTCAAGGGTTTGTGGCCCTCAACCCTGCCCACCAACCCTTTAAGGAAAAGAAACGTGCAGACGGCACTTGCCTGAGTCCACAGCCCTCCTGGACCGTGGGGTTGGGAGACCCAGCCTCCTTGTCCCTCCTGGGAGTACTGGTCTCGGCAGCAGTGCTTTTTGGGCGTCCTCCGGCTCCGGAATCTCCTCTGTCTTCTCTCAAGGTATCCACGACCTCTAGGTTGTCCTCTTCGTCGTCGGTCTCGTTTCCACGGTTCTCTTCGGTCTTCTCCTCGCGCTGCTCCTCTCCTCCGGTTGTTGTCGGCAAAAAACCCTGACTCGTCCGTTCTCCTCCCTTTTCTTCCGCGTTGCTCTGGCCACGTTTTTGGATGGCTGGAGCGCAACCCTCACTTCCGGGTTGGACTATGAACGCCGCCATGTTGTATTAGTCGCACGGATCGTGAGAGCCCGGGCCGGGCTCCTCACAGTCATCAACAAACATGCCGAGTTTACTTTCGCATTACAACCATTTAATTGGGACCACATTTGCGCCTTTTGTAATTTTCTGAGCCAAATTCTCAATGCATAAGGCAAATAAAGTTGGAGTGAAGGTGTGTCCTTACTGTGTAAATACAGCAATTTCGAATCTATTTGTCAGACTGCCATTAATGCATTTGTTGGCCAAGTGAGTTCTCTGTAACACCCAATTTGCCTTCATATTTCTTTCCTAAAGTTGATTTTAATGGAGACAATGGCTGTTGGGCTCACCTGGGTATTCTGCAGGAGTGAAATGGATGGAACAGATGCTAGATCCCAACTTCCCTCACCCACCTTCTTCGCCCAACACAGTCAAAGCAAAAGAGGGAAGGTGGGGAAGAAGGGGAAGAAGGGGAGACAAAACAAGGAAAGGGAGAAGAGGTTGAATCCACTGGCTCGTCAGATGATGTATCACCAAGGCACCCCTAAGGAGAAGACACAAGGATAACTATATACTTAGACCCTAGTAGGCGGTAGTATAGCTATCACATATTCTGCTTTTATACCTGTTGAGGGATTTGTCGTAATCAAATACAGAAAACATATATCACTAGGACGTAGGATTCACATAAGGCATCTAGAAGATAAAGGCACACTTATTATTCATAAGGACTGCAGGAGTTGAACCACAAACAAGGATGTAAAGAAAATATACTAACCTCAATAGAACAATCATCAAATACCAATAGACCCAAAAAAATGGTATTCTTGTTTGCCTGAACCAGGAAAAAAACAAAAAACTAATTTCCCTGATCAGGAGAAAACAGAATACAAAAAATATGTGGCAAAAAATAATGCTGGGTCCGTCTTGAACTTATATAATACTCGTGGTCTCTTTATAATTCTTACAGGTATAAATATGAGATGCTCAAAGAGGAAAACAAAAAGGAAGCAAATACCGAGCGGAACAAAACACTCCTCAAAACAACAAGGAGCCTAACCATCAGATAAGTATAGGGGTGGAATATACAGGAAACAAAATGTAGCGTAGCCTACCACCACTAAAACAAAGATTCTTTAGAATACCTCTATTCCTTTTTTACAGGGACAGAACACTAGGCAGCAAAGAGTTAACTACACTGCAATGCTGGGAGGCAACAATGCAGCGAGCTGTCTCAGCAGCACCGTAGAATCTCCTAACCCGGAAGAAACATCAAAGGAATACCGGAAGCAGAAAAGGACGCCTGGAGAGGAACACAGAAACAAACTCCTCTCTGGCGTGAAATCAGGAATGCAGCAGGTAAGGAGGAGGGAAATGGGAAAATGCACGGGAGGCCTAGCGGGGTCCGATCAGGAATGCGAAGCGCATTTCCGATGCAGATCCCTTCTTTTGAAGGCCTCATGCGCCGCCCCCACCAGTTGGCGGGAGGCAGCAGGCGGGACTTCGTCAGAGGCAGAGGGCGGAATCCTAAGGGGTGCCACAAGCCGCGCGGCCTGACAATACACGCCCCCCAAGACCCTCCCCGAACAGGTTTCGGCTTAGTGGGGTAACACCGATGAAACAACCGCACCAAGTGGGGAGCATGAACATTAGAAGCAGGCTCCCAAGACCGTTCATCGGTACCATAACCCTTCCAGTGAATCAAATACTGGAGCCTACTGCGTACCCTGCGAGAGTCCACAATATAGGCCACTTCATACTCAGGTTCATCATCAATCAAAACAGGGGGAGGCCGATCAGGCACGACAGTACCAGGAGCAACAGGCTTCAACAAAGACACGTGAAACACAGGATGGATCTGTAAAGAATCAGGCAGCCCGAGTTTCAACGCAACAGGGTTTACCACCTTAGTAACAATGTAGGGACCAATAAAGCGGGGCTTAAATTTATTTGTCCCCTTAACCTTGATGTGTCGAGTAGATAACCAAACCTTGTCGCCCACTACATAATTCGGAGATGGTCTTCTATGCTGATCAGCCCCATCCTTGTAACCACGTTTGGCCTCCTCCAAAGTCCGCTTAGCCTCAACATGGATATCATGGAGTCGAGTAATGAGGTCTACAAAAGCAGGAGTAGCAGTGGGAACCTGCGGAGATAGGAAGCCACAACGGAGGTGAAAACCGTAGTTACAATAGAAGGAAGAAACCCCTATGGAAGCATGATCACCATTGTTATAGGCAAACTCCGCAGTCCAAAGAAAAGTGTCCCAATCTTGATCTGCTTGCAGTAGCTGACACCTAAGGTATTGTTCTAGGCACTGATTGACCCTTTCAGTTTGGCCATCTGTTTGTGGGTGATGAGCAGAAGAGAGTCTCATGTCTATTTGTAGCAAGTTGTTCAACCCTTTCCAAAATTTAGACACAAATTGGGGGCCTCTATCTGACACAATAACAGAAGGAAGACCATGAAAGCGCACCACATGTTGAAGAAAAATTAATGCCAGTTCTTTAGAATCTGGTAAGATTTTTAAGGGTATGAAATGGGACATTTTCGACAACATGTCAACGACTACAAATATAACGGAATGCCCTTGTTTCGTAGGAGGCAGTTCTACAATAAAATCCATAGAAATGGAATGCCATGGTAAAGGAGGTGTAGGCATAGGTGTCAATAGTCCCGCAGGAACCTGGTGGGAGCTCTTGCTTTGTGCACAAACAGGACATTGTTGGACATACGAATAAGTGTCATGATTCATAGAAGGCCACCAAAAATGTCTTTTAAGTAGGGCAAGAGATTTTTTATGTCCTGGGTGTCCTACTAATTCATGTACATGACACCACTCTAGAGCTTGCGATTGTAATTCCTTCATTGGAAGGACTAAACCTCCTTGTATGTACAGTAAGTTCTGATTTCTCACTCCTTTATGTTTGGACTCAAGATCTTTGACTTCGTCATTGTCCTGTGCCTGACATACCTCTTTCAGGAATATTTCTTCTGAAAAAACATCTCCCAAGATACGTTTAGGACTAAGGATATAGGGTTGGTCAAGTGAACTCATGTCTTCAGACAGATCATAACCATATCTAGATAGTGCATCTGATTTGCCATGTTTGGCGCCTGCCTGAAATTGTATGATATAGTCAAAGTTACTGAAATAATGGGCCCACCGTAACTGCCTCATAGATAGGGCTCTGGCTGCTTTCAAAAACTGTAGATTCCTGTGATATGTGATAACAGTAACAGTGTGTAGGGATCCCAACAGGTATTGGCGCCATTTTTCAAATGCCTTTTTTATTGCCAGTAATTCTCTATCTCCCACTGAATAATTGATTTCAGGCGGGGTGAGCTTTTGAGAATAGAAGGCTACTGGGTGTAGGTGATCTGTTTGTTTGTCTCTCTGGGATAAAACTCCTCCAACCACCACTTGGGAGGCATCCGCTTCTACTATGAATGTTTGAGAGGAATCGGGGTGTCTCAGATTAGGGGCAGTGATAAAAGAGTTCTTTAGGCAGGAAAAGGCGTTTTCAGCGGCCAGTGTCCACACAAAAGATGTCCCCTTTTTGAGTAGTTTGGTGATAGGAGAAGCCAAAGATGCAAACCCGTTTAGGAATCGTCTGTAAAAATTAGCGAACCCCAAAAAACTCTGCACTTCTTTCACAGAGCGAGGAGATGGCCACTTAGTGATGGCAGCAACTTTTTGGGGATCCATGGTCACTCCTTTTGCTGACAACACGAAACCTAAAAAGGTAACTTCAGAAACGTGAAACTCGCATTTATCTAGTTTCACATACAGGTTGTTCTCTTTCAGGTGTGTCAGCACACTCTTCACATGACCAATGTGTTCTTCAATCAATGTAGAATAGATTAGGATGTCATCTATATAGGCTATAGTGTTAACGTCCAATGTCTCTCTCAGTACATCATCAATAAAAAATTGGAACGCTGCAGGGGCATTACACAGCCCAAAGGGCATTACCAGATACTCATAAAGCCCGAACCTCGTACGGAAAGCGGTTTTCCATTCGTCCCCCTCTCTTACTCTAGCCAAATGATAAGCACCTCTTAGATCAAGTTTGGTGAAAATAGTAGCCTGTTTTACTTGATCGAGCAGAGATTGAATCAAAGGTAGAGGGTATCTGTTCGTTATTGTCACACCATTAAGGGCTCTATAGTCTATGCAGCACCGAAGACCCCCCTCCCTTTTTGGTATAAAAAAAAGGGGAGATGATGCGGCCGATCTCGAGGGCTGAATGAATCCCTTCTGTAACATATCGTCCAAATATTCTCGTAAATAAATATTCTCTTTTTCTGTCAAAGCGTAAATGCGACTGCACAGGATCTTTGCTCCAGGAAGCAAGTCAATGCGGCAGTCATAGGGACGATGGGGGGGCAGGGTAGAAGCCATTTCCTTATCAAACACTTCCCGTAAGGAATCATAACTTTCAGGTAATACTGGGAGGCTAGAATCACTAATTCCAGCTATGTGTTGCAATGGGGCCTTGTTTGTCAGACAATGAGTTCTACAATAAGTGGAAGTGAACTCCATGGAATGGTCCCTCCAGTTGATATCGGGATCATACTTCATCAACCAAGGGAGACCTACAATTGCAAGAAACTGAGGTGAAGAAATGACGTCAAACTGAATGGTTTCATAATGCCTGTCATGTATGTGAAAACCCAGTTCTATGGTGGAGTGTGTGACAGACCCAGATTTCATATGACTGCCGTTGATTGTTTTCACTACTTCCACTGTCTTTTTCGGTTCTATAGGAATTTCCATACTCTCCACCCATGTGGAATCTATAACGTTCCCAGTTGCCCCCGAATCAAGCATGATTTGAACTTCTACAACATCACTGCCCCAGCTCAGCCGAGCACCGAAGAAGAAATGGTGTATGGGGTATTGTATACGATCATGACCTACAAGTTGGGAGACCATTAAACCTGTCTCACCTGAGCAATCTGTCTCCACCTTGCTCAGGCTAGTTAGTTTCCCGACTCAGCCTGTCTTTTGGGTTTTATAGAGCAGTCTCTCAAGAAGTGTCCGGATTTACCAGAGTATAGGCATAGCTTATTATCCCTACGTCTCTGCCTCTCTTCTTTACTCAAGGGTCCATCGATACTGCCTATCTGCATAGGTTCAGGGTCCTCAACAGGTTTATCAGACTCTGGCTTTTTTGCCTTAAAAATAGGGTACTTGGTTTCCACTCGTCCCTTTTCACGTTTCCGCTCACGCAAACGGTGGTCCAACTTAATCTCTAAATCAATTAGTGGGTCACACGACTCTGGAGGATGTACAACTTGTGCTAGCAGGCCTTTCAACTCATCTCTTAGACCTTTGTAAAAGAGAGCACTACGTTTAGCTTCAGGCCATCCAGCTTCAGCCATTAGCCTGTTGAAACACAAAATATACGTCATAAGATCCTTTGTTCCTTGCCTAAGATTGAGGAGCTCAGTGTCCATTGACTGCATGAATGAATGTCTGTCAAATAGACGTTGCAGTAAGGGGTCATTTCTATCAACTAAAGGTAATGACCATGTAGCTGCTGTACCACCCAAATAGGACAAGACAAACGCCACTTTGGATTGTTCTGTGGGAAAGCAAGAGGCTTTGCACATAAAATGCAATTGCCACTGGTTAATGAACGTGGCAAATGTAGCTGAGTCACCTAGAAACCTTTCTGGGGTGCTAAAGGTATAGAGGAGTGGGTTGTAATATGGTATACAGGAGACGCACTACCAGAGGAAGGAGAGTGCGAGGTAAAGGAAGCACCATGGGTGCCCGGCACCGGGTCGGGTGGAGGGGAGACTTGAGAGGCGTGTTCAAGGGCATCTACTCCCAGCGTCAAAGCTTGGGTTTCCTTTTGTAGATTCCCTTTCATGTGTGCTACATCAGCTAATGTTATTTGATGTTCCTCCATAACGCCAGGGCAGAATATTAAACGTGGGCTTCGCGTTCTGTTGGGCTCACCTGGGTATTCTGCAGGAGCGAAATGGATGGAACAGATGCAAGATCCCAACTTCCCTCACCCACCTCCTTCGCCCAACATAGTCAAAGCAAAAGAGGGAAGGTGGGGAAGAAGGGGAGACAAAACAAGGAAAGGGAGAAGGGGTTCGAATCCACTGGCTCGTCTGATGATGTATCACCATGGCACCCTAAGGAGAAGACACAAGGATAAGTATATACTTAGACACTAGTAGGCAGTAGTATAGCTATCACATATTCTGCTTTTATACCTGTTGAGGGATTCGTCGTAATCAAATACAGAAAACATATATCACTAGGACGTAGGATTCACATAAGTCATCTAGAAGATAAAGGCACACTTATTATTCATAAGGACTGCAGGAGTTGAACCACAAACAAGGATGTAAAGAAAATATACCAACCTCAATAGAACAATCATCAAATACCAATAGACCAAAAAAATGGTGTTCTTGTTTGCCTGAACCAAGAAAAAACCAAAAAACTAATTTCCCTGATCAGGAGAAAACAAAATACAAACCTTTTGTGGCAAAAAATAATGCTGGGTCCGTCATGAACTCATATAATAGGAAAACAAAAGGAAGCAAATACCGAGCGGAACAAAACACTCCTCAAAACAACAAGGAGCCTAACCATCAGATAAGTATAGGGGTGGAATATACAGGAAACAAAATGTAGCGTAGCCTACCACCACTAAAACAAAGATTCTTTAGAATACCTCTTTTCTTTTTTTACAGGGACAGAACACTAGGCAGCAAAGAGTTAACTACACTGCAATGCTGGGAGGCAACAATGTAGCGAGCTGTCTCAGCAGCACCGTAGAATCTCCTAACCCAGAAGAAACATCAAAGGAATACCGGAAGCAGAAAAGGACGCCTGGAGAGGAACACAGAAACAAACTCCTCTCTGGCGTGAAATCAGGAATGCAGCAGGTAAGGAGGAGGGAAATGGGAAAATGCACGGGAGGCCTGGCGGGGTCCGATCAGGAACGTGAAGCGCGTTTCTGATGCAGACCCCTCCTTTTGAAGGCCTCACACGCCGCCCCCACAAGCTGGCGGGAGGCGGCAGGCAGGGCCTCTTCAGAGGCAGCGGGCAAAATCCTAAGGGCTGCCACAAGCTGCGCGGACCGACAATGGCTTTGGTGCCAGCTAAGGTGTATACCAGTAAAGGAATAGAGTTCACAGTTGCCCAGTCAATTGTTCCAGTTAGCTTGGAGGTGAGGTCACTCACTTGTCTTCATGAGCAAAGCCCTTTCCATGCTTATGGATCATCAAATGTATCTCCTTGCTCAGGCTACTTGCTATAACGCTGGCATGACATCTATTCTCATTCAAATCAGTTCAAATGCTTCACACTTAGAGGAGTCCTTTTCTGGTGTACAAATTAGTGTTATAATGGCTGGTGACCAAGAAGCTAAATTGTTGTAAGGGTCACCATCTGTGATGCACACACCTATGTGAAAAACATGGGAAAAGCATGAACTGGACTCTCTCAAGACTTCCGGTACTGGCAACTATTTTGGATTCATAGAATATAAGATCCTTGTGTTTCAGAGCATTCTTTGCTAGGCAATAAAGCGCAACTGCAGCGGATCTGTGTTGCCAGAATTGGAATAGGAACATTACGCCTCGTATTCAGGGAAGAAGTCTGAAATAGCATTAAGATCAAGTATTTAAACTTTTATATTTGAATATTGTTTCTTGGGGTCATACAAACTACAGTATTTTCTCAATGAGGAAGAAGAATGATTCTCATTTGTACGTATATTTTTATGTTTTCTTTAGTCACAATATGGTATCCAGGTATTCACATGGACAGGGAAGGGATTGCTTGTTGTTACAAATGACGGTTTAATATTTATGTTTATTCCTTATGTTACAGCTGAAGAAACTGTTATAATAAGAATCATTCAAGGCACACATTTATTTTACAAATCATGAAGGTAAATAGCAACACAAAAACAATCATTGTATTTCAAGTATTCTCTTGCATCTATAATAGAGATTATATTTGTGTTGGCTTTAGGAAATCTCAGCGCTTCAACCTCCTGCAAGGTAGAGAAATACAAGGATTACTACATGGTAGATCATATAAGGGTTCTTGAATTGGAACGTAAAACGTGAACTACTTCTCATTTTAGATAAATGATGCATTAGAGCATGCTGAGATCAAATGCAAGGTCAGGCAGAGTAACAGTATACCCTCTGATACTATCTCTGTTTCTCTTATCTGACTCTGCTTCCCCTGATCTATTGCTGTTCAGAATAGTTAAAGCAGAAGGGAGATTAATGACCTTTATAAATTACTCCTTAAAGGACACAACATTTCAGAAAAGTCAAAAAAGGGAAAATAGCTGCGAAAGAGATGGTAAAAAGTTTGGTATTACAGGTCATTAATTCTCAGACCTATGCTACATCACAATTTATAAGGTTAGTCACTTTTGTAACTTTATACTCTTTCTTGTAGGAAGTCAAGAGATCCGTGAGGCTGATATTCATCCATCAGCTGTTCTCTCTTTTCCCATTCCCTTTCCCTATTAGCATTGAGAAGCCCTTAAGGAATCTGAGGACTTCAATGCTAGGGTGCAGCATTATATAAAACCCATGGCTATTCTGCAGATGAGTTTGTGAGTATTGTGATAGTCATGCACCATGCTTTACTCTCCAGATATCAGTCAAACTCAATCATCTGCCGGGTTACCACAAATCCTATTCCTGACTGCGAAAGTATCGCCTTCGCAATCAGTTTATCACCCACTTGTACCTTTTCAGGGATTTTAGCATACCGTCCTCCAGGCCCTCTTGGCCAATTTTGTAAAGACCTCCCTGACATTGGAGCGAATTTTGCAAGTACTTCCCCCAATTTTACAATTCTGGGAGATTTTAATATGCATTTTGATGATATTCAATCCCTCTCTACATTAGAACTGATTGATGGTTTGGCAACGTTCCACCTTAATCAAAAAGTAGGTGGTCCCACCCACTCGAAGGGTCACCTGTTGGACCCCATTTTCTCAACCATACAGAATCTCTTGGTTGAAGAATCCACTCCAATGCCTTGGACAGACCACCACCTACTCTCATTTACTTGGGCTCTGCAGGACTCCATTCTACCAGTTGCGAGTACCAAGAAATTGGCTCGCATATGGTCTATACGTCCACGGGAATCCTGGGGGACACATTTAAAGAACACTATTCCAGTTTCTCATTCAAACCCTATCATTGCAAATGATAATTTTAACAACTGGCTCGAGTCCTCACTCAATGTGGTCCTCCCTAAAAAAGAGACCCTAAAAAAAGTAGGAACCAATAAAAACGCCTGGTACACCCCTAAACTCCGGGTGTTAAAAGAAGAATGTAAAAAACAGGAAAGAAGCTGGAGGAAGGATTTCTCCGCCACCAATAAAACTAAATACAGAGAGGCGATAAAACTTTACAAAGCAGAAATAAAATCCGCTCAAGCCTTTTACTACCAAGAAAAAATCACATCAGCTGTAAACTACCCTGTGAAATTTTTAATATTGCTAAATCTCTCCTTACACCCCCTAACCCCTCCACTACTTCTGATAACACTCAACAACGGTGCGATGAGATAGCAGAATTTTTCTCTGTCAAAATATTAAATATCTATAGGTCCTTTCCCCAGGCCACAGTCCAACAAACCGTTCTACCAACAGATACTATAACTCCAAAAGCACAAGCCCTGCTGGAAGAATTCCCTTCTTTGGATCTAACTTCCCTCCAAGGTTATCTGAGACAGCTTAAATCGGGTTCCCCTACTGACCCCGCTCCCCCCACCATTTTAAATCAAATTACTGAGATCGTATCGCCAGTCATACTTGATGTGATAAACACCTCACTGCGCACGGGAATTGTGCCCCCCTTATGGAAACAGGCCAGGGTTAAAGCACTCCTGAAAAAATCGAATCTGGACCCTGAAGAATGGGTAAATTATCGACCCATCTCTCTGCTACCTGGAATCAGTAAATTAGCAGAAAAGTATGTAAATTCCATTCTTTCTGCATTCCTGGAAGATAACAACTGCCTTCATCCCACGCAGACAGGATTTAGGTCCCAACAGGGCACGGAGACTGCTCTCCTAGCCGTGGTAGAAGGTTCGAGGAAAATTCTCGATGATGGAGGCTGCGCTGCCGTTATTTTGCTAGACCTCAGCGTAGCCTTTGACACGGTGAACCACCAATTGATGATCCAAAGACTTAGGGAGGTGGGAGTGACTGGAACAGCATTGAAATGGCTACAGTCCTTCCTGGAAAACCGAGTCTTCACAGTCTTTGAAGAGGAATTCACCTCGAAGCAAATGCCTCTCACATGCGGAGTCCCCCAGGGATCTTCCCTAAGCCCCACCATGTTTAACATCTATATGAGCTCTCTGGCAGGAATTGCATGCACATCTGGGATACAGATGGTCACGTATGCCGACAACACCCAGCTGGTTGTCTCCCTCAACCAGCAGGACAATTCTGGTCCTGGTCTGGCCTCATGTCTCGAGAAGGTATCCAGATGGATGGACAACTCATTCTTAAAACTTAATGGAGCAAAGACTGAGCTGCCCCCTCAAATATAGACTCTCTGTGGCCCAGTTGTCTGGGCTTACCCCTGCTCCAAAAAACAGATCAAGAGCTTGGGTGTCTGGCTCGACTGTAACCTCAATTTTAAGGAACAAGCTCGGAAAGTTGCAGCCAGCTGCTATGGCCTTCTAAGAATGATTAGAAGGATTCTTCCCCTGCTTCCTTTTACTGCTAGACGGCTACTAGTCCAGGCTTTAATTCTATCACGGCTGGACTATGCTAATGACGTCTACCTAGGAGCCCCTCAGGTCTCAACTAAAAAGCTGCAAACTGTACAGAATTGTGCAGCCCGCCTTCTACTGAACATCCCTAGATGCCTTTCAGCGAAACCTGCTCTCGCCACTTTACACTGGCTACCAATCCAAGAAAGAATTCAATTCAAGGCGCTGTGCATTGCACATAAAGCTCTCACCGGGAAGGGTTCGCCAATGATCCACCCTATGATTCAGCCCTACCGACCGAGTAGGACTCTGAGATCTGAAAAAAAAGGCCTAATTGCAGTCCCGAAGATCAGGCGATCACGAACTGGAGGCCGTTTGTTTTCATATAACACGGCTAAGCTCTGGAACTATCTTCCCCACCATATACGGCTGGAACCTAACTATTTGAATTTCAGAAAACAACTGAAAACCTTTCTTTTCCCTTGATCGGCTCAAAGCTTAAGCTTAGGCAGCGCTGGGATGCCCACGGGTAACCACGCGCTTTACAAATGTTTTTTCATTCATTCATCTTAAAATATTGTGTAGGTGATTTCTTGAGTTGCTTATATTATTACTGGGAGCTGATGAAGAGCGATCGTGGGCTTCTTTCATTTATGCATTACAGTCACTAACGATCATTTATTGAGCTGTAAACACCAGTATATTGTCTGGGAATCTTTAAATGATATCTGGAGCATCTATGTTTGGGTCATAGAATGATGCAATGCTGCAACTGAAAAAATATATTTTATTTACGCCATAACCTACCACCCCTTTTTGTCTATCTTAACATTGGTTAATTAGGTTCTGCAATGGCTCACAATAAAAATAGTGACATCCTTTGTGTTGCAGTTTTACTGGCAGCACATACAGCTCTTGAGCCATCTTCCAGATAAACATATATTTTTTATTTCTCCTTTTTACATTTGTGTTACTTGTATGAACATAACATCATTCCTTTGCTTCTTAAGACGTTATATGATCTACGCTCTCCTTGGCGCTATCCATAACCATTTACATTCCAAGAGAGAGGCCTGATTTCTCCCTTATCTATTTCTACAATTGGCCCATCATTCTCTGTCAGCTGGCTGTTACACATTGTTTGGTAGAGAAGTAGTAGCTATGATTTCATTTTTTAAATTTAGAGGGGTTATATTTTACTTTTTTCCTAATTTGCTCGCAAATCCTCTGACACCCTAACCATTCTCTTTCCCCTTGTTTCCCTTTCCTAATGGCACCATTTGTCACTTTGAGAGCCCCTATTAACCTGCCCACCCGAAATCTCTCCAGACTATTGTGAATTATTTACTACTTCCCAAGCACAGTGAAATCTTCAAATCAAATTGTACACATCTTGTTTTGCCACATTTCTCTGAGCATTGCTGGGAACCTCATTGGCTCTGTAGTTCCAATGTCTCTCACTTCTTGCACCCTCTTACCTACCTCCCATTCTCAATCTTTAGTTATTCTACTAATATTAGAGGGGGATAGAAAAGGTGAAGCATCGATAGTGGATGTTCTTAACCTTTAATGTGATGGGTAATATCTGTTCTTTTAAATTATATGTTCAGGAAGTTTACTAGAATTTTCTGGTTTTTTTTTACAATCAGGATTTAGCTTTCATGGATACCTGTGTATCGTTTGGACTTCCCGATCTTGCGCTAGGTTTGATGATATTTTGTTCCTTGACATTATATCCTGTAATAGCATGATCTCAAAAGCCTTAAGATCCAGATATTGTTTCTATCTGGATTGATTTTCCATTACCTCTAAGCATCTTGTGTAGTGAGATTTTGTTCAAGTCTTCCAAATCCTTTGTTCTAGTTCATCCAATAGGTTTCAGTCACCTGTACCTTCCTTAGTAGATTTTCTGAGATTTCAAACTTTCACATCATATCGTTGCATAGAGACTTTAACCATTGCTGCAAAGAGTCACTGTCTGGTGCATTTTCATGCCCCTCTGTATTGCCATCAGAACTACTTTGTGGAGTGTGATTATGTAAAATACAGTTGTAGATTGAATCATATCTTCTTATACCTTTGCTAGAACATTTGTCCTGTATAAATGAAGGTGGTAAAGTATCCTTTTCCTCACCCTCCCGTAGAACAGCAAAGGTATTTGTGGCCAGCATGCTAGAGCTAGTTTCTAAATGAGCGCTGTTAGGTTCTGCTAGGCTGATGGATTTATACTTGTATGTCAGTCATATCTTAAAGAAGGTGGGAGTCAACTGGTGATTCATCAAAAGGCTGCCTTCAGAAATCTCTCCACACCCTCAATTTTCTGTGTCGATCATTTCTATGAATGGGTCAGTCATTAACTGGATGTTTATCAAGGTTTTATTTTTAACCCCCTAATCTCAAATATGACCGGGCTGATGGCGTATGCATTCCCTGCCAACCTTGCCTCTGTCTTTAATATCGGGTTCTGGGCCAGATAGTTTGTGTCTCTAACAACCATTCATTATTCTTTCAATGCTGTTATCTTTTAAGTGCTCAAGCAAACCATGCTTATTATCTGGTATTATTGTTTCTTTTGGAGACTGCATGTCGACTACAGAATTTAACCGTCTAGAGGACTTGCAGTGAGTTTTTTTCTGATAGCTTTCACTACCCTTGAATCTTGTTATGTCTTCCCTAATGGAAATGCACTTCTTCCCAGTTGTTCTCAGAAAATATCTAGTAACATTATCTGGGTTTTTATAAGGCTGCCCATACTGTGAGGTTTGCCCCCTGTGCCCTCTCATTTGATAGGCTCTGATTAAAGTTTGTATGATGTGGTGTGGATCTACTGGATTCCGAGGTCTCAATACTATGTAGAGCTGAACTGGCGCCCTCTTGTTCCTCTCCTGATGGAATCCCTATCTGAGGCCACATGAATTTAGGCGTAGGAAGAGGTTCCTGAGCTACATAGTGTGGCTCTGATGTAGTGAGGAAGGTCACTGAATCCCCAAGGCATAGCTGCTTACCCTCATCCCATATAGTGGAAGTTGATCACATGTTCTCATTAGGTACTTATATCTAGCATCCTACCTAAAGAGGGTGAAAAGTACAGCTATTGGGCAGACATTCACAGAGTGCTGAGTGGCTCACAAGAGAGGGTAGAGCCAGTGGAGCAACCACATACTGTAGAAAAGGAGGTCCAATGATGAGCCAAAGACACAAAAACTCTTCTCACCACCTTATCCACACCCAGGCTAGACATTTAATCTAGCTTCCCACTTGGGCACTAGGACATGGATAGTGGTTCTTTATCCAGTGGTGCATCATGGTAGAACCACAGATGCATGGAAATAGAGAATGGTCTAGTTTCACTCTTGGGGACTAGAGCATGGATATTGGTTCTTTATTTAACCCCTGCATCATGGAAGACACACAGATGCATGGATATAGAAAACGGTCTTCAATAAAGTGCATTACTGGCCATGCCATTTCAAATGCCATAACTTTGGACATAGAACGACTATATAGATCCTGTATGGTGGGAAGGTAGAGTGGGTGTACTGCAATACTTGTTCTCATTGGTGTTTCTCCATTCCAGAACATTAAGCAATCCCTGTGTCTTCATCCTAAATTGTACCTCCTTTTTTTACATCACCATTCTGCTACCTTACAAATCTCAACAGAGTTCAAGTGGTTGTGCTTTGTTTTGATTCAGTGTACCAGTTTGGACAGCGGAGTCTTGCTTCACCTCACCTCGTCCACATGCAGGAATTTGATCATATATTTAATCAGGAAAAGGTCACAAATGAGTATAGACCATTACATCTATTAATATCATCTCAAACATCAGCAATCCCATTCCCTCTGTGCCTGACAAAACCATTAGCGTTCCATACGTTTGACCAGTATATTGAGTGTGTCTACACATCAGCTACTGAGACTACTGGCCAATGCAGATTGTGTACTATGTCTTATATCGTCTTTTCCTTTTAAATCATTAAACCAGAAGTGTGGGTATTCTACCTGTATTTATGTAGTTCTTTATTCACACCTATTGTGAATATCTCTTTTATATCCTCACCATCTACAGTATTTCCTTGCTTTATTATTCTTATATTGGTCTTTCTAAACCCCTTTGATATGGTGTTTCCCATAAAAGGGAGCCTATATTTTCACAGAATAACGTTTATTAAGGGGATTTTAAGTTATCTTTTTGAACAGAAAATGAGTTTGTATTTGCTGAGATCAGTTTGATTTTATATGATGTATTTATCCATGTGTATCTTTTATGTCCTGTCTTTGGAAGGACGAATAAAGAAAGAATTGATTGATTGAAGTTATCTGCCTAATAGAAGGATTGCACTATGCTAGCAAGAAAACTTTAGAAATGACATGAAAGAAAACAATGCAAAATCTAAGGCTCCCTCACTTGGTATTTTAGGAAATGACAAAACTAGGTGTGTGCAAGAAAGTGGGTTATTAGTTAAGGGGAGTGATGACCCACCTTAAGTAATAAAAACAATCCTTGTCAGGGTAAACTACTAAAGTTGCTAAATTAACCCGAGCTCAACCCCTTGGTAGCTATGGCACAGAGTAGGCAGGTCTAACTTGTTGGCAATGTATAAAGTATTATGCAGTACCAAAATTGTAATAAAATCAAAACACATCACAAGCAGAATCCTAAAACAATTTAGAAAAAATAGGTACATTTTAATAAATTAAACAACAGCAGAATGACAAACCATCAACAAGAGGAACCGAGATAGGAATTCTTAAAATTTAAATAACAATAGCAGAGAAAAGTGTTAAGGGCCAACCATGCTAAACTGGTCGTGTTAGACAGGGACATAGGCACATTTTGAGGGTGACAGTAATGGAGTATGGATTGGATAGAGAGACCAGGTTGAAAGTTTTACTTTGGGACTCAGTCTCAAACATGGAAGCCCAAGATCTTCAGTGTGGCAATGAGCAGGTTGTAGCCAAGGAGGCCTCCACGAGATTGAATAGCCATTGGACAAGGTCCCGTTGAAGCTGTTGGTTTTTGGCGGGAAAGCTCCAAGAGGGAAAATCTGAATTTTGTGCCTAAGGAAGATCCTTCAATGGCCGGATACTCTTGGCACCTTCACCCAGTCAAGATTTCGTTATTCTCACTTAGCCACTCATTTGGAGCTTGGATTCTTCCATCAGGGCAAGGCTGCAGGCTATAGCCTAAGAGGGACCCACAAACCTGGATGCCTTCTTTGTGATGTCCCGCTGAATCTGGTTTGCTGCTGTGGAAAAGCTCAGGGTGGGAGAAACCTGAATCTCTAGACCAGCGACAACGTAACGGAACTGGATCGGCTCTCTGGAGGTTCCTAAGTCCCAGGTTTTCAGGGATGGTAGGAGAAGTCAAACCAGACACAGCAAAAGGTTTCGGGACCTCAGGACCAGCACTTGGGGTCAAGACTCACTCCAGTCCAAGGCAGGTCCATTTGGAACTGGTCAGCTGGGCAGTTGCAGGAAAGGCCTCTTGTAGCTTGTTGTGTCCCTGTAGCTTCAACATAAAGTCAGCCTTCTAACCCTTGGAGCCCACTTCTTTGTCCTGGGTTCAAGAGAGAGCAGGCTCACATTAATTAAGTTCCTGGGCACTGCCCAAATGATTATTCTGCCAGAGGAACAGAAATAACTCCCCACATCCAGACCTTTGCCTCTGCTCTTGGAGCAGTTTTCACACCAAATTTAGGGGGCTTAGGCACTCTGAGGTCTGTAAATGGGAGCTAATGCAAATTAGCATTCAGAAGCTTTAGGCTGGGAAACTATGACTTTCTGAAAGTTACTTTTCCTTAATAATTTTTAAAAATGCAACTTCACCATTGAATTGGATTGTTAATAACTATTAAGAATAGTGGTTTCATTATTTTTCTAGCTGCTCCCATCACCGAGATACAGTATTAGTGTTTTAATCTGTACTCTGATTTTCTATATAGGACAGCTAGGCATCCACAGTGAAAATAGCTTGAGGGTGCTGGTCACTGTAAGGATATGCTAACATTGAATTTCTACTTGTCCTACTTTTAAGTTCCATACTCCTTGCCTTGTGGGCTACAAGGCCTACATATGGGTGACTTATTATTATTTAACCCCTTCCGTGCTCATGACGAGCTCAGCTCGTCATGCTGCGCGGTAGCGCTGTGCGGGTGACGAGCTGAGGTCGTCACGAATCCCAACCGCGATCGGAATGTCCAGCACACGAGCGGAATTCCGATCGCGGTCAAGGAGTTAAAAGAGAGGTTTTTACCTGTCAAAAAGGTGTATTTTGACCGGCTGAATTGCAGCTTTTACACTGCTACAGTCAGGCTACAATGGTAGGCTGAAGTCATGTTTGCACTGCCACCGTAGTAGATGGCACAATAGTTTCTGCAGTCTACTACTGGCATTTAACTTCCAGGTCCTGGGTACATTTTGTACCATGTACTAAGGACTTATAGACAAGTTAAATGTGCCAATTAGGAGTATGCCAAGTAACCCATGTCTAAAGGGGGAGCACAGGCACTTTACTACAGGTTAGCAGGTATAAAGTACACAGAGTTCTAAAGCTAGCGAAAATATAGGGTCCAGCAAAAGGTGACAAATCTGGTGTGACCACACAGAAAAAGTGGATTTTCTACAGTGTGTAAAGCACTTAATTTGCTGGTGAAGTTTAAATGTTTGCACTTTAGGAAGGAGGGCAAAATTTAAAATTCCTACCACATGAGCATGGTGAATTCAAAATAACATACGTGGAGTTTATTGAGGACATTTTTGTACAGCCACTTATGAATGTCAGGTAATATTGCAGTTTTAACACTTAGAGTAGTCTCTGACAGGGCCAATCTCATTGTCAGAAGAGGAGATGTCAGCCACATGATATTTTACATTGGGAAACCCATTTTCTTCAACTTGTACTCTTAAACGTGCATAAATGCGTTCACATTGACTATTTTGCCCATCAGCACAGCAGCAAGAATTATGTGACACTGGAGGACTAAATTTTGGTGCAAAGATGACTCAATTGTGTAGCACGGAAAGGCAAATTATCCAGCAAGTAAAAGTAAATTATGTGGTTAGAGGCCAATTATGCACAATATTCTCTGGGATTATTGTCTACCAGGTTTGACAATTTGACACACTGATACCTAAAGTTTTTCAGTGCTATAAAAATACTTAGGCTATGACTCTGATTTTGTCAGATTCCAGGTGCTTTTTATCACACCAGATAAGTAATGATACCCTGGGGTATATTATTTGTCCAGTGCAATAATAGCACCTATTGCAAGTTTTTGGGGAATAGCATGCAGATTTTTATGCTTACCGCGCCAAAATCCACATGGCAAGGTAAATTCCGTACACTCTTTCCTGTTCAATTCCTGCAGGTTTGAACGGCCAAAATTTAACAAAGGGTGAGATATTTAATGCACTGGGTAATTGCTGGATGCGTTAAATACCACCCAAGCTTTTTATTATGTAAGCATGTGCTGAAACAGGAGTGTAGGGCCAACAAAAAGCATGGGACCTAGGACAAAGATCCCTCCCCTTGTGATGGCTCTGCTGAAGATAATAATTTGTGTGTTAAAAGTCCAGGCCTGGTGAGAGTGTCAGTAATGATTAGGAATTAGGTTGTCACCCTACCACCACAGCCTGTTGCCACCACAGAAGGGGCATCCACGAGCTGGTGCTATGTTACTTAGCTCATATGGGGATTCAGCACTGCCTGTCACACTTTGGCCAACATCTCTGACTGCCTCACCCATAGACATTGAGCAGAAGCACTTCTTCTACACTCTGAGGTTCATGCGTCAAAAGTGAGTCCTTTCTGTAAACGTTACTAGTTTGCGCTTCTAAAGTGTAACTTTCAGACAGACTAGTACATGATTCTCAAGGTAGAAGGTTTAATGCCAGCATGCAGTTTCTTGGTGAAACGGAGGAAGGGCGACATGGAAGTATTCCCCAAACAAGAGCCGGTATCCTATCAAATGTTCATCAACAATCAAGGTTTCCTGCAGAATCAATTTACAGTGGTGCGCCTATCACTGCAGCACACTACTGTGGCATATATTGTGAGTCTTCTGACCGCTGTGCAAAGTCCTGTTTATGCAAATGTTATCAGAACAGGTGACTAGCAGGTGGAATAATGTTCGCATATCATGTTAAATTTTGGGAGGTCAAACCTACTAGAATTTAATATATGAGAAATTCCTAGTAATTACTGAAACATGCAAAAAGCGAAAAAATACCAGCTTTATTTCTCATTATCAGGGTAAAACATGTAATAGGTGGTATTTATAACAGCCAATAAACCTCAGTCCCTGCTGTGATTGATTTTCGCAGGTGATAAATATCACATCTTCCTCGAGGCCTCTCATAATGAGGGCTTGTGCATCCCTTTGTTCTGTGATTAAAGCATTCTACAGAGCATGGGCACGTTGTACAGGCATGATTTGACTTTATTTTGATGGTACATGTTCACGTACACTGTGTATCATCTCAATGCCATCTTCCCTTGTCCTTTTAATGGTTCTCACTGCTGATGGATTCTATGTAAACAACTACAAAGCTTTCCTTCTTATTTCTTTTTAAACTACATCATTTTATTTTTGCTTCACAAAACCACTTTTTGCATGCTTATTGGAAAACAGACATGTGTAACAATATTTTAACTGCAAGTTCTTTTGTTCCTCTTTGTATTTCTTGTGGTTTATTGTCTTTGAGAGGCCGAAGCATTTTGTACTAGGGAACTTCCGTTTGTCATTGCTCTACTTTCAAAAGGGAAGTCTTCATATATAGATGTGTGTAGGCCATCTGTTTGAAATTCTTTTCAGGCTCGCTGCACCCTTAATGCGTGACCAAGCCTAGCACTCAAAGGTTGTTCAGATTTATGACCAAACCATTAAACAACAATGCATGGTCAGTTTGAATTCTTTTATCTCCAATATGTTGCACCAGTTAGCACGCAATAGCCCCATTTATTAGTGATCCGGCTTTTTCTGGGCCCACTTACTTACCATTGGTCTTCCAATGGACCTTTTTATCCTGACTGAGAGGGGATGGGAGTTAGCATTTACATTCATTCAAACTTTAATTACCAGTGCAATCCATTTGGCTACACAATGAGGACCAGGAATTGGTAGCCAAGTTTAAGAAGGTTTATTACAAATTAATAATCAAGTTCAAATACACAACTCTTAAGACCATGCTGTAAAGGTACACAATAACAATGGTAAGTCCCAACCTCCTAAAGAAATTGAGGCAGACTAGTATTAAACAAACAAGCAGTTCAGTAACAGCAATACAAAAGAGCAGCATCAATATTTGGTGCTCAGAAAATAGTCTCAGACTCTCTCGCCTATACATTAGTAATCTAAATCTCCCTAATCCAGTCCAGGTCAAAGGGATGGTTCGGTAACCTAAAATCTCTAAATCAGGGAAGTTTCATAAAGGAATTTAGGACAAGGCAAGGCAAATCAAGTAGAAAAGTGTTAGCCTTTCATAAGCTCGGTCAAGAGTCTTTAATGGGTCAGGAATAAGTGTTAGCTTAGGCCACACCTAGGGCAAAATCAAGTGAAAACATCGAGGTTTAAACCCCTCAAAATCCATTCAGGTAGTAGGGAATCAGGGAAGGTGTCCGCAAGAAAGGGGTTGTGTAAGGTTCCAAGAGGAAATCTGCATGAAATCGGAAAGAAATCTGAGTCTCAGGTGGGGTGAACATTATGTTATATCTAACAACGTCCTTGGGTAACACCCCTTGTACGTGTCAGCAGGAACCATTGTTCTCGTCCAATCCTCAGGTTGTTGACTGCAACATCCAGAGAAAATCACACGTTGAACATGGGAACAACATCTCCTTCTCGCACACACGTGGATTGCAAAATTTGCTCAATAGTCCTTTCAGTTAACGCTCTGGTTCCCCATGTACTTTCGTCAAGGACTTCATCTCAGGCTCTTTCCCCTATCTCTATTACGGTAATGTATCTAGTCCAAACTAACAATGCATGTAAATACCTGCAAGAAATGTCACGTTAGCAGAAAATGGAAAACAGTATTTTATGCTATGCATGGTGAAATACAGGCCTAAATGGTCAAGACAAATCAAAGTATTAACTCAATGGAGCACATTTAATATGCGTGTGCACATTTAAACACAAGTGAGTATAAGTAGCTAGTACATTGTGTTAAATTTGTATTACATATAACATACAGTAAATTTCCAAATTTTTCAAGTGTAAGAATGTCTAAGAACTACATTTCAATACATATACATGTAACATTAGTGCACACATTACATAAAAGTTATCGTTTTAAATGCAATCACATTCTACAAACTTGAGGATGGGTTTAATCTAGTTTTCAAGTCATTAAGTGTTATCCATGTACTATAGCACACATTTATAAAAGTTGAATTTCGGGGCGTGGCTTGGGCACCAAGCGCGATGGCCGCACTTCGGTGAAGCTCCCACCTTCCGCGGCCTAAACCTGCCTAAAAATCCGCACACAGATCCGTAAACCATCCCAGAAGCGAAGAGGAGTGTCAGCTCTAGCTCCGCTGCAGAGAAGTGACCGCAGAAGTCACCGGCGACGGAAATATCATCGTGAAGGAACAGAGCACCATCTAGGCCATAGAAGCCCTGGGCTAGAGTTTGCACTTGCCGCAAATGACTTCCGGGAGAGGCGGTCAGTATTAAAGACTCGTCGCGGCTCCCCGTAAACCGTCACTGAAATCACAAAAGCAGAGACCCCGAAAAAGAATCCCACTGAGGGCGGGTCTCCCCCCCAGTTTCAGGAACGAGGGAGGCACAGGGAGGAACTGCCGAGCCCACCGGGGACCATTACAGACGACACCAGCAGGGCGTTGCCCCGCAGAATATCCCGGCCGCATACAAAGGAGACGACTTAGTGGCTGCTTGGTAAACGGGATCGCCAAGCGACGCAAAACTCAGCGCCAGGTAAGTGCGGTCGAGCCGGACCAGAGAGGCCCCGGGATCGGGTGGCGGCTCCTCCACTTTGAACAATTGTCGGGAGAGGCCCGGGCTACGAAGAGTCTCAGAACGATTATTAGCATTGGATACAGGGGCACCAAATAACGCTGTGGGGTAGAGCCTCACAGGGCCTGCAATGGGGAGCGCCAACTGTGAACACTGGTGAGGGCCCCCCCCCGGATTCAAATTGGAAAGATTCCGGAACGAATAATCCGGAGTGGGGTGATTATAACTCGACGTGGATTTGAAGTGTCCTGCGTCATACCTATTTCGCAATAAAGTGTGAAACATTCAGAATGACTGGGCCCTAAGAAGGAACGACCGGAGACAACTGATTAGTCATTTGGTGGAAACAGAGAATCATGTGTACGTGACACTCCCGACAAGTACAGAGGAGTGGTAAACATCACCCGGAAGTGGCCCTAGGAGTGTCAAACAACAAAGCCTCCCGGACAAACCCCGACAAGCCGTCGAGAGAAGTAGATCCCAAGTACAGGCGGCGTGCAGCACCCGCGGGGGCTCCTTTCTGGGAACTACGCAATGTCTGGGGCTAAGGGACAAGTATACCACCCAAAAACTGGGTAAAGCAGATGCCACAAATAAAGGAGATGCAGACCAGCTGACGAGTCCGAACAACGGGGAGCCTACACTCAAGGATGTCATGGCAGCCATAGCGGGAGTACGCACATCGTTGGAGCAAAGAATGGATACCATTACTATTGAAATGACGCTGATAAGAGCCGATTTGCAGAAAACAAGTGAAATACATGGAAGTGGTCACCTCGGAGCTCAGTAGTGAAATCCATCAGATGCGACAAGAGATTAAAGAACTGCAGGCCGCTCAAAAAAGGACAGAAACTCAGCTGGACGACTACGAAGGTCGAGCGAGACGCAACAATGTGAGGATCACGGGGGTTCCCGAGAGAGCAGAGGGGCCAGCAGTTGACCTCTTTGTAGAGGATCTAATACTGAACCACCTTCGACCCAAATCTCTATCGAAGTTCTTTACGGTCGAAAGAGCGCACAGGGTGCCAGGAGGAAGGCCTAAGCCAGGAGCCCCCCCGAGACCAATTCTGGCGAAACTCCTAAACTTTAGGGACCGTGACATCATACTGCAAACTGCTCGATCGAATCCTCCTCTCAAATTCGAGAACAATGAACTGTCCTTCTTTCCGGACTTTACTATTGCGGTCCAACGACAAAGAAGAACCTTCCTCAGCGTCAAGAAGCAAATGAGAGATAAAGGTATTCAATACTCAATCTTGTTCCCCGCAAAACTGTGAACTGAAGCGGATGGCAAGAATGGTTTTTTGACACCCCAGAAGGAGCACAGGAATGGCTGATGGGCTGGAGGCCGGCGAAGTATTCACAATGCACGCTGAAGAAGGGCTCCTTCTCCCACAAGACAATCCTCCTTGACCAACAAAAAGGGCCGGCCAGAACAGTTCCGGACTGGAACATTCTTTCCTCAGATGACACTCTAGCAAGACGCAACTGGCGGAGCAATAGGACAATACTTACGCTAAGTGACACTGTTTGAAATTAAATATGTTTTAGTAAAAAGAATGGGGACACACAAACAGGCTGACGGCCAAGGGGAGGGGGTCGCCACCCCCCCCCGATTTTCTAGTTAGTTTAGAAGAAAAGGGCGACAGGCACTCTGCACTGTTGGGGGATATGGGCAGTTCTAGGCCCAGAGTGCGGGAAGAGGGAGGGGGGATGTTGGGGATTAAGAGTTAAACTAGTTCAGTCAAGAGACAGTCAAGTAAATTTTAAAGCCGGGGTTGGGAGAGATGGTACATGTGTAGCAATAACTGATAGCTTCGAGACGCAGGTGAACAATGGGGGAACCATTCAGACGCGCCCGAAGACTGGAGCAAAAGATAGTACAAGGGGGGGGTTGGGGGGATGGTAGGCTCGATGGGTGAGAAAAAATTCAGACTTCTATCCTGGAATGTTAACGGGTTGGGGGGTAAGCTGAAGAGGGGAATAGTATTACAGTTTATTAAACGACACGCTCCAGATGTGGTGTTGCTCCAGGAGACACACCTGGTGGGTAACACATGTAAGGCACTGGACAGATGGGGCTACCGACTGGTTGCACACTCGGGGTTTACCTCGGGTTCCCGGGGTGTCGGCATAGTGGTGCGCAAATCCTTCCCGATGTCAATCGAACACACTTGGACTGATGAACTGGGCAGATACGCAGCAGTGTCGGGGAAATGGGAATGAGGGCCTTTACCCTTGGTGTCTGTCTATGTCCCCCCGGGACTACAGGCAATAGCGTTTCGAGTGTTGGGAACCACTATGATAGAGTTCCCAGAAGGGAGGCTGATGCTTGGAGGGGACTTCAACTCAGTAGTGTGTGGCAGGCGTGATCGCCGTCCTCCCAAAGACCTGGGACCTGCGCAGCTGGTTCTGCCCACCTTCCTGGACGCTATGGGATTGGCGGACGCATGGCGAGTCCGCCATCCCACCGACGCCCAATTTACATTTCACTCCGGGGTACATAATAGCCTATCCCACATTGATTACATCCTCACGCCAGCAGACCAGGTGGGGCATATGACAGAAGTCAGACATATGGCACGCGGTTGTAAGAAACTGGCTCTATATATACTGCACCAAAGTGAGGTACAGTGTGTATAGAGTCCAAGGGTCTCCAGAGGTTTGGCAGAGGTTAAAGTTAGATAGAACCTTACTCTCTAAAGTGGTAGCTTGGTCGAGCAGTAAGGCAGTATCAGAGGACAGTGTAAAGCACTTGATGTACACACTCAGTCAGCAAATGAATCCACACACTCAAGAACTGAACTCTAGGCCAATTGTTTTGTATAAAAAATATACAGTTTTTTTATTTCTAGAACCAAGCAAGCCTGGCACAGGTAAGCATAAAAATACTTTTCAGTAGTAAATTACTTGTATGAACACAGTTCAAAATTCCAGTGTAACTTGTACTGGTTTTGGTTACAGTTTTAAATAAGCAGGTTGCAACACATTGCAGGTATAGTACATTCAATTGAATGGGCTTTTAAGTAAAATGCAGTTAATTACTTTTCAGATTACTTTTGCTAACACAGGACTGGATCCTAGATTCAGCCCTGGGACATTTCCTGAAAACAGGTGAGTAAATGCGTTTTGGTTAAAGGTACGATTTTTAAAGAATATTATTGCATTTCAAAAGTTGGCACTTAGAAACTTTTTCACCTAGAGCCACCAATGTTATCCTACGGAAGGAAATTCAATTCGCAGGTAAGTTACTTTAACGTTAATTTTGTAATCCAGTGCTGGACTCCTAGATTCAGCACTGGGACATTTACTTAAAACAGGTAAGTAATTACGTTTTTGTAGTTTGTACGATTTTTAAAGAATATTATTGCATTTCAAAAGTTGACACTTAGAAACTTTTTCACATAGAATCACCAACGTTATCCTATGGGAGGAAATTCACTTAGCAGGTAAGTTAGGTTATCAATACTTTTTCTTACTCAGTGCTTGATCCTAGATTCAGCACTGGGACATTTCCTGAAAACAGTTGAGAAAATGCGTTTTTGTTATTCGGCTCATTTTTAAGGAATATTTGTAGTTTTCAAAAGTCGACACTTAGAAACTTTTTGGGAGAAAAAGTGTCCATGTTATCCTATGAGGAAAAATGAGTTATCGGTTTCAAGGTAAGTAATCGGTCTTTTGAATTAGGGTTCTGGGGTTAGACTCAGGGGTCTCCCAGGGTCAGTGATGCACTGTTGTTGCACCCTCAGCGGCACAAGGGCGGCCGGGTGCAGAGTGTTGAGGCCCAATGTTATCCTATGGAGGATAGGGGGACTCCGGTTGGTGGCTGCTGGCAAGCAGGCCACGGGGTTGTGGGAGCAAAGCTCCTAGGGTTAAGCTCAGGGCACGTTGGGGACCAAGTTAGCACCAAAGGGGCACCCTCAGCGGCACTAGGGCGGCCGGGTGCAGGGTGCTGTTTTGAGGTCGGGTGCCCTGTTGATTTCAATGGAGATTCTCCGGGACAAAGAAACATTGCAGGCTCGGGGACGAGGATCTTCCAGGAGCTACCACCACTTCGAGGGGTAAGTTGGGATGTAGCGGGTTGGTTAGGCACCGTTGGTTTGGGCACACAAGGCCGGGGGGCGTCGGGTGCAGGGGTGCCTTGGGACGTCGGATTTTCTTACCCGCTCTGGTCGCGGTAGGGGGGGTCCTCTGGATTGAGGCTGCAGGCATCGTCAGGAGGCTTGAGGCAGGTCACGGGTCGCCGGATCTCGGGTCAGGATCACCGGGGGGACCTCCTCTGGGTATTTGCCCACTCGAGCTCGGGCCGGATTCGGCTGGTGCAGAGTGTGCGGGATTCGCGGTTCCTGGCTGGCACCAGAAGCTGCAGTTCAAACATGTCCGGTGTTCACAGGAGAAACAGCTTGGAAAGTGAAGGCAGGCAGGTCCTCCGGGGTTTTTGAGGTTGCTGGCCGCTGGACATGCCGGGGTTTTGCAGGAGCAGGTTCGAGGGGAGACAGGCCTGTAGGGCTGGGGCCAAGTCAGTGGGCGTCGTCCTCTTGTTAGCTCTGCACGGCTTTTCATCCTTCTTCTTCTTCTTCTTTTTCTTGTTGTTGCTGGATCTGAGGAAGGAAGGTTCAGGGTGCCCCTAAATACTAAATTTAGGGGCGTTACAGGTAGGTAAAGGGCAGGGACCAATGGGTCCCTTCCCTGGGGTGGGTACACTCCCTATTCTGCCACTCTCCAGTGGGAGGGGGGCAGGAGCCTGTCCCTGGTTGGCTGGGTCCCCCCATCCTCAAGATGGCGGGGACTCGAGGTTGTGCTTCACCTCGCCTCCCCCAACTTAGGGGTGAAGTTGGCAGAGGTGGGCACACCTCTCTTCCTCACTTTGTTTTTCCCGCCGGGTCTCCCGCCCAAAGTGGGGGGGAGAACCAGTGGGGACCAGTTGCTGAGTACAGCATGTGGTCTGGAGAGGCTTACAAAGGCGGTATGCCTTTGACGCTTCTCCTTCGTGAACCCTGCCCATCCTGGCTCGTCCCAGGATGTGCATTGTTTCAGGCCCCCGAGAGCGGCAAGCTCTCGACCCAGGGGTCCAGAAACATGTCTGGTGGTGGCAGCCTCGGCAGCCACTCAGTCAGGTCACTGGGAGTTGGTCGAGTTTCAGGGGGCATCTCTAAGATGCCCTCTGTCGTGCATTTTACATTAAATCCCACACTGGCATCAGTGTGGGTTTAATGTGCTGAGAAGTTTGATACCAAACTTCTCAGTCTTCAGTGCAGCCATTATGGTGCTGTGGAGTTCGTGATGACAAGCTCCCAGCACCATATACTCTTAATGGCAGCACTGCACTTACAGTGCCCAGGAATGGACCTGGGTACTGTAGGGTACAGGGCTGATGCACCTGTACCCTCACCACTGGCATAGGGCACCCAGCTAGAGGGGTGACTGATGGATGCCAGGGCAGTGGTTTGTGGGCATGGCACACAGGGGTGTGTGCCATGTCGACTCTTCACTTTGTTCTGCACCAAGACACGCAGCCTGCAAAGGCAGTGTGTGTGTGTCAGGGTACAGGGCCTCCAAGGGTGGCACAATAAGTGCTGCAGCCCTTAGGGACCTTCTCTGGTCACAGTGCCCTGGGTACCTGTGGTACCATTTACCAGGGGCCTACCTGTGGCCAGAGATGCCAATTGGGTTTAGGCTTCAATGCAGTTTTAGGGAAGGAACACAGGCCCTGGGTACCTGATTGGCAGGAGCCCAGGGCACACTCAGTCAAAGCACATCAGCAATTCAGCAAAAAGTGGGGGCATACCATGCAAGAAAGAGGGCACTTTCTCACAGCGGTATATCTGACCACTCTCCAATATGGGTGCAGGTGGGAGTGGGGGAAAGGTGGGCAGAGTGGCGCCCATAAACTCGTGGCACCTACGTAACCCCACTATAAGGCAGAACGTCACCCAGGCCATAGAACACTACTTTCAGGATAATGAAGGGTCGTGGGCTCGGCGAATACGCTCTGGGAGGCGTTTAAAACAGTGATTCGGGGGCAGGCAATCTCCCAGATAACCGGGCAAAAAAAGAGAAAAACGCTGAATTAACTAAGCTGGAAGAGGAGATATTAGTGCTAGAAAGGGAACTACTAGTGTTGGGGGACCCTGACACAATGCACAAACTCAACCTCAAGAAGGACGAATACAAGAGTGTAGCTGCGAACGGGGCTAAAACATTACAAAGGGATAAACTTGGTAGAATATACGAGCTTGGGGATAGAGCAGGCAAATTACTTAAGTGGCTAGACCGGCGTGATCACGCAAATCGCCTGGTCACAGAACTAACAACTGAGGAGAGGGAGACGATTTCAGACTCGCAGATGATAGCAGACGAATTCGCCAAACACTACACTCGGATATACAAATCTCACTCTAATCGTCCGATCAAGGAGTCGAGGGCCTTATTAGTTGACATCAGGCTTCCTAAGTTGTCGGATGATGACGTCGACCTAATCTATAGCGATCTTACGAACTATGAAGTAGCACGGGCCATTAGGGATCTACAATCCGGGAAAGCGATGGGCCCCAACGGCCTCCCAATAGAACTTTATAAATTAAAGCCCGATAAAATTGCCCCTTACCTCACGGCGATGTATGAGGAAAGCAGAGAGATCGCCGACTTCCCCAAGACCAGCGACTTGCCGCAGTGGTGGTCATTCATAAGGAAGGTAAACCTAGAGAGCACTGCTCCTCAAATAGACCTATTTCGTTACTGAATGCCGAGGCGAAGATATTAGCCAAATTGCTGGCTAAGCGCCTGATCGGAGTAATTTCTGGCCTGGTCCATCCGGACCAATCTGGCTTCATGCCTGCTAGAAATACCTCCCTGAATCTCCGACGACTCCACGGGGTACTTGGGAGAGTGAATACATTGAGGAGGACACAGTGGTAATGTCCCTGGACGCCACCATGGCGTTCGACACGATCGAATGGCCCTATCTCTTCGCGGTGCTGGAGAAGATGGGGGTTTGGTCAGGGCTTTATTGGATGGGTGAAACTCCTATACTCGGAACCGCTGGCACAGGTGGTAGTGAACAATAAAAAGTCTGGAATGTTCACCCTCGGGAGGGGAACGAGACAGGGATGACCCCTGTCCCCGTTGCTTTTTGCGTTGGCACTGGAGCCCCTGGCGAGCTGGATCCACAGAGACCCAATTGTGAGGGGTTTGAAATGGGCGGAAGAATGGGAAGATCGTATCTCCCTATATGCCGACGACATCCTACTATACCTAGCGTCACCAAGGGCCTCGATAAACAGAGTCCTTGATATATTCACCACCTTCAGCAGGTATTCTGGATACACCATCAACTGGTCCAAGTCATTGATCTATGTGCTCAGGGGGAAGTTCCCGTTCCTGCCCAGGGGGTGTAGAGTGGCAGAGGCAGCGGACGGGTTCAAATACTTAGGCATCTACATCACTGGAGACCCTAGGCTGTACTACGATCACAACCTTCTGCCACCACTGCGGCGACTTCGGAGTGATGTGGAGCACTGGAAATCTCTCCCGCTGACCCTGCTCGGCAGGGCGGCACTTTTTAAAATGATGTCCCTACCCCGCTTTCTTTACGTTCTACATAACTCGCCTAATCCGGTATCCTCGACCTATTTTGCAGCAATAGAAGGCGGACAAAGGGCCCTCCTCTGGGCGGGGGGAACACCACGAATATCGTTCCCCAAATTAGTGCGAGGATGGTACGATGGAGGAATCTGACTCCCGGACACTAAAAGATATTACTGGGCGGCGCAACGGGCAGCTATTAATCAGGGCATATACCGGCCACACAACGACCCGGGATATCAAATGGATAGATGGCTTCTACCGGAGGATCCTATGCCAGAGCACTTTACTCCAGACCAGCGAGAGTGCGACTGACGGGGCCCACATCACACTCTATCCAAATTTGGCATACAAACCACAAAAGCCTGGGCTGGGACAAGAAAATCATGCAATCTACCCCTCTGTGGGACTCATACCTGTTGGGAACCCTTCGAAACACTAAGGGCTTTGATAAATGGGACCTAATTGGGCTCTCGAAGGTGGGTGACATGTGGAGAGAGGGCAAAGTGATAGAATTTTCCGTGCTGCAACGAGAATATGACCTAGCAGTCTCGGAAATATTTAGATACTACCAAGTAAGACATGCCCTGTATGCCTGCCTCCCGTTAGGGGAGACGCTACCTGAAGCAACGCCACTAGAGGACAGGGTTCTTGACAGATACATGCCGAACAAGTCAATATCCCTCACCCACTGAAAACTAATCAATAACATATCTGATCCCCTTACAAAACTTCGGGAGAAATGGACAGATGACCTGTTAGTGCTAGATGACAAAGACTGGACGGAGGCGCTTGCCTCTCCCAGGGAAGTCGCAATCTCATCACGACTCAAACTAGTGCAATTAAAAATTCTACACAGAACGTATTATTCCAGACCAGCCTTGGCCCGGATGGGATAAGGGGAGGACTCAAATTGTAGAAGAAATTGTGGGAAGGAAGGCACATTCATGCATATTCTGTGGGAGTGCACCGGCATTCGTAAGTACTGGACGGATGTGCTGAAATGTATGACGGAGGTGTTAAGCCAAGATCAGAACCTGGAGGCCAGACAGTGTCTGCTTAATGTGTGGGGACCGACAGACTTAAGTAGCAAGGAAAAGCTATGGGTAACCCTGGGGCACATGATAGCAAAACGTAACATCGCTAGAATGTGGGGGGCTAGAGAGACCCCTGGCTTAAAATCATGGAAACAAGACATGGACTGGTGTATGTCTCGAGAACAAACTGTGTATATCTCCAGAGGATGTCCCAAAAAATGGTCTCAAATATGGACTAAATGGAATGACTATCGTGGAAACATTTGTACTCCCCCTCTGCTCCCTACCCTTCCCCTCCCCGATGAACCTAGGCATGACGAACACTGCGAAATCTGAATGTATATACTAGTAATTGATACATGTACCATCCAAAACCTGCTTGTCTTAACATCACATGATCCAAAACCCAACGGCATTGTAAATATGTTTTATCAACTGTCTTCAATAAAAGATATTAAAAAAAAAAAATACAGACAGACTAGTGTATACCTCTGAGGTAATAAGGTTTGGAATTCCTTGGAATAGTTCAGAACAGGTATAACTGAGCGACCTCTGTGGAGACTCCCTAGCACGACGTGCGGTAGAAATCCGAGGGACTGGAGCTTCTCACAGGAGTATTCTAGAGGGCAGGGCAATCTGATTGGTTCAAACCTAAGTTTGGTCTCTTTTTTTAAAAATGCCTAGGATGTGTTACAAAACCAAAGGGCCTAGGGCCTTTCTAGTCTATATTTAAAGTTGCATTGCTATTATAAGGTACCGTGGGGCTTCCATCTCAACGACGTAGACTGATTTAAGCATGTGAATCTATGAAAGTTCCAATACTGGTGTAAATAAAACCTTTGCATTAGACAGGACTATATCCTTTTGTGTAGTAGAATATAATGCCTATTATTTTTAAGAACAGTTACCTTGCAATCACAATAAATCACATTTCCTGCATGCTAAAAAAAAAAAGAAAGTTGAATTTCATCTTCACAGAAAGTACACTATCTACTAAGTGAGGATGGTTTTTAATTTGTTAAGACTTCAATTAATAGATATATTAGCATGATTAATACACACACATAAGCATATTCTCTAGTTCTACAGTAAATGCACTCTTTAATAATAATGTCGAATGTAACATTTTCATTAATCATTGGATCAAGTAAGAAACATGCGCTAAATGCACGTTCATGTCATGTATATGTTAACATATTTGTGACGTAATTGTGACGTGTAAAGAGTGGGCAACCTTACGCTACACCAAACCCCCCCTCTGATGGCGAATCAAGCCATCACATCAATGCCTTATCAGATGGACAACTCACAATCTGGTTGTTTTTATCATCTTTCTTCTGGAATCCTCCAGAAATGTCATTTCGTCATAGTATTTACTCTGTCTATCCGCCAGTTCCATGTTTGCTCTCTTTCTCTTCCTTTCTCTTGAGTATGTTTGTATGCTTTATAGATTACAAACAAGAATAATCCAGAAAGAGTAATTATCACTAAGGGTTTCAGAATGCTTCCAACATGTCTACTACCTAGGTTTCCAAACTGTCTGCTTATAGCAGAAAATCCCTTACCTATTGCTTATCAAGCACCTGCTGCTGTTAACCCCCTCAAATCTTTCTTTAGGCTAGTAATGTTGCTAATGTATTTCTTCAGGTCCTTACTCTCGTCTGGAATGTAAGTACAACATTGTTCAACTTTCAACATCCGGCATACTCTTCCTCTTTTGCGCGAAGGACGTCTAAAGCAAGTCGATTCTGCAAAACCATGGATTTAATGGCAACCATTTCTTTAACTAAAAATCCTCCAGCTGTACTAGTAGACAAGTTGTCAACCACAATAGAAAGCTTTCTAATCTTGTGTGAGTTGAGCATCACTCCTACAGATGGCATCAAAGTACCAAAGATGTTTTCTACAATTTCACTAGCACTCGCAGCTCTCTTTGTTCTCACATGTAGTTCCCTTGTTGAATCATCAATTTGTCCCACATGATAGATCTATCCCGATGTAGCATGTTCTATACCATCTCTGGGGTAACCTGTAAAATGCATTCTTCTCACAAATGTAATAAACTCCAGGGAAAACAGGAACTGCTCTACCCAAATATAATCCCCAGTTTCCTCTAACTTCGAATGTATGATCACATTCACTAGTCCCTACAAAATGGGTGTCAGTTGTGGATTGTCTAATAAAAATCCATAATCTCCCTTTATGTTGCCAATCTAAAGTTAATGCTGCCATGTTTTCCACTAATCTATATTCACTTTAGTCTTTAGCTTATTAAGGTACTTTTGAATGATTAGTTGCTCTAGCTAAGATGTCTCTCCTTCTGTCTTATACTGAATTTATGAATTTCTTTTCTACATTTGTTAGAGAACAAGTTAAGTTGTGTCGATGTGCATAAGCAGTATACAGTGTCATGGTGGGTCTGAAGAAATGCCTCACTATCAGCAGGCTGTCGATTGAAGTGCTTCAGCACATGAACTTCTGAAAAGACCAAGTCATGATTTGAGTAATAGTACTTGAAAGGACCCTTTCTATAGACTAAGCTCAGCAGCAAGCTACAGGTAACTCCATATGTCAAGGGAGATGATGATAGGTAATCCCCTCAGCAACTGATGCAAGTAATTCCATACAAACGTAGCAATCCCTAGGATCCATAGTGTCAACATATTCAGAAAGCAGCTTTGAATAAACATTCAATGAGAAATCTCCTCTATAAGCATCTACATGAAGGTCTCATTGATTGGAGGTAAACTATTGTCAGTGTGAAGTGGTGTTTGAGGGCCTCGTGCAGATCTAGGCTCTTCTACTTGTGAAGGATGGGCTAAACTCAAATTACAAGTAAAGCAATTAGTACTAAAGTCACAACAACAAATACTCCTACACACATGCGTTTACGTCTATTAGTGTTTACATTAAGCTCCATGAGTTCTTTGATGACAGACCGTTTAACAAGAAGATT
The DNA here is from genome assembly GCA_963921515.1 of Calotriton arnoldi. NCBI lineage: Eukaryota > Metazoa > Chordata > Amphibia > Caudata > Salamandridae > Calotriton > Calotriton arnoldi. The sequence goes on from CAWUFW010000357.1 coordinate 2,455,025, forward strand.
GAAGCACAGTTCTTGCAGTTAATTTCCACTTGTGCAAACAAGCAAAGCAAAGTTCGACTGTCTCTTCCAGCAAAGTATGTACAATGATATTCGTGAGACTTCCTTAACGCTACTCTGTGTTCTTCTAAGGGACAACCTTACGCTCCTTCACCAACTCGGGCCTTGGTACTCTTCTTTGTAGTTTGGGTAAAGCTATAAAGTTCTATGTCTAATAAATGCACAGTTCAAAATCACTAATGATCACTTCCAGAATTAATTGACTTAGTCTGTTTAGTGGCTATGCGTTTTTAAAACTCAGTTCAGCCACAAAGTTCAGTTCAAGGAGCCTCAATTGGATGCGAATTGTTATGGCAAAAGGTCAAAAATGCTCTCTCCCAGTCACTGACTGCTAGGTAAGTCCATTCTGGTGAGGAGTACCTCTGACACGGTACCCTAGCTCTCTTTGATCGCCTTACTGTTCTTCATCACTGTCACTCAGGCCAGATCCTTCAGCATCCTCTGGGATAGTATGTGGTACATGTACTTCAGACAGACAGCATCTCACTCTCTCCTGTCTTCTTGGCCACCGGTCTCCTGGTACAACTTTTGTTACTACTGCACTAGGCCCTTCACCAAGGTCTGAATCTACTGGATGAGACCCTCCTGTGCCAACTTCAACTGTTGTCTCTCTCAGACCCACCTCAGGCCGAACAAGTGCTGTCCCAGCTTCTTGCTTGTCCCCAACAGCTTGACTAACCTGCTCCCTTTGTCTCGCTATAACCACCGGCACATCAGGAACAGGTACTGTTATATCATCAAAGGGACATGGGACTCTGCGAGTATGGGCAGCATGTACCCAGGAAGGAAGACCACCGCACTTCACAGCAGTTGTGGTGACCAAAATCACTTGGTACGGCCCACGTACAGAGGCTCCAAGCACGACTTGTGCTTATGCTTCTTCACCATAACCCAACTGCCGGGACTGAGGCCATGACACTGCTCTTGTTGAGGTGGGCTGTAGCCTCTCCAACCTGGTGAAACACAGAATGCACCACATCAGTCAGTCCTTTGCAGTAATCAAGAATCATGTAATCTGTAATGTTCGCAGGCACAGCTGGCAGTCTCATGGCCCTTCCCATGATGATTCCATGGGGTGACAATCCTGCCCTCCTATCTGAAGTACTGCGTAGACTCATCAACACAAGAGGCAAAGCATCAGGCCACTTCAGAGATGTCAAAGTACACACTTTAGTCAATCTGGTTTTCAATGTGCCATTGACTTGCTCCAAAATTCCAGAAGCCTCTGGTCTGTAACTGCAATGTAGTCTCTGTTCAACTTGTAATGCTGCACATAACAACGTCAGGACATCATTGTTAAAATTACTTCCTTGGTCTGACTCCAAAGAAGTCAGGAAACCGAAACGCGGTATTAACTCCCTCAACAGCATTTCTTTTAGTCGGGTAAGCTTCAACCCACTGTGAAAAGATGCACACAATCACTATGACATATTTCAATCCATTGAACCAGGCATCTCAATGAAGTCTGGTTACATCCTGTTGAAGGACCTCCTAATTCCCTATGTGACTTAGTGTTACTGCTGATCTTCTGCCTACATTCTGCTGTTGGCACACAACACACCTGTGACACAAACTTTCAGCCATCAATCTGAATCTGAGGTTAAACTATGTCTGCCGAAACAGGAACACCATGGCGTCTCTCCCTACACGTGCAGGGCCATGATAATGTCTCGCCATTGAAGGTAACAAGCTATCTAGCAACACAGGTCTTCAATCTTCTGAAACCCAAATGTCATCCTCAGCTTTTTTTATATAACCTGCTCTGACCCAACCTTGCTGTTCTGCTTCTGGCAATTCTTCCTGTAACCTCTTAACTTCCTTCCAAGTATCAACTGTAGTTAACAACAGATTGCAATTTGTGGCATCCGCATTGACGTACTCCCCATTAAATGTGCATGGATTCAAAGTGCAGTATCTTGTGGCCTCATAGGCATACATATTACCCACTGTCACATAATCAGTGCCTTGTCAATGGGCGGCACACTTCACTACAGCAATTTGGGCAGGCAATTGCTAGGCCGGTAACACATTTTTCACACTCTCACCATTGCGGATGGGTGACCTTGAAGAGGTCATTAATCTTCGTTGGGACCATAACTGCCTGACGTTGTGAACGACATCAAAGCCAACCTGACTATCAGTGAAAATTGTCACCCTCAGCTGGTCTGAAACACAGCATGCTCTAGTAAGAGCAATCAACTCAGCCACTTGTGCTGAAAAGACTCCTTGAAGCCAGGAGGCTTTGAATTTACCTGAAACAGTACCGACTGCATAGGCAGCTCTCAGGTTTCCATCATGGTCTCCTAAGTAAGAGCCATCAACAAACAGCACAAAAATCTGATTCGGATAGTGGCACATCTTGTATGTCAGGTCTCGGCTTGGTGCATAGTTCAGTAATTTAAAACAGTCATGCTCAACTTCTCCCTCAACTGCCTCATTTCCTGGAAGGGGCAAAAAAGGTGGCAGAATTTAATACAGTACATCTTCTGAGTGTAACATTGTCGGCTCCAAGTATGACTTGCTCATACTTGGTAAGTCGACTGTTGGTGAGGTGCTGTATCCTAGTATGGTTTAACAACACCTCCACTGAATGGGGTACAAAAACAGTCAAAGGGTGACCCATAACAATTATCTCGTACTGCTCAATGCTAACACTTGTGGAGGCAACAGCTTTAGGACATCCATGCAAAACAGCAGCTATGGGGTCAAGTGTGGCAGAAAGATAAGCCACAGATCTTTGGGCACTGTCGTGCATCTGGGTTAGCATTGAAAGAGTGCATCTCTCTCTCTCACTGTAAAACAAAGCAAAACATTTATTATAATCGGGCATTCCCAGTGCCGGGGCACGGCAGCGACATTCTCTCAGCTCTGAGAAGGCACGCATGCAGTTTCATCCCTTGGTCCCAGATCTGACACGTCTTTGTGTGTCAGCCTCTGTAAAGGCTTGGCCATCAGGGAAAAGTTGGGAATCCACCGTCAACAGTAGCCCACCATTCTAAAAACATCCTGACTTCTTTCTGGGTTGTTGGCGGATTCATTTACAGAATAGCCAAAATTCTCTCTTGTGATATCTTTCTTGCTCCTTTCTCAATGTGATGTCCTAAGTACAGGACTTCTTTCTTTCAGACCTGCAATTTGGCCAGGGACACTTTATGTCCATTCTCAGCTTAGTGGTTCAGCAATGCAATTGTTGCGTTTGCAAGCCTCCTGTGTATTTGACGCCACCAGTAGGTCGTTAATGTACTAAACTAGGAGTGAGTGATAGGGCATCACTAAGGACTCTAGAATCTTTAGTAGTATTTGATTGAAGATTGAGGGGCTCTCCGTATACCCTTGTGGGACTCTGCACCATGCAAAGACACGGCTGCCTAAAAGGAAAGCGAAGAGAAACTGACTATCCTCATGCAATGGTATGGAAAAGAAGGCTTGACACAAGTCGATGACAAAGAACCACTCGGCCATACATGGAATCTGAAACAAAATCACAGCTGGATTCGGTAACAAGGAACAACAATTGAATTTATCTTTCTCAAATCCTGCACTATTCGGTACTTGCTGTTGGGTTAATGCAAACCCATAATGGGTGAGTTACATGGACTCCCCATAATCTCCTTCAGGATACCTTGATCAATCATTGAGTCAATCACAGGAGTATTCACAACAATGGTTTTAGGGGCCAGAATATAATGTGCTATTCTCAGGTACTCAGCATTTGGCTTCACGGTAATGTGGACTGGTTCAACACCTTTGATAAGTCTGATTTCTTTACCTGAGAAGTCCCAGATTCCAGGTAACACTGTCTCTCTCAATTCTGGGGGCAAATCATCTTTTGACAGCATTGAGTACATTCCGTTATCGGATCTCTGTCTAGCAAGTTTAAAGACAATGTCCTCACCATGAGTCTGGAATTCGATTCCGTTTGGGGTACAGAAAATGGAGCAATTCAGCTTGTACAAGAGATCTTATCTAAGCAGATTCACAGGACAAGAATCACACACTACAAATAGATGATTGTCCTCCAAGGACCCTATCTTGACAGGTACCGCTTCTGAAACTGAGCTAGTCATTTGTTTATTTGCAACTCCTACAACTTGGATTCTTTGTCCCAAGAGGGGTAGGTTAGGAACCTATGCTGTTCTTACAGTAGAGTGGGTAGCATCAGTGTCAATGAGGAATGAAACAGGATTCCCATTTACCTCACCATCCATGTATGGACCACTCTGGTCTACCTCTAAGGTTGCGCCAAGTACGCATTCCTTCTCCCCTCTCCGGCCCTGCCATTGCGACAGATCGGAGCTGAAATCCTCATCTGTCTAGATCATGGAGTACTGTTGGGACATACCTTGATTCACAAAGGGATTAGTGTTTACATTGGGGACCTGATTCACATTGTATCTCTGGATATTTGCATTTTGTTGGAGCATTGTGGCTTGTGGGACTTGCATCTCCTGAGCTTGGTGCACATTGAGGTTGGGGTTCTGAATTCTTTGTCTCTGTACTTGCTGTGTCTGAACAATATTATTTCTTTGCAACTGCACAAATCCACCATTCTGAACCTGATTTCCATTAAACATGTAACCAGCAATAAATCGACATTTGCATTTCCTATTCCCCAACCTTCCACACACGTAGAAGGGATTTGTTTTCTTCAAAGTCGGCACATTAACATCTGTTCTCGGATCAATCAGGACACTTCGTCCTCTACCTTGCAGTTGAAACCCATTAACACCTTGCACCCTGTTGATATACTCCCTGCATGGGACCAACATTCTCAACATACTGTTGATTCTGACCTCACTGAACAGCCTTCATTTGTGCTATCATTAATTTTTCCTTCAATTTCTTGTGTTTCATCTCCAATTCATCGCAGCAGTACTTTGCATATCGTCACTATTCTATTCTATTCATGGTGTGTTATATAATGCGCAGCTCCCCCCGAAAGGCTTTCCCACGCTGAGACAGGCACACCTGCAGGACATAGGCAAGTCAAGCGGAAGCTTAGAATAGATGGGTTTATAGTAGTTTCCTGAAAGAAATTTCTGTCTGCATTTGTCTTAGTATCACAGGGAGAGCATTCCACAGTTTAGCAGTAAGAAAGACAAAGGAGTGGGCCCACACCTGGCTCTTTTGACTTTGAGAATGGTCAGCAGAGAAGGACCTTTTCCCTGCATAGCTTGGTGGGCCATGCATAGGGCCGTAAAGTGGATCCTTTTTTTTGTATTGGGAGCTAATGAAGCATGGCCAGCGCTGGGGCTGCTGAAATGTGATTGGGGATCTTGAGGAGTGAACGTGCTGCAGCATTTTGAATGATCTGTAGGCATCTTAGGACGTATTGAGGGCTTCCCAGAAACAGGGAGTTGCCGTAATCGAGGCAGGAGTTAATCAGTCCCTGTATGACTACCCTCTTGGATGAGGGAGGTAGCCACTGCATGATTTTTCTTAGTTTGTGTGGTAGCCCGTAGCAAGTTGTGGACAATTTTTTGGCTTGAGCCTCCATTGTGAGTTTGCTGTCCAGCCAGAAACCTAGGCTTTTTACTGTCGTAGAGGGTACTGGTTGCTCTCTGAGGCATTGGGGCCAGAGCCGGTCTTTCCAGCAGGATATGTTGTTGCCGACAATCAACACTTCTTTCTTCTCACCATTGAGTTAGAGGTTGCTGGCTGACATCCATTCTGTTACTTCCTTAAGGCAGGCTTAGGTCACTGGATGCCTGTTGAGATTCAGGGGTAAGCGCAAGGACCAGCTGAGTGTCGTCAGCATGAGAGACAAGAATTGCTTGCACAATTCTTGCCAGTAGGAGTACATAAACATTAAAGAGGGTTGGGCTTAAAGAGTAGCCCTGTGGGACTCCACATTGGATGGGGTATGTAACTGAAAGAAAATGTCCCTCGCAAACCTGAAAACCTCTGTTGTTCAGAAAAGCCTTGATCCATTTAAGAGCAGAGCCTGTAATACAGGCATTTTCCAGTCTTTGGGCCAGGAGGCAGTGGGAAACAGTGTCAAAAGCGGCACTGAGATTCAGCATGATCATGGCCGCTGAACCAGCCCGGTCTAGGATGGCCCGGAGCACTTCAGTAGCCCCTAACAATGCAGTCTAAGCGCTGTTTCCAGGACTAAAACCTGTTTGGGTAGGGTGAAGGATAGAATTGTTTTCTAAAACATTAGAGAGATGTGCATTAACATACTTCTCTAAACATTTGCTAGCAATTGGAAGCAGGGAGATTGGTCTGTAATTCTCAACCATCAAGTGGTCTGCATGTGACTTCTTAAGCACAGGTCTGACTATAGCATGCATCCACACAGGGAGACCACTGCTAAGTGCCAGGTACCTGCTTAGAATCTTCATTAGAATAGGTAGAACAATGTTGCCAGCTGTTAGTAAGACATCAGGTGGAGCTGGGTCTAGTGGTGAGCTAGATTTTATGGATTTCAAAATGGTTTCAACGTCATCAGCGTTAAGGGGCAGAAAAGATGACAGTTGAGCTGTCGTTATTGGTTCTTCTAAGGGAGTTAGACCAGGTGATGTGCTCTTTGGGATAGAGTCAAGGATATGTTTTACTTTATTTGTAAAAGCAGTGGCAAACAAGTCACATTGTTCGGTGGAAGGCATAGGGGCTGCTGTACGAGTAGGTGTTGTCATGAGGGTGATGACTACTTTGTATCGCTCCCTAGACGAGTTGCTGGCACTTAAACTTTTGCTGCTTAAATAGGAGGCTCTGGTCTGTCTTATGGCCTGCTGGTATTTTTTTACTGTTTGTCTATAGATTATTTTGTTGCCCGGGTAATACCTTTTCCTCCAAATTCTTTCCATTTTCTTGGACTCTGTCTTGAGCTCTGCCAACTCCGGAGTATACCATGGAGCCCTGCCGTCGCTCCGCATTGGTGTCAGAGATTTGTGAGAGTCAAGTGACTCTGTTAGCCATTTCTCAAATTTGGTGTACATTCTATGGTCGGAGAAGATTCCTTCAACATATTGTGCCATTTGCTCTTATCAAATTTTTTCCATGGCCTACTGCTCTTGGCGGGAAGGCTAAACCAGAAGGGAACGATGAAGTGGTGTGACCATAGTACAGGAAGTGCATCTTCCGTGTCTAACTGGATGATGTTAGAGAAGACTGGGTCCAGTAAGTGGCCCTTGCTATGCGTCGTAGATCTAGTGATTAGATTTAGCTGCAATGCTAAGAGGTCTTGTGTTAGTGTAGGTGCCTTAATGTCTTTGTCATCTTCAAAGTGCAGACTAAACTCACCTAAAACGGTGAAGTTTGCCTTACTTAAACTGCTTTCAGCCGCAATTTTAGGCAGAGCTAGTGCGAATTGTGTTGCTGGTCCTGGGGCCGGTAGATGAGAATCCCTGAGAATGTGAAAGTAGGTGATAATTTAAGGGAGAACAGGAGGCATTCACTATCTTTATGTTGATAGGTGTGCTGGTTCATTTATATTTATCTTTAAAGATGATGGCTACTCCTCCACCCCTTTTGTCTTTTCTATCTAGCCTGGTGATAGAGTACCCCTGGGGGAGAGACATAACGATGTCAGGGGCTGAGCTTTCATTTAGCGAAGTTTAAGTGAGAAACAAGGCATCCGGGGATTTATCTTCGATAAGAGTAAAGATTTCAATGCTGTGTTTTGGAAGTGGCCTGCAATTCAGCAGTAACACGTTAGTTCAGATGGATTCATAGGTAGCATTGATTCCTTGATCCCTGTGCTTACTCTGCCAACAAATCAAATGCTGCTGGACCATGAAACTAACCTCAGGCTTCAATCCATATACAAATCTGTAAACAAAATGTCTCATATCCTTTGTCTCAATAGTCCCTGCCCTAGTGAACTGTTTAAATGCCTGCAGCAGTCTTGCGTAGTAAGCATGCATTGACTCTTTGGTTTCTTTGGTTCTTCTGTGAATTTTCACCCAATCAATCTCTTTAGGAGAGATTTTCGACTTCAGAAATGTAATCACCTGATTATACTCCTTCATTACCAGTGGTAACGAAGCATGGGATTCAAGATGTCTCATCGGGTCCACTTCAGGCCAGTCCACAGAAACTTTGTATTCAACCTACAGATCACCTGGAACCACAATTTCAAGTAAAGTATCCAAAACTTTCTATAAGACGTTTGATATTTTCACAAACCGATCAACCTGTCTGTACCATTCCACTGGGTTCTCTCTCAATTTCGGAAAATCATTTGTGAATGATGCAAGATCAGTCCTGCTCCATTGTATATGGATCTACTCTCCACCAGGCACTTCTCTTGTGGGAAGCATATGTATATCCTCCTCTTCCTCCTCCGTTCCAGATGGAGGCATTTGTAACCTGACTTTGGTTCCTTTTTCTTCGACAATTTACCTTCCCATTTATCTAATTCACTCCACTTTCTAACATGGACAATTAAATCCTAGATCTGTAATTTCATTCCCATGCATGTTTACAAGATCTCCATCACTAAAACTTAACCTATAACTCCTTTGATGGGCTTTGGATTTCTGTATATCAATTCCATGCCTTTGAGCCAATTCAGACAATCTGTCATGAGCCTGTGCTGCACGTCTGGTAATACCTTTACACAGGAACAATAGTTCACCATCCTGGTAAGCATTTGATTGTGATAAATCAAGAGTTCCAATTATCATTTCTTCTAATTCTATTTTCAATTCAGCCACATCTATAATCCTTTCTCTCTCTGGGGCTTGAGCAGTCGTCCCACATGTTCAGGATTTCCACTACTTGCGATGGGGTGAAGTATATACCTGGTGATCTTTTTTCTGTTTTCTGACCCCCATTTGCCTTCCCCTTTCTAGGTCTGGTGTCAGTAACGACAATTTGATTTTCTAAAATTCTGTGTATAATATACTTACTCTAAGGGATTTTCAGCCACCCCTCTTCAATCATGGGTCTGTTGGTGTGCCATTTAAATTTTTTCTTCTGTCCTCTACAGTGTGGGGCAGTGGGTCAGCACACTACAGTCATTGCCTAACTTCATAGTGAGTGACAGTATTCTGCCCTTTCACAAGGAGCACATCCACACTCAAACTAGGCCTTTTAAGTGCCAGTAACTACTGTGGTAATGCATGCCTTTAGTCATTTTTAGGTCGAGCCTAGCGCAGCGCGCATGTGCTGCTCTAGGAGATGACCTTTTGGAATCGGTCTGCACTTTTCTAACACTTGTGCGTGTGGCGGCATCCACCTTGCGGGAGCGAGCAGCGGCGCGCAGGGGCCATCTGTTTCTAATTAGCGTGGATGCGCGCGCTTGTTTACATTTCTCTACTGTCTCTCCCCTGCCTGTCTCACCCTCGCCCTCCCTCTCAGACGCCCTGTTTCCAGCTCTGGGCCCCCGCCCTTTGACAGGAAAGCGAAACTTGTTCGTTTTTCCTTCCTATGTCTTTCTGTCTCGTGGCTCTGTTTCTTAATGTGTTCGCTGTCACCCACTTTTTCTTTTTGTTTAATAAACGTGGTCTAACTCTGTCCTGTAAAGGTTTGCTGTGAGACAAGGAGACTTTTTAATCATCGTATTTACATTTCAGTCACCCGCAGGAAGCGGAGCTCTTTGAAGAAGTGCCTGTCGTGCGGTGGGCAGTGGTGAAATGAACTTCAATAGGCGTGCAGTTTCCCCCACCGCGGGTGAACAGTTTCTGGCTCTGCACCATCTGGCTCATCGCGCCCTGGAAATCACCGACAGGCTTTGATGTAGAAGCAGAAGATGAGTGAGGGTTGCAAATCCTTGGACTGGCCTCATGCGCTCACGGAGACACGTGCACACATCCGCGCAGCCGTCTTGTAAAAGGCACAGTGGCCCGGAGAGCGTCAGAAAACTATCCGCGTGCAAAGTCACTGACTGAACCTATGATATTAAAACTGCCAAAATACCTTCATCCTGTCGCGACGAGGGCCTTTCGCTCACATACCCGACCAGGCCTCTACTTATTTCCTTCAGTATTTATAAAATGGTGCCATTCGGAAACACCGACACACTTGGTAAGAGGGAAATGTGCAAAGCAACTCAGCTGCGCCCTGAAAAAACAACAGTTTAACATGAAAGAACGCCATGCGAAAGAGATTGGGCAATAAATACAAACAAAAAACTTTGTGGCTTAAAATCGAACTGATAATGCATTGCACACAAGCACACTCATCATTGTCTAACGAGCCCAGAGACAGGTGTGGCCTAGGGTTCAAAAGCTGAAACACTCCAGACATACCCAACCACATTTATACGAACAGCCTCGCACAGCTGCATAGCAAAGCCATGCATGGTTGCCATGAACAACAAATGTGTATAATGCCCTGACTACGGCTACTTCCAACATGCAAACCCAACTACACACCGAGATACGGTCTCTAAAAAGATTATGAGGCCTAAACAAAGGATGCACACACATCGACACCCAAGCACACATGTGCGAACACTTGTTCGCTGCCGACCCAAACACAACAGCTCAGTTACCATCCATAACAAGCATTGGCATAGCCAATAGGTCTCGCCTTTGGGACCTTATAAGTGTTTAGCCATGCAACAGTTGATGTTGTTGCACCAAGGATATTGTGCTGCATAACTAAATACTTATAAGGTCCCAAAAGCGAGACCTATTGGCTATGCCAATGCTTGTTAGGTTTTGTCTGCACTGCACTTGCGCTGTGCTTGAGAAATCTTGTGTACTTAAATCAAAAATCTTAAAAGGGGCTTAGAACCCGTCCATTACTTACCATTACTTACTATTGGCTGGATCCCACGTGGCTCCTACGTCACTTTGCTTACCATTGGCTGGCTCTCACGTGCCTCCCACGCCACTTTACTTTCCATTGGCTGGCTCCTATGTGGCTCCCACGTCACTCTCGTTTCCTTGCTGGTCAGCACCACCTTCTCGCCTCCGTCGTCATGCTGTGAAGCCTGGACCAAGTGCTGCCTCTGGTGGCCAGTCTCATTACACTAGATGATTGCTTCTGGAGATCCTTTTTTTTTATATTATAAACAGCAAACAGAGCAGGTCTGCTTCTTTCATTTTCATCACTGCTTTTTAACTTTTCTTCTCACATTCGTCCACTCCTCTTTGCATAAGCATTTTCCCACTTTCCTCGTTATGTTCCTCCTGCTCTACACACACTTACCCTTTATCTCCTTCTCTATGATTCCTATTTGTCAAGTTTCTCCTCAAAACTCCGCTTCTGGTTTCTGCTCCACCATCTCATCTTCTCTTCCTCTTGCATTTGTTTTGAGGTTCATCCTCTGTTCTCCATCTTTTATTGCTGTACACTTTGCACATTCTCCCTCCTTGGTGCTTTTCTCCATTCTTATCAGACACTCTCGCCTGCTCCCACCACTCTCTTGTTTTCCTATGGCCTCTAATATTCCCACTTCTCCCCGATTTTCCTTCCGTAGACAACTGTCACACCTTATCCTTTTGCTTGTGCTCCTCTCTTTCCTCCCACATCCCTCAGAGGAGCTCCCAAGGTGAAGCTCGGCAATGCTCACCTCACTGCCGACCGTTAAGTGCTGCATTTGTTCTGATCATTGGACAAGGGCTGGGCGCTGCTGCTTACCCTGGCAGCTCCTGCTGGGGCTTCATTATTATGCACTGACCCCCAGTCATTTGTCACCCCTACCTTAGCGGATGAAGAGGGGCATCTGGGTTTAGGCGCAGAAGAAGGGAGGACACCAGTCAGCTATTATTAGGAAAACCACCTCTAAAAACCAATTAAGCATGCCGCAGGCTCTTTTATTTATACACACATAGCTTGTCTGGGCACCCACACGTGATTCCTAAATTCTTTATAGTTATTTTCTTTTTTTTTAGCATGTAAGCGGTGCAGCCACCATGCCTGACAGTCTACGCCAGACCTCTTTTCTTTGCGATTGCTTTTTTTTTTACATTTTAATTGTTTCTCTTTCTCTGTTTCACTCTTGGCCTCTTTGGCAGACTCTTTCATAGTATCTTTTTTCCTGCAGACTCACAGATCGAAGGGCCATAAAAACAATTTAACCCGACCCTCTGGCACCCCAGTTGAAGCTGGAATACGGCGTGCTTCACAACACACTTGTCTGTATGACAGAACATTCTTTTTTAATGAAACAGCAATAACCTCCAAAGCGCTGAAGGCATGCCAAAGGCAGGCCCATCTGCTCCTGTCCGTGCCTTGACCGGGCCCAGCGCCACAGACCCTGGTCCTTGAACCTTTCCCCGATATGACGCCAGCACCCTCCTCGCCATCAACACTGGACGCTACGCCGCCTACAACCTTGCATTGCTGAAGGAGACCCAAGGACCCTTCTCCTGCCTAGACTGCATCTGCACCCTGTCCCACCTCCGCACTCCAACTCCTCCCACCATCCAACCAAACAACAGCGGACTTGACCGGCTCAGCTGCATCCTCCTCAACGTGCGCTCCCTCCACAAACACACCACAGAAACATGGGACCTCCTTGACTCCGTCCCTCCTAAAATCGCCTTCCTCACGGAAACCTGGACAAACCCCAACTCTGGCCCAGACATCGCCACCGCCATCCCCGACGGCTACAAGATCGCCCACGAGGACCGCACCAACCGACCAGGAGGAGGCATTGCCATTGTCCACAAAAACACCCTCCATCTGACCACTCACTCGGACAACCCAACAACAACAATGGAACCCCTCCACTTCCACTTCCAGATCCAGACTAACCCCAACAACCCCCTACGCTGCACCCTCGTCTACAGACCACCTGGCCCCTCACACCCTTCACCAAAGCCATTGTCGACTTCATCGACCCCCAGGCTCTTGCATCCACCAATTACATCCTACTCGGCGACCTCAACTTTCCCTTTGACAACCTCAATGACCAGAACACCGCATCCCTTCTGGAGAACCTCGCCAATGTAGCACTCAAGCAGCGAGTCACTGCTCCATCCCACGCAGCAAGACACACGCTCGACCCGTCCTCTCCGCCTTCGAAAACGTCACTTACAGCCATACCACTGAACTTCTCTGGACCGACCACCACTGCATGCACTTTGCCTTCACCAAACCCACCGCACACCAACGCCCTCACCACCCCCCCCCCCCGGCCGAAGCTGGAACAAGGTCACTGAAGAACAGTTGACTGCCTCCCTCAGCATCACCACACACCCCCGACAGCCACCGATGCCAATACTGCAGCCCGCAACCTCCAACGATGGATCTCCAACTGCTCTGACACTCTGGCACCCCTCAAGTAGGCACCAGACAAGCAATGCTCCAAGAAATCCAGCTGGGTCACTACCGCCCGCCAGGAATCCAGATGCACCAGCAGATGACTAGAGAGGAAATGGAGAAAAAACAAAACCCAGGAAACCCACACGACCATCAAAAATGCAATCTCTGCACACCACATCCTCCTCAAAACCACAAGGAAAACGGCCCTCCAGGACAGAATAAATGCCAACGCATGCAACAGCAAAGAGCTCTTCGCCATCGTTAAGGTTTTTGCCAGGCCCAGCATCGAAACCACGGACGTCCCACCCTCCCAAGACCTCTGCAACAAACTCGCCGACTTCTTACACCACAAGATCAGGCAGATCTACGACAGCTTCGACACCCAAGACCCTCCCACCAAGCCTGACACCACCGCACCCAACCACGCCTCACCCCAACAGATCCTGCTCAACTGGATCCCGCTCACCACAGTTGACACTATCAAGACCATGAAGAGCATCCACTCCGGAGCCCCCTGAGACCCATGCCCACACCACATCTTCCATAGAGCAGCCACCGCCATCGCCCCGAGCTTCGCCGCACCATCAACTGCTCCATCGAGACCACCAACTTCCCCGATGACTGGAAACACGCCGAGATCAACCCTCTGCTAAAGAATCCATCCGCTGACCCAACAGACCTCAAGAACTTCAGACCCATCTCCCTGCTCCCCTTCCCAGCCAAGGTCATCGCGAAGGCCATCAATGCCCAACTCTCCAAATTCATCGAAGCAAACCACGTCCTGGACATCTCCCAAACTGGCTTCAGAAGCAACTACAGCATCAAGACTGCACTTCTCGCTGCCACTGACGACATCGGCACCCTCCTCGACTGGGGCAATACCGGAGCCCTCATCCTTGTGGACCTCTCTGCCGACTTTGACACCCTCTCCCACCGCACCCTAATCACGAGACTCCACGACGCCGGCATCCGCGACAAGGCCCTGAACTGGACAACTCATTTATCACTGGTCGAACACAGTGAGTCAGACAACCTCCATTCCTCTCCAAACCCACGGAGATCAGCTGTGGAGTTCCCCAGGGCTCCTCCCTGAGCCCCAACCTCTTCAACGTTTACATGGCCCCTCTCGCAGCCATCATCAGGAACAATGGGCTAAACAAAGACTATTATGCCGACGACACCCAACTGATCCTCTCCCTCACCAATGAACCCACAACCGCCAGAAACAACTTCCACATCGGGATGAAGGCTGTTGCCACCTGGATGATAAACAGTTGCCTCAAACTCAACCGAAGTCCTCATCCTAGAACCCACCCCCTCAGCTTGGGACGACTCTTGGTGGCCCTCCGCATTGGGAACCCCGCCCACCCCCACGGACCATGCACGAAAGCTCGGCATCATACTGGACTCCTCACTCACAATGAACCGTCAGATCAACGCTGTATCCTCATCATGCTGCCACACACTTCGCCTGCTCCGCAAGACATTCAGATGGATCCCCACCGAATCCAGAAAAGCGGTCACCCATGCACTTATCAGCAGCAGACTCGACTACGGCAAAGCACTCTATGCCGGTGTTACCCAGAAACTCCTCAAGAAACTACAGAATGTTTAAAATGCCACAGTCAGACTGGTCCTCGACATCCCCCGCCGCAGCCCTATCACTGAACACCTCCGAGAACTCCACTGGCTCTCCTCACGTATGCCTTCAAAGCCCTCCACGATGCAGGACCAGCATACCTGAACCACTGCCTCTCATTCCACGTACCTACCAGACACCTCCGCTCCGCTCAGCTAGCCCTGGCCTCCGTCCCTCGGATCCACAAGACTAGAACCGGAGGAAGATTGTTCTCCTACCTCGCCGCCAAGACCTGGAACACCCTGCCTCTCCATCTCAGACAATCCCCGTCGCTGACCAAATTCAGGACGGATCTCAAGACCTGGCTCTTTGATCGAACCCCAGCACTCAGATGAATCAGCAGCCCACCCCTACCCCCAGCACCATGAGACCCTCACAGTTGAGTAGCCGCGCTTTACAAACCTTGATTGATTGATTGATTGAACTCCAGCCGAAGAGATCAACTTTCAATATTACCCTATTTGTAATGCTGAAATTAGCTCAGCCACTCAAAATGCTCAAAAGGCACTGTCATGAACAACTGTGGCTTGGTGGAAATAGGGTGGGGATATCTGCCTAGTCGCATTGTTCCACATATTTGCATGTATTAACAGTTATTAATTGCCATTTCCCTCTTTATTCACCATACCTTCAGCTTAGGCCTATAATCACTGAGCGGGCAAATGACGGTGGTTAAATCCTCAGTAGTGGGTGCTAATTGCTGGTAGTACCCTAATAAGAGGGCATTAACAATTTATTTCCAAGATATATAATTGGGTGGTTTAAAAACATCTGACTTAAAAAATGCAAATAATAAAATCACTAGCAGATGAGGAAATGCAATGGGAACAGCACTCAGACTTGCAGGATAGTGTGTGAAGGTACATAGTGGTCTGCGGGTGGTAGGGTGTGAAAGAAAGAAAGATAAGTGCAATGGGAGGACAGTACCCGAGAAAGTGGGAACAGGGTATGACAAGCACAGCACCCAATAAAGATATATTAAGGCTATGAAGTAGGATAAAGAGATTATTGAAGTAACTTCCACTACGAATGGAATACAGAAAAAGAGAGAAAGCTTTGCCAAGGCAGTGTGGCGAGAAGTAAACCGCAGGGTGGAAGAGTCGTAGAGGAATTTGTTCTTGGAAAATTAAAAACTCAGGCCAAAATGACTGACATACAAAAAGCAGACATTCTTTTTAGAATCGAAAGAATTGATGCTGCCTAATTGAACCAGCTTCTTCATATGCTGCATTTTGGACGTCACTGATTAGTCTTAATGTTGCTTTAGATGTACAAAGACTTTTCTTATGGTCCATGCGACATTAGGTCATAAAAAGCCCCTTAAAGTCAGTCCCACCACACTTAACCACAGAAGAAGACATGAGCTTGTCGAATTTAGTAGTACAATCTCTTGCAGTGTCTACAGATCTGGAGGTTGGGATTTTTACCCACAGGAACTTAGGATGTGAAACATCTACTAATATGGAAAGCCAACGGCAGCCTTTTTGTTTTAATGAGCCCTTACCATACAGTGTATTAAATTCTGTATGCCCTTGGTGAATAGCCAGACTTTTTGCTTTTTCGGATGTATTAGTCTTTGAACTATGATTTTGAACAGATGGACAGGCCCAAGCATTACATTTTGCTCATTGTGATGCCACAGTCTCTGCCACAATGTATTTTATACCTAAAGTATTGTCACTGGACAGGTAGTAGCTACTGATAAGAATTTCTGAAGGTTTATCTGACACCAGAATGCAATTATTTAATCATATCAAAGTTCCTGAGAAATTTACATTTCATAGAAAAGAGGTGGATGGTTGAGTGAGAAGTTATTATAATTGTTTTGCTACAGGTTAAAGAGGTTAAAGAGGGCTTAGGGCGTATTCTTATAGGAAGGGCTGCTGAGAAAGTGTACTGAAAGACAATGCCAGGATGATCAGGCAACTCCAGAAGTCACAGTTCAATGCTAAAGGCACGCATTTTTTTTGCAAAGATTATGTCAAGTGAGTGTCAACCAGTTCTGACAGGAAGGGGAGTAGCTTAGAAGCTGACGACAGGCCTGCTTGGTTAAAGCTAGGTTCTGCCATGTTGAAACTGTGGATCGTGGACAAAAGGAGGTGGGTAGACTCTTAGTCCTAGCTAGGGATGGGTGGTACATTTTCTTTAATCAGTGATTAGTGTACAGGATAAATCTGCCACTTTAACATGAGGAAAATGGGTAACTTTAGGCAAAGTTTGATGTTTGCAGGGCATTGTGGGTAAGAAAACGTTATAGGATCCTCTCAAGGCACACCACCCTGGACTCCCCTCTGTGTACAGTTTAAAAAAAACCTCTGGGTTTAGTAGATTTCCCTTGGTGGCAGCTGAGCCCAGGTCCAAAATCCACAGCTATTCACATAGTAAAACAAGCATTTGCAATGCAATAGGTCTCGCAGTTACACAAGTTAAAGCTATTGGCATTGTAAATGACAATGCCTTTTATTTATGTTTTAAAACGAAAACAAATATACAAGGCATTGTTATTTGGAATGTCAATAGCTCAAACTCACGTAAATGCGAGACCTATAAACAGGGTCTTGTACAGGCAACAATGAGGTGAGGACTGCAGTCTATTTGATTTCATAGGGCCAAGCTGGTATGAAAGGAAAGCATTGTCTAGAGA
Organism: Calotriton arnoldi; assembly: GCA_963921515.1. Classification (NCBI taxonomy): domain Eukaryota; kingdom Metazoa; phylum Chordata; class Amphibia; order Caudata; family Salamandridae; genus Calotriton; species Calotriton arnoldi. The sequence continues at coordinate 2,472,529 of CAWUFW010000357.1, forward strand.
AAAGGTGCCAAAAAGAAATGCGAGTGCAGAAAGCACTTTCTCCTTGAGAGTGTGCGCTAGCTGTACTGACAAGTGTAGCTCAAGATGATACTAGCAAGCCAAGTGTGATACGTCACACACACTGCTAGTCGAGGAGGGTGTGGCAGGTAAATATATTGTTACCATTATAAGTATCGTTGGGATCCTGCCAGGCGTGATACCTCTCACGCTGTGCGAACAAGGAAACAAAAGCTAGTACACTGAATGAGGCAGAATTCGGGAAGAGAGCTCCCCATGCCGCCAAGCGTTCTAGAGTCGAACGCTCAGGCAGGGCTCCAGCCCTGCGAAGCATTGGGAAACTCAGCTATCCACAACAGGCGTGCTCGGGAAGCCGCCGCACGTCTGTAGCGGTAGATAAACTCGGGGTAAAGTGGCGCTCCAGTCCTCCGAGCGGTCCAGTAATAAAGAGTCTAGGGGTAAAGTCAGGCTTACCGCGTTGGCGTGTCCCGGAACAGCTGAGAGCAGCTCAGCGGCGGTTCTCGGATGTCAGCATGGGCTCGGTCTGCATGGCGGGCGGGCGGGGCTCTTCTCTGGTGGCAATACTTCTTCGGAGGCTGAACAGAGTTCGGCATTGTGGTCATTCCTCGGCAGTGATGATCGCAAAGGCTAATCCACACCTGGTTCAGATACAAGATTGACCAGCGCCGGATCTCTCCGGGGAATGGGCTTATGTAGGCAGTCCCAAAATCTCGGAGAAGACACAGCTGTTGCACGCGAAAGCACGCCATGCCGTGAGCGTGCACATCGGCTGTCCGGGATCCCCAGAAAAGACACGCCGTGAGCGTGCACATCGGCTGTCCGAGTGTCCGGGCGCAAGCTCTGCATTGCCAGCGAAGACACGCCGTGAGCGTGCACATCGCCTGTCCCCCTTCCGAACTCAAGTCGACGACAATAAGTCTCGCTACCGACAGCGCTTCGCGCTGCGTCGCTAGGCGAGACCTAAAAAGACATTATGTTGGGTGAAAAGAGATGTCTGCAGGTTGTGTTTTAGGGTGTTTTGTGTCACAGGTGCTAAGTCTAGCAACACAAGTGGAGTACCGTTTTTATTGGAAGATGTGTGGTAACACAGAATAGTAGAACATTTTTTTTACCAATTGAATTTTCCTGTATTTTATCCATTATTGGTAAATACAGTATCTTGTGCACATTTCAGAAATACATTAGCTTCCTTCATACTCATTTTTCATTCATTATATTTTGACATATGAATTGCTTTATGACCTGTACCCAGTGAAGAAATCATTCTAAACTCCAGCTCAGTTGTCGTGCAGATGGAAAAGTTGTCACCAATGGCAATTTATTCCTACTTTTCATTATTTTGTTTTAATTTTAACTATTAGCTTCTTTAGTAAAACCTTGATAGATCAACACAAGTGACCCCTTGCTGAATTCATAATTTGGTCTACTCTTCAGAAATGTAGATCTTTCCAGGATCACCCATGGGTTCCACATCCGTTTCCATCACAAACTGCAAGTAGGTTCAAACCACAAAAATGAGGAAAAATTGGACTACCTCTTAGGAAAATGCAAAAACTGTGGTAAAAATAAATGTTTTTAATACAGTTCTGCCTGTCTCTGAAAGCTGGGAAGATGGTGATACTAGCAGAGCAAACCTTTCATTGATGTCATTTAAAAAAACAAAACCACACACTTTCTTGCACATACATTTTTCTTTACAAAACAACTAACAACGAGCATTGGCTTAGCCAATAGGTCTCGCCTTTGGGACCTTGTAAGTGTTTAGCTTTGGCACTAGTGCAGCCGCACCTGTGGCACCGCCCTAAATGGGGCTCTGGCTGGAGACCACATAGGAGCTAGGCAGGGAAGAGGTCTGGGGACGAAACTAAAAGTGGAGCACAGAGAAGGAAATGGGGGGGAGAGAAGAGAGCAGGAACAGATTAGGGAGGGAGTACAGCTGTTTGTTGGTGGAAAGACAGAGGGATGCCAGAGAGCTGTGACAAGGAGAAACTGGGAATTGTTGAGGTGCGAGAGTATGGACGACAGAGGCCAGAAGAGCCCGAGGAGGGGGCTACACTGGTGGAGGGCAGGAACAGTGAGAGGCGAGGGAAATAACTGAAGATAAGGGGAAGCTGTAACGCTGCAGGTGAGGGGAGGTAACAGGTTGGCGTGGAAAAGGGGAGAGTGAGAACGGGGCTGCTTAGGAGAGAGGGCAGGAGGGGAGTGCGTCGTGTGTGGAGGAGAGGACGGAGTCTGGGTCTGCTGCTGGGAGATGTAGTGGGGACAGACAGGAGGACAAACACAGCTGAGGAAATACAAGGGTGGAGGGAGCGACGCTGCTTGCGCGAGAGAGCCAGGTGGGGAAAAGCTGGAGACCACGAACAGCTGAGGGACCTGAGGGTGTGAGAAGGGGGCCGAGTTAGAGTGAGTGGTGAGGGAACAGAGGGCTGGAGGTGCAGACAGCAAGAACAAGTGAGAGTGGATTGTGGGGGTGAGGGTGGGGAGCAAGACCAAAGACTGCTACGGGAGAGCAGAGACGGAAAGTAAAAGAGAAGGAACTGCTGGGAAGAGAGAGGAGGGGGCTGCTGAGAGGAGGAGGCGAGGGGTAAGAGGGGGAGAGCTGGGGCTATTGAGGAGAGGGCGTGCGGGCATACGGACCATAAGAAGTCAAAGGAGACTGATAAAAACCGAGCCAAGAGTTCCATGTACGCAAGAATGTCTGACATACTAATATACGGTGTGATGAGGCAGAAGCAGCAACAGCTGATTTGTACATTTTCAAAAGTCAACAAAGAGCAAAAAAAAAAGACGCGCGGCCGTGAGACGCGCTCTCTGGTGGGGGAGGAGCGGGTGAGGGAGGGGGAGGAATGCCAGATGGCGCCTCGCGAGCGACAGAGCACAGAGAAGGAAATGGGGGGTGGGGGAGAGAAGAGAGCAGGAACAGATTAGGGAGGGAGTAGAGCTGTTTGTTGGTGGAAAGACAGAGGGATGCCAGAGAGCTGTGACAAGGAGAGACTGGGAAGTGTTGAGGTGCGAGAGTATGGAGGACAGAGGCCAGAAGAGCCCGAGGAGGGGGCTACACTGGTGGAGGGCAGGAACAGTGAGAGGCAAGGGAAATTACTGAAGATAAGGGGAAGCTGTAACACTGCAGGTGAGGGGAGGTAACTGGTTGGCGTGGAAAAGGGGAGAGTGAGAACGGGGCTGCTTAGGAGAGAGGGCAGGAGGGGAGTGCGTCGTGTGTGGAGGAGAGGACGGAGTCTGGGTCTGCTGCTGGGAGATGTAGTGGGGACAGAACGGAGGACAGACACAGCTGAGGAAATACAAGGGTGGAGGGAGCGATGCTGCTTGCGCGAGAGAGCCAGGTGGGGAAAAGCTGGAGACCACGAACAGCAGAGGGACCTGAGTGTGTGAGAAGGGGGGGTGAGTTAGAGCGAGTGGTGAGGGAACAGAGGGCTGGAGGTGCAGACAGCAAGAACAAGTGAGAGTGGATTGTGGGGGTGAGGGTGAGGGTGGGGAGCAAGACCAAAGACAGCTACAGGAGAGCAGAGATGGAAAGTAAAAGAGAAGGAACTGCTGGGAAGAGAGAGGAGGGGGGCTGCTGAGAGGAGAAGGCGAGGCGAGGGGTAAGAGGGGGAGAGCTGGGGCTATTAAGGAGAGGGCGTGCGGGCATACGGACCGTAAGAAGTCAAAGGAGACTGATAAAAATCAAGCCAAGAGTTCCATGTCCGCAAGAATGTCTGACATACTAATATACGGTGTGACCAGCAAAACATGCATTTAAGCAAGTGAGACGCACCTTTAAAAATTAAAAACAAGACGGCAAAAGTAAACAAGACGGCAAAAGTGAAAGCAGGGGTGCGCGCGCGCCGGCAAACACGCGAGTGGTGCGCGCGCAGCAGCGCCAAAAGTGAAAGTAATCACGCTCCAGATGGCGCCTCGGGCGCTGAAAGCTGGCAGCTGAGCACGTTCACGCTCGCGTGAACGCAAGCTGGTCGCCAGCAAACTGCTGTTTGCACTTCCAAAACCCGCTTACTAAAACTCTCGCCAGAGCAGCGCATGCGCTGGCTCAGGCGAGACCTAAAAATGAGCTATACTTTGGCTATTTTCCTTGTTCCATCTAGGGGAACCCATAAACCCTTTGAAAAAAAGGACGCAAATTTGGCCTGGATACCTTTTCAAGAAAAAAAGTTATAAAGGCCTCAGCACAAAGTGCCCCAAGCATAAAAAAAACCTCAGCACTAGGGGAAGAAAACCCTCAGTAGCTAAGGGGTTAATCATTCCTCTCTGCAACAATTCCGAACCAGCCCTGCCATGTACCAAACATCAGAGGTTAGACTAATGCATTTTAGTGCAGGTGTCTTCATCATCTCGTTAACCTGTATTAGTCACTCATGTTACAGCTCCTCCGACTCCTGAAATGAGCGACCATGTGCTGAAGGATATAATTAAACAAAAGCAGTCAACGCTCTTTGGCTTGCTCTGTGTAACTGTTCAAGGCAGATATCAGGCCAGGCACCTCAGCCGGCAATCAGCACTGTCTGCCGCCTGCTGGCCCCCAGCCCGGCCCAAAGACGCTCTCTGGTTCAGTCTGACAGTCACTAAGGAGGCACTTCTGGTTATCACAGGTGAGTCCAGCAGAGCACTGAACTATTCAGGGTAGTGCCAGATTGTGGGCTCAGAGTCAAGACAATATTTTCTCTAACTATTTTGTTGATCTTTTACCTTTAGGTAACTGCATACAAAATAATGCACACAGCTCACATCAAGGATACATTTAAGTCAAAGTACTCAGAGGGAAATACGCTCTGTTACATGATTAAACCTCACTTGGTTAGTGCAATCACTCCAGATGTCTGTGTGTGTGTGAAACCAGAGAGAAAAAGAACAGAATCCTGGTTGGTGGTGTAGAATAGTGGTGTATTTAGAGCAGTACAAGGTTCCAGCCTGTGACTGAGAAAGCACAATAATTATTCAAAAATTTGGTTACCAATGAGACACAAACAGACTAAATTGTCACTTTGTGCATATATTTATCTTAGAAAGTAAAGACACTCAGTATTCAATTCGATTCACATCTTACACTGGGAGAACAAATCAATCAATTCATCAAGAATTGCAGTTTCTACGTGAAAATGCTTATTAAACTACACCCATTTCTAGAACAGAAATGTCGGGCAACCATTGCAACCGCCATTATAGGCTCTAAAATAGATTACTAAAATTTTCTTTCTTTCCAGGGGCCTCTAAAACGATATTGGCAATGCAGCAAATATAGAAATATAGAATCATGAAATTCTGCGACATTGGCCTGTTACCCCTATTCTACAACAAGCATTGGCATAGCCAATAGGTCTCGCCTTTGGTATCTTATAAGTCTTTAGCCATGCAACACACAAGCTGCGAGGTTACAAACATCAGAAAGTACATTCACCAGCCGGTCACATTTTATATCTCAGCGGCAGGACCAGAATAATTCCACCCTGCATGCCTTGTGAGACGGATTAAGCAAGAGCATTAACGACAGAGATGTGGTGGGTGCGAAGGAGACATGGAAGGCAGCAAGGCAATGGGTGCCAGCCAAGGCGGGAACCTGGTCCATCAAACGGGAGGTGGTGACTTGAACTATGCAACAGGCCTCATGCACTAATGCATGCACTCAGGTGATGCGTGATCTTTGGATTAAATGGGAAATCAATGGCTATTGATTTACAAGATGGTTTGAGGAAACTAAATTTGGAGTACTCTTTTTTTCAATATTAAATTGATGTGCGTCCAAAGAATTTAGAAGGCAGCCAGTCACCTGCTGCTATGCACTGGCATGATGAGATGCCAACTGAAGGCAGCCAGTCACCCTGCACCAGCTGCTGAAGGCAGCCAGTCACCCTGCTTCTCTGCACTGGCACGGTGAGATGCTGACACTCTGCGCTGGACACACGCCCATGCACCGCGCCTTGGCCTCTTTGCTGAGACTGCAGACGTGGCCCAACCTAGGAGGGCAAGAGGTTCTGCAGGGTTAGGGGCAGAGAGGGTCCCTCTGCTCATGGACAGGGTTAGCAGGGGCGGGACGCAAAAACATGCTTTGCTTGAGGGTGATGGGCGGATTGTGTGGCGTGCAGCTACACAGAAAGGAAAGGGCCGAGGGAGGAGGCCAGAGCCATCAGACAGCCTGACGCCAGCCCAGGAACCTTCCCACCCATCTGCCAGCCCTGCATTGTCTGCGCCTGCCTTGTGCGGCACCTGGGCCTTGGAGGGGGGCGGCGGGGGAGGCACGTTTTTGAAGTGTTCCATGGAGTGGGAAAGGGGGGTGGGTGTATGTGGTGGACAAGGGGGCTCTCTGAGCACCACACCGAGGCGTACTGTGGACCGAGTAGCCGAGGCAGGAGGAATTAGAGGTCGGACTGATGGCCGCAGCCTGTACAGTTGCGGGGACCAGGTCACTGACGCCGGCAGCAAGCTTGAGCTGCTCTGAGGAACTGTTCTGCACGCGTGCAGCGCTTTGTCTTATTCCCCGGCAGTGCCTGATAGCATGTCCAGCCCCTGTTGTAGTGTCCGGGAGTCTGCAGTGCACAGATGCGGGGCTTGTTGAGGAGTCTTTCTGCACATGTGCAGCGAATGACGAGAAGCCGCCATATGCACGCGTGTAGTGCCTGTTAATGAGCTGAGCATACATAAACACAGCGAGTGAAAAAGCACGAACAAAAAAGTAAGTTAAAGCACGTTAGGAACACTGATAGAAAAAAAAGCACAAAAGTGAAAGCTCATTTAAACTAGCATTTGTAACACACGGACAACGGGAGAGAGGACGTGAGAGCAAAGCAAATGGGCAGCCTGAGAAGATTCATGGCCCGTTGAGGGAGATAAGCTATGCGTGGTGGAGATGTTGTGAGGGCTAGAAGGGAGGGGCCCAGAAGAGAGACTCCGGATGCGAGGCGCTGCATTTTTTAAGTGAATGCGCTTGTCCTGTGCTGGTTGGTGCCCAGGAAAACAAAAGAGAGGAAGGGGTTAAGGGTGGGTGCATGGTGGGAGGGTGACTGAATGATACAGAGATAACCCACCCCTAAACAAACTGATGCATTTGGAGCGACGATGTGAAATGCAGACACCTCGAGCATTAAAAGTTTAGTAAAGCTGCTATTTATTGTTGCCTCTGTACATTTCAAAGGGGAGGGAGGCAGCTGCAGTGGCGCGAGAATACTTGTGACAAACTAAAAACAATCACGTTGTGATGTAATCCGAGCAGCGCTTGGTTTGTTAACATAAAGGACGGGGCGCATCGGGGGACAGGGAGCGGGGGCGAGCGAGCGCGGCAGCCTGCAAAGCAGTCCCAAAACGCTCGTGCGTCGTGGCTGGCCTTTGGATGAGTACGCGCGGCAGACATGTGTTTCCACTTATCGCGCCCGCGTCTGGGCACGATAATTGGAAACACATGTTTGCCGCGCGTACCCATCCCAAAAAGGCCAGCCACGACGCACGAGCGTTTCTTGGACTGCTTTTCAAACTCGCTTACAATAAGTCTTCGCCTCTAAGCAGCGCTTGCGCGCTACTCGAGGCTCGACCTAAAAATGACACTGGTTGAAAATCGATCTAAAACCATCTACAATAGCTGCCCTTAATATTGGAAGTCGCCGTTTTGATGGTACTTTCCATCAAGAGACCGCGTTCTAGCACCAAAGAGATATTAGTCATAACCTGCTTCTCTAGGAGTAATATAGTGGGCAGGCTTCTGCAGGTGGATTGAGCATTCCTTTGGAGACAGCTTTCTGTTGACATCACAAATTCCCTAAAACTTGCTAAGTAGGGGATTGTACAAAATTGGCAACAACAACAATCCTTGGCAGGGTGAACCACAAAAGTCACCAAATTAACCTGTGCTTAACCCTCTGATAGCTTGGCACGAAAGTAGTCAGGCTTAACTTAGAGGCAATGTGTAAAGTAGTTAAGCACCACGCAAACAGTAACAAAGTGAAAAGACTACACAAACAAATACCAAACCAATTTGGAAAAATAGAGGGAATTTTAATAAATAGAATGTTACCAGAATCACAAAAATCCAATCAGTAAAACTGAAAATATTCAAATTTAAGTTTTTTGTGAAAATAATGCCTAAAAGCAAAAAGCACCTCTCGCGGTCATGTCGACGGGGATGGAGTGTGGGTTTGATACAGGGACCAGGTTAGTCTTGCTGAAAACTTATCTTCAAAGTCCAGTGCAAAGAGTTCCATTGTTGTTGGAGGAGTCCTCAAGGAGGAGGCTCAGCATCACTCACGTTCTTCGCTGTAGCGAGAACAGCAATCCAGGCATTGCGGACGGTGGACGCTGTAGTGAAGAGCCGGTTGGGCGTCCGGGACGGTCACTGCTGTAGATTTGCCTTGGCGGCCATCACAGGTGATTGCTGTTGGCGCAAGGGCAAGTCTCACTGGAACTTCGCGTTTCCAGACGTTGCGGGTGGCAGTGTCTTGCCGTAAACTGACCCGTTTGTGGTCACGAGGAGTCCAAACCTAAAGAGTTTCTCCTTTTCTTTAGGAGTACACTCTGATACCAGCCAAGGGTCCAGGGGCTGGGGGGGCCCTCTTGGGGATCAGGGCCTCACTCCAGCAGAGGCCAGCAGGGCTCAGGCAGGTACAATTGCAGGTCCAGAAAAGTCCAGTTGCAGTAGGTCAGTTGGGCAGCTGCAGGGAGGCCTCTGAAGCGTGTCCTGTAGCTCACCCAGGTAGTCAGCCAACTAACCCTTGGAGTCACTCTGGTTAGCCTATATGAAGGCCAGCATGTCCAGTCTTCCTTCTCAGACAGCAAGGCAGACCTTCAAGCAGCAGGGCAGCCCTCTGGTAGCAGAGAAGTCCTTCTTCAGTAACTTCCTCAGGTCCAGGACAGGTTCTGATGAGGGGCTGTGGAGGTCCAATATCTATACCTGGTGCTAGTATTTGTGTTGGGACTCACTGTCCTACCCCCACATCTGTTTCTGGAAAGTTTTCCCTATCCCTGTCATGGCTCCAAACCATCTGGGTTGACAAAAGGCAGGCAGGCCAGATGTCAGGTTCCTATGTGTGCAGGTGGCAAAGCCCTTTGAAGTGTAAGTGTGGCTGGGCACAGCCCCTCTGAGTCATTCTACCAGGATCGCACATTCTGTCCACACCTAAGACCCCTTTGTGTTACTGTCTGGAAGCAATACACAAACCCCAAAAGCACAGCCATTCACAGTCATATTACACAAGACACCAGCAGAAGGCACAAATGGTTGGGACAAGAAAATGCCAACTTTCTAAAAGTAGCATTTTCAGATTTCCAACTTAAAATCCAACTTCACTATTAAAGAGGAGTTTAAATTACAGTTAATTTGAGTGTAAACAGTATATCTATACCTGATCCCAATCTAAAATTAGCTTTTATTAAATGTAATATGGTAACCCAGTGTTGGCCGATTGGAGTGACAGACCTCACAACAGTGAAAAAGGAATTTTAGGTGTTTTTCACTGCTAGGACATGTAAAACTTACGTACACACTTCCCACTTTTTAAATACTATGAACTCTGCCCTGTGGTCCTTTAAAGCCAACTTAGAGGTGGGTTATAAGTATTAAAAATGGAAAGTTTAGGACTGGGAAAAGGTTTATTTTGCTACCTCAAAATTACAGTTTTTAGCTGCACTACAGGCTGCAGTGGACGACCTGACATGTTTTAAAAGGCTGCTGTAGTTGATGGTACAATGGCTGCTACTGCCCATAGTAGCATTTAATTTACAGGCCCTTGGTACAGGTAGTACCATTACTGGGCACTTACAAGTAAATTAAATGTACCACTTACGTAGATGCCAATTGTACCATGTTTTAGGGAGAAAGCACAAGAACTTTACCACTAGTTAGCAGGGAAATGACAAGAGTCCTAATGTCAACAAAAACAGGTTCAGCAACAGAAGGCAAAAATCTGGTGATGACCCTGCAAAAAGGGTCTCGCCCAACAGGAATGATTCCGTCCATTACTAGGTACCGCAAAACACCTGGATACCACTTGGCTCATGCTCTTTACGTATGTAATAGTCTGGAATGGTCAGGACAAATGAACGGCATGATGACGAGGCATTGCCTGTGGTTTTACAGGTCCAACATTCCAATCAAATTATTGCTCTTTTTGTACTATTTCTGGGCGGAGTTAGTATGTCCAGATACATAGTCCTCGCTCGCAGAGTCCAGAAACTCAAGCTGGAAGTCCCTGATAAAGCCCAGACAGACTGAAACACATATGGGGCTGCATGTTGTCCATGCAAAGGGTGTGGCATAGCATTTTAGACTAGACGTCTTTTTATGTAACTGCATTTGATTTGCATAAGGTTGGGTATCTTCTGTCGGGGCAAAATACAGCGATCAAGGGAAGGAAAATACTGATGGAATAGAAGTCTTAGATTAAGCATTTTTTATATATTTTTTAGTCTGAACCTTTCTCTTGAATGTGATGTCCCTTGGGGGCAGGACCAGAAGCATTCCCTTGGACAGCATTACCTTTACCTAATTTTCAAGTGGGAGCAACAAGGATTTACAGCATTCCATGCAAAAGAGCATTTTGCTTACCGGAGCACTCCCCATACAGCAAATTTTATATTATATAAAATTTGCTGTATGGGGAGTGCTCCGGTTTTGGTCCACGTTCTTTTGAGAAAAGCCATGTCCGCCAAAAATCATTAGCTGAGGCTGTTACTTTTATCATATATTTTCTTCTATTTCCTTTCAACCGTAAGCCCAGGAGCTGTAGCCGGAGCTACTACTCACTGGGAAAGGGCAGTGCCTGGCACGGAAGCAGCGACTTCACATACACTTTGGTCCCTCTACTATCAATAAATTAATCAGGATTTATAATGCAAGGCTGCATCACCTGTGAGGGTCTCGAGGCGTGGTGGGATCATGCTGCCTTTACCTATTGGTTGAACATCCAGGTCTTGAGATCCTTCCTGAACTGCTAGAGCGATGGTGAGGCTCTGAGGGGCAGAAGGGGTGGGGGGGGGTCCAAGTCTTAGCTCCCAGGTGTCAGAAGAAGCAGCCTCTGCTGTTTGCTCGGCAGATGCGTTGGGTGGCTGCTGGGGAGAGGGATCCGGAACGAAGCTCCCTGGTGGATTGATGAAAGTTCCTACCATTGATTACAAGAGAGAAACTGACATCAGATAAACTTGGACTCTGATGACTTCATAAGAAGTATCCTTAGATGATCCTTGATCCCAACAGCATAACAGGGACTCATTGTAGAAGGCAAAGAGGGCTTTTCAGCCTTCCGCTCCAGTGCATCAAATAGTTTTTTTTGTTAATAAACGCATGAAGCTACTCAGCGATAGAAGCCATACTTAAGATAACCAGGTGTTGCCATATGCAAATGGATGAACAGAGTCTTCTATGAAGTGTCAGTTGCATGCTTTTCATTGATTTTCCACTTTGCAGGTCTTATCTCGTTTTCTGATTTCCTCCCTTTGTGTCGCATTGCATTAAAGGTCACTAACAGTGAAAACATGCAGGTCCCAGGTGGCATTTAGTACAGTGAATTAGATTTCTATGGAATACATATGCGTAATTTCCCTTTTCATTGTTGAATAAGGATGCATGATGACAACACCTCTGAATGTTCTTCCAAATATTGTTTCAGAAAACTTCACAATCATTTAAAACTTAAAACTCAAGAAATAAAATGCAAGCCTCTAACGAGAGAGTAAAAACGCAAGAGAGGCTCGAGAGGCATTACTTCTGGACAATACTGCCATGTTAATGTACTGTTTGAAAGAAATTCAATTGGATTTTACTACATATTGTGATAGTGTTTCGCACGTCACATTATAGTTTTAAGTATAACTACAGCAGCATACTTATAAAGAGCGAATTATTTCGTACGTATGTGCATGGCAGTTGCCTACAAAAATTAATTACATTGTTATATGTTGTAGATCAAAGTTTTCAGTTACTTACTATCACTTTCATACCCCGCTCTGCGAATCAACACGCCAGAGTGTGTGGAAACAGTTGCCACTCCCCCTCCTCGAACTCTTCCCCATAACAGGTATAATAGACTTACGGAGGCTCGTTTTTTATCTATTGAAAAACAGAAAGTAACTGGAACTTCTGCAATACCCATTATCTTTAATATATTGTATAATTTCGTGTAACTTGTACAGTCAACTCCACTTCAGTTTTTAAGTCTGGATGGCAAATAGCATTACTTGTCTGTTGGCAATCAATCAGTCAGGTTACTCGTAAAGCGTGACTACTCACCCGTAAGGGTCTCAAGGCGCTGGTGGGGGGAGCGACAGCTGGTCCGCGGGAGGCACTGTGGTTCAGTTGAAGAGCCAGGTCTTAAGGTCCTTTCCTGAATTGAGGCAGTGATGGTGATTGCCTGAGGTGGAGAAGCAGGGTGTTCCAGGTCTTTGCTGCGAGGTAAGAGAAGGATCTTCCTCTGGCTGTGGTCTTGCAGATACGAGGGATGGTAGCCAGGGCCAGTTGAGCGGAGCAGAGGTCTCTGGTGGGTGCGCGGAATGCGAGGCGGTGGTTAAGGTACGACGGTCCTGCATTGTGTAGAGCTTAGTAGGCGTGCGTGAGGAGCTTGAAGGCGATTCTTTTGTTGCTTGGGAGCCAGTGGAGGTCTCTCAGAAGGCCGTTGATGTGGCTGTGGCGGAGGATGTTGAGTATGAGTTTGATGGAGGTATTCTGAATGTTTTGCAGTTTCTTGAGGAGTTTCTGAGTGATGTCTGCGTAGAGTCCTTTGCCATAGTCGATTCTGCTGCTGATGAGCGCGTGGGTGACTGTCTTTCTGGACTTGATGGGGATCCAGTTGAAGATCTTTAAGGGCAGGCGTGGAAGCAGGATGATGAGACGGCATTGATCTGGCGGTTCATGGTGAACGAGGAGTCCAGGATGATGCCAAGGTTTTGTGTGTGGTCTGTGGGTGTGGGGGGGTTCCAAGTGCTATAGGCCACCAGGAGTTGTTCCTGGCGGAGGGGGTGGAGCCCAGGATGAGGACTTCATTCTTCTCTGAGTTGAGCTTGAGGCAGCTGTTCTTCATCCAGGTGGCGACAGCCTTCATCCCGTCGTGTAAGTTGGTCTTGGCGACTGTGGGTTCGTTGATGAGGGAGAGAATCAGCTGGGTGTCCTCGGTGTCGGAGACAATGTTGAGTCCATGGTTCCTGGCGATGGCTGCGAATGGGGCCATGTAGATGTTGAAGAGAGTGGGGCTCGGAGAGGAGCCCTGAAGCACACTGCAGCTGATCTCTGTGGGTTCGGAGAGGAGCGGTGGTAGTCTGACTCTCTGTGTTCGGCCGGTGAGAAAGGAGAGAATCCATTCAGGGCTTTGTCGCGAATGCCGGCGTTGCGGGGTCTTGGGCATAGGGTGCAGTGAGAGAGGGTATCGAAGGTGGCCGAGTGGTCCAGGAGGATGAGGGCTGCAGTTTCGCCTCGGTCGGGGAGGGTGCGGACAGCCGTCTGTGGTGGCGAGGAGGGCTGTCTTGGTGTTGTGGTTGCTTCGGAAACCGGATTGGGAGAGGTCCAGGATGCGATTTGCTTCGATGAACTTGGAGAGTTGAGAATTGATGGCCTTCTCGATGACCTTGGCTGGGAAGGGGAGAAGAGAGATGGGTCTGAAGTTCTTAAGGTCCGCTGGGTCGGCCGAGGTTTTCTTCAGTAAGGGGTTGATCTCTGCGTGTTTCCAGTCTTCCGGGAAGGTGGCGGTGGTGATGGAGCAGTTGATGGTGCAGCTAAGTTCGGGGACGATAGTGGTGTTAAAGATGTGGTGCTGGCAGGGGTCCGAGGGTGCTCCGGAGTTGATGCTCTTCATGATCTTGAGGGTGTCATCCGCGGTGAGGGGAGTCCATCTGAGGAGGGTCTGCTGGTGTCCGGTTTCATTGAGTGCGGTGGTTGCAGGTAGGGTGGGAGGGTCCTGGGTATCGAGGCTGTTGAAGCTGTCGTATATCTCCTTAATCTTGTGGTGGAAGAAGGTGCCTAGGTTGTTGCAGAGTCTTGGGAGGGAGGGATGTCTGCTGTCTCTGTGGTGGGTCTGGCGAATTCTTTGACCACAGCGAAGAGTGCGCTGGCATTGATCCTTTCCTGTAGGGCTGCTTTCTTTGATGTTCTAATGAGGTGGTTGTGTGCGGTGACAGCAGTTTTGAAGGTGGAGTGGTCTTCCAGGGTTTTGCTGCTCCTTGGCAAGATCTATTGTCTCAAACACATTAAATATTCTTAAAGTGGGCATTGGGTCAGCCCCTTGCTTATGACTGGATGGCTTTGCTATATCTGTGCTCCTGAGTCAATGCCTTTCCCTCCTATTCTTGTGGTATCCCACCCATGGATAATTCAGTCTCACAGTGCTCTGATTGGATGAAGTATTTTTTCACTGCTGATATCAGACCTTGCTTTGCAGTGACAAGGTGGGACTTTATTCTCCTGCTGCAGTTTGGTAGTGCTCCACATTCACATCATTTCTCACCCAACAGAGCTGAACGTTTTTGTCATCGCTATCATTGCTCCACCTTTTGCCTCATGGTTGCTCTGTGATCAGTTGCGTCTCGTGACACTTGCTACAGTGATGGCAGCTCCAAGGAGGTCATTTAGGGATCACCAGGGGTCGCAACTGCCATGCCTGGAACTACTTTTGCCACCGGGCCTCACAGGTGGTAACATCAGTGTCAGGAAGACAGGGACAACTCATCCTTGTGGACGTTGTTTGGGGCTTCAGTTTCCTTGTTTTCTGGCAATTGTTTATTACACTAATAGTGAATGATATTATATTATTTTATATTATTAACTATTGGTGTAATAAAGAATGGAGTACAATTAGCTTGAATATGACTGTCCCTGGCAGCTGAGGTAAGTAAAAAATGCTTATAAATGTATGTTGTGTGCATGCTTGTGGGTGAGAGTGCGTTTATGTGAGAGTGTGTGTATATGTGTAAATGTGTGTGTAAGCGTGTGTCTGTGAGTGAAAGTAAAGGTCTAATGGTGTGTGATGTCACTTCTGCTACCCCTGGCATTTTACTAAATTGACGTTCATGGGCAGCTCCCGGTGGTTTGGAACCAGCTGAGGACTTTGTGGTTGCAAAGGCAGCACTCAGAAAAGGAGTGAAAGGAGGAGTGCATGGAGCTCTTGAACACAAAGAAAGAACAGACAGCTGAAGGGAACCCAGTGAGGCTGAGCATGAGGTGGGCGACAGTGATGAGGAAGAGGAGGAGGAAGTGTACGACATCAAGCAGGTCATTGGTTACATGAACAAGGGCATGAGTACCAGTTTGGGGCTGTAGGTCCTAGCATTCTCCGTAAAAGAAAGGAGTGAGTAGCATTTGTTTTCTTTTTTGTTGCAGTTGGTTTTGTAAATGAACTCGGCATCAGATCACTGTGTATATAATTTTAAGGAGTACATTCAATGTGTTTCCCTAGCAGTGTTTCAGAATTGTTGTGTACCAGATCACAGCATTGCTTGCTAGAGCACATGGTTCATTCTGTCAGCGCGATTTTGCATATTTTGTCTCTGAAAGGTGTGATCCTCTACTTTACTGTGCTGATTGTAGTCTGCCTTGTTCTTTGTATTTTCATGGTATGTTGTTTGTTTGTAGATACTGTACGCGTGAAAAAGGGAGGAATGTTAGTGTGTGTTAATGAGTAGGTGATGTATGGCTTGCAGTTTTTAGTTCGAGCCTAGGTAGCACATGCACTGACTCTCAACATGCTGTATTCAGTCTATGGACTTTAGAGCCTGCCCCTTGTTTTGGATTGGCTTTTGTCAGTGTCATTCATGCCGCCTTTGAGTGTGTTGTTCCTTCCCATGGACTGCCCCTGTTACATGCCCCCCTACTCTTTTGTTTATTTATGTCTTTTTGGCACACTCTTTAGGCTTGTTCTTTCTTTCCTGGATGTTGCTCGATGTGGTGGCTCTGTGTGCCGGCTGATGCGACAGGGGGCAGGGTTTTCTCCCCAAGCCTCCTCCTACGGGTGCATCTGCTGCCTGCTCACCGTTTACTTAAGTCCAAGTTCCAATCATAGTATATGTGAAGTGAGCACAAACCCGAAGGCGATTGAGCTGGTATTGAGAGTCTACTTTTCATATTACTACAAAGTAAAGGTGCTTATTTTCAACCGTGAGTTTATCTATGGCTACTGTTTCTTATGTAGTCCTCGATGTCTATTGAATTATTCACACTTTAAAAGTCTTTGCAACAACATTACCTTTCATTCTATTGAAAACGACAAGTCGCACTCTTCTTTATTGTAAGCGAAACTCATACTCTTGTAGAACCTAGAATTAGGACTATGACAGAGGTGCAGTTCAGTGCAATTAGAAATTACGGCCATGTTGGAAAGGCGATGGCCGTAAAAGCACTCCACTGTTTTGGTTTGTTTCAGATTACAGTCCATGTTTTGACACTTCTCAGCCTCACGCGTGCATTACCAGTAGGTTAAGAAGAGACCTGGAAAGATGGGCAGGAAGCTCAGTGTGCTGAGAGCTGCAGTAGACTCACCCAGACACTCATCATTTCGAGGTATATAAAAACGGAAAGAGTGCCACTGAGTTGGGAAGCGCCACGCAGAGAACACTATTGCAGGCATCTAATTCCATAAGTATGGGCAGCAAGCAGACTGCTGGCTGACAAACCTACAAAATATGCTAAGCTGGAAACAGTAACCTTTGAGAGAAACAGCATGACCACCATCAGATACATATCACAGGCTGCTTTAAGGCCACAAGGCTGAGCTCCCGACCAGTGCTTTCTCTCTTGTCACCTTAAAAATTACCCTACTGGACAAACATATACTTTAAGATTCCTAACCTCAACATTTTTTTTTTACACAACAACCTTTCCATCACCTTTCTTATAAAGTGGTCATATTATAGCACAACATCTGACCTGACCTATTACAAAACGTACTAATTACAAACCTTTTACCATCATTAACATACAGACTGTTAGCGTTCCCTCTTAAATTAGATAACTGGCTTACTGAGGCATAGACGAGATTATACCACTCAATTTTAAAATTACCACACTCTGTTTGCCAGGCTCAAATTTGTTTAGAATTTAACCTAAGGGAACAATCCTTGACCCAATTAAAATTCTGGTTCAAACTAAAGCAATCGGACCAAGGCTCACTTAAATACCTTCTTTGCCAGGACCTGAAGAAGGCAAAGGGTACTGCATGGTCAACAACCATTGTGTCCATTTTGAATATAATCCAGGTGTCACCACTATGAACTGCAATATATCTTATAAAACATTAAAAATGATTCTCAAGAGAGAGCTCATCGCAAAATCAAGACAAAATGGTCTAATGGAATTTTGGACAAAGCAGCATGCCCAGATATTAGTGTGCACATATACCAACCTGGCCCCCAGACCTATCGAACTGCACACTTGCATGGGCGAAAAACAGTATATTCTTAAGAGCTCATTGTGGACTGTTTGACGTGGGCAAACCACGGCAATCTCGGAAATACAAGAGAGCCAACCAGGCATGTTGGTTCAGCACTTACTATAAAGAGTTGCTAGCCCATGTCATTTTTGTCTGTCCAGCCATTAAAACTGAGAAAACAGCTTCTGCATCCCACATTTTGAAGTGAAGTCAATGTAGGAATTTATTCATCAGCAGTTTCATTGTGCTTTGGCATCAATGACGCATGCTCATTAGCAGCTTCAGACAATTTTTTAACATCGTTTTTAAGCGCACAGAAAAATTGCACAATATTTACCCGTGAATTGAACTCAAACTGCATTTTTGCACTACTGAGGCTGAACAAAACACTAACTACACTTTACAAAATATGTGCTACTGTATTAGTGTGACGCTGTAAGGGACTTGTTTTACTAATTGACCTTTATGTGTAGAGTAGTGATTTTATACTTAATAGATTTAATTACCTATCAATAAATTATTATTACTAAAGACTGGTCCTATTAAATATAACTGTCAGCCTTCCAGTCCCATTTTTGCCTGCAGGATGGCTTAGCGAGTTGAATACTTGTTGCTGACAAAGGTGGTGCTAGGAATTCACATAGTGCTGATGCCAGTACGATATATTTGGTAACATTTATGTGTCATTTAAAATAGAAGAGTGGTATATGGTCTACTTAATAAAGTTATAATTTGCGAATCAATGCTACTGTACGTCACCCTTCTAACTCTCTTCCATAGACCTACAGGTCTTCCTTAACCTCTGGGCCCTTTTCTCCCCTTTTGCAAGATCTACAAGACTCCTAACCACCCCCCTCCCCCAGGCTTCATGACCTCATTGCACCCCCGGCCTGCCAGCACAGGAAGCAAGGCCAGCCTTACTGATTCACTCCCTATCCAAAGCAAGAAACAAAAAACAAAAAACTCTTAGATCACATCACTCAGACAGCTAGTAACACCAAAAAGCAGGTCAGAAAACAACCCTACCAGGAAATGAAATGTTACATGTAGCAGACAAAATGAAAAAAGGAACGTTAGGGTCACCCCAATCATATTTATGGTATAAGTAAGTTAGCACTGAAATATACAAAAAAGGGATGGATGGAATGCTTGAATTAATCTCAGCCACTATTAATTACTCAGGCCGCATCCCAGTCCATCATTGTTTTGCACACTATGACACCTCAGTTTGGACCCAACTATATACAAGTCAGTCTTCACCCTGCTCCAATAGGTCTAAACTGAGGTGGTATTGTGTGCACGCACCGATCAAAATGGGCACGCCCAGACATGGGTCCTGTGTTCACTGTGCTGCTAGAACTATACTACACCCGACTGAAGAGCCCCAATCACACCTCGTGAGGGCGACACTAGTCTTGAGTTGCTTGTGTTCCGGTTAAAGAGGACCTGGCATGGCAGTCCGGGCTGGACTGCTCTTACTGCAGAAGGACCAAGGCTGATTTGCATCTGGCTGGGTCTAAATTAATGTGACTTGGCGTTCAAAAATGATGACCTGGGATGCAGCCTGGGTAATTACCAGTGGCTGGGATTAATTTAAGCATTCCATACATCCATTTTCTTTTTTTACTTCAGTAGGTAAGCTAGCATTCTTGGTCTGAACACTAAGGAAAAACAAAAACCCTCCCTACAAGGCAGCATTGGCCAGTGGGGGCCAGGCTCTGCCCTTCGCTTATTCCGTTTGCCCACAATCCACAGGGCAAGAGAAAAGCTAGTCCCTTTTGAATTTCAAAATGGGACGGGCTGTCTCTCCCCTATTGTCTCCATCAAAAGAACATCTAAACATTATGAACCGTTACATCTGCTTGCTTTCTCAAGAAGTTAATCCCTATTCTTGTGTTCTATACCCCATCAATATATCATAGAGCTGTTATCCAACACCTGCAGGAATGTTCCTTTGTTTTTGTGGTTTCCCCCATCTCTATGGTTCACCTGACAAGCAGAGACCTGTTTGATATGCTTCAAGATTCGAACATTACAGCACTGCCTTCATTTATTCAAATTATCCGCCACAAAGAAACATTTGTCTACGTACATATTAATAAAATCAGAGTGAGTGGTAGCAACTCTGTAATTGCTAATAACGTTGGCACAATTTGACATATTGCACGAAAGTTGGCTCTCGCTTAACCTGCCAAGGTCAAGTTATGCATTTCAAATGTGAAATGTCATACAATGTGTCAACGTGGTGGACGAACAGATTTTGGGATTTCTTTTACATCCTTTATTAAATTTTTCTCTTCACTATCACAAAAAATGCAGAACAAAATTGCACCACACTTGTATTGAAGTTAGAACTTTAATAGCAGGTCATTTAATGTGTTCAATAACTTTTTAGATGTGTGCATTACAAAATAGTGTCAAGCGCATTTTTTAAGGGTTAACTTTTTGTGGATTAGGGCATTAGGTTTCAAACTATTCACAATCTTTTGTTTCACTAACTGATCAAAAACATTTTCAAATGTGCAGTTGTAATGAGTTGCTGGGATAGATTTTTTTCACTATCATGCTTTTTAGGTCGAGCCTAGGTAGTGGATGCGCTGTCTCTCGACATGCTGTGTTCAGTCTATGGGCTTAGAGCCTGCCCCCTGCTTTGGATTGGCTTTAGTCAGTGTCATCCGTGGGCCTTTCTAAATTTCTTTCTTTTCATTGATGAAACGTTGCCTGCCTTTGGGTGTGTTGTTTGGGTGTGTTGTTCCCTCCCATGGACTGCTTCTGTTACATGTCCCCCTACTGTTTTGTTTTTTTATGTCTTTATTGGCGCACTCTTTATTTCAGGCTTGTTCTTTCTTTCCTGCTCATCGCTTGGTGTGGAGGCACTGTGCGCCCTCTGATGCAGCAGGGGGCAGGTCTTCTCCTCAAGCCTTCTATGGGTGCAACTGCCGCCCGCTCACTGTTTATTAAGCCCCAAGTTCCAATTATAGTATATGTGAAGCGAGCACAAACCCGAAGGCGATTGAGCTGGTAAATAATGTCTACTTTTCATAATATTACAAAGTAAGGGTGCTTATTTAAAGTAGACTTTTCAACTGTGAGTTAGTCTATGGCTACTGTTTCTTACGTAGTCCTCGATATCTAGTAAATTATTCACACTTTAACTAAAAAACTTTGCAACAACATTGCCTTTCATTCTATTGAAAACGTGGAGCATCATGAACATGCAAATATTGTCAATGATGTCACGACAGGTCGCTCTCTTCTTTATTGTAAGCGAAACTCATACTCTTGTAAGACCTGGAGATAAGACTATGATGGAGGTCTTGTTCAGTGCAATTAGAAATAGCGGCTATGTTGGAAGGCGATTGTTCTGTGTGAAACAAGCACACGAACTTAGTGAGAGAAATGGAATTACTCAT
This sequence comes from Calotriton arnoldi, assembly GCA_963921515.1. Taxonomy (NCBI): domain Eukaryota; kingdom Metazoa; phylum Chordata; class Amphibia; order Caudata; family Salamandridae; genus Calotriton; species Calotriton arnoldi. Next base: position 2,493,299 of record CAWUFW010000357.1, read on the forward strand.
AAGAGGATTCACACTCTCTTTTTTGAAGTAGTCGGATTTGTGGTTCTGAGTGTTTATTTTTTGCTGTTGCCCCTGAGTGTCTATTAGGAGCCACCTACCCCTCGCTTTGCACTTTTGCCCCCTGCGGCCCCTCTCTGACCCAGCCTGCGCTGCACCATTGTACTCACACAATAGCCCCAGCACTCTAAGCCGTCTACCAAAATGGTTTCCGGAGCAGCACAGGACCAAGCGCAGCCACCTGCTTCTCCTCCAAAACAAAACAAACCGGTGAGTTCAGAACACCTCCAGTCCCTGACAAGAATGCTGGTCATGGTCATTTCACTTAAAGCCCTTCCCGTGCCTCTCCCACTGTCATGGGGTGTTGCTTACTCTTTCGCTCCCATGCTGCCCGGCCTCTCACTTGCCCTCTCCCCGTCCCCCCGTATTTCTTGTGCACACACTTCAAATGTGAAAACATCTGGTTTTACTAGTTGGTGAGCCTCTATGAGGGCTTTCAACAACGTACTTTCTTCCCTAATTTAAGTGGTTGCTTTATAAGTTCCATGTGTCGTTATAACAGTTTTCACTTCTCTCTTTGCGTTTATAAACATGAACCTTTGCTTGGTGCAACTCTGACAGCATGACGCTTCTCATATAGGTGCGTTCTGCTAACAATCTCGGCATTCACTTTCTGTTGTTGAGAAATACACACACCTCTGTTATTTTGAAACCAAAATAGCAGTTGTGGTATTGAATGGTGTTTTGAGAAAATACACAGGTTTGCTCAACTGTTTAGAGTTGTGCTTTTATTTTGTAAAGCATTGATTTTCGTATCCTTAAACATGCTGATCACTCATAGTACAGTTTGAATTTTTGTTTGATGCAAATTGGTCTGTTTTGGAATGTTGATCATAACACTGATCCCACCACATAAGAGAACTGTTGCGCGTGTGATGCGTTACATGCCTTCCTAAGAAAGCAACACAGCCAAAGATAAGCTGCATGTTTTTTCACACATGGCATGGACTGCTATTATCTCTGACCCGTGTCTGCCGGCCAAGTGCCACTCGGGGTCCTTCGAACAGCAGTAGCAGGAGTGCTGAATAATCATTTTAAATAGTAAAATATAAATAAACTATGTGGAGCACCCAAAGAACTGCCAGGCTGCGTTTATTACGGTGCATCTTAGTCCCAAATTCTGAGTCTGAGTATCTTTAAAGGCACGGCCAGTATGGGGTGGTATACTTTGTCACCGCGCCGGGATTTAACTCTTCACTAAAATAACATTGCAATTGGCCTCCTCATTACAGATGGTCTTTGTTTACCGATGTCTGCTGACATAAAACTGCAGCATCGTGGCTGCCGCACTGCTCCGCACAAGAAGTCTGCACATGGCTGGAACAAACACACGTGTGCGTAAACACCTCTTCCTTCACTGCTGAGTGCTTCATGCAATGCAGCTACCACAGTCGGCTCCGACACCCACCAGTTGGCTTCCATTACTACCGGTAGTACAAGGAAATGTTCCACCTGCCCTCAGTCTGTGCTTCTTCCAGGGTTCTTTTTATTTTATTCTATGGGCCCAGGTGCATGATTCATTACTTGTTTCTATTTACTGACACATTGACATAACTGCGTCTCATTAGGAGATGGCAGTTAACAGTGCAGATTGTAGATGCCGGTTCTTCCACCAGGCCCATGACACCAAAACAGTAATTATTGAAAGCAGGCAACCTTTCATAGCTAAGTTCCAATACTTTTGGCGTCTTTTGACATTACGTCTCTGTAGTAATTACGAAGCGCACTCCAAGGGTGAAGTCAACAAGCAATTTATTTCTCCATCGCAGATCGAGGCTCCTTTGCCTGCTCAGCCGTGAACTGTCCGCGGCTTCAATCGTTACTCCGTTTACATCGAATGCTCAGCCGAGAATTCCATGTGTCAACAAAACAACGGCACCGCGGGACAGTCACGAGAAACAGCATGCCACCATGAACACATTTAAGTCACAACAGTCTCTCTATTTGCCTGCTTCATCCAGCATGAGTTAGTTGAGGGAAGCAAGAGAACCAGGATAAAATTCTGCATGCCTAAACACTTATAAGGCCCAAAAGGCGAGACCTATTGGCTATGCCAATGCTTGTTATATATTCCTGCCACTGCACGCAATGGTATGATTTTTGTCCCTCTTCTGTAGCTATGAAACTCTGCTGCTGGCAGCTGGTGGGAAGGTATCCTTCTCATGAAGTTGTGTACACCAATGGGGTCAACTGGATTCATGGAACTGCCAGTACAACCGACCATGTCTTGTCATCACATATGTCAGACACTACTGCAGCTGTCACTTCTGCCTTGTGTGTGGAGGCCATTTTTTGTGATGGTCCAGCCTTCATCCTGCCCTGATATTCACTATTTATGTTTTGTTGTTCCATTCCAGGGAAGGGAGGGAATTCACAGTTCTTTAGTGTATTGTAAAATATTTTTTTCCTGGGAGTAAAAGTGAATCCCAGTCAGTCAAACTAGAGAAAGTGATGAGATTTCAATATCATAGAGTTCTGATTACATGAGTTGTATTCTTCTACTGTAATACTGGAGAAGACTCTATTTAATTTGGTTTAAGCACTTCATAGAAGAGCATCTGTTTTCTTCCTCTCTCTGCTTTTCATATCCCCAACCAACTGCGTTCTCTCTTCACTCCTAAGCATCGAGATAATGTCCACTCCGGTCCTATTTCCAATTCCTTTCCCTATGTTTTTTTCAAAATACATTTTTATTTTTTGATGAGGGCCTGGAAGCTGCAACATGCTACTGGGTAGCTCACTCTTTCATGCTCCCACTTCCTCACTTCCTTCCACTCCCGATGCTGCCCGCCCTGCTCCTAATCCCACGTTAAAATTATATATATATACATACATACACATATATGTATATATAAACAGCGAAAATGCCCCGCTGCAAGGTTTGCAGATCCGGCGATTAGACCTCTAATGCGCTGATGGAACGGTGAGGTCCGTGTTGCGAGACCATGAATGAACAATGTTGGGGTGTCACCTGGTCCCCATCAACCCACTGGGGCAAGATTGTGTTTTATTGAAAGAGCAGAGGCAGCATCTACTGTGATAACAAAGATGAACGAACAACAAGTACCAGCATGCAGTTTTCGCATACGCCCACTGGGGCGGGACTTGGATTTATCAGGTGTTTGTCATAAAAGTCTGCCCCTGCCTTCCCTCCTTTACTGCCCGTGAACAAGGACACAGAGGTGTTTGAAACGCGTAGGGCTTGGCATTTTGATGTGGAGAAGGTGACCTCAACATTGAAGTCTGCAATTAAAGGTGTTAAGACTCACCGTGAGTGGCGTTTTCTTCATGGGCAAACTTTGTTGGATGTTTTAGCGGCTCGCCTAATCCTCGAAAACTCCCCGCTGCAAGGTTTGCAGAGCCGTCGATTAGACCTCTAATGCGCTGATGGAACGGTGAGGTCCGTGTTGCGAGACCATGAATGAACAATGTTGGGGTGTCATCTGGTCCCCATCAACCCACTGGGGCAAGATTGTGTTTTATTGAAGGAGCAGAGGCAGCATCCACTGTGATAACAAAGATGAACGAACAACAAGTACCAGCATGCAGTTTTCGCATACGCCCACTGGGGCGGGACTTGGATTTATCAGGTGTTCGTCATAAAAGCCTGCCCCTGCCTTCCCTCCTTTACTGCCCGTGAACAAGGACACAGAGGTGTTTGAAACGCGTAGGGCTTGGCATTTTGGTGTGGAGAAGGTGACCTCAACATTGAAGTCTGCAATTAAAGGTGTTAAGACTCACAGTGAGTGGCGTTTTCTTCATGGGCAAACTTTGTTGGATGTTTTAGCGGCACGCCTAAACCGCGAAAACGCCCCGCTGCAAGGTTTGCAGATCCGGCGATTAGACCTCTAATGCGCTGATGGAACGGTGAGGTCCGTGTTGCGAGACCATGAATGCACAATGTTGGGGTGTCACCTGGTCCCCATCAACCCTCTGGGGCAAGATTGTGTTTTATTGAAGGAGCAGAGGCAGCATCCACTGTGATAACAAAGATGAACGAACAACAAGTACCAGCATGCAGTTTTCGCATACGCCCACCGGGGCGGGACTTGGATTTATCAGGTGTTCGTCATAAAAGTCTGCCCCTGCCTTCCCTCCTTTACTGCCCGTGAACAAGGACACAGAGGTGTTTGAAACGCGTGGGGCTTGGCATTTTGGTGTGGAGAAGGTGACCTCAACATTGAAGTCTGCAATTAAAGGTGTTAAGACTCACCGTGTGTGGCGTTTTCTTCATGGGAAAACTTTGTTGGATATATATATACATATATATATATAAACCAAATGCCCTTGAGCAGCGGGAGAGCACTCAACGGCGTTCTTCTCATTCAAAGCCTCGCTGCAGCTCGCCTCCCTGCTTCCTGTGATAATAGGATAAAGCCGACGCGTTTCGAGGCATTGCGCCTCTTTTCTCAGGCTGACAGGAATACACCGTGGGCTCACCATTGACTCTCTTTTATTAGCAAATTGACATCATCGCACTTAGTAGGCGTGGCAACACTAGCCTAATGGCATGCTGGAACTTGTAGTCCCCAATGGTGAGTATCATTATTCTCCTATAGTAGGTACAGTGTATTGAAGTCTCTTAACTCCTTTATTTCTTTAGTAGGATGGAATGCAGGAAAAGCGGGCTTTGTTTTGCGCATAAGAGCGCCGTGCCTCATGATGTGGAACAGTTCCACTCCACAGCCTTTTCTTTTGATTATGGAAAATGGTGCTTCTCCCCACGGCAGGAGCCGCCGTGTAAAAATGTGAAAACCAAATGCCCTTGAGCAGCGGGAGAGCACTCGACGGCGTTCTTCTCATTCAAAGCCTCGCTGCAGCTCGCCTCCCTGCTTCCTGTGACAATAGGATAAAGCCGATGCGTTTCGAGGCATTGCGCCTCTTTTTCTCAGGCTGACAGGAATACACCGTGGGCTCACCATTGACTCTCTTTTATTAGCAAATTGACATCATCGCACTTAGTAGGCGTGGCAACACTAGCCTAATGGCATGCTGGAACTTGTAGTCCCCAATGGTGAGTATCATTATTCTCCTATAGTAGGTACAGTGTATTGAAGTCTCTTAACTCCTTTATTTCTTTAGTAGGATGGAATGCAGGAAAAGCGGCATTTGGTTTTCATATATATATATATATATATATATATATACACCAACATCCTCCGTGTACCGGAGCCCCCAACCCTTCAGGGCGGCCTCTTTCAATAGTGGGTACGGAGCAGCCCACCAGATCCAAAGCATGAAACACCACAATAGAGGCCCGTTACTGGAAAGATGCATTTATTCGTCACACAGCAGCACAAAGAAGCTTCCTGCTCCTTACGCGTTTCAGCGACCTCTGCCGCCTTGCTCACAGGTGGAAGCCATTGATAATGCAAAGTGCAGCGTGCATGCTTTAAAACAATAGTCACATGACCAGTTGATGGTGAACTACAAATCCCATAATGCAGGTATGTTTTTGCGTGAATACAAATGGGAAAATCCTCTTACAAAATGAACCTGCACGATGTAACAGTGGAAAAATATCAGTGCAACTGGTCCTGTTGTTTGTAATTCTGTTAATGCAAAGTGCTCAATTGTTCCAAACGTGCGTTGAAAAATGCTCATCTCCAGCACGATCAAAAAGGGAAAGTCCTCCTTTTCGAATCCCTTCCATGCGCTCTCTGAGTTTGCTAATTAGCTTAACCTTACGTAGGCCTGGAGAGTACAAGTGGGTCATGCTCCTCATAAAACATACACCAACATCCTCCGTGTGCCGGAGCCCCCAACCCTTCAGGGCGGCCTCTTTCAATAGTGGGTGCGGAGCAGCCCACCAGATCCAAAGCATGAAACACCACAATAGAGGCCCGTTACTGGAAAGATGCATTTATTCGTCACACAGCAGCACAAAGAAGCTTCCTGCTCCTTACGCGTTTCAGCGACCTCTGCCGCCTTGCTCACAGGTGGAAGCCATTGATAATGCAAAGTGCAGCGTGCATGCTTTAAAACAATAGTCACATGACCAGTTGATGGTGAACTACAAATCCCATAATGCAGGTATGTTTTTTGCGTGAATACAAATGGGAAAATCCTCTTACAAAATGAACCTGCACGATGTAACAGTGGAAAAATATCAGTGCAACTGGTCCTGTTGTTTGTAATTCTGTTAATGCAAAGTGCTCAATTGTTCCAAACGTGCGTTGAAAAATGCTCATCTCCAGCACGAATAAAAAAGGGGAAAGTCCTCCTTTTCGAATCCCTTCCATGCGCTCTCTGAGTTTGCTAATTAGCTTAACCTTACGTAGGCCTGGAGAGTACAAGTGGGTCATGCTCCTCATAAAACATACACCAACATCCTCCGTGTACCGGAGCCCCCAACCCTTCAGGGCGGCCTCTTTCAATAGTGGGTACGGAGCAGCCCACCAGATCCAAAGCATGAAACACCACAATAGAGGCCCGTTACTGGAAAGATGCATTTATTCGTCACACAGCAGCACAAAGAAGCTTCCTGCTCCTTACGCGTTTCAGCGACCTCTGCCGCCTTGCTCACAGGTGGAAGCCATTGATAATGCAAAGTGCAGCGTGCATGCTTTAAAACAATAGTCACATGACCAGTTGATGGTGAACTACAAATCCCATAATGCAGGTATGTTTTTTGCGTGAATACAAATGGGAAAATCCTCTTACAAAATGAACCTGCACGATGTAACAGTGGAAAAATATCAGTGCAACTGGTCCTGTTGTTTGTAATTCTGTTAATGCAAAGTGCTCAATTGTTCCAAACGTGCGTTGAAAAATGCTCATCTCCAGCACGATCAAAAAGGGAAAGTCCTCCTTTTCGAATCCCTTCCATGCGCTCTCTGAGTTTGCTAATTAGCTTAACCTTACGTAGGCCTGGAGAGTACAAGTGGGTCATGCTCCTCATAAAACATACACCAACATCCTCCGTGTGCCGGAGCCCCCAACCCTTCAGGGCGGTCTCTTTCAATAGTGGGTACGGAGCAGCCCACCAGATCCAAAGCATGAAACACCACAATAGAGGCCCGTTACTGGAAAGATGCATTTATTCGTCACACAGCAGCACAAAGAAGCTTCCTGCTCCTTACGCGTTTCAGCGACCTCTGCCGCCTTGCTCACAGGTGGAAGCCATTGATAATGCAAAGTGCAGCGTGCATGCTTTAAAACAATAGTCACATGACCAGTTGATGGTGAACTACAAATCCCATAATGCAGGTATGTTTTTTGCGTGAATACAAATGGGAAAATCCTCTTACAAAATGAACCTGCACGATGTAACAGTGGAAAAATATCAGTGCAACTGGTCCTGTTGTTTGTAATTCTGTTAATGCAAAGTGCTCAATTGTTCCAAACGTGCGTTGAAAAATGCTCATCTCCAGCACGATCAAAAAGGGAAAGTCCTCCTTTTCGAATCCCTTCCATGCGCTCTCTGAGTTTGCTAATTAAGCTTAACCTTACGTAGGCCTGGAGAGTACAAGTGGGTCATGCTCCTCATAAAACATACACCAACATCCTCCATGTGCCGGAGCCCCCAACCCTTCAGGGCGGCCTCTTTCAATAGTGGGTACGGAGCAGCCCACCAGATCCAAAGCATGAAACACCACAATAGAGGCCCGTTACTGGAAAGATGCATTTATTCGTCACACAGCAGCACAAAGAAGCTTCCTGCTCCTTACGCGTTTCAGCGACCTCTGCCGCCTTGCTCACAGGTGGAAGCCATTGATAATGCAAAGTGCAGCGTGCATGCTTTAAAACAATAGTCACATGACCAGTTGATGGTGAACTACAAATCCCATAATGCAGGTATGTTTTTGCGTGAATACAAATGGGAAAATCCTCTTACAAAATGAACCTGCACGATGTAACAGTGGAAAAATATCAGTGCAACTGGTCCTGTTGTTTGTAATTCTGTTAATGCAAAGTGCTCAATTGTTCCAAACGTGCGTTGAAAAATGCTCATCTCCAGCACGATCAAAAAGGGAAAGTCCTCCTTTTCGAATCCCTTCCATGCGCTCTCTGAGTTTGCTAATTAGCTTAACCTTACGTAGGCCTGGAGAGTACAAGTGGGTCATGCTCCTCATAAAACATACACCAACATCCTCCGTGTGCCGGAGCCCCCAACCCTTCAGGGCGGCCTCTTTCAATAGTGGGTACGGAGCAGCCCACCAGATCCAAAGCATGAAACACCACAATAGAGGCCCATTACTGGAAAGATGCATTTATTCGTCACACAGCAGCACAAAGAAGCTTCCTGCTCCTTACGTGTTTCAGCGACCTCTGCCGCCTTGCTCACAGGTGGAAGCCATTGATAATGCAAAGTGCAGCGTGCATGCTTTAAAACAATAGTCACATGACCAGTTGATGGTGAACTACAAATCCCATAATGCAGGTATGTTTTTTGCGTGAATACAAATGGGAAAATCCTCTTACAAAATGAACCTGCACGATGTAACAGTGGAAAAATATCAGTGCAACTGGTCCTGTTGTTTGTAATTCTGTTAATGCAAAGTGCTCAATTGTTCCAAACGTGCGTTGAAAAATGCTCATCTCCAGCACGATCAAAAAGGGAAAGTCCTCCTTTTCGAATCCCTTCCATGCGCTCTCTGAGTTTGCTAATTAGCTTAACCTTACGTAGGCCTGGAGAGTACAAGTGGGTCATGCTCCTCATAAAACATACACCAACATCCTCCGTGTGCCGGAGCCCCCAACCCTTCAGGGCGGCCTCTTTCAATAGTGGGTACGGAGCAGCCCACCAGATCCAAAGCATGAAACACCACAATAGAGGCCCGTTACTGGAAAGATGCATTTATTCGTCACACAGCAGCACAAAGAAGCTTCCTGCTCCTTACGCGTTTCAGCGACCTCTGCCGCCTTGCTCACAGGTGGAAGCCATTGATAATGCAAAGTGCAGCGTGCATGCTTTAAAACAATAGTCACATGACCAGTTGATGGTGAACTACAAATCCCATAATGCAGGTATGTTTTTGCGTGAATACAAATGGGAAAATCCTCTTACAAAATGAACCTGCACGATGTAACAGTGGAAAAATATCAGTGCAACTGGTCCTGTTGTTTGTAATTCTGTTAATGCAAAGTGCTCAATTGTTCCAAACGTGCGTTGAAAAATGCTCATCTCCAGCACGATCAAAAAAGGGAAAGTCCTCCTTTTCGAATCCCTTCCATGCGCTCTCTGAGTTTGCTAATTAGCTTAACCTTACGTAGGCCTGGAGAGTACAAGTGGGTCATGCTCCTCATAAAACATACACCAACATCCTCCGTGTGCCGGAGCCCCCAACCCTTCAGGGCGGCCTCTTTCAATAGTGGGTACGGAGCAGCCCACCAGATCCAAAGCATGAAACACCACAATAGAGGCCCGTTACTGGAAAGATGCATTTATTCGTCACACAGCAGCACAAAGAAGCTTCCTGCTCCTTACGCGTTTCAGCGACCTCTGCCGCCTTGCTCACAGGTGGAAGCCATTGATAATGCAAAGTGCAGCGTGCATGCTTTAAAACAATAGTCACATGACCAGTTGATGGTGAACTACAAATCCCATAATGCAGGTATGTTTTTTGCGTGAATACAAATGGGAAAATCCTCTTACAAAATGAACCTGCACGATGTAACAGTGGAAAAATATCAGTGCAACTGGTCCTGTTGTTTGTAATTCTGTTAATGCAAAGTGCTCAATTGTTCCAAACGTGCGTTGAAAAATGCTCATCTCCAGCACGATCAAAAAGGGAAAGTCCTCCTTTTCGAATCCCTTCCATGCGCTCTCTGAGTTTGCTAATTAGCTTAACCTTACGTAGGCCTGGAGAGTACAAGTGGGTCATGCTCCTCATAAAACATACACCAACATCCTCCGTGTGCCGGAGCCCCCAACCCTTCAGGGCGGCCTCTTTCAATAGTGGGTACGGAGCAGCCCACCAGATCCAAAGCATGAAACACCACAATAGAGGCCCGTTACTGGAAAGATGCATTTATTCGTCACACAGCAGCACAAAGAAGCTTCCTGCTCCTTACGCGTTTCAGCGACCTCTGCCGCCTTGCTCACAGGTGGAAGCCATTGATAATGCAAAGTGCAGCGTGCATGCTTTAAAACAATAGTCACATGACCAGTTGATGGTGAACTACAAATCCCATAATGCAGGTATGTTTTTTGCGTGAATACAAATGGGAAAATCCTCTTACAAAATGAACCTGCACGATGTAACAGTGGAAAAATATCAGTGCAACTGGTCCTGTTGTTTGTAATTCTGTTAATGCAAAGTGCTCAATTGTTCCAAACGTGCGTTGAAAAATGCTCATCTCCAGCACGATCAAAAAGGGAAAGTCCTCCTTTTCGAATCCCTTCCATGCGCTCTCTGAGTTTGCTAATTAGCTTAACCTTACGTAGGCCTGGAGAGTACAAGTGGGTCATGCTCCTCATAAAACATACACCAACATCCTCCGTGTACCGGAGCCCCCAACCCTTCAGGGCGGCCTCTTTCAATAGTGGGTACGGAGCAGCCCACCAGATCCAAAGCATGAAACACCACAATAGAGGCCAGTTACTGGAAAGATGCATTTATTCGTCACACAGCAGCACAAAGAAGCTTCCTGCTCCTTACGCGTTTCAGCGACCTCTGCCGCCTTGCTCACAGGTGGAAGCCATTGATAATGCAAAGTGCAGCGTGCATGCTTTAAAACAATAGTCACATGACCAGTTGATGGTGAACTACAAATCCCATAATGCAGGTATGTTTTTGCGTGAATACAAATGGGAAAATCCTCTTACAAAATGAACCTGCACGATGTAACAGTGGAAAAATATCAGTGCAACTGGTCCTGTTGTTTGTAATTCTGTTAATGCAAAGTGCTCAATTGTTCCAAACGTGCGTTGAAAAATGCTCATCTCCAGCACGATCAAAAAAGGGAAAGTCCTCCTTTTCGAATCCCTTCCATGCGCTCTCTGAGTTTGCTAATTAGCTTAACCTTACGTAGGCCTGGAGAGTACAAGTGGGTCATGCTCCTCATAAAACATACACCAACATCCTCCGTGTACCGGAGCCCCCAACCCTTCAGGGCGGCCTCTTTCAATAGTGGGTACGGAGCAGCCCACCAGATCCAAAGCATGAAACACCACAATAGAGGCCCGTTACTGGAAAGATGCATTTATTCGTCACACAGCAGCACAAAGAAGCTTCCTGCTCCTTACGCGTTTCAGCGACCTCTGCCGCCTTGCTCACAGGTGGAAGCCATTGATAATGCAAAGTGCAGCGTGCATGCTTTAAAACAATAGTCACATGACCAGTTGATGGTGAACTACAAATCCCATAATGCAGGTATGTTTTTGCGTGAATACAAATGGGAAAATCCTCTTACAAAATGAACCTGCACGATGTAACAGTGGAAAAATATCAGTGCAACTGGTCCTGTTGTTTGTAATTCTGTTAATGCAAAGTGCTCAATTGTTCCAAACGTGCGTTGAAAAATGCTCATCTCCAGCACGATCAAAAAGGGAAAGTCCTCCTTTTCGAATCCCTTCCATGCGCTCTCTGAGTTTGCTAATTAGCTTAACCTTACGTAGGCCTGGAGAGTACAAGTGGGTCATGCTCCTCATAAAACATACACCAACATCCTCCGTGTGCCGGAGCCCCCAACCCTTCAGGGCGGCCTCTTTCAATAGTGGGTACGGAGCAGCCCACCAGATCCAAAGCATGAAACACCACAATAGAGGCCCGTTACTGGAAAGATGCATTTATTCGTCACACAGCAGCACAAAGAAGCTTCCTGCTCCTTACGCGTTTCAGCGACCTCTGCCGCCTTGCTCACAGGTGGAAGCCATTGATAATGCAAAGTGCAGCGTGCATGCTTTAAAACAATAGTCACATGACCAGTTGATGGTGAACTACAAATCCCATAATGCAGGTATGTTTTTTGCGTGAATACAAATGGGAAAATCCTCTTACAAAATGAACCTGCACGATGTAACAGTGGAAAAATATCAGTGCAACTGGTCCTGTTGTTTGTAATTCTGTTAATGCAAAGTGCTCAATTGTTCCAAACGTGCGTTGAAAAATGCTCATCTCCAGCACGATCAAAAAGGGAAAGTCCTCCTTTTCGAATCCCTTCCATGCGCTCTCTGAGTTTGCTAATTAGCTTAACCTTACGTAGGCCTGGAGAGTACAAGTGGGTCATGCTCCTCATAAAACATACACCAACATCCTCCGTGTACCGGAGCCCCCAACCCTTCAGGGCGGCCTCTTTCAATAGTGGGTACGGAGCAGCCCACCAGATCCAAAGCATGAAACACCACAATAGAGGCCCGTTACTGGAAAGATGCATTTATTCGTCACACAGCAGCACAAAGAAGCTTCCTGCTCCTTACGCGTTTCAGCGACCTCTGCCGCCTTGCTCACAGGTGGAAGCCATTGATAATGCAAAGTGCAGCGTGCATGCTTTAAAACAATAGTCACATGACCAGTTGATGGTGAACTACAAATCCCATAATGCAGGTATGTTTTTTGCGTGAATACAAATGGGAAAATCCTCTTACAAAATGAACCTGCACGATGTAACAGTGGAAAAATATCAGTGCAACTGGTCCTGTTGTTTGTAATTCTGTTAATGCAAAGTGCTCAATTGTTCCAAACGTGCGTTGAAAAATGCTCATCTCCAGCACGATCAAAAAGGGAAAGTCCTCCTTTTCGAATCCCTTCCATGCGCTCTCTGAGTTTGCTAATTAGCTTAACCTTACGTAGGCCTGGAGAGTACAAGTGGGTCATGCTCCTCATAAAACATACACCAACATCCTCCGTGTACCGGAGCCCCCAACCCTTCAGGGCGGCCTCTTTCAATAGTGGGTACAGAGCAGCCCACCAGATCCAAAGCATGAAACACCACAATAGAGGCCCGTTACTGGAAAGATGCATTTATTCGTCACACAGCAGCACAAAGAAGCTTCCTGCTCCTTACGCGTTTCAGCGACCTCTGCCGCCTTGCTCACAGGTGGAAGCCATTGATAATGCAAAGTGCAGCGTGCATGCTTTAAAACAATAGTCACATGACCAGTTGATGGTGAACTACAAATCCCATAATGCAGGTATGTTTTTGCGTGAATACAAATGGGAAAATCCTCTTACAAAATGAACCTGCACGATGTAACAGTGGAAAAATATCAGTGCAACTGGTCCTGTTGTTTGTAATTCTGTTAATGCAAAGTGCTCAATTGTTCCAAACGTGCGTTGAAAAATGCTCATCTCCAGCACGATCAAAAAGGGAAAGTCCTCCTTTTCGAATCCCTTCCATGCGCTCTCTGAGTTTGCTAATTAGCTTAACCTTACGTAGGCCTGGAGAGTACAAGTGGGTCATGCTCCTCATAAAACATACACCAACATCCTCCGTGTACCGGAGCCCCCAACCCTTCAGGGCGGCCTCTTTCAATAGTGGGTACGGAGCAGCCCACCAGATCCAAAGCATGAAACACCACAATAGAGGCCCGTTACTGGAAAGATGCATTTATTCGTCACACAGCAGCACAAAGAAGCTTCCTGCTCCTTACGCGTTTCAGCGACCTCTGCCGCCTTGCTCACAGGTGGAAGCCATTGATAATGCAAAGTGCAGCGTGCATGCTTTAAAACAATAGTCACATGACCAGTTGATGGTGAACTACAAATCCCATAATGCAGGTATGTTTTTTGCGTGAATACAAATGGGAAAATCCTCTTACAAAATGAACCTGCACGATGTAACAGTGGAAAAATATCAGTGCAACTGGTCCTGTTGTTTGTAATTCTGTTAATGCAAAGTGCTCAATTGTTCCAAACGTGCGTTGAAAAATGCTCATCTCCAGCACGATCAAAAAGGGAAAGTCCTCCTTTTCGAATCCCTTCCATGCGCTCTCTGAGTTTGCTAATTAGCTTAACCTTACGTAGGCCTGGAGAGTACAAGTGGGTCATGCTCCTCATAAAACATACACCAACATCCTCCGTGTACCGGAGCCCCCAACCCTTCAGGGCGGCCTCTTTCAATAGTGGGTACGGAGCAGCCCACCAGATGCAAAGCATGAAACACCACAATAGAGGCCCGTTACTGGAAAGATGCATTTATTCGTCACACAGCAGCACAAAGAAGCTTCCTGCTCCTTACGTGTTTCAGCGACCTCTGCCGCCTTGCTCACAGGTGGAAGCCATTGATAATGCAAAGTGCAGCGTGCATGCTTTAAAACAATAGTCACATGACCAGTTGATGGTGAACTACAAATCCCATAATGCAGGTATGTTTTTTGCGTGAATACAAATGGGAAAATCCTCTTACAAAATGAACCTGCACGATGTAACAGTGGAAAAATATCAGTGCAACTGGTCCTGTTGTTTGTAATTCTGTTAATGCAAAGTGCTCAATTGTTCCAAACGTGCGTTGAAAAATGCTCATCTCCAGCACGATCAAAAAGGGAAAGTCCTCCTTTTCGAATCCCTTCCATGCGCTCTCTGAGTTTGCTAATTAGCTTAACCTTACGTAGGCCTGGAGAGTACAAGTGGGTCATGCTCCTCATAAAACATACACCAACATCCTCCGTGTGCCGGAGCCCCCAACCCTTCAGGGCGGCCTCTTTCAATAGTGGGTACGGAGCAGCCCACCAGATCCAAAGCATGAAACACCACAATAGAGGCCCGTTACTGGAAAGATGCATTTATTCGTCACACAGCAGCACAAAGAAGCTTCCTGCTCCTTACGCGTTTCAGCGACCTCTGCCGCCTTGCTCACAGGTGGAAGCCATTGATAATGCAAAGTGCAGCGTGCATGCTTTAAAACAATAGTCACATGACCAGTTGATGGTGAACTACAAATCCCATAATGCAGGTATGTTTTTTGCGTGAATACAAATGGGAAAATCCTCTTACAAAATGAACCTGCACGATGTAACAGTGGAAAAATATCAGTGCAACTGGTCCTGTTGTTTGTAATTCTGTTAATGCAAAGTGCTCAATTGTTCCAAACGTGCGTTGAAAAATGCTCATCTCCAGCACGATCAAAAAAGGGAAAGTCCTCCTTTTCGAATCCCTTCCATGCGCTCTCTGAGTTTGCTAATTAGCTTAACCTTACGTAGGCCTGGAGAGTACAAGTGGGTCATGCTCCTCATAAAACATACACCAACATCCTCCGTGTGCCGGAGCCCCCAACCCTTCAGGGCGGCCTCTTTCAATAGTGGGTACAGAGCAGCCCACCAGATCCAAAGCATGAAACACCACAATAGAGGCCCGTTACTGGAAAGATGCATTTATTCGTCACACAGCAGCACAAAGAAGCTTCCTGCTCCTTACGCGTTTCAGCGACCTCTGCCGCCTTGCTCACAGGTGGAAGCCATTGATAATGCAAAGTGCAGCGTGCATGCTTTAAAACAATAGTCACATGACCAGTTGATGGTGAACTACAAATCCCATAATGCAGGTATGTTTTTGCGTGAATACAAATGGGAAAATCCTCTTACAAAATGAACCTGCACGATGTAACAGTGGAAAAATATCAGTGCAACTGGTCCTGTTGTTTGTAATTCTGTTAATGCAAAGTGCTCAATTGTTCCAAACGTGCGTTGAAAAATGCTCATCTCCAGCACGATCAAAAAAGGGAAAGTCCTCCTTTTCGAATCCCTTCCATGCGCTCTCTGAGTTTGCTAATTAGCTTAACCTTACGTAGGCCTGGAGAGTACAAGTGGGTCATGCTCCTCATAAAACATACACCAACATCCTCCGTGTACCGGAGCCCCCAACCCTTCAGGGCGGCCTCTTTCAATAGTGGGTACAGAGCAGCCCACCAGATCCAAAGCATGAAACACCACAATAGAGGCCCGTTACTGGAAAGATGCATTTATTCGTCACACAGCAGCACAAAGAAGCTTCCTGCTCCTTACGCGTTTCAGCGACCTCTGCCGCCTTGCTCACAGGTGGAAGCCATTGATAATGCAAAGTGCAGCGTGCATGCTTTAAAACAATAGTCACATGACCAGTTGATGGTGAACTACAAATCCCATAATGCAGGTATGTTTTTTGCGTGAATACAAATGGGAAAATCCTCTTACAAAATGAACCTGCACGATGTAACAGTGGAAAAATATCAGTGCAACTGGTCCTGTTGTTTGTAATTCTGTTAATGCAAAGTGCTCAATTGTTCCAAACGTGCGTTGAAAAATGCTCATCTCCAGCACGATCAAAAAGGGAAAGTCCTCCTTTTCGAATCCCTTCCATGCGCTCTCTGAGTTTGCTAATTAGCTTAACCTTACGTAGGCCTGGAGAGTACAAGTGGGTCATGCTCCTCATAAAACATACACCAACATCCTCCGTGTACCGGAGCCCCCAACCCTTCAGGGCGGCCTCTTTCAATAGTGGGTACGGAGCAGCCCACCAGATCCAAAGCATGAAACACCACAATAGAGGCCCGTTACTGGAAAGATGCATTTATTCGTCACACAGCAGCACAAAGAAGCTTCCTGCTCCTTACGCGTTTCAGCGACCTCTGCCGCCTTGCTCACAGGTGGAAGCCATTGATAATGCAAAGTGCAGCGTGCATGCTTTAAAACAATAGTCACATGACCAGTTGATGGTGAACTACAAATCCCATAATGCAGGTATGTTTTTTGCGTGAATACAAATGGGAAAATCCTCTTACAAAATGAACCTGCACGATGTAACAGTGGAAAAATATCAGTGCAACTGGTCCTGTTGTTTGTAATTCTGTTAATGCAAAGTGCTCAATTGTTCCAAACGTGCGTTGAAAAATGCTCATCTCCAGCACGATCAAAAAAGGGAAAGTCCTCCTTTTCGAATCCCTTCCATGCGCTCTCTGAGTTTGCTAATTAGCTTAACCTTACGTAGGCCTGGAGAGTACAAGTGGGTCATGCTCCTCATAAAACATACACCAACATCCTCCGTGTACCGGAGCCCCCAACCCTTCAGGGCGGCCTCTTTCAATAGTGGGTACGGAGCAGCCCACCAGATCCAAAGCATGAAACACCACAATAGAGGCCCGTTACTGGAAAGATGCATTTATTCGTCACACAGCAGCACAAAGAAGCTTCCTGCTCCTTACGCGTTTCAGCGACCTCTGCCGCCTTGCTCACAGGTGGAAGCCATTGATAATGCAAAGTGCAGCGTGCATGCTTTAAAACAATAGTCACATGACCAGTTGATGGTGAACTACAAATCCCATAATGCAGGTATGTTTTTTGCGTGAATACAAATGGGAAAATCCTCTTACAAAATGAACCTGCACGATGTAACAGTTTGGTTTCAAAGAAAATCAGCACTCACGGGGGCGCTTGAAGAACTTTATTGTACAGCAGCAAGCAACAAACGCGTTTCGGCGATCTGCCTTCTTCGGTGTTACTGACAAACCGGAAGAGACCATGTTTAAAAAACATTTCATTTGTGCATAACAATCAAGAAGGGACAAGCGCAATTGTGCGACCATGAGCGCCATTTTTTAAAGTCATATATATATATACAATTTATACAAAGCTGCTCAATTCATTTTAGATTACATTATATTCCACCACAGTCTTCTTTCTCTTTATCTAAATCACTACATTTCATATAGATTTTTATTGATCAAACGCGAAAACATTTCATTAATATTCGCGGCCGTTTATCGGCATGAGCAGAAGTATGCACCGTGGTATATTGTGATCGTGCCGTGGATCGGCTAATGTCCCTAATTTGCAACCTCTTGTTAATGCACTATTATGGTGATTACCTATAATATTTATACACAATTAAGAAACCAGTTACGCTTTTCCAGCCCTTTGTTGCCTTGCTGCCCTGTTTCTGCCCTTGCTGTGAGGGGAACTGCTCCAGTGATATTTGCTGTGACGGGAACGGCCAACGCGACCTTCTAAGTCAGTGGGACTACAAATCCCAGCAGCTTTGCGGCCCTACGAACGGCGGGACGCCCCTGTCGGCGCCAGGAGGCGCGTAAAAGGGCGCCCGGCTACCTGCAGCGCGGGACGCGCGTGGGGGCGCCCGGAGGAGGCCGGGCTGGGCCACCCCCTGAACACTACGCCTTTGGAATACAGTTATTTGGGGGCATGGCGAAGAGAAAGCCGAGAAAGGGGGGGGGGATTTAACGGGGACTCTGGACGCCTTTCTAACACGGGCGAAATCATTATTGACTCACGAAATACAGCTCACCGAGAAGAGACTTTCTTTGGACTCGATGACCGCCTGTAAAAGATCCTCATTAGGGGGCATTAGTGGTGCGATCTCGCCTACAGGAGCCACGGCACCCGCCCCGCAATCACTAGTAAATGTGGGTGACATTTTGGAGGGGGGGGGGGTGAGAGGAGCCTACTGTGTGTTGATGGAGGCCTGTTAAGGCCAACAATTTCGTCAAATAGGGGGTTTGATGGTCTGGGTGCTCAGATAGGAGTTCCTGACCCAGGGACTAGGGGTAGTGGGGATTTGCACTCTCGCCCAGACTCTGACCCCGTCCCTGTTTCGCTGATTGTGTCTGATGTTCAGAGCGTAGTTGACGGAAGTGATGATGAGGTCGGCACTAGAATTACTAGATCTAAAGGGTGCCAAAGGACTGGGCTAACCGAGATGCTAACAACTAATATAGAACCCTCGTCGAAACATCATAGGGGTGGAGCACTGCTAAAACAAAAACAGAAACAGAAGCCCAGGCCCAGGTCCAAGAAGTTACAATCTAAGTCAAGTACTCAGGATAATAGTAACGCATCACAGGGACCTCTGGCATGTCAGGGAATAGCTCCAACCCAACAGAACCGCCTGATATTAAACATGGAGGATTGCAATAATGATCCCTGGAAAAGATTTGAGACATTGTTCTCTGTCCTACTCGAGCCCATACTAAGCAAGTTAAATAGCTTAGAGGAGAAATTGTTAGGGCTGGAGAAAGCGTGTAGTATTCATATCAAACCACCACAGGAAAGAGGGCGGTGCATGCATGGTCAAGAGATGCCAATGCAGATATCTCGGCCAGCACAGGCGGAACATTTACGAGGCATGCAGGCAGATGGGGGAGGAGGTAATTCTTTACCAGAGGTCAATGTGCCGACAGAGGCACGTGTTGCGTTCCTAGGAGAGCCTGCAAATGAACATCATGCTCAAGGCGGGGGGGGGGGTCAGACAATTAATAGTCATGGAAATACAGTAATTCGTATCACGCGGGAGGGAAGCGGCAGGGACATGAATGGGAAGGGTAGCAGGGTAATTGAGGGTGGTATAGATGGGGTAGCAGCCTGCCCGAGGGATATCAGTGACAAAGGATTACTGTCAAGCCAACACCCATTGAGTAGAGTTGCTCTGCCTCAGAGAGACGATTTGCCAATAATTAATCTTCCTCCAGCCTGTTGTCCCTACACGGTTGTCCTTGTAGGTGTACCTGCCCAAACAATCACGCACGAGGAGTCCACTATACAATTAATTAATAAGGCAGCACACTGGTTCTCTAAATTTGTGAGATTCGACATTCGTGATCTTCGGCATATTTTGATGACTAGAAGGGTGACCTGGATAGGCAGTACAAGGAAATCCTTTTTTGGAGACTGTGTGATTGTCACTTTTAGATATTCATGGTTGGCACACTCAATCCTTTCTCATGCAGAAAATTTATTTGATTTGGAGACTGGTATAAAACCCTTGCCTCTGGGCTTTTTTTATAGACCAGGGACAAGAGGTATGGTTAATCAGGCTGGGGAGAACCAGGACCAATATAACACCAGTGGGGGTAGGGGCAGACCAGTTCATCTAAGTAATGTTTTTGCCCCGCTGGGTGATTTGAACGAAAATGATTGACTGCCTGAATGTAGGATCGGGGGTGACCGTGAGTTTGTTGGAGTTTGTTGGAGTTTGTTGGAGCCCGTGGTCGCTCAGAAAAGGAAGCTTGTGCAGGCCGGCGGGTTGGTGACAGTCCCATCATTGGAGTGTAGGGAATTAACCATCAGTGAGGAGAGAAGGGAGATCAGAGAGGGCAGTTTAGTTGACTCCGGGGATACTAGCGGGGTGCCCAACACTGATAGGAGCAAGAATGAAGGCTCTTTAAAAATTATATCCTGGAATATAGCTGGTGTAGCAAGTAAACTGGAGGATGCGCATTGGCTCTCCTTGGTAAGGCAATATAATATAATCTGTCTCCAAGAAACTTGGGCGACGGAGAATACGTGTTTTATAGAGGGATATAAAACCTTCTTTTGCCCGGCAATTAAACTCCGAGCCGGAAGAGCAAAGGGGGGCCTGATCGTGCTTGTGGATCTGAACCTCCAGGGAAGGTGGAAGGATCTGGCCTGTGACTCACATAATGTACAAGGGGTTAGACTCATAGCTAAGGGATGCAGGGTAACCATTTTGAACTTTTATAATGCCATACAATGCACACCACAGGGTTCAAATAGTTTATATGAATTAGATGTTTGGCTGGATCATCTCACTAGGAGTGGGCAGGGTGCAATGCACACGATTAGTAGCAGGCGATTTTAATTGTCATCTATGTCCGGACCTAAGGGTGACTCATGGCGATTGGTCTTCTTGTGCATTAAGTGATGGTATGCACATGGAACACACCCGGATGGGAAGGGAGTTGACGTGTCTCTTATACACACACGGGTTATCACATACGTTGGACATGGCTGATACTACGGAAGGCTCCCTGTTGGCCCCTACTTTTAAGGGAAGAGGCTGCCATTCAGTTATTGATTATATTCTGATTTCACAGGCAATGAAAAGATCCATCAGCAAATTTAATATTTTACACAGTGCATTTAGTGACCACAACCCGCTAATTCTAGTAGTTGATGTACACATCCAGGGTGTGGTCAGACAGACAAAGGATCAACTATTATCCACAGGTTGACCAAGGCAGGCGATTAAGATGGGCCCAGATAGATGAAGCAGGGTTCAATGTGGCTTTATTTGGCAAAGGCGCTAAAGATATTATGAATTGCCTGGATCTAGAGGTTGAAGGGGCTGATCTTATTGAGGCTTTTACAAATATTGCCGCCATTGTCACCAAGTTGCTGAAAACACAGTCACGTGGGCACAGGGGGGATTCCCAAGATGGTTCAATCACCAATGTTCGCTCACCCTTAGGAAATTGAAGGATGCTCTTAAGCAGTCTCCCAGGGATAGAGAGAGGGTGGTGGCGTGTCGCGCAAGCTATAAGTTAGTGTTAAAACAACGTAGAGGTCAACTACAGCGGACAGCTTGGGAGGAGCTCCTTGAAGCAGCGGAGCAGAAGGATTGCAGAAAGTGCAAAGCCTGCTCAAATAGTAAAAGGGTCCTGTCGTATAACATACCTAACACAGGGAAAAACAGAAAAATAACCAAGTTTATAACCTGCAGTACCACCCATGCAGTGTATGGCTTAATATGTCCTTGCGGGTTACGTTATATAGGCAGTACGATCCATCCACTCAAGATCAGAATATTAGAACATCTTAGGGCCATAGACAAAAAAGATGCAGCATATCCTGTGGCATGTCACTTTGCTGACAAACATTCAAGTGATAGAAATAAACTACAGTACTATGGTCTGGATTTTGTGTCTATGAGTGTGAGAGGAGGGGATAGAACTCGCAAATTGCGTAGATTGGAGTCCCGCTATATTATAGACCTGCTCACCAAATTCCCGAGGGGATTAAACAGTGGGGAAGAATTGGCTTCACATTTAGGTTCATGATCTGTCAATTTATGTGATTTTGAGCTGATACACAGCGTGATGAGATGAAGCCTCAGTAACTGGTTTCTTAATTGTGTATAAATATTATAGGTAATCACCATAATAGTGCATTAACAAGAGGTTGAAAATTAGGGACATTAGCCGATCCACGGCAAGATCACAATATACCACGGTGCATACTTCTGCCCATGCCGATAAACGGCCGCGAATATTAATGAAATGTTTTCGCGTTTGATCAATAAAAATCTATATGAAATGTAGTGATTTAGATAAAGAGAAAGAAGACTGTGGTGGAATATAATGTAATCTAAAATGAATTGAGCCGCTTTGTATAAATTGTATATATATATATGACATTACAAAATGGCGCTCATGGTCGCGCAATTGCGCTTGTCCCTTCTTGATTGTTATGCACAAATGAAATGTTTTTTAAACATGGTCTCTTCCGGTGTGTCAGTAACACTGAAGAAGGCAGATCGCCGAAACGCGTTTGTTGCTTGCTGCTGTACATTAAAGTTCTTCAAGCGCCCCCGTGAGTGCTAATTTTCTTTGAAACCAAAGAAAGAGGAGCGAAAATAAATTGCGGAGTCCACGGCCGCACACATGCACCCGCCCGAGAGTGCTTCACATGGAGGTGGAGTTGGAGCGTGATACACATATATATATTACCTACTGGCGATTGCCAGTAGGTAGTTATAGTTAGGACCTAGTTTCCATAGAAAAAGCATTTTTGACTTGCCTAGAACTTTGGCGTTGTTTGACCAACCTTCATGAAATTTTCCTCAAAATTGTCAAGGTAGGTTCTGTGTGTCATGGAAAGTTTGGGGGCGATCTGTGCAGTGGGGACGGGGAAATAGGGGCGCAAAATAAGGGTGCATTTGTAATGTTAATTCCCATAGGAACGTGTTGTCGAATCTACAGCCCGAATGCTGGACGGGATTACAGCAAATTTGGCAAAAAGGTAGATGTTGTTACGCAGATTGTGCTTTATGTTATTTGGTACAAATCCATTCAGTAGTTTTTCAGAAATTTAAGTTGAAAATTATAGTGATATCTCTGGTTGCAAAGCCTTCGCAAAAAAAGACGAGCTTGTGCAGGGAAATGCCCAGCTTTGATTGACTGCCAACACTTCAACCAGGAAGTGTTGGCAGCCATCTTGGGACTCGGCTTAAGCAAGTCCCAAACAAAAGTGAAAATAAAGAAAAATGGGCAGGGTAGGAATACCCTGACCCCCATGCCATGGTCTTGGGGTCCCCCTTGGACCCCGCCATGGCATAAAAGCATTTTTTTAAAACATTGCTGCAAAATCGCGATATTTAGGGCAAAAAATAATTTAAAAACAAACACAGGCTCCCGCACTTGCTTTTAAATAACCCCCAGGTAGGCCAGGTCCCGGGAGCATATAATAATAATAGGAGGCGGTGCACCGGCCCCCTTACTAGGGTTAATGAAAGCCCTGGGAACTGCCACCTCCCCGGGCACTTTTTATTATGTATGCGGGTGGGCCCACTGGGCCCGCCTGCAGCCCCGGGGCCTGCCCCCTGGTGCTAATTTCAATAATATGGGGGAGCCTTGCGGACCCCCCTGCCCTGGGCACCGCCACCTCCCTGGGGCAAAGATATTCAAACTGATGCAGGGGCCACCTTCCCGGGGCTATTGAATTAAATGAATGCGGGGGAGGCCCTTATGGCCTCCCCGCAGCCTCTGGGACTGCCACCTTCCCGGGGCTAAATGAGACAAATGCGGAGGGGTCCACGCAGCCCCCCCGCAGGCCCAGGGACTGCCACTTCCCCGGGGCTAAATTAAATAATTATGCATGAGGGGGCTCTGGCCCCCCCACACAGCCCTGGGGACCACCACCTCCTTGGGTAGCTCTAGAAAATTACAAAGGGGGGCCGCGCAGCCCCCGCAGCCCCAAGGACCACCAATTCCCTGGGGCTTAATTAACAAAGGAGGGGGTCTGCGTGGCCCCCTTTGTGGAGCCCTACTTGGCCCTGGGGACCGCCACCCCCCAGGGTCGCTCCAGCAATGTCCCGGTCTGCTCCGCTTTCTGCAAGCAAGAGCAGAAAATGCTCTTGCTTGCTGAAAGTGGAGCATGTCTGTTTCCCTGCCCACTGTCAAGCGAGCAGGGAAACAGACACATTGCTTTGAGATCCATAGCGCTGCATGTTAGCAGCTCCCTGGGTCTCCGCAGGAGCCCTGGAGGCACCCACTTTAAATGGGCAGGCTCCAGCGGATGTGGTCCCCGGGGCCCAATTTGGACCGGGAGGGGGGCAGCGCAGCCCCCCTCTCCCAACTGTAAAAGGACGGGCCCTGGGGGATGGTGTTCCCGGGGCCAAAATCGGCCCAGGCAGGAGTTGCGTTTGCGAAGTGGTGAAGAAAGGCGGCGTGGTCACCAAAAACCTCCCAGCAATCCCACTGTGTGGGACTTACTGGAGGTAACAGGAGGGGTAGTTTGCCCCCAAGAATCCTTAATTGCCAAGGGGAGTTCATTCCCCTACTAGCAGTGCACCAGGAGGTGTGTTTGCAGAGAGGTGGAGAAAGGGGGCATAGCCTCCGACAACCTCTCAGCAATCCTGCTGTGTGGGACTTACTGGAGGTGACAGGAGGGGTAGTTGGCCTCCAAGGACTTCCTTGGGGGCCAAGAAGCCCTCCTGTAAGTCCTACACAGTGGGTTTATTGAGAGCTGGTAAAAGACCCAGCCCTCTTTCTTCAGCACTCTGCAAACGTGACTATTACTTAAAAAACCTTAGAAAGTCACTGAAAAAACCCAAAGGTTACAGGGACATTATAGTTAGGCTGACATTTCACTCATACAAAACCAGAGAAATTCAGCTAATTATAACTCGCGCCCTCGAAATGCACTGCTCATGACCTCACATATTACATCGCTCATGACATGGTCAGTGACATAACTGATGACATCTCCAATGGCATCACTGATGACATCATCCACAAAATCACTAACACACCCAATCACAGCCCAAAGAACCTTTCATACACTCACTCTCACTTCCACACAACCAGACCCATACCAGTACTTATACACCCACTCACTGATTTATAGATCTACACACACATCTACTCACTCACTCTGACCACCTTTCTTTCTCATCATACTCATCCTTCAACACCCTCATCCTTTGCCTTCAAATTTCCCTACTCTCCTTCTACGCACCTCTCACTGCCCCCGCTCTCAATACATGCCTAACCACTGCCCTACGCCCAATAAACACTTTGCTCATCATTCTCCTGCTCCATCCTGCTCTATTGTCCTACTTCCTCAGACTCCTCTTTCATCTTCCTTCATCCATCTCTCACAACATCTTTATTGCCTTCTCCACTTTGACACTAATGACCCTCCTACCCTTCTCTCATTAACCCTCTCTCTCATGATATTTCTTCTTTTCCCTTCAACTCATTCCTTTACTCCTTTTTTATCCACCTCTTCCTTACCATTCTTTTTTTCTTATTCTTCCTTTTCTTTTACTTTACCCTCATATTTTCTATCCTCTCTCTCTACTCTAATCACTCTCCAACGCTCGTCTCTGTGCCATGCCACGGTTTCCCCTTGTCCACATCCTTGAATGCTTGCTCATGTTCATTCTGCATTAGCACCACTGTTGTGAAAATTATGGCCCTGTATTTTTCAGGACTTCTGATGAAAGGACACAACCACGTCCACAGATTCTACATACTCAATAGCTAATAACATATACTGGTCTAAGTGAGTTATTCACTCTACCTTTCAAAATGTCCCAAAACATCACTTTTATTTAAAGCTCAAATAAGTATGTTTCCACAGATAACCTAGCAGCTCAGAATTTGTATATCGATGAAATGACTTGAAAGTTATGTACAGTGCTTACTACCCCACTTTTGTGTCAAAAGGCTGAGTAAGAAATTTTTGACTTGTGAAGCCACAAATAGTAGGAACATCTCAGCAGCAAGTGCATTAGCCCACTATATTCTTTTCCCTTCAACTCATTCCTTTACTCCTTTTTTATCCACCTCTTCCTTACCATTCTTTTTTTCTTATTCTTCCTTTTCTTTTACTTTACCCTCATATTTTCTATCCTCTCTCTCTACTCTAATCACTCTCCAACGCTCGTCTCTGTGCCATGCCACGGTTTCCCCTTGTCCACATCCTTGAATGCTTGCTCATGTTCATTCTGCATTAGCACCACTGTTGTGAAAATTATGGCCCTGTATTTTTCAGGACTTCTGATGAAAGGACACAACCACGTCCACAGATTCTACATACTCAATAGCTAATAACATATACTGGTCTAAGTGAGTTATTCACTCTACCTTTCAAAATGTCCCAAAACATCACTTTTATTTAAAGCTCAAATAAGTATGTTTCCACAGATAACCTAGCAGCTCAGAATTTGTATATCGATGAAATGACATGAAAGTTATGTACAGTGCTTACTACCCCACTTTTGTGTCAAAAGGCTGAGTAAGAAATTTTTGACTTGTGAAGCCACAAATAGTAGGGACATCTCAGCAGCAAGTGCATTAGCCCACTATATTATTTTGTCAGTTGAGGACCTGTTACAGCAGCGCTTTCTAGCTACTCATGTAAACAAAAGAGACAGCGTTTTGGGAAAGAATAAATGCACAGTCACCGGTGTCCCTTAAATTATATTAGGCAGTGCAGCAGGTATTTCGTTGCACAATGGCAGCGCGTGTTGGCAGTCCAGCCACAAAAGAGCCTCCAGTGCTGTTCCATGATAATTAGTTAAAGTCTGTTGATTTTAGATAAAATCAAAACGTGTGACATGGACAGTTCTTTTACATATATGGCCACGAGTTAAGCATAGATTCACAGCAAGAAGAAAATAAAACAAACCACTACTTACATATATAAGCACATTTTTCAATTACTTTCTTTGGGAT
Source organism: Calotriton arnoldi (assembly GCA_963921515.1). Lineage (NCBI taxonomy): Eukaryota > Metazoa > Chordata > Amphibia > Caudata > Salamandridae > Calotriton > Calotriton arnoldi. The sequence continues at coordinate 2,519,924 of CAWUFW010000357.1, forward strand.
GACAAAATCTTATCCGATTGTTTCTGCAATATGGCGTCTCTTCAGTACTGTGTGATGACAGCTTGGGCGGTCTTTTCTGATGTAGTGGGAGTGTCACAAGTACCCTTGCTATTTACACATGCATGATAACAGCCACCATCCTGACTGACTTCACACCTATCCCTGGCACTTACAAGTAGCCCAGGGCATTGGTGCTCATCATGAAAGCCAAACAGTTAAGATGAGAAAGAGAGGCTGCAGGCCCAGGTAAATCATTAGGAAAAAAAATAAAAAGCTGTTTTTCTTCTTGTAAATCAGCCTTGGGTGGTCCATGGGGCTACCTTGGGAGGGCTTGCCCCGCCACCTGGCCTTCGCTCTAGAACCACCCTGCCCAAGGGCATTGGAATGAAGGCCAGACAAACCACCCACCTGTACCTAGTTTTTCTACTCGCAGGAGAACCACAAATTAAATGTGTAGCAAATTTAACATTGTCTATATAGGCTCCGTCCCCCAGTGAAATGCTTATATTTCTTTACGCATGTGTATTTAAGGGATTTTGGCGCTATTTGTACATATATTGATCTGTGTGGCCAACCAGAAGGGTCGGGTTTCACGGAGAGCTCGAGTATCAGTTATGCTTTCCAAGTAGCAGCACATGATTTAGAAAAGCTCTAAATGTAAAGCTTAAGATATGCATCCTCTCCCTTCGAGGGTACCATTTCACATCCAATTCCCACAGATATACGATTTGAAAAATGAGTCAGTGCTATCTGTGCACGTAGATAAACTGCAATAAACTAAAGAGTTGCCGCTTGCAGAGGATTCTCAGATGAAGAGGTGTCATGAAGCATGATATTTTAAGTGCTTCCTGACCGGGGGAGGGCCAGGGATTGCCAGTACACACACAGCCTCCAAGAAAAGCCTGCCAGAGCCTCGCACGGAGAAAATGATCATCGCATCCGGCGTTTCACGGCTGATCTCAGAGGACCCAGAACATTGTGCTCCTAGAGGGAGGATGCGGCCTCCTTCCTCTAATCCAGTTAAGAGGTGAACAGTGGCTTCCCTCGCAGGAGCGTGACAGCTCCTGGTATTCCAATCACAGCGCGCCTCTGACTTTTTCTGCTCCTCTTGTTTTACAACTCACCTCTGCATACCTGCTGATGGAGCAAGAACTCAGAATGAGACTTGCTCGTAAGCAATCCTCTCACAGTATTAATTAATTAAACTTTGTAATGTCTTTACTAATAAATGCATACATGATGGAGTGTTGGGCCCTAGGCCCACATGATGAGAAAGGAGGGACACAGGCACCAGTGGTATATGGCGATAACTGGCCACGAGCACGTGCACCCGGGCCCTTTTATTGCCGGGGCCACGTCACTCGTGACACCCGTGATGGATGGGTGTGGGGGTGCAGTGTGCCCACTCCCATAGGGGAGTGGCTACTAACTCAGTGTCTGCTGAGACACTAGAACGTGTCCAGCAGGACACTACATTCCTCCCCAACTTTAATGAAGAACGACAACAACAATTAGTTCAACCTGTGGAGAGAAATAAACAGTCAACTAAGCACCACAGGGTCCATCAGCCTTACGAGTCCGGTGGCAAGAGACGTCAGGCATGGGCCGGTGATTCCGCCTGCTGCAGGGCCATCGCGGCGGGCACTCGTAGTTTAACCTGAGGGGTTCAGGACACGACCGCTGGCTTTGATGACGTCCGCTGCATACCGTCAGTTCTCTGATGATGACATGTCTTGCATGGCTCCACGTTGCTGACGTCCGGGATGGTCTGTGGTGGGTTCTAACAGTTCATTTGGTGGGTTGCGTCATGAACCTGGATGGAGCCTACAGTGAGGATTCACAGAGGTGTTGCTGGACCGACTGTCCCTGTTGAACTGCTTGGCTGTTACCGGTAACCTGTCGGTGGGGCACCGTCTCTTCTCGCTCTCCCGCCTGGGGAGGCCCGTCGTCGGGGTTGCTGCGGGACTGTAGGAGGGCTGCGCTGTGGGCCGCTTGTGTGCCGTCTGGGGGCAGCTGCAGGACCGCTGAGGAGCCGTTACTTAGTCACACGCACAACCCTCACGGGTGGATGAGTCTTGGCTGAGACTTGCACTCGCTGCCGCGGTTCCGGTGTAGGCCAGGTTCACAGGTGGCTTCTAATTTCTTTAGTCGGCTGGCGGGGCAGCGGTGTATGATTCCAGTCCACTTGTGCTCTGGTAGTGGTGTTTGACGCATGTGCTGAGGGCTGGCGTGATGGTGGTTGCCAGCCATGTGGTGAGTCGGAATGACAGATGGTGGTGGCTTGCTGGGAGAGTTTGGATGTCAGGAGGGACTTAGCAGCCAGGTGTCTCCTCCTTGTTGAGGTTGGTCTTCGGTGGCGGCTTGACACGTAGAGTGTACGGATCCTCTCTTGCCTGATTTGGGGCCACTGCCGACTCCATCTTGAGGCGGTGTGAGGGCGGGCACTCAGTGCTGATCTTCACCCACGGCATTTGCGGCCTGGAGCAGGGATGCCGTTGACTTGGACTGCCGACACTCTGGGATGGATGGTCCCCTGGGGAAGCGTTGGGGAGAGACGCGGATTGCGCTTGCTGCGGCTTGTGCTCGGTTCTCCCGTGAGGCTGTATCCAGGGGCGTCGGTCCACGTTGGTGGCTGTCTGGTGTGTCTGGGTGTGCTCTTGGCTTGCTGTGAGTCCTCAGTCTTCTCCCTTTGTTGGTCTATTCAGCCCCCCTATGTTCCTCCGGTTTTCTTCTTTCTTCAAGGGTGTGACCGGGCTGTCACTCTTCTTCCCTTTTGTGTGACATGTCTGTCACTCTTCTTTTCTCGAGGGTGTTGCGCTTGGACCTCGAGGCGGCGCTGTCATGGCGCCGGCTTCTGCCTTCGCTCCAGCGCGCTCCTTGCTTGCTGGGCGACATGACGTCCGGTCGCTGGTTGTTGGAGCGCCTGTCGCTGTGGCGGCCGGCCACGTGGGGTGTGCAACTCCTCTTCTTGCCTGTCGTGGGTCACTGCCGACTCCGTCTTGAGGCAGTGCGAGGGAGGACACTCTGTGTGGTCTTCGGCGCACTGCGGGGTTTCGCTGGTGCAGTCGAGATGTAGTTGTTCTCTGTGCTGCGTTCAGCAGTGTTGCTTTGCGGAGATGTCTCTATCTCCTGGGCGCTTTCTTCTGGCACGTGGTGTGCCTGAGGTGTAGTTTGCGGTGGTGTCTGTACACCGGGAGGAACAACTGAAGCGATCTCTGCTCCGGCGGTGGCGTTGGGCAGCCACGTGTGGTGCGCGTTCTGCACCAGTCTTCTATTGAGCTGTTAGCGGGGACAGCGACCTTGAGACGTTGCTGTTCTGGCTGGTTGTCCACTCTTGTGGGTGGTGGCTGTCCGTGTGTAGCTCTGGGTTTCTCGCAGCTCCTTGCGGGGTTTAAGAGTCTCTCCCCGTACTTTGTAGAGGTGGTAGGCAGTGCTCTTGCCTATATGACGCTGGTTTGCGCTGGTGCAGCTTGGGGCCCCTTGGGGCTCTTGAGTGTGGCGGCTACTTGGAGACTTTGCTGTCGTCGAAGGTGTCCTTGCTGCTCGCGCTTGCAGGGTGCCGAGGGCCACACTCTGAGCATTCTCCTCTGAGGGCACGCTTTGCCGTGCCTGGTGCGGTCCGTCTCATCAACTGGGTGTGAGCAGGCAGTCTTCCTCGTCGTGGCGGTGCGCACTCTGAGATCTGTTGACTGCTGTTACCGGTTGGTTGGCAGGACGCTGTGCTGGGCTCTGGTACTGCTGGTCTGTAGGGTGCAGTGCAGCCACACTTGTCACTGGTCTGCTGGCGTCGATCGCGGTGGGCAGTCAGTGTGCTTGACCGCTCTTTGGATGCGCCGATGTGGAACCTCCTGCCAGGACCACTTTGCGATTTTCTCTTGCTGGCCATCCGCTCTGGCCAGGCAGTGTGTTCGTTCTTCAGCGCGTTGCGTCTGGGGAGCTACCAGGTGGCGCTGCGGTTGTCGCGGTGGCTTGCCCTGGTTGCTGTAGGCTTTGGGCTGCATGGGAGCCTTTGGTGATGTGCAGCCCGTTGGGTTGGCGCGCAATGTACCCTGTCTTCTGTGCTTCCCGTCTTGCTGGGCTTTGCTGTCCTTTGATCTTTGGCACTTTCCTGTGCTGAGGCAGTCCTGGGGCCTTGGTATCCCCTTGCTAGGTGCGGGTTTGGAGTCTCCCCTCTTCCAACTGTTGGCAGGAGCACTTAAGCATGTATGTTGGAGACGCTCCTGAGCAGTCAGATGGCACTGCAGCCACCTGTGCTGTGGTTTCTTTGTCGCTTATACGGTGTCTCTCCGTGGCCCCTAGGTGACTCTGTAGCCAACTCCTCGCGGAAAATGTCACTCACAGCTTGAACTGGAGGCTCTTGGTTGGGGGCTGTTGGCTGTTGCAGTACTAGGTATGTTTTGTGTGCAGACCTAGGCTGGGAGCTCCTGTCTGGGCCTGCTCAGCGTGGTTGCAGGAGAGCGTGTTGCCTCTCACACCCACCGGGTGGCAGCACTGTGTCTAAAGTGCTGGGCCCTGGTAGTCTGCTTCTGGGTTGCAGTCACTTAGCCAGTTTGCTGCAGGCTACGGAGTGCTGAAAGGGCTGGTGCAGGACCCTGTGCTGTGTTGGCAGATGCGGTTTGCACTGCTGACCACTAGGTGGCGCTGGCTGCAACTCTGGATGTCGCGGTAGCGTTACCGACGTGGTAGGCATCCAGGGATGTGAGCGCATGGGGAGCCGGTGCACTGTACGCCTTTCTGGAGTAGACGCGCTGCTGCTCCTGGCGCTGAGGAGACGATCAGTCCCCCCCCCCAGGCTGAAGAGTCTTGCGTGGTTCTCTCAAGGTTTGAGACCCATTCAAGCGGGCCTTGTGGGGTATGGGTGCGGCGCGACTAGCCGGCGCTAGGTGGCGCCGCCGGCACCTGCAACGGGCAGTTGCTTCCCCTCTGAAGGCAGGCCACCCGGGTCCGACGATGCTGGCAGGAGTTTGCCTTGCGGTTGGAGGTGAGAGTCCTGGGACCCTTGTGGGGAGCTGGTGGCCACTGGCAGCGTGGGCGGAAGGCCCAGTCACCGGCAGGTAGGGACACAGCCTGATTTGCGGAGTGCGCTGCGACTCCCTCGCTGATGCCAGTGGGCGGTGAAGCTTGCTTCTGTGGTGTGGGTTACAGGGCTGATCGGCTGCGGAGGCGGCCGCCTGGGCGCAGTTGAGGTCACATGTCCGGCATTACAGGGGGGTGTAGGCGCCCTCCCCGAACTCTCGTGTGTGCTGGGGAAGTCACGTCGCGCTGTGTTCCCTCTCGGCCTCCGGTGCAGAACCGGCGTGCGGGACAGCCTGTGGACGCCTCGAAACCCGGTTGGGGTCACTCCCAGGTTCGGAGACACCTGCGTTTCACGCACAGCGCCGGTGGCAGTGATCCTTTTCTCGGCTGCTTGCTTCTGCACCACTGACCTTCCGTAGTCGGGCTGGGCATCATCAGGGTTGAGGCAACGGCTGTGTGTGCTGGCGATGGGCACTAGTGGGTGTCCAGGCAGGCTATCGCGGCCCTCCGGAGCTGAGGAGGCGGTGATCAGGTGACGCAAAAGGCACAGTCCGCCCCGCGGACATGGGTGGCCGTAGACTTCGCGCCGGGGTGCCGCCGGTCGGGCTCCCTTCCTCCCCCACGAGGAACGAGGATGCGCAGACTGGTGGGCATGCGGGGTCAGCTACCCGCCTCGTCGCCAGTGTAGTGTTGGGCCCTAGGCCCACATGATGAGAAAGGAGGGACACAGACACCAGTGGTATATGGCGATAACTGGCCACGAGCACGTGCACCCGGGCCCTTTTATTGCCGGGGCCACGTCACTCGTGACACCCGTGATGGATGGGTGTGGGGGTGCAGTGTGCCCACTCCCATAGGGGAGTGGCTACTAACTCAGTGTCTGCTGAGACACTAGAACGTGTCCAGCAGGACACTACACATGAACACTATCCAAGTGAAGCTTGCCTATGTGTTTAAACTAATAAGTAATGCTTGTCTAATCCAAAATGGCCGCTAAAGCGCGGGAACTTCATTTGCGCATGTGTCAACCATATCACGTGGTATGACGTCTTTCTTTGCTTGGAGGGAAAACTTTGCTTCTGCGCAGTGTGCGTTAAAATGGCTGCTTAATGTTCTCACGTGCTAAAGCTTGCGCATTTGCTGCAATTAACACTGTGGTATTTAACGCTATTAATGCGGGATAGATTTATAATTAGGGCTCCCTGTTTTCCGTTTTTACGGATTTTTACAGATAAATACAGACAGAAAGCAATGTGTTTTCTGTCTGCATTTATTTTTAAAAGTGGATAAATACAGAAAATGGTGCTCCTTTAAGTGACTCTCCATGATGTCTTTGTTGAATTATTGGCCAGCAGCTGAGCATATGGACAGCATGGGAAACTAAAAAAAAAGGATGAAATGTATTTAAATAACAGCATTTGCCATCATACATTTATGGTATAATGCTAGTATTTACCAATGGATGTATTGTTATGTAATATTTGACAGCTTAAATAGCTAAAACACGACAGACATCAAAGTATGAGTGCGCGTCTATCAGTTAAATAAATATGGAAATTTACAGTTTTTCAACTTCATTTATACGCAAAACACAAAATAACTATGGATAAATACAGAAAAAATGGCTAAAAAATAGATATGGATAAATACAGACGGAAATGTTAAAAAAATAAATACCATAAAACCGGGAGCCCTATTTATAATTAAATGGGAATAGAGTAGAAATAGGGGGTATACAGTGAAGACATTTATTTGTGATTTTAATGTTTTCTTCTTTGACTTTTAATAGTTCGTAAATTGGGCCTGGGTTAACGGAATGGCAGCATGAAGCCAATGAGAAGTGCGCATGCGCCCTGAAAAACAAGGCATAGCGATGAAGTCAACTTGGACATCATCCAAGGCCATGACCTGGTGGCCAACTGTCAGGTTGTCAGTAGCACAAGAAGAAATCACAGAAAAGCGCCACTGACCTCTTCGTAGCGGCCAGCCGGAACGATGGCTTGTAGCGTGGCTTCCCTCCTTCCCTGAGCACTATCCCCCACAATGTAGGTATACACACTATGGAAGGGAGCACCCCGGGGAAAAGGGAAGGGGATAAAATAACAAAAGATCGCTGTGGGGGAGTAACGCTTGTCTCCTAGGTCTTAGAACATCTTTCTCCCTGATGATAGCACTGTATAGACACAAAGAGAGAGACAGAGATGAGAGGCAGCACAGGGAAATAAACATACAAAACAACAACAAGTTTTCACACTATGTCACACACTCACAAGGAGCCCAACAGCAATCCTCCAGAAGCAATCGAGGTACTTGCCCTCCTAGGACTCAATAAATTAGTTCCAGGTTTCTGTATGCACCGATAGTGCACAAGCAACAAGCAATGTCAATTTCCAAACAATTAGGGGTCTTTCACCACTGTTCAATTCACAGCGTGTGAGCCTGAAATCCAGAGTGCCTAGTAGCTGTAATAGTTTCAGCAGAAAACACTAATGTTCAATAATGTTTCATAGAAAACATGGTAATTAAATATAGTAACGCTAGTGCGCTGTAAACAGTTCCAGCGTTCGTGAGCTAGATATCAAAAAAAAGGAAATGAAAGTTGGGTTGAGAGGAGAACGCTCCGGCGCGTCTCTCTCTCTCTTCGCGATACCTGAATGCTCACGAGCCGGGAGCTCAGCCTCGCAAGCTTGATGTCTTGAAATGAGCACACGAGTGCTCTGACGGTCTCCGGAATCCTCGGGGAAAAACAGCGCCTCAGCCACGCTGCTCAGGACGGTCTCCAGCGGGGAATACCTTCCGCTACATACGATCGTGCCAAGATTGTCAAGCACCTACTTCCTGTAGAGGCGGTGCTTATATTCCTCTACTGTGCCCCATTGCCTTCTGGGACCTGTAGTGCAGTGGGCTCCTGTAACAGGCAAACCGGCGTCCACGCTTACAGGGAAGAAAGGTATGGCGCGTGTGTGCCCTATCTGCCCTTCCTTCATGTCTATGAAGTGTAATCGCGACAGAACCCCCTCTCAAGGATCGCTGACTCGGCGGTCATCCAGGTTTACCCGGATTTGTAGTATGGAAGCGTTCTACTAACTCAGGGCAGTGGAGATTCTGTACTGGTTCCCAGGTTCTATCTTCCACCCCAAACCCTTCCCAATCCACCAGATACTGCACTCGCCCTCTCACTAGTCGGGAATCCAAGAGTTTGCGTACTTCGAACTCATCCTGACCATCAATTTCCAAAGGGAGGGGTCGTTCAGGCAACCTCATGCTAACAGGACAGGGTTGGAGCAGTGAGACGTGGAATACAGGGTGGATGTGCCATGAACAGGGCAAGGACAGTCTCATGGCTACAGGGTTGATGATTTCCTCGATGCTGTAGGGACCGATGTATTTGGGTTTTAGTTTGTCTGCTCCCTTAAGGTGTAGGTTCTTAGTTGCTAACCATACCTTGTCCCCACCTGATAAACGGGTTCTTTGGTTCTTTTTCTGTCAGCGAAGTGTTTTTGTGCAAGTTGAGCTGAAGCCAGATGCTTTTTGGCGTCGATCAACACGGCCCTGAGATGAGCGTGATGTTCGTGGATGCTTGGAAGCCTAGATTCTATTTGCCATTCGAAAGGGAGCATGTTGGGATGGTGACCATAGAGGCAAAAGAACGGAGAACAACATAGCGTGGAGTGTTCCGCATTGTTGTAGGCGAACTCGGCCATCCATAGTAGTGTGTACCAGTTCGTGGTGTTTTGGAGGGTGAAACAACGGAGGTACTGCTCCAGAGTTTGATTTAAGCGCTCTGTTTTTCCATCCGTCTGAGGATGGTAGCTGGTAGAAAGCCTAGCTTCAATGTTCATAGTTGTACATAACGCCCTCCAAAAACGAGAGGTGAACTGTGTTCCCCGGTCTGTAATGAGAACACTGGGTATTCCGTGTACTCTCACCACGTGTTGAAGGAAAACAAGGGCTAATTCAGAAGATGTAGGCAAACGTTTCAAAGGAACGAAGTGTCCCATTTTTGTTAAATGGTCAACTACCACCAATATGGTGGTATACCCTTCACAAAGGGGCATTTCAATGATAAAATCCATTGACACAGTATGCCAAGGTCGAGGGGGAATGGGCAAAGGTTGTAGGAGACCTGTAGGTTTGACATGACTGGCCTTTCCCTGTGCCCACACGGAACAATTCTGTAGGTACGTCTCTGTATCTTTCCTCAAAGTGGGCCACCAAAAGGATCGCTCGATACAGGCTATGGTCTTGTATCTTCCCAGGTGTCCTCCCAATAGAGAATCATGAGCCCATGCCAACACTCGTAGTTGTAGATCGATGTTCGGAATATACAATGCGTGATGGTGATACAACATTTCCTTGTTGTCTGTTCGATGCTCAGGATCTTCTTGATTCACGGCCTGAGCATCTATGTCGGCTAAGGACACTCGGAGGTCCTCTAGAAAATCGTGTGAGGTGATTAATGCAATGGATTGGTTCTGGAAAGCCGCCTCAGGGAGTATCGAGGGTGGTTCTGGGTTCTCAGGCAACATCTCTCCCTCGGGTTCTTCTATGCGAGAGAGAGCATCCGCCTTGCCGTTTTGGGGGCCTGGTCGGTACTTGATTATGAAATCGAAATCAGAAAAGAAAAGAGTCCATCGCAGCTGACGTGGTGTCAGGGCCTTGGCGGTTTTTAGGAACAACAGGTTCCGATGATCTGTGTAGATCTCGATGACGTGGTGTGCTCCCAAGAGATAATGTCTCCATTCCTCGCAAGCCCGTTTTATGGCCAGCAGTTCCTTATCTGAAATGGAGTAGTTCACTTCACTGGGGGTGAGCTTTTTTGAGAAATAGGCCACAAGGTGTAGCTGTCCTGTTTTGGGATGTCGTTGAGACAAAACCCCCCCTATGGCGTATTGAGAAGCGTCTGTTTCAACAATGAAGGGGAGCTGTGGGTCAGGATGCCGTAATATGGGAGCCTGAGTGAACCTCTCTTTTAGGACCTGAAAAGACCGTTCAGCCTCTTCTCCCCAAACAAAAGGGGTGTTTTTCCGAAATAGGCTGGAGATGGGGTGGATGATCTTCGAGAAGTCTTGTATGAAACGCCGATAATAGTTGGCGAATCCTAAGAAGCTTTGTACCGCCTTTATTTGTTGTGGGGTCTTCCACTGAGTGATTGCGTCAACCTTGCCTGTGTCCATCTGGAACCCTTGTGCATTGATTATGTATCCTAGAAATGCTACTTCTTGGACGTGAAACAAGCATTTCTCCAATTTGGCATACAACGAGTGTTGTTGGAGCCTGTTCAGGACTGCTTTTACATGAGTCACATGTTCTTGAGGACTAGACGAATAGACAAGGATGTCGTCTATATACACCACACAGAATGTGTCTAACAACCCCCGAAGAACCTCATCCATAAAATATTGGAAAGCCGCCGGGGCGTTACAGAGCCCAAAGGGCATTACTCTATATTCAAAGAGCCCGAACTTCGTCCGGAATGCGGTCTTCCACTCATCACCACTCTTGACCCTCACCAAATGGTAGGCGCCTCGTAGGTCCAGTTTTGTGAAATAGCGAGCCCCCTTGAGTTGATCCAAGAGCACAGGAATCAGTGGTAATGGATAGCGGTTTATTACTGTGACTCGGTTGATCGCTCTGTAGTCTATGCAGGTTCGAAGTTCGTCACAATCCTTCTTAGGAATGAAAAAGAGCGGAGAGGAAGCAGGGGATGAGGAATGCCTGATGAAACCAGAGGCTAGATTCTCTTCGAGGTAGTTTTTTAAGTAGTGTGTCTCGGGTTCTGTTAGAGCATACACCCTGCTGCATGGAATCTCGGCTCCGGGCATCAGCTCAATGCGGCAGTCATAAACCCGGTGGGGTGGAAGCTGGATGGCTTTCTGTTTATCAAAGATAGGCTGGTACTCCTGATACTCTTCGGGCAAGGCGGTGGAACAACAGTATCTGTCTCTTACACATGCGGTTGCCAGTAAGCTTGCCTGGGTGCTCTCGTTTTTTTCTGGAAGGGCCGCTTGCTTTGTGCAGTGCTCTTTGCAATAGCTAGAACTCAAGAGTACTGTGCGGGCAGCCCATCGAACGACAGGATCATGTAAGGTTAGCCATGGCATACCTAGGATAAGACGGAACTGCGGTGCGTCAATGAGGTCAAATTGGATGTATTCATAATGGTCCTCACCGAACTGCATCATGAGTGGAACTGTATGGTATTTGACTGGTCCAGAAGACAGCGCAGTACCGTCTACTGCTTTTACGTTTTCTGGGGTCTCTTTCCTTTCCCATGGCACCCCGATAGTCAGGGCGTACTTCTGATCAATAAAGTTTCCGGTAGCACCGGAGTCCAGTAATGACGCCACCTCAATATTTTCATCCCTCGTAACTTGAAGATAAATACTAACAGTTAAGTGTGCCACGGCTGGTTGGATGGTATTGGCAATCACTGAAGAGATCGTAGTATGTCTGTCACCCGAACCAGTGATCTCATCCTGACTCAGGCTTTTCAGTTTTCCGACGGTTCCCGATGCCCCATTGCTGCTTGCACTCGTGGAACGTTGGTTCGCTCTGGAAGCTGGGCCCGGGCACGACATTCTCTGATGAAGTGCCCCCCTTTTCCGCAATAGAGGCATAGCTTCATCTTTCGCCTTTTTTCTCTCTCCTCTGTGGTGAGGGGTCCTCGGATACCCCCTATCTGCATTGGCTCGGTCCCTTCAGAAGGTTTGGGATGTTCTTCGGTAGCGGGTTTAGGTCTGGGAAACAGAAAACGCGTGTCCCCCCGGTTCCTGTCCCCTTTCCTTTCCTGTAGTCGGTGGTCCAGTTGCACGGTAAGATCGATCATTTCTTCACAGGTCTGAGGTAACTGTACCACCTGCGAAAGGACATCTTTTAATTCCCCACGTAACCCCTGGTAAAAGAGAGTGGTTCGTTTTTCCTGGGGCCAGTCCGTTTCCACTACTAGGCGGTTGAACGTTGTAATATAAGTCAATAAGTCCTGAGAACCTTGTCTAAGGGTGATTAGTTCACGATCCAGGGTCATCATATGGGATTTGCGATCAAACAATTTTCTCATCTCCAAACAAAAGTCTGTGAATTTATGTAAAACAGGGTCGTTTCGTTCCATCAACGGTATGGTCCAACTGGCTGCATTCCCTCCCATGTACGACATCATAAAAGCTGTCTTTGCTGCTTCATCCTGGAAAACTGCAGGTTTACACAAGAAATGCAGTCGGCATTGGTTAAGGAAGGTTTCAAATTTCTTTGGATCTCCATAGAAACGTTCTGGAGGTGCTAAAGGTATTCCGGTGTTTTGGATGACATGGACGGTGGGAGTGGAGTCAACTAAAGGTGGGGGAACAGGACTGGCTACAAAGAAACCTCCCCCTTGTGTGGTGTCTGGGGAGGGTACGTGTACTGTATGCCCCGGAGGAGTGAAGGTAGCTACCCTAAAATAAGAACCTGACCCTATACCTTTTCGAGAAAGGCCGGCTACCTCCCTACGTAACGTGCCCATCTCTTTCCTTAGTTCTTGATTTTCCAAATGAGAGGTTTGTACCTCCTGCTGCAGAGCCGATAGGCTCTCCAACAGTGAGGCCAACACCACATTGGTGTCCATCGTCCAGGCTGGGCGTCCAACTTGGGCTTGACAATCTGTCAGGTTGTCAGTAGCACAAGAAGAAATCACAGAAAAGCGCCACTGACCTCTTCGTAGCGGCCAGCAGGAACGATGGCTTGTAGCGTGGCTTCCCTCCTTCCCTGAGCACTATCCCCCACAATGTAGGTATACACACTATGGAAGGGAGCACCCCGGGGAAAAGGGAAGGGGATAAAATAACAAAAGATCGCTGTGGGGGAGTAACGCTTGTCTCCTAGGTCTTAGAACATCTTTCTCCCTGATGATAGCACTGTATAGACACAAAGAGAGAGACAGAGATGAGAGGCAGCACAGGGAAATAAACATACAAAACAACAACAAGTTTTCACACTATGTCACACACTCACAAGGAGCCCAACAGCAATCCTCCAGAATCAGTCGAGGTACTTGCCCTCATAGGACTCAATAAATTAGTTCCAGGTTTCTGTATGCACCGATAGTGCACAAGCAACAAGCAATGTCAATTTCCAAACAATTAGGGGTCTTTCACCACTGTTCAATTCACAGCGTGTGAGCCTGAAATCTAGAGTGCCCTAGTAGCTGTAATAGTTTCAGCAGAAAACACTAATGTTCAATAATGTTTCATAGAAAACATGGTAATTAAATATAGTAACGCTAGTGCGCTGTAAACAGTTCCAGCGTTCGTGAGCTAGATATAAAGAAAGGAAATGAAAGTTGGGTTGAGAGGAGAACGCTCCGGTGCGTCTCTCTCTCTCTTCGCGATACCTGAATGCTCCCGAGCCGGGAGCTCAGCCTCGCAAGCTTGATGTCTTGAAATGAGCACACGAGTGCTCTGACGGTCTCTGGAATCCTCGGGGAAAAACAGCGCCTCAGCCACACTGCTCAGGACGGTCTCCAGCGGGGAATACCTTCCGCTACATACGATCGTGCCAAGATTGTCAAGCACCTACTTCCTGTAGAGGCGGTGCTTATATTCCTCTACTGTGCCCCATTGCCTTCTGGGACCTGTAGTGCAGTGGGCTCCTGTAACAGGCAAACCGGCGTCCACGCTTACAGGGAAGAAAGGTATGGCGCGTGTGCCCTATCTGCCCTTCCTTCATGTCTATGAAGTGTAATCGCGACACCAACTCCACTACATCCGCGATGTTCTTGCAAATGCAACATTTTATATATACAATGTATTAAACTTTGTCCTGAGATGGGTGGGAAATAAAGCTAATGTATTAATTGTGAGGGGCAGTATTTAATAACAATGGGCTTAAAGAAATTGAACTAAATTGACATGGTGTGAGGATCAATCCCCTGTCCCCGTCCAATCAGAAGTAGTGGGTCCATAAATTTGAAACATTAATGGAAGGTACCTGGGTGTAGAAGGGTATAATAGATATAGAATTAGCTAATTAGTTAGCTCAGGAGCAGAGACACATTAGCTCAAGCTCAGACACGAGAGATCAGGCTTTGGTGCTCGACGAGCTGATCGATTGCAGACTGAACCGCTGTCCAGAGAGGTCCTGAGGTGGGGGCGGCGGAGTCCATTAGAAGGAAGACACGGAAGATATCGAGGAGGAGCGAAGTGTCAGAGAGGGGAACGACGCAGGCGTCGTTGATAGAGAGGTCACCTATCCTGTCCTGAACCTGGTCCGGAGGTCTTTGGTCTTCATCCTTCTTGGGACCTATTTTTCCAACTACTTGGCTAAGGGGTTTGGTTCTCACATCTTTAGGTAAATATAAATGCAACCTTTAGCTGTGCTGCTGTCTCTATCTTCTTCTTTCTGAGGGACCGTCATTGATCGATAATTGATTATTAGTATGCTTCATCCTTGATATACGATTAAGTATTATGTGGTTTGTAATTTACTCTGCTAAAGAATTTTAGATAAACATTTTAAAACTTCCTGACTCAGTGATTATTTTAGAATTTATGAATTGTAATGAATGTCACTCATTTTAAACTTCCCAATTATCAAAGGGTCCATTGGTAAGTTATTACTCTTCAATCAGAAAGGTAATTGGTAGCAGGGATATTGATAAAGAGTACAACTGACCCACCAGCGGAAATTGCTAGCGTAGTATGAATGAATGGGCCCAGGTGAGTATTCGGTGTATGAATGCTTGTTGCTAGTAACCCGCTGGATCAGTTTTCTGGTTATCAGAGGATGGTTGCACTTTGTTAATTGGGTAATGAGAATTTTATTTTTATAAACTAACATCCGTTTGTTCAAAGTTTTGTTTTATGTTGTCTAGAATCCCCAGGGAAAATTGAATCGCGGATGGTAAGTGGAAGCCATACTGCAGTGAGGTTATCTGTCAGGCAGAAATAGTACTGAAAAGTTAAGCAGGGCTATCAGTACTTGTTAGGGACTCTATACGTGTGAGTAATAGCAAAGGAATACGCTGGTAAAAATTTGATGTTATATTACCTAGAAAGGGTAACATTGAAGAAGTAGCAGGTATTTCTGAAGCTTACGTGAAGAGTAAACGGAAGGGTTTTACTCGTAGTGTATGTTTAGTAAACGGAAAGGTTTTACTAAGTGTGAGAGAAACTATCCTTTTCAATTTAGCGAAACTGGCATGATAGCGAATGTTTTATGTTGTTACTGAATTATAAGAAGAAGCGTAGAGAAAATAAAGTTTTGCGTACGATTTTGTAAAGGGAGGGTCAGCTGCCGGAGAGGAAGCTGACGTCACAAACGCTGCGCTAGGATTGGTTGAAACAGCGGGTGTGGAACGACTCTTGTAAAGAAGGGGTCAGTAGTCAGGAGTAATACTGACGTCACAGGTGTCGCGCTGGGATTGGTTGAAACAGCGAGGGACAGAGAAGAGCAGATTGTAAAGGAGGGGTCGTCAGACAGACGTCACTGAAAAGCCGCGCTAGGATTGGTTCAGAGACAAATGTTAGCTGGAATTTAATTGGTTGTCAGCATAGAAGTCGAAATCTTAGTGGATAGTGGAGATTATATGTGGAAACGCGATCCGACTTTAACCGGAACCCGTCCAGACAGGAGATTCCTAGGTTTTGCAGAATATAATTCAATACATAGATATTTACCAAAAATGTATGGAGAAAAGAGAAAAATGACATTTCTACAAAAGGTTAAGAATTATTTTAAGAAGGATAAATCCATCAAAACTAGAGAAGGAATTATCATTCCACCAGCAAAACGCCCGCTTCATTCATGATGATGGAGAGAGGTTATCATACTTGCGTATGGTTAGAAAATTGGATAGAATATACCAAAAATGATGGAATATTAGCATTCCCAGAGAATAGTACTTTCAATGGGAGAATTCTTCAAAATTTGAGAATGAGGATGAATGACTTAGAACCCAGACCAAGATTAACTCAATACAAAGCCTTAGAAGAGTGGGAAACAGAGGCATTCGAACGTGACCGAGCGAGAAGCAGTAGAGGTTATAGGGGATTTTTTCCTAGATACCAAAATGAGTCAAGAGACGGTCAGATGAAACTGTGGAGAAGAGCGATGCTTACAGAGGGTTTATATCCAGTTTGTATAGCAGAAGAGTAGTTAGGGAGCAAATGCACAGAAAAGACAAAACACTTGACAGGGTTTGGAGATTCTGAAGATGAATTTTTGGAAGAAATATTAAAGAACCCGCCACCATATCAGGAAGGGACAAGTGGATGTACCCCAAGTGCACCAATATTAAGAACACCATTGGTACCGCAAGTATTGCATAATCCACCAGTTAATAGGGTACTTCAGGATAAGGAAACAGAGCAGAATTGATACAGAAAATAACACAGCTGAATGTACATCCTGATTCCCTGACCATACCTGTAACAATTGGTCCAGGGGTTCCCTTATATGGTGATAAAGTAAATTACCCGAAACCTCTAGTCATGCCTACACCTGTAGAGATTTCCAAACCTGAAACTGTAATAATTGATGACCATATCAGTGATTGTGAATCTATGATTTCTCTAATGGATTTACCTATTCGAGGATCGGTAAATAGCACTCCTAGAAGAATGACACCTGGTTGTTCCAAAGATGTAAATATAGTAACATCATCTGGAACTAAAAGTGCCACAGTAGTAACACCAGAAGACTTAGAAAGGTGGGCACAAGGATCAGACAGACAGAGTTCACCCCCAAAGATCATGGACATCTACAAATTAAAAGTCGAGTTAGAAGAAATGATAGCAGGAAATGTAGGAGTAGATCGTCTAAATACCTACAATGAAGAAGAACTATTGTTCGTATGCAGGAGTATCACTAGAAATGTAAAGATATTTCATGAGAAATGATCAGATTTGGCCTTACAAATGGGGATTGAAATAGGGAAGTCAAAAGTACTATAGAAACCCTATAGAGCAGACTTTTCTGACAAGGATCTAGAAAACATGAATGCCTCTGGTCGAAAACTACAGGTGAAAGAATTAATGTTAGTATTACAGAAATGGGGAGATCTAGATAAATGGAAAGCTAGATGGACAAAGAAAAAGGAAGAGGCACGGTACAGTAGATCGACTTCTGAATATTTATTGAAGGAAACAGGGAAAGTAGATCAGATGTACCCGATGCGGGAAGTACCTGGAGGAGGTTACGTTCATGTCCCATGGAGTAGACAAGATATTTTGTCATTTACAAATGATTTTCCAAAGTTGAGAGAAGAGCCAATTGAATGGTACAAGCAAGTTGAGAGGTTTGTGAAAGTGTCAAAGGTATTGTTAAAGGACTTGGATGGTCTGTTTGACATAGTAGTACCTGCCGATTTGTGGACAGATTGTAAAATTACAGTTGACTGGCCAAGCGAAGAGTATCCTAGAGATGCAGACAGGTGCCCCATCAAGTGATGTAATGAAAAAGTATCACCAAGTAATAACTTACCTGAAAGGGAAAATACCACCAAAAGAAACAGATTGGGTGAAAATAGACAGGACTACCAAAGAAGCAAGTGAATCGGTACATGCCTATTATGAACGTCTATTACAGGTGTTCAAACAATATAGTGGATTTGAGGACATTGGAGATAAAAATATGAGTCAGTTTGTCTACCGATTTGTTTATGGTTTAAAGCCAGAGATTTGTCAGATGATTAAGCAGCACATACAACATGTGGCAAGGGAAGCCCATAGATGAGATTTTGAAATATGCAAAATATTGTGGAGACGACATTGAGGATAGGCACAAGAAACTGCAAGAGAAAGTGATGTGGGCTCAGGTGAAAATGGCTGAGCGACAGGGAATTAATTTGGATAATCCAACTGATAATCAGGGAAAGGATTCTGGAACGAATGGTGACACAGGGAATGGTGGAAAAGTAAGAGGACGAATGAGTAGAGAAGAGGCTAAAAAGAAATTTCCTTGTCATGGATGCGGAAAGTTGGGGCATTGGAAGGATGAATGTAAAAAGATTCGAAATAATAATGGCCCAAATCATAATTTAAACCAACAGACGCAGAATGACTCACAGCAGGGTGTAAACCCACAGAGTCAGTTGCCACCTGCCCCTATACAGGGTAATGTGAGCAGAGCAAAGCACGGTACAGACGTCGGATATCAAGGAGGAAGTGGTAAGAATGACTATGTAACATCACAGTTTCTTTTACAGGACGAATTTGACCCATATAATCACCAATGACAGTGCCTAAGAGAGGGGGAGAAGGAGTGCGTACTTGGCGCATCCTTACCGGTAGATCAGTCAGGTCCATATGTTGAAGGGAAAGTAAGAGGTAATGATATCACTTTTCTTTTGGACACTGGTGCTACCCGTTCTACTGTGAGAACAGCAGACATCCCAGACCTTCCTCTCTCTGGAGAAGCTATCCAAGTTGTAGGTGTAGCTAATCAAAAGATCAGAACACCCCTTACTGAGCCAATGGAACTAAAAATAGGAAACTTCCGAGAAATGCACCAATTTGTAGTGTGTGATTCCAGTCCAGTAAACCTATTGGGTAGAGACTTACTGTGCAAAATGAATTGCACTATTTTCTACACACCGGATGGTGTTGCAATACAGACCCCGGACGAAGATCATGTTTATAAGTTCATGATAGCCAAGCAAGGTACAGAAATAGATGAGATGTTCTCTTTAATAACAAAAAACGAATTTCCAGAAGAACTAAGAACTACAGTGAATTCCAAGGGATGGGATTTCACAGGGAAAGAAGTAGGACTTATGGCCAAAATAGACCCAGTAAAGATCACTGTAAAAGAAGGTGCAATTTTCCCAAATACTAGACAGTACAAAATGAGTGCAGAAGTAAAGGCAGGAGTTGTTGAGGAAATTAACAGAATGGTAAAACAAGGCATATTAAAAGAAGTTATGAGTAGCCCTTGTAATTCACCAATCATGGGTTTGAAAAAGCCTAGTGGAAAGTATAGGATTGTTCAGGATTTGCGAAAAAATTTATGAAATTGTGGTACCTTGTTGTCCTATAGTACCAAATCCTGCAGTAATCCTATACCAGATACCCTGGAGTGCAGAATGGTTTACTGTGATTGATCGGTGCCAAGCATTCTTTTCAATACCACTGCACCCAGATAGCCAATATCTCTTTTCGTTTGAATTTGAAAATCATGTCTATGTATGGAATCGTGTTCCTCAAGGATACACAGAAAGTCCCTCAATTTTTAATCAAATACTGAAAGGGTGTTTGGAGAAATTAGTGCTACCCAGGAGTTCAGTCTTGGTGCAGTATATAGATGACTTACTAGTGGCATCCAACACTCATGATGATTGTGTTGAAGATTCAATTGCGTTACTCAACCATTTGGCTGAGGAAGGACACAAAGTGTCACCTGAAAAGCTGCAGTTTTGTACAACAGCAGTTAAATATTTTGGACACCAAATTGAAAGAGGAACAAGAAGAATAACATCTGACAGAATAAAAATAATCAAGAAAATGAAAATGCCAGAAACACAAAGAGAAGTGAGAATGTTTCTTGGGATAGTAGGATACTGTCGACAATGGATTATAGGGTTTTCACTACTAGCAAAGCCTTTAATTCAGTTAACCAAAAAAGAAAGCCAAAGATCCAGTTGAATGGGATGATGAAAGTGCTGGTGCATTTGTAAAATTAAGAAATGCATTGTGTGAGGCACCTGCCTTGGGCATGCCTCACTATACAAGAGAATTCGCACTATTTTGCTATGAAAGAGAAAATTGTGCACTTTCAGTGTTAACTCAAAGACATGGAATAGACAGGCGTCCTATAGCCTATTTTTCTGCTACATTGGACCCAGTGGCGGCAGCATTGCCAGGCTGTTTGAAAGCAGTCGCTGCTACCTGTATGAGCATTGAACAAAGTGAGTCAATAGTAATGGGATATCCTGTAACAGTGTTTGTCCCACATGCAGTTGTGATCTTGTTGACAAGAACTAGAACTCAGCATCTCACACCTAGTCGGATGACAAGGTATGAACGAATTTTTCTTGGAGCTGAAAATGTGACCATAGTTAGGTGCACTGTTGTGAATCCTGCTACGTTATTGCCAGATCCAATTTTTGAAGAAGTTAAGGACGATCTAGAACATGATTGTCTAAAGGTCACAGAATTGTGTACAAAACCAAGACCTGACATACAGGAGACGCCCCTAAAAGATCCAGATAGGGAGCTGTTCGTGGACGGCTCATGCCTAAGGCATGAGGATGGTAAATTGAGCGCAGCCTATGCTGTGTGTGAACTAACTGGAATAGTCGAAGCATCCTATTTACCAGGAGTCAAGTCTGCACAAGTAGCTGAATTAATTGCTCTGATCAAAGCTTCCAAAATTGGGAAAAATTTAAGAATAACCATATTTACGGACAGTCAATATGGAGTACGGGGTTAATGCATGACTTTGGCCAACTGTGGATGCAGAGGGATTTCATGACTTCTTCAGGATCCCCAATCAAAAATGGACAATTTGTAAAAGAATTATTGGAAGCAATACAATCACCAAAAGAATTGGCAGTGGTGAAATGTGCCGCACATCAGTCAGGAGATGACTGGGTGGTAGTCGGTAACAGATACGCAGATCTGGTGGCTCAACACTATGCCAAAAACAGGTTGGCAGTAAATAAAAAGGTTGAAAGGATGGGAATCAGCTGCCAACTTATGCTATGTGCACCTCCTGAAACATGGAATGATGTGAAAAGACTGCAAGATGATGCTGAGGAGAGTGAAAGAGATGTTTGGATTAAAATAGGATGTACCCGAAGAACAGATGATGATGTATGGGTATACACAGACGGCAGACCAGTCATGCCCGACTGTCTGATTTCACAAATGGCCAGAATGTATCATGGAGACACACATGTAGGGAGAGATGCCATGATTAGACTTTTCAGACAAAGTTGGTATAATCCAAAGTTTAGGGCTGCAGCAGAGAGTCTTTGCCAAAGGTGTCTAACTTGCCAAATGAATAATCCGGGAAGGAGAACAGTAATTGGTTTGGGGAAAATTGGTAAAGCTGAAGGTCCCTTTGTGAGATTGCAGCTAGATTTCATACAGTTACCACCATGTAAAGGACTGAAATATGTACTTGTCATAGTGTGTCTGTTTTCAAGGTGGGTGGAGGCTTACCCTACCAGAAGGAATGACAGCATTACAGTCGCAAAACTGTTATTACGAGAACTCATTCCTAGGTTCGGTTTCCCAGTAACTTTGGAATCAGATAGAGGAAGTCACTTTAATAACGATGTGATCCGAATAATCTGTGAAGCATTCCAAATTGAACAGAAATTGCACTGTGCGTACCGCCCAGAGGCTTCTGGAGTGGTTGAACAAATGAATGGCACAATAAAATCAAGACTGTCAAAGATGTGTGCATCAACATCGCAAAATTGGCCAGATGCATTGCCTCTTGTTTTAATGGGACTCAGAAGCATTCCTGATAGAAATACCGGATTGAGTCCGCATGAAATAATCATGGGAAGAGCAATGAGACAAGCACATGTACCTACAAATAAACTGCTGAACATAACTGATGATATGGTTCTAGATTATTGCAAAGGATTGGCTGACCTAGTGCGTTCTGTCTCTCACCAGGTTGGAGAAGACGCAGTTTCCAGGCAGCCTGAACAAGAGCATGATCTAAACCCCGGAGACTGGGTGGTAGTGAAGCATCACACCAGAGAAACGTGTTTATCACCCAGGTGGGGTGAACCTTGTCAGGTTATACTAGTTATGAACACAGCAGTGAAATGTGCAGGATTGCCTAATTGGATTCATGTAAGCCACACCAAAAGGGTGCCAGATCCTGAAGGACAAGATCGTCAGCCAGCATCAATAACTGAGGAAGCTGAAGGTTGGCCAGCTGAAGAATCCCAGGTGAGAGATTCGAGAGAAGCTGAAGAAGAACAACCGAGCACAAGTCAGGACTGGATACCAGTGGTTGATATACCAGAAGTTTACAACAGAACAAGAAGCCGAGCAAAATTAGAAGAAATTAGGGGGGACCAGATAGGTGAAGAAGAAGCAGCTCAGGAAGAGGAAAATGAAACGATAAGAGAACCTGAGCAGGTCCAGATAGGGAGAGGAAATTGGGCTCAAATTGACAACGAAACAACAAAATTTGAGCAGGGACAGACAGGTTTAGAAGAACGCGGTCAGGCTGCAGAAGTACAAAGTGCAATAAGCCCTGATCAGAACCAGTTAGAACTAGAAATACGTTCAGGGAGAAGAAAAACACGAAAACCTCAAGCATGAAGATGTAAATCCTGAACAGGGTCAGTTAGTAGAAACTCACATTGAAGCAACTGAAGAAAAATCAATAAGACCTGAACAAGAACAAATAGAAGAAACTGAAAACGAAGAAAAACAAATTGTACAACAGCTTGAAAATAAAAGAACTTTTGGAGAAGAAATAAGAGGTGAAGAGACAGTGCAAACAAAGAAAGCCAGAAAAGGTGATCATTGGCCTAGTGTCATTAAAAGAGTAAAATACCATATAGAAACCAGGAGTGACGATCCGGAACAAGTAAATGAAGTAACAAGCCTAACTGGACAAACAAGTGGAACTGAAAAACGAAAAAGCAAAAGACTGAAACTTGTGAACAATAAGTTTAAAGGTCCTGACTGGACTTATATAATCCTTGAAGACTACGAGAGTTCAGAGTCAAGTGAAAGTGGTGATGAAAGAACAAGTGCAGAACTGACTTATGAGAAAGAAATAAAGCCACCTTGATAACGTTAAAGGTTTGTGTTGTACTGCATCTTATGTATTCTCCTTTAATGCTGTGATGATGCTTAGACTCTAGAATGTACGGTGTCTTAGCAACTGTGTTGAGCCAAGACATTCCTGTTGGAGCTGTTGGCAGAGCTGGTCCTCCTGGCTCTGCTATCCATGTAGCCAATAAATAACCAACATATCAATCCTGTGTCAGCTTGGTTACTACAAAATTGTGGCGACGATCATGGCTACATGGAGGAACCCACGCAGCTGTTTTGGTGACTTCTAAACCTCAAGTTGAGCTGCTGTGCTGCTGCATATCCACAGAGGAATACCACAGCTGAGTCAAGCATTTGAGGTATTTTGTGACTGTCTTTGCGCTGCTGCCCTGCGCCCCATTGACAATTGGGAAACCGGACCAGCTCTGCCAACAGCTCCAACAGGAATGTCTTAGCAACTGTGTTGAGCCAAGACATTCCTGTTGGAGCTGTTGGCAGAGCTGGTCCTTCTAGCTCTGCTATCCATGTAGCCAATAAATAACCAACATACCCTGAACTGGACCCTGAATCACGCCACCTAACCGCGTTTGTGTCACCTCTGGGAACATTTCGCTACTGTCGTATGCCTTTTGGGCTTGCGTCAGCAGCATCTGTTTTTCAGAGGATAATGAGCAATATTCTCAGGGATCTTGAGGGGGTCCTGGTGTTTCAGGACGATGTTTTGATTTTTGGTAAGGATCTTGCATCTCATGATATGGTTTTGGAAAAGGTTTTAACTTTGTTCAAGAAGCGGGGTGTTGTTTTGAAAGAGGAAAAATGTCAATTTTTGTGTTCCAAAGTTGAATACTTGGGACATGTTATTTCCCATGATGGAATCAGTCCCCGACCAGGATTACTGCAAGCCATAGTTGATGCACCTGAGCCGGCGGATAAAGCTGGTGTCAAGTCGTTACTGGGGCTATGTGAGTACTACTCACAGTTCATTCCTAACTTTGCATCCATTGTACGTCCCATAAGTAACCTTCTAAAAAGGGGTGTCAAATTTGAATGGTGCAATGAATGTGTAATTGCTCTCAAGTTTGTGAAATCTTCTTTAAGAGATGGTCCTGTTTTGAAACCGTTCGATCCGAGTCTATCTTGTTGCGTCACTGTTGACGCCAGTCAAGTAGGCATCGGTGCAACTTTAACTCAATGGGACAATAATTGTGAACACACTGTATGTTTTGCGTCCAGAGTGTTAAGAACTCCCGAGCTACAGTACTCTGTTATTGAAAAGGAGTTATTGGCGTGTGCATGGGCCATTGAGAAGTTTCGACCTTACATCTGGGGGAAACGCTTTTTACTTTTGACTGACCATAAGCCCTTAGTGAACATTCTAGGGGGGAATGTAAGTAAGTCTTGTTCCCCTAGGATAATGCATATGGTGACGAAACTTCTTCAGCATCAGTTTGGGGTGGAACACATTTCCGGTGGAAAAAATGGAAGGGCAGATTTCCTATCACGGTTTCCCATCAAGTCAAGTGAAAACGATGATGTCAATTTGAATGAGTTTTCTAGTGAAGATTGTGATGATTGTCTGGTTGCTGTGCTAGACATTCCTGATCTGAGTCTAGGTTCTGAGACTGATTGGGTACAGGCCCTTGAATCTGATTGTGTGATACGTGAAGTTTGTGCCTTTGTCAGAAATGGTTGGCCCAGAGAGAAGCGCTCCTACCTCTCTCCAACCTTTCTGGAAGGTTGAAGGTGAACTTTCTATTGAGGACGGTTTGCTGCTTAGGGCGGACAAATTTGTGCCTCCCAGTGTTTTTCACAAGATCATCATTGAAAGAGCTTATGATGGTCACCTTGGCTCCACTCTCACCAAGCGGCGCATCAGGGACATTTATTGGTGGCCAGGGATGGATGGGGAGATTGATTCAGTGGTCACCAATTGTTGTGTCTGCGGTGCTGCTGACAAAAGTTTAAAAGTGTCTGTTCCCCGTTAATGCCAATTGGAATGCCCCAAAGGTCCGTGGTTGAAACTTGGCATCAATGTCATGGGGCCTTATGAGGGTCTCCCAGGTGGATCCCGTTTCGTCTTGGTCCTCATGGACTACTCGTCAAAGTGGCCTGAAGTTAAGCTGGTGAAAGAAGCTAACACGAAGACTGTTATTGAGTTTCTTAAAGAGTGTGGTTGAGAGAGCGTTTTCCGGAGACTTTGGTCTCAGATAATGGGAAACAATTCATCAGTACTGAGTTTGAATCTTTCCTCTTGGAGTCTGGTGTGAAGCATCTCAGGAGCTCCCTTTATCACCCGCAAACAAATGGTTTGGTTGAGAGAATGAATCGGGTGGTGGGGGAGTGTATTAGGTGGGCTAGAGCTGGGTGTCATGATATCTATAGGACCACACCTCATTCTGTCACTAAGATTTCTCCTTTCGAACTGTTGAGGGACGGAGTCGAACTCTAGTTTTAGGCCTGCTTGGATGAGCAGGTGGGTCAAGTCTGAATCCGATGTTGCCCAATGAATGTCTTTAGCGAGTGAGAACATGTCGGTTTCACAGGCTAAACACACAAGATGATGGACGGAATGCTGCACATTGGCAAACATTCACCCCCAGTCACAGATCTGGGTTTAATCCATCGTTATTTTGCTTCACCACGCCACCTCAGTTCAGACATAGCCATATGCAAATCAGTCTTGACTCTGTGCCTCATGGGAACAGTCCAGACCGAACTGCCAAGCCATGTCTTCCCTGGACCGGAATCAAGCATCCTAGGACCGGTTTCAGGCTATCAGCCTTCATCAGCCAGGATAGCTTGACTCCAGTGGCGTAGTGAGCACGGGACCCACGTCTGGGCATACCCTTCCCACTTAGGGCGAAATGCAAAACACACAAGATGATGGACGGAATGCTGCACATTGGCAAACATTCACCCCCAGTCACAGATCTGGGTTTAATCCATCGTTATTTTGCTTCTCCACGCCACCCCAGTTCAGACATAGCCATATGCAAATCAGTCTTGACTCTGTGCCTCATGGGAACAGTCCAGACCGAACTGCCAAGCCATGTCTTCCCTGGACCGGAATCAAGCATCCTAGGACCGGTTTCAGGCTATCAGCCTTCATCAGCCAGGATAGCTTGACTCCAGTGGCGTAGTGAGCACGGGACCCACGTCTGGGCATACCCTTCCCACTTAGGGCGAAATGCAAAAACACACAAGATGATGGACGGAATGCTGCACATTGGCAAACATTCACCCCCAGTCACAGATCTGGGTTTAATCCATCGTTATTTTGCTTCACCACGCCACCCCAGTTCAGACATAGCCATATGCAAATCAGTCTTGACTCTGTGCCTCATGGGAACAGTCCAGACCGAACTGCCAAGCCATGTCTTCCCTGGACCGGAATCAAGCATCCTAGGACCGGTTTCAGGCTATCAGCCTTCATCAGCCAGGATAGCTTGACTCCAGTGGCGTAGTGAGCACGGGACCCACGTCTGGGCATACCCTTCCCACTTAGGGCGAAATGCAAAACACACAAGATGATGGACGGAATGCTGCACATTGGCAAACATTCACCCCAGTCACAGATCTGGGTTTAATCCATCGTTATTTTTGCTTCACCACGCCACCCCAGTTCAGACATAGCCATATGCAAATCAGTCTTGACTCTGTGCCTCATGGGAACAGTCCAGACCGAACTGCCAAGCCATGTCTTCCCTGGACCGGAATCAAGCATCCTAGGACCGGTTTTAGGCTATCAGCCTTCATCAGCCAGGATAGCTTGACTCCAGTGGCGTAGTGAGCACGGGACCCACGTCTGGGCATACCCTTCCCACTTAGGGCGAAATGCAAAACACACAAGATGATGGACGGAATGCTGCACATTGGCAAACATTCACCCCTGAGTCACAGATCTGGGTTTAATCCATCGTTATTTTGCTTCACCACGCCACCCCAGTTCAGACATAGCCATATGCAAATCAGTCTTGACTCTGGGCCTCATGGGAACAGTCCAGACCGAACTGCCAAGCCATGTCTTCCCTGGACCGGAATCAAGCATCCTAGGGCCGGTTTCAGGCTATCAGCCTTCATCAGCCAGGATAGCTTGACTCCAGTGGCGTAGTGAGCACGGGACCCACGTCTGGGCATACCCTTCCCACTTAGGGCGAAATGCAAAACACACAAGATGATGGACGGAATGCTGCACATTGGCAAACATTCACCCCCAGTCACAGATCTGGGTTTAATCCATCGTTATTTTGCTTCACCACGCCACCCCAGATCAGACATAGCCATATGCAAATCAGTCTTGACTCTGTGCCTCATGGGAACAGTCCAGACCGAACTGCCAAGCCATGTCTTCCCTGGACCGGAATCAAGCATCCTAGGACCGGTTTCAGGCTATCAGCCTTCATCAGCCAGGATAGCTTGACTCCAGTGGCGTAGTGAGCACGGGACCCACGTCTGGGCATACCCTTCCCACTTAGGGCGAAATGCAAAACACACAAGATGATGGACGAAATGCTGCACATTGGCAAACATTCACCCCCAGTCACAGATCTGGGTTTAATCCATCGTTATTTTGCTTCACCACGCCACCCCAGTTCAGACATAGCCATATGCAAATCAGTCTTGACTCTGTGCCTCATGGGAACAGTCCAGACCGAACTGCCAAGCCATGTCTTCCCTGGACCGGAATCAAGCATCCTAGGACCGGTTTCAGGCTATCAGCCTTCATCAGCCAGGATAGCTTGACTCCAGTGGCGTAGTGAGCACGGGACCCACGTCTGGGCATACCCCTTCCCACTTAGGGCGAAATGCAAAACACACAAGATGATGGACGGAATGCTGCACATTGGCAAACATTCACCCCCAGTCACAGATCTGGGTTTAATCCATCGTTATTTTGCTTCACCACGCCACCCCAGTTCAGACATAGCCATATGCAAATCAGTCTTGACTCTGTGCCTCATGGGAACAGTCCAGACCGAACTGCCAAGCCATGTCTTCCCTGGACCGGAATCAAGCATCCTAGGACCGGTTTCAGGCTATCAGCCTTCATCAGCCAGGATAGCTTGACTCCAGTGGCGTAGTGAGCACGGGACCCACGTCTGGGCATACCCTTCCCACTTAGGGCGAAATGCAAAACACACAAGATGATGGGACGGAATGCTGCACATTGGCAAACATTCACCCCCAGTCACAGATCTGGGTTTAATCCATCGTTATTTTGCTTCACCACGCCACCCCAGTTCAGACATAGCCATATGCAAATCAGTCTTGACTCTGTGCCTCATGGGAACAGTCCAGACCGAACTGCCAAGCCATGTCTTCCCTGGACCGGAATCAAGCATCCTAGGACCGGTTTCAGGCTATCAGCCTTCATCAGCCAGGATAGCTTGACTCCAGTGGCGTAGTGAGCACGGGACCCACGTCTGGGCATACCCTTCCCACTTAGGGCGAAATGCAAAACACACAAGATGATGGACGGAATGCTGCACATTGGCAAACATTCACCCCCAGTCACAGATCTGGGTATAATCCATTGTTATTTTGCTTCACCACGCCACCCCAGTTCAGACATAGCCATATGCAAATCAGTCTTGACTCTGTGCCTCATGGGAACAGTCCAGACCGGAACTGCCAAGCCATGTCTTCCCTGGACCGAATCAAGCATCCTAGGACCGGTTTCAGGCTATCAGCCTTCATCAGCCAGGATAGCTTGACTCCAGTGGCGTAGTGAGCACGGGACCCACGTCTGGGCATACCCTTCCCACTTAGAGGCGAAATGCAAAACACACAAGATGATGGACGGAATGCTGCACATTGGCAAACATTCACCCCCAGTCACAGATCTGGGTTTAATCCATCGTTATTTTGCTTCACCACGCCACCCCAGTTCAGACATAGCCATATGCAAATCAGTCTTGACTCTGTGCCTCATGGGAACAGTCCAGACCGAACTGCCAAGCCATGTCTTCCCTGGACCGGAATCAAGCATCCTAGGACCGGTTTCAGGCTATCAGCCTTCATCAGCCAGGATAGCTTGACTCCAGTGGCGTAGTGAGCACGGGACCCACGTCTGGGCATACCCTTCCCACTTAGGGCGAAATGCAAAACACACAAGATGATGGACGGAATGCTGCACATTGGCAAACATTCACCCCCAGTCACAGATCTGGGTTTAATCCATCGTTATTTTGCTTCACCACGCCACCCCAGTTCAGACATAGCCATATGCAAATCAGTCTTGACTCTGTGCCTCATGGGAACAGTCCAGACCGAACTGCCAAGCCATGTCTTCCCTGGACCGGAATCAAGCATCCTAGGACCGGTTTCAGGCTATCAGCCTTCATCAGCCAGGATAGCTTGACTCCAGTGGCGTAGTGAGCACGGGACCCACGTCTGGGCATACCCTTCCCACTTAGGGCGAAATGCAAAACACACAAGATGATGGACGGAATGCTGCACATTGGCAAACATTCACCCCCAGTCACAGATCTGGGTTTAATCCATCGTTATTTTGCTTCACCACGCCACCCCAGTTCAGACATAGCCATATGCAAATCAGTCTTGACTCTGTGCCTCATGGGAACAGTCCAGACCGAACTGCCAAGCCATGTCTTCCCTGGACCGGAATCAAGCATCCTAGGACCGGTTTCAGGCTATCAGCCTTCATCAGCCAGGATAGCTTGACTCCAGTGGCGTAGTGAGCACGGGACCCACGTCTGGGCATACCCTTCCCACTTAGGGCGAAATGCAAAACACACAAGATGATGGACGGAATGCTGCACATTGGCAAACATTCACCCCCAGTCACAGATCTGGGTTTAATCCATCGTTATTTTGCTTCACCACGCCACCCCAGTTCAGACATAGCCATATGCAAATCAGTCTTGACTCTGTGCCTCATGGGAACAGTCCAGACCGAACTGCCAAGCCATGTCTTCCCTGGACCGGAATCAAGCATCCTAGGACCGGTTTCAGGCTATCAGCCTTCATCAGCCAGGATAGCTTGACTCCAGTGGCGTAGTGAGCACGGGACCCACGTCTGGGCATACCCTTCCCACTTAGGCGAAATGCAAAACACACAAGATGATGGACGGAATGCTGCACATTGGCAAACATTCACCCCCAGTCACAGATCTGGGTTTAATCCATCGTTATTTTGCTTCACCACGCCACCCCAGTTCAGACATAGCCATATGCAAATCAGTCTTGACTCTGTGCCTCATGGGAACAGTCCAGACCGAACTGCCAAGCCATGTCTTCCCTGGACCGGAATCAAGCATCCTAGGACCGGTTTCAGGCTATCAGCCTTCATCAGCCAGGATAGCTTGACTCCAGTGGCGTAGTGAGCACGGGACCCACGTCTGGGCATACCCTTCCCACTTAGAGGCGAAATGCAAATCACACAAGATGATGGACGGAATGCTGCACATTGGCAAACATTCACCCCCAGTCACAGATCTGGGTTTAATCCATCGTTATTTTGCTTCACCACGCCACCCCAGTTCAGACATAGCCATATGCAAATCAGTCTTGACTCTGTGCCTCATGGGAACAGTCCAGACCGAACTGCCAAGCCATGTCTTCCCTGGACCGGAATCAAGCATCCTAGGACCGGTTTCAGGCTATCAGCCTTCATCAGCCAGGATAGCTTGATTCCAGTGGCGTAGTGAGCACGGGACCCACGTCTGGGCACACCCTTCCCACTTAGGGCGAAATGCAAAACACACAAGATGATGGACGGAATGCTGCACATTGGCAAACATTCACCCCCAGTCACAGATCTGGGTTTAATCCATCGTTATTTTGCTTCACCACGCTACCCCAGTTCAGACATAGCCATATGCAAATCAGTCTTGACTCTGTGCCTCATGGGAACAGTCCAGACCGAACTGCCAAGCCATGTCTTCCCTGGACCGGAATCAAGCATCCTAGGACCGGTTTCAGGCTATCAGCCTTCATCAGCCAGGATAGCTTGACTCCAGTGGCGTAGTGAGCACGGGACCCACGTCTGGGCATACCCTTCCCACTTAGGGCGAAATGCAAAACACACAAGATGATGGACGGAATGCTGCACATTGGCAAACATTCACCCCCAGTCACAGATCTGGGTTTAATCCATCGTTATTTTGCTTCACCACGCCACCCCAGTTCAGACATAGCCATATGCCAAATCAGTCTTGACTCTGTGCCTCATGGGAACAGTCCAGACCGAACTGCCAAGCCATGTCTTCCCTGGACCGGAATCAAGCATCCTAGGACCGGTTTCAGGCTATCAGCCTTCATCAGCCAGGATAGCTTGACTCCAGTGGCGGAGTGAGCACGGGACCCACGTCTGGGCATACCCTTCCCACTTAGGGGCGAAATGCAAAACACACAAGATGATGGACGGAATGCTGCACATTGGCAAACATTCACCCCCAGTCACAGATCTGGGTTTAATCCATCGTTATTTTGCTTCACCACGCCACCCCAGTTCAGACATAGCCATATGCAAATCAGTCTTGACTCTGTGCCTCATGGGAACAGTCCAGACCGAACTGCCAAGCCATGTCTTCCCTGGACCGAGAATCAAGCATCCTAGGACTGGTTTCAGGCTATCAGCCTTCATCAGCCAGGATAGCTTGACTCCAGTGGCGTAGTGAGCACGGGACCCACGTCTGGGCATACCCTTCCCACTTAGGGCGAAATGCAAAACACACAAGATGATGGACGGAATGCTGCACATTGGCAAACATTCACCCCCAGTCACAGATCTGGGTTTAATCCATCGTTATTTTGCTTCACCACGCCACCCCAGTTCAGACATAGCCATATGCAAATCAGTCTTGACTCTGTGCCTCATGGGAACAGTCCAGACCGAACTGCCAAGCCATGTCTTCCCTGGACCGGAATCAAGCATCCTAGGACCGGTTTCAGGCTATCAGCCTTCATCAGCCAGGATAGCTTGACTCCAGTGGCGTAGTGAGCACGGGACCCACGTCTGGGCATACCCTTCCCACTTAGGGCGAAATGCAAAACACACAAGATGATGGACGGAATGCTGCACATTGGCAAACATTCACCCCCAGTCACAGATCTGGGTTTAATCCATCGTTATTTTGCTTCACCACGCCACCCCAGTTCAGACATAGCCATATGCAAATCAGTCTTGACTCTGTGCCTCATGGGAACAGTCCAGACCGAACTGCCAAGCCATGTCTTCCCTGGACCGGAATCAAGCATCCTAGGACCGGTTTCAGGCTATCAGCCTTCATCAGCCAGGATAGCTTGAAGGTGAACTTTCTATTGAGGACGGTTTGCTGCTTAGGGCGGACAAATTTGTGCCTCCCAGTGTTTTTCACAAGATCATCATTGAAAGAGCTCATGATGGTCACCTTGGCTCCACTCTCACCAAGCGGCGCATCAGGGACATTTATTGGTGGCCAGGGATGGATGGGGAGATTGATTCAGTGGTCACCAATTGTTGTGTCTGCGGTGCTGCTGACAAAAGTTTAAAAGTGTCTGTTCCCCCGTTAATGCCAATTGAATGCCCCAAAGGTCCGTGGTTGAAACTTGGCATCAATGTCATGGGGCCTTATGAGGGTCTCCCAGGTGGATCCCGTTTCGTCTTGGTCCTCATGGACTACTCGTCAAAGTGGCCTGAAGTTAAGCTGGTGAAAGAAGCTAACACGAAGACTGTTATTGAGTTTCTTAAAAGAGTGTGGTTGAGAGAGCGTTTTCCGGAGACTTTGGTCTCAGATAATGGGAAACAATTCATCAGTACTGAGTTTGAATCTTTCCTCTTGGAGACTGGTGTGAAGCATCTCAGGAGCTCCCTTTATCACCCGCAAACAAATGGTTTGGTTGAGAGAATGAATCGGGTGGTGGGGGAGTGTATTAGGTGGGCTAGAGCTGGGTGTCATGATATCTGTAAAGCATTAGATTCCATGGTCTGGTTCTATAGGACCACACCTCATTCTGTCACTAAGATTTCTCCTTTCGAACCGTTGAGGGGACGGAAGCCGAACTCTAGTTTTAGGCCTGCTTGGATGAGCAGGTGGGTCAAGTCTGAATCCGATGTTGCCCAATGAATGTCTTTAGCGAGTGAGAACATGTCGGTTTCACAGGCTAAACAGAAGCTTTGGTTTGACTCTCGTAAAGGTGTAAAAGTAGCTCCGCTTGAAGTGGGGGACATGATCAAGATTAAGACTGCTGTTCATGCTAAGAAAGGTGATAGCAAGTTCAGCCAAACTTTCAAAGTCATTAAAATTCTTGGAAATGCAATAATGGTCGAGGGGGGTCATTGGTGGAATCTCAATAGGGTGGTGAAGGTTCGGGTAAGAAATGCCACCTCATTTTCACAGAAAAGTGATTCTATTTGTGTTGACCAAACATGTCCCAGGAAAAGTTCTAGAAATATTGTTAAGCCTGCCAGGTACAGGTCGTGATGGTGTTTTGTTGTTTTTGCTATTTTATTTTGGGCCGTTTTTTTTTTGTTGTTTTTTTTTGTTTTGGTTTTGTTGTTTGTTTTGTTTTGGAGGAAGAGAAGATATGTTGTACTGCATCTTATGTATTCTCCTTTAATGCTGTGATGATGCTTAGACTCTAGAATGTACTGTTGTTTTTTGCATTTGTCACCCCGAGTGGGACGGGTATGCCCAGACGTGGGTCCCGTGCTCTCCATGCCACTGGAATCAAGCTATCCTGGCTGAAGAGGGGTGAAACCCCGAAACCGGTCCTAGAATGCTTGTTTCCAGTCCAGGGAGGACCTGGCTTGGCAGTTCGGGCTGGACTGTTCCCATGAGGCACAGGGTCAAGACTGATTTGCATATGGCTGAGTTCAAACTGGAATGGCATGGTGAGCAAAAAACGATGGATTTAGGCCCAGATCTCTGTACTGGGGTGAATGTATGACATTGTTCTGCATTCTGTCCATCAACTGTTGTTTTTTGCATTTGTCACCCCGAGTGGGACGGGTATGCCCAGACGTGGGTCCCGTGCTCTCCATGCCACTGGAATCAAGCTATCCTGGCTGAAGAGGGTGAAACCCGAAACCGGTCCTAGAATGCTTGTTTCCAGTCCAGGGAGGACCTGGCTTGGCAGTTCGGGCTGGACTGTTCCCATGAGGCACAGGGTCAAGACTGATTTGCATATGGCTGGGTTCAAACTGGAATGGCATGGTGAGCAAAAAAACGATGGATTTAGGCCCAGATCTCTGTACTGGGGTGAATGTATGACATTGTTCTGCATTCTGTCCATCAACTGTTGTTTTTTGCATTTGTCACCCCGAGTGGGACGGGTATGCCCAGACGTGGGTCCCGTGCTCTCCATGCCACTGGAATCAAGCTATCCTGGCTGAAGAGGGGTGAAACCCGAAACCGGTCCTAGAATGCTTGTTTCCAGTCCAGGGAGGACCTGGCTTGGCAGTTCGGGCTGGACTGTTCCCATGAGGCACAGGGTCAAGACTGATTTGCATATGGCTGGGTTCAAACTGGAATGGCATGGTGAGCAAAAAACGATGGATTTAGGCCCAGATCTCTGTACTGGGGTGAATGTATGACATTGTTCTGCATTCTGTCCATCAACTGTTGTTTTTGCATTTGTCACCCCGAGTGGGACGGGTATGCCCAGACGTGGGTCCCGTGCTCTCCATGCCACTGGAATCAAGCTATCCTGGCTGAAGAGGGTGAAACCCCGAAACCGGTCCTAGAATGCTTGTTTCCAGTCCAGGGAGGACCTGGCTTGGCAGTTCGGGCAGGACTGTTCCCATGAGGCACAGGGTCAAGACTGATTTGCATATGGCTGGGTTCAAACTGGAATGGCATGGTGAGCAAAAAACGATGGATTTAGGCCCAGATCTCTGTACTGGGGTGAATGTATGACATTGTTCTGCATTCTGTCCATCAACTGTTGTTTTTGCATTTGTCACTCCGAGTGGGACGGGTATGCCCAGACGTGGGTCCCGTGCTCTCCATGCCACTGGAATCAAGCTATCCTGGCTGAAGAGGGGTGAAACCCCGAAACCGGTCCTAGAATGCTTGTTTCCAGTCCAGGGAGGACCTGGCTTGGCAGTTCGGGCTGGACTGTTCCCATGAGGCACAGGGTCAAGACTGATTTGCATATGGCTGGGTTCAAACTGGAATGGCATGGTGAGCAAAAAACGATGGATTTAGGCCCAGATCTCTGTACTGGGGTGAATGTATGACATTGTTCTGCATTCTGTCCATCAACTGTTGCTTTTTGCATTTGTCACCCGAGTGGGACGGGTATGCCCAGACGTGGGTCCCGTGCTCTCCATGCCACTGGAATCAAGCTATCCTGGCTGAAGAGGGTGAAACCCCGAAACCGGTCCTAGAATGCTTGTTTCCAGTCCAGGGAGGACCTGGCTTGGCAGTTCGGGCTGGACTGTTCCCATGAGGCACAGGGTCAAGACTGATTTGCATATGGCTGGGTTCAAACTGGAATGGCATGGTGAGCAAAAAAACGATGGATTTAGGCCCAGATCTCTGTACTGGGGTGAATGTATGACATTGTTCTGCATTCTGTCCATCAACTGTTGTTTTTGCATTTGTCACCCCGAGTGGGACGGGTATGCCCAGACGTGGGTCCCGTGCTCTCCATGCCACTGGAATCAAGCTATCCTGGCTGAAGAGGGGTGAAACCCCGAAACCGGTCCTAGAATGCTTGTTTCCAGTCCAGGGAGGACCTGGCTTGGCAGTTCGGGCTGGACTGTTCCCATGAGGCACAGGGTCAAGACTGATTTGCATATGGCTGGGTTCAAACTGGAATGGCATGGTGAGCAAAAAAACGATGGATTTAGGCCCAGATCTCTGTACTGGGGTGAATGTATGACATTGTTCTGCATTCTGTCCATCAACTGTTGTTTTTGCATTTGTCACCCCGAGTGGGACGGGTATGCCCAGACGTGGGTCCCGTGCTCTCCATGCCACTGGAATCAAGCTATCCTGGCTGAAGAGGGTGAAACCCGAAACCGGTCCTAGAATGCTTGTTTCCAGTCCAGGGAGGACCTGGCTTGGCAGTTCGGGCTGGACTGTTCCCATGAGGCACAGGGTCAAGACTGATTTGCATATGGCTGGGTTCAAACTGGAATGGCATGGTGAGCAAAAAAACGATGGATTTAGGCCCAGATCTCTGTACTGGGGTGAATGTATGACATTGTTCTGCATTCTGTCCATCAACTGTTGTTTTTGCATTTGTCACCCCGAGTGGGACGGGTATGCCCAGACGTGGGTCCCGTGCTCTCCATGCCACTGGAATCAAGCTATCCTGGCTGAAGAGGGTGAAACCCCGAAACCGGTCCTAGAATGCTTGTTTCCAGTCCAGGGAGGACCTGGCTTGGCAGTTCGGGCTGGACTGTTCCCATGAGGCACAGGGTCAAGACTGATTTGCATATGGCTGGGTTCAAACTGGAATGGCATGGTGAGCAAAAAACGATGGATTTAGGCCCAGATCTCTGTACTGGGGTGAATGTATGACATTGTTCTGCATTCTGTCCATCAACTGTTGTTTTTTGCATTTGTCACCCGAGTGGGACGGGTATGCCCAGACGTGGGTCCCGTGCTCTCCATGCCACTGGAATCAAGCTATCCTGGCTGAAGAGGGGTGAAACCCGAAACCGGTCCTAGAATGCTTGTTTCCAGTCCAGGGAGGACCTGGCTTGGCAGTTCGGGCTGGACTGTTCCCATGAGGCACAGGGTCAAGACTGATTTGCATATGGCTGGGTTCAAACTGGAATGGCATGGTGAGCAAAAAACGATGGATTTAGGCCCAGATCTCTGTACTGGGGTGAATGTATGACATTGTTCTGCATTCTGTCCATCAACTGTTGTTTTTGCATTTGTCACCCCGAGTGGGACGGGTATGCCCAGACGTGGGTCCCGTGCTCTCCATGCCACTGGAATCAAGCTATCCTGGCTGAAGAGGGTGAAACCCCGAAACCGGTCCTAGAATGCTTGTTTCCAGTCCAGGGAGGACCTGGCTTGGCAGTTCGGGCTGGACTGTTCCCATGAGGCACAGGGTCAAGACTGATTTGCATATGGCTGGGTTCAAACTGGAATGGCATGGTGAGCAAAAAACGATGGATTTAGGCCCAGATCTCTGTACTGGGGTGAATGTATGACATTGTTCTGCATTCTGTCCATCAACTGTTGTTTTTTGCTTTTGTCTTAGCAACTGTGTTGAGCCAAGACATTCCTGTTGGAGCTGTTGGCAGAGCTGGTCCTCCTGGCTCTGCTATCCATGTAGCCAATAAATAACCAACATATCAATCCTGTGTCAGCTTGGTTACTACAGTTTGAAAGAAAAGGATAAGAGGAGAAATCTTCCTTGTCAAAATGCCTGGCGACAGAGTTTCTGGGAGACCGAAACGGAAATGTTGTAAAAGATGCTGTGCTTTATGCATATGTAGTCTGGTAGTGGTGCTTATAGTGTGGTTAGTTGTGATTGTAGCAATTCCTTACCTTATGATAATGGATAAATAGATTAACAACGATACTAAGGGAAGGATAGATAACTTGAAAAGTGATAGAGTAAAATTAGAAGCAGAAGATGAACCAGAGTTTCATCATGTGGTAACAGATAACGATACTAGTTTAAATGTTTTCACTAAATTATTGTTTCAGTATGTAGATACAATGGAAGTTAGTGATTGTTATGTTTGTATGAAGTTACCCGAATCAGTAGCAGAAGGGTTAACATACCATCATTTGCCATTAACTTATGGCATATCATGTAGTGTATTAACTAGTTTATTTTATAAAACAGGGAGACTTCAGTATTATTATTCAGATATAGATGTGATATTTTCTGAGGTTCCAATTCGAAAGAATATGAACCCAGTGCTTAGTAGTAAAGATGCACAATTTATGGGAGAATTTTTCCTAACGATGAAATCGATAGATATAACACATGCACATAGAAGCAATTTAACATGTTCGTTACATGAAGAAGAAAAGATATTTTTGAACTTAGTAGAAAATAGAAGACAAGATTTTCAAAAGAAAGCGTCTGAGCATAAGGCTCATCTGCCACCTTGGGCTGAGAAAGAGGGTATTTACACACCTGGCAAGGCTCAAGCTGCTATGACTCTGGATTTTGTAAAGACAGGGAAAATTTGTCTACATAGATTAAAGACTGATTATAACAATATTTTCATCGGTACCAGTGAATGTGAACATAATTTCTTAATTCTTGGAGGTTGGGGACTAAAAGGAGGAACAGATTCAGTTTTTCCTGGAATCTATTATGTGTGTGGGAATAAGGCTTACTTTAGGCTTCCTGCACGGTGGTATGGAAGTTGTTATTTTGGAATAGTTTTTCCAAAGGTATACCACGTAAAAAGAAACACTGGGAGCAATGAAAACAATAGTGAATTAACACGTAGTAAAAGAGCTAGTTTTTCTGAAATTGTAGGTGACATATTTGGTGCATTGATACCTTCAGTGGGAATAATTCTGAACTCAAGGAAAATATGTAAATTATCTACACTGGTGGATCGTTTATCAACGGATACTGCTGGAGGGTTTCTAATGATTAATGCGGAGATGGTTGCGATTAGATCTATGGTTATGCAAAATCGACTTGCTCTTGATATAATATTAGCAAAAGAGGGCGGAGTCTGTAAATTATTGAAGACGAAACATTGTTGCACGTATATTCCTGACAAAAGTGCAGAAATCCGAACATATATAAAGAATATAACGAAACTTGAGAATGAATTAAAACCACTGGAAGTTGATAGTGTATGGGAAAGATTGACAAATAGCATTACGTCAATTGGTACCTGGTTTGCTAATGTAGGAAAAGGACTTATAGGTCAAATATTAGTACCCTTAGTAGGGATAGCAATAATAGTATTGTCAATAATGATATGGTGCAAATGTTGTAGAAAGAATGAGACGTATAGAGTAACAGGAAAAGGAAAGAAACGAAAGTTTGATGAAATTGAATTAGAAGATCTGAAAAGTGAATTATACAAGAAACTGAAAGGAGACGATAAAAATAGAAAGTGTAAAGGTGAAGCTGAGACAATTTTATGCTAAAAGTTGGCATATGGTTGTGGGTAATTTTTTTGATGGCTCAGAAACGCCATCAGAGAGGGGATTGATGGAGCAAGAACTCAGAATGAGACTTGCTCGTAAGCAATCTTCTCACAGTATTAATTAATTAAACTTTGTAATGTCTTTACTAATAAATGCATACATGAACACTATCCAAGTGAAGCTTGCCTATGTGTTTAAACTAATAAGTAATGCTTGTCTAATCCAAAATGGCCGCTAAAGCGCTGGAACTTCATTTACGCATGTGTCAACCATATCACGTGGTATGACGTCTTTCTTTGCTTGGAGGGAAAACTTTGCTTCTGCGCAGTGTGCGTTAAAATGGCTGCTTAATGTTCTCACGTGCTAAAGCTTGCGCATTTGCTGCAATTAACACTGTGGTATTTAATGCTATTAATGCGGGATAGATTTATAATTAAATGGGAATAGAGTAGAAATAGGGGTTATACAGTGAAGACATTTATTTGTGATTTTAACGTTTTCTTCTTTGACTTTTAATAGTTCGTAAATTGGGCCTGGGTTAACGGAATGGCAGCATGAAGCCAATGAGAAGTGCGCATGCGCCCTGAAAAACAAGGCACAGCGATGAAGTCAACTTGGACATCATCCAAGGCTGTGACCTGGTGGCCAACTCCACTACATCCGCGATGTTCTTGCAAATGCAACATTTTATATATACAATGTATTAAACTTTGTCGTGAGACAGGTGGGAAATAAAGCAAATGTATTAATTGTGAGGGGCGGTATTTAATAACAATGGGCTTAAAGAAATTGAACTAAATTGACATGGTTTGAGGATCAACCCCTGTCCCCGTCCAATCAGAAGTTGTGGGTCCATAAATTTGAAACATTAATGGGAGGTACCTGGGTGTAGAAGGGTATAATAGATATAGAATTAGCTAATTAGTTAGCTCAGGAGCAGAGACGCATTAGCTCAAGCTCAGACACGAGAGATCAGGCTTTGGTGCTCGACGAGCTGATCGATTGCAGACTGAACCGCTGTCCAGAGAGGTCCTGAGGTGGGGGCGGCGGAGTCCATTAGAAGGAAGACACGGAAGATATCGAGGAGGAGCGAAGTGTCAGAGAGGGGAACGACGCAGGCGTCGTTGATAGAGAGGTCACCTATCCTGTCCTGAACCTGGTCCGGAGGTCTTTGGTCTTCATCCTTCCTGGGACCTATTTTTCCAACTCCTTGGCCAAGGGGTTTGGTTCTCACATCTTTAGGTAAATATAAATGCAACCTTTAGCTGTGCTGCTGTCTCTATCTTCTTCTTTCTGAGGGACCGTCATTGATCGATAATTGATTATTAGTATGCTTCATCCTTGATATACGATTAAGTATTATGTGGTTTGTAATTTACTCTGCTAAAGAATTTTAGGTAAACATTTTAAAACTTCCTGACTCAGTGATTATTTTAGAATTTATGAATTGTAATGAATGTCACTCATTTTAAACTTCCCAATTATCAAAGGGTCCATTGGTAAGTCATTACTCTTCAATCAGAAAGGTAATTGGTAGCAGGGATATTGATAAAGAGTACAACTGACCCACCAGCGGAAATTGCTAGCGTAGTATGAATGAATGGGCCCAGGTGAGTATTCGGTGTATGAATGCTTGTTGCTAGTAACCCGCTGGATCAGTTCCACTTGAAGAACAATCTCACAGTGTGAGGAAGGGGCAGGAACTAAAGGGGTGGGGCCTCATTCTGAGAAGTAGCTATGAGGCCTACCTCACTTTTGAACCCTACCCCGCCCCCAAGCCTCCTCCTCCCAAAAAAAAAAAAAGCATTTGCAATGCAATAGGTCTCGCATTTACGCGAGTTTGAGCTATTCGCATTGTAAATTACAATGTCTTTTATTTATGTTTTGGTTTTCAAAACAAATAAAAGGCATTGTTATTTGCAATGCTAGTAGCTTAAACTCTCGCAAATGCGATACCTATTGCATTGCAAATGCTTGTTTATGCTTCTGAAGCTGTTGGTGAGAGGGGTTCACCAATGGCCCCCGACAGCCAGACCCAATCTAGAGTTACAGGGGGGGCTATTGAGAGGGGTATTTAATACAGTCGATGTCTACACACACAGACACAGTGGTTATCTTCAAACCCTGTACACAGGGGTCCAGCCATTCTACAGATGCGTGCCAGATGGCCACACAGTAACGCCACTGTCCAGGAGGGGAAATCCAACACCCTGCCGAGGTCAGGGAGGTCAGGGATGTTTCCGTATGCACTGTAAACTCTCAAAAGTTACAGAGCGTGCATTCACACAAACTTAAAGACATACTGATGGTCTGTGCGAAACGTCTCGGACATGTTGTTGAGCAATAAAACAGTAATAAATGGATAATTCCATGGGAATATGAGAACTGTATTTATAGGCAGAGAAAGCACATGATCTCCCACAGTTTGACATGTCTGTGATTATTTCACCCATGCTTCCCACATACCTGTCCTCTCGCCATATCTATCACGTGTGAACTTCGAGCAGTTCTGAATGTCCTGCCCCAACACTTTCCATTCTGAGGATCGGAGTTTTAGGACTGTGCTTAGATGCTGCTCACACCAGGGGCCGTACTGCACACAGTGCTGGGTGGGGGTCTGCGTGCGTGCCCCCAGGACACTGCTGTACTACACAAGGGACTCCCAGTAATGAAGGGGCCGCGCCGCCGCTGCCTCTCACGCCCCCTTATTACTCCCGGCGCTCTCAGCCCAAACATAAAATTAGTGAGAGGGCCTGGAGCCACCCACCGCGCGAGAAGAGCGAAAACAGAGGGGGAGCTGCGCACGAGGAACGGGGGACATGCGCGTGCTTGGACTCTTCCCACGGGCACGCAACGTGGGCGGGCGGAGGGATGGGCATGTGAGCTGATGAATGAATGGATGAACGGCGGGCGCATGCTTTGATAGATGAGTGGAGGAAAGGATAAGCGGATGGATGAGTGGCGGGAAGGATGAGACGATGGATGAGTGGGTGGATGAGTAGGTGGGCAGCAAGAGGGAGGGACGAGGGAGCAGATGGACGACGAGATCGGTGGGCGCCTGCTTTGATAGATGAGTGGGTGGCTGGAAGAGCGGGTGGAGGAATGGACGAGTGGGCAGATGGGTGGATGAATGAGAGATTGGTAGGTGCATGTGTAGATAGATGAGTGGGTGGATTAGTGAGTAGGTGTTCTGATGGGTTAGATGAGTGGTTGAATTTGATTCATCTCCCTCGAGTGCATCAAAGCAGCCGTGTGGTGAGCTTATCATGCAGCGTGTTTGTTTAAAGACCCGATTCAGCAGCATGACGTCAGTTGTCAGACCTCTTGCCCCCTTGTACTTCGAGCAGTTCTGAATGTCCTGCCCCAACACTTTCCATTCTGAGGCTCGGAGTTTTAGGACTGTGCTTAGATGCTGCTCACACCAGGGGCCGTATTGCACACAGTGCTGGGT
Source organism: Calotriton arnoldi (assembly GCA_963921515.1). Taxonomy (NCBI): domain Eukaryota; kingdom Metazoa; phylum Chordata; class Amphibia; order Caudata; family Salamandridae; genus Calotriton; species Calotriton arnoldi. The sequence goes on from CAWUFW010000357.1 coordinate 2,562,154, forward strand.
GGGGGTCTGCGTGCGTGCCCCCAGGGCAGTGCTGTACTACACAAGGGACTCCCAGTAATGAAGGGGCCGCGCCGCCGCTGCCTCTACCGCCCCCTATTTACTCCCGGCGCTCTCAGCCCAAACATAAAATTAGTGAGAGGGCCTGGAGCCACCCACCGCGCGAGAAGAGCGAAAACAGAGGGGTGCTGCGCACGAGGAACGGGGGACATGCGCGTGCTTGGACTCTTCCCACGGGCACGCAACGTGAGCGGGCGGAGGGATGGGCACGTGAGCTGATGAATGAATGGATGAACGGCGGGCGCATGCTTTGATAGATGAGTGGAGGGAAGGACAAGCAGATGGATGAGTGGCGGGAAGGATGAGACAATGGATGAGTGGGTGAATGAGTAGGTGGGTAGCAAGAGGGAGGGACGAGGGAGCAGATGGATGACGAGATCGGCGGGCGCCTGCTTTGATAGATGAGTGGGTGGCTGGAAGAGCGGGTGGAGGAATGGACGAGTGGGCAGATGGGTGGATGAATGAGAGATTGGTAGGTGCATGTGTAGATAGATGAGTGGGTGGATTAGTGACTGGGTGTTCTGATGGGTTAGATGAGTGGTTGAATTTGATTCATCTCCCTCGAGTGCATCAAAGCAGCCGTGTGGTGAGGTTATCATGCAGTGTGTTTGTTTAAAGACCTGATTCAGCAGCGTGACGTCAGTTGTCAGACCTCTTGCCCCCTCGAACTTCGAGCAGTTCTGAATGTCCTGCCCCAAAACTTTCCATTCTGAGGCTCGGAGTTTTAGGACTGTGCCTAGATGCTGCTCACACCAGGGGCTGTATTGCACACAGTGCTGGGTGGGGGTCTGCGTGCGTGCCCCCAGGGCACTGCTGTACTACACAAGGGACTCCCAGTAATGAAGGGGCCGCGCCGCCGCTGCCTCTCACGCCCCCTCATTACTCCCGGCGCTCTCAGCCCAAACATAAAATTAGTGAGAGGGCCTGGAGCCACCCACCGCGCGAGAAGAGCGAAAACAGAGGGGGAGCTGCGCACGAGGAACGGGGGACATGCGCGTGCTTGGACTCTTCCCACGGGCACGCAACGTGGGTGGGCGGAGGGATGGGCATGTGAGCTGATGAATGGATGAACGGCGGGCGCATGCTTTGATAGATGAGTGGAGGGAAGGATAAGCGGATGGATGAGTGGCGGGAAGGATGAGACGATGGATGAGTGGGTGGATGAGTAGGTGGGCAGCAAGAGGGAGGGACGAGGGAGCAGATGGATGACGAGATCGGCGGGCGCCTGCTTTGATAGATGAGTGGGTGGCTGGAAGAGCGGGTGGAGGAATGGACGAGTGGGCAGATGGGTGGATGAATGAGAGATTGGTAGGTGCATGTGTAGATAGATGAGTGGGTGGATTAGTGACTGGGTGTTCTGATGGGTTAGATGAGTGGTTGAATTTGATTCATCTCCCTCGAGTGCATCAAAGCAGCCGTGTGGTGAGGTTATCATGCAGTGTGTTTGTTTAAAGATCCGATTCAGCAGCGTGACGTCAGTTGTCAGACCTCTTGCCCCCTCGAACTTCGAGCAGTTCTGAATGTCCTGCCCCAACACTTTCCATTCTGAGGCTCGGAGTTTTAGGACTGTGCCTAGATGCTGCTCACACCAGGGGCCGTATTGCACACAGTGCTGGGTGGGGGTCTGCGTGCGTGCCCCCAGGGCACTGCTGTACTACACAAGGGACTCCCAGTAATGAAGGGGCGGACGAGGGAGCAGATGGATGACGAGATCGGCGGGCTCCTGCTTTGATAGATGAGTGGGTGGCTGGAAGAGCGGGTGGACAAATGGACGAGTGGGCAGATGTGTGGATGAATGAGAGATTGGTAGGTGCATGTGTAGATAGATGAGCGGGTGGATTTGTGACTGGGTGTTCTGATGGGTTGGATGAGTGGTTGAATTTGATTCATCTCCCTCGAGTGCATCAAAGCAGCTGCATTAAAGAAATAAAAATAGACTCGGAAACTGGCCACAGTCCTGCAGGTTTTACGGCCCTAAGATGCAGTGCTCACATATGACGGCCACCGGATATTGAGGGAGTGTAGTTTAAAAAAAAATGGTAACAAGATCTCCAGACACTTCTTTTTCAAATTTAGCAGAGGCATTAAACCATTAATCCCACAATTTCAAAATTACCGTGCAATTTCCAGCAAGACTCCGAGCTGCTTACATGTTTCTTCTTCCTTTTGAAGAGCAGCGTTAAACCCTCCAGCACCCCCGACCGCCACCCTAGAAGGTAGCGCGTGTGCTTCACAGCTGTCGTGAAGACTTTTCTTATCTACTTGTTAAATAAAGAAGCAGATAAGAAAAGTCTTCACGACAGCCGTGAAGCAGACGAGCCAGTCCGGGTGGGCTGACGCTCCCCAATGGAAATGAGGGGCGGGGCTTAAAGCCCTTTTCTAAAAGTACTCATATGCAATAAATCTCGCCGAGCGAGCTACGCATGTGCGCAGCAACGCTAGGCGAGACCTAAAAAGCTTGCTGAGGCTGGTGCCGATGTCCTAGGGCAGTGGTTCCCAAACTTTTCCAACCTGCGGCTCCCTTTACCTATTGAGTGTTGGAAGCGGCTCCCCATTATGGTACCTTTTTATGGCGGGTGGTGAATTTAAGCCCATTCTCGGGAGTACTTTCATGTTTTTCCCTAAAAATAATTGGAATGAAGCTGATGAAGGTATTATATATCATAGATGTAATCCTATCCTTGCCACTGCAGAGCCCCATGCTGTGTCAACGACTAATTGGACTCATTGGAGGGACATAGTGTTCTCAGAGAAGTGAACTGTAAATGCATGTCAGTGTGCATGCCTGAAAATTGGTGTGCGCACTGCAGCCTGTTTGACAGACTGTGAGCTTCATAAATGAAACCCCGACAAGGTTTATTCGCCTCAAATCAGAGCATGCAATGTTTCTAAGCCATTTACAAATTCTGAAAAAGACAGCAAATGAGGGCTTCACAAACTAATTACCAACATGTGTGAGAAACAAAATATGCCATAGCTTGCGGAACTAAATATTCACTTTTACAAACAAATATACATTGGATGATACTATTGATAGAGACCACTGTTCTCTGGTTGTTTATTCCCATTTCCTTTTAAGCAAAATGTGTAAAACAAGGACAATGGAAAAAAAAGAATTAAAAAGAACATGATCTAGACACAGTCAAGCACAATCAAGGTTTGGAGTAAGTCTGCAGCAATTTTTGGCAAACAGAAAAGGCAGACCAAAAAAAACATTAGATTGGGCACTGGCAATGCACGTGGTTTTCTTGCAAATTCAATATTATCTCATTTGATTTGATGGTCACAGGTGATTCTGTTTGCTAGGCTCCTGGGTTCTAGATTCAGGAAAGAGAATAAGAAAGGCACAATAGGGAGCTAAAGGGATGGCGTGATAAAGAATTGTTTACTTACAATAGTATGTCAGACTGTAAAGGCGTATACCTGAAACTTATTTTCTAAAGTGAATAAGCAGATTTTTTCACCTAAAAATAAATAAATCCTAAAGCAGCCCTGGAATTTAGACCCATGGACGTTAGCCCTGGTTTCGATCAGGTCAGAAATCATGCAATTGTGGACAAGCTTCTGTGTTTCTATGCTGCATAAATTGTAAATATTTGTAATAAAAAACGGCAGTGTAAAAACGAATATTATATTGTGCTGTTCGCTACTGCCCCGTTAACCCAAAAGGCTACTACCGGCATTTGCACTTGTGACCTGCAGGTCTGTTCGACGCTTATGACTGTAGCAGACTCTCAACCCTCTGAATTATCTAACTGAGATCGGAGCATGTTTTTTGTAACCTGTAAGTCGCACTGTTTCATATCTCCTGCTCCCCACCCCTCACCCACACCTTTTTCCGAATAAGTGCATAAATAATACATGTCCCTCTTTGCAAAGAGATACTTTCTCTTACAGCCTATCTATGGCTAAGGCCTCAGCAGCAGCTTTAAAATTTTGAACGACCTCAGGAGAGTCTGGGTTGAGCTATGCTGCATTCCGGGCAAGGACCCTCTAGAGTAGAACAGAAACAGGAGACAGACAGCCGCCATCATGTTAAAGGGAGAGACAGTCAGCTGCCTTTGCTGCCTGCTGCGAACTCAGCAGGAAACCAGTGCAGGACCGAATCTGTGGGCAGTCTGACTCTGTGGAACTTTTGGAATACGGACAAGCACTTTCGTTTTTACCACTACCATGTTGGTAAAGGGAGCGTGAACTGCTTGTTTAGCCTGTTGCCTGCAGCCTACAGCTCAATGAAGACAATCGACTCCCACTTTATGTACATGCGTTACTGAGTGCAAAAAGACCCACGGTCTACTTGATGTGGTCTCTGCTGGTCAGGTCAGACAGCGGACTTCACCTCACCGGACAGCGCAAAAGCAAATGCATTGAAACATCCTTGTCTCCCTCCTGTTCTGATAGTAGACGCCTTGAAAGTGAGGTTACACTGCCCTCTTATGGCCCAGGGCAACCACTGCAGGCCTGACCACACGGAGCAGTGTTCAATTTAGATGCACATAACTGCAACATACTATTTATTAGTGATTCCCAAACTGTGTGCGCATCTGTTCGTGGCGCCCCAGGCTAGTTTTCATGGCGCACCGGGTGCAGCGGCGCACAGATTGGGAACCACTGTCCTAGGGTGTTTTCATACCCCTTAATGGACGTCGGGCAAAACCTCGGAAAACAAGCTGGAAAACCACTATTTACAGTAGTTTTCAGCTCATGTTCCCTGCCACCTTGTGATATCGGCTCCTGACCGGGAGACCGGGGATGGGAGCCGATATCGTGTGTCACATGGTGGCACCGTGTGAGTTGGCAGGTATGCCTCTGAGGGGCCAATCACGGGCAGCCTGGTACAGGGCACAGTAACACTGGATACGGTATTATTGTTAGTAGGTCCTATTCCCAGTGCTTAATTTGTAAAAAAAAAAAAAAAAATGAAGTGCCAGGGCCTTCGTCAGGAGACCACTGCAGCTTGGACCACCCAGTGCCCCTGCCAGTGCAGCAATGACAGTACCAACACAACAACCAACCACCACACTCTCACAAGTGTGACAATTCAGAGTACTCTAGGCCCCCAAAGCTATAAGAATGGCCTGAGCGGCGGGTATTAGTTATTTATAATTTTTATTGAATTAATAAACAACTGCTGTTGTGCTCATCTCTAAATTAGACAGACAGCGCCATCATGTGGCACACTGTAATAAGTGCCGGCGTTGACAATTAAGTGCCGTGCCAAGCACCGTAAACTACTGGCTCAAATTAAGGACTGCCTATTCAAGGCCCTGTGTGATTGAGTTTCGAAGCAGGGATAGGGAATAGCATGTGGGAATCCATCTTGCTGTACAAATGCCCATTATATTCCCCATTTTGGACTGCAATTTCACCCAGACATTTCACCTGCCTTCAGCCGGTGGAGTACCTGAATTAAACACTCCCGATCCATGGTGAATCCTAGTTTAGTCAGTAACTTTAATCGCAAGATACACCATCCAACTTGAGAAGTAGGTCTACCAGCTCTCTTTCTTTTACAATTGCCAGACACAATGTACGGAACGGGGTGGGTGGCAGAGCTTTTTGAATCTAGGGCCCTCGCCTCTGGAACTCCTTGCAAACTGCTATAAGGAAAGAACAAAATCTACTTCAATTTTGTAATGTCCTTAAAACCCAGCTTTTCACTCAATAATGTGCTCTTGGTAGTTTAACTGTAGCTTTGTTTGCTGATATTAAGCGCTTAGATATTGTAGTATGAGGGATTTCATGCTTCATAAGCAGAAATAAATCAAATAAATAATAGTGTGAGTTTGGTTTACCGCGTGATTTGTAATCTTCTCAGGGTCAGACAGGCTGTTGCAAGAGGAATTCCACATGAAATCCAGGTAGGTTCTCCATTCTATGTTTATTGCAGCAACAAGTAATAATATAAATGGAGCCCACAGTCAGCGCATGCTCCGCATCGGCCACTCAGCAGTAACTGTGCTAACCCACACCAAGGGCAGCGTGGGCTGTGACATCCACATTCTAACATAAGCAAAATACATATATCACATTGAGCACGTGAGGAGGCTCACGCCGTAACAAATGATGCACAACACATTCAAGGAATAACGCTCCATGAAAGAACACAAAGTTCGGTGCGAGAACACAGGATGTAGAGAGCTCTCTGAGTAGAATGCTAAGCCCGAGGGAGAGCTTGCTCTGCACAGAGACACATACCTGCAACACATGTCTATAGGGTAATCTGGCATTCCCCGAAGGGCCGGTCTGACGGGTCAGGGTGTGGGCCAGTTTTATGGTCTGGTGGGCCGGTTTTCACTGTTGATTTCTCTGACATTGCAACAAACATTGCCTGCAGCAAGCACAAATGCATGCAGTCTTCCATCTTGCAAAATACTTACACAGCGTGTCTTTACAAGTTTAAAACTGCCTGATTTGCAAATGCAGTACATTGTTTTAGCTATCTGATTTGCTAATAGGGGCCTCTTTTAATTTTGTACCCTGACCGATTTTCTGTCGCAGTTCGACCCTGATAGTGACTATCACAAAATCATTGCCGATAAGTAACTATATATAAATTTCTTTAAGTGAGGTGAAAGGGAACTAAAAAAAATCTCTGAAAAATGTGAACAGTCACTAGCATGGTTTAGCATGAGAAGTAATGGGTACGTTGGTAATGAACTTGACCATTACGGTCTGTCATTCGCCTTACGAAGCACACAGAGCAACAGCAGGCATTTCTCTGGCTGGGAACCACTCAAGCTGAATATGCCAACTCTAGCGCCTGCTCTAAAGGAGCCATCGATCGAAGAAAAAAACTGCTCTCTCTGTACCTACTCCTGCAACAGCAACACTACGAACAGTAAGAATTATAGAATGGGCCTTTTCTTGAAGACGCTCGTTTGTGTTTTGAAACATGCTGCAACATCATTCAAAGGATGGCCCCAATAATTGTGCAGGAAAGTCTGACAGAATTAAGAAGTCAATTAATTCAATTTGCATCTCAAGCTGTTGTCATTAAAGCACTATAAAATGGAATGGTCCATGTTTTGAACGCTTCTTAATAGTTTGTTGCTGGCGTTATTTCTCTCTGCAGTTGGAAGGCCAGTCACATATCAATTCAACTGCTTAATAGCTATTTGTGAATATCATACTCATTTTAGCATGTTGAGATTACGACATAAAAGCGCAGTGATTTCAGTGCTCAGAACACAACACTAAGGCCTTGATGCCAGTAAGTATAGTGGCGTTCTGGTGGAAAGTCATGCAAGATCCGTCTGCTGACTTGTCCTGCCCTCAAATATTTAGTTTGAGAAGAAAGTGGAGTATAGTGAGGTTCTATGGCACCTTTTATGTTTTGATGTAGTGATGCCTAACTACCACTAGGGGGAGCTATTTCATTGATATTAACAAGAAAATGAGCTTCTCCTTGTGAAGTTTGAGTAAGCTTCGCAAATCCATCTGTGAAAATAACATATTCGTTACTGTGTGCCATGCTGCAGCGCTCACTATTGTTAGCACATAGAAGGGATACACTTTATGCAAATAAATCAATAACCAAAAGCAGAATGATTTGCTCTGGCATTCCTGTAGCATAATTAGTAATTCTGATAAAGGGCCCACTGCCTTGGCGAATTATTTTGGATATGAAAGTAAAATCTGAAAGTATATACATAAAAGAAGAGCTTATCTTCTCTTGTTTAGTCAGATAAGCTGCTGAGATGAAAGCGATTTAAAGCTGGAAGGATAGGAGATGTATTACTGCCATTGTCAGAATGACAAAGCCTTTAAACATATTAAATGATCGTTCTGCTCCCCCCTAAATTGGAAAAAAAAAGTCTAGACTTGGTTTCTGCTTCCTACAACTTAATTACAACATGTTAGTGTATTGTCACAAAGAGAGGAATGTATTGACATTCCCCAGTTGAAGCACTTCGACCTCTGTCTTGTGTGATGCATCAGTTGCATAAGAATGTTGAGTTAATTGTGTGCTTTTAAAAGGTCCCCTTTTGCGAGTGCTGGCACCTAAATTCACACCAATGTGATCTCTTATTGAGCCCCTACTGCCTGCCGGTGCTCCCTGCTCACGTTGCTTATATCAGTGCAAACTGTTCACCTTTGCCAGCTCTTTACACTACTCACCAGGGCCAGCTTCATACGTTGCCCATCAAAGTGAGCTCTGCAAACTGCCCAGCGGTGCCTTCTCTTCACCATAACATTAGGGCGAACTTCCCACATCGCCTGGTTAACCAGTGCCAGATCCTTACACCATCTGCTTCTCACAATGAGAACCACCAGTGTCAATTTCTCGTACATCTCACTAGTGCAAGTTACCCACACTTCAAATCAGTGCCAGCTCTTCACTCTGCGCACTGGCCACCGCTGGGCAATCTTCATACAGTCAAGGGTGCCAGCTTCTTATACTGTCCACATGTGCTAACTCCCTACACTGCTTACCAATGTGAACTCCTCACACTGCACCCTACTGTTTGCCCCTCACTGCCGGCCCCTCACACTATTATTTATTTTATTTATTATGTTATCTATTTTTTATTATAAAGCATGGAATCACTCATACTACAATCTCTAAGCGCTTGATATCAGCAAACAAAGCTACAGTCAAACATCCAAGATCACATTGAGTGAAAAGCTGTGTTTTAAGGGCATTACAAAATTGAAGTAGGTTTTGTTCTTTCCTTAAAGCAATTGGCAAGGAGTTTCGGAGACGAGGGCCCTAGATTCAGAAAACTCTGCCTCCCCAGTTCTGTACATTGAAACTGGGAATTGCAGAAGTAAGAGAACTCTTGTATAACTTAGTTCTCTTGAGTTGGACGATGTACCTTTATATTTTTTTGTTAAAAAGATGGGGAGGGAGCCGTGATGTGCTCTGAACATAAGTAAAACAGCTTTGAATTCAATCCATTTTGTGACTGGTAATCACTGAAAAGACTCACAATGTGCTGAACATGCTTATTTTTTTGGATTAAAGAGTAGTATGATATTGGCATTGTGTACAGTCTGCATCATCTAACATTTTTTGGGGTAGGCTAAAATGGGTAGAATTGCCAGAGTTGAAAAGAAGTGACACATAAGCAGTGGCTATAGTGACTTTATGTGGAAAAGAGAGGAATGGGATACTTTTCTTTAGAGTTCTTAGTTGAAAAACACAGGATTTCACTACCACTGCGATCTGTGAATCGAATGCTAGTTTTGATTCTAGGATGAACCATAAATTGCAGGCTGAGCTGACATAGTTGGGGGATGGCCCAGGGAAGTAAGCCAAAGAGATTGGTCCCGTTTATTGATTGCATTATACATTTTAAAGGATCACTGGTTTTCCTGGACAGCGCTCTGCTGCCCTTTGGGTCGGTTCATGCTATAGAAACATCATATACATACATATATTCATTTAATTTTAAAAAAACTCACTTGCATCCATGTTTAGGTTATTATTAATACAATAAGTAGATCAGAAGAACATTCACTGGGTGAAGATGGGAGACAGCTGACAAATTTTGCACCCACAGGGTAGAAATAAGTTTTCACATTGTATTTTTGCAATAGGGATGCTACTCGGGATACGTATTGATTGAACAGTGAGGTGGAGATTATAACCCCTTGCGGTTCACCCCATGGCAAGAGTTTAGCTTCAGATCACTAGGACTCCAGCTGTATGGACTGTGACCATTCTGAGGGAAAGGGAGGTAACAAGTCATGGACTGAATCCCCTATTGAAAATGAGGCAAACCATTTCAGTAGGACATTGTGATCAATGGTGTCAAAGGCGGCAGTAAGGTCCCATAAAATTTGAACACCCCGGTGCGTTTGTCAGCCATAATTATTAAGTCATCCATTACTGAGGAGGCCACTACTCACTGATGCCTTACACTGCCCACCATGCCAGTGCCAAAACCTCACTCTACGCACCACTCACAGCTCCTCAAAGTGCCTCATGTGTGCTTTAAACTTCTACTGGAGACTGAAGAAGGCCTTTACAGGCGGTGGCCAGTCATTCATTGTCCTCTTTGCGGTGGTGGCAGTCAGTGGGCTGAATGTGACTTTAATTCTAAGCAATAGCTTTCTGGTATCCCTGATTTCTCTCTCCTTGTATCTACTTGCTACTTTCTGAGACATTATTTTTTGCGTCCCAAGCTCCTCTACTGTTAAACGTATCTCTTTCTTACTCTGCTAGTTGTTCTGTACTATTATCCTGCTTATCCTTTCTTGTGTTATTCTATTTCACTCTCCCTCTATTCTTGCGTGTCCCTCTATCACTCCAATCATCTCATTTCTGTTCTCTGCATCTTGTTTTCCCTTTATTTTTACACTGTGTTATTCATCACTCTTTCTCCCCTGCATATAAGACCCACATCTGAATCTCCTCTGTCCGTATTCCACTTCCTACCAGTTGCATTGTTGCCTTTGCTGAGGTGGGACTGGGTCAGGGATGATGTGAGTGGGTGTGGGTACTAGGGAACTACTAAAATCTTACACCCCAAAAGACACCTCAACAACACGCCCATGGGTGGGTGGATCGGGGACAATGTTAAACCTTAATTTCATGAGGCAATGTGTCAAAAGATAAGGTGCAAATCAACATATTAAACATATGGTCAATTAAAGAAGGACAGACTCAATAAATGAGTTCTAGGGCAGAATTAGAAAATATAGAAAACTGGATTACAAAAATTCAAAGGTACAATACCGAGATTGTAAAGTGCAGTTGTATAAAATCATTGCCATAAAGGCGCTCAGTAGTCTGACAATACAGAACAAGCATTGGTAATACATCAGTTTCGCCCATGTAAGGAATAAAGATGATGTGGTGCAACAGCCAGAGCAGCTGACTCGAGAGCTGGAGATCCCGGATTGAGTTTCGGCAGCGCCGCGCAGCATCCTGTGATTGTTTGCAAATCACTTAATCTCTATGAGTGATAAATTGTTATATAAATATGCTGCAAGAGTAAAAGGCAAAACTTTATAAAAATATAGTTCCACCAAAGCGGATGTTAACGGTATTTCGGTGGCAGGAAACTGATAAGAGAAGCAGACCGGAAACAAGCAATGGTAAATGCAGGAAACTATGCTACAGCCAATAGAAATTGAGGGAAGGTGTTTGGCACGCACAGGAACCAATGAGAAGCCAGGAAAGAGAGGATGCAGGATGTAAGTACCTTTTAAATTTGTATTAAAAACAACTAATTTCTCAAGCACAGTGCAACGCTGTGCAGGCAAAACCTAAAAATAGGCAACATCAAAACATTTTCTAAGTCCCACATGAGCCGCAAAAATCAGAAAGTAATCAGACAGCAGCATCCTTAGTAGCATCGTAAAGGTCTCTCTGGCTCACCCTCAAACATGAGGGTTTCTATAGGAAATCTCATAGAATAGAATGAAAACTGCATATTCATCATGGTGTGAGCAAAGAAATTATGATTTTAGCAAATCAGAGAATAGAAGTAATAGGTGTCATACTGCCTTACTACCTAAGCACTATCCCACTACATGAATATTGATTCAGCCCCCTCTATGCTAATGTCACCCAGCGATGGCAGAACAAACTAGTTACAAAACAATAGTGAACTATTATGAATGAATGGAATACAGTAAGCAAGCAGAGGAAACCTTGAGCAAACTTACATTACTGAGACCATGCTAGAAAGTCTTCTTCGAGAACAACGTAATTTGGAAACGAACAAACATGAATTGCATGAATACATGCAACAGAAATAATAAACAGTGAATGTGCAGGGTGAGACATCCATTTTGAACAAGATGGTGGTGAGGTCCAGCTGATGCCTAGCTAGCATATGCCACAAAAATAAACTAACAGGTCATAGCTAAATCATTTCAAAGGCAATAACATTATATAGGTGTACATATGTAAATAGAAGTGCAGATCCATATTTTACATGTTATTAATGCACAATTAATATTAATGCACAAACATTTTACAAATTAAACTTATGGTCCAAAAAAACATAACCCCATACAAGCCATCAATCCAGTTACTAACCTTACTAAAACCCTTTCTAATCATATTAACTCAGGACTTACTGCCTTCCACATGCAATACTCTTCAAAAGTTTGGACTTTGTGAGAAATATCATTACATTTGAGACATAAGCATTAATAACCCTACTGTTATCTGGAATGAAGATGCAACACTCCCTCGCCTTCAATACCTTGCAAGCACTGCATTCCTTCACTTAAGTGGTTTTACATACTCATCATAATCATAGCAATCAGTACACTTTTTATGTTATTGCACCAGCAGTATTAGAAGCAAGCCAATCCACATGCATAGATAATCTCCTAATTTTCACATCATTCATAGCCACTCCAGTAGATGGAATCATAGCCCCTATTAAATCTAGCAACATCTGCCCAAAACCTTGTTTCACTTTCTTCAAACGAACAGCATCACTCATTTCATTCACATGGTAAACCCTAGGTTCTTCACCAACTAGGAAATCACCAGACAACATAACTCCTTTTTCAATCACTCATTCCCACAAACTTTATTGACCTGACTCCTGTAGGTTCATGATGCACCGTACACAATTCACCCTTTCCCTCATGCTCTATTCTCAACCTCGGATGCAAATTTGAAGACTTAAATTCCTCTTCAGCATTAATCTGTTCTCTAATTTTCCTCTCATCCTTCCAGTCTCTCAAAATCTTTACACTCCTCTCAGTATATCCTTTAACAAATTCACACTCTTCTTTACTCAGTCTACACACATACTCCCTTTTAGTTTGTTTAGTGTTGGTTAGTGCAAACTTAATCAAATATTTACTATATGTTGCCCTATTCCCATTATCTTCAGAAATAGGAAGGTCATACAGCAAACTGTTGAACTCTGACAAGTATGGCAATAGAAATTCTTGCTTACATGAAAGGCCTTCACCTGCAGAAGAAGGAAGATAAATACAGACTGGCAGTTCTTAACTCCCATTACGTCCACACAGTCACCCTACATATTTGCGTAGAGATTATTCCTAAATCCACAAATTAATTTTTCCCTATGCGTCAGCGTGTTATAATCAATGATGTTGAAGAGGGATTTATTGAGCGCGTCAAATACCCTAGGGTGTCTAGGCGCTGCCATTAATGTATACCGATCAGAGCATCAATTTCATTATGAACTGTAGTAAATTCAACCTGTAAAGAAGCGGATCTAACTGGAGAAATTAATCACAAGAACACGTCAATTAAAACTATTAGAGAAAACACATTAACAATTTTACAGCATTTGCTGTATGCCATTTCTATAGAGATTAAAAGCAAAAATTTAAAGAAAAATTCAGGATTCAAAAATCAGTCTTCAAGTAAACCTTTTTACCTTTTCAAAACCATATTAAATCTCCCTTCTTTCTTTTCTCTCTCTTTTTGTTAAACAGTAAGCAGGAGTGAAAAAAAATTCAAACTTCAGTATTCCTTATCAGTTCTTTTGTCCAGTTTATAGATTTCAAGTTCTATTTCTTCAGCTTGATTTTTTCGTAGAGACAAAATGATAAACTTCTTGCAGAGTTCAAAATCTTAGTTTTGGAATTTCTTGAGCAACAGGATTTACAAACATTGAAGGTGTTTCTTCTTCAAAGATAAATTGGCAACAGTTTGTTTGGTTGTAATCTTCCACATCTGACTTTTCAGATGCAAGGTGCGCCCATTCAGTTGAAGCATACTTTAGTTTGGGATTCTGTTTCTCATAGGTCTTTTGGCAACAGACAGTTCACTCTATCACTGTTCTCTGAATTGATTTTGATTACTTTTTCTTTTTCTCTGACCTTTAATTTTGGCAGTGTCTTAGCCTGCAAGTTAGAGTAGGAGTTAAGTAGGAGGCTACTTAGAAGATAAGTAGACTCCTCAATATACGGTCTCAACTCTTAGATCTTGAGTTATGACTACTAATGAGTCTCCTTCACTCACAGTCGAATCTGTGCTTTGACCAGCATTAGCAACTTAACTCACTGTGAACTGCTTTCTTCCCCGGGGGTTCTCAAGATTAATATTTTCCACTGGAGCTTTTCATGAGCTGGATCAGAGACTATTTCTTACTGCTGCTTATGACTTTTCAACAGTTTTTCACTCCGATCTTCAAACTGAAACTTTGCTACTGGTACCTTCACCAGGATCTTCACCTTCCCTTTCATCAGCAACTTGACCCACTTCACCAGTTTCAGGATTCTTTAACTTCCTTTCCAACTTCACCCCCCATTGGAACCATGCTGCAAACTTGGGCTTGACTCTTTGAATCAGTAGCTGTTGTCACCACTTATTCATCCACTGTCTTCGCATTCCTGAGTTGTATGGATCCACTGCGGGAGTCCAACATACTTTGGAGCAGTGCTAGTCACATGCATGACCTGATGTGGCCCTTTCAAATGGGGCGCAAGGCAGCTCTTGCCGACGTGCTTCTTAACCAGGACTCAGCCACCTGGTTGCAGTAGATGGCACTGAGTTGCTCTTGCAGATGCTGTTGCCAAATTCACCTGATGAGAGACAGATTTCACCACATCAGCCAGACCTTTGCAGTACTCTAACATGATATTATCAGTTATTAACACAAGTGTCATTGAAGGGATGTAGGCAATCCTCATAGCTCTGCCCATTAACACCTCATGGGTGAGAGTCCAGTCTTTTTGTCTGTGGTACTTCAAATGCTCAAGAGAACAAGAGGAAGAGCATCTGTCCATTTCACATTACAGAGGCACATACTTTAGCCAGCTTGTTTTTTGATGATTCTATTTATTTTCTCTACAATTCCAGACGATTGAACTTCTGCTCACTCTGACGAGCCGTACAAATGAATTTAAGGATCTCATTTTTAAAATGAGTTCCACAATCTATCTCAATAGAGGTTGGCTGGTCAAAACAATGAATTAACTCTCTCAAACAGAGTGTGGCCACTGCCATGCTGTTACATCTCTGAGTTGGGTAAGCTTTGACCAAATTAGATGAAAACCAGACAAACACAAGAACATATTTAAGCCTATTATAAACAGGCATCTCAATGAAGTATGCTTGAAGCCTAGTAAATGAGCCTTCTGAATTGTCAATATAGCACCAAACAACAAGTGTTCTCTTTCCCCAATTATTTCTCTGGCAAGTGAAATCTGCCACACCCCATAATGTTGTTTTGACCCAGTACTTTTTGAAAGTTCTGGTCATTGAATCTCTCCCTATGCGTGTTTGGCCATGCAAATAGCGGGCCATAGAATGTAACTTTGAGTCTGGGAGTACATATTTATATTCAGGAGTAATCCAAGTTCTTTTTGTAACCACCTAAATCTCATTTTTGTTTTTCATTCTTATGGTTTCTCCTTCTGGAGATCCCTCAATTCGCTTAATGTGGTATGTATTGGGTTTGACACGAAATAATTCACATAATTAGCATTACCAATAGTATTTGCACTAGTTTCATTCTGTTCATTCTGTTGCGTGGTACTAGCCCCATGTGGGGTGATGGAGCTCTTGCATGCTACACCATGTAGAGTGTGGGTTTGGAAGGATGTTGTTTTTGTTTTGACCCTATGTGGGAGTGTTTCCATATCATGCGTGATGACCGCCGAGGTGGGGTTTTTGCGTTATGGGACACAGCGCGTGGCATTGTATTGGATGATGAAGTATGACAGACAGAGAGACAGACGCAAATTTTTATGGTTCTTAGTATGCTGGTAGTTTTGAACAGCTCTGCATGTCCCTTCATGTTATTTCATATGAAAGAGTCTGCTTAGCTGGTTACTGCACTGGGTGGTCCAATCTAAGATTCTGGGTGTTCCAATCTGAGTGGGCATGGATGGAGGGAAAGATAAGTGTAGAGATGTGTTGGGTTGGACATTTTTATTCTTCCCATATCTGAGTGTCTCTTTGATCTGATTCTTGCACTGTGTTTTGCTCATTTGATTTCACAGTTGCATTTTCAAGTGCACAATACTTTGCCACTTGGTCAGCATATTTGTTTCTCACTATGGCTATATCATCACCAGTCTTATGAGCTGCGCCCTTGACCACTGCAATTTCTCTTAGTTTTTATATTGCTTCCAAAAGATCAAGAGTATAGTAACCATTCCTGGTGGCAGTACCATAGGATGCCATAAAACGCCTTTGTGACCACAATTGCCCAAAATCATGTAGCACTCACAATCCATACTAGCTGTCTGTGGAAAGTATCACATTCATTTTATCTGCAAGGCAGTGAGCTCTTGTCGTACAATCAACTCTGCTGCTTGTGCTGAAGTTACATTAGACAAGTATGATGCTTCAATGATTTCAGAAATGGAGCAGCCTGCATAAGCAGCTTTTAGTGCTCCCAGATGGTCTCTCAGAAAAGATCCATCTACAAAGTCAGATCAGCCATTTCAAGTGAAACATGTTTGATATCTGGTCCTGATTAGGAGCCTAATTGTTTTAACATTGACACAATCGTAGTCTGAATCATCATCATCGTCTCCATTGCTCTCTGATATTGGTAGCAGTGTTTCAGAGTTCAGAGAATTACATCTCCTGCTCAAGATGTTTTTAGCTGCTGGCATGATTTGCTCATACTTTGTGAGGCGGCTGTTTGTCAGATGCTGAATACTGGTACGGGTCAGCAAAATTCCCACTGAATGAGGAACAAATACAATGAGCGTGTATCCCTTTACAATTCCTTCACTCTATTCAATTGCAATGCAAACAACTGCAACCACCCTCAGACAACCAGGAAGGGCTACAACTATTGGATGTAATGTAGCAGACAATTAGGCAATGTGCCTCATCACCCCTCCATATTTTTGGGTTAGAATAGAAAGTAAACACCCACTCCTCTCATGACAATAAAGGAAACATTCTTTATCATAATCAGGCATTCTGCGGGCAGGTGCACTACATACATTTTCTCTTAATTCTCAGAAGACCTTCATGCATTTGTCATCAAATGCTGCTGGATCGAAGATATCACTGTGAGTCAACCTTTTTAAAGGCTTTACAGTCCGTTTAACAACTTATTTCCTTCAGGAAACCCCAACATGTGTTTAGTGTCCTCAACCCGCCAGATATGTTCGCTGGTTGTTCCCTGAAATAGGCATCAAAGTTCAGTTCTCATTCAACTCACAGAACTATGACTTTCAAGGATTCCCTTGTTGGTAGTGGCCTAGACGATATTTTACAAGTCACAGACTGGTCTAACATGTACACCTTTCTGAACGTCTACTTCAGACCAACTGAGCATACAGCAGGTGCTGCGCTTGTTATGCTTTGAACTTCCCATATAATTACCCCTCCTTGGCCTTGCTATAAAGTAAAAGTTGTCCTAGCTTGCAATAAGGAATTCAAAATGTTATTAAAAGATAAAGAGGTGGAATTTATATGCCCTCCCTGCCTCTGTTTGAACTTATCTCTGACCGGTGGTATATTGGTTTACCGCTCTGTCTAAATGGTTTCCATAAATACAGTATATGCAAAGTGGTTTATCCGTGCATTGTCTCTCCTTGATAGAGGGCTTCTGCAACCTTCCCTCTTAATTCTGTGTTTTTTTCCTTAGAGACTGATGACCTTTTCTCAGCTTGCCAACTAAAGAATTGTCCGTCTCTTGGCTGTTGCCTGAGTTTCTAGGGCCTTGATATTGGCCTCTTGCTGCCTCTCATCAACCCATGTCCTACACCTGCTCCTAAAATTTGAATTTCTCATGAATTCTACTTTCCTCATTGGATGATGTTCTTTGTTTTGGCTATTCTCAAATTTCTTTCTGTGCTGCTTCGGTCGCACAATCAAGAGGAAGAGGAAGGGTCTCTACCTGTGAGGTGCAGGCAGTCACATTTGATGCCTCTATGTTGATGAAAATCTTTTTTCTGGAAGAATGCAATCAAAAGAATAAGGCATATAATTTCCACCTTTGCAGAAAAATGTCAGGAGGCATGGCTTACAACCAGGGGTGGCGGAAATCATGGCATTTTACTCTGCGCGGTTCTGCATAATTGCATGAAAAAACTCAGCGAGAATCTGTGGAGTTCCATGAATGGGCGGAAATCGGCATGTCGTGCTGCTAACACTGATTTTTAGTGCCGGGAGCTTGTTCAGCGCTGCAAAATCAGCACAAATGGCACCACGTGGCACGTCAGTGGGAGCTGCTTCTTTGTTGCTGCTTGAGTAGATTTTCTACTTCAGCGACAGCTTTCTCACTGCGAGTGGTCACGACCGCCCGTGTTGAGAAAATCTCACTGGGTGCCCTCCTGGCGCCTGAAAATCACACTAGGGGAGACCAATTCTCACTCATCAACTCCGGCAGCGGTAAACATAAAGGGTTGAGCCTGTATAACCCAGGCTGCATTACAACAATATATAGAAGAAAGAAGCTCTAGCAGGATAAATGTAGCAAAATAATACCAAAATAAAGTATTAATTGTTATCGGTAGAGGAAGTTTCCAACTATTACTTAGACATTTTTACACACATCGATGTTTGTATATATTATCCAGGGAATCATTGCTATGTAGAATGAGGCAAATGTCATAGATATAAACAAATAAATGTTTACTTTTGTCTTGACTTTAGTTGGAGAAGTTCAAAATAAAGTACATAAAGGTATTCATGCAGTCAAAAGCAATTTTACAATATCATAGTTTTATACAATCATATATATATATTTATATAGTCCAAAACTTGCCCAGCACTTAAGGCCGCACTCCGCTGCAGGTAAGGAAACATCCTTTATTTGAACAAACAGGCATCTTCCCATCCCGCACACCGGAGGCCAATAAAATGTATTAAAGCAGCACGCAGGGGACTGTGGGAATGCACATCATTTCCGTTTGCTCACTATGGCCTCTGAGGAAGAAGAAGGGTTTCTTCGAAACGCGTAAGGCCAGGAGGACGTTATGACGGGATGGGAAGCTGCCTGTTCAAATAAAGGATGTTTCCTTACCTGCAGCGGAGTGCGGCCTTAAGTGCTGGGCAAGTTTTGGACTATATATATATATATATATATATATATATATATATATATATATATATATATATATATATATAGCACAATCCTTGCTAAATATACACTGTATAAGGAAAGACAGTTGAATCTGTTATTTGAGGTATGAGTACGTCACTGTCACCAGGTAGGCCACCTAAAATGAAGGAAAGCAAGAAGGTGGACCAGCTCTTAGAGTAATCTATCAATTGTCTCTAGAAAGTTCGAGTAATGGTCTTTGATAAAATTGTAGCTTTGTTTTGAAGGTCTTATGAGGCAAGCTCCTGGGGATGGTGGTTGACGCGTTTCAGCATTATAGTTCTAGGCCTCTTCAGGAGTGGGCAAGGGTATGTACCAATACATCCGCTGGGATAATCGCTGGATTATCAAAGAGTGTCCACATGGGCGCTCAAAAGAGGGTGTGGTGCCATAAGATCAAACTCTGGAACTCTTCGTCGATCTGTTACCCTACCTCAAGAATAAACTAGACACAGCCACTCCCCGCCTGCCCCTTTGCAACTCCCCTTTGACTCCTCCACTTATAACAGCCTCATCTCTCCCACCTCACCTTACCTCTCTTCCCACCTCTCTACCCTGGCGGTCACCTACTTATCCACAGGCACTAATGCAGTCTAACGCCCCCACTCATCCAGCGACAATACTAGCACTCCCCCACATCTGCACTAATCCAACATTGTTACTTCCCATTCTCTTATAGCCCTCTACACCCACACTCCCAGCAACAGGATCAATTCATCCACTGCCTCCTCTCAAGCAACCATTACCAAGGCTCCGAATGTGAACACTATCAACATTGGCTCCAATTGCCCTGACCCAGGTAGTTCTCTACACTACCGTGCCCCTTCCCCCCCAGCCAAGAACCTCTTAGGAGTTTCTTCGCTGACTCAACGCTCAACACTATAAATTCTGAACTGCAACTGATTAGGGCTGATATCCTCCAACCTTGAACACAAGTGGTCCTCACATGATTCACCTCCAAACAAACAACGCTCTAACTTCCAAATGCCGCTCTGCTTCTATCCCTGCTTACACATGGGTCACAAATCCTTGCTGGAGAGCTACACCTAACCACAACCACTCCTCCTGACCTAATAGGCTAGTCATACAGTTATTTTACTACAATACACTCTCCCTCCTAGACACCTATATCCATACTCCGGCCGAACACGCTATACCTGCTACAAAAATCAAGACTATTATCACTCACCCTGTCAGGACATACCACCTCAGCACAAGGCATATAAATAAAACAAACCTCAAACAAGTTCCCATCTCACTTACATCCACGATTACCTCCAAAACATCCCTGAAATGTGCATTACTCAACTGCCATTCAGCTGTGAAACACGCGGCCAACAAGGACGATCTTATACTTAACCATGACCTGGACATCCTAATGCTGACGGAAACTTGGTTGAATGAATCTTCTGCTCCTATTCTTGACATACTAGTCCCCCACAGTCATGACATCATCAGACATGACAGCTCAGGCTGTATAGGATGTGGCCTAGCCTGTAAATATAGGTCCACACTATCTATAAATCAATCTCACACTCTATCACTGCCCTCCTGCTAATACCTCAGGATTAATATCACCCCCAGTGACAACTCAAGGTGCTCTCTTCACACGTTCTACCACCTGGCTGGGGATACCCACACGTTCATCGGACAGATCATGGAAATGATCTCCTCTAACAATGACATAACAACCACATTTTTCTTGGCGACTTCAACATTCATTGGAACAACTATAGCAATTCTCTCATGAACAGTTTTAAATCCTTCCTCCAGGACCTCAACCTTATCCAAGCCTGCAACAGCCAGACCCATGGCAAAGGGGCCACCCTAGACTTAATCATTGAAAAAAAGAACACCATACAAATTGGATCTATCCCACCTTGCGACTGGACTGACCACCACTACATCACATTCCTTATCTCAGAAAAGGCAATTATCTCTAAGGGCCAACCTGTGAAATCCAAACTTTGGGTCCGAGACACCCACAACATTAACCCATTCACTATGTTGCCTTTTAGTAATGACATTCTGCTCCCGCCCACTTCCATGTATGACGCTCATGACCTCACTGAACACTACATCAATTCCATGTAAGAAATCTTGGTTTAATTGTAACTTTAATGAGGAACACTGACACCTCAAACTCACAGAAAGAACATGGAGCCATACCCCCTCTCTGTCCAACCTCAAACTTCTACGACAAAGATGGAGCGCCTACAATAGGCACATCAGGAACTCCAAAACAGCTTTCTTCCAAAATCAACTAGGCACGGCATCTAATAGACCTACAAAACTGTTAGAAAATATCAAAAAACAGTGGAACCACAAAAGCGATCCCATTTCCTCAGACAACAAAACACTAACTAACTGCAAAACCTTTGCCTCCTTTTTTGCTGAGAAACCATGCTAATCACCAACAATATCCAAAACTCTATGAAACTCTTACCATGCACATCCCCCACGCCCCACCCCACTTGATCAGGAAGAATGCCAGAGAACCCACCCCACACCTAAAAATAACACTGCTTGGTATAGCTTTAAAACCGTCGATTAAAATGACATCTTAACTATATTGACCTCTCTGAAATACTCCAACCACTTCAACGATTTGCTTACCTCCAAATTCCTCAATGAGTCCATTCACCTCCTACATCCACTATGGATTATGATAATCAATGCCTCACTCACTCAAGGTTTTTTTACCCTACTGCCTCAAAAATGGCCAGGTTACTCATATCATGAAAAAAAAAAAAACTCAGACCAGACCGACCCCAACAATTACTGCCCTATCTCCAACATCCCAACTTTAGTCAAACTCTTCGAAAAATGTGTGCACTTACAGCTTTGCAATCACATCAAGCAATTCCAACTCCTCAACCAATGTCAATCTGGCTTGCGACCAGGTCATAGCACCAAAACTGCTCTGGTCCACATTGTCGACGATGCCCTATGCTCATTCGACCAGAATGAATCGTGCCTCCTAATTCTACTTGACCTGTCAGCGGCGTTTGACACTGTCAATCATGATACCCTTTTAAACCTTCTAGAACACAGGATGGGTCTTTCAGGCACCGTGCTAAAATGGTTTTCCTCTTTCCTGCACCACAGATCTCAGCGCATCTTAATCAACCACATACTTTCCAATCAGTTGCCATTGTTGCTGGGCATACCTCAAGGCTCTACTCTCTCTCCGACATTGTTTAACCTATATATGGAACCATTAACTGAAATCATGAAACTCACCCATATCTCCTACCACATGTATGCAGATGACACTCAACTCTTGTTTTTAATTTTTTTTAAATTAATTTTCGATCAAATATCACGATTTTGCACATTATGCAATTTTATGCCACATATTTGAATACACCACCTTTATAGTTCCACGTCAATAGCCCAATCATACATCATGTACACCACATTATATGCCATCAAACCTTGGTACAATGATCCAACCTACTCAGACATATTAGCGTTAGTCAGTAAATAGGCTGTAAGGGGGCAACCCTTTGCTTCGCCAACAGCAGTGCCACCGCCACAAATTTACAGTGAGCTGGCTGCAAATGTGTAACTAGACCAAGTAGGAACATCTGGGGAGTTCAGGCTACTGGCTCTATTGCCATGTCCTGTCCGTTACAGCCTGAACCACCTGTGTCCAGAATTGTCAAATAAGAACACACGCCCAGGCTAGATGAATAAAGCCTGCCTCACGTGCTCCACAACGTGAGCAGGAAGAATCATATCTCAGTCCATATTTGTGTAATTTGACAGCAGTGTAATACATCTGTTGCAAGTATTTAAAATGTATGATTCGCAGGTTACAGTTTGGAGTGAGCATGCCTGGGACAACACTCAACTCTATATGAAAATCACCCCTCTTGAAGACATCAATATCCTCAATAACACCTTGTCAAAAATGCAACATTGGCTGAGTCGTAACCACCTCAAACTAAATGCCCTCAAAACAGAATTCTTGTTGATCTCACCGCCCACCATTGCCTCTAATATCAAAGACTGGCTACCTCATCTTACTGCCCTGAATTGTACCCCACACATCATTGACTCTGCTAAATACTCAGGTATAACCTTGGACAAAGTGCTATCCAAGCAAAAACACATCAGTGCCACCACCGGAGATGCTAACCATCAGCTGCATCTTCTTAGGAAGCTAAAACCTTTCTACCCCTTGGCAGACCTCAAAACAGCAGTTCAAGCTCTTGTGCTATTGAAACTAGACTACGGTAGTACCACCCTTATGGGCCTCCTGAAAATCTCACTTGTGCCACTGATGGCTACGTTGAATGCAGCAGCTAGGCTCATCACTAGATCAAGAAAAGGAGATCATATCACCCCTGACCTTCAATCACTGAAATGGCTAATCTATGAAGCTAGGATCCATCTCAAAATTGCCCATAAAGCATTGCACCACAATACTGGGGGTGGGCAGTTAACTCCGCTCCGCGGGCAGAGTGCACGGAGTTTTGTCACTCTGCGCTCCGCTGGAGCGCAGAGTTTGGCAAAAAAATCCAATATTGCAGCATGGGGGAGTTTGTCCCTGCTGCCCACCCCTACGATAGCACACGCATGTCACCAGTGCTACTTTCCCCAGTGTCTTGTTTTAAAGGAGACAGTTTATACTCTGCTTCAGTACAATTTACACAGAACAATGGCGTATAAGCGCACACAAGCTGGCTGGTTAGCACAGTGGCTTAATGCACATGCTGCATGCACCTGTATTTAACTTGCTGTACACATATTGCGGTCCTTTGGTACCAACTCTGACCCCCATCCTTGAAGAGTGAAAAAAATAGTACTGTGTAGTTACAAACTGACGATGCATGTTGGTGATTTAAAGAGTCTGTATTGTTATAGCGCTGATGGGAAAAGTGCTGTATGCAGCTCTCCAGAATACAACCGCAGTGCTGTTCCTTTACCTCGCTGGATTATCTGCCACAGAAATGTTGGCGACCAGCAAATGACTCTTTAAAAAACCTTTCTGCATTTGCACAGGTAATTTTTCAAAAAGCCATCATGAAGAGTAATTTGTGCTGTTTTGTGGCTCTTTTGCCCCCCAAGCTCCCCTCCCCTTACTCCCTCCAGGTCCCAGGCTGGTCCTCCCTCTCCATTTCCCATGGTGTAGGTGAAAATCCTGCATCTGTCAAGACTTCCTCCTGTGTCCATTAATTCAGATCTTGCGTCTTGTGCACTGTTGTGCATTTTGCAGTATAAGATGCAGCATCCTGTTCTAGGTTGTGGCGTAGCAAAGAGGGGTGGCGGTCCACCCCAGGTGGCACAAGATATTTATTGTTCCAAGATGGCCACCACATTGCTGGCTCAAGATGATTCTCAATAAACAATGGGGTGACCCAGTGTCCCTCAGAACCTGAGTATTTGTAATACAAAATATGCAATGGTTCTGTCGGGTATAACCACAGTATTTCTTAAAGTACCAATCAATTGGGTCAAGTTATTTCCTTCAGAGATTAAATATGCAAAACATTTCTGAAAACGAAACACACCACTAAAAGATATGTAAAAAATCACAATTGAATCAGATTTTTCGGGTGTTAAGATATTTATATAAATTTCATCATTTATAGACACCCATATCTAAGGAAATTATTTGCATACAAAGCTGCCAACAGTGTGAAAAGTCAAAGTGAGTTTGTGAATAGGTGACATAGTGTAATCAGTGACACAATAAGTGCTCAATATATACAAGGTGTTTTTAAAAAATCTGTACACGTTCAAAAGGGGCCAGGACAAAAGCCACACAATGAGCCTGCTACTCTGTTCAATTTCAGTATTTTTGAGCAGGACCTTGAACTGGACCAGTATATCGTCGACGTTTCAAAAGCAGGGACACTAAATCTTCCTGCCGTGTAACCGACTCTATGCGGTTACACGGCAGGAAGATTTAGTGTCCCTGCTTTGTTCTTTCTTGGATTTGGTTCCACTGATAAAAAACTAAAGATTCTGACGAATAATCTACCTGTGCTTGGAAGTCCTGGTTGGCTTCACGCAAGATCTGCTTTGGAAATAATTAGATGATCCATCAACCGGGATTCATACTGGTTACCGTTAGGCTGCCAGCCTTCTCCCTTACATGAGTCCTGATGAAGACCCGCCAGATGCTATAATATCGCACTCTTAGGGTTGAAACGTCGACAATATACTGGTCCAGTTCAAGGTCCTGCTCAAAAATACTGAAATTGAACAGAGTAGCAGGCTCATTGTGTGGCTTTTGTCCTGGCCCCTTTTGAACGTGTACAGATTTTTTAAAAACACCTTGTATATATTGAGCACTTATTGTGTCACTGATTACACTATGTCACCTATTCACAAACTCACTTTGACTTTTCACACTGTTGGCAGCTTTGTATGCAAATAATTTCTTAGATATGGGTGTCTATAAATGATGAAATTTATATAAATATCTTAACACCCGAAAAATCTGATTCAATTGTGATTTTTTACATATCTTTTAGTGGTGTGTTTCGTTTTCAGAAATGTTTTGCATATTTAATCTCTGAAGGAAATAACTTGACCCAATTGATTGGTACTTTAAGAAATACTGTGGTTATACCCGACAGAACCATTGCATATTTTGGCTCAAGATGATTGTCTGCTCTTGTCCGTTTTCTATCACCATACACCCACAGCCTCTCTTGTATGTCTGCGCCTCAAACTGTGCACTGCACACGCTGCCTTCACACCCTTTCCACTTCTGCATCTTGTGGACCCACCCGTGACTACTCAAAGAATCCTGCTACCTAACGGCGACAAGAGTGTATGGTAGGAAAACAGTTCTGGCTGTCTTGACGGTGTTGAGTCTTGCCAGCCTCGAACATTTGAGTACAAGTGGAGGACGGCCAAGACCGCTTCACTGCTGCTCCTAAAAAACTGAACTGTCCAGGAAGTTCCTGAGTTTTCGGGTCCCGGGCGTAACATCTCACTCTTTAGTAAGCAAGCAATTATTTTTTGCACTACTGTGACTTTAATCAAAATTGCATGCATGTAAAATTACCTTAGAGTTCTAACACACACAATTAACTTTTAAATGCCGATTGGTTTCAATAATGTCTGATTGTAAAAGCATGTTTTGTGTACCAGTGTTATCCACATGTTGTCCCATAATCATGGCGGGCGGAACGGAACTCCATGGAATCACATACAGTTTTTATGTGACTTCGCGGAATTCCGTGAAGTACAACTCTGTGAGCTCTGCCCACCCCTACACAATAACTCATCCTACTTGACCCAGAAACCGACCCTATCGGGTGGAAACAAATCTTCCAGAAGCACAAGCTCCTTACTAGTTAAGCCACAAAAATTCAAGAAAAAGAAAATCTACAACCGATCCTTATCTGGAATTGCTCCTAGACTTTGGAACTCTCTCCCTCCCAAGATTAGATGAAACCCATCCACATCCATCTTCAGAAAAGAAGTAAAAATTCTACTATCCAACAAATTCTTCTCACACTGAAGACATACCTCCCTCTCCTCATGAGCGACTCTTCCCTGCTTGTTTCCAGAGAACCGTGCTCTCTTCCCTGCGTCTCTCTGCCATCTACACATTGTTCTGTCACCTATCGGACTATACTCAGGCCTGGTACTATGTTGGACTATGTGTTCCTATCTCTCTTCATACCATTTATGCATATAAATATTGCTCTTCATGATCTATAACATGTTATGTACACTGTCTCTGTTTGTATCATATTTTCTTTTCTTTTTCCTTTTCCTGTAAAGCGCTTTGTCACCCAAAAGGGTCTTGTTTGTTCTATATAAAACTCTACAATAAATAAATAAATTTGTGAGGTATCCACTGCCCACACTCTCTGATGCAAAAAGGTAACTCAAAGAAAAGACAATTTCCATGCAGGAAATAGGCGACACTATTAGCTTTGCCTTACCTAATAACAGATCCCCTGGCGAAGATGGGCTCCCAGGTGAACTATATAAGATAGGGGACCTCAAGTAGTGGAATTGCTACACACAGCTTATACCAAAGCCTTTGCAACAAGATCTTTTTACTCTTTTTCCAACTAAACTTTGATTGCAATGTTTCCTGAGCAATACATAAATCACACATTACGCACCAACTATGGACTGATATTAATGCTAAATACTGACCTGAAAATCATGGCCATAATCTTAGCAAACAGGTTGCAAAAGGCGATTCCATCATTAATCCAAGAATACCAAGTAGATTTTGTTCCTGGTATATCTTTTAGGCACCATTTGTGAACCTTATTTAATCTTTTATGGACCTCTAGGAATTCCCCAGAGCTGAAAATAGCTCTCTCTGATTAAGTGGAGTGGGGCTATCTGTTTAGAATGCTTAATAGATACAAGTTAGGGGAAACTTTAATCCCTAAAATAAGATGACTTTAAAACAGTTTTTCGGCTCAGGTCACCAGCAGGAGCTTTACATCAGATCTGTTTCCAATTCTGCAATGGACCAGACAGAGTTGCCCCCTGCTGCCCTTATAATTCCTCCTGATGATAAAGTCATAAGTCATAGCCCTTAGACATAAAGCTGCCATTGAGGAGATCAAGGCATTGGCTGGGGAAATAATGGCTGTGCTATATGCGGATCACATCCTGCTTACACCCACAACCCTGACAAATTCCTTACCTGCTCTATTGACATGGATACTTTTTAGGTGGATGGGCTCACCTTAACTTGAAGTTATATTATTGGGCTACTACCGTACAACATAGCTCCGTTTTGCTACAGGAGCGGATGGGGGTAGATCTAGAGGAACGTACTCCCATCCCCTTTGAACTATTAATTGGTGCCGAAGCATGGGGGGGGGTGTTAAACCTTGCATCTTTTGGCGTGTTTCCCTAGTCTTTTTGCTTTCTGATTTCCTGGTTTTGGCACTGTTTTTGCTGATTTAGTGTCTCTGAGCACTTTCTCACTGCTGTCCAGTGTTAAAGTGCAAGTGCTCCTAATGTAAATTGTATTATGGATTGGTGTTTATATGTTTGGCATATTTGATTTACTATTAAGTCGCTAGTAAAGTGCACCGAGAGTGCAACTGCCTGTAAATCAAATGCTGCTAGTGTGCCTGCAGCACTGATTGTGCCACCCACACGAGCAGCCTTCCAAAGGGTTCTCAGACCTGCCACTGCAGTGTCTGTGCGCAGTTTTTAGTGCCATGTCGACTTGGCAAGTGCACCCACTTGCCAAGCCCTAACCTTCCCTTTTATTACATGTAAGTCACCCCTAAGGTAGGCCCAAGGTACCCCTATGGGCAGTGTGCAGTGTTTGTGAAAGGTAGGACATGTACTGGTATGGGTGACATGTCCTGATAGTGAAATACAATGTATTTCGTTTTTCACTATTGAAAAGCTATCTGTCCGATAAGATAGAATGGGAGTTTACTTATAATATCTTATGAGTATATCTTCCCCTTGGGACAAGATAGAGAAATGGAGTTTAGTATGCCTGAACTTAGAATGTAGAAATGCATCTTTAGTAATGATGATTTTTATGTTCTGTGTTTGAAAATAACACTTTTAGAAAGTAGGTATTGTCTTGCTTAACCATTCTGTGTGCCTCTGCTGGGTTGTGGATTGACTGTCTGGCTTTAGAGTGACAGAGGCTGGGGATGTGCATTCTCTTCAGAAAGCCACTCAGGGGTTGAGTAATGTCCTGCCTCTCCTGGATGAGTCAGGGATGGGCTGAATAGACCTGGGCTGCATTTAATCAATCAGGGAATTGTAAGCGCGCTACTCACCTGTGAGGGTCTCAAGGCGCTGAGGGGGGGGGGGTCCGCAGATCTGTTTAGCCGAAGAGCCAGGTCTTGAGGGTCTTCCTGAAGGTGTTCAGGGAGGGGCGCGTCTGATGTCTGCCGGTAGCTCGATCCAGGTCTTGGCTGCAATGTGAGAGAAGGATCTTCCGCCTGCTCTGGCTCTGTGGATGCGCGGGGTTTCGGCCAGTGCGAGGTTGGAAGATCGGAGGTTTCTTTTGGGTACGTGGAAGTTGATTCTGTCGTTGAGGTATTTGGGTCCGTTGTTGTGTAGGCATTTGTAGGCGTGAGTGAGGATTTTGAAAGTGACTCTTTTCTCCACGGGGAGCCAGTGGAGACTTCGTAGGTGTTGGCTGATGTGTTCGTGTCGGGGATGCCGAGGACGAGTCTGGCGGCGGTGTTCTGTACTGTCTGGAGTTTGCGGAGTAGGGACTTGTTGATGCCGGCGTAGAGTGCGTTTCCATAGTCCAGTCTGCTGGTGATGAGTGCGTGGGTGACTGTCTTCCTTGACTCAGGGGGGATCCACTTGAAGGTCTTGCGGAGGATGCGGAGGGTGTTGAAGCAGCTGGAGGTGACGGCGTTGACCTGTCGGTTCATGGAGGGTGATGAGTCGAGTTCGATGCCGAGGTTCTTGGCGTGGTCTGAAGGGGTAGGTGGGCTTCCAAGGGCGGTCGGCCACCAGGTGCTGTCCCATGCAGAAGGGGTGGTACCAAGGACGAGGACTTCTGTCTTCTCGGCATTGAGCTTCAGGCAGCTGTTGGTCATCCAGACTGTGACGTCTTGCATTCCTTTCTGGAAGTTGAGTTTGGCAGTGGTGGGGTCTTTGGTGAGGGAGAGGATGAGCTGGGTGTCGTCTGCGTAGGATACGATGTTGAGGCCGTGTTGTTGGACGATGGCTGCGAGGGGGGCCATGTAAATGTTGAAGAGGGTGGGGCTCAGTGATGAACCCTGTGGGACTCAGCAGGTGATTTTCGTGGGGTCGGAGAGGAAGGGTGGGAGTCTGATCCTTTGGCTTCTTCCGATTAGGAATGATGGGATCCAGTCCAGGGCTGTTCCTTGTATGCCTGCGTCGTGTAGTCTGACGACTAGTGTGCGATGGGAGACGGTGTCGAAGGCCGCTGATAGGTCGAGTAGGATGAGGGCTGCGGAGTGGCCTTGGTCCAGGAGGGTGCGGATGTTGTCTGTGGCGGCGAGTAGGGCTGTCTCTGTGCTGTGGTTGCTTCGGAATCCGGATTGGGACGGGTCGAGGACGGCATTCTCTTCAATGAATCGTGTAAGTTTCCTGTTGACTGTTTTCTCTGCAACTTTGACTGCGAAGGGGAGGAGCGAGATGGGCCGATAGTTCTTGAGGTCGGTGAGGTCAGCTGTGGGCTTCTTGAGCAGGGGTCTGACTTCTGCGCGCCTCCAGTCGTCTGGTAAGGTGCCTGTTTTGAAGGTGGTGTTGATGGTGCATTTTAGTTTGGGTGCAATGGCGGCCACGGCTCTGTGGTAGATGTGAGGGGGGCAGGGGTCGGTGGGGGCCCCGAGTGGATGCTTTTCATGGTCGAGGCGGTGTCTTCGGCCGTGATCGGTGTCCAGTTGGACATGGTGGGCTGGCTGGTGTTTCTGGGGGCGGGGGCTGTCTGTGGCACCTGGTGGATGGTCGATGAAGTTGTCGTAGAGGTTTTTGATCTTGAGGTGGAAATAGGTTCCAAGCTTGTCGCAGAGGTCTTGAGATGGGGTGATGTCTGGGGCTTCGCTGCGTGGGTTGGTGAATTCTTGAATGACACTGAAAAGTTCCTTGGAGTTGGTGGAGTTGGCCAGGATTTTGTTGTGGATGAAGTTCCTTTTCGTGGCTCTGATCTGGTTGTGGTAGTCCGTCATGGCGTCCTTGTAGGTGGTGTGGTTTTCGGTTGTCTTGGTGTTTCTCCAGTTCTTCTCCAGGCATCTGCAGGTGCATCTGGCTTCTTGGAGAGCGGTTGTGAACCAGGCGGCTTTCCTGGGGCATTGTCTGTCGGGGTTGCGTAGAGGGGCGAGCTCATCTGCGCAGTTGGAGATCCAGGTGTGGAGTTCTCTGGCTGCGTCGTTTGCGCTGTTTGCGTCGGGTGCCCAGGTGTGGTTGTCTCGGTTGAGGGTGGAGTTAAGTTGCTCGTCGGTAACCTTGCTCCAGTTCCTTCGTGGTGGGCGTGGGGCTGGCTTGGGTGCCTTGGGTTTGTTGATGGCGAAGTGTACACAGTGGTGGTCGGTCCATGGCGGCTGCGTTGTGTGGCTGAAATGGACGCTGTTTCCTGCCGCGAAGATGGGGTCGAGGGTGTGTCCTGCTCTGTGGGTTGGTGTGTTGACGAGTTGTTTACGTCCGATGCTGGCGAGGTTGTCACGAAGGATAGTGGAGTTGGGGTCACTGGGGTTGTCGAGGTGGAAGTTCAGGTCTCCAATGAGTATGTAGTTTGTTGAGGCGATCGCGTGGGGTGCGATGAAGTCGGTGATGGTGGTGGCAAAGGGTGTTCGGGGGCCGGGGGTCTGTAGACGAGGGTTCCTCGGAGTGTGGCTTTGGGGGTGGTCTGGATCTTGAAGTGCAGGTGTTCGGCGGAGGGGAAGGTTTCGCTGGAGGTGGTGAGGCGGAGGGTGCTCTTGTGGGCGATGGCGAGGCCCCCTCCTGGGTGGTTGGGGCGGTCTTTCCTCTGGATCTTGTATCCGTCTGGGATGGCGGTGCTGATGTCGGGGGCGGAGGATGCGTTGGTCCAGGTCTCTGTGAAGAAGGCGATGTCGGGCGAAAGAGAGTCGAGTAGGTTCCAGATTTCCATGGCGTGTTTGTGTACGGAGCGTACGTTGAGGAGGATGCATCTTAGGGTGTCGCCGGTGCTGGTGTCGGCGGTGTTGGAGGCCAGGGTGGCGGTGAGGGTCTGGCGGCAGTGGAGGCAGGAGAACTGGCCGTGGGTCGTGTTCGGCGAGGCCTGTTGGCATTCTTTAAGTCTTCCAGGGTTAAGTGCGAGGAGGGTGGTGGTGTCGTAGCGATGGGTAGTGGGAGGTCCAGGGTTCCTGGCGCTGGCCGCGGTCGGGTCGCGGACGGGCGCAGACGGGCTTGTCTTTGGTGCGCCTTCGGCGGCGCGACCGCGCAGCGGCTGCCATTATGTAGGGGTGGTGGGAGGGAGGAGAGGCTGGGAGGTAGGAGCAGGGGAATTCCGGGGGGGAATTCCAGGGGGAAATTCCGGAGGGGAAATTCCGGGGGGAAATTCCGGAGGGGAAATTCCGGAGGGGAAATTCCGGAGGGGAAATTCCGGGGGGGAATTCCGGGGGGGAGGGGCCGCAGGGGCAGCAGCGGCGAAAGGCAAAAGGAACAGGCAGGCACGAGAAAATAAAAACAGTGGTGGAATTAGAGCAAGACACAGATGGGCACAATAACAGTGTCACAACAGGGAAAAAATTAAGAAAAAAAAAGCGGCTGAGAAGGTTACGGTGGTTGGAGGCAGTCTGGTCCCAGTTGGAGCGGGCAGCAGCCTCGAACCTCCCAAGGAGGAGGTCTGGAGGCAAGAGACGGCACAGCAGAGCAGTGGGGAGAGAGTGGACCTAGACTAGTCGGAGGTATGTCCTGCCTCTACTGGATGAGTCGGGATGGGCTGAATCGACCTGGGCTGCATTTAGAGTAGTGGGAGGAGAATTCTCTGCACCTGAATAGGCTTGGTCTGCCTTGGACAATGCTGTCTCCACCCCCTGCCAGGAAGCTGGACCAGAGAAGACCGAACTTGTTTGGGTTGAGCACAGACACTCTCTGCCCAAAAGAACAAAGAGAAACTGAGTATAAATTTTGGGACCCAGACACCAGAACTTTAGAACTCGCTGGGATCAAGGAACCTGACAAGGAGAAGAGCTGCCAGGAGGAGTACTTCCCCTTTGCTGTGTTGTTGCTTTGCTGGGTAAGCCTGCAGTTGCTGCTTTTGCCTTGGGCAGTGAAAGGACTGAAGTGAACTTTTCTTCACTTGCTGCTGAGTATCTCCAAAGGCTTAAGATAGAGCTTGCCTCTTGTTCACAAAGTCTCAGGGACAGCAAAGACTTCAGTTACCTCTGGGTACCGCCTCAGAGACCGCGTGTCTCAGTTGCCACACAGGGAAACCGCAAACCAATGCGTCACCAATACCGCCGGCTGAAAAGGCACCACAGAGGTCATTGCCGCACTTCGCACTGCAACCCTGGTCTCACTGACGATCACCGCCACCGAGCCATTGCTTGCACCACGACCTGTGGGCACCGCACTCTGCACCGCCTCGCTTCACTCTGTCACCCTGGTCTCACCGACGATGCCGTGGCCAGCTGACATTGCCGCTATGGTCTGCTCCGTGGTCTGGGGGCACCGCTCGTAAGCTACACGCAGCACCGGTCCGTACCACACTGCAGCTGCCGCCCACCAACACCAGCCCCATTGACTGCCGATCCTCGATGCATGCCAAAGTTTGCACCGTGACCGTCAGCACCGCAATGAGCACCGCCCGCTTGGCACTGCAGCCCTGGTCTCACAGACGCATCTGGACGTCCGCCACTGAGACACTGCCTGCACCGCAACCTGAGGGCACCGCACGCCTCACCGCTCTACTCACACAGCAGCCTCGATGACTGCCACCGCAACACACAGCAGCGGTCGGACGGAACAAAAAGGTACTTTTTACACGTCTCCTGACACTGACCCGGTCGATGGACCCGGTTAGATTTGGTTGTTTTTAGCACCGCAGTAGCACCGGACGGAGCTACCGACTTCAAGGAACTGCATTTGTAAGGTTATTCTTGCAGAGTACAGATTTTGATTATTGTATGTTGGACTTGTTATCGTTTTGGTCATTTGCACAGATAAATATTGGTTATTTTTCTAAAACTGGTGTAGTGTCCTTTTGTAGTGTTTTCACTGTATTACTGTGGGTTATGTATAAATGCTTTACACATTGCCTCCGAGATAAGCCTGACTGCTCGTGCCAGGGTGAGCAGGGGTTATTTTAGAAGGGTATCCCCCTTATCCTGACTAGAAAGAAGGGTCCCTATTTGGACAAAGGTACAAACCATTGCCAACTAGAGACCTCCATTTCTAACATTGGTTGTCAGCGGTGAGGATGGGATTTGCATTTGCACTTGACCTACAGTGGTTGGTGTACACTACTACCATCGCAGACCACTACATACCACATACTGGTTCTTTTTGGCCTATTTTTCATCTTGCCATTTGTTGAGAACTTGAACTTGCTATTGCATCATGCCTGAGTCAAGAGATTCATCTGTTGCATCCTAGGAAGTGGCCTTTGAGGAGGAGAGGTTAGAAACCTACAATGTGAAGGAGTTGAAGGCTATTTGCAAGAACCTCAAAGTCCAAATCCGGGGTCTCACCAGGAAAGAGGAGCTACAAAAGGCACTGAGGGCCTGGGTAGGAGCCAGACATGCCAGTGGGCAGTCTGGAGATCTCAGTGTGGAGGCAGAAGAGCCTATTTCTAGGGTGGATGTGCTTTTGGGAGGTGGGGGGGACCCTCCAGGCCATGCAGCAGTGTCTGGCCCCCAGAGGAGTTGGAGGACAGGCGGGAGGCAGGAAGTTTGAACTGGAAAATCTCTGTTTGGAGTTTGAGAGGGAAGACAAAGGGATAGCCATGGAAGAAAGAAAGATGATCTTGAACCATGAGCGTAGTATTAAGGAACTGGAGCTAAGAAGTAGGTCCAGCACAGATGGTGGCTGCAATTCCTCAGTGCAGACAGATAGAATTGTGCACATCCCCAAGAAGGTAAGCAAGGAATTAAAAAAGGGGGATGACATACAAAGGTGGTTTCAGGGTTACGAGGCATCTATCCACATGAATGGGGGTCCCTGAAAAGAATTGGGGAGCAGGATTGTGGCCTCTTTTCCTAGAAGAGGGGAGGGACACTTTAGTGGCTTTGGGTAAGGGGCAGAGCCTCACCTACACTGACATGAAGGAGGCCCTTCTCACCAGGTATGGTCTCGCTCCTGACAAGTACAGGGATCAGTTTAGGTCCAGTAGGAAAACTAATGCAAACACTTGGTTGTAATGTGTAGATTCTTTTTGTAGGTCACCTACTGGTTGGATGAAGGGCAGTAATGTGAGAGATTTTCAGGGGCTCTACAATTTGATTGCGTGGGAGCCTTTGTCTTCTATGCTTTGCAGAGCTGCGCCAGCACTTGACTGATAGTAAGCTGACTGGCCCCAGGAAGCTTGCTACGGAGGCAGACCACTGGGTGAGTTCCAGGGTCCACAAGAAGGTGCTAGGGGAGACCCTACCAAAGGTGAGCAGGGTCCCCAGCACAAGAGTGGGGGACAAGGGTAATGCACAGGAGTTGTCTAAAGGGCCGCAAACTAATACCCAGGGTAAAGGTTCCCATCCTCCAGTTGATAAGAAACAAGGGGTCTCCTTCAGGGAAGCCTGCAGAGACCGGCCCCCGCAAGTGCTATGCCTGTGAGCAGGTGGGTCACTTGACAGGGGACTCCAAGTGTCCCAAGAGGGCACAGCCACCCACAGGTGGGCACTCCAAGGAGTTGGCTAGTGTAGCGCTTGGGGAAGAGGGGTACCCAAAGGAGGGTGGGGATCCTGCAGAAATGCCCCTTGTCTCACTAGGGGACAGTGAGACAGTCCCAGGAAACCAGGTGCCTGCAAACACTAAGAAGTACAGCGCCTGGGTGACCATGAATGGGAGAAGGGTAGAGGCTCTCAGAGATACTGGAGCCAGTGTCACCTCAGTCCGGTGTCACCTGGTCTCTGAGGAGCAAGTAGTCCCGGGGCATTCCACCAACTCAGAGCGCCAGTGTAAGGTGGCGCAGGTTCCCTTTGAATGGGGGGGGGGGTCTCAGGTCCCATGAGGGTGGTTGTGAACCCTACCATGCCTGTATATTGTCTGCTAGGTAAAGAGCTGGAGCAGTCCTTGTGGAAGGATGTGGAGCTCAGGTCCCACTTGGAGATGCTTGGGTTGCCAGAGTGGACATGCGTGACCACTCGGTCAATGGCAGTCAGTAAGGGTGATCAGAAGGACCTGAAACCTGAAACAGTGGCCCAGGTTCCTGCCAAGAGAAAGGGCAGGGGGCGCGGGAAACCGGCCCTTGGAGTTCCCATGGTCCGGGAGGAGGCTGACCTCGAGGGGGATGCCCCGGTACCTAAATGGGAGCAGGTAGCTGAACTGGGGGACTTGTCTGAGCTGACCCATTGGCAGCAAGAAGGTGGTCCCGCCAGGGAAGAATTCTGCAGGGAGCAGAAGTAATGCCCTTCTCTGGAGTGTTTGCGGCAGCAGGCTGCAAACCAGGCAGCTGGTGATCAGTCTGGATCACACTGGCTCTACTGGGAGAATGGTCTCTTATACAGCGAGCCTCAGTTAGCTGAACCTGGGTGGTACCTCAGCGCTTTAGGACCTTCCTACTGGGTCTGACTCATGACATGCCTTTGGCAGACATTTGGGGCAGAACAAACCTTTGACAGGCTTGTCACCCACTTCTTTTGGCCCCAAATGTGAAGGCAGTCAGACGCACATTGCAGGTCTTGCCAAACTTGCCACGCAAGTGGTAAGAGTGGGAGGAAGTGTAAGACTCCTCTCCAACCTTTTCCAGTTGTAGGAACCCCTTTTGAAAGGGTTGGGATGGACATTGTGGGGCCACTGGATCCCAAGACAGCCATGTGCAACAGGTACATCCTGGTCTTGGTGGACCAAGCCACCCAGTATCCGGAGGCTGTTGTTCTCAGGACAACGACAGCACCAGTGGTGGGCCGGGCATTAATGAGGATCTTTTCCCGTGTGGGTTTCCCCAGAGAGGTGGTATCTGACCGTGGGACCAATTTCATATCCAAGTATATGACATCCCTGTGGGAGGCGTGCGGTGTGACCTACAAGTTCACCATCCCTTACAACCCCCAAGTTATTGTTTTGGTAGAGAGATTCAACCAAACCTTGAAGGGCATGATCAAGGGTCTAACAGAACCCATGAGGCGTAAGTGGGACGTCCTCCTACCATGCCTGCTCTTTGCATACAGGGAGGTACCACAGAAGACATTAGGGTTCAGTCTCTTTGAGCTTCTGTATGGGCACCCTGTGAGAGGACCTCTCAGTTTGGTCAAGGAAGGCTGGGAGACGGCTCCCAGAAAAACTCCCCAGAATGTATTTAGCTACATGCTGCCCATCAGGAACCAAATTTCATGCTTCAGGAAACTCGCTCAGGCAACCCTAGAAACAATCCAGGAGGAGATGAAATACTGGTATGACCAGAATGCCACTTTGGTAGAGTTTCAGCCTGGCCAAAAAGTGTGGGTCATGGCCCCAGTCAAACCTTGTGCCTTGCAGGACAAGTGGACTGGGCCGTTTGAGGTGGTGGAGCGCAAAAGTAATGTCACCTACCTGGTGAATTTGCAGACTCCCAGGAACCTTTTGAGAATCCTCCATGTGAACGGCCTCAAGTCTCACTTTGAGAGGTCTGAAGTGAGCATGCTCTTGGCGACAGATGATGGGGTGGAAGAGGAGAGTGAACCACTCCCTGACCTCCTGTCTACCTAGGAGCATGATGGGTCAGTGGAAGGTGTGATCCTCTCCCCTACACTGACCCCAGAGCAGCAGAGTAACTGTTGACAATTGTTGGGGCAGTTCGCCACACTGTTCTGCTTGACCCCAGGTGTTACTCAGTGGTATACCCATGACATGGACACTGGTGACAGCCCTCCTGTGAAACACAATATTTACAGGTTGACTGACCGGGTCAGAGCCAACAACAAAGAGGAGGTCTTTAAGATGTTGGCGTTAGGGATGATAGAGCCCTCCAACAGTCCTTGGGCCAGCCCAGTGGTCATGGTTCCAAAGGCTGCTGCACCCAATACCACTCCTGAACTGCGGGTCTGTGTGGACTACTATGGGCTCAACGCCATCACCAGGACTGACACACACACCATCTGCAGAGCTGATGAACTCATTGATCGGTTGGGAGCTGGCAAGTTCCTCAGCACGTTTGATTTGATGTCGATGTCTGGGTACTGCCAGACTGCCTTAACCGTGGAGGCCAAGGAGAGGTCAGCATTTTCAACCCCAGAGGGGCACTACCAGTTCCGGGTGATGCCCTTTGGGTTGAAGAATGCCCTTGCCACCTTTGAGAGGTTGGTCAACCAGGTGTTGGCTGAGCTGGAGGATTTCAGTGCCGCCTATCTGGACGACATTGCAGTGTTCAGTTCCAGCTGGGAACAACACTTACAACACCCCTGAGAGGTGTTGAAGGCTCTGCAAAGGGCAGGCCTCACGGTCAAAGCCAGTAAGTGCCAGATCCGGATGGGATCGGTGGCACCAGGTAGGAAGCGGCCAGGTGGCGCCCTTATAGCCTAAGATTGACACCATTCTGGCTTGGGAGCCCCCTAAAATCCAGACAGAGGCGAGGGCCTTTTTAGGCCTCAACGGCTACTATAGGAGGTTTGTCAGCGGCTATGGCACCATGGTTGCCCCCTTGACAGAGCTGACTTCCAGGAAGCAGCCCAGGAAGGTGATCTGGACTGATGCCTGACAGAAAGCTTTTGATGCCCTGAAGACAGCCATGTGCACAGCGCCCGTGCTCAAGGCACCCGACTTCTCCAAGGAATTCTCAGTGCAGACTGACGCTTGAGAGTATGGTGTGGGAGCGGTGTTCTCACAACTGAAAGATGAAAGCCTAGACCAGCCTGTAGTCATCCTTAGCAGGAGACTACTCCCCAGGGAACAGAGGTGGAGTGCCATAGAGCGAGAAGCTTTTGCTGTGGTCTGGAGGAACCAAGACCCCACCTGTTTGGGACTCACTTCAGAGTTCAGACAGACCACAGGCCCATCAGATGGTTAATGCAAATGAGGGGTGAGAACCCAAAGCTGTTGAGGTGGTCCATCTCCCTACAGGGAATGGACCTTACGGTGGAACACCGCCCTGGCACAGAACACGCCAATGCTGATGATCTATCCAGGTTCTTCTGCCTTAGTGAAGAGAATTCCAAGGAGGTTGGCTAGTTCTCTCTACTTTCAGCTGGAGGGGACATGTGTTAGACTTGGCATCTTTTGGCGTGTTTCCCCAGTCTTTTTGCTTTCTGGTCTCCTGGTTTTGACTTTGTTTTTGCTGGTTTAGTGTCTCTGTGCACCTTCTCACTGCTGTCCAGTGTTAAAGTGCAAGTGCTCCTATTGAAAATTGTATTATGGATTGGTGTTTCCATGATTGGCATTTTTGATTTAATGGTAAGTCCCTAGTTAAGTGCACTCAGAGTGCCAGGGCCTGTAAATCAAATGCTGCTAGAAGGCCTGCAGCACTGATTGTGCCACCCACACGAGCAGCCTTTCAAAGGGTTCTCAGACCAGCCACTGCAGTGTCTGCGCGCAGTTTTTACTGCCATGTCGACTTGGCATTTGCACCCACTTGCCAAGCCCTAAACTTCCCTTTTATTACATGTAAGTCACCCCTAAGGTAGGCCCAAG
This sequence comes from Calotriton arnoldi, assembly GCA_963921515.1. Lineage (NCBI taxonomy): Eukaryota > Metazoa > Chordata > Amphibia > Caudata > Salamandridae > Calotriton > Calotriton arnoldi. The sequence continues at coordinate 2,601,351 of CAWUFW010000357.1, forward strand.
GTACCCCTATGGGCAGGGTGCAGTGTATGTGAAAGGTAGGACACGTCCTGATAGTGAAATGCATTGTATTTCGTTTTTCACTATTGAAAGGCTATCTGTCCCATAGGATAGAATTGGAGTTTACTTATAACATTTTATGAGTATATCTTCCCATTAGGACAAGATAGAGAAATGGAGTTTAGTATGCCTGAACTCAGAATGTAGAAATGCATTGTTTAGTAAAGATGATTTTTATGTTCTGTGTTTGAAAATACCACTTTTAGAAAGAAGGTATTTTCTTGCTTAGCCATCCTGTGTGCCTCTGCTGGGTTGTGTATTGACTGTCTGGCTTTAAGTGACGGGGGCTGGGGATGTGCATGCTCTTCGAACAGCCACGAGGGAGTTGGGGTGCATCCTGCCTCTCCTGGATGAGTCAGGGCTTGGCTGAATAGATCTGGGCTGCATGTAGAGTAGCGGGAGGAGATTTCCTTGCACCAGAATAGGCCTTGTCTGCCTTGGACAATGCTGTTTCCACCCCCTGCCAAGAAGCTGGACCAGAGAGGACCGAACTGGTTTGAGCTGAGCACAGACACTCTCTGCCCAAAAGAACAAAGAGAAACTGAGTATAAATATTGGGGCCCAGACCCCAGAACTTTAGAACTTGCTGGGATCAAGGAACCTGCCAAGGAGAAGAGCTTGAAAACTGCCAGGAGGAGTACTTCCCCTTTGCTGTTTTGTTGCTTTGTTGGGTTGGCCTGCAGTTGCTGCTTCTGCCTTGGGCAGTGAAAGGACTGAAGTGAACTTTTCTTCACTTGTTGCTGAATATCTCCAAATGCTTGAGATAGAGCTTGCCTCCTGTTCACGAAGTCTCAGGGACAGCAAAGACTTCACTTACCTCTGGGTACCGCCCCTGGGACTGCCTGTCTCAGTTATCACAGAGGGAAACCGCACCCGACCCTGTCACCAAGACCGCCGGCGGTTCTGTGACCGAAAGGCACTGCCGCACTTCACAATGCAACCCGGGTCTCACCGGCGGCGACGACCGCTGCCGCCACCGAGCCGTTGCTTGCACCGCGATCTGTGGGCAACACACTCTGAACCGCCTCGCTTCACTCCGCCACCTTGGTCTCACCTACGACGCCGTGGGCAGCTGACATCACCGCCGTGGTCTGCACCATGGTCCAGGGGCACCGCTCATAAGCTACATGCAGCACCGGCCGTCCCACACCTCAGCTGCTGCCCACCCACACCAGCCCCATCAACCGCAGATCCTTGATGGCTGCCGAAGCTTGCACCATGACAGTCAGCACGGCAACAGCACTGCCCCGCTTCGCACCCCAGCCCTGGTCTCACTGCCATTGCTGGACGACCGCCACCGAGCCTCTGCCTGCACCGTGACTTGAGGTCACCAAACGCTGCACTGCTCCGCTCACACCGCATCCTCGATGACCACCGCCGCAGGAACACACCGCCGCGGTCGGCCAGAACAAAAAGGTACTGTTTACACGTCTTCTGACACCGACACCTGTCTGCACTGCTGTGGTTGTTTTCAGCACCGCTGTAGCATAGGACGGAGCTACCAACTTCAAGGAACTGCATTTTTAAGGTTATTCTTGCAGACTACAGATTTTGATTATTGTATGTTGGACTTTTTTTTATCGTTTTGGTCTTGTTTGCACAGATAAATATTGGTTATTTTGCTAAAACTGGTGTGGTGTCCTTTTGTAGTGTTTTCACTGTATTACCGTGTGTTATGTCCAAATGCGTTACACAGTGCCTCTGAGATAAGCCTGACTGCTTGCGCCAAGCTACCAAGGGGGTGAGCAGGGGTTATTTTAGAAGGTTATCCACCTTATCCTGACTAGAAGGAAGGGTCCCTATTTGGACAAAGGTGCAAACCATTGCCAACTAGAGACCCCCATTTTTTACAGGATGTTTGGGGCGACAGTTAGAGTAAGCTATTATAAGAAAGTATGTTTTAAGACTCTTCAGGATACTTTTAAGGTGTAGTCAGCTGTTTGCAGGATGATGGGGATTGGCAGATTGAATTTTTACACTTCCATGTTGAACACTAGGAATCTACCTGAGAATTTTAGGGATCAGGGTGTCTCTCGTTGGAAAGATGTTGGGATATATAGGCTGGGGTTCTTGTTCTCCCTTACTGGGATCATATCTTTGGAAGAATTTAAAAACGACTTTAACATCAAAGATATTTTTTTAAGTATCTTCAGATACTGGACTTCTTGAGGGGAAGGGGGGGGGGCCGGTTGGTATTCAGAGAGTTGATTTGGTGGACCTGCTTATCAGTACGCGAGAATGTCCAATAAGGACAATATATTGTTTTTTGAATCTACAAAAGAAAGACGATTTGAACAGACATTCTCGGCGTTGGCAGGAGAAGCTGGCCGTACCAGAGGCAACATTTTTGCAATCAGTTTTTTTGTCAGCAAGTCTACAAGTACAGTATTATAAGACCTGTTTAAATCTATATTACACTCCTAATAGGATTTCTAGATGGGGGATGGCAAAGGGTCACGCTGCCGTTGATGTCAAATGTATGGGGCTGATATCGTACATATGTTTGCTACATGTGGAGAGTTTATGACCTTAAAAGAGGAGATAAGGAGGCTTTTTAATCACAATCTTAAGTTAAAGATTTCCTTAACCTCTGCTTTAATTTTGTTAGGGGTAAAAGAAGAGGAGGGGTATGAGGTTGGAAGTTCCCTTTTATTTATTTCATTGACCATTTTCCGACTGTGCATCGCCTCCACTATGTTGGACCCGAATCCACCTGTGTTTCAGCAATGATTTGGTTGGCTGTTGGTGGTGCACAATCTAGAAAAGGCGGTGTATTTGAGGAGACGTTTACGGTCCTGGAAAAAAGTGTTGAGAATTTGGGCACCTTTGACCAATTGAATCGATTTGTCAACCGGCGAGAGAGGATCTTCCTAATTTTGAGAGAATGATTTGATCTTTGTGACACGGACCGTGTCTGCTTATGCACTTTATGTTGTACTGATTTATTTTATTTAGAAAGTGTAATGCACTATGATGAATTGTTAATGTTATACCTTTTCCCCCTGATTGTTTGTTTGGTGCAATATTTAATGTTTGATGAGATCCAATGTAACCATCTGGGAGTGTCTCCTAATATGTGTGGGGGGTGAGATGGGGGTTGGTGTTTTTGTTTTTACAATGGGGAAATTTGGAATAAAAATAATAAATAAAAAAAAGGCATGGATACTCTTTCAGTTTTTTGGGGGGGTATAAAATCAACAAGGCAAAATGCGACGTACTCCCAATGTCAAGCGTCACGCCACCACTATAGACAGAATTGATGGATTTGACTTCCATCGGGTAGGTCGTAATCTTAAATATACAGAGTTTCTGTTAATGCAGGCCTGACAGACATTATCAATAAACCTAGTCCTGTGGAACAAAGATAGATTCTTTAGTATGAACCTCCAAGTTATAAGTATATATCATGTCAAGAGCCCTCAGACTTCCAACTATGGTGAATTACCACACGACCCTACACATATCACAGTTACCATACGTATTAGGGTGAACAACAGCACCCTCTCATTACTGGGCAACATTAGAGCAGAATGACTTAAAGGAATATTTTGGGTCAGAAAATATACAACACGCTTTTCTATCACACCGCTAATGCAGAAGCTTAACCCTGTGACCAAGTCTCTATTGACCATCTATGTGACTATACATAAACGCATGAAAATACACCCACACCTACACGTAGAGTCCCCAGTTTGAACCGTGCTAAAATAAAAATAGGTGATTGTCCAATATTCTGGAAGCATTTGGCTGATAAAGGAATAGTGTCTATCCACCATGTTATCAGACTTTGTACATATATTTAAACTTAAGGAAGCATGGCCAACGTTGGTGCTTCTAACAATTAAAACACTGCCTCCCACGACTCTAGGCAAACTATTGCAATACCTGCCTTCTTCTCTGGATCATGAATATGTCATACTCTGGGTGAGATACAAGGGGCCCATTTCAGGACTCTAGAATACAATTACCACAGAACAGTACTCCAACCCCTTACAACAGGCTTTGCAAGAGAAACTGCAAGAACTGAGTACAAAGAAGAAATATGTGCCTCGTTACTCAAAACGTATGACAGAGGGATGCATGAAATGAGACTCAAATTTACAGCATGCAAAGTATTGCACAAATGGCACTGGACACATCCCTTCTGAACAAAGTTATGATCAGATGTGATTCAAGACGCTGAAGGCGTACTGGGCCATATATTATGGTCCTGTACTAGCATAATTAACTATTGGTCAGCGATTTGGGAAATTTTATCCAAATACAGTGCCCTCCCCCCATGGGACTAGCGCTCATAAACGACTTTAGTAACATCCACAAGGTATCTTCTTCGTTTTGTCGATGAGTGGTAACTTCTTTTCAATTACCAAGGTATGCATCCAACACCACCGGAAGTCCACACAACTGCCCACTCAAGAGGATAGTTGAAAGTACTTTTAAGATTAGCCTCCTTTGAAAGTTCCATTTACAGGACACAAGACGCAATGGACATTTTCGAAAAGGTTGGGCACCATTACTGGGGAGCGGATGATATTCCATAGTCTGTTTCTTGTATTAGTAATGTTCCAGGTATAGCCCACTTGTAGCAAACGTTCCCCTAAGAAATCAGACCTGAAGTGATACTGACTTGATTCTACTTGATTTTGATTGCACACACTTCGAGGGAAATAAATAACTCGATTGGTACTAAGGAATATCATATTTAGGCAGCCCCCTAACCACCTTCTTCTTCATTTTTTCCTTTTTTATAATTGTCAACATTGTATAGGGCAGAAAATTTGACTGCAGTTGCGACTAATTGCATTTAGTGTTTTACTGGCTATAATTATCATAATGGAGAAGTTGTATTAGGCCGTTGCGATTGAGTTTGTATTTTCTTAGACTTGCAGAAACATGCAACTGTTAAAAAAAAATGTTGGATTGTGAAATTTAAATAGTTATTCCGAAAAGGTATAATGGTGGCTATGTTGGAGTATGATGTTGATTGCTTGGACATCTGATAGCGGGGGGGGTATTAGTATATAATGGTTGGTCTGTTGATAAATATTTGTTGTGTATGTATGCTGATGGTGGATATGTTGGTGTATGTTGTTGGTTGTGTTTAGTGACAGGCTACTCATTGTAAATATAGCACTCCGCTGTTGTCTGTCATTCGTGCAATGCAGAGCAGGGCACATATTGTTCATGTGGAATTAATAATCTTGAGACAATGTGTGTTGATTTACAGTTGGCTTGTGTGTGCGACAGTGGGTTTGTCGGAGTTTGGTGCTCACTGGTTTGTGACATGGGTTGTGTGGGTGTACAATAGTTGGTGTGTTGGCATAGAATGAGGATTAAGTTTACGTATGGTGGTAGTTATACTGGCCTATAATCGTGGTTATTTGAATACATGAGGTGAGTAAGTGGATTTATGATGTTGGCTGTGTGGCTGTATGAGACAGGTGTGTTGGTGTACTATATTAGTTGTGTGGGCGTATGAGGGGGTGTTACTATATAATGTTGATGGTGTGGCTGTATGATGGTGGTGCCAAGGGTCTCAGTCATTCACGATACTGCCATCTACACCTCCTCTGCTGAGTCAAAACAACCTGGAAGAAGAAGGAAAGTTTTTTGAGGTCTGGTTCAGCTTAGTAGGCACGGAAGGGAATGCTGACCTAGCGACAGGTATACCGTTCACTGGCCTTGTCTTCATGGCATCACTTGTCTCCTGCTTTGACTTTCAATACATGACTCAAGACATAATTTTTCTTTTTACAAACTCATCTGGATATCAGAACTTACTTGTAATATGAACATAATTGATAAATCTTTATTGGGAAATTACACTCCTTCAAAAATAATTATCGCACAAAACTGCTTCTTTCTACAGATCTTAAATTTTTGGTAAGGATGTATATACAAAACAATCATTAGAAGACAACTATATTTATTTTCTGTGCAGAAGTGGTGAAGTGTCAAGCACGTTTGGTAGCACCATCTCAGTAATTTTATTTATACCTCTTTTATAGTGTGACCTAACTTCCCACTCCATACTTCCCATATGTGTGTTTGTTCTAAAGGTTTCATAATAAAATATTTACTTCGATGGATCGTTTACGGATCACGATATTTATTCACTTCTTTAAGGTTGTATTTTTTGTTTTAATCATTTGATTTCAGATGTTAGAGAATTAAAATACTTAACAGAGGTTCCATCAAGTAAGTCGTTATACCGTTTCTGGCACAGCTGCTTATTTTAGTTGCAAAGGAAACTTACCCGCAAAGAACTAAACCAGAAGAATACTGTTGCAGAAATAAGTTCGTTTTGTATTCACATTCAAATGCTGCAAATTCCAAACAATTTAATATTTTTAATTGTATGAGACAGTCAATGCTCACTTACAAAATTAATTCTGATGGATCAAAAGGGGAATGACCTTGCAGTCGGAAGGCCAACTTTACCAGGGTTATTCCCTGTACAGTGTATGAATGTTTTATCTATTAAGATAATCTGCCCACAAGTATATGTAACTGTCAGAGTCCATTCTCACAGATTCAGCAGTCAAGTGTCTTCCACGCTTGCACAATTTTATCACAAAATAGGTTCGGAAACATCTTTACTATAAACGTTTTCAGTTTTAAGTTTATCATCTATTTATAAGTCGTGTATGAACATATAATTTGTAAAAGTAACAATGCAAAATCTTGTTTTAAGAGTATTTTTTTTGTTTTTTTGTTTGCATCCTCGTTGTACTCAAACAAGTGTCAAGGGCAATCATTTATTAGGGAGTATGCTGAAGAGTTTAATAAGGTGTTAGACTAACTGGAAGGCTCTGTACATAGTTGTGCTGGTTGGGCATGTACTGGTGACCCTGAGGAGAGAGATAAAGGATAATTTGAATAAGCAATGTCTGTACGTCTGACTCTCGGATATGGAGGAGAGGTACCCTGTCGCACAGTCTTGTTTCTATCCTCCATGGTCAATTAGCTGCAGTAGGGTTCGCACTAATCAATTCTCCCTTCTTTCATGTGTTTGTTAAACCATATTCAGTCAGTAAAAGAACCTTAGACCTAATGAGAAGGTGCACAATAACTAAAGGAAAAGGTAGATGTCCATCCTACATGGGTCTTTGCCTGTGCATCCTGACTCTCAATGAAGCTCTTAGGCCTACTTTTACTCAGGAAATTGCTATTCAGAGAGACAGAAATTCATAGTTACACCCAAAGCTCTTGCTACTATAACATATCCGACAGTGTACTGGATGGGCCAGGAGGTTTGGTTCAACATTTTACCACCTTTTGAGTGTGTCTCCTCTATTCCCAGCCGGGGCGACACCTCCGTAATGGCAGAGGAGCGTAGCCAGAAGGGACAAACATGAAAAATAAAAGGATTATAAAACAATTTTATTATAATTTTATTTTTCACTGAGCCAGATCCAGCGAATCATAGGGCGGGGCCATCCTCAGCTTCAGGGAGGAGTGGTGGGCACTGCAAATGCGCATGTTGCTTTGGACAGCTGTCGTAGGATGGCCAAACCGACATGTGCACTTAGCATTTCTCCAACCTGAGCTGTCTTGCACAGCTGGGAGGAGAACAGACGCAGGCTCCAAGGCCCTGTCTGAGCACCAAACCAGGCCGCTCAGACCAATCTCAGTGCTTCTCTCGTGCTGGGTAATAGTATTCCCATTATGAGAGCAGCATCTGGATTGGCATCTGGGAGCCTGCGCAGTGTGGACTGCGGGGAGTCGAGGATCAGGAGAGGAGCAAGGCAGTGGCGGCTGCAGCAGCAGATAAGTACTATTTGTTTTAAAAATTATTTCGTCTGTGCTTTTTTTTCTTTTTACCCTGCACTGCCCCACCACTAGGCATTGCAAGCAGCCACCAATAATTCCCAGAGTGGTACCAAATTGGTTGGAAGGAAAACACTTTTTATTCAGTAACAGTTCCATTAGTAACTTCGTGGGCCACAATGACGCATTTCCCAAGTCTAATAAACAACAATGGTGGTCAGGGTAGTATGTGAAAGCAGACAACCTTGCTCTCTGAGACACATGACCTCCTACAGCCTGGATCAATGACTGGTCTTAAAATATGTCTCGGGTGAAACAGAGAGAAACCTGTTTTCCCTCGCTTCCACAGAAACAGCTGCTGACACTACAGATAAAAGTTAGAAGCAGCACGTTTGGGTGTTTCATAACAAAAGACAGCACGAATAGGCCTAGTTCACCACAGGCAAGTTCCACATCGGTGGCAGAGTAACTGATGTATGTGGCAAACCCATACTAAAGATACCCTGCCCCACATGCGGGACTAGCATCAAACAGCAATTCCATGAATAACAGAGTTACAAAAAAACCATAAGAATCAATAAGCTGTTCTTGATGCTTCCGAGCATGTCCCTCGTGCTGCAGTTAACACTTGTTTGGAGAAATGGTCATTGGGTCATAACCTGAGTGATTAGCAGCGCAGTCACTCAAGAAGGATATTATTAGTGTCTGGAGTTTCCTTTGTATAAATAACATCAACATTGATCCCTTTGCATAGCACGGATCCAGGTTATCACATAACTCACAAAGACCTAATACCGAATGTGATGTCGATCGTCTGTCATTATCTGCCGCATCTTTAACATACATTTTACTTCACCAGAACCTGACCATATAAGTCTCCATAGTTGGAACTGCTCTGCACTAACTGGAGAATCTTTAAGGGTAAAAAAGTAAACACTCCAATACAATTACAGAACATAAAAATGAAGACCGCAAAAGCGGCGAGAGCATAGGGAAAGTAGAATAAAATAACCCCATCCTACTCTGGGACGATGTAGGGACTGCTGCCTTCCATTATTGGCTGACCAAAGGTCAGCTAATGTTGGGAAGCAGCAGTCCCAACACTCCAGGCACCTCCGAGGCTTTCCTCCCAGAGAGCTGCAGCAAGTAAGTATTGTGTTTTTGTTGACTTTTTGGCATGTATGCATGTGCATTTGTGAGTGTTATGAATGGGTATGAGTCTGCATGTGAATGCATAGCTGTGAGTAAGCGTGTGGGGGGGGCCCCCCTGCACACCTCTAAGTTGTACTTGCCAGTCACCACTGGTTATGGTGAGATGTATGAATGCTCACACAAGAGTGAGTGGATATGCTGTGTCTGAAACAATGTGGCCGGTGTGTGAAAGGGGACTCCTAGATAAAAGAATTTCCTAGCAGAACTCCTGACTGCAGGCCACACGCCGATTTCACAGGCCAAGGCATTGTAGGGACATCCTTGCTACATGTTTATGATAAGAGTTATGGCCCTGCTGTGAGAGTTTCCAACAGTATGGGGTGCGCAGGAGTTGAAGTAGTTTAAGGTAGTAATTTGTTTCCTTCTTCTTCCCCCACCCTGTTGATCGGGTGCGTGTTGTGGTGTTACCAGGACAGATTTCTGTACAGTGCGCTAATGTGGTAACATGGAAATGTGGAGAAAGGTAAATTAGCAACCCATAGGTATCAGCTGTACATGCTTGCATAATAAATAACAAGAACACGGACACCAAATTCACCATAGTATGACTCTAGATTTGTCTAGATAAAGGGATATGGTGCCATCAGACAAAATATTGGTGCATAAAAAGGATACAGAAGAAGTAATCCCCAACAGTTTCATTGGGCAGCATCAGACAGTCCTCTGTGGTGATCTATTCAGGTGGTGTGGTCCTTCAACATTAATCTTAATTATGTCTCTCTCCATCTTCAAAGTTTCGACTGCAAGGTGAAGGTCTTGCCGATCAGAAAGAACACATCCTATTTTTAATAAATTTCAAGACTGCGACAGAGATATGAGCACCACATCACTGTCTGGGGCTGTGGTCTCAGACAATTGTTGAGTATCTGTTGTTACTTCCAAGTTGGTGAAATTAAATGAGTCTACAAATGTTCTACTGCATCTGGCTGGGTGTATTCTGTAATCTTGCTGTCCTTCGTAATAATCATGATTGCAGGTTCCAACAGGCTGTATCAGATGTCCCATTGTTCCAAGTGGTCAAAGAGTCCTGGATCAATTTTGTTTCGTATTAGTGTCATGGAAGAAATCGGTGCACATATCTTTCAGGTAGAACAGACCATATTTCTTTTCTTGCTGCCTGCAGAACTGCCCTGGCATAATTTGTTATGAACTAAGGATTGATTTTCAAGCTATTCATATTATTCTATACTCCGCTGTCTACACTACTTTACTGGGCTTATGATATATATATATATATACATATATATATATATACACACACACACATATCTCATATACTTGGCTATAACGATGTGTCGCTATGTTTTGTGCTTTAGAATTATTACTTCATTTTGATATGTCTGCCTTATTGGTATGGTCAACAACTGCATGGTTATATTTTGGAGTGACAGGAGAAGCACAGTGTCATGGTTTAAGTATTATAACCAAAGTAACATTACAGCCATGCTGCAACATCTCATGCAAGTACATATAAAATTGGTCCCCAGGACGTAGACCTTGTATTTCCAACTTGCTGATTTCTTTCCTTTGCAGCTCAATTTACTGCCCGGCCTTCAGCCCATTTCTGCTTAGCTTCTGGGAAGCCATTCTGTTTAAAAAAATCAGTATGTTAAGGACGAAATTATGTTTTTTCATACATATAACTAAGCCGCTATGCATGTAAGTGCATTTTGATCTCTAAAAGAAAAAAGTTATAAGGAAAAATGAATGGGGGGGTGGGGAGGGTCTACATTTCTCTAGATCATAACACTGTAAAAAAATCACTGGTAATCATGCTGTTTGGCAGGGGTGTGTTTAAACTAGGTATAGCTACAAAAGTCAAACTAATGATAGCTTGTATAAAAGGAACAAAAACACACAAAGGGGTAAGGAACTGGGGTTACATCTTCCCGTGTCAGTGGTGGGACCAACATCATACTATAGTTTCTCATTACATATCTACGAAGGGAGAATGATACATCAAAAGCATTCTATAGACAGAAGACCAACAATAAGCATATAGAGATGCGTAAAAGAAAAGTCCAGGATGGAACTATGTACATTCTACAGGCAATGTGGAGGGGTATAGAATGGGGAAACTCAAATACAAAACAGTCAACACTCTCCACAAGGCACACATTTTTCAGGGGGGGGGAAAGCAGGCATAACATGAGACAGACAATGGCAGAAATACCATATAGTTGCTTTCAAGCAGCAGAGGAGGCAAAACTAGTGGAATGCAGTTGATAAAATTAATGGACAAACAAGCAAAACTAATCATTTTCTAATTTGGGTCTGCATATCAGGACTACAGGTTTGATAGTTGATGCCTAGGTTTATATAATGGACCTGCTCATGCCTTGCAATCGTTGGGTCTGGGGCTGCATTTTGATGTAGTGTTTGTGCAACACCTCGTCTACATCTATCCCCTACATTCAAACAGAGCTCTCTGCTACCCTCTCATTTTCTACTCTTCAATATTTCCAGTACTTGTCCTTTCCAATATGCATGTTTAAGGTATCAATTAAAAGGCAAGGAGTACAGATTATTGATTCTAGCCAATGGCATGGAAAGGAGCAAGCAACTAATAAAACAGAATCACTAATCCTGCCATGCTATCTACAAGAAAATAGTACAATGGGACTTGTGAATCACTAGAAGAATGTAAATTGAGAGAGATTATGAACAAATGCACGGGACTCAAGCTGGTTAGGAAAAGAAGATAGTGGATGGGAGATGCGTTTGAAATCAAAGTTGGAATCAGTAGGAGGAATGTTAGTTTAGTATAGGATAAAAGGGAAAACATGGCAAATTGATCAAGCATATTTACCAGGAAAACAATCATGATCACCATGAGGACACTGGAGATTTTTATTAAAAGCTGTAATATTTTTCATTTAATTCATGCTACGTCTTGGTTACGATATCAATCGTGAATGTATCTTACACCATGCATAGTAACGTTAGACTTTTTTCTTCTCGTTAAAAGAATTACCTTTCAAAATCTCTCCATGTGAAATAATATCCTTACTCAGACATGGGCATAGAAAATGTTTCAGCATAGAAGTTAAACTGGGTGTGGGAAAAAGAGAGAACAAGCGAGAGAGAGATCTTTTACAGTTAGTTTCAATGTATAGGGAGGAAGTGGGACTTCCACAAAGCATTGTTTTTCATCATACTCGAGTCCAGACTCGGATGTATTCACCAGGTTCCATCCGAAGACCTTTTTGAATTATATTATGCCAGGCTTGTTGAAAAAGAGGAATTTTGTTCGAGTAAAAATAAGACATATAAAATGGTACTATGCACTTCTGCGGTAAAGAGTCTTTATTCGTATGTTACTCCAAGGTCATTTATACAGGTTTATGGAAAATCGGGAGCTTTCAACTCCAAGTTTCCAAAATTTAGATTTTGTCAACAGCAGTTTCCAAACCACAAGTTAAAAAATAAATAAAAAGAAAATCAGTAACCTGTGAATAACTCACCTACACATAATTAAAAAAAAAAAAAAATCCGCTGTAAATCCAAAGGATTTTCCCTAATATATTTTCAGCTACTTATGGCAGTAAATCACTTATTTCCACTGAAAAGCTGCTCAATTTGACAATGATCACATAATCTGTGCATTCACATTTATTTAAATTGGAAACTGCGCTATTGTTGCATATTAAAACAGCCTTTACATGAAAATTATTGCACATGCACTATCCGGGGAGAACTCTAACAGTGATTTTGTTCGACTTACCCTACAGAAGTGATAACAATCTTGAGGAATACTTTAAAATGCTTTGGAGTAGATTTACCAACATTTGCACAAGTGCTCATATTGCGCAGTGCAATTTTGCGCTGCGCTTATTGGGTCTTCATAATGTATAATAAATTATGCGTCACGCTGTACTACACAAGGCCTAGGTAAAACTTTCGTAAATCTATACATATATTTATACATGCAAAGGATTTGTGTAGGCTGCTCATCAACAAATACAGAATCGGTCGTCCAACAAAATCTTGGTTTCTCATCCTGGAGCATGAAGATTTTGTGAGGTTAAGATGGCTGCCATCCTTCAGTTATCACAGTACTGTACCTTTTGAATGGACAGCATCAGCACGGTGATAACTGAGCCAGGGCAGCCTGTCAGTACAGTCAGTTCTTTATATCACTGACGTTCAGAAGACTCCCTCTAGGCAGGCGAGCTCGTTGCACCGTTGGAGTTGAAAGGAAATACGCAATATTTTTCTGACAGTAGGGAATCGAGAATTCACTGAACTGGATGGGTGAGATTTGAGTTGAGCAAAGTATTCTGAACAATATTAATTTAACATCATGCATGCTGCATAACAATTCAGCAATGGCTCAGATATTTACAGTCCTTCCAAAATTCACGACCAGGGACCTGAAATACAAGAATGCAGCTAATCTGCTTAGAAAGACACAAATAAGAATTCTAAGCTCCCACATTTATGACCAGGCATCAATTTAGAGTTCTGAACTTTTTTAATTTACAAATGTTCCCCGATGTACGCTCAAAAACCTGTGAGGGTACATATTTCCAGATTTAAATGCTTATTCTGCACACAACCATACATAATAATTCTGCAAGCATAGTTCAACGTTGTGTACATTTGCAAATGAGGAAATAAATACCTTTTCCTCGGGGCAACAGCACTTTTGCTCCGTTGCTTTGTTTCTCTGTAGGGAAAACACGTTACCCTAAGACCCCACCAACTTTGTAGGTGTTTTCTTTTATTTCCCACCATGGAAAAGGATTTACTTCTTACATTGACAGGAGTAAATCTCCACTCGTTCCCAGGGTCGGAACGAGTCAAATAGTTTTGTAAATAACCACAAACTCAAATGTGAACAAAGTTTTTAGGGCCTTCCTGCCCCGAGATTCCCTCTCCCTGGGAATGGTTGTATTCACACACAAACAAGTCTTTATGTGAGCAACCCTTTTTCGAACGTAACACCATCTTTTGAGAAACAAACGGAGGTCGCATGCAGTATTGTTATCGAAAACACGGATTGTTTTTAAAAAAATAGCTTAAAAGGCAGTTGTAGCCGTGCAAATGCAAAGTTTCTTGACAAAATCACATGTATACAGCGTTTTCAGAAGCCAACATGCATAAATGCTACTTTAAACGGAACCGCTCTTTTCCTGAATTACATTTTTAATTTCCCAAGTAAATACAAGCGTCTGGTAAGTACACAAGAAATAACGAAATAAAATTTTGTTAAGCTAAACCCAATTCTGCCAGAAGAGGGTGGGAGAGTACCACATATAGCAATCATTTGTCATACAATTGGTCTCGCATTTGTGAAAATTAGAGCTGTTGGCGTTGAAAATTACAATGTTTTTTACTCTTCCATTTTATTTAATTGCAGTGTAATTATCATATTTCATAGCGCTATTGCCATTTGTTTTTTTGTTAGTTACAATTTTAATGTTTAATTATTAATAAAAGAGTGCAGCAGTAACAGGGAGTTTCTTATCCCTTATAAAAGAATTCATTGCCAGTTTTCTATAGCTGCACTGCCACCAAGAAAAACTAGTGTTGTGAGGGTGCAGTACCACATGCTAACACTAGGTGTCCCTTGGGACCTCTAGTGGCGACATATGGTACTGCACCCTGCAATATGGCTAGGTAAAGGATATGGCGCAGCGGTGAGAGCTGCTGACTGGGGATCCATGTTCGAGTCTGGTCCCGGTGCCACTGCACTCATGCACGTATGGCAGCAATGCTTACAAACGCCAAGCAGTTACAATGCCTCCTAGTGCTTTGGTGTGGGTCTGTTCAGGGCAGACGAATGAAGGCGGAAAGGGAGCCGCGGAGGGAGAAAACGCAAACATTGACTCAGAAAGCAGTGGCACATGATAAAGAGAAAGTGGAGAAGGGTATAGAAAGTGGAGAAGGGTATAGAATGTGCCGATAGGACTTATCACATTGCAATCGAAACCTCCTATGTTGCAAGGGAGGAGGCAGACACTTTTGTGGAAGAATTATTGGAAGACAGACAGGCTCCCCCTTATGCCCCACATAGAATATATCCTGTCGCCCCACATCCCTTGCCATCTGCCCCTGCCCCTCCGTTCCTGCCGTTTCTGTTATTGATCAAAGTGCTTTGGTTCAGGCATCACCAGCTTCTTCTTTGGCTCCGTCCCCCACTGTCGCCGTGGCTGCTAGTCTTTCTGCTGCTCCTGTTGTTACGGGGTCACTCTCTCCTTCACAGACACTTACTACTCAGCCGATGTTGACCTTGATGCCTCCCCCTTCGATTACTGTGTTGTCCCCTCTTCACTCTTCTGCCCCCTTGTTAGGTGCCGAGACACCGGTGCGCGGCCAGGACGACGGGGATGGGGCAGTTGCAAAGGAGCGATTGGGACGGGTGTCGATTCGATCTGATGTGGGAGATATGGAGAAAACGATGGTGGCCAATCAGGCTGCCCAGTGGGCCCGTAATCCTATTTATGGTGTTGAAGATGTATGGAGTGTGTTAAAGGACTATGAGGCGTTTGTCCAACAGCATGCCCTTAAGCACATGTCGGCTACTTCGATTGGACTATGGGAAGTGTTTTAAAGGTGTTGCACCTCAGGCTGTTTATGATATTAGGGACCAAGTGTATGCCACGGGCATGGCTCCATATAAGGTTTTCGCTAGTGTTACCACATTGATTGGATACCGAGGTAGATTGCATCAGAAATCTCCGACGGTGATATCTCAGTTCCCGATGAGGGAAGTTCACCCCATTTTCCGCCCGGAGATACCGGAGCTATGTGATCAGCATGATCAGGTGACTACGCAGCGAGCAGAGGCCCATTTTCAAGAACAATGGGTTTATACTCCATAGAAGAGGAGTGAAGTTCTCTCAATTAAGGCTCAGTTAACCGACCCCAGGAAAAATCCTACTGCGCACTATAAAGAATTGACAGAGGCTGCTGCATCGACGGTAATGACGTTGGCAGATATTGAAATGTTTTTTGGCTGATTGGTGCCAGTGGATATCTGGCGACAGGTGCATACTCAGGACCATGCCCTAGAATTGGGTGGTACTTGGGACGAGATTAGGACGT
The DNA here is from genome assembly GCA_963921515.1 of Calotriton arnoldi. Classification (NCBI taxonomy): domain Eukaryota; kingdom Metazoa; phylum Chordata; class Amphibia; order Caudata; family Salamandridae; genus Calotriton; species Calotriton arnoldi. Next base: position 2,617,440 of record CAWUFW010000357.1, read on the forward strand.
GGGATAAGGAGAGGAAGCCTGGTGAAAAGCCCAAGGCGGAGATCTTGGCTCTGCCAGACCGCATTATTACCTATATGTACTCTCTTATCCCACCTCGGAAGGTGGACTGGGATAAGCTGGCCGCATGTCATCAGAAGAAAGATGAAAGTGTGTCCGATTTCTTTACCCGATTCAAAGGTGTGTTCTTGGATTTTAGTGGCCAGGATTTGTCTTTGGAAGGGGGTATCCGATTGGGAGCAAATTTGTGACAAACCTGTTGACAGAGATTGCAACCCGGTCGCAGGCTGCTGAGAGTACGTGGACTACTTCTACCCCATCGGTGATATTGAGTATGGCTCAGTATTATGAGCATAGAGAGAACGAGGAGAAAGAGAAGGTAGAAAAGAAGACAAAGAAGCTGAAGACGAAGGTACTGATGCAGCAGGCATCCAGGGGGCAGGGACGGGGTCGAGGTATTGGACCAGCCAGGCAGCTGCCTCGTACGAGCCGAAATGCTGTGCCTGTGGGCCCAAATCAATGTGCGTATTGCAAGGAGGAAGGGCACTGGCGCAGCGAGTGCCCAGTTTTGCTGCAAAAGGTTGTGGCTCCTAGAGAGAGAGAGGGCGAGGCCGGGGAGCATGCAGTCAGGGGGGGGAGAATGAGATCAGGCTACTGGGACATCACTGGGCCGTTCCGATCAAAATTACTATGATGACGTTCGGGACGACAGTATTATCATGATTATGATTTGGATGAGGTGACGGGGATGTCTTACAGCCAGGGACAGGGTAAGGGACCAGTTCCGATACCTGTAGATCAGCATGGACCTTATATTAGTGTGGATTTGCAGGACTCGGAAAATACATTTTTGGTGGATACAGGAGCAATGAATAGTTCTGTTTCGAGGTCACTGGTCCTTGGGGCAGACCTGTCTGGCCATAACAATGTTTCGGTTGGTTTTTCTGGTGTGCCGGTAGTAAGCCCCATCTCCAAACCCCTAGCTTTGACTATAGGCCCCTTCACTGTTTTTTATTAACATCAAATTGTGGAGAGAACTTGTTGGGATTAGATCTGTTGAAGAAGTTACATGCTACTATTTACTGTTGCCCGGATGGTGTCCATATGACAATGGGTCCAAGTGTGGTTAGTACTACGCAATGTTTGTCTAAAGAGGCACCCCTCCCATTTGAATTTAAGGATGTCCCATCTACATTGTGGGCCACAAGCGACACGGATGCAGGACTTTAGCAGATACCTCCAGTTTCTATTCAGGTTAAAGAAAAGGCCATATTGCCTCGTATCCCTCAGTATAAAATTTTGCACGCAGGAGAACAGGCGTTGTTTCACATAATAAAAGATTTGATTCGGTCAGGAGTTGTCGAGGAGACAGCGGCAAAGGTGTGTAATAGTCCCATCCTTCCTGTTCTTAAGAGGCCACCTCCGGGTTCCTCTGATGATGTTGCTGATGTTTATCGTTTTGTGATTGATTTGCGCGAAGTTAATAAAATTGTGGTTCCTCAGTTTTCGTAGTTCCTGACACTACTGCTCTTTTGACTATGATTCCTTCTTCTGCTAAATTCTTTTCTGCTATTGATTTGAAGAATGCCTTCTTTAGCATTCCTGTTCATCCAAATAGCAGGTACCTTTTCGGATTTTCCTTGGCAGGTCGTAGTTTTAGATTTTGTCGAGTTCCACAGGGGTACACAGAGTCCTAGCATATATAGCCAGGCTTTGAAAGGTCAATTGAACTCCCTCACCCTTCCCCCAGGTAATGTATTGTTACAGTATGTGGACGATCTTTTGATTGCGTCCGATACTGAGGAAGGATGTAAAGAAGCTACAGTAAAATTATTGCTGCATTTGGCTCAACATGGACACAAAGTGTCCTTTTCAAAATTTCAATATTGTCGACAGGTCACCTAATTAGGTCTAATACCAAAAAGGGATCCTAGGGTCTGTTTTCAAAATAGAAAGAAAAGTGGCCAAAAAGTACTATTAAACTACTAGTGACTATACCCCACAGTCCTGGCTGGGGAAATTCCCTTATCAGGACGAAATCCCTCACTCACCAGAGGTGACATGCTTCATCATATGGGATTCTCCTCCCAAAGGAAATACTAATTCCTCTGAGGGCTACAACCCCCTCTCTGAGAGGGAGGAGCTCTGGGATGTTTTGATTATAGAATGTCACTAAATGACCATAGGATGAGCAAAAATACTGTGAGTGAAGGCGCAGCGCAAAAAACAGAAGTGAATGTGATGTTAAAACTGGCTAGAGGGTGCACAGAAGCTAATTTTATTCTAAAAAGCACCCGCTGTCAGGATTAAAAACAGTGCACCAACGGTATGAATTTAGACCGCGCTAATATGGTGAAAAATAATGGTCGACATGTTTCAGCCCAAACGCCCCAACTTCGAGCAAGGCTTTCATCAGGACCTGTCAAGATGCTGCTGCTTCAAGTGCTCAAATGAGTCAACGAAAAAGGAAAAAAGGATACAAAAACCGGATATGTTCTTGGTGAGATTCAGCTTCACCAGATCATCTTGCCCGCAACTGCTGGGCAAGACACTATACCTCAACCTGGCAACCGCTCAGGAAGGAGGCACCGCTCTGTCCGTCGGTACTTCATGTGATGTGAGCCTGTGGCCGGATTAGGTCACCTACTGTCGAAGGAGGGTCAGAAACTAACTCCTGAGCGTATTAATGCTGTAGTTAACATGCCTGTTCCAAGGACCCAAAGGGATGTACGAGCCTTCATTGGTATTACTTCCTATTGTCGTCATTGGATACCGAATTTTGCTTTACTAACAAAGCCATTGCTATATCCAACAACTAAAGATGTGCATGAACCTTTGCCTTGGACGCCAGAATGTCAACAAGCTTTTGAGCAATTGAAGGTTGCGCTTTGCTCGGCTCCTGTGCTTGGCACACCCGATTACAACAAGCCGTTCTCATTATATGTACACGAGTCGGCCGGTTGTGCGCTTTCTGTCTTAACACAGGCCTTTGGAGGTAAGCAGAGGCCGTGGGCGTATTTTTCTGCTGTGCTTGATCCCGTCGCGAAAGCCCTCTTGAGCTGTTTAAGAGCGACCGCGGCTGTGGCCATCTCTATTCGACAATCGGCAGGGCTTGTCCTTGATACTGATCTCACAGTTATGGTACCTCATGCTGTGGATACGCTTTTGAACAGAACAAAGACACAGCACCTTACCAGTGCACGTCTGACTGGCTATGAGCTAACCCTCTTTGCACCACACATTACAATTAAAAGATGTGCCACTCTGAACCCTGCCACGTTACTACCCCTCCCTTCGGAGTGAGGAAATAGACATACATGATTGTATGCTTCGTACGGAACAGGAGACGAAGGGACGGGTAGACTTGACTGATGTTCCCTTATCTGACCCCCAAGGGGAACTATATGTCGATGGCTCTTGTTTTAAATTACCGGATGGCACCACAACTGCTGCTTATGCATTCACAACACTGCACACGATAGTTGAGAGATCACGAGTTCCCTATCAGTCGGCCCAAGCTGCAGAGCTGGTAGCTCTAATTCGAGCCTGCGAGTTGAGTCAGGGATTGGTGGTCAATATTTATACTGATAGCCAGTATGCCTTCGGAGTTGCTCATAATTTTGGGCAGCTCGGGGCTGAGAGAGGATTTCTCACTTCCCATGGTTCGAAAATTCAACATGGCCCTTTGATAAATAGGATTCTGTTGGCTTTAACCGTGCCCAAGAAACTGGCAATAGTGAAGTGTAGCGCTCACAAAGCAATTACTGATGATGTGGGGAGGGGAAATGCTTTTGCAGATCAAACAGCTAAGGAGATGGCCCGATCTAAGATGAAAAAGATGTTTGTGGCAGGTCCTGCTAGATGGGTGCCAGAAGTTACGATGTTTGAGGACACACTAGATAACGTGAAGGAAATAAAGAGCGAGGTGACGGTTGAGGAATTAGCAATATGGCAGGAAAGCACAGCGCAATTGGATGATGATGATGGGTGCTGGATAGAGAAGTCAAGAAGCAGAGATGGATGCTGCCAGATGCATATGTTCTTCCTGTAGTCACTATGGCTCATGGACCAGCTCACATTAGTGCTAGGGGTATTTGCAAGTTGCTAGACCCTGTATGGCAGAATGATAATATCCCAAAGACGGCTGCCCATTTAGTAAAACATTGCAGGGTGTGCATGATGTACAATCCTGGAAAGGGTACTCCCACATCTCCCGGTAATTTTGCACCCCTTCTTTCCCTTTTGAAGTCCTTCAAATGGACTTCATTGAGATGGAACGTGTGAATAATCTGAAGTATGTGTTAGTGGTGGTCTGTGCATTCAGTAAAAGGGTTGAGGCTTATCCTAAGGAGAATACAGCTTTGGAGACGGCGAAGGCTCTTTTAAAAGGAGTTCTTCCCTCGCTTTGGTTTGCCCAGTTTCATTTGGAGTGATAACGGCAGCCACTTTAATTCGAAAATCATCCAGTTGGTGTGCATTGGCCTGCACATTAAGCAAAAGTTGCATGCTGCGAATCACCCTCAGTCAGCAGGTTTAGTTGAGAAGTACAATGGTACACTCAAACTAAAGATGGCCAAAATTCAGGAGAGTACAGGATTGAAGTGGCCAGATGCTTTACCATTGGCTTTGCTGTCGACAAGAGTTACAGCCCATACTAGAACAGGGTTGTCCCCTTATGAGGTTGTTTTTGGTAGGCCAGCTAATGTCTGGGGCGTTCCGAGACCCCGCCACTTTTCCGAGATAGATCACCCCTTGTTGATAGATTATTTTTGTGAGTTGACTAAAAATTTGCGTTCTATTCATCAGCAGATTCAAGAGGCCTTGCCATCCGCTCCAGAGGGACCAGGCCACGATCTCCGGCCAGTGGACTTCGTGTTGGTTCGCCACTTTCAGCGCAAAAGCAGTCTGGAGCCCTGGTGGAAGGGGCCTTTCCAGATCCTCCTTGCTACCCGTACAGCGGTGAAGGTGGACGGGCGGAAAAATTGGATTCATTCAACGCACTGCAAGAGGGTGCCACTTCCTCTGCCCTATGACCAATGGAGGCTCGACGGCATTGGGGATTCCGAGATGGAGAAGGTTCCCCGGTTCATTTCTTTTCTCCGATGCCAGAGTAACATGGGCACCTTCTGAGGAGGAGAGCGATGCAGTTTTGAATGAGGCAGCGCCACCAGAGATTAAGGCTAGCCAAGAGTTTCAGTCGGCTGGCCCGTCGGTGTCGGAGTCTGAATCAGTCGATCCCGCTGAAAGTGAGCCTTTGTTTCTTGATCCCTCTGTTCCTGGAGTTGTTAGGTACAATTTGCGTTCCCGACAGAGGGGCAGTGCACCAAAGGAAAAGTCAGATTAGTAGGGATGGACTTGATGGATGAAGCATAGGGACGATCGTGTAGGGACAGAGAGATTGGTGCATTGTCCGAAACACTGGACAGGATAAGTTGGGGGTGTCCTTCCAGGAGAGAAGTGGATTTTCCTCACGAAGGGCTGCAATCGCGCAGCTCCAACGAGAAGTGCTCAATAGCACCACCGTGGATGAACGATAGGAGCCTGCCAGCGAGGCTCAATGGAGAAGAAAAACAGACGCTGGAAAGAAGATTGTTAATTTGGTTTCATTGAGGTTATATTAATTGTACCTTTTCGTTCTGCTATCATGCATCCATTGGCAGGCCAATGATTGATGAAGAACAGTCTTGTTGTTTTGTTACAATCATCATGGATCAAACAGCGGGGAGTAATATTTCCTTTTTTTGCTATTCCGCTTACGATTATCTTTTGTGGGGTTCTCTGGGCGTTAGAGTATGCATGTAACTCGCCTACTCCTGACAATGATATCTTTTCCACACCAAGACGGAAGAGAATGCTTTCTAATAATGTTTTTGGACACTCATAAGAGATTTTTGGTAATGGTGTCGCTTGTTAACCTACTGAATCTGTGACTAGCCTGCAGACTGCTTATCCTGTCTTTGATAAATTACACGTATTCTAAGCCGACAAATTTTGTTGAGATAAAAGGGGAGTTTGGGTTTGGCTACCCAGTGTCATGCTTGTATCATCGTAAGCCCACAGGAACAGGTTACCCCGGCTGTGACAATAATACGTATTGTGATAACTTCTACTTGGAAGAGCAAAATATTACGTTGGTGGGTTGGCATTATAAAGAAGTGACGGTTCCTCGAAAAGCTGGCTATTACCCTGCCTGTTGCCCCATCATAAATAGTACTGATACCATATTGTATATCAATTGCTCTGGGGTGATCATATCAAAAGAGACATTCCCCTTGAAAGGTTCGAGAGGTTCTAGCACCATTACAGGTAATTCTCGCTATTCAGCTGTGAACTATGACAGACCGATATTTGCCCATCCCGGGTTCTTCTTTTTAACTAATGGAACATACTCAAATGTTCATAATGGCACCAATGATGTAGCTCTTGGGATGGTGCTGCCCCTGGGGGTCCCTTGTAAATATGCCCCCAGACAGGTAAAATGGGTGAAGAGAACACTTACAAAGGAATTTTGCGAAGGAGTAACAGATATTGAAATCAACAATTACAGTAATGGTATTACTTTTGGTTAAATCCTGTCTGCTATCTTTACGTTGGGGGAATGGCTAGGAGTAGGACTGAAAAGGCCCGGGAATACTTTGGCTGAAAATTGTAGATATTGTCCAATACCACAGTAGCAGCATTACGTGACATCACCATTCAATTAGAGAGTATGAGGATCTATTCTGAACAAACTAGATATACAGTTGATTTTATTTTAGCAAAAAATGGTGGTGCATGCGCAGTCATTGGCGATCAGTGCGTAGTGGGAATAACCAATATGGAAAAGAATATTACTAAGCAAATCTTGGACATTATTGAGAATGTCAAAGGCATGGAACCAGGTAATTGGAGTTGGTCCCTTTTTGGAACATGGGGTTGGCTAATAGAAAAAGCAATATATGTTGTTGCTATATTAATACTTTGCTGTGTCCTTATTCAATGTCTTCCAATGTGCTGCACATATTGTATCTCTGTATGGACTCCAAAGGGGGAGATATCGATTCACGATACCAATGCTGCAATAATGTTACAGAAAGAAATGGACGAAATGATGATCATAGACGAGGGTATCTTCGAAACCTCTTCTCTTCTCATAAAGCACATTCCTACTGTTGACGATATGAAATGTGTATAAAATAGCTATGTGCTTTTATTATTCATTTATGTTTTGCTTTGGTTTCTCATTGTAGATGGTTAGCTCATGCTAACAGGGGGGTTTGTTAATACTGAAAGGCCCTTCTGTCTGTATATCTTAGCATTCGCGAAACCATCTTGCAATCTGGACGCCATTTTGCACTATAATCGAAACTGCTGCTTGGTTATTTTCATGAAATGGTCTTTTGTAAGTTTTGTTTCCCAAGATTGAGCTTTTCTTTCTGCAATTGCAAGTGTCCTCGTTAGTGCATGCCTTTCCCGTTAGATAGAGTCCTTCTCCCACCTGCCTGGTGGGGAGGGTAGGCCAGACGACCTTGGGCAGTAGATAGCCTGTGCCCAGCTGCAGAATCGAAACTTATGTTCTGTACCCCCATTGTATTACGACACCTACTAGTGTTTTTCCATAGTAGACGGGCCGTTGTGGACTCCGCAACGTACATAATGTAATTTTATGCTTACAGGGTCCAGTCCCTAGACAGCCATCTCAGGAGGCTGGTCAGACTAGGCTACGCTGCAGTGTAATATGAATAAATACTCTGGTTTGTATTCCCTACTGTCTGACGACTCTTCATTTGTAGGAAGGCAGAGAAGGTGGTCGGGAGTGATCAAAGTGGCCCTTTTCGGGTCACTTCCTTCAATACAGCATGTATCGAAGAGACAGCATATCTCGAAGAGACAGCGCAAGCGCTGCCTAGGCGAGACCTAATAAAGGACCAAAGAGTCTCCCAGGCGCTATAAATGAATCATTTTTACAAATTTGCTGTTGTGCCTCTTAAAAAGGAGACTCTGCTTAATGCACGTCAACACGTGGAATGCATTTTTCTTTTTCCCATTAAGTTAGGTTATTGCAATTATCTTCCAATGGTACGGCGTCTGGCACTACGTTCCTATTAAGAGAAATATATGCCATATGGCTGCGACATTTGTGAAAAATCAACCACGTTTTCTGAAAACTATTTTCACCTGTTAAAATATTTTCGACTTGTAGAAAAATCCAGATGATACGTTGAGCAACTTCTAAACATCACTAAACCAATCATCATTTCATTTATTTCCTTCTTTCATACTTTCAATTGGCCTGGATCTCTAAACAATTTGATATGTATTCCCGTGGAATTATGCCTACTTCTGGAACAAATGTACAACTTATTTGTAATTTACAGAGATTTCCATCAGCACTTCTGAAAACTTCGATAGTAACAGTTTTCCAGCAGTAGGTATGATTTTTTTTGTGAATTCCAAATTACTCAAATGCAAAAGCATTTGGGCCTGGGTAAATGCAACGAGTACCCGTTACGCCCAATAACGATATTTGCAAATTATTTGTTTTTATCCGTGGAGAAACTCCTTTGTCTACACTCACTCCCAATATTGAGATACGTTCCCTCCTCATTTCTACCCTGTACCTGGATTCACTCCTGCCCTTGAAAGAAGTAAATGTCAGTGTAGCATATTTGGCTCACCCATAAATTACACCACCCAAATAGGGATGATGTAAAGATGCCTTAATTACTGTGAGTTGACATTTGTGGTGGGGTTTCAAAGCAATTTATGGTTTGTTATTTTGTGTGTTAGCAAAGTTTTGCATGTGAAATTTACACACAAAGCATGATAGTGTAACATGTATAGTGTAACATTATGCATGGGCAAAGTTGCTCAGCGGAGTGGCTTTTCCAGGGTGATAACGCAGAGAAAAGCAAGCAAACAGCCACAACTTGTCAAGCGTGTTATACCCTGGACAGGTCGGGTAAATAGTCCTAACAAACACAGAAGTAGGTCTATATTAAAGTTGGGAATGGGGAGAATACACCCAAAATGAGTGGGGGTGTAGGCAGATACTCACTATCCCAGAGTACTTCTTCGCTGCTGGAAATTGCTAGTACTCTGCCATTATAAGTTATGCAACTGGGCTGAAAAGTGCAGGTTCTTGCCCTTTAATATTAGAGAGCAGACACTCAGGGGCCGATTCCGATTCGGGCCGGAAAACTCTCCGACCGAGCCGGACCCGGAGAGATTTCCGACCGAATCGGACTCTGGCAGTCCGACCGAACGAGTACGATGCGCACGCATGCTATCGGACTCGATTCGGTCGGACTCCCATTGAAGTCAATGGGAGCCGGTCGTACAACGCGTACGCGGGCTCTCATTAACTGAATGGGTGCGAGGCGAACGAGGGCACCCCCTACAGCAGGTTCGCGTCGATGCGGTTCGCGCCGCACACGCACAGGTAGGGGGGACCCATGGGTCCCCCCTGTGTACGACTCGCGTGGCTACGCGTACAGGGGGGTCCGACACGGACCCCCAAAGTCCAGCTCCGACAGCTGTTTTGAGCCGGACGGTGCGGGTCGGACTGCTTAAGGCGCGCATCGTACTTGCCCGGCCGGGGAACGTCTCCATCGCGCGGTGCGAGTCGAGTCCGAGCGAGTCGGTCGGTGTGGTTCGGACCCGTGAACGAGTCGGTCGGCGATTTCGCGTGCGCTCGCATCGCTCGGCCGGACACGCGTTCGAATCAGTCGGAAAAGAGGGCTCCGAATCGGATCCGGTTAAGCCGAATCCGATTCGGTGCGCTACCGGCCGAGATCGGAATCGGCCCCTCAGTATTTCACAGTAACTGCCCAAATGGATCACTGAATGTAGGAAGAGGAATTTCTCTTTGTGGAAACTTTTCAGCACTGAGAAAAAAAGTTTAAAAAACACAACTGTTTTTGTAAATCTACATCTCTTATATTTACATATTCTGCATGCATTTGTAAAATAAGAATATATAACATTCACAAAATAACCTTATTTTAAGCTGAAAAAATTCCTGAAGCGAGAAATGTTATGAGACAGTCTTCTAAGAAGAGCTGTTATTACATCAAACAGGCATTTCCTCAACAGAACAGCCAAAACAACTCTCAAGCTCCATCACACAGAGCATGTGTATAAACAAACACCCCAGGGATGTAAAGTCAAATCAGGCATAACCAGATACAACAACCACTCTGGAAGTAGGTTGCGAGCTACATTACTTTTACATGATTGCCACAGATTATGTCACCGTCTTGGTTACATCTATCAACCAGAGAACTTGGACCAGCAAGCAGCCGCCACTACTGTGTGTAGAAACCCAGCAGTTTCATTTGTCCAAAGACCAAAGTCTTAGGAGACAACCAAAATCCACCATAGCAGATGGCGCAGAAACACACCCGTGCCATGTTCAAAAATAAAAATACACGTATCCTCATTTGCTTACTTTTGAGTAGTAGCTTCAAACTGATATGGCTTTATGATTTAAATATGGGTAGGTTAGCAAATTAATAGATAAGATAGTGATTGAACCGTAGCCTCAGAGTAACTTAGGTGACAAGATGTAGCCTAGGAAAGAACAGCTGCCGACTTTGGAACCGGTGAACCAGGATCGAATCCTGGCCTCGACTCAACATTCTGCAATTCTAGACAAAGCACCTGGGGTCTTATTTAGGGTCTGGCGGCAGGCGGGGCTGCTGCAGGTAAGATCGGTGGGGCCGGCTGAGGGGGATTTCGTGAGACGACCACAAGGGAAAAGTACATAAATGATTTTCCCTAGTGGTCCTCATTTGCTTACTTTTGAGTAGTAGCTTCAAACTGATATGGCTTTATGATTTAAATATGGGTAGGTTAGCAAATTAATAGATAAGATAGTGATTGAACCGTAGCCTCAGAGTAACTTAGGTGACAAGATGTAGCCTAGGAAAGAACAGCTGCCGACTTTGGAACCGGTGAACCAGGATCGAATCCTGGCCTCGACTCAACATTCTGCAATTCTAGACAAAGCACCTGGGGTCTTATTTAGGGTCTGGCGGCAGGCGGGGCTGCTGCAGGTAAGATCGGTGGGGCCGGCTGAGGGGGATTTCGTGAGACGACCACAAGGGAAAAGTACATAAATGATTTTCCCTAGTGGTCGTCTCTCGAAATCCCCCTAGTTGGCCCCACCGCTCTTACCTGCAGCAGCCGCGGCTGCAGGCGGATAGGTTGCTCATCAAAACGAGATGGTTATATTGTCTGCTGTATTACAAGTGCCATGGGCTTTTATACCCCTGTTAAAAATAAAAAGACTGGGTGAGACATCTGCCACGTTTTTGACGGAGAACACAGTCCTCCAAACTCTACCCATTGCCCTAGTGCCTACAAAATGTGCAACAAAATCTGGTTCTTTTGAAAAGTGCTCATTTGCCTTTGGGCCACGGCAGCATTATCCAACACTGCTCATAGACTACCATTTATGTCAAAATACATGTTTCTTTTCGTAACAAATTCAAAGAGCCGCGATAAAAATGAAGCACCCACATTTTTTTAATAGATAGTAAACAGTTTAATTGGCAGGTAATACTTTGACTGTAACCAATGGGAGGGACTCGTCTGTTTTAGTAACGTGCTGTTAGGTAATGTCCCTGGGACAGGAGCTGCCCTGCCATCACAATGGCTGCGTCTTCGTGAAATTCCAACCACTGACCCCGTTTCTCTCACTGGTTTGGAGTCAAAGGGGCCAGATCTGCCCCTTACTGGCTGGGTTTCCCCCTAAAGTGAATAATAATAATAATGCAAACAGCGTGGTGGGAGGGGGTGTTACCTGCCTAAAAAGAAGGCTTCGGGAGGATGATGATTCCGAGTCCTGGGAGCCATGCCAAATTTAACAAGTCACTTTATCTAGGTATACATTATGCACTTGTTTTATACCAATGAACAACTTCTGAATACGTGCTTAAGTGATGCAAGTTTTAAAAAGTGCAGAATATTTCACTTGGGAGTTCAAATCTTTTTCATGAGGCGCCAACCGAAGGTAGTTTGTAGGCAGAAATAAAGGGGAAATAACAGCCTTCCTTGGAATTAATAGGCTTCCTTACAACACTCAAAAAATTGGACAGAAGCCTCTATAGAAGCGATGGAGAAAGTAAAACTCCTTGCCATCAGAATTTCTTGTGCAGGACGCTCTTTTTTGTGATGTCAGAGAATTCTGCAAAGAAGCAAACCCCAGCCGTGGGGTCTGAAACAAAACCACAAAGAATCTTACTTTTCCACAGAGTGCAGATGATATTGTACAGACGTGTTTTATTCAAGACTTCCATCAGACGACTTATCTGGAAGGGAGGAGAATTTCTGTGAGCATTACCAGTAAATAGAACCGCCAAAAAGTGAACCAGAAGCATCATCTGTGTGTTGGTCAACACCAATGTCCAGAACATTGGAGGTACAGAGCCCATACTGCGGGCAGTGGAGGAAAAAGGGAAGATGCACTCAGTCCCAGGTGGGCAAGTTCATATTGTATCTGCAGGGAAACATGTTAATTTCCGCTTTGCTTTACACATTTAGAGACCACCATATTCGGCCATGCTTTATGAGTGGTGACTGATGAGTGTTACTGTATAATGGAGAAGTGCTAGTGGAAGAGATGTTCCACCTCAAATGCTTATGGCTTTAGTCTTCAGTGTGCTTCACTTGGTTCAGGATTGTGGCGTACACTATTACTGAATCAAATAAATTACTCCATTTTCAGATTCCTCTTTTCGGACTGCACTTCTGGAAATTGCTCTGCCAATATATTGGCAACCATGTTTCTTTCTTAAATTTGATCCACAATGCTGGAAAGTGCATAGAACTATAAATATATTTGAGCAGTCACTTATTTTTCCAATAAATTCTTCCGCTTGTTGATCTGCATCGTAAGGGGAAAAAGAAGTAGTCTCTCAAAATTCAACTTTCAAAGGGTATGCTTTGAAAAGCATACCCTTTGAATGTTATTTTTACAGGTCCAATCTAGAAACTGGTCCTTTTTCCCCCCCAACAGACTGCTAGGGTCCTGCTGTTGTGGGATCAGTGAAAGATGCTTCCTTCACTTAGAGCTGATGTTCCTGAGAAGTGTGGGGCATGATTAGGAGTCAGGCAACAGGCTGAGCTTAAGGAAGTTAATAGACAATGCTCTTTTTCACAAAAGAAGTTCAGTGGCACTGGAAGCATTTCCAGATGCTGTTGTCACACCAGTTTACAATAACTGGCAGCAAACTCCTGACATGTCAGAGAAGAGCACAAGAGTATCCACATTCATCAGTTAATCTTGGTTGCTCCCCACTGAAATTACTACATAGTAGATATATATGTGCACTTTACTGTGTCTTTGAAAAACTGGTATGCAGTTCCTTCGTGTGGAGGAGAGTGTTCAGGTCTGTTAAGAAGTGCCATCACACACCCTGGAGGATGTCGTGCTTCATCATTGGGCCTGCTTCTCGTCGGGCCGGCGTTGCAATTGCCGACGGGCACCCGCGAAGGGGCTCTTTAGCGGAGATCTTTTGTAGATGAAGCCGTATGGTGCATGTGTGGACTGGGTAGTGCGGTGAGTGTGCTGTAATGTTTAAAATAGGTCTAGGGCCGCCCTTTATACTAATTTTATTCCTAGGTGGGGCCCTAGCCTAACTAAAAGCAGGTAGCCCCGACTGGATATAATGGTCCTACAGGGCCTGTGTGGTGTGTGAGGTCGACATGTTTCATGCCAAAGGTAGCCCCTAGCGGGTCTAGTGGCAATTCATCAGGACCGTGTTGGAGTCCGAGAAATGAATCTCAACTCTAGCACTACCGCAATGCTGGTTCATGGATTGGCGTGATGTAGTGGTAACCAGCCTTGCAGTTGAACACCAGGTCCCATTGGCCTAGTGATCTGAGACCTCTAAGTTAGTAGGTCTGGATTGACGGGGGTGTTACGGCAGAGCACCTCGTTGCTCCGACGTAGGGTGGCGCGGCAACTAGCTGTGTTCCTACCCTGGCTCTGGTCCCCGGACAATCCAGACCTTCTAACTTAGGGGTCTCAGATCACTAGGCCAATTGGACCTGGTGTTCAACTGCAAGGCTGGTTACTACTACATCACACCAATCCATGAACCAGCATTGCGGTAGTGCTAGAGTTGAGATTAATTTCTCTGAATCCAACACGGTCCTGACGAATTGCCACTAGACCCGCTAGGGGCTACCTTTGGCGTAAAACATGTCGACCTCACGCACCACACAGGCCCTGTAGGACCATTATATCCAGTCAGGGCTACCTGCTTTTAGTTAGGGCTAGTGCCCCTCCTAGGAATAAAATTAGTATAAAAGACGGCCCTAGGCCTATTTTAAACAATACTGCACACTCATTGCACTACCCAGTCCACACACCCACATGCACCATACGGCTTCATCTACAAAAGATCTCCGCTAAAGAGCCCCTTCGCGGGTGCCCGTCAGGCATTGCAGCGCCGGCCCGACGAGGAGCATGACGTTCTCCGGGGTGTGTGAGGGCACTTCTTAACAGACCTGAACACTCTCCCCCACACTTAGGAACTGCATTCCAGTTTTTCAAATACACGACTTAGGAGTACGTGTGCAGGACCGGATTAAAAAGCTCCTGGTTCCTCTTGTTTAAGAGACACCGCACTGTGTCGCCAGAACCATCAAAGATAAACATGCACATTCAATTTTAGGTATATATGCTATACAAAGGTTATCTATGAATTGCACTATAATGAATTTTAATATTGCCCTGTCCAATTGGTTTTCTTGCAGTCTCCGTACGCCCATTATACACAGACATGCTCAAATATAGATTTTCTGTTCACATTTAGAAGACACCACTCATGGATGCTGCTAATTTTGAGGGCACTTTTTCTTGACTTGCACACTAAGGAGAAAAAAAATGGTGGCTATCATTCCTTTCAGAGTAAGACCCACACAGTTATAAGAGAGGCTGGCCTAGAAATTGTGAATGCTCTTTGGAACCGAATGTTTTGAAAGAGAAACAAAGATGCAAATGCATTTAATAATGACTGGACTCTTTGCAATACACTATTCCAATCCATAAGTTATATTTTTCAGTGGAATTTCAGTGACGTCAGCATCTACACAAAATACTATTCCTGGAGGACAAGCTGGTGGGAATCCTTTGCAGTATGCTAACATTCAATACATAATTAGCAAACGTTGTTGCCCTGGATGTGAAGACTGCCCATGCCTGAAGAAAGTTATGTTTTAGGTCAAGTCTACTAGAACGTGGAGCAGTCTGACTAAAAAAACCTTTTGTGAAGTTATACAGAACTTGCAGTGGGATTAAAGCCTGCTCTTTGCTTACCATTGGATTGCTTTATTGTCACTCATTTTCTTGATTCTTATGCAACGGTTTGCCTTGTCCATCTTGTTCCTTCTTGCGTTTGTCCCGCCCCTGCAGCATAGTCTCTTTACCCACCTCTTGATTTGGCCGACATGTCACTTATCACTTTCAGGAAGTGGCATCTGTCATCTTGGATCAGTAAATAAAAAACTAAGAAAACGGCACCTGCATCATTCTCCTGCCATGCACAGAGATGCACATGAGCAGTAACGAAACGATCTGACCAAGCACGCCTCGTCTCCATTTTTTATTTTAGTGATGTTGCACACCATCAGGAAAAAGCTATTTGCTTCCATCCTCCTAACCACCCCGCCCCTGATGCTGTACAGCATAAGGAAAAGCTATTGACAAAGCCAACAGGTCCCAAAGGCCAGACCTACAGACTGCAAATAATTGTTTAATACAAAATTGTCTGTGCATGGGTGGCCATTTTGCAAAACAAACTACTGCTAAATAGAGGCAATTTAGCTCCATCTGTACGCCGTTTCCAAGGAACCCTACTGCAACTAGGCTGGGCTTCATTTTTAATTAAAAGTTCAGTGGACCAAAGTTCCACTGCCAAATGCTGGGGGTGTGGAGTAACATGGCTGCCTAGTTCCGATTCCATCTCTAGCCTTTTTTCACCACGCTAAACTTCTTTTGTCTTGATTGCATTCCAGCAGGTTATTTTTCATCCCCGATTTCTCCATTTGTCACCGTGTTCCTATCTTTCTCGTTTTCTCTCTTGCCCTGGTTCACAGTCTGAAGCCCACCAAGAAGTCCTGTTTCTAAAAAGGAATGTTGGTGCCCACCATCTATAATTCCCTGCACAAAATAAGCACTGCATTCAAGTATAATTATAATAAGGTATTAGATTCTTGATAAAAAGCGTAATCATAATCGACAACTTGTTAAAGGTTTTGTATGTGGGCATTTGCCAGCTCTGCTTCCACTGGGTTTGATTTTTGTACAATACTGATTTGGCAGGTTCCATTTATTGTTTATGTAAATCTCAATTTGGGCGTTTCCAATATTGGGATGCATTAGTTAGCTGGAATGTGTATACATCCAACATGCATTGAAAGTTCCTTTAGAGTACAAATATGTCTAATCAATGTTTCAGAACGAGTACAGCAAACCCCAAATGCTCGGACATCATCAAAATTCCCAAAATTTGTAAGACTGGACTAAGAACTACACGTTTTTTTCTTAACATGCATAGTCAAAAAAACCAAATAATGAACGATACTTTAGATAAAAGACACCAAGTCCTTTCATTTTGTCCAATTTAAGAACTGCTGTAATATCACAACGTTCCGGCACCATCGACCAAAATGGATCTGCAGTGCATGTCTGAAAACTTTGACCAATCTTGTTTGGTTTCAACCTCCCCTCCTGATGGTCTGATGCCCACTTGGAAGGCACTCCATTCTGTGCACCGCGGACAAAGCCAATGGTACATTTGGTGAATGTCCTAGATTAGACCATATTGAAGAACATGGAGAGAGTGGGGATAGAGAAGTGTCTGCAGGGATGTCAAGACCCTAAATTATGGTGATAGGGAGAGAATGAGGGGAAACGGGGTGAAGGTCCCGTGGATTAATGAAAATCGGTATATTTTTTGCTGCTGTAATTATGAACAAAGACTGATTGGCCACATATGTGGAACCTCAAGGTTTCTGCAATCTGCTTGCTGGGATGATGATCTGCTATTGCAAACGCTGATCATGAGAACTCCATTTAAGAGGTTCAGTGAGTGCCCCTGCAACAAACTGCTCCACATTTTTCCATTCTACTTGATGTTGTATCTTTTCTTTTATGGAAGACCGGTCTCCCGACAAGTGCTCTACATGATTAAGACAGGTCAGTCACCAAGAGATCGCTAACCTGTTTAGGGAGATATGGTTACACCTAAAATGGTGTTCCTTTGAACATGCGCAGCTACAAACCCATAATCAGACCATGACTGTACTAACAGCGGATGGAAAGTGATTACCAGTAGTGGTTTACAAGCCTTTTTTTTTTTTTTAAAGCTGTAGGTACACTACTTACTGGCTCTCTATGGTAGACCCTTGTAGTAGGTCATTACTGCCTCCCTCCCACCCCCTCGATGCTATGTGGAGTGCATGTTCCCTAACTGCATGCTGTGAGCATGAGTGTGCTTGGGAATATGAGCATTGAGGTACCTGTGTTTTGATCCCATGATTCTAAGAGAGCCTTTAGGTTGTAAGGTGCTCCACAAGGTTTAATGACAGTCAGTACAGTTTTCTCCTCTTCTCTGTGCAGGCCCATGTGCTGCTTTCCTCATTCATCCTTACACTCTAGAGTTCATTGCAAAGCTAGGTCAATGTCCCCGGGTTTGAAATCATGTGATTTAATGGAAGATGAAAGGATGCCCTTTTGCCTAATGAAGTTGCCAAGCCTGTTCCAACAGGCCAGCCTGTGTCCTAACACGAGCAACATCTGAATAGTGACTGTGGCGATGTGCATCCTAGAAGACTTCACACCTTATACAAACAGCTACCTGCCCAGTCCTGCTTCCTTTGTCCTGTACTGATAAAAAAATGCAGTGACCCAACAACAGTGCCTGATAGGCCAGAAGTCATCTGGATTTTAACTCACTTCCTGAGAATGATCGCTCCCATGTGGGTAGTTGTCAAAGTTGTAACACTTGCAGAAAAAAAAGAAAAAAAACACACACACTTTGAGATGACTGGCTCCCCACACACATTTGGGCCAACTTTGAATCTGAGTGATTGGTTGGGCAGAGTCCAACGGCCACCGTACACGATACACGCTCACCTCTTTGGCTTATTCAATGTTCATATTTCAATTGTAGGGAGCTCTGTACACCTGTGTAGATGATGGCTGGAACAAGATACATAAGAGTTGGCTGTCTCCATAGAGATGTAGGGACCATACCCAAGACTGAGAAAGAAGACCAGCTGTTGCAACCTGTACTACAGAGGAAAACTGCCTGGCATGTTGCGACCTGGCCTCAATTTGACGTCGAGTCCCAAATCCCAGCTGATGTATCGATGTATGGTTGCAGCAACACAACTAGCAATTTTGAAAACATTACCTGCCCCAGGACTCCAAGAGAGGCATATTGCCGGTAGAAACCACATTCCAGTAACCCAGTCAGTCCAATCTGGAGACCCAGCCCATGCAGAGACTCCAAAAGCCACTCCCTCTCCAATGCTGCAGCAACCCATTTGAAAGTCCTTGACAATCATAGACAGCCAGAGGTGTCCCCGAGCTAACCTGACTAACGCGGCAACTTCTCTGCAACTAGCCCCGAACAAACTCTCTTGAAGGGACACACGAGTCATCCCCTGTTGCTCCCAAAGCCAGACGAACATCTGAACTGAACTAATTGAATTCTAGTCATTATTATGCCTGTGCAAGATATCCAACACTTATTTTTGATTAAGCCCAATTCAAATTATATGGTAACTTTACCACTCGCTTTTACACTCAAGATGAAGTTAATGATACCGAGTATCAATAAGAATTTTACTCCTTGAAATGATTGACATAAAGCACCGTAAACATACGAAAGATATTTACTTGAAATCAATGAGTCGAGTCTTTAACAATAATAAAAAAAAAAAAAGAGAGAATATCACTTCTTGGACAAAATAATAAGATTCAGTGATATACATGCTATCTGAATTAAGTGTTCTAAACTATTCCACTTTCCAGGGGTAAGCCTTGTCTGTTTGACGCATTGCCCAGTTTAGTAAGCTTGCAAGAGTATCTCGGACCCATGTATCCATGGACAACAGTAACAGTTGTCACAAGATTGCCAAATTGCCCTTGAGTCACACAGGACTAGAGCAAGTCCGATAAATGACTACATGTTCCATAGTCTGCTCTGACGCCTGGTACCACCAAGAATTAGTGAAATGCGAAATTCCGTTGTCCATCTGTCTGACTTGTGGATCGTTTGTAAACCTCCATCCAAATTGGTGCCTCGTTTTCTGAGTATTTTCTTGGATTATCTTTCTAGTGAATGTGCCCCCTTCATACTGCACTCATGTGCCAGTCCCTCCAATACGCAGCAGGATGGAGGAGGAGGGGTGGGCCACCGCACTGTCGAGTGGTGCTTTGCCTCTCTTGATGCACAGTACTTTCTGACTTCCCTAGCTATGTGCAGACTCCATCAGGCCCGCCGTACATGAGAGACAGCTCTCCTGATTCATAAGAGTCCTGACTGAGTGACAGGCAAGGTTTCATGAACCATACTGCTTTCAATGGGTGAAAGAGCTCATAAAACAATAGACAGAATTCCAAATTCTTGTTGCTGGCTTCTGCTGCAAAGGTCAGCTGAAACAGTCACTTGACTGCAGGGAATGAGAAGCGGAACTACAAGATTTTAATCTTCAAAGAGTCAAACAGTGAATGGATTCATTTCACATGCTAGGAAACCTTCTAAACTTGGCCATTCACCAACAGCCTCATCAATAAACTGTGGCTTTCATCATCTCATTGGACTATAAACATCTTCTCCCACCTTGCAAAGTTGAACTGTTGACTCATTTTACTGTAGCTATACTTCTAGGTTACAAATCTGCCCTGCATGATAAGATGTCCTGTCCAAGTAGAAGGATTGAGTTTGTGGAAAATGTGGCTGCTTGAAAGATGGCTTAACCTTTTCACTTTTAACATATCACTCTCTTGATGATCCACAGTGGTTCCTGTGATCTTCAGAGACAGATTCAAGATAGGTTCTGTACAGGGACAACATAGTCATTACAGAGCTGAAAGTCACATAAGGACTGAAGGGCACTGTCTTGAGTCCCCAGTCTGTCCATTCATGTGCCTAATGGTATTATATGTTATGTTGGGAGTATATGAAATCCTGCGATTTCTTTAGACTTTCAGGTCTCTACTGAGTGGCAAACTTTTCTGTACCAGTGCAAATCTCATTTGTGAATCTCACCTTCCCAACGGGTTTTAAGTAGCTTTTATTTACTATTGTGATGGGACTGACGTTAAATATATTATAACTAGGGCTCCCGGTTTTATGGTATTTATTTTTTCGATATTTCCGTCTGTATTTATCCATATTTATTTTTTGCTAATTTTTTCTGAATTTATCCATTTTTATTTTATGTTTTCTATATAAATGAAGCTGCAATGGGTATTTTTCCACATTTATTTGACTGCTAAATGTATACTCGCATTTGAATGTCCAAAATGTTTCAGCAGTATACAGTGCAATAGCGTTATCTGAAAACACTTGCATTGTAGAATAGCATCAATAACTGTAGATTTGCACTTAATTGGGAAATCTATTGTCTTTTATCATCTCCCCTACCTCTCAATCTGTACTCCTACTGACCTGTCACTCATGATTAACTGTAGAAAAAAATCATCCAAAGACGACATATTTTCCGTTTTTTTCTGTATTTAAAAAATAAATACAGACAGGAAAATAAATAGTTTTCTGTCTGTATTTATCTGTAAAAACGGAAAACAGGGAGCCCTAATTATAAATACCATGAAAGTGTTTGTATTTGAAAGACCGATGGGAGCCCTCTGAAATGATTGCCATTTCATTATTAAGAAACAAATGTACATTAAATTTGTGTTTTAAAAGGAGAAAAGAAATTTCCAAACTTCACTTGCCACACCCAAAGACGTTAGGTTAAAAACAGAAGTGTCCTAAATTACCCTTTAATGGTTGGAAGGCGTGAACTATTTTGTATCTCACATTGCACAAGAATAATCACGGTTGGCAGCAACAGTAAAAAATAATCTGTGCCAAGTAGAAGGGGTGTTTCCCAATGCGAAGTCTGTATTGGCTAAAAACAACCACAAACATGCATTTCTCTTTGACAAATGAGACTTACCTTGTGTTTTTCCCCCATTCTAATATCAGCAAAATAACAATGTGGAAATGCTCCAGGGGCCGAAGAACAAATGAAGTAGAAGACGTCTTACAAACAAGGATACACGTTGGCATCTCTGTCAAAGAACTGCCCCCGACTGTGATATTCAGGCTGTAAATAAAAACTATAGAATGTGTGAGAAAGAATATTTATCTTATAAAAGGATACAGTTGAGAATTTTGGGTGGAAAAACTGTTGAGGGTGGACTCTTGTGACTAAATACATTTGACCTTATCTCATTTTGCACAAGTTTCTAAAGCAGATCATGGTGGTTGTCAGAATGAACTTGCAAGTTTACATCTACTTTAAATACACGAGCAGGTCATTACCAATTTTCTAGTAAGCAAAATACGAGAAGACTCCCTCTTATACAATATTTAAGCCTAAATGTGTTATCCTAATCTGTACTGTTGCTTTAAAATGTGTGTTGTAAAATTGTGCTTCTCAAAAATTCAGTTAGACAGCTACATTTTGATTTTAGACCTAAAGTTATGTGTATTCCCCATGGACCTACCTAAAGAAAGTTCTGAATTTGGAGTTTGATGTCAGGCTCCACATGTGATGTCACAGTCTGCACTAAAGGGCGGAGTTAGATGTCATTGGAAATGTGCCTGTTTGCTTGGTCATCCGTCATGTCCTCAATTCTGCGCAATTGCAACAAAGCAGTACCTAAAAAGGCAAACGTGGTTTTCTATGTAACCATTCACTGTACTGGATGACAGTAGTCTGGAATTACCGCACATTCTGCTCGCCACTGCATGGAAAAATTAACAATGGAAAATTCAGAAAATATACACCACAATTTATGTTGTGCACATCTGCGATGTTATAGCACAGTGATGCCCTCCAGCCCCCGTCAATTGTCGTAATCAGATTTTGTAAAAAAAAAAACAGTGACGAGAGGGCAGCAGTGGATTATGCAAAATAATGGGGGGGTACAATTATTATTAACCTGTTAATCCCCAATTCTTGTGTTGTGCTAACAAGTGTCTCAATCCATTCATGCCTCTTATTACATGCTTTGTAAACAGCTGCAGTGTTTGCACAACCATCAGCCATGCTCTTCTGGCGTCCAATGGCACACAGTGCCAACATCTAAATCTGATCCACGTGCCCAGGCTACGCTGCCACTCTAAGAACTGGACATCAGTTAAAAATACAAGTCCAAGCTCTTTGGGATTTTAAAGGGCCTGTGAAATTTTATTTTCGAGACTAAAACCAAAAATAAACATCGAATTGACATTCAAATAAGGGAAACGGTAACACGCCTTTTAAAATGACTGTGCACATAAAAAAACACTTGTGCGCTTTCAACAAAGTTTGCCTGGCCCTTTAAAATGAATGGGAAACCAGGCAGAGGAACGCGGCCTGCAACGTATATTTGCATTCTTCCCGCCATGTAGACATTCCATCATGGGCAAGGCAAGTTTCTCTCCCATCGACTCACACATATATTTGGGAATGACGTAGACTAATGTGGCAACAGTAGAACACGGCAAAGTGTGCAACTGAAGCTAAAAAACACAAAACCACTCTAAAGTGGGGCTATAAACTAGCAAATAACCATGCTGTAAACATGGCCTAAAATCGGATATCGGTTGCATTTCTTCGCCTATTTAACATCAAGACTGCACTCGTGTGCCACTGATTTTGTTTTCTGTCTGTCCTGGGATGTCTCGGCTTCTCCCTTTGTCCTAACCATACACCCTCCAGCCCTTGCTGTCTGTTCAGCAGATCAACAGCGCCATAGCAGCTCCCTAGAGCCCCGTGGGCTTGACAGTCGCCTTGGTTTGGCACGTAAATTACGTCCGCAAGGGCGCTTGTTTTGCTCTTGGCTGGTGATGTCACAGCAGCGCGAGCTATAACATAAACAGTAACTTCGGGAAGAAACCGCCTTCCACACAACCGTACAACGCCAACTGCCTACCTACAAACTGATGTGCACAACTCAGATTCAAAAACAAAAGAGGGGCGACGCGCTGAGGCCAGGGGTGCTTAGCGCCCAACTGGTGGTAAACAAGGTATAACGGAGCTGAAAGCATGCCATAAACAGAGGTGGACTCCCGCCTGCTGTCCTCCCCGCATACCCTGGGAAGTCGCGAGCCGGGGCAGGGGAGACATTTGGCAGGAAGAACAGAAATAAACATGCAGGTGTGCGGACACGGTACGTACCCTGCCGTTCCCCACCTTCGGGATGCAGCACAGCGCGCGCTGGCCCCTCCTCCCGGTCTGGGATCCACAGCCTAGTCGTGGAATTCGCGTCCCGCCGAAGCCCCGCCTCCCAGGGCTCCTCCCGCTGGCTGCTTGATGTAAACAACCCTCGGCTCTATTTACAATCACTTGACTGGACGGGACTCGTGCCAGGATCCGTTCGTGAAAATAACAGTGCGCAACACGGTAAAAAAAAAAAAAAAAAAAACATGCACGGATTGGCAATTTAAAGAAACGCGCAATAGCTTGGAAAAGTGTTGCAGTAAAACAGGCAAATGAGAAATGTAAAAAATATATATGCACGTGGAAATATTCCCGCTCCACAAATGCCGAGGCGCTGGCTTCGCGGTATTCTGCCACCGGCTAGTGACCGACGTTTTTAAATAAAAAGGATGTGCGGTGGTGCACACAATGCAGCATTGTTAATCCCGCTTGTATACGGGGACTGGCATTTCCCGATGATGGATTCTGGTGCGAAGGCTGCGACGCCCTGCCGTAACCCTCGCAAACACACCCACTCCAGACGAGACACATCCTGATCCACCGTTTCTGTGGACACCACCGCTGCAACCCTCGCGCTCGGGTCCGAGTGACACGCACACAGACGCCTTTCTAAACCCACCTGCGTTGTCCCCGCCGCCTCGCGCCTTTGTTCTCATCTTGAAATGTTTGGGTGCCGAGTAGGGAATGACGCAGCAACACTCGACACAACGTGACTGTCGCCATTTTTCTGTTTTTATTAAATCTCTCTCCCTGTGCCATGTGATGGAGATTGAAAAAAAAACTTCCGGGTCTCATGACCAACTGAGAAAAACAAAGCAGACGAGCCAAAGCTGTCAAGGAGCGTGCCTACATTGTGCATAATGTGTTATTGGCAAAATAAAATGTTGCCCTGGCTTTTCTTTAAGCTCATATAAAGAAAGATTATTCCTTCAGGGTATATATGTGTATTTAAATAATGAAGTGATGTGCGTCATATGCTGCCAAACCATTGAGTAACCTGTGTGTTTTTAGGTGAATATACTTGTTTTTAGGATGGGCGAGTGAGCTAATCGACCACGTTTTTTTAGGATTGTGAAGTGGAATGGTTGACAAATGATTCCCTCGCTATAAGCAATGATTTAGTTTGGATATATAAAAATTAGATTTTTTAAAGATATACTGTTTTGCCATAGGTCCTGAAATTGTGTCAATTGTCTTTCTAGAGATGGCCATTAAGAAATAGTCTGAATTCGTTTTTTAACACAGCAGTTCTGCCTTTATTTACTTTAAACACCATTTAAGAATAGTCTAGCCAGCATGAAAATTCGCTAGAAGTGTTGTGATCTTGTATTCGTTTCTTTAAGTTTATATTCTAATGGGAAAACAGAAGATTTTAATGATTTTCCAGATCTTTTATTACCGGTTGTGGCATGCAAATAACACCCAGGCCTGTGATATGCTGCTCTGGTGGCAAGTGATTATCTTAGTGCATTTGTGCATAATTTTACCTTACATAGAAGCACAGGGATTAAACTCTCTGTGTGCAAAACGTGCACGCCAACGAAAACACGTAACCTGCATGTGCACACAAGTGGCAAAAAGCAATATCTCTTTTATTCTGCGCATCCCATTTATGTTTTAGAACTGGTATTCATTTTTGCTTTTACTTTGTGTTCACACCATAGATTGGTGAAGCACCTGTTTTCATTATGAAACAGCATCCCTCAGCAGAATTATACATTATGTATGAATAATGTAAGTGTCTCTCTCGAAGGCACTCTAAGTGTCAGGATATGATACCAGATTATAAGCAAAGAAGTTCATTATTTGAGATTTTATTGTACTTCGGGTGCCCACTCGAAGTAACTTTTGTTTTGAGAATAGCATCTGTGGTATAAAATTAATTTTTACAAATAATGACAGAAACATATCTGACAAAGAATGAATCACTAGTTCCACTTTGTTTAAATTGCATTGGCATATATTTGGATATAAATCATCATGCTGACAAAATCTCTTTTAAGCTCCATCAATTGGGGATATTATTACTGTCGAGGCAAAGGCTTTCTCTCATTAGTGCCAGTTTAATACATGACAACAGCAATCAAGTGAAAGGTGAACAGCTAGTTTTTGCAAAGTGTCTGTCACTCAGCTGCACCAAGTGTGGCACATTTTCTTTAGTAACTTTTGACTGGTTTGAGCTAGAAACATTTTTTTATTTTTTTGCTAATTATGCAACAAAAAGTGGAATATGTGGCAAGTGTGGTAAATCCATAATTACACAGAAAATGCTGAAAGCTGCTCAATCGCATTTTTCCAGTTGCTCTAATCAACTATAACTTGCACCCCGCCATACGTTGCTAATGATCTCACAAATTAAATCACTCATAACATATTAAAATATCATCATTAATGACACCTCAGATGAGATCTCAGCTGCCATTTTGACGACATCACTGAGGATCATTGCCTTAATTCATTTTAGCTGCATCCTTTTTATCTGCTTCTCAACATTCTAACCCCCAGCAACTGCTGTTTCCAAACATTTAATCAATTAAGAAGTCACCAGGAACCTCATCAGGATGTATATAAACTGTAGACTATGACAACATCTGATTATATTAATCTTTTACAATCATTGTCCATACTCAAATGTTATGCAAAACAGCATGGTGTCACATGAATTCATCAACAGCCATTCAGTCAGCAGTTTTGTCTGTAAACCCCTATTGACCTTACAATACACTAAGAAACACAAGTAAACACACCCCTGACACTCAGAATACATGTGCAGTATAATACACCATTTCTAGCAAAACCTCACCGTGTCACATGTGTTATCTGGAATATATGTTTAGTACAAATCCTGCACTAAATACATTAAATACCACTGGCTTGTGGTGAATACTAATGGATTCATAAATACATGCATTTTCTAGTCATATAAACCTTTTGTGGTATGCAGAAAATAGATTGATTATGGATCTATATGATTTAAATGGAAATACTGCAATAGATTATTTTCTTTTTTTATTTGTTCTTACAGAGATTTGGTCCCGAAAGGTATGAGGAAGGTGATTGACAGGTATCAGGAAGATGATTGTGGGATTGGGATGGTATGTCATGTAGGTGTAGGTATGGTCCCTTTTCGGAATGTTATACATTTGCTGTATGGATAGCATTGATTGAAGAATGAGTTTATTCCTACCTGGTTTACACATTGTCTTAGAATGATGGACAGTGTGTGACAGACAATCCTTGCTGTATATCTTTATCAAACACCCAACGGGTTGTGAGCACCTAGTCTAAAAATAACTCATCTAGCATTACTAAAGGCTCCTCCAGAAATGTTGGGACATTGGGCCAGATGTATCATTCTCATTTACAAACCAGGGATATGAAATTTGTACACTGACTGGTTTGCGTATGGGAATGCAATTCATATGGGACTTATGTACTAATAGGTCACACCACAAATTGTCCATTTGCAGGCGGTCGCAAAATGACCCTGTGAGGGAACCCCTGAGAACGCTACCGCTACCCACGAAATCCCCTCGGTAAAACCCTATGGGTACCTTACCGTTCTAGCCAGGACGAAGACGACAGTGAAAATCGAGAAGAAACACCAACAATAACAAAGGGCTTTTCCCTCGTCCCGCAGCCCGGAGGAAGTGACCCGTAAACAGCCAATTCTTGGAAAGGCGGGGCGGAACAACTGAACAATCAATCAGGGACGCAAGGAGAAAGGCAGGCTTGGCAGAAAAGGGCGGAGGAAGGCGTGTCAGCGTCGTCAGCTGCTAGGAGACGGAGAGAGCGGGAGAGCAGAGCAAGCGCTGGAGAACCGGAGAAGGACGCGGAAACGAGTACGGAGGCTGTTGCTGACACCCGACCCGAAGACGATGGAGATCCGGAGGTTCCTGAGGACTGGACCGAGGACTGGTGGATCCCGGAGGAGGCGCCTGAGCCGCCGCAACTCAGGAGAGTTGCGGCAGACAGCGGTACGTAACCTGGGCAGAGGGAGGCGGGAGCGGGATAGAAGGAGATTCTTTCTCGCGGGTATTTTAGCTTCCCCTTGCCTCACCAAGTGCATGCTCTATACCCGGCCCCCACACCAAAGTAGAGTGTTTCTGGGGTACTGGGGTTATTACCGGTCACCCTACTGAGAACTAACATTCGGCTGATCTTCCCTTCTTTTGGTTGCTTTCTCCTATACTTTTCCCCCATTTTTCACTCACTCCTTTGGCCAGTTCCTCACGTGGTGTGGTGGAAGTTATAACGGTCAAGCAGAACCTGAGTACTGACCGCTGCTTTCTGCTTTCTTTTGTTGGGGAGCTGAAACTTCAGGACCCGACCGGACATCCTCCGAAGTGACGAAGACTCCTTTTGGCGCCCCGGATCACAGACCCCTGTTGGTGTGTTGCACTCCAGTGCCTGTGCTGACTCAACAAAACTACGTCTTGTTACCCTCCATCCTGACGTTGCCCTACCGAAGCCTGCTGAGTTTGCGTTTTACTCCTTTATCTGTGCTGAAATAACAGAACTCTTATTTTGTTTATCCCCCGCCCGACGTCTCTGTGACTCGCACCCTCAATACATACCACAGTATAGATCCCATACGGCCTCCTCGCTTCTGTTTCCGACCGTCCCTCCGACAGACCCATCTAAATATTAATAAGGCAGGTCACAATTTGCAACCTGCTAATATGGCGGGCAACATAACCATGCTTGGTTCATTCTCAAGTTAGTATCCTCAAACTAGGATCCTCAATCCCTATTTGGGTTATTGTTAAAAACAAATTGTTTTAGATTGAGTTATGTTGGATAAGGTTAATTGTAACTTTCTTTGCCTAAACTGTTCAGAACAGGCTTTGATCCGTTGCCCCAATATTTAATCCTGGCATTTCATCCAAATACAAATGTGATAATTCATGTGGTAGTGCACAGTCTATTCAAATCTCAACTGAAAAGTAATTGAAAAAAGGTTGTGTTATTATCCCAACTGTATAAACATGTACATATCTTGAATAATAGCAAGCTCAGTGTAGGGAAGTGCCCCTTTTGACATGGTTACCCCCTCCCCACTTTTTACCTGGTATTGATGCAATTTTGACAAAGGTGCATTGCGTTCCTGCTATCCAGGTCCCCAGTGCCACATCTCTTTCTCTAAAACTGTACAATTCTTCCTCCAATTGGCAATACCTTTAGCCTTACCTGTAAGTCCCTACTAAATGGTACCTGTTAGACTTGGCATCTTTTGGCGAGTTTTCCCTGAGTTTTTGCTTTCTGACCTCCCGGTTTTGACTCTGTTTTGCTGGTGTAACGGTTCTGCGCGCTTTTCGCACTGCTGATCAGTGGTAAAGCGCAGGTGCTCCTATGGTAAATTGTGTTATGGACTGGTGTTTCCATGATTGGATATTTTATTTACCTGTTAGCCCCTAGTAAAGTGCACTGCGTGTGCCAGGGCCGGTGAATCAAATGCTACCAGGGGGCCTGCAGCACTGGTTGTGCCACCCCATTGAGTAGCCCTGAAAACGGTAACTCAGACCTGCCATTGCAGAGTCTGCGCGCAGTTTGTAACTGCCATATCGACTTGGCCAGTGCACACACTGGCCGGTCCCTAACCTTCCCTTTTCTTACATGTCAGGCACCCCTCAGGTAGGCCCAAGGTACCCCTGTGGGCAGGGTGCAATGTATGTGAAAGGTAGGACATGCCCCGGTGTGTGTGGCATGTCCTAATAGTGAATTACAGCCAATTTCGTTTTTCACTATTGCAAGGCTACCAGTTCCCCATAGGACAGAATGGGAGGTTTGTTCATAACATCTTATGAACATAACTGGCCCAGGGAATTCGGTAAGAAAATGAAGTTTCGTATGCCTGAACTCAGAATCTAAAGATGCCTCTTTTAGTGAAGGTGATTTTTACATTCTGTGTTTGAAAATACCACTTTTGGAAAGTGGGTATTTTCTTGCTCAGTCATCCTGTGTGCCTCTGCTGGAATGTGGATTGCCTGTCTGGGTTTTGGATCACAGAAGGCTGGGGGAGCAGGAGGGGCGCCAGATGGTCTAGGTAGGTCAGGAAAGGGCTGAAGAGACCTGGGTTACGATGGGGGAAGGGGGAGGAGATTTCCTTGCACCTCAAAGGGCCTGCTCTGCCTCTGACAAATGCCGTCTCCACCTCCTGCCAGGAATTCACACCAGAGAAGGCAGAACTGGTCCTGACCGGGCACAGGCCCTCTCTGCCTAAGAGATCAAAGGATTTTTGGACATAAATGCTGGGTCCCAGGACTCTGAACTTTAGAACTCATCTGGACAAGAAGACTGCCAAGAAGAAGAGCCGGAGAAGCTGCGAAAAGAACGACTGCTTTGCTGGGTGCTTTGCTGGGCTGACCTGCAGTGGCTGCTTTTGTCTTGGGTAGTGAAAGGCCTGGACTGGACTTTCTGCAACCTAAATTTGTGAGTCTCTCCAAGGGCTTGAGGTAGAGCTTGCCCCCTGTTCACGAAGTCTCAGTAACAGCAAAGACTTCAAGTTCTTCGACCCGCAGCACTGGGGACTGTGTGTTTTGTGCTGCAACCCGAAGAACACCAACTCGACGACGTCTACGACGCCACTGCCAACTCCGTGTCCCGAAGGCAACGCAGAGGGCACCGCCGCACCGCAACCCTGGTCTCACTGACGACGCCTGTTGACGCCGCCACCGAGCCGCTGCTTGCACCGCGACCTGTGGGCACCGCACTCCGCACCGCCTCACTTCACGCCGAAGCTTTGGCACCCCAGAGGGCACTGCCGCAACACTGCATCGCGACCCTGGTCTCACCGACGACGCCTGTTGACGCTGCCACCGAGCCGCTGCTCGCACCGCGACCTGTGGGCACCGCACTCTGCACCGCCTGGCTTCACGAGGACGCCTTGGCCTGCCTGACGCTGCCACTTCCCGTCGAGATCGACGCCGCTGCTTGCACCGTGGTTCGGGGGCACCGCTCGTAAGTTACACGACACACCGCCCTCATCCCACACCGCAGCCTTGGCCTACCGACGCCGGCGCCATCGACTCCAGTTCGTCAGCCGACGATAGCGCTTCAGCAACGACGACGCTGCTGCTTGCACCGTGATCTGCCAGCACCGTGACGAGCACCGCCTTCATCTCGCACCGCGACCCTGGTCTCACCGACGACGCCATCTGACGCCGCCACCGAGCCGCTGCTCGCACCGCGACCTGAGGGCACCGCACGCTGCACTTCGCACCGCAGCCCTCGACGCCTGCCGACGCCAGCGCTCCTGACTCCATCAGAGAGGCGATCGACCTGCAATGCGTGTGACTTCGAGGGCCCCATCGCCCTGCATCTCTGAAAGGTACTGTTTGCGGGTCTTCCCGACACCTTAGCTGGCCTGCGACCCCGCGGTCAGCCAGAACTGTTTTGGATTTGTGTGTTCACGACGCCGTGGTAGCCCGGACGGCGCTATCCACACAAGGAACTCTTTTTAATCAGCGTATTTTTGAATTGTGAACTTTTAAGTATAGTATTGTGGTTCTTTATCGTTTTTGGTCTTGTTTTAATTATATAAAAATATTGGGTATTTTTCTAAGCTGGTGTGGTGTCCTTTTGTAGTGCGTACACTGTATTACTGCTGGTTATGTGCAAATGCTTTACACACTGCCTCTAAGATAGGCCTGGCTGCTCGTGCCAAGCTACGGGTGAGCAGGGGTGAGCAGGGGTTATTTTAGAAGTGTAACTCCCTTATCCTGACTAGAGTGGTGGTTTTTGCCTGGCTTTGGCCCGCGCCCTAGCCTACCAAGAATCCCATTTCTAACAGTACCCCTGGTACCCAGGGCATGGATGCTAAAGAGGGTCCCTAGTGGCTAGGGCAAAGAGGCTAAAGGGTCCCTAAGGGCTGCAGCATGTATTGCGCCACCTTAAGGGAACCCTCACCACACTTATGCAAACTGTCATTGCAGGCTGCAGAACATGGTACAAACAAAAGTGAAGTCATGACATGGCACACCTCGTGTGTGCCATGCCTGTAGACACTGCATGCAATATATGTAAGTCACCCCTACAGCAGATATGTCCTCACATGTAATATAGTGCATGAGCAGATATGCCCCTGTGGTGTCCAAGTCTATTCTTGGACATTGCCAGTGAACAGTCAAGCCATCTTTAGTATATGCACTGGGTCCTGGTGATTACGAGTTCCCCAGCTACATGATGGCTTCATGAAACCAAAGATGTTTGGTATCAAACATCGCGTATTAATTAACCCACACTGATTCCAGTGACATATTTATTATACAGGCACCCAGAGGGTACCTAAGAGGTACCCCTTGAAACCTACTAGCCCACTAGCATCATGGCTGACTGGTCCAGTCTAGCCTGACACCTCAGGCAAGTTGCTGACCCCCTAGGAGGTGAGAGCCCCGTTCTCAGAGGTCAGGAACAATGCCTGCTCTGGCAGGAGGTGTTTACGCACCTCCTCCAAACAGGATTGCTAGCAGTCAGTATATCAAGCCTGGATGTTTCAAAGCCATGCCGCCTTTAATATGTGATCTTATTATCAAATGAGGGAGAGAGAAGTTGAGATTCATTCGGCTTCCAACCGAGATGCAAGTAATCAAAGGAGAATGAATCACTCGTCCTGTTTATGACCAGGGTCTAGGGTTCTTGCCATCTTTAAAAAACCTCATTCACGTGAAAGCCGTGGGTGCGGTATATCTTGATTGTCCGCAGGGATTGCTACGTGAAAAGCATCATCATCGGGTCTTTTGTTATGCTTTCCTCCACCACGAGGAAGACCAACTGGTATTCACAGTAGTGATCAGGGATGGTGAGGGTGTGAGTGAAGTGAGTTTAAAATTACCTCCATCTATCGAAACTAATTTTTATTATATTGATGATGGAGTAAGGCTAAAAGAGAAAGGTGGTGCGTAAATAGAAGAGTCACTGTGAAACCGGGGCACGGCAGACGGAGCAAGCGCAAGGTGCTGGAAGACGTCTCAAAGAGAGAACCTTCCCTCGCCCGTCCCCCGACGGAGCTGAGTGATAATATTTTTAAAAGTTACAGGTACAACACACCTTTAACCAGTCACAGTGCTATTAAGCACTCGTAAGAAGAAGGGTAAGTGCTCTACTTACCTACGCACATTACGAAACAGTAAAAGTGCAACCACATGGTCCTGAAGAAAGCCCAACGACCCAACCGGGCACCCACGGGCTGAAACATGTCGACCACTCACGCTTTCTAAGCAGCCAAGAACAGTGACTCTTCTATTTACGCACCACCTTTCTCTTTTAGCCTTACCCCTTCATCAACATAATAATAATTAGTTTCGATAGCTGGAGGTAATTTTAAACTCACTTCACTCACACCCTCACCATCCCTGATCACTACTGTGAATACCAGTTGGTCTTCCTCCTGGTGGAGGAAAGCATAACAAAAGACCTGATGATGATCCTTTTCACATAGCAATCCCTGCGGACAATCAAGATATGCCGCACCCACAGCTTTCACGTGAATGAGGGTTTTTTAAAGATGGCAAGAACCCTAGACCCTGGTCATAAACAGGACGAGTGATTCATTCTCCTTTGATTACTTGCCTTTAATATGTGACCAGGGCATCCCCCAGACCTGGGAGATGCCCCCCCCCACCATGAGGCCCATTTGGCACCAGGACTGGTGGGAAATTAGTATGCAGAGTTGGTGTGGAGCACACCCAGGACAGTCACACCCCTAAGGTGAGCTGCTAGATGTGCCCCACTCCAGGAAAAACCTGCCATCTTGTTGATGGCAGAATTTAGGAAACTGGGATCAGGTTATACCCACTTCCCACAGGATGTGGTCATATTGGGGCCCTAGTGACTCCTAGGGTAGGTAGTCCATTGGCTACTACTCTCCACTGCTCTGACAATCCTAAATTTAGGATTTAGGGGGCTTCCTTAATCCAGAACTTCAGATTGCACTGACTACAAAGAAGAACAGGACACTGAAAAACCGAACCCACAAGAACTGAAGACTATTGTGGACTTTTGGCTCCAAACCCTGCCTGCCGCACAGAGACTCGACAATTGCAAAGATCGACTCGTTCTGCTGTTGTTCATCCTCCACAAGCCCAAGACGGTTGCCAGTACTTCACCCAGCACCCAGCATCTCCCTTGGATTAGAAGAGCTACTCCCCTGCAGCCTGCAGGCACCGACTGCAATGTCCACAGGGTCCACTGTGCAGTAGCCGCCCAGGAGCCTCCCAGGAGAAGGTCAGCACACTCAAGGAGGTCAGATCCATCTTCCTCCAAGCCTGAAGACGCCAAGGCCTCCACAAGCCCTCCTGCTCCAATACCTGGGGTACCGGACCCTTGCAGCTACCAAACTTGTTGAAGGCCCAATCCATACTTCAACAACATCACCAGCCACCAGCCGCTGAGGGACATGAGCTTCACAGAGGCTAGCACCGAGAGTGGTCCGGCTGTCCTGTTTTAGTCCCCTTTGCTGGTCCTGACCAGCAACCACGAGTGCCTTGATGCACAAGGGCCATCCAACCACAAACACTCTGCCCCCAAGCCGCCCAGCCAGGGCCTAAAGAAACTGACTGCTCCCTGTGCTCCTAGGACCCTCAAAACCCAGCCTCCCATTGGGAGCTCCCGGATATGTCCCCAAGTTCTCCCTTGCAGCCTATTCCCAGGTGGCCCCCCTTCCCTTCTACCGTGCAGCGTGCATGGCTACCAACCCAGCCAGCACCTCTGCACCCAGACTCACTAGGGCAGATACAACCGATCTGCTGGTGGAACTTTGGTCTTTGTCCCTCCACCACCTCGCGACCATAAGGGATCGCATGGAAACACATTGCAAGTATATGTATGATGCCGCGGAAGTAAGATAACAGGTTTTACGGGTTGCTTACTTTAATTACTGCTCACCACTGATATATGTCATATTCACCTCAGCTACCATAAAACTATGATATCCCAGAGTTTGGCCCATATAAACTCTACAACACCAAGGTCTATATTTTCACAAACCATCTAGGTCCTCCGATAGATCTTTTAATCGAGCTGATAGGGACTCAGCTAATCAGAGACAAATTGCCACTTCTCCTGAGGACCTGTAATAAAGAAGTGCCTCCCTAACAAGCATAAACATTATAACATATTCAATGACTAGACAATAAGAATAACACACACATGTATGATTATAACACGCAAATCTTTATCTAAACTTCAGGTTGAATGGTCACAGCACAAAAATACATTTAGAATCATTTCATTTCGATTATCATTTTAATACAGGTAAAATCACAACACATCACAGTTCAGAGTCAAATACATTTCAATTCAAATACCTGGTGAGAATGAGAGAGAGAGAGAATATAAACGCAATTTCAGAATACAGATATGAATCATACAAACCAAGAATCAGTTGCAGATAGTAGGAATACAGAGACTCAAGGTGAGCCCAAAGAGACACTAGAGCACAGCGTGCAATAGCCGGAGTCATTTAACCCTTCAGCCGAAAGGTTTGCCTGCTCGACTTCACCAGCGGGCAAAGTGCAGGTAATCAGGAAAGTTCAGTTCATGGAAAATCAGCGTTCAATTCGACAGCATGACAGGCATATAGGAAAATTTCAAAGATAGCCGGGGCCCAGCCCTTTCCTCACCGGACAGTTATACTTCTAATTATGCATTGTTCCTTCCCACAAAAGTATCTTTTACGCAATTTGCACGATTTCCATTGGTCAAAGTCTATGGTATGTCCATGGGGAGATCATTACTATTACCCAAATGATCTGGAAATTATACATAATACCATTCGTCCAATGTTCATCCTTTTATTAAAAGTTTGATTTAGTTTCTCCTCGGAACTAGGAATTCATTTGTATCATATAATGTCCGTTCCCAAGCGTACACTTCTGAGCTTGCAACAAAGTCAACACAGTTTTTTACTAGCAGAGAGAGTGTCCTTTATTCAAAACTAGAGAAAAGAAACTTTAGCAAAAGTTCTCACAACTGGTAGTGAAGTCATGTCAGCACATTCTAGTCTTATTCGAAGGAAAAATGAAAATGCATGTTAAGGCCTACATGAAAACCTACTAAGACATTATTATTTACTGAAAAGGTACTAACCTTTCAAACATTTAATTGAATATAGATGAGGCTGTTTCATTTGTGATTAATACTCTTCATAAAATTAATAATCAAACACCATTTTGTATCCCATCAAGCATTAACTCATTTGCGAAATCATTTATAAGTGAGCAAACACATTTTCTCTCGACATTTTGAACTTGCAGGTCTTCATGATAATACTGCTACATGAACAAAAGTCATTTCTTGTTTCATTTTCAACAATTTGTGTTAATCCAGTTTTTCTACTAAATGAGTACTTTTTCTAACTTTTTATAATCATTTGGTTGAAAACAACATCATTATGTCACACATTTTAGCATTTATAGGTTTTCATAGCACATATGTATTGTGAATTCATTAACATTATACATTTTCTCTCATGAATAATTTTCATCTCAAACTGGTTTGCAACTGCACTGCATGCTTTTACGATGCAGATTGAATTCTCATGAGTTTCACGAATCACACTGTTATTCATGTAAGTATGTATTAGTATCACACTATCCATTGAGCAGGATTTGATCAAGACAAATCATTCTAAGATAATTACGCTCCATCAATTCCCCCTCTGATGGCAAATTAAGCCATCACATAATCTTATTTGACAATCTGATTATCTCTTAGAATGCACTTGTCTTCATTTGTTCGGGTCTATCACCTTCCATGTCCTTTACAACATCGTAATAAGTACTTTTCTTATCTTCTAATTCTATTTCAGTCCCTTTTCTCTTTCGACCTCTACTTTCCTTTATTTCTACTTTGCGTTTACAGCGTCTATATATCAGTACTAGTATTAATACACCAATTGCAATAGCTATTATTGGTGTTAGTATTTGCCCAACAAAGCTATTCCCCAGTGCTGCAATCCAACTTCCCACTGAGGAAAATCCTCTCCCAATTTTCTCCCATGCACCATCAGCTTTTAGTTCTGTTAAATCATTTCTCAAGTTAGTTATGTTACTTATATATTCCTGCAAATCCTTACTTTTATTAGGGATATAAGTGCAACCTTGTTGAATTTTCAGCATGCGACAGACTCCACCTTCATTTGCCAATAATACATCTAAGGCAAGTCGGTTCTGCAAAACCATAGACCTAATAGCAACCATTTCAGTATCAATCACTAAGAAACCACCAGCTGTGTCTGTCGATAATCAATCAACCACTGTAGACAGTTTTCTAATTTTATGCAAGATCAATATTACCCCTGCTGAGGGTATTATTGCACCAAATATATCTCCAATAATCTCTGTAGCACTTATTCCCCTTTTGTTACGTGTTAGTTTCTTTTCATTGGTTCCATGATGATCATTCACATGATATATTTCAGGAAAAACTATTCCCATGTAACAACACCCATACCAATATTTCAGCAATTTATAATAAGCATTTCTCCCACACACATAATATTCTCCCGGAAATACTGGGTCAGTGCCACCCTTTAAACCCCAACCTCCCGTTATTAGAAAGGTGTGTTCACACTCACTTGAACCAATGAATATATTATTATATTCAGTCTTTTGTCTTAGTATGCAAAACTTTCCCTTGTGTTGCCAATTCAGAGACATTGCAGCGTAAGTCTCACCTTTTTATTATCACCTTCCTTATGAGCCCACGGAGGTATTCTACTTTTCTGTTCAGCAGCTTTTCTTTTTATTTCTTCTCGTCTATCTTCTACGGTGTTAATAAATTCTTTTTGTACACTTTGTAAGATGCACGTAAAACTATTTCTATGCGCATGTAGAACATCTATAGGCTTTACAGTATGAAAGAATTCTCCCATCACTTCAGCATTTTTCGCACTTGCCACAATATTCAGGTTCTTCTTAATAGGATTTTCAGAAAACAGTAGGTCAATATTAAAATAATAATACTGAAACTGTTCCTTGCCATAGAATAAACTTGTTAGTGCACTACAAGAAAGGCCATATGTTAAAGGAAAGTGATGGTAAGTCACCCCTTCAGACACAGACGTAGGTAATTGCATGCACACATAACAATCTCTTGCATCCATTGTGTCAACGTATTCATACAATAGTTTGGTAATTACATTTAACAAAAAGTCATTAATTGAATTATCTCGGTGTAAGTCACTACTTATTAGTTCTTTAATGTCTATATCTTCTCCAGGGACTCCTATTAATTCAGTAGTCGTACTCACCTACACATTAGTAGGTTTAATGGAATAAACATAATGAGGTACATATAGAATGATCAACAACAAAACAAGTATTAAGACAAGAATACACATAAAGCAAGCACCTATACACTTTCGCCTTGGCGAATCAATCTTTTTCGGATCTCCAATCTCGGAACCAGAGGCATCCATTTTAAATTGTACTTTCTATATTATTATTATGATTAGCAACAGGTTTTGCGTCTTCGATTGAACATTTATACCAGCGTCTGGTCACAGCTTTATTTTCTTCCGCCTTCTCTTTTCAGCACCCTTCTTTTCCCACACAGTTCTTTTAGGGTGGCTTATACGGAGTGTTGTCTTTAGAACAAAATGTGACGAACCCTTTCTCCCAATCGTTTGCTGCAGCTAGATATGTCCATTCAGGTGCTGCGTATCTTTTTTTGGGACTTGTGCTCTTTTTGTTCTGTGCACTGTATTTTCTTCAATCTGTATCACTTTGTTCTGACTGACTGGAGACTTCAATTACAGAGGATGGAATTCTTCCTACTGTCAAAATGTCTTGCAATCGTTCAGTTCTCCTGGGCCATCGGTCACCTTTTCGAACTTATTTTTCTGGTACACAGTTTATTTCTCTTGTGTCACTACTTTGCTTAGCTGAATCCCGTTCTCTCTGACCCTCGTTACCTACAGGGATCAACTCTCTTTCGCTTTCAACAGTGTTTCGAGACCCAGTAGCTGGCGCCCACTCTATTTTTTGCTGCTACCATCGGTTCACCTGTAATCGACTCTGCACCCTTAAGTAGAGATGGGACTCGACGAGTGTGGGCTGCATGAACCTAATTAGGTAGACCACCACATTTAACTGAAGTTGTTGTTACAAGATTCCCTTGGTAAGGCCCACACCAATGAGGTTCCAAACAGGACTTTCTCACATGTTTCTTGACAAGCACCCAATCACCTGGGCACGTGTTGTGCGTTTGCTCCTGTTGGACAGTAGTAGCGACTTCTCCAACCCGGTGAGACACAGAACACACTACATCAGCCAATCCTTTTCAGTAATCAAGGACCAAATTATCAGATATGTTCACAAGCTGATTCGCTGGGACTGTAGGCTGTCTCATAGCACTCCCCATAATTATTTAATGAGGGGACAGTCCTGTTCTTTTATCTGGAATACTTCGCAAACTCATCACCACCAAAGGCAATGCATCAGGCCATTTTAGTGATGTGGACACACATACCTCTGCTAATCGTGATTTTATTGTGCCGTTCATTTGCTCAACTACACCTGACGCCTCAGGTGGATAAGCACAATGCAATTTTTGATCAATCTGTAAAGTGGCACAAAGCATTCGAACCACTTCATTTTTGAAGTGTGCTCCTCTATCTGATTCCAACGAGACTGGAAATCCAAATCTTGGGATGAGCTCTCTAAGCAACAGTTTAGCAACAGTTAGGCCGTCATTTCGTCACGTAGAGTATGCCTCAACCCAATTTGAAAACAGACACTCAATCACAAGGACATATTTTAATCCATTACAAGGAGGCATTTCTATAAAATCAAACTGCATGCGGGTAAAAGGACCTCCTGACCTTCCAATTTGACCCATGCTAACCACTGTTTTCCTTCCTGCATTCTGCTGCTGACATGTTATACATCTCTGGCACAGACTCTCTGCAATGGTTCTGAATTTTGGATTGTACCTGGTCTGTCTAAAAAGACGCATCATTGCATCCCTGCCTATATGTGTTGGTCCATGGCAGACTCTTGCCATTGGGACAACAGACTATCTGGCAACACTGGTCTTCCATCTGTATAAACCCACACTTCATCTTCTGGTCTACGTGTACATCCTGCTTTGATCCAACCTTCCCTTTCTGCCTGGGTAACTGAATCTCGCAAATCTCGAATCTCTTCCCATGTCTCAACAACTGAAAACATTAGTCTTCATTCAGATTCATCAGATTGTTCTTTTAAGGACTCTCCATTGAATGCATATGAATTTAGGGCACAATAACATGCAGTTTTGTCAGCTTATCTATTGCCAACAGTCACATACTCATGTCCAGATTGATGAGCTGAACATTTTACCACAGAAATTTGGGCTGGCAGTTGTAATGCCACCAGTAGGTTCTTTACACACTCTCCGTTTCGTATAGGTGAACCCGAAGAGGTCATGAAACCACATTGAGACCACAACTGCCCAAAATCATGGACCACCCCAAAACCATATTGACTGTCTGTAAATATGGTTACTCGCATCTGCTCCATAATGCAACACGCCCTAGTGAGTGCAATCAATTCCACCACTTATGCTGAATTTACTTCTTTCAAACATGAGTCTTCAACGGCACCCACCATACAGATCGCATATGCAGCTCGCAAGGTTCCTCCAGAGTCTTTCAAACATGATCCATCCACAAACAAAACATAGTCAGATTCTGGCAACGGAGCGTCCTGTATGTCAGGTCTCGGCTTTGTACACAAATCAGTCACATCAAGGCAATTGTGATCAGCTTCTTCCACAACCATTTCACAACTCGGGAGTGGCATCAAGGTAGCTGGATTCAGACTCGTACACC
Organism: Calotriton arnoldi; assembly: GCA_963921515.1. Taxonomy (NCBI): domain Eukaryota; kingdom Metazoa; phylum Chordata; class Amphibia; order Caudata; family Salamandridae; genus Calotriton; species Calotriton arnoldi. The sequence continues at coordinate 2,657,686 of CAWUFW010000357.1, forward strand.
TTGTTACAGTCATGTTTTCTGCACCCAATATCACTTGTTCATATTTAGTTAAGCAACTGCTTGGAAGAAGCTGTGTACGCACTCGCGTTAACAAAATCTCAACTGAATGTGGCACATACACTTTCCTTGGATGACCCATTACAATCATCTCACACTGCTCCAAACTCACATAAGTTGCAGCAACAGCTTTTAAACATCCAGATAAGGCAGCAGCCACAGGATCCAATGTGGCTGAAAAATATGCCACAGGACGGCGTGCTGTTCTGTGCATTTGGGTCAGAACTAAAAATGCACAACCGTCTCGTTCACTGCAGAATAGAGTAAAACTCTTATTAAAGTTGGGCATTCCCAATGCTGGAGCTCGACACAAACTGTCTCGCAGTTCAAGGAATGAAGGCATGCATTCTTCATCCATATGTACAGGATCTGACATGTATTTGTGTGTCAGCCTCTGCAGGGGCTTGGCTACCAGTGAAAAATTTGGTATCCACTGCCTGCAATATCCAACCATTCCCAAAAACATTCAAACTTCCTTTTGTGTACTCGGCAGTTTCATCTGCAATATGGCATTGATCCGATCTTGAGACACTTTTCTGACTCCTTTTTCAATGTGATGTCCCAAATAAAGAACTTCTCTCTGATAAAATTGTAATTTTGCTGGCAACGCTTCATGCCCACTTACTGCCAAATGGTTCAGTAGAGCAATCGTATCAGTAACACAAGCCTCTTTTGTTCCTGATGCAACTAGCAAATCATCAATGTACTGCACCAGCACAGAGTGATTAGGCATTTCCAGCGTTTCCAAATTTCTTTTCAAAATCTACATGAAGATTGAGGGACTTTCAGTATACCCTTGTGGAACTGAGCACCATGCCAAGACACGGTCTCCGAGCTGGAATGCAAATAAATATTGGCTATCCGGATGCAAGGGAATTGAGAAAAATGCTTGACACAAATCAATCACTGAGAACGATTCTGCCTCACATTGAATCTGATATAGAATCACAGCTGGGTTCAGCACTATTAGACAACAAGGTATCACAATCTGATAAATTTTTCGAAGGTCCTGAACTATTCTATATTTACCGTTAGGTTTTCGTATACCCATGATAGCAGAATTACATGGACGGCCTAAAATTTCTTTCAAGATGCCTTGTTCAATCAGTGTTTCAATCAAAGGGGTTATTCCAGCAACTGTCTCGGGACTCAAATTATATGCTGGAGTTCTCGGGAATTCTGCATTTGGTTTTACAGTAATTCGAATTGGAGCCACTCCTCTCATCAAACCAATGCCTTTTCATGAAAAATCCCACGCATCAGGCAAAACTGCATATTTCAATTCAGCTGGCAAATCATTCGCTGTAAGTAAAGGATATAAACTATTCACTTCTAACTCTTATCGAGCCATTTTAAACACTTCATCTTTCGTATGGAATGCTATCCCATTCGGTGTACAATATATGGAACAATTCATTTTACACAGCAAATCTCTTCCCAACAGATTGACTGGACTGATATCACACACCACAAATTTGTGTATATCTTTAAAACTTCCAATTTGTACTTTTACAGGTTTGGTCACTGGGGTCAAGATCAATTTATTCAATACTCCTACAACTTGGCTACTTTTTCCCGAAAGGGGTAGGTTGGGAATTTCCACAGTTCTCACAGTAGAATGGGTAGCACCAGTGTCTACACGGAACAAATTAGGCTTTCGTCTACCTTTCCATCCACATAGGGACCGTTCTGGTCTACCTCTAAGGATGCGCCAAGTACGCATTTCTCCTCCCCCTCAGGCACCGTCATTGAGATGCATCTGAATCACTCTCATCCATCTGTAACAAATATTGTGAAGCCACCTGCACATTTGAATTCATTTGATCATTTGTATGGAAACCCACATTCGGATTGTACCTTTGCACTTGACCATTCATATTCTGCATAGGAGCTTGAGGCATTCTCTGACCCTGTTCTCTTCCTATGGACATCTGTTGATTCTGATTCTGTTGATTCATTATTTCATTACCCATTTGCGACTGTCTCATTCCATCTACTCTTGGGTCTATCATCTGTACACCTTCTGTATTTGTCAAAATAGTTTTTCACTCATGCCTCCAATGCGTGAACTTGCCACAACCATGACACAGGAACTTCTTCATTTCCTCTAGATTACTTCCTCGACCTCTCCCTTGTGGCATCAAATTTGGCACAGGATTCACCACCACATCGCTCATTCCAGTCATAGTCTGGCCATTTCCCTGAAATGCTTCTGAAAAATCTGTATTCATACTCATATACCCCCTTTCTTTGCTGCTTTCATGTGGGCTAACATCAGTTTCTTCTTCAACTTTATGTGACGCAAGTCAATGTCATCTCCGAAGTATTTCATCTATTGGCTTAGTCTGCCAACAAATCAAATGCTGCTGAATCATGGCACTTATTTCAGGTCTCAAACCGTACACAAACCGATACACAAAATGTCTCATATCTTTCTCAGAGACATTTTCAATCCCACTGTACTGTTTAAACACCTGTAAAAGCCTCTCATACATAATATGCATGAACTGACTCCTTCAATTCCTGAGTAGTTCTATCTATTTTTATCCAATCTGTCTCTTACGGCACAATTTTTCCTTTCAAATAAGTGATAACCTGATTATATTTTTTCATGACTTCATCTGACGGTGCTCCTGTTTTCGGATCTCTTGGATACTCCTCTTTTGGCCAATCTATAGCAATTTTACACTCGACCCACAAGTCAGTCGGAACTACAATGTCAAACAAAGCATCTAAATCTTTCCACAAAACCTTTGAAACCTTAACAAATCTTTCCACTTGCTTGTACCACTCAACGGGTGTTTCTCTCAACCTGGACAAATCATTTGTAAATGACAATATATCCTGTCTTGACCATGGAACATGAACAAACCCTCCTCCTGGTACTTCTCTCATAGGATATACCTTTGCGTTTGCTTCTCCCTTTTCCATCTCCCTCACAGGATACAGAGGTAAAGTCATCCTTCTTTTTAGCCCATCTGCCTTCCCATCTATCCACTTCCCCCCAACGCCTTAGGGTGTTAATCAACTCTTTAATCTGTAATCGTTTTCCTGAGACATTTAAAATCTCTAAATCCTTGTTTCTAAAATCCAATCGATATATCTTTTGTAAAGCTTTGGACTTTTTTATGTTGACTCCATATCTTTGTGCAATCTCAGCAAATCTCTCATGTGTGTTTTTCGCTTTCCGGGTAATAGCCTTACACATAAAAAGTAGTTCTTCATCACAATATTTGGCTCATCTTTCAGGACCTATGGTTCCTAATATCATTTCTTCTATTCCCACTTTTAATTTGCTCACATCTATGCCCAAGTCTTGAGAAGAATTACTCTGTATGCAACAACAGGGTGCAATTTCCCTTGTCCATTCATCAAGTTCTTCTGGGGAGGGTCCTAAGGATGTATCCTCTCCTGATCTCTGTGATCCCTCAACAGTTCCACCTGTCTTTGACCCTCCCGATGACGGTGACCACAGTCTTTCCATCTGTAACATCCTTCTCGAATCCATTTGTGAGCCTCTTTTTGGTGTTTCAATCAACCTGTCTGAAATTTGAAATAATGGCTCGACCTCTCCTTCCGTATTTAAATTTCTTCTACTATTCCCTTTCAACCCACTCTTATTATTTCCTTTTCTTTCGGCCATTCCCTGATCTTCCAGGTGGAGAGGTGTGGTGAGGTGTGGTGCAGCGGCCAGGGCAGCTGATTTCGGAGCACAGGGTTCACGGTTCGATCCCCGGCTCCGGCGGCAGCTCAGCTCAGCACCATGTGACTCTGGGCAATAGCTCACTTAATTTCCACGACGGCCCCCAGCGCCTTGAGACCCGTAAGGGTGAGTAGCTGCGCTATATAAAAACGGACTTACTTTACTTACTGATCTTCCACACTCACATTTCTCTACGATAAAGTACGAGTTTCACCCATATTTCTATTGGGTACTGTTATAGCATGAACTTGTGAAACTCCTTGTCCATCATTATATAACGGAACAATGGGTCCTATAGTTACCGGAACAGATAAGGCATCTGGATGATTTGGCATTATTATTCCTGGTAACTCTTCTCTATCTGGAGTCTGATTCTGATTCCAAGATGTCTTCTTTTGAGCCGGATCTAAACTTTCTAGTTGGGCATTTGGATGTAATCCTACAAAGGGACTTGTCTCCACATTATTCTGTTCTTCATGATAAGGTGGAGGTCTATTCAGTAATAATTCATTCAATCATTCACCCTCTATATCGTCAACTCCTTCATCAGTTAAATCAGTATCTCTAGACTTCAACTCCTCAACATGTTTCTTCTTTTCTTGGCATCTCTCTACTACTTTGGTTTCAGCTAGCATTACAGGATACATTCGTTCCCCCTCAGCTACATTCTTTCTCCATCTCCTTTTCTGTGCATCCAATTTTGCTTCAGCATACCGACTTACAGTATTCCTATACCTACTCTGATTTTTCTCCTTTTCTCTCTTATAAGCTTCATGTTCCCATTCCTCGAGAGCTTCATTTTGCATAGGTCTAGGATTTGGTCTCAAATTATTCATTTGATTCCTTAGATTTTCCAAAACTCGGCTATTGAAGGTTCCAAATTCTGGAAATGCTAAGTCACCATCTCTCTCAGTGTATTTCATTCAGTTCTCCAACCAAGTACACGTATGATATCCCTTTTCTAATGACATAAACAAAGCAGGGGTTCCTTCCGGAGCCACAGGAATTTCTTCCCTAATTGATATTGGTTCATCTTTACAAAACACTGTTTTCAACAGTTAAAAAACTTTATTATTTTTTAACTTTAATTCATAAACCTTTGTGAAAAAATCTTTAACAATTTCTCTTCCATGTCATGATTCTCTACCACCAATCAAAAGTCTTCCTCGCCACCAATGCCAGCGCGGCTTCTCCCCAACCGACCAATACCAGAGTGGCACCTGATGACGTCAGTCTAACTCCTCACTGCGACTGCCCCCCTTTACAACGTTGTTCGGCATCTTTTATAAAGTCTTTTAACAAAACAAAACAAACAACATAAAACAACTTTGTCTGCTCCAATAAAAGAAACAATAGAACCATACACTCCAAGAAATTTCTCTCGCTTCCAGCAAAATCTCAACCAGCGCAATTTCACCTTCAATAAGTCAAAATCTTCGCAATTTCCCCAAATGCGCCTTTCTGAAGAACCTCAACAATTTTCACTTGTCATGCTTCAAGTTTCCCTATGTTAGCACTGGCAAGGCCCTATGCACCGTTCTTACTTCCACAGTAGACAAAACACTCTTGGTGTATGCCACAATAAGACTGCCCATAGGCTTTATCCCGGGATCTTAGGTCATCGACGCACCCGTTTACTTCCATTAAGGTCAACGACGGGCCTTAACGCGAGACACAAACAAAACAAACTTTTCTGTAGTAGGTCATACGTCCCTTTATTTTTATCGTTCCAATTAGTCAAACCTTAAACGTCACTAACTATTATCTTTAACTTCTTCTCATCATTACCTAGTATATTTAGTCAAATAAACCATCCCATAATGCTACCAGAAAACTGATGCAGCAGAAGTAAGATAACGGATTTTACGGGTTACTTACTTTAATCACTACTTATCACTGATATATGTCATATTCACCTCAGCTACAATAAAACTATGATATCCCGAAGAATCTACAACACCAAGGTCTATATATTCACAAACAATCTAGGTCCTCCATTAGATCTTTTAATCAAGCTAATAGGAACTCAGGTAATCAGAGAGCAATGGCCACTTCTCCTGAGGACCTGGAATAAAGAAGTGCCTTCCTAGTAAGCATAAACTTTATAACATATTCAATGACTAGACAATAAGAATAACACACACATGTATGATTATAACAAGCGAATCTTTATCTAAACTTCAGGTTGAATGGTCAAAGCACAAAAATACATTTAGAATCATTTTATTTCGATTATCATTTTAGTACAGGTAAAATCACAACACATCACAGTTCAGAGTCAAATACATTTCAATTCAAATACCTGGTGAGAATGAGAGAGAGAGAGAATATAAACGCAATTTCAGAATACAGATATGAATCATACAAACCAAGAATCGGTTGAAGATTGTCAGGAATACAGAGACTCAAGGTGAGCCCAAAGAGACGCTAGAGCACAGTGTGCAATAGCTGGAGTCATTTAACCCTTCAGCCGAAAGGTTTGCCTGCTCGACTTCACCAGCTGGCAAAGTGTAGGTAATCAGTAAAGTTCAGTTCAGGAAAAATCAGCATTCAATTCGACAGCATGACAGGCATATAGGAAAATTTCAAAGATAGACCTGGCCCAGCCCTTTTCTCACCGGAAGGTTATACTTCTAATTATGCATAGTTCCTTCCCACAAAAGTATCTTTTACACAGTTTGCACGATTTCCATTGGTCAAAGTCTATGGTCTGTCCATGGGGTGATCATTACTTTTACCCAAATGATCCGGAAATTATACGTAATACCATTCGTCCGATGTTCATCCTTTTATTAAAAGTTCGATTTCGTTTCTCCACGGGACTAGGAATTCATTTGTATCATATCATGCCCATTCCCAGGCGCTCACTCCTGAGCTTGCAACAAAGTCGACACAGTTTTGTACTAGCAGAGAGAGTGTCCTTTATTCAAAACTAGAGAAAAGAAACTTAGCAAAAGTTCTCACAACTGATAGTGAAGCCACTACATTCAAGTTTTATTCGAAGTAAAAAATGAAAATGCATGTTAAGGCCTACATGAAAACCAACTAAGACATTATTATTTACCTAAAAGGTACTAACCTTTCAAACATTTAATTGAATATAGATGAAGCTGTTTCATTTGTGATTAATACTCTTCATAAAATTAATAATCAAACACCATTTTGTACCCCATCAAGCATTAACTAATTTGCGAAATCATTTATAAGTGAGCAAACACATTTTCTCTCGACATTTTGATAGTACTGCTACGTGAACAAAAGTCATTTCTCGTTTCATTTTCAACAACTTATGTTAATCCACTTTTTCTAATAAATTAGTACTTTTTCTAACTTTTTATAATAATTTCGTTGAAAACTACATCCTTACGTCACACATTTTAGCATTTATAGATTTTCATAGCACATATGTATTGTGAATTCATTAACATAAATTTTCTCTCTCTCACGAATAATTTTCATCTCGAACTGGTTTGCAACCGCACTGCAGGATTTTACGATGCAGATTGAACTCTCATGAGTTTCACGAATCACACTGTTAGTCATGTTTCTTAAGTATGTATTAGTATCACACTATCCATTGAGAAGGATTTGATCGAGACAAATCATTCTAAGATAATTATGTATGCAGTAAATGTTCTTTTTCCCATAGGAAAGCATTACGTGTAAAAATGCACTGTTGGATAACTGTGCTTAAACTGTAAGAAGTATGTTACGAAAAATTACTTGCCTCTTTACGAAGTTCTTGATTTCAAAATATACATAAAAATACCAGTTATTTTTCTAAATAGGTGTGGATCTCCTTTTTCAGTGTGTGCATCATTTATTGACCCTATGTGTGCAACAGATGTCTAGCACTTCTCTCTGATAAGCCTAAGGCTGTTCGACCACACTACCCTAGCTAGAGCACCTTGGAATTGATAGAGCAAGCAAGCCCATGTCCAATCATAAGGGATACCTGGACGCTTTACACAGCATACTCTTTCTGGTATACTATATAAAGAGCCAGCTTCCTACATTTAGGTCATCTGTTGTCCTGAAACATTAGTTGGAAGATTGTCAATCGTTCATTATGCTGATACAATTGTGTTGTTGGATAAAGCTCCTCCAAAAAGAGGATTGATTACTCAAGTGTTAAACAGGATGTTCACTACAATACCTTACAAAATGTCTAACTCAATCCCTGTTTCAAACCTATTTGATGATCGTTAAGTACCTTATTTCGAGGGCATCACTTGTAATCATTGTGGACAGCCAAAACTGCTACACAACTCAAATATTCAAGAGAGTTGTGTTGTCAAATAAACAGCTTTAATTTATTTACAATAATTCATGAACCAACCTACATAATAACATGTTAAATTAACATAACAATATAATAATAATATGAAAATAATTTAAACGTCAGATTAAAGGTGAAGTTCTGTGGTACAAAATGGACACCATTTTTGCAAATCACGTGCAGGTTGAAAAAACCCTATGAGTCACAACATTCCAGTCTTAATTCACACTGTATCATAACCCAGTGACATTGATGATATTTTCCTGCTGTGCTATTGGACAATATAAGGCTGTCTCAATATTATAAACAGAGTCACTCATTAGACATAATCAAGCTGTGCAGTTTATAAAACTGTGACTTTGACCATAAGCACCAGATCCTAATTTTACAACTGCAGAGTTGCAACAAAAACTATACACGCTGAATGGCACCTGCAACAAATTGGATAAGACTGAAAGCTACCCTCACAGAATATTCTGTATCGCAAGCATCAGCTAGAATTACAGTTCCTAGGCAACATAGACAAACAAGGATACTCAGAGGTTCCTCTATGCCCTACATGCTGAATTCAGCTGCCACTGACAAAAGAATTAGGCCTGTGTATAATTTGTTTCCTGCACGCATAATTTCACATAGATCCCGATCAAGGGGCTACTCTTGGATTCCATAATTTCCTGTTTTTCTTACACCTACACTAAACACATATCTTTCTCTTACACAAGGCTTGGTTTGAGCAAAAATGTCTTGCACAAAATATGAAACCAGATGGGTGGAGGTCAGGGGGAACATGGCGGCCGGAAGCTAACGGTCGCGGTTGAAGCTCCTGGGTGTGCTACTAATGATCTCCTCTAGATCTCTCCCGCTGACCCCATGGACCCCCCTTACCCCCCCCATTTTTTTTTCTTTCAGTTTAGCTTAGCCCTGGAATTTTGATTTCTTTTTTACCTGTTCGGCTCTTTTTCCAACGTGAATGGTGCCTGATCCGTGGATAAGATCGACGGCGCCGCAGGAACCCGCTTTACTGCGGTCTGCTGGTGCGGCGAGAGAATGGAGGCGTTGGTGTATTCCCGGTTTGCAGGTCCGGGTCTGCGCAGGCAGAGTCAGCACCTGCGACTACGTTTTACTGAAGAGCAGGGATTGGAGTCCGTTAAACGCGGTGAGACGTCTGAAAGAGGTGGGATGTTTTCCTTTCTTCTTGGACGGTGCCTTTGCGACTTATGAAGGTGAAGGTAAGGAATCCGCCTACTATCCCTTTGGAGCCCTACTGAATCCTCCACTGATATCGAGAGCGTTAAGTGGGGTGCATAGTGTGCAGGAAAGACCAGTTGTGACTACGCAGCAGGCTGGGGTTTTCTATCGTATGGAGAGCAGGGACACCTTTTCCCCTAGCAGTGTTCATAAAATTCCAAACGCCTGCAGATACACCTTACGCACCAGGGCCATTAAGCTCGATTCAGGCACTGATTTGATCTGTGTTCCACCCCTGACTGTGGAGGCTAGGGATACTCTCAGGGCTCCTGCCAGGAAGGGTAAAGGGAAAGTTAACACTACGGAGACCACCCTCTTAGTAAGTGGAAAAGAGAGAGGAAAAGTGAAGAAAGCACCCACCTCCAAAGTAAAAATTACACCGTCTCTCAAGACTTACTATAAGGTGCTATCCACCCCTACAACAAGGGGGCCTAATAAAGGAAATTTGGCTACAATCAGTATGCAGTCCTCTGTTAAATCTGATCTAGCGAGTAAAAATGCAGGAATGGTGGCTGATATAACAGAGTTAGCTGAGTCAATTGAAATAATTGATATGAATAAAACTGCAAAACTTGCAAAATCAACGGAAGCCATAGTGGAGCAATGTTCGGTTATTCATCCATCTGTTGGTACTTCGAATAGATTTGCAATCTTGGAGGTACAGGAGGTTCAAGAGGGCGTGTTGGGTATTTCCTCTACGTCTGAGAAAGCAGATGCTATACCGGTAATATTCCCTGCGGCAGTTCCCCTAGGCCAAGGTCCAGGGATTGGGCCACTTGCAGAAATCTTATTGGCCCTAAAAGAAGATATGGGGAAAAGATTTTCCGTTTCGGAATCTAACCAAGCTGCAATTCAAGCCTCTTGCGAGGTACTGGCCCAGAAGCTAGAAGAAGTATCTCAGAGAACAGAGGTTCTTGAATCCGAAATGCCCAAAATCAAGGAAACATTACATCTATCTACAATAAAATTGGATGAATTAGCTCTTCAAAATAGGGACTTGAGAGATGATGTTGAGCGTCTTGAAAACAATGCGAGAAAAAACAACCTGAGATTGTTAAATGTCCCAGAAGATGTGGAAGGAACAGATATCAAAAGTTTTGTGATATCGCTCTTAAATGATACAATATTGAAAGGCTCCCCGGAGTTAAATTTGATTCAGGATATCCAACGGGTACATCGTGACCCATTTAGGAGGAACACTGCAAAACAGAAACCGAGGAAAATTTTAATAAATTTTCTTACATACACCATAAAAGAAAAGATTTTATCCATGGCCCTGAAAGAGGGTGCGATTAAAAGCAATTCCTCCATTAATCCTTTCACATTCACCATTAGATCTGACATTTCCCATATAACGGCAACAAGACAGTGGGAGCTTGGTAAAAGAATGGCAGTTCTTAATTCATTGGGGGCTAAGACACAACTGAAATTTCCAGCATCCCTCCGTATCATGTGGAATAACTATATGCATAATTTACGTAAAATTGAGGAGGTAGACGCCCTTATTGATAAAATAAGGAGCGGGAGTGGGGTGTAGGTTGTGGGGGGGACAGCGATGGTAAAGATGGGAACTTGGGAGGGGTTCAATATATAAATAAATTTTCTGGTTCCACGCCCAGGGGTCTGAGACCATAAGGGCTTATGCCCAGATTAAGGGGGGTTCCCCAGGAGGGTTTTGGGGTTCTGGGGTCACGAGGGCAGGATGGGAGGAGGGTGGGGTGGGGGAGCACGGGTGGGGTTGCAGTGGGTGAAAAACAAAACATTTTCCTCAACTTTAATAATTTTTTTTAAAATTAACTCACAATTAAAGCGTCTGTGTAATGTTTCGCCATCAGGAGGTTGTAGTAGCCCCAATGAGTAGTGAAATAAAATTTCTCTCATGGAATGTCAATGGACTGAGATGCCCATGCAGACAAAGATTGGTCATGAAATATCTTGAACAATCATCGGCACAAGTCTGTCTTTTACAAGAAACCTATTTGAGCCATCTGGAAAGTCGAGTCATTTTTGCTAAATACCATTGGGTAGAATACTTTTGTTCTTCCGATCAGGCAGCACATAATAAAGGGGTGGCTATTTTAATTAAATTAGGAGCCGGAGGGACCATCAAATCAACATCAACTGACCAGACAGGGAGATGGATCATTGCACAGTTAGAGATTAGAGGGGTTGAGCTAACTGTGGTGTCATTCTATGGTCCCAATATTGACGACCCAACACATATCTGTAAGATGCAGTCCAAACTGATGGAAGCTACTTCTCCTATAATAATTGGTGGTGATTTTAAGGTCCTCTTTGACCCTATACGGGACAGATCAAATCAGAGTCACTATGTCGGAGCCCCACGTACTCGTCGGGCAATGACTAATATGATTCACGACTTAGGACTTGTTGATGTCTGGAGGGCTAAGAAGGGTGATAATCCAGGTTTTACGTATGTTAGTAAAAAGCATGGTCATTCATCAAGAATTGACTATGTTCTGGTTGATAGGAGGAGTTTAGATAATTTTTCTGATATATCTATCTTATCTAGTATTATATCAGATCATGCCCCCATGTCTTTTATTTATCTTGGGAATGGACATAGTCTCAGACCTAGATGGACACTGAAAAGGGCTATGTTGTCTAAGGAGGAAATAGTTAGTGCAATTAAATCTTCTACCCTGGATTATTTTTCTATCAATATAGGATCAACATCTTTAGATTATGTCTGGGACGCCTTCAAAGCCCATATGCGAGCTCAGTTACATAGTCTGATCTGCTTTAAAAATAGGGAGGAGGCTCAAGAATTCCAGGACTTGGAAAGAGAAATAGCCAAGTTAGAAGATGAAAGGATAAGATACTCCCAGGACTATCCCGAAAGATTGACTCAAGTTCATAGTGACTTAGATCGTCTTCGTCAGGAATATAGGGGCAAATTAGATCTTAAGGTGAAGGCTCAGTGGGCATCACATAACATGAAAAACTTTGAATATGGTGAAAAAGCGGGTGCTCTTTTAGCCTGGAAGGCAAGAACTGACCGAGCTAAAAATAATATTAGTGAATTAATAATAGATGAGAGTGGGGTGACCTCCTGTAATTTGGAGGATATGCAAACTTGCCTCCTCTCCCTGTTCTCAAAACTGTATAAAGAGGAGATTTCACCTAGCTCGGAAAATATCCAAAAGTGGTTAAGGCACAAAGATCTACCTGAATTAACTGAAGGTAGCCGAGATTGTCTTGATGCTCCTATAACAGAGAGCGAGATAAGAACGCATATCAATAAGATTAAGAAGAACAAAGCAGCTGGAACGGATGCTCTTCCCGGTGAGGTGTATAAACTCCTTCAGGACGAGCTTGTCCCGAGGTTATGTGAACTGTTTAATTTTATCTACAGCCCGGAAGGCAGGGTCCCTAAGACGTGGATGGAGGCCATAATTGTACTTATTTTAAAGCCAGGGAAGGACCCACTTAAAGCAGAATCGTATAGACCAGTCTCCCTGCTGAATGCTGACTATAAGATCTTTATGAGCGTTTTGGCGGGGAGACTGGTCAAGGTAGTACCATATTTGATTAATTTAGATCAGAAGGGCTTCGTCCCGGGGAGGTACATTCAAGAGCAGACCCTCCAATTAATTGGTACTATAGATCTGGCGGTGGCTCGGTCGAGACCCTTGGCCGTCGCAGCTTTTGATGCGGCCAAGGCTTTTGACTGAGTCTGCTGGGTCTTTCTCTGGGAAGTACTGAGGGTAATGGGCTTCGGACCCACGTTTATTCAGACCCTGATCAGATGTTACCAGGGAGCTTCTGCGGTTATACTGTTAAACGGAATGTTAACGGCTGGTTTTACTATATCCAGGGGAACAAGGCAGGGCTGTCCCATCTCGCCCTTGCTGTTCGATCTGTTTATAGAGCCCCTGGCTCAAGCATTAAGACTGGACGATCTAATTACTCCTTTTAGTTTTCATCAATATAGCAGCAAATTAGCTTTATACGCTGACGATCTGCTATTATACACCAATAATCTGGCGGAGGTACTACCAAGGGCGGAAACCCTTATGGAGGAATTTGGCTCGTACTCTGGGTATCTTGTTAATTCCTCCAAAACAGATGTGATGTGCTGGAACATCAATAATTGGGAAGGCAGATTGAGTAAACAATTTAGGTATTTGGGAATAATTATTGTTAACCACTTAGACGATATACCTTTGATTAATCTTAAAAAGGTGGCTAAAGAGGTTGACCACCTCTTTACTAGATGGAAAAATCTCCCATTGACTATTTATGGTAGGGTTAATTTAGTTAAAATGGTTATTTTACCGAAGTTAACATACCTTTTAATGCCATTCCTCTAGATTTCCCTTGTAAAGAGATTAGTAAGATTCAAAGTAAAATAGGAAGTTTCATCTGGTCCAATAAGAGTGCAAGACTTTCTTGGAAGAAACTGAGACGCAAGCTTTTGAAAGGGGGTCTCGCTCTTCCGGACATTGCCTGGTACTCTTTAGCGTTTCAATTTAAAAACATACGTATGCTGTTGACAACACCCGAGGAAACTAATTGGGGGAAGATATTGAGAGAAATGGCTATAGTAGAGGGCGGGGGCGAAGGGTTTTTATACAAATACGGGGCACCTAGGTTTTTCAAAAAAGTTTGCCTGAAAGTTTTAAGGGCAGCCCTCCATGTGTGGTACAGGGTTAGACACAGATGGGGAGTTGGGTATCATTCAGATTTTGCCCCTATTTGGGACTCCCCTGGGACGCCAGCCTGCTTAGATGATAGTCTTGCGCTGCCAATCAAAAGGGCTGGCCTCTTGATTTGGTCAGACCTTGTATCCTCGGACGGAGTTCTTCCGTGGGATCTATTGAGAATTAAAATAGGTAACTCCTTTTCTAAATTTAAATATTTGCAATTGGTTTCTTGGTATGTAGTTGAAAAGGAGTCAATCTGTGGTGATTGGGAAATTGAGCGCTTACTTCAAAACCCAAAGCCTAAAATGAAGGAGGTTGCACTTTGGTACAGGAAACTCCTCGATGCAGATATCGCAGAACTCCCCCCACAGTTTGCTATTTGGAATCAGTCACTCTTGGACTCTAAGGCGGAAGATTTATTCGACTTATCATTGCAAACTCTATATAAGTTCGTTAAGCTGGCATCCTTAAAAAAGAATCATTTTTTTGTAGTCAATAGACTATATTATACCCCCGTGAAAATTGCTAGATTTGCTCCCTTAGCTTCTTCTAAATGTCCGAGATGTGACTTTTCTAAAGCAGATGATATACACATATTTTATGAATGTTGCAAACTAAGCGGGTTTTGGCAGAATGTGGAGCACGTCCTGGGTGCCATTTTCAAAGTCAAGATTAATGTGAACCTTACTATAGTAATTTTTGGTATGGATTTTGAAGTGATGAATCTTCTGCAGCCAATGCAAAGAGGTTTGCTACTATACTTAGTTCTTATTGCCCGAAGGGAGATATGTAAACTTTGGAAAGATCCACTGTCCCCACGTCACGAAGATTGGTTGAAAGCAGCACTCGTTATGGCACGCCTGGATCAGGGGTATTTAAACGATGACATTTCTAACATCTGGTCTCAGTTTGTTTCATGGAGTAGAGAGATGAGGTTGGTCAGATAACCCTGGTCCTATGATTACACCAAGTTTCGTACGAAGAAGCTGGCCTGGTTAGGCCTATGGCCAATGATGTTGTAGAAGCCTGGGGTGCCTAGGTCTGGTAAATGGCTTCTAGTTAAAGTTGTAGACGCTGAATGGTGAGATGAGGACAAAAAAAAAAAAAAAAAGAAACCAGATGGGTGTGGCCGCTACATGTGCTGTGTTTGCACCGTCTAGCGCATAACTTTCAGGAACTGGATGGACACAAATTGGCACTGGTATATTGTAAGCATTTTGTATGTGAATGAGGACCTCGCATATGTTTGTCTTCTGATTGACCGGGCAGTGGCCATTTGCCAGGGAAAGCTACATGAGATCATTTATACTTGTGAACAGACAGTGAAAGTGGAGAATCTCACAATAAAAGTATTGTGAAAGTCATGATTTTAAATTGTTCATGTGGATGCCCACCCCTGGTGTAACACGTGCAAAACCCATATTTCAGACAATGAGTACCAAGTACTACACAAAGAGACAATATTTGATTTGCCCCACCCCAAAAGAGAAGCAATAAAAAAAAGTGATTGCTCAATAAAAGGCTTGATTGGTGAGGACAGAGCGGTGACAGGGTCGAGGGAGGGCAGATCAGTAAGAGTTGAAGCTAGGAGCATGGCCCTCAGAGGGCTGCGAGGTAAATGGGTGCTTCTGCTTAAGGGAGGAGGAGGAATGCTGAGATGTGAGTGGTAGGGCAGAGGAGAATAATGGCTGTCGGGACTCTCTGCACATAGCAATGGTTGATGTTGTGCTGGGTGTGGGATGGTTATGGTGGTTTGAGGTGGTGACTGTGGCTAGGGAGGGAAGCTTGGCGACACCAAGGGTTAATGCTGACTGCTGAGGTGAGTGACAGTCACTGCTAGATTTTGGATAAAGCAATAGCTGTTGAGGAAGAGCCAGAGAGTTGCGGTGGCTGACCACTGCGAGAACCGTGGTTGCTGGGCCAAGAGACTGGGCATAGAGGATGAGCACTTTCTGCTGTTGTGAAGGACAAGGGGGTATTGACTGTTCTCAAGAGCGATGGAAGAGTGGGGACTTCGCTGGTTAAACCCCACTGAGGTCAGTGAATGGACTTAGATTGCTGGTTTTAGATTGATAAAGCAATGACTGCTGAGGCCTGAGCTACAGAGTTGTGGTGGCTTTTGACTCTTTTTGGGGGAGGCAGTGATTGCTTAGCGTGTAGAGAGAACACCTATTGCTATGGAGGATGAGCAATGGCTGCTTGGGTGTGGCACGGAAAGCTGAATCTGCCTAACGATCT
Organism: Calotriton arnoldi; assembly: GCA_963921515.1. Taxonomy (NCBI): domain Eukaryota; kingdom Metazoa; phylum Chordata; class Amphibia; order Caudata; family Salamandridae; genus Calotriton; species Calotriton arnoldi. The sequence goes on from CAWUFW010000357.1 coordinate 2,673,878, forward strand.
TTCATGCTTTTGGTTAAGTAGCAGGGCAGGCCCCAAAGTCCTACCAGTGTAATTACTTTACTATTATTCAACTTCTGGTCTGATGTATTTCGTGCTTATGAGTGTGCTCTGATGGCATGGATGTGGTGTAATAATTTGAAGATGTTAACTAAAAGTTTGGTGCTGTGTGGTCTACAAGTGCTGAGTGCTGTTGTATGTGGTTCTTGTCAGAAGGGTTGCTGAATAGACTGTTTGGGCTAGGGTTCTGACTGGCTACTAGGGCTAGGGTTTCCTATGGGATTTAGGGATTAGGGCTTTGGCTTTGATTGGCTGTTAGGGCTAGGGCTGTGTTTGGTTAATAGGGCCAGATCTCCCATTTGCTCTAGGGTATATGGTTAGGGTTCTGATTGGCTAGGGTTCCATTGGCCAACAGGGCAGTTTTAAGTAAAGGGCTCAGGGTGTCTCAGCCCGGGCATCAGGCTAAGGGCGGAGAGGATAAGGGTAGTTGCCTGTTTGGGCTGGGCGGAGAGGACAAGGGAAGTTGCCTCTTAGGGCTGGGCCGTGAGGGCAAGGGCAGTTGCCTGTTTGGGCTTGTTCGGGGTGGGCCTAGGGCCAGAGATGCTGCCCAATTTTCACTTACAAGCCACCAATTTAAGCTCTCCACATCTGCCAACATCCAAACACAATATCAGCAAATCCATTCTACTCATACACCACAAACAAACCTCATACCGATTTCAATGTGTATTGGATCACTACACAACCTCACAAACCACACCTACACACAGTTCTACCCCAACTACAACACTATGACACCTGCATTCTCACACAAAACACAACTCTGTTCTATACCACTAACACATCCACACATCAACACAACACAAATCCACATTACATATAACTTTAATGCATCCAGACACACACTTTTATCATGACAAAACCTATACCCAGCCTTCCATCACACCATCCACCAACACCCGCCTCCTCTTTTTACCAATTACACATAACCATACAATCCTTACACGCCACTCTACCACACACATTACCGATTCTTGTGATCAAATCTAACACAAACACTCATAACTCTTGTCCATCCCCTCTTACACACCACATGCTCTTGTCCAGAACACATAACCACCCCTGTACTATTCAAATACCACTCACCAGCAGTACTGCACGTACAAATCTTTCACAGAAAACCACTACATCACTATCTCCTCTCACTACTCCACTAAAACAAAACACACAAATCTGTATATATTATATTCCATACACATATATTCTCTTACTATGTAATCATGTATCTATATATTTATTATTTTAGTCCTATTGCACAAGAAAACAAATACTGTCTCAAAAGTTTGACTCTGTCCTACCATCACCCTACACCTCTATCAATTTGTCCTCTATATTCACTCCATCTCATCCCAAACCCTTTCTACTACTGCGATCTCCAAAAATAACCATTCCTAGACTCCTCCCTTCTCTACACCTCCTGGCTCACCCCAAACATCAGTTTACTACTATGATCTCCCAAACAACCCTACTAAATTTTCCCTCATGTTATCTCTCCTTTGACTCATCCCAAACCTTATTTTTCTACTCTGATTCTCTTTCTCCCTAATCCCTTTCTTCAGGCTCTTCCCTCCCAGATCTCTCCTTTACTCATTCCAGACCTCAACTTATTATTATGATCTCCCAATTAACACTTCTGGTTTTCTTCCCTCTTCTATCTCTCCATTACTCTATTCAATCCAACTAACAGACTTACATGTCCTCTGCTCAAATTAACTCGTACTTCCCTATACTAATACTATACTCATATTTCCCTATGCTAATCCACCACTAATCCTTTTGGGTTACGGAGTAGAATGCTACTTGCTGAAAAGCACTTCAACGCCTCGTCAGGGGTAGTGAGCTCTATATAAATACAATTACAATATAGTTGATAAAAATGTATTTGATTGTGAAGCTTTCACATTTTACTCTATTAAACATATTAGTCGATGACATTTTTTATTTGTGTTCTACATCACTCTACCAAAGTAACTATTGACTGTTTGACCTTGCAACATATTGAAATGCAAAGCCTAAGAAGGAAGTATGAGGCATTTCAGTGAACTTGCAGTAGTTCCAAATGTCTTCGGTTCCAGGCAGCAGGAAATACTTGTTTCAAGGATTGCAAATCTGAGCTGAGTTTCCCAGACCCAGTAGAACTGGCCCTTCAGACCACCAGCCCATTAACTTCTCACTTAGTTTTTGGTGGATTACAATTCTAAATCTTGTATGCATGCACAACGGCCTCTGGGTAATGGTCCAGGATAGCACTACGTGACACACCCTCACCAGAAATACATGTTTGAGAAACTCATTTACCAATCTTTCAGACCAAATTCAAATCTAATATTTATGCAGAGAGGTCCCTCAGGCTGCAGCCCACCCTTATTCTGAAGTGCCGCTTGATCCACTCTAGCGAGCACAACCCAACATCCTGTTCAGAAAAGACCTATAAACAGCATTTTTCTGAATCTCCTTTGACTCAGAGTAAAGTACGCAGCTAAATGATGTTCATTTACTCCTTAGCATGGACATATCAGTTGTTGTCGACTCTTCTTCAACTCTTACAACAGCTGCAGGCAGCCATTTACTCTTTAAATGTGTCTACCTCAATGACATGCTGCAGTGGATTCAGTGTGGTTACCAACCTTCCTCTTCCATGGCCACCATGCCACATTTCTCTGCCATATTTCCCAAATATTTTCACCTTGGCAGATGATAGAAAATAATATAGAAGTAGACTGCAGTGTGTAGACTATCATCAGTGGCACAAATTGAGCATGACGATGCTACAACATATGACTTGTGAACCACAGCTGTATTGCACATCATTGAAAACCAGCAATAAATAAATTAAAAGAAATCAGTGGCAGGAATTGATTCTTTGTGTTTGGATGACCAAGTGAGTATGTGTAACACTTTTGGCATTTACCTCTTGCTTTTTACTTAATTAGGTTGTGCAATCTTGTAGGAGCAGATGTGGTTCAAGAGGCTAGTTCCCAACACCACCTAAACAGTGACAATGCCCGAATACCGATAAAAAGATTCAAACTGAACCACACTTCAGGGGAAAGGGGAAATGGATTAAAGAAGAGAAATGTCTTCTGTTTAGTCTGTACTTGTTAGCGTAGGAATTACACACTGGTTCCCTCTCAGGTAGCTAAATGAATGTGCCTGCGTGCATCTAACAAAACAAAAGTAAATTGTGTAAATTACATGTACTTCTAATACAGGGCGTAAATGGATAACTCCACCCCCTAGAAACCAGCTTACCTAAAACGTCCCTTTTTCCCACCTAAGACCTTGGTGAAAGGGAAAACAACATATACGTTCAATGATCCCTAGACAGGGACAAATACAATCAGATGAGCATTCTGGGAATGTTGTAGCACAAAAATAATTACCCTTAATGGAATAAAGATGCTGACACGAAGACAAGGCGAGCACCAGGACTCCAGGCAAGGAAGGAAGACAAGCAGGCACCGAGACTCTATGTGAGGCATAACTGAGGGCGTGGGATCTACAGTTTTCAACAGACTTCAGCATGGTAAGTATATCACAATAACAGGCAGCTGATGGAACTCCAGATGCGTCTTTTATCCTTTCTTGCCACATCCGAATGCCCAGACTGAAGTACGTGGACTTCCATGTTGGGGCATGGCCTCCGGCGAACAGGATGCATCCATAAAGGCTGGACTGCGTCCTGCACAACGGAACCCACTTCATGCCACGGCTGCGTCAGTGCACTCCCAAAGGAGCTGCGGCAGCTGTGACAGCCTGCCTGCCTGAATATCACTGGCACTCCCAGAAGGAGCCAGGTGTATGTATATTTGTATCTATGTATTGTATTGTATTGTAATTGCATTTATATAGCAGTTACTACCCCTTATGAGGAGTTGAAACGCTTTTCGGCGAGCAGCACACTATTCCAGAACCCAAGGTGCATTAGTGATGGATTAGTGGAGGAAAAGATCTATATCCTTTCCACATACCTTAATAATGTTTAATTCACAGTCCAATATTTGCAGACTTTAAACATTTTTAATTCTAATTATTCACAAGAAAATTATTGTTGTTATTCATTTAGCTGATAATGTTAACAAGCACTGGCTCTGTCTAAGGTTTTGTTCACTGTTGTGTGAATGTTTGAATGTAATAACAGGACTTACAGAGAGGCACTCAATTACAGCTCTGTTATATGCTTACACATGTATGCCTTGCATACGTCATGTTTATATTCGTTCAGCATTCTGCATTCCATGGGAATGTTTCCTATGGAATGTTAAATGCTCTTCAGTTGTATTTGCAGTCACCTCTTGGTGAGTGCGTTTGCTGTGCCGCTACAATAAACTTCTTCAAACTTATCCTGGATTGGGACTTTCTTCCTCGTTACAATGGCGATGAGTTGAGGAAACATCCTGTCAAGACTGTGGCACAGGAACGGATTGTTTCCTGAATCCACGACTGGAGAACATTTGTTGTATCTTTTGCCTACATAATTGAAGGTACTTCTGAGCGGAAGTAAGGAACAGTAGCCTTTGCACCACGTGTATCTTTAAAGGAGTGACATTTTTTTTCATAAAGGCAGCTAATTGGGAAAACTTGGCTGCTATTTGGAGACCCGTTGGAGTTCAAAAGTAAACTCAGTGAGCTACTAGAACCCGGCACCTTTGGGGTTTGGAGGACTCCATTTAGAGAACTCACCCTCAGTTGTGACACACGCCTGGAATTCTGCGTCTTCGGTAAGCAGCCTGGACATTCTTTCTACAGCTTTGTTTCGGAGCCTTCTTCTTTTCCTGCCGCAGTGAGCTGATCCCACATAAGATGTCACACGTATGACGTTACACGTTTTGTAAAACAAAAAGGGAAATCCGTATTTGTAAAGCGCAAACTACTCACCCTTACGGGTCTCAAGGCGCTGGGGGCCGTCGTGGAAATTAAGTGAGCTATTGCCCAGAGTCACATGGTGCTGAGCTGAGCTGCCGCCAGAGCCGGGGATCAAACCGTGAGCCCTGTGTTCCGAAGTCAGCTGCCCTGGCCGCTGCACCTCACCTCTCCACCTAGTGGAGTTTGTCAGTTGCGTCGCTAAATTGTGGTGGCCATTTTGGATTGGTCGGCATTACTGTGTTGGTGCAGGTTTTAAAGGAAAACATTGTTTTGTATAGAGTAATTGTGAACTACTCCGGAATTATTTACAAGTCATGACTGACCGAGAACCACGGGGCATTGACTGTGGGGCTTCGTATTGGAGTTTGTGAGTAGTTTTTTTCTCAATTTTTTGTTTGGAAAAAACGCTAACATTTTGCTTCAAGACTTACTGTAAGTGGTTTTTTTCTGGGATTTACTTTTTAAAAAAAAAAAAGCAAATTATATCATCCATTTTGGAAAATTGAATTCTACCTGTTCCATTCTCGATCTACTGTTTCTAGGCACATTTTTGTGTGTTTTACAGTTACCATGCAATTTGATCCCCCGGCTAAATTTTTGTAAAGCAAGGGAGAGCTTCCCATCCCATGGATAAGATGGAAAGAAGTGTTTATTACGTATATGAAGGCTATAGATGGAGAGCGGATGGGAGCAGAGTGCAAGAAAAGTATATTTTTGCATTGTCTTGGATCGAAGGCCAAGTGGTTTTCAGGACGCTACCTCAAGCTACATCCCCCAGTCGTCAAGGTTAAATGGATGCGTACAAGGAAGCACTGCTGAGAACGGAATTGAGGTTTAAGCCTACCACAAGTGTTGCACTCAACAGATTTAAATTCTACACTAGGGCACAAAAAGAAGATGAGTCCTTTGATGATTTCCTGACGGCACTTAGAGGATTATCTATGCATTGTAATTTTGGCTCTATGTCTGATGAAATGATTAGGGACTAGATAATTGTACATGTGAGAAAAAAAAAAATGCCAGAGAAGTTGTGAGTCATGGGGGATCCTAAACTACAAGAAGCTATTTCTACTGCAAAGGCGCTGGAACAATCTGAAAAGTGGATGTCTGCTGTGAAAAGTGCAAGTTTACATGTAGAAAATGTTGAAGAAGTGTGTGCAATTAAGCGTCCTGATGTAGGATGGCACGTGGATGAGTATCGTACTGAAAAATGGGGAATGATACTAGTGGAACACGCATGAATGGCGTAGGAGGTGCGAAGAGATGGGACAGGTCAGACAAGTCAGGTGGTTGTTACAGATGTGAAAGTGGTACATATATTGCTTTCTTTTCTGGGTGTTCTGCTCTTAACAAGGAATGTGTTAAGTGTGGCCGTGTAGGTCATTTTGCATGTGTGTGTAGGAATGTTAGAAGAAATAGCAATCAAGCACATGGTAAAATTTCATGTACTATTGAGTCTGGAGTAGATAAATCTGGGTGTGAATGTGGGAATGTGAGCGGGAACAGTAAAGGCATTGTTTTATCTATTCAGCAAAGCGAAGTTGATACTATAGCAGCATCCATGGAACAGGTAGTTAAAGCTCCACCCAAATGTAGTAAGAGTATCAGGAACAGATTCTGGGTCTCCCTGGACCATTGTGACTCGTAAATATTTTTTAGAGAAGTTTGAGAATGTGTTTAGTTTGGAGCAATTGGAACCTTCTGACATTGTGGCTGAGAGCTTCGATGGTTCTACCATTGACATGGATGGGTTTATAAGTGTGCTGTTGGAATTTAAAGGTAGATGTGTGCAAGTCAAATTATATGTGGCTGTGAAAGGTGTGAATGTTTTAGGTTGGAGGAATCAGTGGAAATTGGGCATAATTCTTAATCCACGCTCTGACGATATTGTGTTAGTGTGTGAGGAAAAGGAAATAGAGCAAGTGTTATAAATTGAAGGGTGTGAAGGTGAGAGGCTTGTGCAGTGACATTTTAAAAACGTTTTTGCTGAAAGTTTAGGGAAATTACATGATTTTGTACACAAGATCAAACTTAAAGACAATGCCATATCAGTAAAACAAAAACTACGAGGTGTTCCCATAAATGTGAGGGGGAATTGAGAGATATGCAGTGACTTCTTGAGGTATGGCATTATTGAGGCGATAGAATCTGCAGAATTGGTTTCTCCCATCATTTCGGCATGTAAGGCTGACAAAAAATTGAGATTATGTGTTGATTTGAGGGCGTTGAATGCAAATTTGATAATTGATTGTCATCCCCTACCTAATATCATCAAGGTTGTATCGATGTTAGAAGGTGCAATGATCTTTTTGACCTTAGACCTGATCGAGTTAGCTAAGGAGTCTAGACATCTTACAGCATTTATTACTCCTCAAGGGCTATATCTGTTTACTAGAATGCCATTTGGTTTGGCTTCAGCTGCTTCCGTTTTTCAAAGAGCAACGTTCCATATTTTCAGGGACAGTGATCAGTATGTCAACTTTCAGGCTGACGTCTTGATATTATCTAGAAACAAAGAGGAACATTTGCGTCACCTGATTGAAGTCTGTAACAGGTTGGAATATCATGATTTAACACTCAAAGGAAACAAATGCAAATTGTTTAAGAACTCTGTGGAGTATCTAGTTCATACTCTATCAGGTGATGGAGTAGTGACAAAACAATCTAATGTTGAAGCTATCGTTAATGCTCCTGCTAAGAAGGAGGAGTTATCATCATTTGCTGGCATGTGCAAGCAGTATAGCAAATTCATTGAAAGTTTTGCTACCAAAATGAAGCCTTTGAGAGCTTTGTTGAGACACAATGTGGCTGATGAATGGTTGGATACCCAACAGATGGCTTTTAGTAACATAAAACAGGATATTGTGAAGGCAGCCACATTGAAACCATTCTGCATGAAGAAAAAGTGTGTGATTATGGTGGACGCAGGTTTGTATGGGGTCGTGGGGTACTATCTCAGAGATGTGGTAAAGATGAATGGAACGTTTCATTTGCCTCTCATTCTCTTATGAAACAAAGCGCAGATATGCTGTCATTGAGAGGGAGTTACTTGCCTGCATGTGGGCAGTTGAACACTTTACGAACTATGTTTGGGGCAGTAGATTTGTGCTGAGAACTGACCATAAGCCGTTGGTGAACATCTTATCCCCTGGAGGGGTTGGAATTCCATGGCGCGAATTGCCAGACTTGCTTCCAGACTTCAAGAGTATACCTTCAGTACTGACTATGTACCTGGGAAGAGTAATGTGACTCCTGACTTTTTGTCACGTCTTCCTTGTCAACTAAGTGATGTTAAAAGTGAGGAGAATTTGATATGATTGCTAGTATGAAAGACGTCATATATGGAGAGTTTGAAGGTATTTCTGAAGAATGTTGGAAAGAATGTGAGAGGACGGATGAACTGTGGCAGGAGATGAAGAGGTGTGTAGTAGAAGGTTGGACAAATATAAAAAAGTGAAGTCTGAGATGAAGTCTATGTACAAAGGAACTAGAGACAGAAGATGATTTGTTATTTAAAGGGGAAAATGTGTTCCTTCCGTAGGGATCTGTGATACCTTTCTCAGGTTGGCACACAACGGGCACCCGGGGATGTCTGTCATGAAGCCATTAGTAAGGATTCATTTTTGGTGGCCGGGTATGGACAGGATGATAGATCGGACGGTAAGGAGTGTGACATTGTGGAAATCGCAGATAATCTGTTAGCATGAGCTGAAGCCATTTTTGGTTGTGGCGTCCATTTTGTTAGCCATGTGTTAGCCATGTGCTTCTCCCGCCTTCACTGTTGCTTGCCTTTCTATTCTGCTTGAGTCATCAATTGTAGTTAACTCCTTCAGTACTGAGCCAGAGCAATGTATGCTCATAAAGGCCTGTAGCTGCTAGAATGCACCTGTTTTAGAATGTAACTGTCAGGCTAGTCCAACTGATGTAAGCAGTTCTGTTTCTCCTCCCACTCTGCTGACAAAGTGGTTTCTATCTGTCCATGTTAGTCAATAGCTATTCCTGTGTATGCCTGTACCTCCCCTTTGAGTCTCCATGCTTACTCAGCTGTAAACAGGGTATATAAGACCCTTGGTTTCTGTATTCTATGGACTACCTCCTACAGTGCCTGAGGGTGCTGTATTGATGTAGTCCCACTCATGAGAGATTAATAAACTTGTTATTTGATATTCCAGCTTCCGTGCCAGTCTCTACTTTGTTGGTTTAAGGACCAGTGGACAGATAAGAGTGAACCCCTGCACCAGTGGGCCCCTAAAAAGGCTCATTTCCACAACATGTGTGCATTGAGTAAAAAAATGTTGAAAGTAAGTGTGCCTCCTTTAAAGAATGTTGAGTGGGCAGAATTGCCATGGCAAAACTGGCTTTCGATGTGTCGGGACCTAAATGGTTCCTGCCCGCGGTTGTACGTTTTGCTTTGGTATTAGTTGACTATCATTCAAAATGGCCAGAGGTCAGGTTTGTCTCACAAGCTACCACCAGTGCTGTTATTGAATTCTTAACCCCTTCGCTGCTAGGCCTTTTCCCCCCCCTGTGCTAAGCCTTTTTTTGGCTATTTGGGGTAGTTCGTGCTTAGGCCCCTGTAACTTTTTGACCGCATAAGGTATCCACGCTAAATTTGCGTCTTTTTCTTCCAACACCATGGGGATTTTAAAGCTACCCAGGGTTTGTTGATTCCCCTGGAGGGGACCCAGAAATTAGCCAAAATACAGCTAAAGTTTAATTTGTTTTGGAAAAATGGGAAAAAGGGCCTGCAGATGAAAGCGTCTGGTTTTTTCCCTGCAAATAGTATCAACAAAGAGTTTGTTGTGCTGAAATCACCATCTTCCCAGCTTTCAGGGACTGACAGACGCTTTTCAGAAAACCTCATTTTTTACACAGTTTTGGCATTTTACTGGGACATAACCTATTGTTGCTATTTTTTGTGCTTTCAACCTCCTTCCAGTTAATGGTAGAAATGGGTATGAAAGCAATGATGGATCCTGAAAAGCTATACATTTCTGAACAGTAGACGAAATTCTGAATTCAGCAAGGGGTCATTTGTGTAGATCCTTCAAGGTGTTCTTATAGAAACTAACAGTTGAAAATAGAAACAATTGAAAATTAGTTAAAAAAAAAAACAGCCATTTGTGCCATCGTTTTCAGGTGTAACTTCTTCTAAGTATGACAAATTTTTTAAAGCAGTATACCATTACATTTGCTGGACCCTTCTGATCGTGGGGATATATAGGACTTGTAGGTTCACCAAGAACCCGAGGAACCCAGAGCCAATAACTGAGCAGCTTCTTGCAATGGTTTTTTATTGTGTACCGGGTATTTAGCAATTAATTTGGGAAAATATAAACAGGGAAAAATCGGTATGAAAGACACCTATGTATTTCTGAAAAGGGAACAAAATATAGAGTTTAGAAACAGTAGCTATTTGCACATCTCTGAAATTGTGGGTACCCATACCAGCATGTGAATTATAGGACATTTTTCAAAGTGACTTCTTTTTTACATATTGTCTTACGTTTGGAAGGCAGAAATGCATTGAAAGTCAATAGGTAATAACAGTTGCTCTACAATTCTGTGTTCCCCTAAGCCTCCCGATAAAAATGGTACCTCACTTGTATGGGTAGGTGTAGTGCCCGGGACAGGAAACGTCCCAAAACGCAATATGGACACACCACATTTTCACAGTGAAAACTGGCCCTTTTTTTGCAAAGTGCCTAGCTGTAGATTTTGAACCCTAGCTCTGCCGGCACCTAGGGAAACCTAGCAAGCCTATACATTTTTGAAAACTAGACACCCAGGCGAATCCTGAATGGGGTGACTTGCCTGGCTCTCACCAGGTTCTGTTACCCAGAATCCCTTGCAAACCTCAAACTTTGTAAAAAAAAAAACACATTTTCCTCACATTTCTGTGGTGGAAAGTTCTGGAATCTGCGAGGATCCACTAAATTCCACCCACCCCGCATTCCCCAAAGTCTTCCGAGAAAAATGGTACCTCACTTGTGTGGGTAGGCCTAGTGCCCGCAGCAGGAAACGGCCCAAAATGCAACATGGACACACCACATTTTCACAGTGAAAACTGACCCTTTTTTTGAAAAGTGCCTAGCTGTAGATTTTGAACCCTAGCACTGCCGGCACCTAGGGAAACCTAGCAAACCTGTACATTTTTGAAAACTAGACACCAAGGGGAATCCAGGATGGGGTGACTTGTGTGCCTCTCACCAGGTTCTGTTACCCAGAATCCCTTGCAAACCTCAAACTTAGTTTAAAAAAACATTTTCCTCACGCTTCTGTGATGGAAAGTTCTGGGATCTGCGTGGATCCACAAAATACCACCCACTGGGCATTCCCCAAAGTCTTCCGATAAAAATGGTACCTAACTTGTGTGGGTAGGCCTAGAAACCGCATCAGGAAACGGCCCAAAACGCAACGTGAACACACCACATTTATACAGTGAAAACTGACCCCTTTTTTGCAAAGTGCCTAGCTGTGGATTTTTAACCCTAGCTCTGCCAGCACCTAGGGGAAACCTAGCAAACCTATACAGTTTTTAAAACTAGACACCCAGGGGAATCCAGGATGGGGTGACTTGTCTGGCTCTCACCAGGGTCTATTACCCAGAATCCCTTGCAAACCTCAAACTTTGTCCAAAAAAACCACATTTTCCTTACATTTCTGTGGTGGAAAGTTCTGGAATCTGCATGGAGCCACAAATTTCCTACCACCCAGCATTCCCCCAGGTCTCCCGATAAAAATGATATGTCAGTCGCGTGGGTGGGTCAAGTACCCGCGACAGGCAAGGGCCCAAAACGTATTGAGGAGATATCAAAATTACCTATCACAAAACAACCTGGTTTTGCAAGAGGGGTCTCCTGGGTTTTTGGCCCCGGGCTCGGCGGCCATCTTGGGAAACCTACCAAACCCACACGTTTCTGAAAACTAGACACCCGGAGGAGTCCAGCGAGGTATGGCTTGCGTGGGTCCCCCAACGTTTTCCTACCCAGAATCCCCTGCAAACCTCAAAGTTAGCCGAAAAAATCACCTTTTTCTCAAATGTTTGTGTGGGAAAGTTGTGGGATCACCGGGCTGACACAAATTTCCTCCCACACAGCGTTCCCCTAGGTCTCCCGATAAAAATGGTACCTCACTCGTGTGGGTGGGTCAAGTACCCGCGACAGGCAAGGGCCCAAAACATATTGCGGAGGCATCAAAATACCTATCACAAAACGATCTGCTTTTCCAAGGGGGGTCACATGAGTTTTTGGTCTCGGGCTTGGCGGCCATCTAGGGAAACCTACCAAACCACACATTTCTGAAAACTAGAGACCCGGGGGATTCCAGGGAGGTATGGCTTGCGTGGATCCCCCAAGGTTTCCCTACCCAGAATCCCCTCCAATCCCCAAATTTTGCTGAAAAAAAATTAATTTTTCTTAAATTTCTGTGTGGAAAAGTTGTGGGATTACCGGCCTGACACAAATTTCCTACCACCCAGCGTTCCCCCAGGTCTCACGATAAAAATGGTACCTCACTTGTGTGGGTGGGTCAAGTACCCGTGACAGGCAAGGGCTCAAAACATATTGTGGAGACTTAAAAACTACCTATCATAAAACGAACCGCTTTTGCAAGGGGGGTCACATGAGTTTTTGGTCCCGGGCTTGGCGGCCATCTAGGGAAACCTACCAAACCCACACATTTCTGAAGACTAGAGACCCAGGGGAGTCAGGGAGGTATGGCGTGCGTGGATCCCCCAACGTTTCCCTACCCAGAATCCCCTGCAAACCTCAAATTTTGCTGAAAAAATCAAATTTTTCTCAAATTTCTTTGTGGGAAAGTTGTGGGATTACCGAGCTGACACAAATTTCCTACCACCCAGCGTTCCCCAAGGTCTCCCGATAAAAATGGTACCTCTGGGGGGGGGGGGCAGATCAGGGGCTACTGCCCCCATCTGTCTCCTGGGGGGCAGAAAGACTGTGGCATTTTTTGGGGGGTAGTGGGAGCATTGGCATGCCCATTCTGGGCAGCCCACACCCCTAAATTAAAACAAAAATATTCCCAGATGCCTATTGGGCTTTCTGCCCCCCCCCCCGGGAGACAGATAAGGGACTTTTGCCCCTATCTGCCTCCGGGGGGGGGCAGAAAGACTGTGGTATTCTTTTTTGGGGTGGGGGCATTGGCATGCCCATTCTGGGCAGCCCCCACCAATACGTATATAAAAAAAAATCCCTGGTGCCTTGTGGGCTTTCTGCCCCCCCCCCTCAGGGGGCAGATCAGGGGCCACTGCCCCATCTGCCTCCTGGGGGGGCAGAAAGACTGTGGCATTTTTTTTGGGGGGGTGGGGTCTGGGCAGCCCCCACTTCTACGTATAAAAAACCCAAAAATACCCTGGTGCCTAGTGGGCATTCTGCCCCCCCAGATCAGGGGCTATTGCCCCCATCTGCCTCCTGAGGGGGGCAGGAAGTCTTTTGCCTTGTTTGGAGGGGTAGGGTGGGGGCATTGGGATGCCCATTCTGGGAAGCGCCCACCCCTGGCCTATGAAAAAATATTCCATGGCGTCTAGAGTGTTTTCAGATTGGGTGCTACTGCCTCATCTGCCTCCCAGGGGGCGGCAGAAAGACCAGCCTTTTTTTGGGTGGGTGGGGGCATTGATATGCCCATTCTGGGCAGCCCCCACCCCTACGTATATTAAAAAAAAATCCCTGGTGCGTAGTGGGCTGTCTGCCCCCCCGAGGGGCAGATCAGGGTCTATTGCCCCCATCTGCCTCCTGGGGGGAGCAGAAAGACTTTTGCCTTCTTTGGAGGGGTAGGGTGGGGGCATTTGCATGCCCATTCTGAGCAGCCCCCACCTCTTGCCTATAAAAAAAATCCCTGGTGTCTAGGGTTCTTTCTGCCCCCCCCGGGGGGCAGATTGGGGGCTAATGTCCCCATCTGCCCCCCGGGGGGGCAGAAAGACTGTCTGTACCCACATTATATGGGGGGAGCAAAGGCCCTTGCCCAAGGGGCCGCTCCCCCCTCCCTGCTGGCTAGTGGGTGGACCCTGCTTGGGGATCGCCCTCTTGGGGTGATCCCCAAGCAGGGATCCACTAGGGAAGGGTACCATTGGAAAGGGGAGATTCTCCCCCTTCCAATGATACCCCTCCCAAGTGTTTCGGTGCTCGGGGAGCTGAGATAGCCCCACGAGCACCGAAACAATGAAACTGAAACTAAGTTCCAGTTTAATTTTCATTGCAATGATGTCAGCGCGCAATCGGCATTGCAATGAAAATGCAAATTGACCTCGGGAGGTTGGGGAAGCTCTTCCCCAACCTCCCGAGGCCAATTAAAAAAAAGGAAATCCCTCTGCTGTCTACAGCAGAGGGATTTAGTGCCCCTGTTCTCATGACGGAATGGTTCCGTCATGAGCACAGGAGCACTGGTGCTCATGACAGAACCATTCCGTCATGAGCACCGAAAGGGTTAAAGGAAGTGTTCTCTAGAGAGGTTTGTCCATCTACTTTGACAATGGTGTTCAGTTGACTTCCAAGGAAATGGATGCATTTATCAAACATTGTGATATTAGGCATGTGACCACTTCTTTATATGAACCTCATGAAAACGCACAAGTGGAAAGATTTAACTGTTTGCTTAAGGGATGAAGGAAGTGACCCGATTAGGGCCACCCAGGTCACTCGCGACCACCTCTCAGCCTTCCATACAAATGAAGAGTCGGTCAGACAGTAGAGAACACAAACCAAGAATATTTATTCAGGTACACTCGAGCGGAGTCCAGTCTGACCAGCCTCCTGGGATTGCTGCAGAGGGACTGACTTCAGCAAACATGTTGATACATTATGTACAATTCGGAACCAACAAAGACACGCTCAGACTGGAAATTTCCAGTTGGAGGCAGCTAAACAAAGAGGGTACAGAAGGATGAGTTTCGATCCTGAGACTGGGCACACACTATCTCTACACCAAGGTCGTTCTGCCTGTGCCCGGCGCTCTAGAGGTGGGAGCAGGCCTATCTAGTGGGAAAGGTATGCGCTAATAAGAACAATGTAGTCATTAGTACAGCAGGACTCAACCTTGGAGAAACGAAAACTATCGCAGCTGCTTTTGCAGGGGCAGAAAGAGGAGTTAATTTCGATCATAGCTCAAAATGGCGGCTAAACAAAAAATGGTGCCGCGAATGCTAACTTAAGACGTGTAATGCAGAAACAACACAGCTAAAACATTTTTATTCCAACAGACCCTCCTTTTAGCATTCGCTAAACCTTTTTGTTACTATCTAGAAACAAATAACATATTGCAAAAATAAGATCCATCACTATAAGCTGGAGAATACAAAGCCAATATTCAAAAATACCCTCGTCAATTTGCATAATTTCATCAATGTGCTTCTGCAACATGATCGCAGCATTAGTATCATGAACGGATATTTTTGGTTTAGGTGTCAGAGCACTTACACAATAGGTGCAACAAGCCGGGAGACAGTGTATGCAGAGACAACATGTAAAGATGATACCGGCAACTACAACCAAAAAGATAAGGATCTTCCAACCCCATGTTGTCAGCATATTCCAGAGCCACCCCGATAGTGTCCAGGTACCTTTTTTTTTTTTTTTTTTACTTTTTTTTTTTTTAAAGTCCTCATTTTGCTAACTCTCTTGTTGGGATTCCTCTTATCCCTCTAAACCCAAGGGGGAAGCGAAAAGGGAGGAAGAGTAGCACCCCACAAGAATACTGCTGTTTCCACTTCCATCTCCTACACACACGAGGGCCATGGAGGAATACTGGAGAGGCCAGGACCGACAGCATATTTGGCTTAATCATTGGACCCACTTGCCTTCTCTCTCCAATCTACCAATAGTGTCTAGATCTTGTCTTTACTTCTTGGATCGAAGGCCATATCAGATTCACTTGTATAGATGATATTCTTTAAACACTCAGTAAAAGATGGAGGGCTTTCAGATTTCTATAGCCTACAGATCTCGAGCCTCGCCAACACTATCACATAGAATATGAACTTGGAACTAACTGTGTTAACCTGATCTTCTTCTTGATTAAGTCCAAAAAATATCAGGCGAGGACTTACCTTGATCTGTTTACCAAGTATTTCCCCGAGAAAATTACAAACCGAAGTCCAGTAGGGCATAATTTTTGGACACTCCTTAAACAAGTGCAGTGTCCAGGTACCTGTCTTTTGATGTATGTCTGTTGAAATTCTATGCAATTTTTGTATGGCTGTATACACACTAAAGGCGTGGTCAGGTATGTAAACGCAATAGCTGCTGCCAATAATGCGACAGGCCCCTCCCCGATCACCGAGGATGACGTCTAACACTATCCAGTTCTGTAAGGTAACTAACCTCGAAGCCTGGAGCACGGTGGTAATGATTGTCAATATCCCAGCTGTTGTATTAATAACCCCGTCCACAACTCTTGTTAGCCGACGAAGCTGAAGACTATTAGCCATGGGGCCCCAGAAAGGTAAGAGACCCCGTGCAGCATCGTCAAACTCTTGCCAGGTGGTATCTGTCTGATCTATATCCGCAGTCTCAACAACCCTTCTGACTCGAGGCAAGTATATACTCCTACGTTGCAGCCGATGGTCCTTATGGTAATTGGACGGGGCAACATACACAAGGGGAAGAAGGAAAGAGAGGTAACATCTGCCAGACCACCTCCTCGGAAGCCAGACGTGAGCTTGAGATCCACAGACAAAATAGACATTCCGGGGTAGTATTAAGGGTGGACTATTAATTGTGCTCAGTCTATAGGTGAGGTTGCATACACTTTCCCCCACCTGTACCTCTCCTGTCCCCTGGACACAGAAATTAGCTGTTGTGTTAACCACGGACACCGGCATCGGTTTGTCCTTAGTAACATTACGATCTTAGAAAGATTGGAAGTAGTCAGATGTTTTAAACCTTTGGAAATCAGCCATTTCCATCCTAAGCCACGTTTCGTTCTTTTTTTATCATATATTCTTATACAGGATTTCGGGGATAATGTACCGTAGGTCCCATTTCCTGACTGTCCTATAGGAGTAAATCCGTGATGAAAACGTACATACTCTACCACAGTACAAGAGTCAGCAGATGTCATAACCTGAGTAGAGTGGTGGAAATGATGGTGCACCATAACAAGCAATTCAAACCAACCTTCGCAGCTACCAATATATGACAATGGCATGGACAACAAATTATCACTCTTGTGAGTAACTGAGGGAAGCAATCCACAAACCCACTAACTAGTTGTATTGGACACATCATGGGCTTGATGCAACATCTGTATAAATACATTGTCTTTATAAGTCTTTCTATGCTCCCCTTTGTGAGGGGCCAAAGTAACAAACATATGCTCAGGGGAAGTAGGCGTTGTACGAACCAAGGAATGTACAGAATACTTCTCCTCCAGAAACCAAGCTATTCCAAGTGCAGTTATTAATACAATCACAATAATCACTATGAAAACTATTTTACTCTTGGTGGACTCAACCCCGCGCTGGGCGCGGTGGTGCAAATGGCTGTTCTTCCTCACCAATAGGTCGACCAAACGGATACATTATGAAACAAGAAGAGGAATGCAATAAAACTGATAACAGAGGCAATTGTTCCCAGTGTCCGTCTGAGCCTCACTGGTACAGGCTCCTATTTTTCATCTACGTTGGCGCTCTTGAGCACCAGCGGTGGAGCTGCTCAGTTCTAGCTCTCGATGAACCCTGCGTCGCACAGGATAGTGTACCCCCCTTCTAGCGAACACATTCGAATTATCCTGTCCAATGTCAGAACAGTGCACCAATCTCGCCTCTCCCTAAACTAACACCGTTGGTACTATAGCAAAGCACACCCTAACTTGCACAGTCCATCCCTAACTAATCTGACTTCTCCTTTGGTGCACCATTCCTCAGCCGAGGGCGCAAATTCTACCTGGTCTCTCCAGGCACAGAGGGGTCGGTAAACAGGGGCTCTTTAATGGCACGAATCTCCGTAGGGACCGCTGCATTCAGCACGTCATCATTCTCTGCATCTGTTTGGGTCCATGTAAGCTTTGCGTTGCCAAAAGGGACGAACTGGGGCACTTGTTCACACTCAGTGTCCCCAATGCCGTCCCTTACCCATTGATCATAAGGTAAGGGTAAAGGTATCCTGCGGCAATGACTGGAATGGATCCAATTCTTACGGCCGGCGATTTTGACAGCGGTCTTGGTTGCAAGAAGCACCTGCTCGGGCCCCTTCCAACGGGGCTCCAAGCTCTTCTTCAGCTGAAAATCTCGGAGCAACACCCAGTCCCCAGGCTGGATGTTATGACTGGGCCCCTCTGGTATGGGTGGGAGCGACTCTCGAATCTGTTGGTGAATAGAACACAGATTTTCAGTTAACTGATACAGGTAATCTGTCAACAAAGGGTACTCAATCTCTGAAAACCTGCGTGGGACGCCCTAGACATTCGCCGGGCATCCGAACACAACCTCGTAGGGTGACAATCCGGTCCTAGAATGTGCTGTAGTTCTTGTAGACAAAAGAGCTAGTGGTAAAGCATCTGGCCACTGCAACCCTGTAGTCTCCTGAATTTTTGCCAATCTCAGTTTGAGAGTACCATTGTACTTCTCAACCAAACCTGCTGACTGGGGGTGATTTGCAGCATGAAACTTCTGCTTTATGTGCAAACCGT
Organism: Calotriton arnoldi; assembly: GCA_963921515.1. Lineage (NCBI taxonomy): Eukaryota > Metazoa > Chordata > Amphibia > Caudata > Salamandridae > Calotriton > Calotriton arnoldi. Next base: position 2,692,442 of record CAWUFW010000357.1, read on the forward strand.
TGCAAACTGACTGGATAACCTTGGCATTAAAGTGACTTCCGTTATCACTCCAGATCAAATGGGGCAAGCCGAAGCGAGGAAATAACTCCTTTAGGAGTGCCTTTGCAGTCGCAATGGCCGTATTCTCTTTAGTAGGGTAAGCCTCAACCTATTTACTGAATGCACAAACAACCACCAACAGATACTTCAAATTGTTGACCCTGTCCATCTCAATGAAGTCCATTTGAAGGACCTCAAAAGGAAAAGTGGGAGGTGCAAAGTTACCGGGTGGTGTAGGGGTACCCTTACCAGGATTGTGCATCATGCACACCATGCAGTACTTTACTAAATGTAGAGCCGTCTTCGAAATGTTGTCATTTTGCCATATGGGGTCTAACAACTTGCAAATACCCTTAGCACTGATATGGGCTGGGCCATGAGCCATTGTAACAACAGGAAGAACATATGCATCTGGCAACATCCATCTCTGCTTCCCTGACTTGTCAATCCAACATCCCTCATCGTTCAATTGTGCTGTGCTTTCTTGCCACACTGCTAACTCTTCCACTGTAGCCTCACTCTGAATTTCCTTCACTTTCTCCCGTGTATCCTCAAACATGGTGACCTCGGGCACCCACCTAGCGGGACCTGCTACAAACATTCTTTTCATCTTTGTTCGGGCTGTTTCTTTAGCTGTCTGGTCTGCAAAAGCATTCCCCTTTCCCACATTGTCAGTAACTTTCCCATGGGCGCTGCACTTCACTATGGCCAATTTCTTAGGGAGTGTCAAAGCGGATAGAAGCCTATTTATAAGAGGGCCATGTTGGATCCTCATCCCATGAGAAGTAAGGAACGCTCTCTCTGCCAAAAACCGCCCAAAATTATGGGCGACTCCAAAGGCATACTGACTGTCAGTATAGATATTGACAACTAGTCCCTCACTGAATTCACAGGCTCGAATAAGGGCAACGAGCTCTGCAGCTTGGGCTGACTGATAGGGAACTTGTGATGTCTCGACTACTGTACGCAGTGTAGTAATGGCGTATGCAGCAGTTGTAGTGCCATCTGGTAACTTAAAGCAAGAGCCATCGACATATAGTTCCCCTTGAGGGTCAGATAAGGGAACATCAGTCAGGTCTACCCGTCCTTTCGTCTCTTCCGTCCGGAAGATACAATCATGTATATCAATCCCCTCATTCTCAGAAGAGAGGGGTAGTAACGTGGCTGGATTCAGAGTGGCACAGCGTTTGATCGTGATATGCTTTGCAAAGAGTGTTAGCTCGTAACCTGTCAGACGTGCACTGGTGAGGTGCTGTGTCCTGGTTTTATTCAAAAGTGTATCCACAGCATGGGGTACCATAACTGTGAGGTCAGTATCAAGTACGAGTCCAGCCGATTGTCTTATTGAGACAGCCACAGCCGCAACCGCTCTTAGACAGCTCGGGAGGGTTCGTGCGACAGGGTAAAGCACAGCAGAGAAATAAGTACACAGTCGTTGCTTATCCCCAAATTTTTGTTTTAAAACAGAAAGCGCACAACCACCCATCTCATGGATGTACAATACAAAGCATTTAGCGTAATTAGGGGTGCCAAGCACTGGAGCCGAGCAAAGCGCAGTTTTTAATTGCTCAAAAGACTGCTGACACTCTGGCGTCCAAAGCAGGGGTTCATGCACATCTTTTAGTGTTAGCACAAGCAAGGGCTTAATAAGCAGAGAATAGCCAGGTATCCACTGCCTGCAATAGGAAGTGATACCTATGAAAGCGCGCACATCTTTCTGAGTTTGCGGAACGGGCATTTTAACAATGGTACTGATGCGCTCAGGAGTCAATCTCCTACCCTCCTTTGACAGTAGGTGGCCTAAATAGGTGACCTCCTGTCGACAATACTGAAATTTTGAAAGGGATACTTTATGGCCATGTTGAGCTAAATGTAACAACAATTTAACTGTACTGTCTCTGAAACCTTGTTCTGTGTCCGAAGCGATGAGCAAGTCATCGACATTTTGGAGCAAAACATTACCTGTAGGGAGCGACAAGGAATCCAGCTGACTTTTCAATGCCTGACTATAGATACTCGGACTCTCTGTATAGCCTTGAGGAGCGCAACAGAATCTAAAGCTTCTACCAGCAAGGGCAAACCCGAACAGATATCTGCTATCAGGATGAATGGGAATACTAAAGAATGCATTCTTCAAATCAATGAAAGAAAAGAATTTAGCAGAAGAAGGAATCATTGTCAAGAGAGTCGTAATGTCAGGGACCACCGGGAACTGGGGAATTACTATTTTGTTAACTTCACGCAAGTCAATCACAAAGCGATAAACATCTTCCTGATACTCAGAGGGACCCGAAGGTGTCCATTTGAGAATGGGAAGAGTAGGGCTATTACAAACATTAGCAGTCGTCTCCTCAACCACTCCTTTCTCGATCAGATCTTGCACAATTCGTATCAAAGCTCGCTCACCTGCCTGCGGTATTTTATACTGAAGGATATGGAGTAAAATAGCACCTTCCTTGACACGGATCGAAACAGGCGGTATCTGCAACAAACCCACATCTGTGTCGCCAGTTGCCCACAGCGTGGGTGGCACATCCTTAAATTCAACAGGGAGGGGCGCATCTTTGGATAAACACTACTTAGCGCACACCACATACGGACCCACTGTCATGTAAACACCTTCCGGGGAGCAATAAATCGTAGCATGCAATTTCTTCAACAAATCCAAACCCATCAAATTCTCGCCACAATTGGACATCAACAAGAATGGTGAATCCACAGTGGAAGGACCAATAGTTAACGCAAGGGGTTTTGAAATGGGGCTCACAACCGGTACACAAGAAAAACCTACCGAAACATTTTTATGGCCAGACAGAGCCGCCCCAGGGACCAAGGAACAAGAAATAGAGCTGTTCGTCGCACCTGTATCCACCAAGAATTCCTTAGTCGAACCATGCACATCGGCACTGACGTACAGACCACATTGATCTACAGGTATCGGAACTGGTCCCTCACTCTGTCCCTGGCTGTCCTAGCTGTAAGACATTCCTGTCACCTCATCTGTGTCGTAATCATTATGATAATACTGTCCTCCCCGATGGTCATCAAAATAATTCTGGCCCGAGCGACCCTGCGGGCCACAGCATTCGTAGCCCTGTCTTGGCCACCAGCTCCACGACCCCGTCCACGAGAACTTCGTCCTCTCGGGACCGCTACCTTCTGCAGAACCACAGGACACTTGCTACGCCAGTGTCCCTCCTCCTTACAGTATGCACACTGATTCGGCCCTACAGGGGTACTATTCCTGCTGGTACGCGGAAGCTGCCGGGCCAAACCACCCCGCCCTCTACCATTCCCTCTAGAAGCCTGTTGCAACAACACCTTTGTCTTCAAATCTTTGTGCTTCTTTTCCGTCTTCTCCTTCTCCTCATTTTCCCTGTGCTTATAATACTGTGCCGTATTCAAAATAACAGAAGGGGAAGAGGTGGACCAAGTGCTCTCAGAAGCCTGTAATCGAGTCGAAATCTCAGGAAGCAAATTGGGAACGAATCTATTAACAAACAGCCGCACACCACCTTCAATCGACAAATCCTGTCCACTATAGTCCAAGAACACACCCTCAAACCGAGTGAAAAAATCCGACACACTCTCATCTTTCTTCTGGCAACAAGCCGATAGCTTGTCCCAATCAACTTTCCTCGGAGGGATGATAGAATGCATATACGTGATAATGCGGCCCAGCAATGCGAGTATCTCTGCTCTAGGCTTATCACCTGGCTTCCGTTCCTGATCCTATGCTTTAATCTGGTCCCATGTACCACCCAATTCCGCAACATGATCCTGTGTATGTACTTGTCTCCAAATATCCACCTGGACTAATAGACAAAAGAACATTTCAATATCAGCAAGCGTCATCACTGTAGATGAGGCAGCCTCAGTCAATTCTTTATAATAGGCAGTCGGATTCTTTCTAGGGTCAGGCAACTGAGTCTTAAGGGACAACACCTCACTCCTTATCCATGGAGTATAAACCCATTGTTCCTGGAAACGGGCCTCTACCCTTGGCCTGGTAACCTGATCATGCTGATCCCTTAGCTCTGGTATCTCAGGATGGTAGATAGGATGAACCTCCCTCATCGGACACTGTGATGCAGTGGTGAGGCTCCTCTCAAGCAGCCTTCCCCGATAAGCAACCAACGCCGCACATTACCAATGACATGAGCAGGCTCCATATCAGTAACATACACATGATTCCTAATATCGTATATTACCATTGAAACACTGTTCCCAAAGACCGATCAAAGTAGCCGACATTTGCTTAAGGGCGTGCTGCTGTACAAAAGGCTCATACTCTTTCATCACACTCCACACGTCTTCCACACTATAAATGGGGTTACAGGCCCACTGCGCAGCCTGATTAGCCACCACCTTTTTCTCCTCATCGCCCACATCAAATTGGACCAACGTCCGTCCCATACGCTCTTTAAATGTCGTCCAATCTCTGTTCTCAGGGCTGCGTACAGGCGTCCCACTACTGAACAATGTCAGGGAATGGAGGAACACAGTGGGGTAGCAATAGAGTGAGCAGGCACTAACGTCATTGTCGGCTGCGTCATGGGGGTAAGGGCTGGCGAAAGAGACACCGAAGCAATAGGCGTTGCAGGAGTACTAACAGTCACAGTTGCCACAGACGGCAAGGAAAGGACAGGAGGTGCCGTGGCCAAGGCTGTCTGATCAACAATAACAGAGGCAGAAACAGCTAGGGCAGAAGAACCGGGTAGCTGGGCCTGTGGGGGAAGAGCGGGATATGCCCTTTGCGGGGCATACGGAGGTGGGGGTAGAGTATCTAACAATTGTTCCACAAACTTATCATTTTCTTCATGGGCCACATAAGATTTATCTACCAGTAATCAAAATCTCCTATCCGCCTGTTCAATCCCTATCTCTTGCTTTTCTCTATCATGCGCTACAGCTTTCTGAGTCAATGTTTGCATTCTCCCCTTCCGGGCCTCTTTCTCTGCTTTCATCTGTCTCTGTTTAGCCTCCTTTTGCCATGTTCTGAGGGAATCAAACATAGACTGTCTACTTCTTCTTGCAAATAACTTCTCCTGTCAAAAACAATTATTTGTTCATCAAAAGTACCCGTCAACGGCCATTGCAACTCGGCATTGTCCCTCGTATATTTGTGACATAGCGTACTAAACATAATGGGGCCAAGACCATGCTTCACATACATGTCAAAATTCGGAGTGCCTTCCGGAGGCGCTGGCTGACTTTCTTCCAGTCTAGCATCAGCAGAACAACAACAACAAAAAGAAACCAAAAGCCGGCTGATCCCAGGCATTTTCAAAAGTAAGCCAAATTCTTTATGTTGCCTGGCAAAGTGTTCACAAACACTTTGTATCCAAATTGGTCCTCGGACCGTACCAAATACAAACTAAAATCGGTCCTCAGACCGTACCAAAAACAAACCAAAATGGTCCCATATCCACAAAGAACCAAAACAAACTCACCTCGTGCACACAGGTCAAACAAATTTATTCTCCACGGCCGACTCTTCGGACCAAACGGTCAGATCCAAGGGTTTTGCCATTCAGGACCCCAGTCGGGATGATCTCTGGGCGAAGCACCGACCGGTCAGACAGATGGGGCAGCTGCGAGTTCAAGAACTCTCTCGTGCAGGGATCCCTGGTCCGCCCGTCCGACCCGACGATGGCCCGACCTCTCCACCTGTCCTCGGACGAGGATGGGTCACCCGATGGGGTCCCTGTTCGGGTGCCAACTGAAGGAAGTGACCCGATTAGGGCCACCCGGGTCACTTGGACCACCTCTCAGCCTTCCATACAAATGAAGAGTCGGTCAGACAGTAGAGAATACAAACCAAGTATATTTATTCAAGTACACTTGAGCGGAGTCCAGTCTGACCAGCCTCCTGGGATCGCTGCAGAGGGACTGACTTCAGCAAACATGGTGATGCATTATGTACAATTCGGAGCCAACAAAGACTCGCCCAAACTGGAAATTTCTAGTTGGAGACAGCTTAACAAAGAGGGTACAGAAGGATAAGTTTCGATCCTGAGACTGGGCACACACTATCTCTACTCCAAGGTCGTTCTGCCTGTGCCCGCCGCTCTAGAGGTGGGAGCAGGCCTATCCAGTGGGAAAGGTATGCGCTAATAAGAACAATGTATTCATTAGTACATCAGGACTCAACCTTAGAGAAACGAAAACTATCACAGCTGCTTTTGCAGGGGCAGAGAGAGGAGTTAATTTCGATCATGGCTCAAAATGGCAGCTAAACACAAAATGGTGCCATGAATGCTAACTTAAGATGTATAATGCAGAAACAACACAGCTAAAACATTTTTATTCCAACAGGGATATGTTGTGGAGGCACATGGTCGTTGTGGAGATTGGAATAACACAATGAGGGAAAGGTTATGGATGTTCCGTATAACTCCGCACACTAGAGTAGAAATTAGTCCTTTTAAGTTATTGAAGGGTAGGAATCCTGCATCCCGTTTGTGTCCATGGTGGTTTAAGGAGAGATGGAGTGGAGTTGGAAAAGAGTGTGATGTAAAAAATGTAGCAGAAAGAGTTAGGTGGAAGTAGAATAAAACCAAAGAATAGTATGATAAAAATTAGAAGACTAAACCTCATGGTATTGTATTTGGGGACTGGGTGAGAGTTCTGAAACCAGGCCTTATGAACAAAGGAGTGTCCAAATTTGAAAAGGCCATGAAAGTTATAAAACTTTTTACAAACTTTGTTATCACTCAGGATGGCAAAGTATGGAATGCCAGAAAGATTGCCAAATGTACCAAACCTGTAGGTGACCACAGTGTTAATGTGGATGGAAATAAAGCTGAGAGAGAGTTCATGGTGGGGTGTAAGGACAGGAGTTTGGAGAGTGGTCCAGAGGGTGATGTTGGGAATCATGGTGGAACGCCTGAACTTGGTAAAGGCTCAGTGGCGCACTGCGTCAAGAGAACAAGTAGAAACTGCCATACCCCTAGGAAGTATGCTAATTTTGTTAAATTAGTATTTTGTTTTCTTTTACTATATTTTTAGGTTGCATTGTACATAGTTGTTGTCTAGTTTGCTTTAGTAAAAAAGGGAGATGTGTTATATGCTTACACATGCATGCCTTGCATGTGTCATGTTTATATTTGAGCAGCATTCTGCATTCCATAGGAATATTTCCTATGGAATGTTGGATGCTCTTCAGTTGTATTTGCAGTCGCTTCTTGGTGAGTGTGTTTGCTGTGCTGCTGCAATAAACGTCTTCAAACTTATCCTGGATTTGGACTTTTTTCTTCATTACAAGCTCATTGTTTTGATTTACTCGTGAGCAAGTGTTACTCAAAGTGTCTCACATTTAGCAGTGGAATGTCAGTCATTCACACACTGAAACCATAGAAATGTCACTCAAAAGCCACCTGAAAACTTGGCACTATCTAAGATTACCAGAGCCCTCCAGGTCACCGGTTTTCATTTTCGGGGAAGTCCAAATTGCTCATTATATGTGAGCTAAGACTAGAACGTGCAAAATGCACCAGCCTGTTAAATGTTAGCCCAGGACCAGAAACTAGGCATCTGTGAGACATCTGGAAACATTGCCCATGAATTACATTAATCTTGGCGGAGAATTGTCCAAATAGTATTGTAATAAACGTGCCATCGCTTGCAATGTGTCAGAGTCGGTGGGGTTAATGTTCACAAGCTACTTGCATGCCTTGGTGGATTTTAACACAGTTCGCCATCGTATTAAAAGCGATCCCATGCGCAAATATTGTACTCCAGGTTCACAGCGATCTCTTCCTTATGTTCTACTTTTATTGTCGGCCCTACCTAAATTGAAGAGAACCACAGTCATTTCAGCAAGCAGTAGTCCTCATGCTCATAGAGTCAACCGTCGCAGTCCCACAGAAACAAGGGGAGGTTGTGTGGGATGTTGGGGGCACACACAATATTATCTCTTATACCATCCCCAACAAGCCTGAATACCCCTCTTACCTGAGTGTGGTCCAGCGTTTCTCCAACCTCCTCCGACACCATGTTTACAACACATGTGTAACCCTCAGTAGCAATTGCACAGACGATAAACATTTGTATGTATGTAATGTGGTATTTGTATAGCACAAATCTAGCCAAAAGGCTCAGAGCACTATACAAGCTCATAGACATGCAGAAAGTTGGCAAGTAATACAAGAGTTAGCTGGTTTGTGAACAGTTAATGCATTGTGTTGTATTTTTCTGTAAAGTACTCCTTCCTAAATAGGAGCAGCGTTGCGGCAGTCCTGATGAATAAGAGGATGTTGTTCCAGATTCCAGGTTCTTCACAGATGGAAAAGGTCTGCTGTCATGTTTAAAAAAAATTCCACTTCTTAGTCTGCAGTCTGATGGTGTTAAGTCTCATGCCCTGTATCCATCTCGGCTAGCAAGCTTACCTGTGGACAGTGGCGGCTCGCATAGGGCGTACTGCGTGGCGGTTTGGCGGTGCAGCGGGCGGGGGAGGGGCCGGGTGGGGGGTAGTAAACTCGGACATACGACGGAACGGAGGAACGCGTTCCTCCGTTCCGTCGTATGTCCGAGTTTACTACCCCCCACCCTGCCCCTCCCCCTCCCCGCCCTACCGCCCCGCATCATGCCCTATGCGAGCCACCACTGAGTGGAAGACATTTTCCTGCACTACTCCCTACAAGCCAGTCCTTCAAAGCTCCTATTTCAATCCTATTCACAATCTCTTTCACAATCTCACTTTCCATCTCCACTCCCCCATCTTCTCATACGCAACTGATAGGAAATGCAACCAGCTGCCCTCATTCAGACTCTGGAAAAATTATAAAATAGGGGAGGGAAATGTGCAATAGATATGGGTGAGCCAACAAATCAAAAGGGAGAGCCGAGCCAGAGCTGAGGCAAAGGTCTGGCTCGGCTCTTAGAGCCTGTGCACGAGCCGAGCCGAGCCCTGAAAATGTTTCCATGCAAATCATAAAAAACATCATGTAAAATATAATAAATTCTCTTCAAATTTTTTTTATTTTTATTTCCTTAACATGTGGAAGCTTTGATATTAATATGTCACATTATAGCACTGCACTGAGAAGTGCTTATTAAAAGTGATAGTTTTTAAACATTAACCATCAGTGGACTAAGAGGCAAGACAGTTGTAATGCAAGCCCTGTATGTGGCCTAGATTATTACAGAGCAACAGTATAGTCTATTAAATCAAACACAAAAGGTTTTTGTACAGCTGGTGCTCTGAACTCATATATTTGAAAGTGCTTTTGTACGCGATAATGAAGAAAAAGGATTTTTGGTGAAATAAAATATTTACCGAAGATGACACAATTTAAGTGGGGAAGCCACGATTTCTCCAGGTTTTCAGATTTTATTCTGCACAAATCAACAATTAAATGGGTATCTGTTTTCCGTATGTTAAGACTTTGTTTTTAGCTCTTTGTGGATTTTTCTGAAGTTTTTATATAGCTCGATCTCAACCCGCATTACATGAGCGCCACTTACATTACACAATTTCCTATTTATTGTTTATAGGCATGGGGAGATGATGAAGTGATTTGCCCAGAATCACAGGATATTGAGCCCACGCCGAAACTCGAACTTGGTTCCCCAGTTCTAAAGTCAGCAGCTCTGGCCTTAATGCTACATCCTGGGTAGAGGAGAGGTGGCAGGCAGAAGCCACATGAAAGCTTGGCTCGATATGGGCTCAAGGTTCCAACAGCTCCTCGAGGTGAGCCAGGCTTCAGGCTTGAGCCTGGCTCGAGCTATCAGTGGCCCGCCCACCTCAAATGTACATTGAAGACAGTAATGGATGAAATTGCAGGCCAAACTGAAAGTGTTGATTTTCACCAACTTGAAAAAAAAAATGCAAAAAAAACTCCTCCAAATCCGCCTCTCCATCAGGATGTCACTTGCAACTTGCTCCGAAAAGGGGTCTCATAAGATTTGCTTATTTAAGCCTTATCTTAAACATTGGCTTCAGTGGTACACAGTAAATGAGTCGGAACTGACCGACTGACTGAGTAAAGACCTGGCAAATCATTCAGACAATGAATCACTTATGAAACAAGAGGTGAGCACGCGCTCTCTTCCACTGTCTGGTCCAGGCACAATTAATTCCCTGGTGTAATTGCCTTAAACACCAGCTATCCTGGGAAAGCTGACACATCGGTACTCAAATACATTGTTTAAAGCCAAAGGCATGACCAAAACACGCCTGGTTCATGACATTATTTTAAACGTGGTGCTCTGTATCAAATAACAAGACTGGCCATTTTTACACTAAGCTGCCTGTTGCAAAACTGTTCAACAACTAATGCTCAAATGGCCGAAGAATGTTATACCTGATGGCAAGGAGGATATGTGTATTATTGCTTACAAAACAAGAGGTGCAGTATCATGTTAATATATTACTTTATAAGACGAGATGTTGGTGGTGGTTAACCTTTCTAACCTCTGCCATAAAACCCGACGAGTGTCTTCCTAATGTATTGCATAAGGGTCATTAGATAACATCCCTGGGCAGTTACCTGGTTAATCATTGGTTCTCCTGGGTCTCCAAAAAAAGTTACAAGCTCGAGACCAGAGCTTCACCTTGTTCATGCCATATGTGTGAAAGGCTTTTCAAGAGTCTGGAAATTAGTGATCCCTGTCGGAGGGCCAATGAGGAAAACGGGTATGCTTTATGAAACATTAACAGTAAATGGTGTCAAGGTCCTCTGGTATGTCTGTTTTTTGTGTGTAGTGGCACTTTCAGATTACAGTCCCAGCCAACAAAGTGAAGGGTCCCTATAAAGGGCCTGAAAGACCCCTGAGTCGTCTATGCAGCGATTATACAGTGGAAGGAGATTTGATCCCATAGTTTAGCAGTGAAATTGGATGACTTTAGCCCTCCTTACAAGTTAGAGGGTCGAAACAGGTGTTTCTGGCTAAATCAAACGTATGAATCATGTGGTATTGCCCCTTGCAGTATTGTCACATGGTGTAATATCATATTTGATACCATGGACAATTCCACAAGTTCAAACCTGGTAAAACATGCCTCCAGAAAAAGGTGCGAATTTGGGACTTTCACACAGACATTTGTGCAGTACACTAGTTTCCACATGGTAGTCCCCATTCCAGATGTGAACCCGCGAGTGGCCTTTAATAGGTGCACTAATACTGCCTATCAGTAATGTTGCGTGTGGGTTCCACATATAAGACATTGATTCGTTTTCATGTCTATGTTAATGACTGGTCTCAGTTTCAATTTGCTCTGATTGGAAATGGTTCAAGCTCTTTTCCTCATTTTTGTGTAGTTTTCCTCTCACGTATTGTGGTAGGAAACTACTAAAATGTAACTGTTGATACATTTGTTTTGGTCCTTGTATTCTTTTTTCTTTGACTGTATTGCTTTTATAATTGGTGCTCCTTGCATGCTCCCACACCCCCTCAAAGTAAGTCTTCAGGTAATCCTACATTGGTAATATGTGAGAGAAGGATCTTTTAAGACAATCTTTGGTTTCACTTTGTGGGAGTGGTCCTGGCAAGGGTTGTATACCAGAATATTGTCTTTTAAATATCGATCTAGTCATAATATCGACTAATGCAGTCTCTCCATAGTAAGTATAGATTTAGTACTCTTAACTCCACAGCTAACTTTGCACTATACTGATAGTATTACATTGTATTACCCCTACAAATTCCGGCATACATTTTCATAAATGCTTCATAAATGGTGATTTTAGTATTGTTAGCACCATTCATACAAAAGTCGAAGATCTACTCACACAGATTTTGACTTACATTGAGAGTAAACTTCTGACTTTTCTGGAATGCACAAAAGATTCTAGGTGTACACTTGTGGGGATATAGCAGCTGCCAGTTCCCAGAAGTACCCCTGCAAATCTTTGTGAATTCCCGTTTATGACTGTGTGAATCCATTTCTGCCTGTGTGAATTCTCAAGCTGTACATTGATGCATACGACAATATATTGCATGAGTGGATTTTGGCTTTCAAATTGTGTCTCTTTTTTTCACCACAGGGAAAATATTTTGTTTTTTATGGAGAAACATCTTCTCATGCACACCACCAATGTCGAGGCTGCCCTCCATCCGTTATCGCCATGGAAATAGACTGACTGCTTCCTCTGTCTATGCTGGAGTAAATCTCTGATCATTTCTAAGGTGGGACTGAGAAATGTTTGTGAATACCCACTAACAGGTAATTTGCAGGTGTTCACAAACTTTCCTAGGCATTCCCGTTCTTGACTGCCACTGCCCAGCCCTGAGTGATTTACACAAATGAAAAAGAAAAGGTGAGTACATTTTTTACTAATCCATTGTGACTCACAAACTTCATTCTCTTAAAAATGGGCCATTTGCACATGCATGAACCAGTGCATTTGTAAATGTTGCCTTGAACGTTGTTGTTCGCATTTCTTTCAAAAGCGACAGTTTAATTTGTGATTTTATTTTCTCATTCTCGGTTCACCTTAGACACAGTTCCTTTCAAACATTCCTTCACTGACAGCCTTTGTGGGTCACAGGCATGTTACTAGTGAACTTGATTTGAATCCATGTTGATTGGCATCAGTACTTGCCACCATCTGTTGCTCAATCTCACGGTACAATCCGTTATTAATTGCTGGAAATATACCATCAATGTTGAAATCTGTTTTTAATTAAAATGAACCTCTAATGTCTAGCTCTTGCCAGTGTGGGTATTTTTTGCACACTGCAGCAAGAAAGGAGGAAGGGAAGCCACAGTTCATGTGAAAATATTCTGAAACTGTATCACTCGAAGTCAATCTCAGCAACTCGGTCAATAGTTCGTCCAAATCAAAAATAATACACATTCCATATCACTCACATTTCATTTGCATTCTGAAGACTTAAATATAAGCTTTTAAAATATGTAGAAGGACTCTCAACAAAGCAATATTTAAAAGTTAGATGCACGGCCAGAATAAAAGGGGCGTACTTATATTTGGTATAAAGTACAAGCACTACTGGTATGACCCGAAAGAAGCCTTCTGACTATTTTCCTCTGACAATCATTGATCCTAATATGAAACCTTCATTTTTTTTTATTTAGCGCAGCCTCGACCCGAAGGTATTGAAGCACCAGTTACATTACACAAGGTCATATTCATTTTTTTTTTAAAGCCGAGAGAAATTAAATAATTTGCCCAGAGTCACAGGATGTTGAGCCGAAGCCAAGACTTGAACCTGGTTCCCCAGTTACAAAGTAGGAAGTGCAGGCCATAACCCAACAATCTCTTCTAGATCTAAAAGTGTGTACCATCCCCCTCCATTGTGATGTATAACAAAACTGTTATGCAGAGCAGACCAGAAAGGAAAAGCACCCTAATGTCATTTCCACTACTCAGGTGAAATGAGTTATGGGGACTGCTTTGAAGTAAAAAATGCCACACTGCTTAATACTGGACATTCTTCCAGCAATATGCAGAGTGGAGATGCAGGGGCTCTAAGAAGGGGTGAAAACACAACAAAGCCTCGTTAGCAAGTAAATGGTCTTTTAAAGACCTGTGAAGTACTCGGGTACGGCTGTGTGTGTGCCCGGGAAGCTGTCTCACCCGGGCTGACACACACGACTGGGGGGGGGGGGCTGAAGCCCTTTGAGCCCAATGGGCGTTGCGCGCCTTCTTGACAATGACCTAAAACAGAAGATACTCAGCTCCTCCTTTCATGTGAGAATGGCTCTCTGGCTGTTCAGGAGCCCTTTCAAGCATGCTTTGGAGCAGTGATGAACTGGATGCAGACCAATGACTTGCAGTGAGACTCTGATAAAACACAAATTCTTCTGTTTGGCCTGGCTCCCCCTCGGTGGTGGGGTAGCAGCTGACCAGATGTGCTGCCTTTGCCCTTTCCATGTGCTGCGGTGGCCAGGAACCTTGGAGTCAAATTTGATCAACCACTCTCAGTTCAGCCGCAGGTATCAGCTATGGTTGGCTTTTATTTTGCCATAATAGGAGCAGTTAGGACATTCCTCTATCTGTTGCCACTTGATGCTCAGAGTACCGTGGTCCATGCATTAATTACTTCTGGGCTGGACTACAACAATGCATTCTATCTGGGCTTGCCGGACTGCCTTCTCAAGCACTTATAAGTGGTTCAGAATGCATCTGCATGCCTTTTATTCAAGTTACATCGTCGTGCTTCCATCTTACGGAGCTGAATCGGCTGCCCATTAACAAAATTTTACTTAAATCTCTAGTGTTGGCTCATCAGTCTTTCTATGAGTCAGGCCCTCAGTATTTAATTGACAAGATTATTCATTATCGTCATGTTCTCTTGACATTGACAATCAAACTTTCTGTTTTAAACGTTCGAGGAGAGGTGGCTCCTCTTTTTTCGTTTTGGCCTCTCAAGCATGGAATCGTCTCCCATTTAATCTTTGTGACATCCCAAATAAATCCCAGTTCCGGAAAGCTTTGACAACATTTCTGTTTACCTCATCATAATGACTTAGGTTGGCATGATATTAGTGCTGGGACTCTCTTTGAGTAGTCATGTGCTTTACAAGCACCTTTTCATTCATTTATTTTCAGTCATCATTTGTAAGAAACTGAGTCCTGGCTTCCTAAGGGCTCTGACCTCTTCCTAATGCAATTGGTCAGGCAAACCCTAAATTAACTTTTGCCCACCCTCTGGTAGCTTGGCATAGAGCAGTCAGGCTTAAACACACAAAAAGATACCAGATCAGGTTAAAAAAATAGACTTAATTTAATAAATAAAACAAGACCAAAACAACAAAAATCCAATAAGCAGAACTTGCGATATGAATTTTTAAAGAATAACTGTAAAATAGTGCTTAGAAGCAATCAGTCGCTTAATCAGGTTATCTGGTTGCGCCGGACTTGGACAAAGTCAAGAGTTCAGGCCGACTGTGATGGAGCGCAGGCCGTATACAGGGACCCAGTGAGGCCTGCTGAACAAAGTACCTTAATCCTGGTTGAGTCGATGAAAATGAGGGGTGCAGCTGAGCGATGCATCAGTGTTCTCCACGCTGTAGGAGGGATGTGTCAATTTTCTCCACGCAACAGCAGTGATGCGTCGGTCCCGAAGGAGATGCACCGGTTCCAAGATGCGGTGGTTCTGAATGTGATGCACTGGGTTTCTCCACGCATTAGAGGTGATACGTCGATCTTGTCCACACAGTGGTAGCGATGCGTTGGTTCCGAAGGCAATACGTTGGCTCTGTATGCAATGCGCCGGTCCCACTCCTGCAACAGCAGGGATTCTGCTCTAGCAGCAGAGGATGCATAGATTCTGCTGGAGCAAACATCTTACGCCCACTTCCAAGAGTTCAGGACTGGGGTGGCACCACTTGGCAGGGCAGACTCACAGATTGTTGAGTCCAAGTGTAGGAGCAGGCTGGTTGGAAGTCTTTTATGTCCCTGAGACTTCAGATCAGGAGGCCAGTCGGCTAGAGCTTGTAGTCACTCTGGGTACAAGTGATGCAGGTCCAGTCCTTCTCATCCAGGAAAGAGAGAGCAGCAGACAGCAGGACAACATAGCTAGGCAGGAGTACAGTAAATAGCAGTCCAGCAGAGTGGCAGTCCTTTACCACTCGGGTGGTAACAACATACAGTGTTGGGAAGTTGTGTCTTGATTGGCTTAAACATTCCACGTTGTCTCAAGTGAAAGAGCACTTGTCCCTTCTTTTTGATGAGATGGGAGTACAGGACTTTTTTTTAGGTCCTCCAAGACCATCAAAAACGCTTTCTGTATGATATATACAATGGCGTGTGGAAAGGTTCACAGCAAGAAGCTGCTGAAAGACTGCATGACATTTACAGGGCAAATTTAGAAAGGGCTCTGGCTGTAGTTGACAATGGTATGACTACATTGTCCACTAGGATATTCTCTCTGGGTAACATTGAGTCATCTCCAATCGACATCATACAGAGTGACATGTCTTCTTTACAACATGGGCAGTCGCAGCATAGATCTATCATGTTGCTAAGATAGACTTTACAAACACTTCATGTTGGTCGCGTTCCATGGAAGCACCTTAATGCCACTAGTTTTGTTTTACCTTACAACATCACAAAACAACAAACCATCATGGCCAAAAAGGACGCGACACACACTATGTTACACATAGAGAAGTTAGAAAACTACCATCCACTGTTGCAGAAATACCTTCCACGGATTGGATAATCCACAGTTTATTTCTCTGCCAATTTCGACTTTTCACTTCCGATACTGCTTACAACACTATTAAGTGAATGCGAGTCATGGATATTACCTTTCAAATTCCGCTATAGGAATGGTGAGACTGAGGTTTTTTCTTAGCGGGACTGACTGCGAGAGTACCTTGTAATATTTCTTAGTTTGCAGGGAAAATTCGCTTCATGGCGCATGCAATGCGCCTAAGGCAGGTGTCTCCAACCAGTCAATCGCGAGGTACCAGTAGCTTCCAGACACCTGCAAAGTAGCTCACAGCATTGAGTTCATTTTTAAATAAGCACAGGGCCACATTTTTCTTTTAACATTAAGGGAAGGTTGTGTTTACTTAACATTATTATCATCAGGCTGCAAATAACAGGGCCTAATATTGAGCAGTGCTGATTTATGAGCCAGGCTGGGTCACTGAGGTGAAGAACTGAAGCACTGAAGTATTTAACTCTTAATTAAAAGTCCTTGTGGACTCAATATTGGAGTGTGAGTACAAAATGATGTTTCTGAATTCTTTTAAATGGGAGAAAATTAAAATGAAAAGTAACCTTAATGATTAACTCTTCATTTTAATTTTATCTCATTTTAAAATGTTGCATGTACAAGCAGGAGACCTTGTGCTCCCAGTGGCCAGTAGACGCTGTCCCATATTTATAACTGAAAAATAGACATTTTTTTCAAATGGGAGAAACTCAAACTGAAGAAAACTTTTTCTATTAATGTCTTTCTCCACTTTCTATTAAACCAGATACCTCTTAATGTTTTATGAAGCATGTTTAGTCACTTAAAATTCCTCCCATTTAAACAAATGTATTTTTCTGTTATAAATATAGTACCATGTCTACAGGCCACTGGTAAAAAGATGCTTGGTGTTTGTAAATATAACACTTGGAAATGGGAGAAAATGTAAATGATGAGTTTTATGGAATCCACATAAACAAAGTTAACTTTATGTGCCATATTTATCAGTGAAAAATACAGCCGTTATTTCAAGTTGGAGAAATTTTAAGTGCAGAAAAATGTTCCATACTCTGAACATTTTTGCAGAACATTTTTCTGCACTTTAAATTTCTCCCATTTTTGTTATACATGTAACAGTGTAATGCATATGGCAAACAGTTTAACACATATGGCGAAAGGTATGTCCTGTGCCACAAGAACATAAGAAAGGTATGTCCTGTGCCACAAGTACATATGACACGGTCTCTCAGTCACCCGTACACATGTATCTTATTCATACGCACACATGTTCATATATCCCCAAAGGCCACGCTCTCACTAACACACATCACAGCCCTGTCACAGTGCCCCTCCTCAAAGAATTTTGTTCAAACCATAGCATCTGGCTCTATGGACATTAGGCTTAAAGCCAATTAAGCTGAGTGTGGGGGCTTCTGGTAACAATGTGCGAGTTACTTAGGCTTCAGTAGCTCACATTGATTTTCACTGATCAGAAGTAGCTCTCACTACAGAAAAGCTTGGAGACCCCTGGCCTAAGGCAAACATGTTGTGTTATCTAAAGGGTTCTCCAGCTGCTGTGTTCCATACGGCTTTCAAATTACTCTCTAATGGGAGTTATTTGATGGTGCATGATCAGGGCTGCTGTGGGATGAAACTGAGAATTGCCTATCTGGTAACGGTTTCTGTGGTTGTGACCTCTTGTAAGCAAGTACTGTTTCCACTTGCCCACACAGGGATGCAACGCTTTGGCCTTCGATAAAGCTTTTGAATGTGCACTTTGATGCTTTAAGTCGACTGAAAACCTTTTTGTTCTTAAAGGATGTGGCCTTAACATCTGCAAGAGAGACGTTTGATCTTCAAGTTGCAAGATCGTCTTCTGAGATACAGTTGCTACTCCACACTAATTTCCCAAACCATATTGGGGAACTTGTACACCTCATTATTAACATGTCTAGTTCTGCGGGGGTAGCCCACTTTTTTAAAACAATTGGCTCCAGGTTAGTTATTACCTTCCACACGGTCTTTGGAGTTATTCCTTCATTTATACACTCCGTACTTGGAAGCATTTTTATAGGCTTACCGGTTGTCCTGTTTCTGGTTTTCGAGACTGTGCTTTTTTATTTTTCTGCTCTGCAATAGATGTCCCATCAAGAGGCCAAATAGGAACGGCTCTACCACATGTGCTCCTGTGTCATGAACGAAAAGACCACTGGTTCTTGTCCTTTTGGCCTGTCTGGCTACACTGCGTTCAGCCCGTTTTCTGCTTTCTGCTGTGCACTTTTGAGTGTGCCCTGGATATATGCATAGGAACGCAACTGGTTCAATCTCCGGACATAGAACTGCTGATGGGTGCCCTGAAGGCCCATTTATACCGTTGTCCTTCTCGCTTGCGGTTGCTTCTAAACAAATACTATGAGCCTTCCTGGGATGGTTCTGCTCCTGGTGATCTGGATCCTGGTTCGTCTTCTGTGGATTCTTTACTGACTGTTGCTCCCTTGGCAGACGCTGAGGGGGATGGACTGGGATATGTTTGCTCTATGAATCTGATGTGTTGGGTGCCTTTGGGAACATTGTTTGCGGATGCTGGGAACAGCAATGTTTTGTCTACTGCTCGGAACACATAAACAATCTGGCAGTTTTGAGTTGTGGGATTTTTAATTCGGCCATGTTTTTATCATACAATTTTTTTTAAATTGCACTGTTTGTATACATTTTCCAATTGCTTTTAATGTGATTTGGCTATCTAGTTGCTTTTATTCTCAATGAGCGCAATGTTTTTTATGCTTTAAAGTTCCTATAATTGTATACATTTTTCATGCATTGTTTCCAGGAAAGATTTTAGTTGTCTCACGTCCAAGGAGTGGGTGTCATGTGCTCACATTAGGGCCTGAGCAGAAACAGCACCATTTTACAAGCTCACGTTTTTAAGTTACCTTCTTTTCTTTAACAAGATGACATTTGACCCACATTTTATTGCGTGCCTGTGCAGGATGATATTCTCTGAAACAGCATTGCTCACATTTTCCCTTCGTAGGCATAGTATCACAATACCTTGAACATTCTGTACAAGGGCTAAGTTCACTGCGCAAAATGTTGTTGTTTGTTATTGTCCGTTCAGCGACAGAGCCATCACAATAGAATCAAAAACAGCGGCCTGATTGGGACTTCAGCATGGCGACATGGCTGATGTTTATTATATAAACGTCATCACTTCCTTGTTTAGTTAGAGGAGCAATTCACTGGTACTAAGACGTTGCCCCATGCTGGAATTCCAGCACAGCTGATTCCTGTTTACCTCTTGCGAGGGATGCTGCCCAGCTTTCCACCAAGACGGGCACCCTGATCACACTTACCCACAGGTAACGGGGAAGTTAGATCACCCGACAAGCGTTTGGCAGATTTACCCACCCTAGGCACACTAGGATAGGTAGTGCTAGGTTTGGAGTACAATATATTACAGTACTTATATGCAAGCATATATTCTGTAACCGCAAAATGGTTGAACTGTTTATCTTCTTCACCATTCTGATAATGCTAATTATGTTAGTCTGTTTCCTTCTATTGATTATTGCAGCACACATATTTTACACAAGAATCACAATTCTTCAATAAAGTTTGAAACTGCATGTTGTGTATTTCTTGTCTATCTCTTTGTGTACTGGAATCCAAACAGTGGTTCAAGTACAGCATTAAAAGTGAGAAAGGATTTGAAACATAAGAAACTAAATCCTGAGACATTTAGTTGAAAAGGAAAGGAAAAGGAAAGACAAAAAGCTAGGGTTGACCAACTAGTACACCACCCAAAACCCATGCACAGATAATCACTTTAGATTTGTAAAATTTATTATCAAAATGTCATACACAAAACAATAATGGCGCTCACAAGGTTACATGCATCGTTCCACCAGCATCCCGGTCCGGATCACAGCCTACCGGGATGCTGGTGGAACGATGCGGCATAAATTTCGCACTTAAATGAGCACACCAACTGGTTTTCCATTACCAGTATGACCGTTGGACTCTCTGAACTTGTGATTAGATCATAATAATTTTTCTATAAGCCCTGGGAATTAAGGATTCCAGTAGAAGTATTGATTACTCCAAATCTGGCCAGCTATTGCTTATAGAGTTTTTTGCTTCGTGATTGCTGCTTTGGAGGTTGTGTGCTTGATGCACCTTCTAATCGGAGGACTTCCTCTTGAAGATACAGATATTTTATTGATATCCAGTGGACTCTCTCATGTCTGATGTTTTGTCCTGATGATGACCCTTTAATTAATTATGGGTCGAAACGCAGTCGACGCTAACATGTGGCTCTCAATGAAGAGGATACATTTTTTTTGTGTGTCTCAGTTTTGTTTTGAACCATGTTTTTGTAGCTTCCCTCAGCCACGTTCTGTTTGTTTACACATGTCATTGTTTATAATTATAACACTGTTCGTGTAACCTTGTGAGCGCCATTATTGTTTTGTGTATGACATTTTGATAATAAATTTTACAAATCTAAAGTGATTATCTGTGCATGGGTTTTGGGTGGTTTACTAGTTGGTCAACCCTAGCTTTTTGTCTTTCCTTTTCCTTTCCTTTTCAACTAAATGTCTCAGGATTTAGTTTCTTTATGTTTCAAATCCTTTCTCACTTTTAATGCTGTACTTGAACCACTGTTTGGATTCCAGTATTGTTTAGCCCCTGGTTCAGGTTCTAGGGTTGCCCCTGTTGTTCGTAACTATCTCTTTGGGTAGGCATGAGTAAACAAATGAAAAGGTTCTACATTTGTTACCAGGATTTCCTTGGGGAGTCAGGGTTGTTATGTTCCGAGGTTGCACAATCCATTTATTACCTTGTCAGGTTTGGGGTACAGATGGTGCACTGTGAGCTAGCAGGACTAATGTCAACATATCCTGATGGTGTGCTCAGACTCAGTCTTTCACAGTTTTGACGATTATGTTGTTCAACAAATGCACAGTTTTACTTGAGAAAGTATAAGCTGTACGACAGCAACTCCACCTTCCTGTTGGTGCTCTTGGCAGGAAGAGGAAGTCCAAATAAGGGCCAGGCAAACCCTAAATTAACCTTTGCTCACCCTCTGGTAGCTTGGCACAGAGCAGTCAGGCTTAACTTAGAGGCAGTGTGTAACTTATTTGTGCAACACTTCAAACACTAAATCTGTGAAAACACCACACAAAAAGATACCACACCAGGTTAGACAAATAGAACTTAATTTAATAAATAAAGCAAGACCCAAATGACAAAAATCCAATAATTAGAACTTGAGATGTGAATTTTAAAAGACTAACTGTTAAAATAGAGCTTAGAAGCAATAAGCGCTTACTTTGGATATCTGGTTGCCATTTCACTGGGGCAAAGTCAAGAGTTCATGCCAACCGTGATGGAGTGCAAGCCGGATACAGGGACCCAGTGAGGCCCGCTGAACAAAAGTACCTTAATCCTGGTTGCGCCAATGAAGATGTGGGGTGCAGTCGAGGGGTGCGTCGGTAGGGGCGATGCAGCGATTTTCTCCACACAAGAATCTGTAATCCCTCATTGATCTCTTGGTTTTATTCGGCTCTGCTACCTAGTTAGTTAGTTGTCCACTTGCTCCTTTTCTGTTCTATGCTAATCCCTCCTGAAGCTATGCTCCCAATTGCACTGTATTTCTTCCCCCAATGAACTAATGCTCATTTGGTCTGGGTGTTCAAAAACTGCTTCCTGCATGGTAAAATCCGTCTTCCTTTTATAGATCTGATGCTTTCCTACTCCAGTTAGCCACCATACCTACGTAAATTTCTTTATCACCAGTCTGTTTTCAACTTAATTAAACTTGGCTATCCATCCAGTTCCTAACAGGATTATGTTCGGCAGAGGTTTTACAATTGTTACCTCCTGTTGATTGGCGATGGTTCATGTGAATCTCTAATTATGACATTATCAGAAACATCCCCTAGTCTCTCTATTTCAACTAATTACAAACCTATATCATAGCTACTGTATTAATCAAAGCTGATGGAGATAGTGGCAGCAGTCCAATTACAAGAATTTATTGTAAATTAGTAGACAGTCATTGTGTACAAATGACATTTCACTCTGTGTTGGAGACTGACCTAGTGGTTGGGGCGGTACTAGATGACTTGAGATCCATGTTGACTTAGGGAGAGGCAGTTAACAGTGTCTTCCATAAATGTTTCTTACTATGCACTACTAGTTGGTATCTGGTGCCTGCTTAGATAACCGATTTTCACTGATCACTGTTATTCTGTCACCATTCCACGATTTGAATCATCCAGTAGAGGTCTGCCTGTGGTCACCGAGGCTACTGGCCACTCAACTCCCTTCTTTCATCTATCTTTATGTCTCCTTTGGCCTATCTGTTAAAATAATCCTGATGTGTGTTTTATATGTACACAGAAACCCAGATCTTCTGAAGGTGGGGATGGGACCTAGGTGTCAGCATCAACAACTTTTCGTTCAGTTTACAAGCTGTGGGTGGACACCTGGATGCATCATAACTGACAAGTTAAACGTCAGTAAACCAAACATCTTGAAGTCCCTTGGTGGACCAATAATACCATACTAAAGTGTTTAGAAAGTGCCTCAGTTCCATATTATGTGGTAAAAAATATCTGTGAGTTAAAATAGATATGAACTACCCATGGTTCCTCAAATGAAGGTGCTCTCCCCGGCATGTTGATGCCAAATACACTTTAGTAATACTTTCGTAGTTCCATGATTAGATTTGTATAACACAAATTATTTAGTACTCACAAAAACTCGGATTCAGGGAGTCAACCGTATTTCGAATGTAGCTGCTCTTGTCCATTGGACCTGAAATGAGTGATAACATCTATCCACACTGGTACCTTTGCATTAGTTATTAGTTAAGGAGTGGATAAAGCATGGGGTTCTTTGCATATTTAACAAAGCACTGTACAGAGTATGACCATCTTCACTGGAGGAGATATTTATCTTGTGCCACCCTGCACAATTTCTGCAGTCCATTTACCAGGAACATTTGCCTGAGTAAAAGCACATTAACCACATATGCAGTTCATATCTGGAAAAATCTTCCTTGGGAGCAGTATAAGCAATCATATAGTGCAACCTTTAGGGGAGCTTTAAAATCTGACTCTTTTTATAGTACATCCTCATAAATCACTGTGATAGCAAGGGGGGCGGGGCGGCAGTCCGCCCCGGTGGCACGAGTTTTGGGGGCAGCGGCCCCCCCTCTTACCTGCGACTAGGGCGGCAAATACAGGAATCGCCAGCCTCCCCGCTCTTACATGCGGATGCTACAGGGTGGCAAACGCAGGGACCGCCACGCGGGGGGGCAAAGGTCTAGCTACGCCGCTGTCATACATCCCTGCTCTGTGATGTTCACAAATCTTATAGCACCAAGAAGCCTTTGTTGTGCTGTACTATTCCCACCAACATAAAAAGTATAGGTTTAGGAAATATGTCACAATACCAACAATCGGCTCTGGGCTTATATCAACCATCAATGGTGGGTAAAATAAGTAAGAAAACATATACATTTCTTCTCATAAGCCTACCTGTCTTTTATATAAACATATTACATGTGAATGTGTTTTTTTGTTTATGTGTTTATTTAGTTTTTGTAACCCCGACTTTCCGCAGAAAGGCCATAAGAGGACTGTCTATGTGATGGTATTCATAATGCGAATACAGTATCCATAGTACAAGCTATAGTATTCACAAAGTATAACAGAAAAACAATATGTAAAAATAGAGATGGTTATTTACATGCATATACCCAATTCTCAGCAAAAATATTTACAGATCAAAATCCAGTGTATCCCACCCAGAGCAGTAATACCCTAAGGCAGAGGTTTTCAAAAGTTTTTGCTCTGAGCCTGCCTAAACAAAATGCTTTGAAGTCGGGCCCCCTCCAAAACTTTATTGGAAGGATTGAAGCGGGAGGGGCACGGCTTAATGCAGGGGGTGGGTTTATGAGATCCTTTCAGGAAGCTTTGTCTGTAGCTCATAAGCCACAATAATTGTGAGACTTATAAAGGAGCAAATGATCAGACAAAACAAATCAAAATCGACCAAAAAGCACCAATTCTCATAATTCGGGTATTATGAGCACCTAGAACTTCTGGGCCCCAATGCAACTGCACCTGCTACATTACTGATAGTTGAGGCCCTAAGTAACAGGCTGTCTCCTCCACCTCTTTCACCCCTTGCCCTCTATGCCTGACCATCAATCCAATCTTAAAACAGGCTCTCTGTCCCTTTCTGAAAAAATGTGCTCCCACATAGTGCCCGCCTTTTGCAGCAATGCTAGCATGAAATAAGCCCCTCATGTTCCTTTTTTTAAAGTGAGACATCCATAATTGTGATGCAGTGAGCCCTTCCGACACAGGGCATCAGTGCCATTGCACCTGCATAACTAATGATTGTTTCTGCATTGCGAAGTGGGTTTTCTCCTTGGTGCTTTATTAAAAATATGGGCTCCAATCTAACCCACCCCCCTCCCTGCCTGTGTCTCTGATGACCAAACTAAAGTGTCTTCTGTTCTTTAATGTTCCCCTCCCTTTGGCCATTGCTCCAAGGCCCAAAGCAACACCAACTTAGAAAATGTGCACTGGGCCATAATGCAAGGAAGAAAGGATCGTAAAACGGCCATAGCTGGGGTTTAGTTAGTCCCGCATACTGCTGGGCCTTGATGCCACTGTAGCTAGAGCACCAATGATACCTACAGCTCTGCTAAGCAGGCTGTCACCTCTGCCTAGTCAACTGGGCCATCGCTACTGGACCTAAGGCTTTCTGCCTTTAGTGTATAGAGAAGCCCCTTCTCTCGCCCCCCCCCCCATGTTACTTGGTCCCTGTTCTGTGTGCAGCTACCGTGCCCTGGGCACTAATGCTAGCAATGAAGTAAGACAACCAGAATTGGGGTGTACTGGCCACTCATGCACCTAACCCCAGAGCCCAGTTTCTATTACACTAATGGCCTTCTTAAAAAAAAAGTACCCCCTATATCACCCTCTTGCTCAGGGCATCTCTCCAAGAAAGCTATGTCTGTCCATTTGTAACAATAAAATGAGCCCCTACATTGTGCTCCCTCTTCTTGGCTATCTCTATGACTCCATCATTGGGCCTACTTCCTTTACTCTTTCTCATGGGCCTTTACTCTGAGGCCCCATGGGTCCGGAGGAACAGGGCTCTGCATCTGAATGCAACCCTGCTGGCCTCCTCACCACCCCTTGGACTCATCTTTTTACAAAAACAGCCATCCCTGATCAGTTAATACTGACATTGAGGAGCCTCTGCCTGAAAGCAAATGGAGGGGTTTGGGTGGGAGAGCGCCAGTGTTCTGAAGCGGAAAGAGGGACAGAGAGCTAAAGAAGAAATACGCTTTCTTACCAGGGTGGCTACTACCTGAAAGAAATGTAGATGTGTCAAATTGGTTAATCACCAATTCTGAAGACTCTTTGGGAGCCAGTATAGGCTTTCATTGATGGAGTCACTTGAAGCTTCATGGTGACAAAGATGTAGACCCAGATTTACTAACATTTTATTCCAGGTCTGCATCACAAAAGTATCAGAAACCCAGCGCAGAGTTGGGGTGGGATTTATCATCCAACACAAAACAGGATTTGCCTTGGGAAGGTCCTGAAAGTAACTCAAAGTTGCAGTATGCTCTACTTTGCTTCAAGGGGACGTTCAGTGGGTGGGTCATGGGCATTCCTTTGCCACCACCCATGGGTTTTGATGCAAATCCCTATCTACTAATATTTGTAGACAGGAATTTGTGCCAAAACCTTATGCCTCATTGAGGCAGGCGTAGCAAGGAACTTTGCATGAGTGCTGCTTTGTACAGCACATATACAAAGTGGGGAAACGCCTAAAGGATAGTTTTGTATACGGAAAGGATCCTCTTTAGGGACAAAACCTATGCTTTAAAGAACATACACACTGTTGCACTATGGCGCAAGGGTGTGTGCGTTGGTGCATGGCAGCCAAAAGTGCGCCAGTGCTGGACGAAGAAAAAAAATGGTCATATCTTAGTTGATATGGCTCATTTTTCTCTCTCCCTTTGACACAAGGCAGAGCAGAAGCTTTGGCTGATGGACTGCCTTGCATCCAGTATTTTTAAATCAGGGCCATAATCTTTTTGACAGATAAAATCAGGGTGGTATCAATGTAATTTTAGAGTGCATCTTTTTAAGGGATACAAACATGTTTGCACTAGATACAGTCTGATTACCTATTTCTAAAATGTATATTTTTTATGCACTTGTTTTATCTTAATCAATACATCATTGTGAGGCAGCCTATCTTATCACGGCTAATAATGTAATTTTACAAAATTACTTCCATATTCACAGTTCTTTTTATCACATGCTTTGACCTCGTAGTGCTATCAATAAACAAGTCATTATTCCCCACTGCCAACCAGCATTTAATTCTGTGACCCTCCAGTCACACATACCTCTGCAGTGACTGCATTAGCAAACAGGTTTCACTGCACAAAAGGAAATTTCCCACCGATTTGCTTAGCTTGCGTTTATTTTTCGTTTACAGTGGGCACACATTATTTGATATGCAGTTGCCTGAACCTGTAAAAACAACAAAATACTTAAAGAATACTTTGTTCTTTTTAACCACGTCTTTAATCCCTGACTACATCACCGCCCCTGCCCCAGGACACGCAGGAGCGCAGTTTACACACTTTTTTGTAATGTAAATTGAGACAGCCTCGAACGCCAGTTTCAGACACATTGGCACCCCCCAGGGAAGACAGCCACGGACCCCAAGGGGGGCACGTCCACAAATTGAAGACCTCTGCTTATGGGGTACCTGTTCATGCCATTACACTTAGTACTCTCTCTTCAGATTCGATAATTCCAGTTCCAGAGGACACTGGGCAAGCTCTCACTGGGCCCTCCTCTGCACCTCATCCGCACCCATTGAAAACCCTGTAGGGACAGGGGCAGGGGATGCAGGCAGGTCCACTGTCTGGTTCTCGCCTGACCCCTGCAGCACCACAAGGGCACAGACAACACTCCCCATACCTGGCCCCCTACCATTCCCAAACCTGTCCTTGCACACAGTACCATCTCCCAGCTCTGAGCAGGTGAAAAATGTCAGCAGATTTCACCCCTGACTGTTCAAAAAGCCTGGTATTGTCGGAGTCCAGCTTGTTATTCCCAATTTTGGGGCCAAAACTAAAAGTTGGTGGGTTTTGGTGCAGACATAGCATCCGGAATGGGAGATTTCAGCCTCCAGCAATTCCGCACCAACTTCTGACAAACTTGCAATCAGGGCCTTAGTGGCAAAACAATGCATTTCTATTTGTTGTTTTGCAGTGGCGGCCGGCACAGATCTGGGGTGGTGAGGCTGGAAGGCAGGGGGGTAAATAAAAAATAAAATGAAACTTACCTCCTCGCCGCGTCTTCCTCCCGTCTCTCCTCCTCGTCCCTCTGGCCGGAACACGGAACAGGAAGCACCCAGGCTCGTGTAAGCCAAACACAATGCTGCAATGCAGCGTTGTGATTGGTCTGAGTGCCATGGTTCGGCGCTCAGCCAGGGAATGGGAGCCTGGGCATGTTCTCCACCAAGGCTGTAATGCAGCCTGGATGGAGAACATGCTAAGTGCGCATGAATGTTTGGCCAGCCCGGGACAGCCGGCCAAACATTATTGCGCACTTAGGGAGTGAAAACCACTCCTCCCCTGCTCTGTCAGCAGAGCAGCCCCGCCACCCCTCCTCCACCGCCCCACCCGGCAAAGCTGCCGCAGTCACAACAGGAAAAAATAAAATGATAATAACATTGAGTTATTATCATTTTATTTTTCCTTACACTGCTGAAATGCTGTTGTTAGTTGCATATGATAAATAAGCATTAACTACAGCTTCGTTGTATATAACATTGAAAATGCTTCAGTTCTGACATGTTGAGACTATGAAAGAACTATTAATCAAAGGCAGTGAAGGGTGGCACTGCTGCAAAGTTAAGATTTCTTTTTCACCCTGAGGGTAAGGGCAAAAATGGAGAGCCCAATAAGTCCCAGCACCTGCTTTTTAGAACTGCTGGTGCTGAGCACCGGCAGGACCCGGCCCACTTAAAGCCCCGGTTTTACCACGTTTCTGTTGGGAGCGTTGTACGCTTAGGAGGTGTCACCCAAATTCACACCTCCAACTCAGCTCAGGTTAGCGCCTTCCTTGCTCTCGCACACACCTACCTTAGAGCAGGGAGTCCTGGCAGGTACCCACTGACTTTCCTGCCAGTGCCTCAAATCCGCTACAGACATGTTCCTTTTTTTTCAGCCGTAGGTAACAACAAAAGTGTTCTGTGGAATTTTCTTTTTTCTATTTGAGCTGCAGTAAACTATTTTAATTTTCTGTGGCATAAATCAGCGACCGCCTATACCGACCACCCTCAAATTCTACTACTTTCTGTTGTAAAGAGGAAGAATTGTCAGTCTCGCAAGGACAAACTGTGCAAAACAAGGATTTCCTTTTGTCTGAGGTTGTGAATGCAGGCAGGGAAGAAGGGAAGTTACACAGTGTCATTCAGATCCAGCTTTTGCAAAAGAGATTGTAAAAATATGTTTCACAAGTATTTCTTTCAAGGTTGCTATGGATACAGTAAAATGGCCTTCAGCAAGATGCGGACAAATGTCTTCAAATGGTGTACGTATCCACAGCCATACAGATAGTCAGGCGGCGAGGCAAGTTTGTTTTGGTGAATACAAGACTAACTCATGTATATTCATCTTTTCAAAATTTAGTAAAAAGCCGAAACTGCTACAAATTCGGATAATGAAAATCGAGGAAGTTGGAACATGTCTGAACATTCTATTAAAGACAGGTTGAAAGGTCACAGGAGCTCTAATAGGAAGGTCAAGCAGGGATTGTGCCACCGACATTGCCCCAGGGAGCAGCACTCCAGTGGCCTGCTTTCACAGGTGAATTGGCTGCCAACACCAAATCTAGCGCCCAGTAGCCCCACAACAAGGAGCAGTGCCAGTTTATTATGGATTGGAAAAGAACTGTTGTAAAATGTAAGAAATTACATTTCATCTGAGTGTAATTTGCAAGTTACAAGTTTGATTCTTTGATTGGAAAGGGAATTTTAGCTTCCACTTGTAATATGCTCTTATTCATCCCTAGTTACTGGTACTCATTTGATTGAGCTCACTAGGATCGACGTCTGGGCCCTCACTGCCCAACATTTGGAGTGTCTCACTGAGTTTGGAAGCCGTTGAGGTTACAGAGGGATAGATACTAGTGGTCTAAACCACTGTGCTTGTTTATACCATTTGAAACGTCTCACCTGCACTTTACAAATTGTTCAGAAGCAGGGGCGGCTGGTAGCCTTTGAAAGTGGTGTGGCGAGCAAAGTGCCCCACCGCTTCCCAAAAAACGAAATAAAACACTCCCTCCCTCCAAAAGCCCAAAATACCCCCCCTAAAGTCCAAATAAAAACATAACCACTAACTACGAAATAAAACATAACCAGTACACTTGCATGCATTACACATTTCTAATACATAAAATAAAATAAAATGCCACTTACCCACGGGCTGTGCGTCCTCCTCGATGTTCTTCTGCAGTCTGATGCACGAAGAGCACCCCTAACCAATCCAGACGCTGCTCTCATGCTATTAACCAGGATGAGAGAAGTGCCAGGATTGGATGGAGTGGGTTGGCTGGACGCTCCTTCAGCCCCTGAAGGCCTGTGCTTGTTCTCCACCCAGCTGTCTTAAGATGAAAGTGTGCATGTCAGGCTGGCCGTCGTAAGCCAGCCGGTGAAACTGACATGCGCACTTTGGAGCATCCAAGCCACTGCTCCTGTCCTCTATGCTATCAATCGGCAGCAGAGGACAAGCCCCGTATTTCTCCAGGCTTGGGGGTGGCTGGCGGCTGTGGTACTCCTCGGTGAAAAATAAAATGGCAATGACATCATTTCATTGGCATTTTATTCTTCACATCTAGCGCGGCTCGCAGCGGGTGGGGGGGATGCTCACCCGCACTCCTGAACAAACCGCCACTGCTCGGAAGCCTGTCTTTGACTGAGGCACTTACAGTCAGACTGGGATTACCACCTGTGACCTGCAAACTATACAAGAGCTCGAGATTATCCTATGTCCTATTTCTTTGCAATGCTTTATAATGCTTTTTGGTACTTGTCCTGCTTTCATAATAGGGGAACAAAGGGCTGCATGTACGACCATTTCCTTTTGTGACTCGCAATTTGAGAATTTTTAGCAACTCACAATTTGCGAGGCGCAAAAGGAAATACGCCAATATGTCTCAGGCACGTATAGCGATTCCCAATGAGGTCGCAAATGACCTGCCTCATCAATATTCATGAGGCAGGTCGCGATTTGCCTCCCACTGGGAATGGGCAATAACACAGGGATGGTGGCCTGCTGGGGGCTGCAGACCCCCATGCCTGCGTTTGCTTTTTAAATAAAGCAACTTTTTTTTTTAAATGAAGCCTGTTTTCCGTAAAGGGAAACGGGATGCGTTTCAAACACAAAAATGAAATGTTTCAGTTTCATTTTTTAAGAGTAGGCAGTAGTCTGTGGGATCCCTGCCTGCTCTTAAAAAACGTTTTCGCAACCATTCACAAAGGTGAAGGGGTCCCCTGGAGACCCCTTCCAGTTTGCCACTGGCTTACCACCTACTTGAAGTAGGCGCTAAAATACGATTATTTTGCGACCGCATTCCGGATGCAAAACAATTGTACATAGCCTTGCGACTCGCTATTAGGAAGGGATGCTCTTGGCACACCCCTTCCTAATAGCGACTCACAAACCCTATTTTGCGAGTTGGTTACAGGTTACCAATTCGCAAAATAGGATTGATACATGCTACAACCCTTTTTAGTGGTTGCAAATGGCCCAAATCTCCGTTTGCAACCACTAAAAATGGTCATACATGGTGCCCAAAATCACAAGCAGCAGAATGCAAACTTAGTCCAGGCCCCCTTGAAAGCTCTGGTCCAACACAATCATATGCACTACTCTGTCTTTCAAATTTGATCCTGTCACAGATCTCTGAGGCAGAAATATGAACTCATGCTGCCTTCTATCTGTAGCATTTTGGGTGTGAGACAAAGTCGCCCCATCAAACTCACCAAACTCAAGAGATCCACCTAACATGCCAGCTGGTACACCCCTGAACTGAGAACCACGAAACACACCAGCAAGGAAGCCACCAACCGGACCACCTTCAAGACATCGCTCAACCAGTAGCACTGACTCCTGAAAGAGACGAGAAGGAATGCCTTAGCCGAACGAATCAAAGCCAGCTCCAAACACAGCAAAGAACTCTTCAGCATCATCAAGGAGCTCTCCAACCCCTCAGTGAATGAAAACATCATCACCCCCTCCCAAGAACTCTTTGACACCCTGGCGGACTTCTTCCACGACAAGAACTCCACCATCTACAAAAACTTCAAGCCTCAGCCCACTGGTGCTGACTTCATCAGCCTCCTCGCTCCCACAGTCGCAACCTCCTACCACCGGTTCACCACTTGGGACCAGCTAACCGCACAGAGCACCACTGTTGTCATGCTCTCCGTCCACTCAGGAGCACCCACGGACCGCTGTCCCCACCACATGTTCAACCTTGGCAACAAGACCATCAGCAACAGGCTCATAGCCATCTTCACCATATCCATCACCTTGGCCACTTTCCCAGACAAGTGGAAACACAGTGAAGTCAAACCCCTTCTCAAGAAGCCGTCCACCGACCCCAAAAAGCTCAAAACCTACTGGCCCATCTCCCTGCGCCTCTTTCCTACCAAAGTCCTCGAAAAGGCCATTGACCACCAACTCATGGAATACCTCACGAACAAAGATCTTCTGGACACATCCCAATCCGGATTCCGCATGAACAACAGCTCCGACACCACCCTGTCGCAGCCACTGATGACATCAGAACCCTCCCAGTCTGGGGAGAAGCGGCTGCCCTGATCCTCCTCGACCAATTAGCAGCTTTCGACACTGTGTCCCACCACATCCTGATCGAGAGGCTTTATCAGATCAGAATCCAAGAGGACGCCCTCAAATGGATCGCATCCTTCCTCACCGGAAGAACACAAAGAAACCGCCTTCCACCATTAACCTTGGAGCCCAAGAACTTAATCTGTGGCATCCCTAAAGCTCATCCCTCAGTTCTAAATAGTTCAATGCCTACATACGCCCCTGGCCAACATCGTCAGAAACCACAGACTGAACATTATCTTCTACGCAGACGACACCCAGCTCATCTTTTCCTTATCCGAAGACCCTTCCATCATGAGGGCCGACTTCCACCTGTTCATGACCAGCATCACCGATTGGATGCAAAACAACTGCCTTAAGCTCAACACGGACAACACTGAAGTACTGATCTTCTGCAACAGCACCTTCCTGTGGAGCGACTCCTGGTGGCCTGCTGAACTGGGACCCTCTCCCATCCCCTTGGAGCACGCCCGGAACCTCAGCATCATCTTGGACAGCAAACTCACCATGAAGAACCAGATCAATGCAGTCTCCTCCGCCTGCATCCTCATGCTGCACATGCTCAGAAAGCTCTTCAAATGGCTCCCAGTCTCTGCCAGAGGCACCGTCACTCAAGCCCTCATCACTAGCCCCTTGAACTACGGCAACATACTCTACGCAGGACTTACCACACACGTCCTGAAGAGACTGCAGACCATTCAGAACTTAACGGCCAGACTCATCTTTGACTTCCCCAGAAGGACCCACATCACCCCTCAGCTGAAGAAACTCCAATAACTCCCTGTCCACAAGTGATGCCAATTCAAGATTCTGACTCTCGCCTACAAAGCCCTGCACAACCAAGGAACAGCATACATCAACCACCGCCTGAGCTTCCATCAACCCTCCAGACTCCTGCGATCTGCCTCCCTCTTCCTCGCTCACACCCCCCGCATCTGCCGAAGCAACAGTGGAGGATGCTCCTTTTCCTACCTCGCCGTGAAGTCCTGGAACAACCTCCCCCTCAATCTCCGGACTTCACCCTCTCTTAAGGAGTTCAGAGGAGGACTCAAGACCTGGCTATTCAACTGAGGCCACTCGAGCAGCTTGGATCTCAGTGCCTGGAGACCCTTGCGGGTGATTAGCTGCGCTTTATACATCCGGTTTGAATGATTGACATTATGATCTTTGCCTGCACAGTCAAAGTCGAAAATATTCAGCCTTTTGAAAGATGGCCAAAGTTTTCCAACTCAAGTTTGGAAATTATTCGTTTTTTCACTATTCAGAAATAATATTGGGATCCATAACAAATCATGTAAGGACCGTGCAATAGAGTGTGTTTAGAAGGAACATATTCTTTTTTTTAAAATGCACTAAGATAAGGGATAGAATTACACATATATATGAGAGCCAAAGAACACAATGCATTGGAATGTTGTTGTCAATACAAGTCTTAGCCTAATTATAAGTAAACTAATGTTCGCAGTTGGTTAGAAATGAAATAATTTTGAACTAATAAGTACTGGGAGCTAAAACATGATATACCCAATAGAAAACATGATTAAAAAAAGCAGAATGAGGGAAAAGAGCCTTCATGAAATGCTATATACACTTTGTAATGACCTTTTAGGAGAGAGCATGCTATGTCTACAATTCAACTTCTATAACATTAGTTGTTGATTCCAGCGTGTGCAAAGGACTAAAAATGTCAACCTTTTCCACCTATTGACTGAAAAAGCATTGTGTAACTGAACTATGATGGTTCAAGTATGTCTTGCAGTGGCCTCACAAGTAAGATTAGTACGTTTTTTGATTTGTAATTACTGAAATCTATGGGCAATATAATGTGCACAGTGATCATGCATTCTTGGATGAAATATTGGGGAACCCTCCCCTTTTTTGACTGTTTAATATATAACCTAATGATAGATCATTTCGAGCAAATAGCATTGTTGTTTGTGTATATTTTGTCTAAATGTTTTTAAAATGTATATGTAGTGTCTATATATTGTAGCCCTGAAGAACTCTCTGTCTAGAGACAAAACTCGTTGGCTACATCGAAGAAAAAGTTTTATTTTTAAAAAGAAACTAACTTGCATGGACCCTATGCACTTTGTATCTCAAATTGCATATAACTGATGAATATTTTAGAAAACATATGGAGTGTGCTGATCACTCATTGACAATTAACTTAGGGAGCTGTGCTCCTGTGTGGAAGATTAAGTGGCTGATCTTCCAGAACTATGAACCACCCTTGATGGTATTTAAAGTGATAGATACAGAAGCAGTTGCCTCAGCCTCGTCTTGTAATTCAAAAGTTTTCCAACTTTGTCTGGGGAGAATGTCAGGGCAGTACTTCGAGGCCTATGTGACTCAGGGGCAATTAGGCAGCTCTTGTAATGAGTCAGTTGAAACACTGGAAGCAAGTACAATTGAGAGTTCATTGAATTACCAAGTACCTCATCTTTATTCTTTGACATTCAAGGGGCAGTGAATTCGAATAGTCAAGGCTTACTCTTGGAGGGTATTGTTGGGCCAGGCAATGTTCAGGCAAGACATGTATCACTCACAGTAACTACAATGGGCAAGTAGTGTTATTCTAGTTTAGTAAAACATATATGAGATTTCTTGATAAGATAATATGTTTAGTAAGTTTAATAAGCGTTATGGTATTAAAATACATTAGCATATTTGCCCATTTTCTCTATAAACATCTTCTCTGATTACTTGTGGCCTCTGGCGTGAATCATGTCATGGTCAACTGGTTCTGGCCTGATGTAAGTGCAGGAAAGTGATGGGTCAGCAAGAAACACTGGGGCCGACAAGAGGGGCATATGCAAATAGGCTGCATGCCCGGCATAATGTTTATTTCCAAGGGCACTGCTCAAGTGGATCAGCATCTTCTTGGTGGCTGGGCAGTAAAGACTCTGGTCTTGGCCTTACTAGGCCTAGGATCTGATTTAGAGTTTAGTGAATAGGGCAAATGCAATACAGTCTCCTGTCTGATGGCTGTAAGCTTTCTGTCGACGGCACCCCCAATTTGCTCTGTTGATAAAAAGCTAGCTTTTTTTTCTGTCTGTCACTACCAGGAAAAACCAGGCGGTGAGGACAGAAACAAAAATAATGACCCCCGACCCTGCGAGAAAACTGCCATGGTGTGAAGGTCATTAGTTTTTTGTTTGTCAAAAATAAACTCCCACTTTGGGAATTTGTTTCTGAAAAACACAAATATGTTAAAAGTTTGCTGGACGGCCATTAAAACTGACGGTGGCTATCCACTAAATGTTTTGTACCTTGAAGGGAACCTCCGTGATGACAGTTCCTTTCAATGTACAGAGATGACCGCTCTCTCCATTTGGCAGATGGTGGTCTATCAGGGTGGTGAAGGTAGAGACCTCTGCCACTGTGACGGTCTGTACTCCATCCGTCAATCTCTAATTTGGCCCCTTAGCCTCCTCACTCCTTCCGCTGCAAAACAGGGCTTAAAACTAGAAACGCTCTTGTACTGGAAAGCTAGAGATTCTGAAAGACTCGCGCACTAAAACAGTCATTCTCTGGCCACCAACAGACTTAAGAACAAAACCCTCATTACAATCACCCCAAAAGTATCTGAACCCAATTTTTCAAATTGTGTCTAACACAGAATCACTAGCCCTATTGCATTGCATATGTAGTACTAAATTCTAGTCCTGACCTTCCTACTGTAAACAAAAACGTGTTCATATTGTAGTCAGAAACATTTCTAACATTAATCTCACTACCAGATTGAATTTCCAATATTTTTTAATATGTGTTATCTTTCAATGTTTTTAACCCCGTGCCTTTTCCAAATGTTCCATGGTGTTGTTGGCACTGTTGAACTTGTACTGACTATTTTAATTTTATTTAGGAGTTTTTGAAATGTAAAGTGTCAACATACTGTATGAAGCCACTGAGCACTTTATAAGCTGTTAAATAAATAAGGTTTCTACCAGGTTACACTAACCTTGTGAGTAGGTGCGATGCTCTTCTTCATCTCTCACCACCCGATGCCCACAAGTATATATATATATATATATATATATATATATATATATATATACGAGGGCCATGGTAGGCATGGAAAAGGGGATTGGACTAGGAGAGAAAACAGAAACACAGGACTCCCCTACCTTGCCTCATGAATTCAGCTGTTCAATAAGGTCTGCAAAACATGGTGGGTTCCGACAAGAGAAAGAGATACCTTAAATGGCTTGTTATGTAGAGTACTAAGTGAAAATGCAATTTTGAATGGATATGTATCTGAGTACTATGTCTGTGAACCAACTCTCTTACCTGTAAGTCCCTAGTATAAGATACAAAATGTACTCAGGGCCTGTAAGATAACTATCATTAGTGGACTGCAGCACATATTGTTCCACCCCTAAAGTAACAATACAAAACCTGAATGACGGCCTGCTACCAATAACCTGGCAGTGGAGGTTTAAACTGCTGATTTAACCTGTCAAACTAAACCCCTTTGACAGGCTAACATCCTCCTTTAAAACAGCAATGTCACCCCTAATTATGCCTTAAATGCCATAGACAGGGTGCATGATATTTAAAAGTAGCACATGTAAAAATGTAATGTTAAACATGTCCTTACAGTGACAATGCACTAAAAGCTATTTTCACTGTAGCAGGGTTAGCTGTCCAATAGGAAAGCATTGGGAGTTAATATTAACGTTAAATAATGTTTTCTCCACCTAGAAACCAGATTCAAAGTTCATTCTTTGTTTTTAAATATTTATTACAAATCCAATTAATTAGCAACACATATTTTACAATCCCATGTGCCTCAGCTTCTGTCACTCAGGAGCTAAATAGGTCCTTGATGAGGTGTGAATTTCGCTATGGGAGTGGGTTGGGATTGACCTTACCTTGACAGGATGACCTGGGGGGTGTGTACAGCTCTTTGCATATCTTCAAAAGATGCCTACCCTTTCAATGGCAGGTATAGCTCACACCTTGGCCTTGGAGGGGTTCCTCATTTCCCTGGCCACACTTCCAGGGTGGGCATGAGAGCTCTGCACTAGGGAGGAAAGGTTCTGCCATGTCGGATTTAGGTAGAGAGGGACACTGTGCAAGTGATTTGCAGTAGGGTACACAGGAACTGCTGCAAAAGTGAGTAGAGCTACCCCTGGTAACTTTTTTCCTATTGGTGAGGAAGCAGCCAGGAATCAACCCAAGTACAGGCTAGCACCACACATAAATGTGGCACCATTAGCTATCTTCTTCAGAATACTACTGGCCCTATAGAAGGCAGAAGAAGGATTGCACCTACTTTTGAGGCCTGTTAGGCCTGTCAGCCTTGGGGTGGTCTTCCACCCAACATTTTACCTTACTCCATTTTTGCTGATCTTGTTTTTGTTGGCCTTACGACCAGTGCTAAAGTGCATGGGCTCTTTCTCCTTTAAACATGGTGAAATTGGCTCACACCTAATTGCCACATTTAATTTACTTGTAAGTCACTAGTAAAGTGGTACAACATGCACCCAGGGCCTGTAAATTGAATGCTACCAGTGAGCTGCAGCACTGATTTGGCCTTCAGCACTGTTGTGCCACCCACTTAAGTAGACTTTTAAACGTGTCTCAGACCTGCTATTGCAGCCTGTTTCAGCAGTTTTAAAGTGACATTTGGACTTGACAAAATAAACCTTTTGCCCTGCCTAAACCTTCCTTTTTAATACATATAAGTCACCCCTAGGGTAGGCCCTAAACAGCCTAGTGGAGGGTGGGGTGTATTTAAAAAAGTAGTACATGTACTTTTATGTTTTACATGTCCTTGTATTGGAAAATTCTTACATTCATTTTTCACTACTGCAATTTAAACAATCTTTAATGGTAAAGTTGGATTTTAAGTCCCAATTCTGAGAATGCCCCTTTTAGAAAGTTAGCATTTTCTTGTTTCAACCATTTGGTACCTACAGCCTGTATCCTGGGTCATATCACTAGGTGTAGCTGGCAGTTGGTCTTTTAGAATTGCTCCCAGACAGTGAGACAAAAGGGAAAAGTAGCTGGCAGGATGGACCATCTCTGACCTGATGAGGGGGAGGAGCTGTCACTTACCACACTAGCACATCACAAAGGCTCTACCCAGCACACTCGTAAGGGGGTTTGCCTCTAGTTTTTTGTGGCCCCAGACAAGCTGGGACCAGGGCAGGGTGGCAGGAAGTTCCAAACATCTACCTTGGAGCCTCCAGTACCGTCTCCTACTTCAAAATAGGCACCAGATATAAATAATGGACCCTGAGACCCAACACTTTAGTACAGCTCTGTACATGTGGAAGCCTCAGAAGGACTGCTGTGCTGCTCTGTAAGAAGGACTGCTACTATATTGCCCTGATGCTGGAGGGAAAAGTAGTGGATCTGTATCCTGAACTCTGGACCAACAGAGTGACTCCAAGGGCTAGATGACTAGCCTCCTGATCAGAGCCTCAGGGGAAGAAATGCTCCAACCACCTTGAACCCACCACCTGGACTCTACTTGCTGTAAGTCCTGTCCTCCAAGTGGTGCCACCCAAGTTCTGGACTCTTAGAAGTGGGTCTGATGGTGCTCTGCCAGCCCAGCTGTGGTCTTGTGAGCAGAGCCGACACAGCGCGATGCATCTTCTCACAGCCGCTTTGGAACCTCTGCTGCGAGATGCATCCCTACGCAGGCCTCAGTGCTTAATTTGTGCTGGTGGGTTCCAGTGCTCGGCACTGGCACTTGATTGTCGGCACCGGCTCTAGTGACAGTCCACCACATGGTGGCACTGCCTTTTTAATTTTGAGATGAGCACAAAAACCTGTGTTTATTAAGTCAATATAAATTGACAATGAATCATACCAGCCTCTCATGCCATTATTATAGCTTTGTGTGGCCTGAAATAGTCTGAATTGCCACACTTGTAGGAGTGTGATGGTTACGCTTTTTGTTGGCACTGTCATTGGCAGCGTTGGCAGGGTATGGGTGGTACAGGTAGCATTGGCTTTCTGAGAAGGGCCCGGCACTTAATTGTTTACAAATTAACCACTGGCAGGCCTTCACATTGCAAGCCCCTTGTAGACGGCATCCTCGACGGCTACGCAGGACTCTGCATTGCAGCTATGCAGCTTCTTCGGAACCACCAGTGCATGTCGCATCTTTTTTTTTTTGGAAATCTTTTTTATTAGTAACAGTGCTCATAAGACCATACAATACCATTCCATGTAAAAATAGCACATTGGGGAGCAGTGCAGACATCATCTGGGAAGTACACATCAGGGAAACACAAGTGTCAATCATCAATACAAATTGATTAATCCTCCAAGGCGGCACCCGCCTCTCTATATTTACGCCAGGGCGCCCATATTTTCTTCCATTTTTCCATGCACCCCCTGCTTTTGTATACCGTTTCTTCCGCTCTTTGGCACCAGTCGAGGTCCCGCTGCCAGTCCTCCCATAGAGGGGGCGCCCGCACCCCCCAGGCTCTAGCAATATTCCGTTTCGCCACCCCTGCCGCCAGGGCCAGCCACAGCTCCACATATCTCGACCAGACATTGTCCCCTGTGATCAACAAGAGAAGCCACTTTGGGTCCATCGGAACAGGCACCCCCGCTACCCTAGACATTATATCCGTAACTTTCACCCAGAATGAACTGATCTTCGGACACTTCTAAATGATGTGGAAGAATGAAGCCCTCTTGTTGACAACCCCGCACACAAAGCGCCGACTGACACCTTCCCCATGTATACAGGTGAGTACGAGGATAGTATGTGCAATGTAGGATTTTGAACTGTACAAGCCTAAACCTAGAACGGATAGCGATCTCCCTGGGCCCCTGGAGCGCATCCTGCCAATCCTCCTCGTCGAGGCTCCCCAGGTCCCGGGTCCAGGCCGCTCTGAGACTAACCAAGGGATCGGGTATATTGTTTATCAGTTTCCGGTAAATTGTAGATGTGGGTTTCTCCGAAATGGGATCAATTAATAAACGATCTTCCATCGGGGAGTACTCCGGGATTACTGTGCCACTTGGTATGTGAGAGCGTAGGGCATGCTGGAGGCGTATGTACTGATATCTCTGTGAGGTATGTAAGCTATACTCCTTCTGGAGATATTCAAAAGTACGGATGGCGTCCCCTTTCCAGACATCTCCCAAATAATCAATACCTATTTGCTGCCATCCCTTGAACCCTGTTAACGTCGCCACTTCCCTCAACAGGTCCCCTTGCCATAGTGGAGTTCTCCCGGTTATCTTGCCAGCCCAGCCCAGGAATCGATTCGCCTCCTGCCAGCAGTGGAAGACTACTCTAGTGTGGTCCGGCCATATCTTCTGGGGTCTACGTGCATACAGGAGAGTTTCACAATTGCCCCGTGGCATGACCATTCTGTCTACTCGGTAGGCGGGTTCGTCCCTTTCAGTGTACACCCAATCATTTACCACCTGCAATTGTGCCACCCAGTAGTATAATTTAACATCTGGGACCGCCAACCCCCCGTCGTACACCCCCCTGTGTAATTTGTGTAGCGCCACCCTAGGGGACCGTCCGTCCCATAACAAGGTCCGCACCGCCTGAGAAATCCGTTTGAAAATACTCGTGGGTATCTGATAAGGGGTGTTCTGCAGAACATACAGTAGCCTCGGCAGCGTGAGCATCTTAAACATTGCCGCCCTACCCATAAGAGAGAGCGGGAGAGTGCGCCAGTGGGCCACATCGGCTTGCAGGCGAGTCAGCTGGGGCTCGAGATTCTTCCCGAAAAACTCCTGTCTGTTACGCGTTTCATACACCCCCAAATACTTGAATCCCTCCAGGACCACAGGTGCAGAGCACCTGGAC
The DNA here is from genome assembly GCA_963921515.1 of Calotriton arnoldi. Classification (NCBI taxonomy): domain Eukaryota; kingdom Metazoa; phylum Chordata; class Amphibia; order Caudata; family Salamandridae; genus Calotriton; species Calotriton arnoldi. Next base: position 2,733,367 of record CAWUFW010000357.1, read on the forward strand.
GGGACCCGAGGGGGAGAACCCGACAAGGGGAAAATCACAGACTTCGACCAGTTAATGGTATAGCCGGAGTAGCTGCCGAACAACTCGGGCAATCGAGTGGTATGGTCTAGCCAAATAGAGGATGATGTCATCGGCGTATAAAGATATATGCTCCTCCCATTCATCCGTTGCAGCTAGACCCCAAATCAAGGGGTCCCTCCTGATCCAATGGGCCAAGGGCTCCAGCGCCAGGGCAAAGAGGAGAGGGGACAGAGGGCATCCCTGCCTTGTCCCCCTCCGCAGGAAGAAGGCCCTAGACACAGCCCCGTTAACTCGCACCCTAGCCGTCGGTCGTCTATATAGGAGCCGTACCCAGCTACAGAAGATCGGTCCAAAGCCCAACCGCCGAAGTACCATAAACAAGTAGGGCCATTCTATGCTGTCGAAGGCCATCGAGGCGTCCAGCGCCATCAATGCCGTCTGGGTGTCTCCAGCATCCTCAGTCATATACAGAACCCCATAGAGATGCCGGAGGTTATGACGGGTACTTCTACGGGGTATAAAGCCGGATTGATCAACATGGACCAAATCGGTAACCACCGATAGTATACGATCCGCCAGGACCATGGCAAGAGCCTTTACTTCCACATTAAGCAAAGAGATCGGCCGGTATGAGGCACATTGGTCTGCTGGTTTCCCAGCCTTGTGGATCACCACGATCACGGCCTCTCTCTGGTCAGGGGGTAGGTACCCACGCTCACGCGCCTCCTGAAGCATCTCGAGCATGGGGGCTGTTACAATCGAGGCTTGTCTTTTATAGATTTCGATTGGTAGCCCATTAGGACCCGATGCTTTGCCCGACTGCAGGGAGTTAAGCGCCTTGGCGAGCTCCTCTACCGTGACGTCTGCCTCCATACGTTCACCCATCTCCTCAGTCAGCGTGGGGAGCGCAAAGTCCCTTAAGAAGTCTTCACAATCTTCCTCGGTTCTAGTGCACACAGGTGAGTACACTCTCTCAAAATGAGCCGCAAAGGCCTCTGCTATATCTGCGCTGGACGAGCATAGTTTGCCCTCTTCGTCCCGTACCGCAGCCACCCATGAACGCTCCCTGTCCCTGCGCTCCAGCCACGCCAACAATTTCAGTGCCTTGTCGCCAACGTCGTAAATCCGTTGCTGAGTGGCCAGCGCATAGGCTCGGGCCTCGCTCTCTGCCAAGGCCCTAAGATCCTTCTGTTTCAGCTTTAGCCCGTGGCAAAGATCCAGGGAAGGGGTAGCAGCCGCGTCCCCCTCCAACTGATGTATTTCACTCTCTAGGAGCCGAATCTGGAGGGACTCCTCTTTCTTTTTCGCCCCAATAAGTGACTGAGCCATGCCCCTCAGCACCGTCTTGTACGCTTCCCAAAGGATAATCTGGGAATCCACTGACCCCTGGTTCTCCTTAAAATACAGCTCAGACCCACCCCTTAGCTTATCGCCAATTTCAGGGTCCCGGAGGCGCCAGGGGTCTATTCTCTGAAAAGCCGTTCTGCGAACGACAGGGCCCCTGAGGGTGGTACAAACAGGAGAGTGATCCGAGATCCCCCGTGCCATATGTGTAGTGGTGCCAAATTCCCCCATCTGATCCGACCGGGTAAATAAATGGTCGATCCTTGAAAAGGACCCGTGTCGTGCCGAGTGGAACGTGTATTGTCTAAGTGTGGGGTTCTGCGCCCGCCACAGATCTCCCATCCCCATGGCTGTGACAAAGTCCGAAAGGCCCCTCTCTCCATGCTGACCCGTGGGGGCACTAGACCGATCAATCTCCGGGCACATAACAGCATTCGTATCGCCCCCAAGAAGTAGCGTTCCCGGAGGGAGGTTTATCAGAAACGCGCTCAGCTTGGGAAAGAACCCAGAATGAAGGCCAGGGGGTATATAGCAGGAGCAGAACACCAATGTGCGTCCCTCCCATCTACCCGCCACTGCGGCGAGGCAGCCCGCCTCATCCACCCAGGTGCCCGAAATAACAAAAGGTAGGGTATTACGTACCAAGATACCCACACCGCGTGACCCCGAGATGAACCCCGAATGTATGACCATTTTGTAGCCGAACCGATCCAGGGCTTTACATCTATTCCCCTTCAGATGCGATTCTTGAAGAAGGACCACATCTGGGGAGTGCCTCTTTACATATTGTAGCACCAATGTACGCTTGATTTTATTGCCCAGCCCATTAACATTCCAGGTCCAAACCTTTACCCCAGCCGAGTCACCCATCATATCGCAAACCCCTCCACCCCCTCGGAGGAACTATCGTCCCGAACGTGACCTCCAAGTCAGTCCCCAGTGCATGATGAATATTATGGCCTTGAGCAAACTCCCCATCCCCCCCAACTCCCTCGAGCCCCTTAAGTCCTGCCCCCCAACACCCAAACTCCCCCCTCCCTGCCGCCCTGCCAGGTGAGTCCCAAACCCCCCACCAAGAAAACTTGCAGAGTGCCTGTCGCCCTGAAAACACAACAAATAACATTTATGAGGAAACGTAAGCTTGCAGACCTAAGGAAGAGGTACACAACTAGTGTTGGATCATACATCCCCACACTATAAGCGGCAAGGCAGCCCACATACAATATTACGCCCGCCCCCAGCCCAACCCAGAGACCAATAAAGAACAAAGACTGTCCCCGTCTCGCACACTGTCCCATGCATGGATCAGGCCAAGAGCCCCGGACCCCGTCACCCATCCGCCGTGGAACCAAACCACCCATCCACCCACACAGGCAGGGTTTATGCAGGGCCTACCACCTGACACAACGGTGCCAGAGTCGTCTCAAAGTCCCGCAGCCGCCTGCTGCTCGCTGCCACTGGTAGATCGCCCTTCAACCATGTCCGCGGCTCGATCACTCCGATGCGTTGCAGAGCTTGGCCGCCTCCCCTGCCGACCAACAGTTCGCCAGCCTTCAAGCCAGTCGCTGGCATCCGCCGGTGTATCGAAGAAGTATGCCTTCTCTCCATCCAGGATTTTGAGTCTGGCGGGGAAAAGCATCATGTACTTCACTCCCAGGTCTCGAAGGGCCTTTTTCAGCCCATCAAAGGATCGCCGCTGTCGTTGAACCTGAAGCGTGAAATCCGAGAAGAAACGGATGGTAGCGTTGTCGCGATGAAGGTCCCCATGAATGCGCGCCGCCTGTAGTATGGCGTCCCTGTCTCTGAAGTTAAGGATGCGGGCGATGATCGTGTGGGGAGGAGCCCCTGGTTTGGGCTTACCTCCCAGGGCCCTGTGTGCCCGTTCAACAGAAAAAGAAATTTGACGGACGTTTAGGTTTTAGGTGGTTTAGGATCAGGTCTTCTACAAACCAGTCCGTCGACGGCCCCTCAAGTCCTTCCGGCACGCCAACTATGCGAACATTATTTCGTCGAGCCCGGCCTTCCTGGTCCTCCAGGCGAGCGTGGATGTCGGCCTGGTTCTTGGTGAGAGCGGCAACCTGTTCCTCCAGCCTCTTTGTCCTCGACTGAAGGCCCCCAATTCCAGTTTCCGCCGCAGAGACCTTTTCTGACATCTTCCGGAAGTCTGCCCGTAGGAGATTCACCTCTTCTGTCACTGAGTCCAGTTTTGGCTCCAGGGTACCACGGAAGTCTCTAATAGCCCTCATGATATCTTTCAGAGAGGGGTCCGGGCCGCTGTCCTCAGGGTCATCATGCTGGCCCCCGGCCGTCGCGCCTTCGTCCCGGTTCACAGCGACGGTATATTTATCGATTTGATTAGTTTGGCCCAGTGGCCTGGTGTGACCCATGGCGGACCGAGAACAAGGATCCAGCTGAGCACCAGCACTCCACGGAGCCTCGCCGGGACCTGCACACGCGACGGATGTCCCCTTCCAACACTGTCTCAGGGCAGCCCACTCAATATCAGGATTAGGTGGACTCGTCACTCACCATGGGCCGCAGTTGCACCGACCGCGCCCGCATCTGGGGGCGTCCAGTGATCAGACCAGAGCCAGGAGGCCGTTGCTTCACCTGCACCCTGCAGGTACTCGCACCAGCGCTGAGGAGGCAGTCCCGAAGGTGCAGTCCAGACCCCTGCCAAGTGTAGCGCTTGTCGCGGTGTGTTGGGTCTCAGGCCCGGTAACAAGGGTTCAGTCACTCTTCTGGCGCGCCTACAGCCGCGTGCCCACAACCGTCACCACAGCCAAGTCGATGGGGGAGGGGCCGCTCACAAGTCCCACTGCCCTCGCGGCCTCATGTTTCACAAAGGCTCCCGGCCGGCACCACCAGCTGTCCGTGGCCCCAGGTTGTCGCAGTCCAAACACTGATAGGGCTTCCCGGCCTCTCCAGGCTCCTCCTCACCTCCGCGGCGAAAGACTGTAAGCAGCGGCTGCGGTAGCACCCGCTCGCCGCCCTGGTCACCCGCTCTTTGCTTCCCCCCCAGGGCCAGTATTGCAGCGGGAATGCGACTTACCACCGCTCAGGAGAGGCTCATTTAGCTCCGCCGACGTGTTGCAGGCGCCACAGGGACCGAGGGCAGCCTCCGCTCACAGGTCTCCGGCCGGCGCCATTTTCTGCCAATGCAGGCTCTGGTCAGCGCTCCCTGTCACCGCCTTCACGGGCACCCAAAACCGCTACCAGACACCGTCGCGGGTCGCCGCCACTCTCCACTGACAGTGGGCGTCCTCGGTGGCCGCTTCTGTGTACGGATTATACCGGATTGCTAGGGGAAATCTTAGTCTGCTAGCGCAGCTCTCAAACTAAGCCACCATCTTCCGCGGCTGCAAGCCACGCCCCTCTGCATGTCGCATCTTTGATGCAGTACTTTGCATCACAAGCCCCTCGTTGATGGCATCCTTGATGACGATGCAAGACTCTGCATCACAGCCTTGCAACTTCCACAGAATCGCCGCTGCACAACGCATCCTCGATGCAGGATATCGCAACGCTGCGCATACCAGGATTTAAGGTACTTTGTTCAGCAAGCCTAACGTGGCCCTGTATCTGGCCTGCACTCCATTGTGGTCGACCTGAACTTGTGACTTTCTCCCAGTCTGGTGCGACCAGATAACCACAGTTGGCGTATTGTGCTTCTAGGCACTATTTTCACTTAAATCTTTAAGATTGTACATCTCCGTTTCTATTGATGGGTTTTTGTCATTCTGATCTCAAATAATTTATTACATTTTACTCAATTTTTCTAAATTCATGTGGGATTTTTCATGTGTTGTGTTTTCACTTTATTACTGCTTGAAGTGCTACAAAAATTGTTTACACATTGCCTCTAAGCTAAGCCTGACTCTTTTGTGTGAAGCTACGAGGGTTATGCACAGGTTAATTTGGGGTTTGCTTGTGACTTCACCCTGACAGAAATTGTGGCTGCTGCCTGAGTAGGGTTTCACCCCCTCAACTAATAACCCAATTTCCAACAAGACCCACTTTTCTGAAAGAGCCAGGCTGGCCAGTTTTAATTGGACCTGCCCTGGACCTTGCTGGTGGCTTCTGGCGCCCCCTTGGTCCTGAACCCTTGGTTGGTGCTAGAGTGTACTCGTCCTGTCCCAAAACTGCAAGAAATGAAATTTAGAAACTTTTTGCCAATTTTCTGCCTGGAGAACTGACGGATACCGGGGTTGCTGTCAAAGCCACAGCTGTCGAAGTCGAATTGCCTGTTCGCCTCAACTTACCGGCTTGCACCATTGAAGGGGATCTGACTTCTAAAACAGCTTCCAAGTCCGAATGTGGAGGCTTCATCGGGACCGACGCTGAGCAGCATCCAGGCGGCGTCCGCCGAGCAGCACAGCAGCCCTTCCTGGGCATGGACTTCAGACTTCACTCACTTGGAGTTTTCCAGACTTCATTGACAGCTCCAAAGAGACAAAGCTGTTCAGCAAACCACTGTCGTCGAGCTCTGCTTGGGATCCACCATTCAGCTTACTCCACCTTGCGCCATCGATGACTCGCCAACAACAACTTTTTGTCCATAAAAGTTTCTAAGTCAAAAGATAAACTTTCCACCGGGATGAACCTTGTCCCTGCACCTGACCTGCGATTCATCACGGTCAGTCTTAACTTTTGACTTTGACCCAGTCTAGCGCAACCAAATACCCGCAGTTGGCGCTTTGCACTTTGTGGCCCTATTTCTATATATAACTTTAAAAACTCATATTTCTGGTTCCCCTTATTGGATTTTTACCATTTTAGTGTAGTTGTCTTCATGAAAATACTCTCTATTTATATGAATTACATTGGGATTTTTATTATGTTGTGTTTTCAACTTTTAACTGGTTTGGCACTTCTAAATGCTTTACACATTTTCTTAAGTTAAGCCTGTCTGCCATAGTACCAGGGGTTGAGCTCAGGTTTTAATTACGGAAACCTTTACTGTAACTAACAGGAATAGTGATGTTATTACTTATGGTGGACTACCATCCACTCCAACTAATAATCCACTCTCTCACAGTAATTTACGCACACTTTGTCACTACACACTCTTTTGGGAAAGATGACTTATAGTTCTACTTGGTTTCTGTAGAACTGCCCAATAAGCAATATCGTTAATATCCTATTGTTCCCTAATTTTAACAATTGTATGTGCTTAATAAAACTCTATTACCTTGTATGTGACACATGCAATAATCCACTTTAAGAGTCTTCTTGTTTCTTCAAAGGGTAGACTAGAACCCAGTCATAACAGTTCAGATACATGTCCTAAAAAAAATAATAGTTCAAAGTTAATTTTCATCAACAGCACAACTTTTCTGTAATCCAATATTCCATTCAAAGCAATGTTTTAGAAAGCAATAAGTATCTGCAAGGAAATCCAGAATCTATGTAGAAAAGTTCTGCCTGCAGCAACATTGTGGTTTGATTACTTAGCCAAGGGTGCATTGAGCATCAGAAGAGTTATGCCTGATAAGCCAAGATGGCTGCCATACTCTTAGAACACACACGGGCACACAACTGCTGGGAATTGTAATTCATTGACAGCACACTGCTGTGCAGTGCATCCTCCATGCGCATGCAGCTTCAGACAGACCAAACAGCACTAGCATTTCCTCTAACCTTCCGTTCGCTAAAAGGAACTTAGTATGTGCGATTTGGAGTAGCACCTTGAAGCACACGCACTAAGCGGTATGCAGTACCTCCAGCTCTGCTTCCTAACAGCTTCCATCAAGGTGGATGCAGTAAAACTAGTGAGGTAATTCCATTCCTGGATTTAAGAACATCACAATTATCTGTAATTTTTGGATATGGAATTGTTAAAGATTACAACTCATCGCATTTAGGCCGTAGTATGAAATGAGGAATAAGAGAATTTGTGTTAGAATACCACTTCCTTCATTTCATTCTGTAATTCTGGGCCTGTTTTTGAAGGATTAATTCTGCAGGTTTTACCTGGAGGATATGTCCCCAGTAAAACATAAGATTTTCTGACCAAATTGATATTAGAAGGCCACCCAGAAGTTAGGCCTTAATACCTCACAGCAGTTCGGGGCACTGCTGGATCTCAGGCTTTGGTTATTTAAAGGCAGGTGGTTTTTGGTGCTCCTGACAGCAATTCTTCTTCTTCATCATAGTTCAGAAGCATAGATCTTGCCCTCAATGCTAGGGGTTTATTCCTTACCATTGAGACAGCTAAATATTCTGTGCCTAGTATGTGCCTTCTTCTAAACTCGTTTGCACAGCTCATTGAGCAAAAAGTGACCGCTGAATACAACAACAATGCCAGCTAATATGCCTTCTTTAGGCAATTGGCATGTATTCACCTAGCCATGAAAATCAAAGATAGTCCCAGTCATGCTCGCTACTACAACTCCTGTACGGGGCCAAATGGGGGGGGGGGGGCGGGAGCTATGCAGCTGCGATGCATGACATGGAATGTGAGGGGTTTGTCAAATCCTTGCAAAGGGGGGCAGGTCTTAGCTTATCTGGCCAGGCACAGAACACACATAGCCCTGCTGCAAGACACTCATTACGCCCCACTCTCTGACAATCGTTTCGCAGCTCCCTGGGGCACCAATAGATTTTTCGCTAGTTACAGCACCTACTCCTGCGGTGTCTGTATCTTGATTCACAAAGCGTTGCCATTCACATCCCATACAGTAATTAAAGACCCCGAGGGAAGATACATATTAGTGGCGGGGAGTTTAGGTGCGTAACAAATACTTATAATCAATGTTTATGCTCCTAACCTAGACACACCTGGTTTCTTTGCCAACATACCCTCACACTAATACTAGGCTGGTGTGGACACGCAGCGGACAGGGGCTGAGTCTGCTGACGCCTCACCACTTGGCTCCTCAACGGTGATATTTTTAACTAAGGACTAGTATAGCCTTTTAAATTGGTCTGAGTGCATTATTTTAATATTTTAAATACTTTTATACCTACTTTTATCTCATGTGATGGCACTTACTCTAGCTCACGTTGCCTAGCTTCCTGTGTCTCCTGATCCGGTCCATCGCGGCTGTATTGCCTTTTGCGCGGAGGGCAGTGAGCACGCTCTCATCACTTCCGGTTGGGGACTTCCGGGCAGGCAGCGCTCTAGTTGTTCTGCCTGGCTGCCTATTTAATCCTATGCTGGTGCGGGCACGCAGCGGTTGCGCGCAGCGGGCGTGCTGCTGGCGCCCGTCTACGCCCGTCCGCGTCCGACTGGAGCCAGAGGCCAGGAACCCTGCTTGTCAAGACTGATACAGCTGAGACCAGCTTCCACCCCACAATGTACCCACTCAAACGCACCACAATACCGGACAGGAAGAAAGTTCACATGCACCTAATGCAAATGGACGATGAGGGAGGAAAGCGCTTGTTTAAAGGGGTACCCAACAGAAACAAAGGAGAAAGTAAGATGCAATATGGGCTAATAAACTGTAGATCCATCCCAGCACACAAAATTGAGGAAGAACAACTGGATGTCTTATTTGTAACTGAGACATGGCTTAAAGAATGGTCCACGCCAGACCTAACACTGGCCCTTCCGTCAGGATTTAACATAAATAGACAGGACAGAGTGGGAAAAACTGGGGGAGGAATAGCCATCATATATAAAGACATCTACAGTTGCACTATCTCACCTAAACCCCATCTCAACTGTGACACTATATTGCTCAGTATCAGGCTATCACCCACCCAAACCTTTTCAGGGATACTCATCTATCGATCACCGGGACCCTGCAACACCTTCCTGGAACATTTCCCAGACCTCATAGCAGAAAGTATCACTACCAAAAGTGCAACAACCTTACTAGGCAATATTTTAATATCCACCTAGATAAACAGAACGACCCCATCACCCACAGATTTATCCAAGACATGGATGCCATGCAGCTGAGTCAGATGGTGCAGTCAGCAACACACGAAAAAGGGCATATCTTAGATGCAATATTTACCAATGACCCTAAACTAAAAGCAGCCACTCCTACACCAGTGCCTTGTTCAGACCATTTTGACATCCCTTTATAATTGTCCAACACGCACCTGCAAAACGCAGGGTGCACTGCGCCTAAATTAGGCAGGAAATGGACCAGCACCATCCCAGAACAAGCATTGAAAATGCAATAGGTCTTGCATGTGTTTGAATTAGAGCTATTGGCATTGTAAATGGCAATGTCTTTTACCTATGTGTTATGGAATGCATATATGTGGTGTGTAGTGGAATTATGTGTGTTGGATTGGATTAGTTAGTTGTGTAATTGTGTGGCATGGAATTTGTGGCATGGAAGGATTTGTGTAGTGGAATGATGTGGAATGGTGTGCTGTGGAATTATATGGATAGTAAACATATGGTATTTAATGTACTGGAATTATGTGGAGTGGGACGGTGTTATGGAGTGTAATTATGTGGAATGGCATTTTGTGTTGTGGAGTGGTATGTAGTGGAGTTAAATAATATGGTGTGCAGTTGAATTTTGTGGCACGATGTGGAATCGTGTGGTGTGGATTAGATGTATGTGGTGTGTTGTGTAACTGTGTTGTTGAGTTGTATTATGTGGTTTGGTGTTGAATTATGTGGTGTGCATTTCAAATGTGTGGAGCTGAATTGTGTGGTGTGGAACTGTGTGAATAGCTTTACCTGTTTGGTGACGAATTAAGAAGAAATAGGTAGGAGCTAAGCTTTAGATCTGTGTGTTTGGGTGTAAAAAAAAGAGTTAGAGCTATTGGCGTTTTAAATGTAAATGTTTCTTATCTATATGTTATGTATTGGAGTGGATGTATGTGTTGTGGAATTATGTGGTTTGGAATTGTTAGTTGTGGCATTGTGTTGCATGGAATTGTGTGGTGTAGTGTGGGTTTGTGTATTGGAATTATGTGGTATAGTGTGCAGTTGTATTTGGATAGTAACTGCGTTTTTGAGTGCATTGAATTATGTGGAGTGGTATTGTGTGTAATACAGTGTAATTATGATGAATGGTATTTTGTTTTGTATAGTGTTATGTAGAGGAGTTTAATTATGTGGTGTTTTGAATTTTATGGTATGATGTTGAATTATGTGTTGAAAATTGGATATATGTGGTGTTTAATGAAATTGTGTTGTGGAATAATGTTTTTGTATTTTAATGATGTGGTGTGGAATGGATTTGTGTGGAGTTGAATATATCACATGGAACAGTGTGGTATAGATTGAAATTATGTTTAGTGGAATTATGTGGCATGGTGTGGAGTGTTTTATATGGATTGTTATGTGGTATAGTGTGGGTTTTTTAGAGTGTATTTACGTGGTATTGATTAGTGTGTAATTAGGTGGAGTAGAATTATGTGGTGTTGAGTGGTATTATGTTATGTTAAAAATTCTTATAAAGCGCACATACACCAATTGGTTTCTTGGCGCTGACTTAAGAAATTACTGGAGCCCCATGGCTTTTAGTTGTCTGCAGAATCTAGATATAAGCTTGGGTGAATAGCCAAGTCTTAAGGAGCCTTCTGAATCTAGAGAATTCGGTGCAGGTTCTGATGTCCAGAGGAAGAGTGTTCCAGAAGCTGGGTGCCAGTACTGCAAACCTGCATCGACCTATTCATTTTCGTTTATAGGAGGGGATGGTTAGGAAGTTCTTGTGGGCGGAGCGCAAGCTCCGTGCAGGTATATATTTTTGAACGAGTCTGGATATGAATTTTGGGCTAGCACCATGCAAGGCCTTGAAAATAAGGCAACCAACTTTAAATGCACATCTTTGTGGGATAGGAAGCCAGTGTAACTTTCTCATAGTGGGAGAGATATGTTCCCATCTGGGTTGCTGGGATATCAGCCTGGCTGCCTGGTTCTGCACCTTCTGCAGTCTTTTAATAAGATATAGCGGGATGCCAAAGTATAAAGAATTGGCATAATCCAGGTGTGATATCACCATGGCTAGGACCACCTGGATTAAAGCTTCCCGAGTAAGTAATCTCCTTATCTTCCTTAGCTGAAAGAAACAGGTTGAAGTTACTGCTCCTATCTGAGATTTCATAGTGAGATCACTATTGATGATCACTGCCAGACTTTTGGCTGAGGAAGAAGGAATAGGGGGGAAGCCTAGTTCACTTGGCCAAAACTGTGCGTTCCAAGGGTTCAGGGGACCACCTATCAGAATCACTTCAGTTTTATCTGGATTTAATTTTAGCTGGTTATTATTCATCCAGTCACGCATGTGCAGCATTGTTGCCTGGAATTCAGTTATCGAGTCAGATGAATTATCGATAGAGAACACCAGTTGCAGATCATCTGCATAATTATACGTGCACACCTTCCTGTTTTTCAGGGACCGAAGTAGGGGAAGAAGATAAAGATTAAATAAGTGAGGGGACAACGAGGAGCCCTGAGGTACTCCACATGTCGTTGCCATTTTTGGTGCAGAAAATTGGGAAAGACGCACTGACTGGGTACGCTCCTCAAGAAATTATTCAATCCAGCTGGATGCCGCTCCCTTAAGGCCGGCAGCCCTGACACGGTCGATCAAGATGCCATGGTCGACCGTGTCAAATGCCGCGGACAGGTCCAGCAACACCAAGGCCTGGGGGGAGCCCTTATCGGCTTCCTTTTGAAGCGTGTCCAGTACAGTAAGTATTACTGCCTCGGTTGAATGGGCTGGGCGAAACCCCGCTTGGTTTGGATCAAGATAGTCAGACTGCTCAATAAAAGCACAGAGACATTTGGCCACATGAGATTCCAATTCCAATATTTTGGCCAGATAGGGAAGCAGGGAGATGGGCCGGTAGTTAGTCAAAATCCTAGGATCCGCACCAGGTTTTTTTAGCAGGGGGACGACTGTTGCTTCTTTGAAAGCTCTCGGAACGCAGCCCTGTGCTAAGGAGTCATTAAGAAGCGCCAATGCGGGTCCGGGGAAAGTGGTGAAAACTTCTTTTAAGATATGGGGCGGGCAACTGTCAGTAGGTGATCCCGACTTTACTTTAGACAGAAGATCCAAAAAGTCTCATTGTCTATTGCTGAGAACTGTTCAAGAGAACAGGGGTTTTCCAGCATTGAGGGCGAACCCTCAAGAGCAGGGCAGAAAGGAATACTAGCTTTTATTGTAACAATTTTATCAATAAAAAACGAATTAAGGGAGTTACAAAATGCTTGACAGGGTGTAGATTTTAATGTAACTCTGTCGGGGTTGGATAATTCGTTTACGATGGAAAATATTTCTTTAGACCTGTTGGTAGAGCTCAGGATTTTTGAAGAGAAGTAACCAGTCTTAGCTGAAGAAATTGACTTTTTATACTTTTTCAGTTGGGTCAGATAGCTCTCTTTTTTATCTAGAGAATAGCTAATTCTCCATTTCCTTTCGGATTGGCGAAGTGCAAGCTTTTGGGTTTTTAAGTCAGAAGAGAACCATCTTTGTGCCTCATGGCGTCTTGCCGATCGTATTGTTCTGAGAGGAGCATGTTCATTGCTGGCCGCTGTGAGCCATGCTGTGAGGTTTTCCTCACTTGAATTAATTGACGCCTGGTGGGTTGGAACTGTATTTGCTAAGGTGGCATAGAGATGGGTACTATTAATATTATTCCAATTCCTAGCTACTGATCTTTTTATACTAGGGGGTTTTACCATAGTAATGTCCTTAATGGTGAACTGAATTAAGAAATGATCAGACCATATACAGGGAGAGACAGTCAGAGCGGACACTGTGGTATTAGCTGTCCACACCTGATCCAGCATGTGTCCCTTGTTGTGTGTGGCCGTAGTTATTTGCTGAGTAAGGTTAAGCCCACTAAGAAGATCATTCAGTTCTTTGGCATGGGGTCCGCCTTGTGTGTCGTTAGCCCAATAGTCAAAATCACCAATCAGCAAAATTTTTGCATGGTTGGTAATTAGCTGAGCCAACTGTTCAGCCAGGGAGTGGGGAAACGAGGACATATTCTTGGGTGGTCTATATAATAACACACAGATTAAAGGGGTCGAAACCGACTCCAACTTGAGGACTAAATTGTCTACCAAAGGTAGGTCAAGTGAGGTTAGGTTTGTGAATTTTAACTCTTGGCGAACAATGGCCGCTACTCCACCACCTATATTTCCTAGTGTGCGATTTGTCTGTAGGATATAGTAATTGTTAGGGAGAGCTGCTAGAATGTCTGGGGCTGAATGCTGTGACAGCCAAGTTTCCGTTAGGAATAGGATGTCAGGGTGGCTTGAGTCTAGTAGATTGAATATGTCAAGCTGATGTTTCACCAAAGAACGAGTATTGAGGTAAAGGATAGCTAGTTTGGGGTCAGTATATCTGGTCTGTTTTTGAGTAATGATTGTAGCATGGGGGAGGATGGTAATTTCAGGAAAGGAGGCCCTTGCTTCCATGATCCCTTGTTTGATTAGTCTAATATTGGTGAGGGAATTAAGAGGGTAATTACCAGAGTGCAAGAGTTTTAGTTCATGTGGGGAATAAGAGATATTTTGGGCATGGTGACTGGCCCCAGGTCCCGTCCGGACTCGGACGGGCGCAGACGGGCTTGCCTTAGGCGCGCCTTTGGCGCGCCAGCTGCGCGTCCGCACCATTGGGCGTTTTAAACTTAGTTCCGATGGACGACTAGACCGCGTCCCAACCGAATGTAGTTTGCGGGCGGAAGTGAGGCGAAAAATAATGGTGATGTGTCCGCCCTCCGTGCAATCGGCACAACAGCCGTGACGGACCGGGGTCGGCACTCACTCAGGACTAACCAACTGGTATGCAGGAACAATTTAGCAGCAATAACAACAATTTTAAAAAGCAGTTTATTTTAAAAGCGCAACACAAGCTAGTTAGGAATAGGTTAAAAAACAGGCAAGAGGCAAGCTAAAAGTAGCGAGGCGCCAGCAGAACTTACTTATGTCCGCTTATGTGGATTGTAATTATGTTGCGTGGTGGTATGGTATGGATTGGCGTTGTATTGAGTGGTGTTGCGTGACTACATGTCTTAGAAAGTGAAGAAAAATCCTGGCTTGGATGAGCCCACACACTGAGTTGGGAAACAGGCTCTGTTTAGTCGAGTCTCTGTTGCGCTGTAAAGCACAAATATGGGCCTGGCAACACATGGAATGCAAGAAGGGCGGAGGCATGCTAGTAAAGGGCCTGTTAAGTTTCTGCCTCCAAGCTGTTGGCTGGTCTCAGGTCGAGGACACTTCGAACAATATGTCATGGGGAGGGGTCACATAATCACTCCATCACACACCATCAGCACCCCAAAAATAAGAATATTTTAGAAGGGGACACCGAGCTAGCAAAGGAAGAAAAGAGATCACTGTCACAAAAGTGAAACTAAAGAGCAAAATATTGTTGAAGGCTAGAGATGCAGCATTTACAAACCTGTCAGCTTAATTGAAATTATTCGTAAAATGCCATTTGATGTGGGACTACTGAAGTTACATTCTGTAGCACGAGCGAGCGCAATGCTGGCAACATGAAGAGGGTCATGACCACTGCCTGAGCTGTCACTGGCATGGTAGGGCATGATTAAACACCAAGGAGGATCTGAGCAAACTGCAAACTGAACATTACCTCTTCAGACATATTAGAAGCGATGAGGAATACCAGCATGGACATTGTTTTGTAATGTAATTGCGGTTATATAGCGCTTAATACCCTTCTCTAGGCGTTGATGCGCTTTGTATATACATGAGCAAGCAATTTGAAAAATTTAGATATCTGAATTAGTGGAAATGTACCCAGGATAGGAGATAGTGTGACAGCAAAGCACAGCTGGCTGACTGGAGTAATAAACATGAGCGAAAACAATAGCATTTGTAATTTCAGAGGCTTCTCTGACGTTGAGAAATAAAATGTAATTTATTGCATGCAATGCTAATTAAGTAGTAAAGAAACAAAGGATGTTGGAACTATAAATTTGGATGATCGTTTTGACGGTGCTAGAAACGACGGAACTCAACAGTCACAGCAGACTAAACGTTGTCACATGGAGTGCAGGGTGGGGGAATATACTCTTAGCTCTTAAAATTGTGTGTTCACTTGGTCCTTAAGCAGGCACCGTAATGAGCAAAATCTGCAAACATGTCTGACGTGTGGACCTGATAAGATCAGATCTTGCATCCAGGCTTTGAAGATGGTCCACGGAAGCACACAATGCTTGACAGCAACCCTAAGAGCGCCCGCATGGGGGCCTAAATGAACAAGGCACACGAAGGGCATAGATGGGGGAAGGAGGGGAAATAATGGCCTGGGGGGGGGGGGGTAGAGGGGATTATATTTAAAAGTTATAGTGTGACCTGAGTTACTAAAACATGGCGAAGCGCAAAGAGTTTGGCAAGCTGCGCATACCCAAGGGGCCACTATTAGTTACTGCTTGAATAAAAGTAAATATATTGTGTAGAAAATAGGCGCGCTGTTCAAGAGTAAGAAATTAATGTTTGTGCGGTTAATAAATGCAAAGGAACGCCACTGAATGACGAGGGAAGGGCGGGGCTAAAGCAACACGGACACCATGGAGCACAAAATCATTGAGGTGCCATTACTTAATGCAAATGAAAGGCACGGCATGAGGAGGGAAGGGCGAGGCTAAGCAATACAGACACTCGCCGTTAATAAATAAATGTTCAGGGAAGTAGCACCAAAACTGGATGCACCCATAAACACAATGCAAATGAACAGCATGACGAAGGGAGGGGCTAAAGGCAACACACACATACCAGCGAGCCCAAAATGATAGTCGCGCCGTTAATAAAGGTGCATGCCCAAGCTGTGTCTGAGGTGGCTGAACAAATAATATCCCACGCACACGAGGCAGGAAAGGAAAGGCAGCTCAGCAGCCATCAGCTGAGCGCGAGCACTGCTGGAGGACAGCTGAGCACCAGCCCTGCTCGTGTCCTGCTTGGAACAGCTGGGAGGATAAAACATGAAATAACAGGCAATTACTGAAAGTTACGGAAAAGCGTGTGCCCGATATCTGTTTCCCCACATCGTGATGTAATCCGAGCAGCACTTTTTAAAATATGAATGAAATTGGAATGGAATGGTTTATTAACATCAAGGTATATTTTTGGGCGACCAGCGCGCAGCAAGACGTGCGGCCTCCATGACTGATTGTTAACAAGCTGTCACCATTGTGAACAAAAAATAGTGCATACCAACTAATTAAGGAGACAGTGTAACGCCGCAAGTAAACGATCCAGTCCGGATGGGCCGTCCAAAAAGGAGAAAGGGCGGTAACAAAGAAGCCTCATTTTCAATCGGAGGCCAGCGTTTACCATAAACGATGACACCAGCCAATCAGAATGATGGGCGGGGCTTCAAGTCCCCTTCTGAAATCGTACCGATTACAATAGCCTTGCAGAGCGAGGAGCGCATGCGCGCTCCAGCGCTAGGTCTGCGAGACCTAAAAACTGATAGAGTCTCTAGAGAGACATACCCCGGAAATGACTGGTGATCTAGAGATAGCAGATTCACTCTGGGTCAAATGGCTTACTAATGCGGCAGAGCACTGTAGTAAGAAAGAGAGAACAGGAACGAACCAGACACAAAGGACCTCAACCTGGTTTAACAGCCATCTTGCATCCCTAAAAAGAGCTTGCAAAAAAACCGAAAGAACCTGGCGGAAATCATATGACATTACCATAAAGGCACAATACAAGAAAGAGATTAGACACTACCACAATGAAATCAAGATAGCCCAAGCTAGATATTTCCAGGAAAATTAAACTCAGCCACCCATACTTCCAGAGAACTTTTCAAGGTGGTTAAATCCCTCACGTCAATAGAAACGGATGCCTCTACACAACCTTCCTCTAAGAAGAGATGCAATGAACTGCCAGTCTTTTTTAAAAATAAGGTTGAAAACATCTACAACTCCATGATAGGGAATAGAGATAACCCAGACCCTCAAGGCACCAAGGCTTCCATTGGGCACACAGCGAGACCTATACTAAAGGAATTTCCAGCGATAAAAAAAGACACCACGACTAAGATCCTACAAGGCATCAAATCAGAGTCACCTAAAGATCCGATCCCCCCACATATTCTGTTACAGGGGGGAGACACTATTCTGACAACTTCCACAGAGTTACTCACTCTATCCCTTACGCAAGGGAAAGTGCCGAAAATCTGGAAACACGCCATAGTTCGACCTTTGCTAAAAAAGCCACATTCAGACCCAAAAGATCTGGGTAACTTCCGCTCCATTTCACTCCTACCTATTTTAGGAAAGATGGCTGAAAAATATGTCAACCCCACTCTGTCCCAGTTCTTAGAGGAGAATGAGGTGCTTCACCAGACCCAAATGGGTTTTAGACCAGCACACAGCACCAAATCTGCCCTACTACTGGTCACAGAAGAACTGAAGGGAATCCTTGATCAAGGAGGCACTGGTGCCATCCTGTTGCTCGACCTGAGTGCAGCCTTTGATACGGTGGATCATAAAACACTCATTCTTAGGCTAGAGAGAGCAGGGATACAAGACAGCGCTCTAAGATGGATAGTGTCATTTCTGAAGGACAGATCCTTTCAGACCTCAGAATGCGGACACTACTCGGACATTCTAGAGGTTGCATGCGGAGTGCCACAGGGCTCTTCCCTCAGCCCTATGCTGTTCAATATATACATGCAACCTGTGGCCGAGATCGTCCAGGAATTTGGGTTGTCAATCGTATCCTATGCGGATGACACCCAATTGGTAGTTTCTGTGGCAGGGGACCCCAACTCGAAACACAACCTAGTGTCTCCCTGCATGGAAAGGGTAGCTAGCTGGATGTTAGACTTGGCATCTTTTGGCGTGTTTCCCCTGACTTTTTGCTTTCTGACCTCCCGGTTTTGTCTCTGTTTTTGCTGGTGTAATGATTCTGCGCACTTTCCTCACTGCTGTCCAGTGGGAAAGTGCAAGTGCTCCTGTATAAAATGTGTTATGGATTGGTGTTTCCATGATTGGCCTATTTGGTTTATGTGTCAGTCCCTTGTAAAGTGCACTGCGAGTGCCAGGGCCTATAGACCAAATGCTGTTGGTGGGCTGCAGCACTGGATTGTGCCACCCACGCAAAACAGCCCGTAAAGTGTAACTCGGGCCTGCCACCGCAGAGCCCGTGCGCAGCCTGGGGCTGCCATATCGACTTGGCAAGTGCACACACTTGCAAGTCCCTAAACCTTCCCTTTTCTACATGTTAGTCACCCCTAAGGTAGGCCCAAGGTACCCCTGTGGGCAGGGTGCGCTGTATGCGAAAGGTAGGACATGCCCTGGTGTGTGTGGCATGTCCTGATAGAGAATTACAGCCTAGTTCGTTTTTCACTATTGCAAGGCTACCTGTTCCCCCTAGGCCAGAACGGGCAGTTTTAATTATTACAGCTTATAATCCTAACTGACCCCGGGAACATGGTAAAAATTCGAGTTTAATATGCCTGGACTCAGAATGATAAAATGCATCTTTTAGTGAAGTTGGTTTTAACATTCTGTGTTTGAAAATACCACTTTTAGAAAGTGGGTATTTTCTTGTCTAACCATCCAAGCCTGCCTCTGCGAGGTTGTGTATTCCTTGTCTGGAGTGTGAGTGACAGGGGCTGGGGGATGCCAGGAGACAGGGTGAGTCAGCGCAGGGCTGAATAGCAAGATCTACATGTAGATGGGTGGGAGGAGTTGCACCTGGGTCCTGAATAGGACAGTGCCTTCCCTCCACAATGCTGGCTCCACCTCCTGTGGTGCGTCTGATGTCCCTGGCCTACTCACTGAAAGAAGGGACGGAGACTTGTCAACAAAGTGCTCCAGAACTGGTTTGGACTAGGCAAAGGCCTCTCTGCCTTCAGAGAACAAAGGAATTTGGGATATAAATATTGGGGCCCTGACCCCATGAATTTAGATCTCGCTGGAATCAAGGAACCTGCCAAGACGAAGAGCTGGAAGAGCTGCCAGGAGGAGTACTGCCCCTTTGCTGTGTTGTTGCTTTGTTGGGTTGGCCTGCAGCTGCTGCTTCTGCCTTGGGCAGTGAAAGGAAGGAACTTTCTACAAACTTGTGCTGAGTATCTCCAAGGGCCTGGAACCGAGCTGGCCTCCTGTTAAGAAGTCTCAGGGACTGCAAAGACTTCACAAGCCTCTGGGTACCGCTTCTGGAACGCTGTTTCAGTTGCCACAGAGGAAGGGAACTGCAACCGACTCCGTCAACCGAATCCATCCCTGGCCGGTGACCTGTTTGAACCGCAGACCGCATCGCCCCGCTTCGCATCGCAACCCTGGTCTCACCGTGGGCGACGTCCGACGCCGCCAACACCGAGCCGCTGCTTGCACCGTGACCTGTGGGCACCGCAGTTCGCATCGCATCGCTTCACTGAACCAGCCGGACCCGACCGACGCGGTCGCTGCAACTGGCTCAAGAGTCGTGACCGCATCGCATTTGGGGCACCGCTCGCACGTCTGCGACGCACCGCTCCGACTCGCACCGCTGTCCAACGCCAGCTCCCGCACTCCGGCTTGGTCGCCTGCATCGCAACCTGTCAGCACCGCATCGAGCATCGTCTCACCCTGCATAGCACGCCTTGGACTCACCGACTCCGTCTGCACGACGCTCATCGAGCTGCTGCCTGCACCGCATCGAGGGACACCGCACCTTGCATCGCTCCGTCTTGCACCGCAACCGCGACGAACGCCGACCGGCTCGTACACTCCGTACCAGCCACAACGAGAAAGGTACTGTGACCGAGTCTGCTCACGACTCTGCTGGCCCGTATCGACGCGGTCGGCTGGAACTGTTAGACTCTGTGGTTTTCAGCATCGCGGTAGGCTCGGACGGAGCTACCGACTCGTACGAACTTTGTTTTTGGACTATTCCTGCAAAGAAGAAGTTACCTTATCAAGCATTCGTTTTTAAAGTATAGTATTGTGGATTTTTGTCGTAATTGGTCTTGTCTTGAGTATATAAAAATTGGTTATTTTTCTAAACTGGTGTGGTGTCCGTTTGTAGTGCTTACACTGTATTACTGTTGGTTATGTGCAAATGCTTTACACACTGCCTCTGAATTAAGCCTGACTGCTCGTGCCAAGCTACCACGAGGGTGAGCAGGGGTACTTCACGAGTGTAACACCCTTACCCTGACCAGGAAGAAGGGTCCCTACTTGGACAAAGGTGCAAGCCCTTGCCAACTAGAGATCCCATTTCTAACATTGGTTGTCAGCGGTGAGGATAGGACTTGTGTTTGCACTTGACTTACAGTGATTGGTGTGCACTACTACCATATCGTAGACCATTACGTACCACATACTGGTTCTTTTTCTTTTGGCCTATTTTTGATCTTGCCAGTTTTCAACTCACTACTTTTGTCATGCCTGACACAGCTGCATCATCCGTTGCATCTCTGGAAATTATCTTTGAGGAGGATAGGTTGGAAACCTATGCCGTAAAGGAACTACGAGCAATTTGTAAAAACCTGAAAGTCCAAATTAAAGGCCTCACAAGGAAGGAGGAGCTACAGAAGGCGCTGAGGGCCTGGGTAGCAGCCAGACATGCCAGTGGGCAGCCTGGTAATCTCAGTGAGGAGGTGGAGGAGCCTATTTCCAGGGTGGATATGCTTTTGGGTAGGGGGGAACCCGCCAGGTCAGGCAGCAGCAGTCTGTCCCCAGAAGAGCTGGAGGACAGGCGGGAGGCAAGGCAGTTTGAGCTGAGGAAGCTCAGGCTGGAGAGTGAGCGGGAGGAGAAGAGATTGGCCATAGAGGAGAGGAAGATGCTCTTAGAGCATGAGAGAGAACTGAAGGAGCTAGAACTTAGGAGTAAGTCAGGCTCAGATGGTGGCAGCAATTCGTCCAGAAAGGCAGACAGGATTGTGCACATTCCCAAGAATGTAGGCAAGGAGTTCAAGAAGGGGATGACATACAAAGATGGTTTCAGGGTTATGAGGCAGCCATACACATGAATGGGGTCCCTGAGGAGAATTGGGGAGCAGGATTGTGGCCACTTTTCCCGGAAGAAGCAAGGGATGCTCTGATAGCTTTGGGTAAGGGGTATCACCTCACCTATGCTGACATGAAGGATGCCCTTCTCACAAAGTATGGTCTTACTCCTGAAAAGTACAGGGATCAGTTCAGGTCCAGTAAGAAGTCTGATGCCAACACTTGGTTGGAATGTGTGGATGTGTTCTGCAGGTCGCTGGATGGTTGGGTAAAGGGCAGAAGTGTAACAGATTTTCAGGGGCTCTACAACTTGATTGCATGGGAGCACTTGTCTAGTCTATGTTTTGCAGATCTGCGCCAGCACCTAGTTGATAGTAAGCTAACTGACCCCAGGAAGCTTGCTATGGAAGCGGACCGCTGTGTGAGTACCAGGGTCCACAAGAAAGCGTTTGGGGAGACTCAGCCAAAGGTGGGCAGGGTCCCCAGCAGAAAGGTGGGGGGACAAGGGTAAAGCACAGGAGTTCTCTAAAGGGCCCCAAACTAGTACCCAGGGTAAAGGTTCCCAGCCCCCAGGTAAGAAAGCAGTGGTCTCTTCAGGGAAGCCTGCTGAGACCGGCCCCCGCAAGTGTTATGCATGTGACCAGGTAGGTCACTTTAAGGGGGACCCCAAGTGCCCAAAGGGGACACAGCCACCCACCGGTGGACAGTCCAAAGTGTTGGCTAGTGTAGCGCTTGGGGAGGAGGAGTGCCCACAGGAGGGTGGGGATCTCGCAGAAATGACCCTTGTCTCACTAGGGGACAGTGAGATGGTCCCAGGAAACCAGGTGCCCCCTAACACAAAGAAATATAGCACCTGGGTGACCATTAATGGGAACAGGGTAGAGGCTCTCAGAGATACTGGAGCCAGTGTGACCTCAGTCCGGTGTCACCTGGTGTCTGAGAAGCAAGTAGTCCCCGGAGCATTCCACCAAGTAGTTGCTGTAGACAACTCAGAGCGCCAATGTATGGTGGCGCAGGTTCCTTTTGAATGGGGGGGGTCTCAGGTCCCTTGAGGGTGGTTGTGAGCCCTACCATGCCTGTAGATTGTCTGCTAGGAAAGGACCTGGAGCAGTCCTTATGGAAGGAGGTTGAGCTCAGGTCTCACTTGGAGATGCTTGGGTTGCCAGAGTGGGCATGCGTGTCTACTCGGTCAATGGCAGCCAGAAAGGGTGATCAAGAGGACTTGGAGCCTGGAACAGTGGCCCAAGTCCCTGCCAAGAGAAAGGGCAGGGGCGCGGGAAACCGGCCCCCGAAGTTCCCACGGACCGGGAGGAGGTGGACCTCGAGAGGGACGCCCGGTGCCTACAGGGGAGCAGGTAGCCGAACTGGGAGACATCTCTGAGCTGACCCATTGGCAGCAAGAAGGGGGTCCCACCAGGGAGGAGTTCTGCAGGGAGCAGAACGAGTGCCCTACTCTGGAGGGTCTGCGGCGGCAGGCTGCAGACCAGGCAGCTGGTAATCAGTCCGGGTCACATCTGTTCTCCTGGGAGAGTGGTCTCCTATACAGTGAGCCTAAGGTTGCTGAGCCTGGGTCAGCCCGTGTGCTGGTGGTACCCCAGCGCTTCAGGATCTTCCTACTGGGTCTGGCTCATGACGTGCCTTTGGCAGGACATTTGGGGCAGGACAAGACCTTTGACAGGCTTGTCACCCACTTCTTTTGGCCCCAAATGCGAAGGCAGTCAGATGCACACTGTAGGTCTTGCCAAACTTGCCAGGCAAGTGGTAAGAGTGGGAGGAAGGTCAAAGCTCCTCTCCAACCTTTTCCTGTTGTTGGTACACCCTTTGAAAGGGTAGGGATGGATATTGTGGGGCCACTGGATCCCAAGACAGCCATGGGCAACAGGTACATCCTGGTCTTGGTGGACCATGCCACCCGGTACCCGGAGGCAATCCCTCTCAGGACAACGACGGCGCCAGTGGTGGGCCGGGCGTTAATGGGGATCTTTTCCCGTGTGGGATTCCCCAGAGAGGTGGTTTCTGATAGGGGGACCAATTTCATATCCAAGTTTATGACATCCCTGTGGAAGGAGTGTGGTGTAACCTACAAGTTCACCACTCCTTACCACCCACAAGGAAACGGTCTGGTGGAGAGATTCAACCAGACCTTGAAAGGCATGATCAAGGGTCTAACAGAACCCATGAGGCGTAAGTGGGACGTCCTCTTGCCATGCCTACTCTTTGCATACAGGGAGGTGCCTCAGAAGTCTCTTGGGTACAGCCCCTTTGAGCTCCTGTATGGCCACCCTGTCAGAGGACCTCTGAGTTTGGTAAAGGAAGGCTGGGAGGCGGCTCCCAGGAAAACTCCCCAGGATGTATTTAGCTACATGCTGGCCTTTAGAAACCAAACTGCCCGCTTCAGGAAACTCGCTCAGGCGAACCTAGAAGCAAGCCAGGAAGAAATGAAGAGATGGTATGACCAGAATGCCACTCTGGTCGAATTTCAACCTGGGCAGAAAGTGTGGGTCATGGCCCCAGTGGCACCTTGTGCCTTGCAGGACAAGTGGACTGGGCCATATGAGGTAAAGGAGCGCAAAAGTGACGTCACCTACCTGGTGGATTTGCAGGCTCCAAGGAAGCCTTTGAGGGTCCTTCACGTGAACCGCCTCAAGCCCCACTTCGAGAGGTCCGAAGTGAGTATGCTCTTGGCGACAGATGATGGGGTGGAAGAGGAGAGTGAGCCTCTCCCTGACCTCCTGTCTACCAAGGAGCATGATGGGTCAGTAGAGGGTGTGATCCTCTCCCCTACTCTGACTCAAGAGCAACAGGGGGACTGTCGCCAGTTGTTGGGACAGTTCGCCCCACTGTTCTCTCTGACCCCCGGTGTTACTCACTGGTGTACCCATGACGTGGACACTGGTGACAGCCCTCCTGTGAAGCACAAGATTTACAGGTTGACTGACCGGGTCAGAGCCAGCATCAAGGAGGAGGTCTCTAAGATGTTGGCGTTAGGGGTGATTGAGCCCTCCCACAGTCCTTGGGCCAGCCCAGTGGTCTTGGTCCCAAAGGCTGCTGCGCCCGGTGCCACACCAGAACTCCGGTTTTGTGTGGACTACCGTGGGCTCAATGCCGTCACCAGGACTGACGCGCACCCCATCCCCAGAGCTGATGAGCTCATTGATCGGTTGGGAGCTGCCCGGTTCCTCAGCACGTTTGATTTGACGTCTGGGTACTGGCAGATTGCCTTAACCGATGGGGCCAAGGAGAGATCAGCATTCTCAACCCCAGAAGGTCATTACCAATTCCGGGTGATGCCCTTTGGGTTGAAGAATGCCCCTGCCACCTTTCAGAGGTTGGTCAATCAGGTGTTGGCTGGGCTGGAGGATTTCAGTGCCGCCTACCTGGATGACATTGCTGTGTTCAGTTCCCACTGGGAAGAACATTTACAGCACCTTGAGAAAGTGTTGAGGGCTCTGCAAGGTGCAGGCCTCACGATCAAGGCCAGTAAGTGCCAGATCGGGCAGGGTTCTATGGTGTACTTGGGACACCAGGTAGGAAGCGGCCAGGTGGCGCCCCTACAACCCAAGATTGACACCATTCTGGCTTGGGAGCCCCCAAGACCCAGACAGAGGTGAGAGCCTTCTTAGGTCTCACCGGCTACTATAGGAGATTTGTTAAGGGCTATGGCACCATCGTTGCCCCCTTAACAGAGCTGACTTCTAAGAAGCAGCCCAGGAAAGTGATCTGGACTGAGTCCTGCCAGAAAGCTTTTGATGCCCTGAAGGCAGCCATGTGCACGGCGCCCGTGCTCAAGGCACCTGACTTCTCCAAGGAATTCGTCGTGCAGACTGACGCTTCAGAGCATGGTGTGGGAGCGGTGCTCTCACAACTGAACGAAGAGGGCCTGGATCAGCCTGTAGTCTTCCTTAGCAGGAGACTACTCCCCAGGGAACAGAGGTGGAGTGCCATAGAAAGGGAAGCTTTTGCTGTGGTCTGGGCGCTGAAGAAGTTGAGACCATACCTATTTGGGACTCACTTCCGGGTTCAGACAGACCACAGGCCCCTCAGATGGTTGATTCAAATGAGGGGTGAGAATCCAAAACTGCTGAGGTGGTCCATCTCCCTACAGGGAATGGACTTTACGGTGGAACACCGTCCTGATAAAGAACACGCCAACGCAGATGGTCTGTCCAGGTTCTTCCGCCTTAGTGAAGAGAACTCCAATGGGGTTGGGTAGTTCTCCCTACTTTCAGCTGGAGGGGACATGTGTTAGACTTGGCATCTTTTGGCGTGTTTCCCCTGACTTTTTGCTTTCTGACCTCCCGGTTTTGACTCTGTTTTTGCTGGTGTAATGTTTCTGCGCACTTTCCTCACTGCTGTCCAGTGGGAAAGTGCAAGTGCTCCTGTATAAAATGTGTTATGGATTGGTGTTTCCATGATTGGCCTATTTGGTTTATGTGTCAGTCCCTTGCGAGTGCCAGGGCCTATAGACCAAATGCTGTTGGTGGGCTGCAGCACTGGATTGTGCCACCCACGCAAAACAGCCCGTAAAGTGTAACTCGGGCCTGCCACCGCAGAGCCCGTGCGCAGCCTGGGGCTGCCATATCGACTTGGCAAGTGCACACACTTGCAAGTCCCTAAACCTTCCCTTTTCTACATGTTAGTCACCCCTAAGGTAGGCCCAAGGTACCCCTGTGGGCAGGGTGCGTTGTATGCGAAAGGTAGGACATGCCCTGGTGTGTGTGGCATGTCCTGATAGTGAATTACAGCCTAGTTCGTTTTTCACTATTGCAAGGCTACCTGTTCCCCCTAGGCCAGAACGGGTAGTTTTGATTATTACAGCTTATAATCCTAACTGACCCCGGGAACATGGTAGAAATTCGAGTTTAATATGCCTGGACTCAGAATGATAAAATGCATCTTTTAGTGAAGTTGGTTTTAACATTCTGTGTTTGAAAATACCACTTTTAGAAAGTGGGTATTTTCTTGTCTAACCATCCAAGCCTGCCTCTGCGAGGTTGTGTATTCCTTGTCTGGAGTGTGAGTGACAGGGGCTGGGGGATGCCAGGAGACAGGGTGAGTCAGCGCAGGGCTGAATAGCAAGATCTACATGTAGATGGGTGGGAGGAGTTGCACCTGGGCCCTGAATAGGACAGTGCCTTCCCTCCACAATGCTGGCTCCACCTCCTGTGGTGCGTCTGATGTCCCTGGCCTACTCACTGAAAGAAGGGACGGAGACTTGTCAACAAAGTGCTCCAGAACTGGTTTGGACTAGGCAAAGGCCTCTCTGCCTTCAGAGAACAAAGGAATTTGGGATATAAATATTGGGGCCCTGACCCCATGAATTTAGATCTCGCTGGAATCAAGGAACCTGCCAAGACGAAGAGCTGGAAGAGCTGCCAGAAGGAGTACTGCCCCTTTGCTGTGTTGTTGCTTTGTTGGGTTGGCCTGCAGCTGCTGCTTCTGCCTTGGGCAGTGAAAGGAAGGAACTTTCTACAAACTTGTGCTGAGTATCTCCAAGGCCCTGGAACCGAGCTGGCCTCCTGTTAAGAAGTCTCAGGGACTGCAAAGACTTCACAAGCCTCTGGGTACCGCTTCTGGAACGCTGTTTCAGTTGCCACAGAGGAAGGGAACTGCAACCGACTCCGTCAACCGAATCCATCCCTGGCCGGTGACCTGTTTGCACCGCAGACCGCATCGCCCCGCTTCGCATCGCAACCCTGGTCTCACCGTGGGTGACGTCCGACGCCGCCAACACGGAGCCGCTGCTTGCACCGTGACCTGTGGGCACCGCAGTTCGCATCGCTTCGCTTCACTGAACCAGCCGGACCCGACCGACGCGGTCGCTGCAACTGGCTCAAGAGTCGTGACCGCATCGCATTTGGGGCACCGCTCGCACGTCTGCGACGCACCGCTCCGACTCGCACCGCTGTCCGACGCCAGCTCCCGCACTCCGGCTTGGTCGCCTTCATCGCAACCTGTCAGCACTGCATCGAGCATCGTCTCACCCTGCATCGCACGCCTTGGACTCACCGACTCCGTCTGCACGACGCTCATCGAGCCGCTGCCTGCACCGCATCGAGGGACACCGCACTTTGCATCGCTCCGTCTTGCACCGCAACCGCGACGAACGCCGACCGGCTCGTACACTCCGTACCAGCCACAACGAGAAAGGTACTGTGACCGAGTCTGCTCACGACTCTGCTGGCCCGTATCGACGCGGTCGGCTGGAACTGTTAGACTCTGTGGTTTTCAGCATCGCGGTAGGCTCGGACGGAGCTTCCGACTCGTACGAACTTTGTTTTTGGACTATTCCTGCAAAGAAGAAGTTACCTTATCAAGCATTCGTTTTTAAAGTATAGTATTGTGGATTTTTGTCGTAATTGGTCTTGTCTTGAGTATATAAAAATTGGTTATTTTTCTAAACTGGTGTGGTGTCCGTTTGTAGTGCTTACACTGTATTACTGTTGGTTATGTGCAAATGCTTTACACACTGCCTCTGAATTAAGCCTGACTGCTCGTGCCAAGCTACCACGAGGGTGAGCAGGGGTTACTTCACGAGTGTAACACCCTTACCCTGACCAGGAAGAAGGGTCCCTACTTGGACAAAGGTGCAAGCCCTTGCCAACTGGAGATCCCATTTCTAACACTGGATAACAAAACTGAATGGTGACAAAACGTAACTCAGGTTCCTAGGTAATAATCTTCCACCACAAGTCACCATTGCCTGGCCAAAAGAATTGGGATGTCCACTGGTGCATAAAAACTCCATAAAGAACTTCGGAGTGTGGATAGACCACAAAGGGCCAACTTTACTCAGGGCCCTGATCACACCTTACACACCGGAAAGAGCCCTAAGATCCTCTTCAGTTCGCCTTGCCAAAACCACAAGGATTAGACGATCCAGATGGGGAGGAAGATCATTCACGCACTTGGTGCCAAAACTCTGGAACTCCATGCCTATAGAACTAAGATTCCTCACGGATGAGATCACCTTCAGGAAAAAACTGAAGACATGGCTATTTCCAGGTTGAGTTGTCGGTATCCGCTCTCTCCTGCTCCGTAGCGCTGGGAAGCCCTTGGGCAGCTATGCGCTTTACAAAACACATAAACATAAACATCTCCGGTATTCCCATCGACTCCATTATACTAGGGGGTGATTTCAAATTTAACCTCCAACCCTCCTCTGATACCACTGGCACCGGCCACGTCACCAAACCACTCTCCACAGGGGAACTTGAAACTTTGCTGAGGCACCACCTGCTGGCGGACGCCTGGTGGCACCAACACCCTGCTGATACAGCTTTTTCCTTCTATTCCACACCACATGGCACATGGTCTCGTATAGACCATTGGTACTTAGCCCCAGACCTCTTGGTAAATATACAGGCCACAGACTACTTGCCCAGCACGCTATCGGATCATTCGCCGCTATTGCTATCGCTGACTTTGCCCAGCCTTGCACGTCCCTACAGATCCTGGTGCTTCTCATCTAATGCGCTACTTGACACAGTTTTCAAAAGTGAGTTACGCGATGCGATCATTGAATATTTTCAGATCAACACAGGCTCGGTATCCCAATATGCCACCCTATGGGAAGCCTTCAAAGTGTATATTAGAGGCATCTGCATAACTAAACAAGCAGGGGTCTTGCGTACTATACGTAGGGATCTAGACGCCACCGAGAAGGGGCTGCGTGATCTGGACGCTCAGGCACTCTCGGGCGGTTTGGCCTCCCCATTACATCAACGTGCAAAACTCCTGGAAAAATTCCAGGACCTCGCCACTTGAGAGACTGCTCACCTGGGAAAGTACGCGCGTGCACGGGTATATGGAGAGGAGGAGAGACCGGGATGGACACTGGCCAGGCTACTCAGCCCTCGGCAGCAAGCAGCATATATCACTCAATTGAAATTAGATGACGGTACCCATGTTACTCAAAGCGTTGACATTCTTTCTACCTTCTTGGCCTACTACACGCGCCTCTACACGAAACGCTCCACACCAGTCGACACTGCCCTTTCCAACTATTTAGCGGAGCGGAGGTGGCTATGGTATGGATTGAGGGAAGTCACCAGCAACTTTTGGCCTTGTCTATTAACGCTGATGAAGTGGCCCAAGCCATAGATGACGTAGACGGTTCCCGTGCCCCCGGTACGGACGGACTCACAGGTATATTTTATAAAACTTATAAGACCATACTGCTCCTGCACCTTTTGGAAGTCTATGCCGAAGCCCTTGACTCGGGGATACTTCCTCCTACCATGTGTGAAGCAATTGTGACTTTACTGCTCAAACCAGGCAAATCGCCTGATAGGTGCGCCTCTTGCAGACCCCTGTCTTTATTGAATCAAGATTATAAGATACTGGCCAAGGTGTTCGCGACACGCATCTCGCTTTTAATTGACCAACTCATTTCCCCACTTCAGACAGGATTTGTCCCGAATAGATCAATCTGCGCACAATATTTGTAGTCATTAACCAGATTGATCCCAGTCTCCCCGCAGCGGCGATTCTGCTGGATGCCGAAAAGGCATTTTTATTCTCTGGAGTGGTCATTTTTATATACAACGCTTAACAAGTTCGGCTTCCTCACAATCTCTGTGCTCTCATCCGTCTCCTTTACACTAGCCCCGTGGCGCGGCTTCGCGTCAGTGGAGAACTTGTGCGCGACCCTGTCACCAATCTCTCTCCAATCATTCGGGAAGTGGTCTGATTTGGAGTTTTTTTCTGGTCTCGTTATTAACTGGACCAAGTCAGAGGTCTTTCCATTGACGGATGCTACTCTCCCTTTTATGCCGGATTATCCACTGCGTTGGTGTGATGACCCCCCTGAATATCTCAGCATCCTTTTACACCACACAGCCTCGGAAGTCATCCGCCACAACTGTGGCCCAGCCATAGATCGTTTATTGGTACAGATTGACTGTTGGATAACACTTCTGTTGTCAATAGCCGGTAGGATAGCTATCATTAAGATGGTTGTTTTACTTCGCTTTCTCTATCTATTTTTAAATATCCCCATTCCACTTACAACTACATTTTTTGCTACTCTCCCGAGCATGTTGACTCGGCTGATCTGGGCCGGCGGACAGGCCCGGGTGGGGTGGCAGACGCTCACAATGCCTTTTGTACCAGGCGGCTTCGGGGTACCAGACTTTTATTTATATTATCTAGTAGCACAGACACACTATGCCTATTTTTGGTACCATGTAGCAACGAAGGAGTATGCAGTTCCTGTGGGGCGGGAAGGAAGAGACCATTGTATTAATTGGGGCTTCTATGCTGGACCTACAAGCACCCCTTCTCCCTCATTTGTATTAATGTTTTTGGTACCACCCAGACGCGCGACTACAATATCTGAAACCTGAACATTCCCAGGCTGGCCCCTGTCCCCTCTCCACCATCTTGCCGCGTAGCCTTATGAGGACACCAACGGAAATCCATACATTACAGACCACTTGTTGGGCCTGGGAGAGTCTTCGTAGATACCTGAGGGCCGATCGCCTATACTCCCCACACCTGCCACTTCTCAACAACCCATGGTTGCCCCCGACCACCGAAGCTTTAACACAACACGCACTTTCCCGGTGTCGGCTTCGAGTAATGGGAGATGCGTTCAGTCACAGAAGTAGTGGAGGGCCGTGATGTCTCTATGTTGGATACATTTCTTGTACATAGAACGTGGGTATCACTGGCTGCTGCAATACGTCCCTCGCTTATGGAGCCACAGGACTTCCCTCCCCTATCCACAATAATCATATCACCTGACACCACACACCTAGTCTCCCGACTATATCACCTCACTTAGACACTCCGCCCGCAGACGGGTGGGAGAGCGCGGGCGGCCTGGGAGGGGGATCTGGGACACCCTTTAACAGACAAGATGTGGGCATCCTGTTGCTAACAAACTCGCTACATCTCCAACAACTACAAGCACAAGCTCCTTCACTTTAAATATTTACATAGGGCCTATGTTACTCCCAAGCTCCTCGCTAGGATAGATCCAACTAGACCTGCCACCTGCCAGAAGTGCGCAGCGGCACAGGCCGATTTCATCCACCTGGCGTGGAACTGCCCCCCCCCCCGTCCTGGAGTTTTGGGAGGCGGTTTTTGGGCACCTGACATTGATGGTAGACTCAGAGTTGTCTTCTTCCCCACTGCTTGCTTTGTTGGGATATGTCCATCCTTTAGGAGCTGCGATCCGGCGCTTTGCTGCTGATGGAGCAAGGACTCACAAATGAGACTTGCTCGAATACAACCTCCTCACAGTATTAATTAATTAATTATGTATTGTGTATACTAACTTTGCATACACTACATGAATAGCAAGGAAGCTTGCCTATGTGTTCTAACTAACAAGTAACGCTTGTCTTTTTCTAAAATGGCGCTAAAGCGCGGGAAACTTACTGCGCATGTCTCATCCATATCACATGGTGTGACGTCTTTCTTTGCTTGGTGGGAAATTTCTGCTTCTGCGCAGTGTGCATTAAAATGGCTGCTTGATGTTTTCACATGCTTCAGCTTGCTCTTGTGTTATTATTAAATTGTCGTTTTCTTAACGCTACTAATGCGGGATAGATTTATAAGTAAATGGGGATAGAGTAGAAAGAGTGGGTATACAGTGAAACATATTATTTGTGATTTTAATATTTTCTTCTTTGACTTTTATTAGTTCGTAAACTTGGGCCTGGGGTTGGTGATCTGAAACTCGAGAGACAATGATTCTGCGCATGTGTCCTGTTTGGCTGCCAAAGAATAAAAATGAAGTCAACCTGGACGTCGTCCAAGGCCATGACCTGATGGCCGAAGCTGCTGTGCTCTTGCCTTTCCTGTTGAAAATTGAAACTTTGTATATGAAGAATATATAACATTTGTCGTGAGACGGGTGGGAAATAAAGCAAATGTATAAAATTGGATGGGCGGTAGTTTAAAGACAATGGCCTACAGAAAATGAACTAAAATCATATGGTGTGAGAATCCACCCCCTGTCCCTGTCCAATCAGAAGTAGTGGTCCCATATTTTAGCAACATTAAGGGCAGGTACATGGCATAGAAGGGTATAATAGATATATAATTAGCTAATTAGTTAGAAGGAGATGCTGCAACGGAGCAGACGTACACACGAGAACAGGCGTTCATGCTGTTAGGCAGAAGAGCTCCAGACCGCCAAGCTGATCGATTGCAGACTGAATCCCTGTCCAGAGAGGTCCTGAGGAGGGGGCGGCGGAGTCCATTAGAAGGAAGGCACGGGAGAATCGAGGAGAAGTCGAGTATCAGAGAGGGGAACGACGCAGGCGTCGTTGTAGAGAGGTCACCGGTCCTGTCCTGAACCTGGAGGAGGTCTTTGCTCTTCATCCTTCCTGGGTCCTATTTTTTCCAACTCCTTGGCCAAGGGGTTTGGTTCTCGCACTTAGGTAAATATAAATGCAACCTTTAGTTGCGCTGCTGTCTCTATCTTCTCCTTTCTGAGGGACAGTCATTAATCAATAATTATTATTCTATGCTTCACCTGTGATATGCGATTAAGTACCATGTGGTTATATAATTTACTCTGCTAAATCTTTAGATAAACATTTTAAAACTTCCTGACTCAGTGGTTATTTCAGGATTATGTACTATAATGAATGTCACTCATTTTAAACTTCCCAATTAGCAAAGGATTCATTGGTAAGTCATTACTCTTCAATCGGAAGGTAATTGGTAGCAGGGATTTTGATAAAGAGTAACAACTGATAAAACCCAGCGTAAGTATTAGCGTAGTATGAATGTATGGGCCCAAGTGAGTATCTGGTGTATGAATGCTGTTTGCTAATATCGCGCTGGATCAGTTTTCTGGTAATCAGAGGATGGTTACTCTTTGTTAATTGGGTAATGAGAATTTTATTTTTTATGAACTAACATCCGTGTATTCAAAGTTTGTTTTATGTTGTCTAGAATCCCCGGGGAAAATTGAATAGCGGTTGGTAAGTGGAAGCCATACTGCAGTGAGGTTATCTGTCAGGCAGAAATAGTACTGAAAAGTTAAGCAGGACTATCAGTACTGGTTAGGGAATCTATGCGTGTGAGTAATAGCCAAAGAGTACGCTGGTGAAAATTTGATGTTATATCACCTAGAAAGGGTAACATTGAAGAAGTAACAGGTACTTCTGGAGCTTGTGTGAAGAGTAAACGGAAGGGTTTTACTCATAGTGTATGTTTAGTAAACGGAAAGGTTTTACTAAGTGTGAGAGAAAACTAACTTTTCTATTTTAGAGAAACTGGCACGATAGCGAATGTTTTATGTTGTTACTGAAATTTAATTAAAGATTTATAGAGAAAATAAAGTTTGCGTAAGATTTTGTAAAGGGAGGGTCAGCTGCCGGAGAGGGAGCTGATGTCACAAACGCCGCGCTGGGATTGGTTGAAACAGCGGGTGTGGAAAGACCCTTGTAAAGGAGGGGTCAGTAGTCAGGAGTAGTACTGACGTCACAGGTGCCGCGCTGGGATTGGTTGAAACAGCGAGGGACAGAGAAACGCAGATTGTAAAGGAGGGGTTGACAGACAAACGTCACCAAAAGGCCGCGTTAGGATTGGTACAGAAATAAAAGTTAGCAGACATTTGATTGGTTGATATTCTAGAAGGTATAATCTTAGTGGATAGGGATTGCATGTTAAAACGCGATCCGACTTTAACAGGAACTCGTCCGGATAGGAGATTCCTAGGTTTTGCAGAATATAATTTTATACACCGAAGATTAGATAGAATGTACGGAGAGAAGAGAAAATGTCCTTTCTGCAAAAGATTAAGAACTATTTTAAAAAGGATAAACCAATCAAAACTAGGGAAGGAATTATCATTCCACCAGCTAAAACGCCCGCTTCATTCATGATGATGGAGAGAGGTTATCATACTTGTGTATGGATAGAGAATTGGATAGAATATACCAAAAATGATGGAATATTAGCATTTCCCGAGAATGGTACCTTCAATGGAAGAATTCTTCAAAATTTGAGATTAAGGATGAATGACCTAGAACCCAGACCTAGATTAACTCAATACGAAGCCTTAGAGGAATGGGAAACCGAGGCATTTGAGCGTGACCGATCCAGGAGTAATAGGGGTTATCGAGGATTTTTCCCAAGAAACCAACATGAGAATAGGGATGGTCAGATGAAACAGTGGAGGAGAGCAATGCTTACAGAAGGATTATATCCAATATTTACGGAAGAAGAACTGTTAGGGAAGAAATGCACAGAAAAGACAAAACATTTAATGAGAAATGGAGATTCGGAAGATGAATTTATAGAAGAAATATTAAGGAACCCCCACCGTATCAGGAAGGGACAAGTGGATGCACCCCAAGTGCCCCACTGTTAAAAACTCCATTAGTACCACAAGTAATGCATGATTTCACCCCCAGTAGGATACTTCACGATAAAGAGAAAGAAGCCCTAGAGAAGACCAGAGCAGAATTAATACAGAAAATAACACAGATAAAGGTACATCCTGATTCTTTGACCATACCTGTAACAATTGGTCCGGTAGTTCCATTATATGGTGGTCAGGGAAATTGTCCTCCACCGTTAGTTATGCCTACTCCTGTGAATATTCCAAAACCTGAAGCAACAGTAATGGTTGAGGATCATTTTAGTGATTGTGAATCAACAATATCATTAATGGATTTACCAATTCGAGATTCTGTCAATAGTACTCCCAGAAGAACTACACCTGGGTGCTCGAAAGAGATAAACTTGATAACTTCATCAGGAGCAAAAAGTGTCACTGTAGTTAGTCCAGAAGACTTAGAAAGGTGGGCACAAGGATCAGAACAGCAGTGTACACCTCCCAAAATTTTGGATATTTATAAATTAAAAGTCGAATTAGAAGAAATAATAGCAGGAAATGTAGGGCTAGATCGCCTAAATGCTTACAATGAAGAAGAATTATTGTTCGTATGCAGAAGTATCACCAGAAATGTAAAAATATTTCATGAAAAATTATCAGATTTGGCTCTGCAGATGGGAATTGAAATAGGGAGATCAAAGGTGTTGCAGAAACCCTATAGAGCAGATTTCTCAGACAAAGATTTAGAAAATATGAATGCCTCTGGAAGAAAGTTACAAGTAAAAGAGTTAATGATAGTCTTACAGAAATGGGGAGACCTAGATAAATGGAGAGTTCGATGGGCAAAGAAAAAGGAAGAGGCACGATCCAGTAGAACAGCCTCTGAATATGTGATGAAAGAAACAGGGAAGACAGATCAAATGTACCCGATGCGAGAAGTTCCAGGAGGGGGCTATGTACATGTCCCATGGAGTATACAGGATATTTTATCATTTACGAATGATTTTCCAAAATTGAGAGAAAAACCAATTGAATGGTACAAGCAGGTTGAGAGGTTTGTGAAGGTATCAAAGGTATTGTTGAAAGATTTAGATGGGTTGTTTGACATAGTGGTACCTGCCGATTTGTGGACAGATTGTAAAATTACAGTTGATTGGCCAAGTGACGAATATCCTAGAGATCCGAAGACAGGTGCCCCGTCAAATGATGTAATGAAAAAGTATCAGCAGGTGATAACTTACCTGAAAGGCAAAATACCACCGAAAGAAACAGATTGGGTGAAAATAGACCGAACCACCCAAGAAGCTAGTGAATCGGTACATGCCTATTATGAGCGTTTATTGCAGGTATTTAAGCAGTATAGTGGATTTGAGGACATTGGAGACAAGAACATGAGTCAGTTTGTGTATCGATTTGTTTATGGTCTGAAGCCAGAGATTTGTTAGATGATTAAGCAGCACATGTTGTGTTGGCAAGGGAAACCCATAGATGAAATTTTGAAATATGCGAAATACTGTGGAGACGATATTGAGGATAGGCACAAGAAATTGCAGGAAAAAGTGATGTGGGCACAGGTGAAAATGGCTGAGAAACAGGGAATTAATTTAGATAATCCGAGTGAAAATCAAGGAAAGGATTCTGGAACGAATGGCGATACTGGGAATGGTGGAAAAGTGAGAGGACGAATGAGTAGAGAAGAAGCTAAAAAGAAATTTCCTTGTCATGGATGCGGAAAATTGGGGCATTGGAAGGATGAATGTAAAAAGATTCGGAATAATAATGGCCCAAATCAAAATTTAAATCCACAGACGGAGAATGACTCACAGCAGGGTGTAAATCCTCAGAGTCAGTTGCCACCTGCACCTATTCAGGGTAATGTAAGCAGAGCAAACCACGGTACAGACGTCGGATATCAAGGAGGAAGTGGTAAGAATGATTATGTAACGTCACAGTTTCTTTTACAGGACGATTTCTGTCAATATAGTTCATGACGGAGCCTAGGAGAGGGGGAGAAGGAGTGCGTACTTGGCGCATCCTTATCGGTAGATCAGTCAGGTCCATATGTTGAAGGGAATGTGAATGGTAATGATATTACTTTTCTTTTGGACACTGGTGCTACCCGGTCTACTGTGAGAACAGCAGACATTCCAGACCTTCCTCTCTCTGGAGAAGCTATCCAAGTAGTGGGAGTAGCTAATAGAAAGATTAGAACACCTCTTACCGAACCAATGGAAGTTAAAATTGGAAATTTCAGAGAAATGCATCAATTTGTAGTGTGTGATTCTAGTCCAGTAAATTTATTAGGTCGTGATTTGTTGTGCAAAATGAACTGTACAATTTTCTGCACACCGGATGGTGTGGCAGTTCAGACCCCAGATGAAGATCATGTATATAAGTTTATGATTGCAAAACAAGGTACAGAAGTAGATGAGATGTTTTCTTTGATAACAAAAGATGAGTTGCCAGAAGAATTAAAAACTACAGTAAACCCCACAGTATGGGATT
Organism: Calotriton arnoldi; assembly: GCA_963921515.1. Lineage (NCBI taxonomy): Eukaryota > Metazoa > Chordata > Amphibia > Caudata > Salamandridae > Calotriton > Calotriton arnoldi. Next base: position 2,770,379 of record CAWUFW010000357.1, read on the forward strand.
TCACAGGAAAGGAAGTAGGACTTATGGCCAAAATAGACCCAGTTAAAATTACCGTAAAGGAAGGTGCGATTTTCCCAAATACTAGACAGTACAAAATGAGTGCAGAAGTAAAGACAGGAGTCATTGAAGAAATCAATCGAATGGTAGAACAAAACATACTAAGAGAAGTGATGAGTAGCCCATGTAATTCACCAATAATGGGTTTAAAGAAACCTAGCGGAAAATATAGGATTGTTCAGGACCTGCGGAAAATAAATAAGATTGTGGAACCTTGTTGTCCTATAGTACCCAATCCTGCAGTAATCCTATACCAGATTCCTTGGAGTGCAGGATGGTTCACAGTGATTGATTTATGCCAAGCGTTCTTTTCAATACCATTGCATCCAGACAGCCAGTATCTTTTTTCATTTAAATTTGAGAACAAAGTCTATGTATGGAATCGTGTTCCTCAGGGGTACACGGAAAGTCCTTCTATTTTCAATCAGTTATTGAAAAAGTGCTTAGAGAAACTAGTGATGCCAGGAAGCTCAGTCCTAGTGCAATATATCGACGACTTACTGGTGGCATCGAACACCAGAGAGGACTGTGTTGTTGATTCTATAGCACTATTAAATCATTTGGCTGAAGAAGGGCATAAAGTCTCACCAGAAAAATTGCAGTTCTGTACAACAGCTGTTAAATATCTGGGACACCAAATTGAGAGGGGAAAAAGAAGAATAACCTCGGAAAGAGTACAATTGATTAAGAAAATGCAAATGCCTGTAACCCAAAGAGAAGTGAGAATGTTCCTAGGAATAGTAGGTTACTGTCGACAATGGATACTAGGATTTTCCTTGTTAGCGAAGCCCCTAATTCAAATGACAAAAAAGAAAGCAAAGGACCCAGTTGAATGAGTTTATGAGAGTGTAGGAGCTTTTGTAAAATTGAGAAATGCTCTGTGCTCAGCACCAGCCCTAGGCATGCCCGACTATAAAAGAAGCTTCGCATTGTTCTGTCATGAGAGAGAAAATTGTGCACTTTCAGTCTTAACACAAAGACATGGTCTAGACAGACGTCCTATAGCATATTTTTCTGCTACATTGGATCCAGTGGCAGCCGCGTTGCCAGGTTGCTTAAAAGCAGTAGCGGCTACCTGTTTAAGTATTGAACAAAGTGAATCAATTGTGATGGGACATCCTGTGAAGGTGTATGTTCCACATGCGGTTGTAATTCTGTTGACAAGAACACGAACTCAGCATCTTACTCCTAGTCGGCTGACTAAATATGAGAGAATAATAATGGGTGCTGAAAATGTGAACATAGTGAGGTGTACAATAGTAAATCCCGCAACCTTATTACCAGACCCATATCATGAGGAAATTAAAAATGACGAAGAAGAAGAACATGATTGTTTACAAGTCACAGAGTTATGCACGAAACCACGTCCGGACATTGAAGAACAGCCCCTTAGAAAGCCAGACAGGGAGCTGTTTGTTGATGGTTCATGTCAGAGGCATGAAGATGGTAAACTGACTGCAGCATATGCAGTATGTGAATTAACTGGAATAGTCGAAGCATCCTATTTACCAGGAGTAAAATCTGCACAAGTAGCTGAATTGATTGCTTTGATAAAAGCGTGCAAAATTGGGAGGAATCAAAAAGTGACTATATTTACAGATAGCCAATATGGTTACGGGGTTGTGCATGATTTTGGCCAACTATGGATGCAGAGGGATTTCATGACTTCTTCAGGATCCCCCATTAAAAATGGACAATTTGTAAGGGAATTGCTGGAAGCAATACAATCACCAAAAGAATTGGCTGTGGTGAAATGTGCTGCACACCAGTCAGGAGATGACTGGGTGGTAATTGGCAATCGATATGCAGATCTTGTGGCTCAACATTGTGCCAGAAATAGATTGTCAGTCAATAAAAGGGTGGAAAGAATTGGAATCAGCTGTCAACTTATGCTGTATATGCCACCTGAAACATGGAATGAGGTTCGAAGATTGCAAGATGGTGCTGATGAAAGTGAGAAGAAAACATGGGTCAAAGTGGGTTGTTCCCAAAGGGGAGATGATGAAGTGTGGATTTGTGCTGATGGCAGACCAGACATGCCTGACTGTCTGCTCTCTCAAATGGCCAGGATGTACCATGGAGACACACACATAGGGAGAGATGCAATGATTAGACTTTTCAGACAGAACTGGTACAATCCCAAATTCAGAGCTGTTGCCGAGAGCCTTTGCCAGAGATGTTTGACTTGCCAGATGCATAATCCAGGGAGAAAGACAATAATCGGGTTTGGGAAGATTGGAAAGGCAGAGGGTCCATTTATAAGACTCCAGTTCGACTTTATACAGTTACCACCATGCAGAGGGTTGAAATATGTACTAGTCATAGTATGTCTGTTTTCAAAGTGGGTGGAGGCTTACCCTACCAGGAGGAGTGACAGCATTACAGTCGCAAAGCTGTTACTACGAGAACTCATTCCTAGGTATGGTTTCCCAGTAACTTTGGAATCGGATAGAGGAAAACATTTTAACAGTGAAGTGATTCAAATAATTTGCGGAGCATTCCAAATCGAACAAAAAGTGCACTGTGCATATCGTCCAGAGGCTTCTGGAGTGGTTGAACAATTGAATGGCACTATAAAATCAAGACTGGGAAAAATGTGTGCATCAACATCATTGGAGTGGCCAGATGCATTGCCACTTGTCTTAATGGGACTAAGAAGCATTCCTGATAGAAATACGGGATTGAGCCCACACGAGATAATGATGGGAAGAGCAATGAGACAAGCACATGTTCCCATAAACAAATTGCTGAATATATCTGATGATATGGTTCTGGATTATTGCAAAGGATTGGCTGACCTAGTGTGTTCTATCTCTCATCAGGTCGGAGAAGACGCAGTTTCAAGGCAGCCTGAACAAGAACATGATCTGAATCCTGGTGACTGGGTGGTAGTGAAGAATCACACCAGAGAGACGTGTCTATCACCCAGATGGGGAAAACCTTGTCAAGTTATACTGACTACCAACACAGCAGTGAAGTGTGCAGGATTTCCTAATTGGATTCATGTAAGCCACACCAAAAGAGTACCAGACCCTGAAGAAGAAAATCCTCAGTCAGCATCAATCACTGAGGGAGCTGAAGGTTGCCCAGCTGAAGAATCTCAGGCTCGAGATTCAGAAGAAGCTGCAGAAGAACAACCGAGCACAAGTCAGGACTGGATACCGGTGGTAGAAATTCCTGAAGTTTACTACAGAACAAGAAGTCAAACAAAATTGGAAGAAATCGAAGAAGATCAGATAGGTGAAGAAGAAGCAGCTCAGGAAAACGAAGAACATACAATAAAAGAACCTGAGCAGGACCAGATAGGGAAAGGAAACTGGGCTCAAAATAACAAAGAACCAACAAGTTTTGAGCAGGAACAGACAGGTTTAGAAGAATCCGGTGAGGCTGCAGAAGTACAAAGTGCAATAAGCCCTGATCAGAACCAGTTAGATCAAGAAAATCACACAGAAGAAAAAGATCTCGAGAAAAATGAACATGAAGAAATAAATCAAGCACAAGGTCAATTATTGGAAACTCATAGTGGAGCTGCTGAAGAAAAGCAAATCAGACCTGAAAAAGAGCAAGAAAGAAAAACAGTAATTACAGAAAACGAAAAAGTGTCAGACAGTGAAAATAAAGAGATTGCTGAAGACAAAAATAAAGAAACAGTGCAAACAAAGAAAACAAGAAAAGGTGATCATTGGCCTAGTGTCATTAAAAGAGTAAAATACCACATAACAACCAGAAGTGAAGATCCAGATCAAGTAAATGAAGTAACAAGTCAAACAGAACAAGAAAACATAACTAAGAAAAGAAGAAGCAAGAGACAAACTTGTAAATAACAAATTCAAGGGTCCTGATTGGACTTACATTATTCTTGAAGATTACGAGAGCTCAGAGTCAAGTGAAAGTGGTGACGAAGGAACAAGTGCAGAACTAACGTACGAGAAAGAAACAAGACCACCTTGACTAAGCAAAAGAGTCACATAAAGAAAAGCGAAAAATAAGATAAGAAGAGCAATCTTCCTTGTCGAAATGTCTGATGATAGAGTTGCTGGGAGACCAAAACAGAGATGTTGTAGAAGATGCTGTGCAATATGCATATGTAGTCTAGTAATGGTGCTTATAGTTTGGTTAGTCCTGATCGTAGCAGTTCCTTACCTTATGATAATGGATAAAAAGATTAATAACGAAACTAAAGGAAGGACAGCACACATGAAGGGAAATAGAGTAGAACTAATGGCAGAAAATGAACCAGAATTTCATCATGAAATAACTGATAACGACACTAGTTTAAATGTTTTCACAAAGTTATTATTTCAGTATGTAGATACCATGGAAGTTAGTAATTGTTATGTCTGTATGAAGTTACCTGAATCAGTAGCAGAAGGATTAACATATCATCACTTACCATTGACATATGGCATATCATGTAGTGTATTAGCTAGTTTATTTTATAGAACAGGGAGACTTCAATATTATTATTCAAACATAGATGTGATATTTTCTGAGGTTCCGATTCGAAAGAGTATGAACCCAGTGCTTAGTAGTCAAGACGCACAGTTTATGGGAGAATTTTTCTTAACAATGAAATCGATAGACATAACACATGCACATAGACACAATCTAACATGTTCTTTACACGAAGAAGAAAAGATATTTTTGAATTTAGTAGAAGATAGAAGACAAGATTTTCAAAAGAAAGCTTCTGAGCATAAGGCTCATTTACCACCTTGGGCTGAGAAAGAAGGGAGTTACACATCTGGCAAGGCTCAAGCTGCTATGGCTCTGGATTTTGTAAAGACGGGGAAAATTTGTCTACATAGATTAAAGACTGATTATAACAATGTTTTCATCGGTACCAGTGAATGTGAACACAATTTCTTAATTCTTGGAGGTTGGGGAATAAAAGGAGGAACAGATTCAGTTTTTCCTGGAATCTATTATGTATGCGGGAATAAGGCTTACTTTAGGCTTCCTGCACGGTGGTATGGAAGTTGTTATTTTGGAATAGTATTTCCAAAAATATACCACGTAAAAAGAAACACTGGGAGCAATGAAAACTATGGCGAATTAACACGTAGTAAAAGAGCTAGTTTTTCTGAAATTGTAGGTGATATATTTGGTGCATTGATACCTTCGGTGGGAATAATTCTGAACTCAAGGAAAATATGTAAATTGTCTACAGTGGTTGATCGTTTATCAACGGATACTGCTGAAGGATTTCTAATGATTAATGCAGAGATGGTTGCGATTAGGTCTATGGTTATGCAAAATCGACTTGCTCTTGATATTATATTAGCACAAGAGGGCGGAGTCTGTAAATTACTGAAGACGAAACATTGTTGCACTTACATTCCTGATAAAAGTGCAGAAATTGGAACGTATATACAGAATATAACTAAACTTGAGAAGGAACTTAAACCACTGGAAGTTGATAGTGTATGGGAAAGATTGACAAATAGTATCTCGTCAATTGGTACCTGGTTTGCTAATGTAGGAAAAGGACTTATAGGTCAAATATTAGTACCCCTAGCAGGGTTAGCAATAGTAGTACTGACAATAATAATATGGTGCAAATGCTGTAGAAAGAATGAATCGTATAGTGTGACAGGAAGAGGAAAGAAGAGAAAGGTTGATGAAATTGAACTTGAAGATTTGAGAAGTGAATTATACAAGAAATTGAAAGGGGATGTTAAAAATAGAAAATGTAAAAATGAGAATGAAACTATTTGCTAGAAGTTGGCATCTGATTGAGGGTAGTATTTTGATGGCTCTTAAACGCCATCAGAGAGGGGATTGATGGAGCAAGGACTCACAAATGAGACTTGCTCGAATACAACCTCCTCACAGTATTAATTAATTAATTATGTATTGTGTATACTAACTTTGCATACACTACATGAATAGCAAGGAAGCTTGCCTATGTGTTCTAACTAACAAGTAACGCTTGTCTTTTTCTAAAATGGCCGCTAAAGCGCAGGAAACTTACTGCGCATGTCTCATCCATATCACATGGTGTGACGTCTTTCTTTGCTTGGTGGGAAATTTCTGCTTCTGCGCAGTGTGCATTAAAATGGCTGCTTGATGTTTTCACATGCTTCAGCTTGCTCTTGTGTTATTATTAAATTGTCGTTTTCTTAACGCTACTAATGCGGGATAGATTTATAAGTAAATGGGGATAGAGTAGAAAGAGTGGGTATACAGTGAAACATATTATTTGTGATTTTAATATTTTCTTCTTTGACTTTTATTAGTTCGTAAACTTGGGCCTGGGGTTGGTGATCTGAAACTCGAGAGACAATGATTCTGAGCATGTGTCCTGTTTGGCTGCCAAAGAATAAAAATGAAGTCAACCTGGACGTCGTCCAAGGCCATGACCTGATGGCCGAAGCTGCTGTGCTCTTGCCTTTCCTGTTCAAAATTGAAACTTTGTATATGAAGAATATATAACATTTGTCGTGAGACGGGTGGGAAATAAAGCAAATGTATAAAATTGGATGGGCGGTAGTTTAAAGACAATGGCCTACAGAAAATTAACTAAAATCATATGGTGTGAGAATCCACCCCTGTCCCTGTCCAATCAGAAGTAGTGGTCCCATATTTTAGCAACATTAAGGGGAGGTACATGGCATAGAAGGGTATAATAGATATAGAATTAGCTAATTAGTTAGAAGGAGATGCTGCAACGGAGCAGACGTACACACGAGAACAGGCGTTCATGCTGTTAGGCAGAAGAGCTCCAGACCGCCAAGCTGATCGATTGCAGACTGAATCCCTGTCCAGAGAGGTCCTGAGGAGGGGGCGGCGGAGTCCATTAGAAGGAAGGCACGGGAGAATCGAGGAGAAGTCGAGTATCAGAGAGGGGAACGACGCAGGCGTCGTTGTAGAGAGGTCACCGGTCCTGTCCTGAACCTGGAGGAGGTCTTTGCTCTTCATCCTTCCTGGGTCCTATTCTTTCCAACTCCTTGGCCAAGGGGTTTGGTTCTCGCACTTAGGTAAATATAAATGCAACCTTTAGTTGCGCTGCTGTCTCTATCTTCTCCTTTCTGAGGGACCGTCATTAATCCATAATTATTATTCTATGCTTCACCTGTGATATGCGATTAAGTACCATGTGTTTATATAATTTACTCTGCTAAATCTTTAGATAAACATTTTAAAACTTCCTGACTCAGTGGTTATTTCAGGATTATGTACTACAATGAATGTCGCTCATTTTAAACTTCCCAATTAGCAAAGAATTCATTGGTAAGTCATTACTCTTCAATCGGAAGGTAATTGGTAGCAGGGATTTTGATAAAGAGTAACAACTGATAAAACCCAGCGTAAGTATTAGCGTAGTATGAATGTATGGGCCCAAGTGAGTATCTGGTGTATGAATGCTGTTTGTTAATATCGCGCTGGATCACTGCTATTGCTTTATTACTGGCCAAGAGGCAGATCTCCCTACATTGGGACGGACCTGCGCTGCCGACAGTGAAAGCTTGGCTGAGGGATCTTATGTACTGTTATACTACCAGTGATGTATACGCAACATTGTTGCCTCTTGCCTCCCGACCACAGAATATCTGGCAACCGCTCCGCTCCTATTTGCTACTCCACCCTGAACTCACTGACTAAAGTGTCTTCATACCTGCATTAAAAGCTATGCCAGCTTTGATAATTATGATAATCAGAGCTGCTCGTATTTATTATTGTACAAACCTGCATTGTTATTTGTTGGTTGGCCTTAATATGTTTGCCACTGTCATCATCAATATACCATGTACTAGCCTTGCTATGGCAATTATGTTTTGAAAAATGCAATAAAAACAATTTTAATTTTTTTTAAAATATAGTCCCAGTCATCAGAGTGGGCAAACCCTGATAGAGTGTATTTTCTCTTCAGGTGTGGAAAAGCTGCATGGCAACCAGCCACGGGGCAGCTTTCACTCTTGCTTGTGTACTGTCTTCTAGAGAATTCCCAATCTGGTGCTATTGTTTGGTTCTAACCTATTCCTCCCAATAGCACACTAGATGTGGGGATGGGCAGGTAGTATGCCTCTTTGTATGAGATGTGCAGCCTTGGCCATGCCTTTAGCCACTTCATTGTCCAAGCATTGGGTGCTTTTGTCAGATCACAAGCTGATCTGCTGGGATAGGGTTGGTTCAGCATCAGTGAGCAACAAAAGGTCCTTCCTGGCTGGATGCATAGCAGAAACCACACAGAAGCACTTGGCTTTCTAATGAATTCTGCACAGGCTCGGACAGGTAGGGCGAAGGGGAGACATCAGCACTATCAATCAGTAAACCCTACAAAGCACCCTACAATTCTAAGAGCAACACACAGGCAAGGAGGACCTCAGAAGAGGGGTCCTTCACTATGCATGTATCCAAGCACTCTCATCATACTCCATGCAATCAGGGCCCTCAGTCATGACATATTACACACATTTATCAGGAAGAGTCAATCTGGCCCCGTGTTGCAGGTAGAAAGGCCTGTACCTTACTACTGTAAACAGCTCAAACCAACGTTAATAGTGTCATGGCCTCGTTATGGACAGTAGGCACCCATGTTAAAAGGAGTACCTCTTTGGGTGTACCCTTCACACCCAGGAGAGTCTTGCACTTTTTTGGTAAGCAATATCAAAATCATTGTAGAGCACTTCTCAGTAGACTCAGGAAAACGAGTTCCTGCATAAGAAAACATACTGGGCCTGCCAGATGAGCAAATGAAGAACAGATTGTCATATGGGCACAGCACATGGGGCTTTTGATCTAAAAGCAAAGTTTAACTTCACAGGTTTCTGTTTCTCTGTATACTCAGGCCGGATTGGAGGTGACCTGGTCATGACTCGAAGCAGCAGCTGAAATGTTTACCCAATATCTCCATAAAAAAACTTCCCTAGCTTAAGCAAAATTCCAAAAACTATTCACATATTCACATTTTTGCACACCCCGATTTATAGTCCCTTGAAATTTTGCTCAGTCCCTCTTGAACTCCATCTCGCCTCCTTCCTGATTTGTTGTCCTCCATTTCCACCACAGTTTATCCTTCTGCAGGTGGGTTTCTACGCTCACAGCGTGAATTCAACTCTGACCTTGGTTGGTGGATCATTTTGAGAAAGATCGCCTATCCCTCAATTTACATGATTGTTTTACAGAATCTTTGAAATGCCATGTGCTCTCCATAGGAAGAGAAGTAATGGTGCTCATTTTGATAATGATCAAGATCTTGTCCAACCAACCATGATTTAAAGTCATTGAAAAGTCCAGACACTAAAGACTTCATGTGATCAAGCAGTTAGATGGCACAATGATGACTTGATGATCCAAGATCCTTGGTGGTAATGCATGAACTTTAGAATGCAACAGATGTCAGGTCTTCACAGTTATCTATTTATGTGCCTGAAGAAAGGTAATTTATATATATTTTTTAATCTGAGCACAAACTTCTCGAAATGGATGCAAAATGTTACACAGCAACCTAAAACTAGCTGACAAATACATGGACAAATTTGAGTGTGGTTTATTAAAAAAAATTACACACTGTTGCACGTCTTAATTTCCCAAATACAGTTGTCTTATGGTACTTCCATTCTAATGATAGTGGAGACTACTGTTGTATCACAAGGGTCTGTGGCAAGAGTAAGCTTTGGAATATGTTTAAAAAAAGTGAGCAGTGGCTTCACAAGAAATTTACCCCTGAAGTTTGGGTGATGTGTAGGGATCCACGAGCCAACCTGTCCACCCCAACTCCACCTCAGAGGCAGTTCACATTCATACTTCACAACATTCCTGAATTTTTTCAATTCTCCCATCCTTCTGCCTTTGATAAGACCTGACAATTTCTGCTGGGCGCAGTAGGAACATGAAATGAAACCTCAGTGTGACATAATGAGAGAGACTGCCTGCACTTGAAAGGTGCCCCTGGCATCACATCAGCTGCAGCTTCACAAATGCCCAGCCAATGAGTAGTCGGGATCAGGTTTTGGACCGTATGGTTCTCCTAGCTCCGGCGCAAAGCTTAAGTGTCTCGGGTGTGAACCATTTGCTCCTGGTCTTAGGTGATACCTGGGAAATCACAAGATGCATATTCTGAAGGTGGGAGGTCAGGTGAAGACGGCGGGGAACTGTGAGCAGCAGGTAAGTAGTAATCATTGCTGAGTGCTGGTCACTGGTGCTATGTTCTCCTCTTGCTCTCTGACTTACTTTCTGCGCCTTCTTTCCTCCCAAGTTCTTCACAGCTTCCTGACTCATCCTTGAGTTTTTCTCACATCTTGTGCTTTCCTCTTTACCTAGCCTTTGATTTACCCTCCTGGCCTGGTGCTCTCCTGCACACTTTGCCCATTCCCACTTGCCCTACACCAGTATCTTTGCACTATGCTGCTTCTCTGCCTCAGGCTATTGACTTCTGTTTATTCTATCTTCGCTTCGCCTCCCTGGCTCGCCATACCACCTTTTCCGTCAGCATTGCCACTGTCTACTGCACAATGATCTCCTCTGTTTGCACCTCACAAATGACAGACCGTTTCTGCTGCGGCGGATCCTACACTAGGCCTGGCACCGTGGTATTGCAATGCATGCACCTTTAAGTCTGCGCTCCTCCTGCCCCCATTCCCATCTTGTTCTTTGACTAGGAAGCTGGGCATTGCAAAAAGATAAGATGCGCTGGTCCAGGAGCAGATGCATCTTTCACCTTTGACCCTTGTTTTCCTGGGTAAAAACCTTTGGCTATGTTGTGGAATGCTTCTTCCGGTTATCACTTGCAGCTGCAGTGCTCAAACATCAAAGGACCATATGGTGCTACACTGCTGTTTTGCTGAAAACAATTAATTATTACTTTATTTTATTGTTTCATGGGCTATAGTTAGTTTATAGTTTAGATTTATAAATTAGTTAGCAGTATTATTTGACAAGTTTAACTTTTCACATTTGTGTAGTATTTGGGATTGATTTGTTTTTCACTTTATTTTATGATTCATTGTTCTGTTTAGAGTTAACTTTTTTCTTTTCTTTTTCTCTGAAAGCAGCCGAACCTTAAAGCAAAAGTCCAAGATAAACTGAGCAATTACCCAGTGAAATGACCCACAGCTGATGAGGCATTTCCTAATTTCTCAATGGATCTTTAGGGTCCAATTCATAATGAGCCAGATTTTTTTCCCAGTATTGGTAACTGTGTGGGTGTGGAAATACTGGCTTATTAATAGGACCAGACCACTCCTAATCCACACTTTAGAGGCTTCACTTGGCAGAGGTTACAAAACGTTTTACAAGACAGACTTATACACAGGATCTGACACCCTTTGATGTTAGGACAAGTAATTGTACAAGTGAAATAGAAAATCTTTACTGTTTCATCAAACAACCCTGATCTCCATTCATTTTTCTATTGCATTAATTCTTTTTTTTTTTTTTGGCATCTCTTTTTTTATTTTTATTTATTCATTAATTTTCAAACAGATGTGAAAAGAAACAGGTACAGACATGTTATCACATTATTTGTAGAAGCACCCTCAAGCATTTACAGACTTACGGATAGAGTATGCACCATAGAAAATAACAGGCAATAGTACCTGAAGCGACACATGATGTCCAAGGTAATGCATGGATGTCAGAAACCAGTCATGAACATTAGAGATCATACTCACATTGGGTATGCTAACGTATTACAAACAATTTTAACAGGGCAAGTCAGTGTTTATCCATCGCCTCCGACGTAGTTTGTGAAGACTCCGCATCAGCTAAGGGATGAGACAGCAAGTATGTCGTAAGGGGTCCCCAATTGTCACGGGGCGGGAGGAAGGAGGGAGCAACTCAGCAAATGCATACATTTGTTCCTGGCAGAAAACCATATCTCGCAGCCATTCCTTAAATTTGGGCGCCCTACCCCTTTCCCATCTGCAGGAGACCCGCCTCTTAGCCAAAAGAAGGCTGAAGGAGATTAACTGTCGGTAGGGCGTCGCGATTGTTTTGGTGTAGCCCAAGAGGGCAAGGAGGGGAGTGTGTGGGAGGCTCAGCATTGACATTTGATCCAGGGCTGCAAGCACCTGATCCCAATATTTCCGTATGGCGTCACAGCTCCAGGCCAAATGGAGAAAGTCTGCGCTGGCGGCACCGCAGCGATCACAGCTATCATGATCTCGTAGCTTGTAGCGGTGGAGTCTAACCGGGGTATAATATGTGCGGCGAAGGAATTTATAATGCAAAATATGGAGGCGGCTACTGGAAGTGCTGCTTTCCATCTGCGTGCAGCAGTAGAGCCATTGCTCATCAGTGAGGACAATACCCATCTCAGCCGACCATTTTTCTCGGGCAGTATCACGCGTGGGAGCTTGAGTAGTGGAAAGGGTGTGATAGAGTGTAGAAACAAGGTGTGAAGCCCCGTCATCTTGCAATGTTAGACGCAGTGCAGCGGATTCCTTTGGTTTGTGAGGAAAGTCGGGCGAGTGCTCTTTAAGGCCTTGACGAAGGCGAACATATAAAAAAAGGTCCATCGGGGATGGTGATTGTTTAGCGAAAAGTTGCTGCGATGTGCGAAAGCGGCCATTAAGGTAAAGATCCCCCCGATTCGTGAGTCCATATTTAAGTCGAGTTTTTTTGAACACCCCTTCTTGAAGAAGAGGCATCTTTGGATGATACACTAATGGCAGAAGGGGTGAGTAGAGCATGGCGGCTTGGGTGCGTTTAGTGATAGCCTGCCACGCATTCACAGTGTTGATAACCGGCGATGGGTCGTCAGTGCGCGGTGGAATGACATTAAATATAGCGCCCTCGAGCGGTACAGGATCAGACAGCCATTGTTCAGTCGCCACTTGTGGCATGTACCTGGGAGGGTGGAACCAGAAATGGGCGAAGTGGGCCTGCGCACAATGATAATAGAGTTCAAAATTTGGAATGTCGAACCCTCCTTGCGAGTATGGCCGAGTAAGAGTATCCCATTGTACTCTAGGTTGTTTGCCACCCCAAGTAAGGCGTATCAATTCAGAGCGGAGAAGAGTGAAGAAATGTCGGCCCGGATCCATCGGTATATTTAAATATAAATAAAGGAGTTTGGGAAGCAGGACCATTTTGATGAGGGAGATACGCCCTGCAATGGACAGCGGGAGGGCTATCCATCTTGTGACACTCTCTCTAATGTTCTCCAAAGTGCGTCCATAATTCAGGCGCAGTAGTTCTTCACGGTCAGCAGTGACCCGTATCCCCAGATACTTCACCTCCTCATCACACCACTCGATGGGGAAGTCCGGGACAAACCTGGTCACGGACGGAGTGAGAGGGAAAATCTGAGATTTAGACCAATTAATATGCACGCCCGAAAGTCCTCCAAACCGGACAAACTCTCGGAGCAGCGGGCTAAGATTAATTTGGGGCTCTCTCACATAGAGCGTTACGTCATCCGCATAGAGGGAAATAAGGATATGTCTAAGTGGGCATCGGAGGGCCTTATCATGGTGGTGTTGCCGGAGTTTCGCCGCGAGCGGTTCCACCGCAAGGGCGAAAAGGAGGGGCGAGAGCGGACAGCCCTGACGCGTGCCCCGGGTAATGGGAAATGGAGGAGAAGAGTGTCCATTAATGAGGACTTTGGCCTCAGGATTGGTGTATAACAGACGGACCCAGGAGAGGAATCCCACAGGCATTCCCATATTCTGAAGGATGACAAAGAGGTAGTCCCATTCCACCGAATCGAATGCCTTAGTAGCATAGAGAAAAATGGCAGCCATGGGCACCTTCGGATCCACTGATCTTAATATTGAAAAGAGGGTATGTAAATTGTGTGTTGTTGCCCGGCCAGGAATGAATCCCGCCTGGTCAGGTAGGACCAGCTTCTCCATGAGGAGACTGAGGCGATTAGCCATAAGTTTCGCCAGTATTTTGGCATCTGTATTTATTAAGGAGAGGGGTCGATATGAATCACAACGATCAGCGGGCTTGCCAGGCTTCAAGAGAGAGGAGATCAGGGCCAGCCGCATGGAGGGGGGTAGATAACCTATCTCCTGCGCCTCATTGAAAACTTGTTTGAGGACGGGTAGAAGTTGAACAATATCGGTTTTATAAAAGTCGATGGGGAGACCATCCGACCCGGGGGCCTTCCCGGATTTCATTTGCATGATAGAAGCATGCAATTCATCGTTCTCAAAGGGTGCAGCCAGAAACTCCCTTTGGGAGTCGCCCAGCCAACCGAGGGCTATGTCCTGCAAATAAGAGGCAAAGTCTGGAGGCTCAGGCCTACCACCGCCGTATAAGTCAGTGTAAAAGTCGGTGAAGGTGCGTAGGATGTCCCGGTTGTCCCGAAGACGTGCACCGGAAGAATCTTTAATTTCGAGAATATAATTAGAAAAGTGCGGTAGCCGGATGTCTTGTGCTAGAGCCTTACCCGGGCGCCCGCCTTCCCCATACCGGCGTGCTGTGTGATATTTCCCTCGAAATCTCGTCTCTGACTCAGCAGTACGGTTGTACTCGGAAAGCTTGTCCCGGAATGCCGCTAGGCGCTGTCCGGAAGTGTCTCCCCAGAGGTCACTCTCCAGTTGTTTAAGCTCTTCTTCCAGCGAGTGAAGAGTGCGACGAAGATCTCGCAAAACTCCAAAGCTTTTGGCCATACAGGATCCTCGAATGGTGACTTTAAAAGCCTCTCACACTGTGCTCAGCATGGAAACAGAGCCTATGTTGATACGGAAGAACTCGGCAATTTCAGTGCCGATTTCATCCTTGAAAACGGCATCAAGTAGCGCCTCCGGCTTAAGGCGCCATATTCCAGGAGAGGCAAGTGAATCAGGTGGGGTCAGTGTGATGAATACTGGAGAGTGATCGGAGAGGGTTCGGGCAAGATGCGTTGCGTGTGTGACCCATGAGATTGCCCCGCGAGAGACCACCCAATAGTCAAGGCAAGCCCAAGAGGCATGTAATGCAGTGTAATGGGTGCCTTCCCGCCCATCTGGATGGACATATCGCCACACATCTGTGAGTCCGTGGGCTGCAAGTATACCCGAGAGCGCTTCACGTTTCCGTTTGTAATGTTGGGGTAGTGTATTGGATCTGTCCGCAACGGGGCAGAGGGCCGTATTGAAATCTCCCCCCCAGATGACATGGGTAGAGCCCACTTGAAGTATGCGCCCCCAAAGTGTAGTGTAAAAGTCGGGATCATCTATGTTGGGCCCGTAACAACACACCAGCGTCACCGATTGGGTGCCCAGCATACCCCACAGTATGCAACTGCGGCCAGATGTGTCCTGTTGTGTACCTCCCAGGATAAAGGGAACACCCCGCATTATGAGGATTACCGTGCCTCTAGAATAAGTGGAGTAAGAGGAGAACACTCGAACCGCCGCCCATCTACTGGCAAAGGTGGGTTCACGAGCGGGGTCCAGATGTGTCTCCTGTAGCACTGCAATGTGGACATGGTGCCTATCTAAATATGATAAAACCTGCCTCCGTTTCCGGGGATCCCCAAGGCCTCTAACATTCCATGTGACAAGGTTAAGTGTCAATGACCTGGTGTGAGTGGACATCTAACTGTGTAATGTCTGCATCGTGATGTGCTCTATCATACAGGGAAGAGGGTGTGTCTTTGAGTGTAAAGCCTGTGTTTACCTGTGTACAGTACATTTCACATAGAACAGTAGAACAAAATCCCCTTACCACCCCCGCCCACAACAGCACCCCAATCGTGCCGGTATCGTTAATCCCACCCATCCCGAAGGTCGACGATTGCAACTGTGCAAAAACGGAAGAAATAGACATGTAGTACAAGGGTCTCGCCCGCGTGGGGGGGTACGCTAGTGGGCAACGAAAGCCTCCCTCTCCCCGCAAGTGTGGAAATTGGGTCCCAGTGACGGTGGAAAGTCAACTAACAGGGACGAGGGGGGGGAGGGTGCCTGGCGGCACACAATACAGTAGTTAAGAGCACAACAAGCAACAGAGAAGGGCAGCATCGGCCCGCATGCATTAATAAACAATAACGCAAAGTTTATAGCACTTATGTGGCCAGAGAGACAGAAGTATAGAAGAATCTAGTCCTTCATGCATATGCGAAGTCACTTCCCTCAACAATAAGTCATAATAACAGCATCATGACTGGACGTCAAACTCCTAGCAGCCAGCCTGGAAACGAATCGCAGCAGCCACGCCACCAAACAAAGCCACTAAACACTAGGGATAGTGTATGGAGTGTCTCAGCCACAGTCTAGGGTAGGAGATTGGGACAGCCATTCCTGCGAGCGCTGGGAAGGAGAGTTCCTCCGGATGTCACTAATGAAGTCATCCACTTGCCGTTCAGTTGTAAAAAAGAGTTGTTTACCATCATGCAGGACACGCAGTCGGGCTGGGTATAGTAAGGCATATTCAATTTGCAGTTTACGCAGTTTCTGCTTGGCCGGTAGCAGCCGGCGGCGGGCCTCTTGCACTGCCATGGTAAAGTCAGGGTATAATGAAATATTGGCCCCTTCAAACTGCACTTGCTGTTTTTCCCTGGTCAGCTTCAAGGCTGTGTCGCGGTCTCTATAGTTAAGAAGCCGGGCAATTATCGGCTGTGGGTTCACTCCTGGGGGGGGGTCTGGGGCCCAGGGAGCGGTGTGCCCGCTCTACTATTAACTGAGAGGAGAAAGCATCTCTACCAAATATGGTGCACAGCAGCCGTTCGATAAAAACTTCCATCCGACCAGTATTCGCACTTTCAGGAATTCCTGTGACGCGTATGTTATTGCGGCGACTGCGGGCCTCCAAATCTTCATTTTTCGCCACAATAACCTTGAGAAGCTTGTCCATTTGAGTCACCTGCTGTGTGACTTTGGTCGTAGCATCCTCATTATCTGAGATCCGTTTCTCAGCCTCCTTGATTTGTTCACTATGTTTGTCAACTGTTAGGACAATGTAGTCCATGCGGGCGCTCATGGAATCCATTTTATTGGAAAGTTCTGTGAGGCTCTGTTGCATGGTGAAGAGGAGAGCCTTTACTTCATCAGCCGGAGCGGGCTGGGGGTTCGAAGCCTGTGTATCAGGATTCTGGTCGAGCTCTTCTGCAGCCGAGCGTGTGACTGCCTTCTTTGTATCAAAGGGGAGCTTGGTCTGTTTGCCATCCAGCTTTCCCATGATGGAGGATATCCTCTGGCGGGCAGATTGAAAAGAAGGAGGTTCGCGGGATATGCCGCCAGCCACAGGGCCCCAGCCAGCAAAATCCGGCAGGGATCTCCCGTGTGCCAGTTACAAGAGTGTGCTATGCCCGCGAAGAGGTCGTCAGCGTGGGGGTGCAGCACCGTCCGCTCCCTCCAGCGATTTCAGGTCTCTACAGCTGCATGATGTAGCGCCTACCGGGGAAGCAATACAACAGGGAATGGCAGCAGCAGGCCGCCAAGGATAGCAGGTGTCTCTAGGCAGCGCGCCTCATGCGTGTATGAGCCTCGAACTTCCGCAGCGCTATGATGGCAGCTGTTAGCGCAACAGGCGCAGGACTGTGTGTGCAATCACCGCCTATCCCCAAGCAGGCGCCTCAATCTCACCGCCGTCATGAAGGTAAGTGGACCGGCGAGGGTGCCCCGGTAGCGCCGAGCAGCAGAGCTCGAATGAAGCGGGGGGGGGAGCCCAGCAGCTATTTTGCCCCAGTGCTGACGAGAAGGCAGAGTGTGGAGGGCGGCACTCAGACACCAGCTCCCCCGCCCCGTGTGCAGCCTCAGGGCACCAGAGACATCCCGCGTCACCTCACCGCAACTGAAGGATGTCCAGGCCGGCTCCTCATCTGAGTCGCACGGGACGGTTGTCGCGACGCCTGCCAGGGCCTGCAACCTTCACCTCATCCTCGATAGAACGTGCAGGCGCCGCGATCTCGCCAGTCGCGCGGTCCACTTGCAGCTGGCCACACTCCCGCCAGCAGCTCGGCGGGTGACGGCTGGCAGGAATTGCTTGTTTTGTTGTGTGCGCTCCACGGCCCAGGCACCACGTGGAATCCCCGGTGCTCCCCTGCTGCACAGGCCGCCAGCGGGGTCCGAAAGATGTCGCCGCCTCCACGGGCAGACAATATTAGCCCAGCGCACCGCCTCTCGAGGGTCCTCAGCGGCGGTTCAGGTACCGGAGCACTGCTATAAACCTCAGGAGTATCGGCAGGCCAACGAGGTAGTTGCGTTATGCCGTTAACACAGGATAATTAATGGATTCCCCTGCCAGGCGACCAGAGCCTCACTGGTGTGCGGCCATCTTGGCCGTGCGCCACCTAGCGCCCCCCTTCTATTGCATTAATTCTTTGAAAAGGGCCTCTCCTTAGCTTTATTTCTGGCGTGTTCTGGTATGCTGGTCTGCTGAACCACTGCATTTTTTCCAATCAGTGATTTGACTGTATGTGTCTGTCTCAAGTTGTGTTAAGTTTAAGTTATATTTTATTTTATTTTTAATGGATGGGAAATGGTTTTTGCTTTTAAAGTTATTATTATTATTATTATGTAGCTTGTAGAGCGCACAGCTACCCCCAACGGGAGTGTCCCGGCGCTGGCGGCAGATAGGACGGGTGGGGTGGGTATGTTAGATTCCGCAGGGTGTTAAGGAAGACTAAAGAGCCACGTCTTCAAGAATTTCCAGAAGCTAGATTCCGAGTTGGCCTTTCTGATGTGTTCGGGCAAGGAGTTCCACAGAGTCTTGGTTCTGACGGGGAAGGACCTCCCTCCTATTCTAGCTTTGGCAAAGCGAGGGGTGACGAGGAGTTCAAGATGATTGGATCTTAGATTTCTTGTTTGATGGGATTTACGGATTCTTTTCCGTATATTGTGGGGGCCAACTCCGTTTATTGCCCCGTAAGCAAGGGTGAGCGCTTTGAATTCTGTTCGTTTTTTTACGGGCAGCCAATGTAGACTACGCAGATGAGGAGATATGTGATGCCTTAGCGGGATATTTCTGATAAGCCTTGCGGCTGCATTCTGTATTATTTGCAGTTTCCTGAATAGATAGGCTGGTAGACCCAGATATAGACTATTAGCGTAGTCTAATTGTGATGTAATCAGTGCGTGGACGATTGTTTTCCTACAGTCCATTGGTAGGAGGTGGAGAAATCTTCGCAACGCCTTCATTTTCCAGAAGCAGGACAAGGACACATGTCCTATCTGGGTTCTGCATGAGAGGGTGTTGTCAAATTTGAAGCCCAGATTTCTGGCCGAGGACACTGGAAGTGGAGGAGGATGGAGCTGTTCAGGCCACCACAGATCATAATGGGGAGGGGAAGGCTGATTAAAAAACAATACCTCCGTTTTATCGGCATTCAGCCGTAGACAGTTCTTAGTCATCCAGGCTGATATGTCTATCAGACACTGCTTAAAGTTTGTAAAGTTGATTGTTTTATTATAAGGGTTTGTTACAGTCGCGGTCTGTGCAGGTAACAATTTAAATAAATAATTAATTTCCCCTCAGCATCGTCTCTCGAAATCCCCCCTTACTCGGCCCCACCGCTGTTACCTACACAGACCGCTGCTGGTTTATTATGTGTTTTGCATTTCATGTATTTTTTGCTGATTGGTTTTTGGTGTGTTTTTAAGAGGTGGTATTTGCTGGGTTCACTGTATTTTATTTTATTTAGTCATATTTATTTTAGTCATTTTTATTTCTGGGTCTCAATGGATTTTGTTCTCAGTAAAATATAGATTTCTGATGGGTAAGTAAAAATTATTAAAGTAATATTAACAGTTAATTCCTTGGGTTCGTTTTTATTTTTATAGTTGTATTATTTGGAATATTTGGATTTTTTAGAGCAGTGTTCTTGCTATGGTTTAGTGGATTGGCAAGCCTTGGTTTTTAGTAAATGTTTATACTTTGCTTTCTAGTTTTTCATAAATTTCTTTGGTTTGTTTTCATACTTTTGGTTTTAGTTGAGTTGATTGTTCTATTCTAAATTGTTGTAGCTTTCTTCTTTTTGTTAGAATTTCTAGGAATTGGTAGAATCTAGGGTGACTTCAGCCTCTTTTGCTTTGGAAGACTTTGTGCTACCCTTCCACTGCATTTTTTAGGTCGAGTAAGATAGCGCAGCTGTCTCTTTGAGACCTGCTGTAATCAGTCTGTGTGAATCAAGTTAATCCCCTTTTTAGCCATTCCTTTTCATTTGTCTATGTCAGTGTTCTTTAAAAATCCTTGCTTGCTAGTGGTCAGTCCAGCCTCTTTGTCCCTCCTTTCTCTCTTCTGTTCCTCCCAAAGAGCAGGGGCTTAGTACTGTCTCATTCCTTTATGGTTCTTTATCTGTTCTCTGGGAGATTCTTTTCTTTCCTGCTCTTTTATTGTTTGTCTGTGCTCAGCTTTAGCACCCTAGCTTCTTACATTTAAATATAGCATTCTTCCTCCCACCCATCTTAACACCCCAGTTGTGTTACAGATGCCTCCCCTGCCTCCTGCTGGGTTTCTTGTTAATAATTGTCGCATCAGCGCTGCTACCATTTCACGAGCGCTGCGCTGGTTTCTTTTTTGTTGTGTATTTCCTAGCTCCTCGATCCACTTTCTCTGCTCTCCCTCCCCCTCTCAATCAGTCAGCTGGCTCCAGCCTGCCTCGCAGCAGAGCCAGGCGGACGGAGAGGGAGGGTTGTGCTGCAGCCTTCCTCAGAGCAGGGGGCACTGCTGTCTGTGCCTTTCCTGCTCCTCGCAGCTACCCCGGCCGTGGACTGACTCTGGTTTTTGTTTGTCCCGTTTCACACGCAATGTGACACTCTCAAACAGGATGCGAAAAACCAGAACCGGGGCAGCTGTGTTGATAAGCTATTGCCAATAAGCTATCTCTGCTCGAGGATCGGCTTGTTTTTTTTATCTAGGTGTAGTCGTATTTTGCAGCTGTATATTTTGCCTTTGTTTTTAAACCAGTCTCCATATCTTGACGAATTTGCTTTTCTTAAAAAATACATACATTCTTTCCTTTCAGGTATTGGCCACTGGCTTGTGCAGCGCAGTTAGATTTTGAGGATTGATAAACTGTAGGAAGCACATTGTTCTTATTGTGTGACTATGGGAGCTAAAGAACTAGATTGCTGTTAACAAAAAAAAAGAACTTGCATCTATCATGGTGTTTTTAATTCATTTCACACTTCATCCTACTCCTGAAGGGGCCCCTTGGGGACGGGGCCACATGCTCGCCTCTGGGACGCCTCCTAATGAAATGCCTCGAGCCACCAGAGAGTCACTGCTGGGAGCAAAGCTCCGGTTTCTGCAGCGTGCTGTCTGAAATAATGGGCGGGTTCGACGGAGCGGGCGAGCGCACCTCCACCCCCTTCCTCACAAGACCCAGATCTTGGATCTGGCTTGATTTCTACCGCATTTTCCATTGTTCCCTATTATTTCCACACAGCCTCACTTCACAGGGTGCTTGCCTGATAAATCTTGCAAATCGAGGTTGTGTGTCCCTGGTGCCACCCTCTATGGGATTAAGAGCTTTATAAATGCACACCATAACATCATAGGGACTTAAGCATCTTATCCCTACCAGAAAAAGCCAGAAGAATAGGTTGTCATCTGGTCCCATCGATTGATGGCGCTGACCAGGGAGTGAAAAAGTAATCTCCTTTTCACCCTGGGAGACGCAAATCACATAATCAAAGGGGAAAAGCCACCACAGGAAAACGCGCCGTGTGAGAGGCATGCAGACCCAAGTTCAAACCCGGTTGTAGTGCTGATTTCCTCCATAGAATCTCGGGCTTGCGTTATTTATATGTACACATTTAGTATATACAACTGCGCTACACAATGCTTGACTTTCTTGACTTCCCTGCAGTATCGCTCATGGTCCGGGCTTTGGCTGTCCAAGGGAGGAATAGAATCACGCTCAGCCGATTGGCCCTCCCACTAGCCTGCTGCTATGCTGGAATGAGAGTCACTGTGGGTCATGCAATTTGTTGAGAACACTAATAACAATAACGTTGACATAAGGTCAATTTTCTTGTGTTGTTTCTATATCTATATCTATGTGTTGCCTGGTCACAGATCACGTGTTTCATCATAAAGCAGCGTACA
Organism: Calotriton arnoldi; assembly: GCA_963921515.1. Taxonomy (NCBI): domain Eukaryota; kingdom Metazoa; phylum Chordata; class Amphibia; order Caudata; family Salamandridae; genus Calotriton; species Calotriton arnoldi. The sequence continues at coordinate 2,792,360 of CAWUFW010000357.1, forward strand.
GAGTTAATCAAAGCACTACTTGTAACATGCAGATTTCAGATTTGCATTGTGTGTAGATCACTCAGTGGGTTGCGTGTTTTGTCATAGAGATCCCGTTGTTACTTTCAGTTAGTAAGTCACAATCCTTCTGGCATGCTGCAGTGAGCTATGAGCTGGCATCAAGGGGCTGCATGCACACTACAAGGCATCGGTTTAGAACTTTGTGTTTTTTAATAATCTTTTTTTATTGCAAGGTTGCTAAAAATTAATAATAGGAATAGGCAGAAAACAACTGTATAACATTCTAAATCCTGACTTTGTTTCTCTAGACCCAGTGCTTTTAACATAAAATCTACCAGTAGGGTAATATGTGACTGCTACACCTTGTAACCCTCATTGGTTGAAGTATCATTTACAGTACATTGATTTATTCACTTTTATGATGCATTGCCTCTTGATAATATGTGTCTGTGATGTAAAGTGTTTGGACACCCTACATTAGGAACAAAAACACTATAAAAGAAATTAAATAAAAATAAATAAATACAATTCAATAAACCTTAATCGCAAGCGATAAGCATCCATAAAAGCAACACACATTAAAAAACAGGCATAAATATATACAATTCATAAAAATTAGAAATAAAATATATACATGAAACAGATTAAATTGTAAATAGCAAGAAATGTTTATGACAACATGGACCTACGTGCACGTACAGCAGATTTTAACAAGCATTTGCATTGTAATAGGTCTCACATTTACGCAAGTGTAAGCTATCGGCATTGTTAATGACAATGCCTTTTATTTATGTTTTAAAAGCAAACACATAAATAAAAGGCGTTGTCATTTACAATGCCAATAGCTCAAAATCGCGTAAATGCGAGACCTATAGCATTGCAAATGCTTGTTTATTTTAGCTTGCTGTGCCATGGGATTGTTATATGTGTTCCACCATGGTGTGTGATACTGTGGTTGGCGTGTGCAACTGAAATAGTGCAGTCTGCCAACCCACGTATATTCAAAATAGTCCATTAAGGAACTTAGGGGGTCATTAGGATGGCGGATGGACTGGAGCCCGTCCGCCATCCTGGTGGAGACCGGGACCGTCTGCCATACATGCGGCGGTCCCGCACACTAAATCAGGATGCGACCGCCACCATGGTGGTCGCATCCTGCCCTTTAACATCGCAGCGGGTGCTGCTGACTGCAGCACCCGCCGCGATGCCAAAAAGGCAGGATGTGCATTTCACTGCACTACGTGGCAGGCACCACACGGTGTAGGGGGGCACCATGGGTACCCCCCCAGTGCACCCACACCGCCCTCCAAAACAAGGGGGGCCCACAACGGGCCCCCGTAACTAATCCCCACCATTAGTAGCCAGCATCATGATTTGGTGGACGGTGCCTGCTAGGCACCGCCACCATTTCATGCTCTCTGGACCGTCCGTCAGGCAATCTGTATGATTGCTTTTGGCGGACCAGTGGCGGACGGTCTTTGCGTCCGCCACGGTCCGAGCGCGATTCCCTCTGCCATCGTAATGTAGTGGGGGAATTATCGCGGTATGATTGCGGAAATACCTGCCACCGCATGGCTGGCGGTGATGGGCCTTCCGCAATCGTAATCGGCCCCTTACTTTGTCTTTGCGTGTTTGGTAGTAGGGTGGCTGTATTAGGAAATTGGAGTGGTTTGCTACTTCTGTTACAGGGACATATGCTACAGCAATTAAGCTTTTTATTTATTAGGTAAATTGTGTGCTTGCTAAGTACTTCACAGTGCAGCTTTTCAGAGGTGTCTCCATATACTTAGTTTTAAATGGTAGTAACAGCCCTGTATAGCTGTGTGTGGATATATTTTTAAAATTGAATTATTTATTGCTTGTTTTGAAGTCAATGATTACTTTTTGGGGATAGTAGTTGTTTTGTTTTGGATTATATTTGAGTTAGTAGTTTGTGGTATGTTGCACTTTGTTAGATAAAAGCACTTACACTAAAGATATGTTTGTGTTGTGATGTTCACTGTGGATTGTGTATATTTGTGTGAATGGTGGAAGGCACGATTTAAACATGCCTTCTACAATCCATGTGTTGCTTTGTGATAATCTTAGCAGATTGGTTTCTGTTGCTTAAATTATTCTTTTGCTGTCATTAATGTCATACATAAGGAAGGTTTCCTTGCTAAATTAGCAGGTAAGTTTAGGTCTTCATTTTTGGCTTTCCTGGTTCTGGCTTTTAATTTTAGGATACCTGGGATTTGCTCTGTAGTATAGTCAGGAACATTTGGTATGATATTTTTTTTAATTGTTCCCGTGGGTTCCTGTGAACCACTGTTGGGTTCCCTAAGATCTTGCAACACATTCCTAATTTTGATTTCTGTAATGTTTTGCTGGTGATTATGCTCTCAAACATTTTGTACAATTTAATTTCTAGTCATAGCCCTCCCATAACATGCATTTAAATAATACCTGATACACTTCCAATGTATATTTTCTGTGCTCCTGCTCTCCTGATGGTAAGTATATCCTATATGAGTCAATACACTTTTCCTTTGTGAGATTGGATGTAAGTAGTTCTTTGCAACATTATATTTGTAGGTTTTAAACTATATATTAATTATATGTTTGGACCAACTATATTTTTAAGTAACAATAATATTTAAACATGCATTAAAATTTGTTTAGATTTATACATCCAGATTTGATATCGTTTTCTTGGAAAGATGGTTGTTGAGGTCCTTGCTTTTGTTGGAACATTGTGGGACAGGTGCTTGATTTTTGCCTATTTAAAAAAAGAACATTTATTACAATGATATGTGTGATTTTTTTTGTGTGCATTTTATTGCCTTTATTTTTCTGCACTTTTATTTTTAAACTATATAGTGCTTTGAGTTGTTTTATATTGTTATATTTACTTATTTTTTTTCTATTATTATTGACATCCAAACCCTTCTCGGCCGAGTAGAAACAGCAGCTTTGATCCTCCTCGACCTCTCGGCAGCTTTCGAGACGTATCCCAGCACACGCTGATTGAAAGACTCCACCATATCGGCATCCATCGGGATGCACTCATATGGATCACCTCCTTCCTCACCGGAAGAACCCAGAGGATCCACTTCCCACCTTTCACCTCTGAACCCAAGGAGATCACCTGCGGTGTTGCCCAGCGCTCATCCCTCAGCCATACGCTCTTCAATGCATATATGACCCAGTTGGCCAACATCATGAGATCCCACAGTCTCAACATAATTTCCTTCGTAGACGACACCCAACTCTTCCTCCCACTCACTGACGAACCCACCACAAGAACCAACCTCCATAGATGCATGACAAACGTCACTGACTGGATGGAGAACAACTGCCTGCAGCTGAACACAGAAAAAACGGAAGTACAGATCTTTGGCAACAGCAGCAACACATGGAACGACTCCTGGTGGCTATCAGACCAAGGACCCACACCCACTCCCTCTGACCACGCCAGAAACCTCAGAATCATCATGGACAACAAGTTCACCATGAAATCACAGATCAACCCCCTCTTCTCCACCTGCTGCCTCACTCTGCACATGCTACATAAGTGGTTACCCCTACACACGAGACACACCGTGACACAGGCTCTCATCACCAGCCGACTGGACTACGGCAACGCCTTCTACGTAAGAATCGTAAGAGACTTTAGACCATACAGAACGCCACAGCCAGATTTATCCTCGGCCTTCCCCAATGAACCCATATCACACCCCACCTCACGCAACTCCACTAGCTACCCAAACAGAAGAGATGCCATTTTAAGCTGCTGACCCACACATGCAAGGCTCTACACAACCAAGGACCTGCATACATTAACCACTGCCTGAACGTCCACCATCCATCGAGAAGACTACGCTCCACCTTCCTTTCCTTTGCCCATACTCCCCGCATATACCAAAGCAGACGTGGAGGACACTTCTTCACCCCATCGCAGCAAAGACCTGGAACAGCCTCCCAACGCACCTCCGAACCATCACCTCACTTCCGGAATTCCGAATGGGCCTCATGATCTGGCTATTTGAATAAGCCTCTGGGACTTGCAAGCACCTGGTTACCCTATCGGGTGATTAGCCGCACTTTATAAATCCTGATTGATTGATAATGCAACTTTTTAAATAATCGTTACAGTGCCAACGATAAAATGCATCAAGTATAAAAGGCATCACAATTCCTTATAGCAGTTACATCAAATACATCAATTATGCCAGTCCATAGTAATTCCACCACTTTCCTCAAAATTTCTTGTGCTTGTGGGGGCATCCTATTGCTTCATAAATAGGTGGGCTCAGTTTCCGTCATCAGTCCATGGCAGAGCGTCATGCTGCTAGGGAGGGTGGGTCAACAGAATTCCAGTTATGCACTATGTCCTTTTTTGCGAACTAGTAGCTAAACCAACCACTGCTTGGCCTCCCCTAGAGCCCCCTATGTCTTATAAGAGTCCTAACAATGCAATATGAGGTGTGAGCTCAATAGGCTCCAATACGTCTGGAGTGACAATGCTAGTGTCAGGTTCCTTTGTGTGTATTGCAGGGAAGCCCTTTGAAGTGCAAGTGGGTCAAGAGACAGATCCTACCCAACCATCCTGCCAACACCTAGTCCCCTTTTGTCTCACTGTCTGGGAGGAATGCACAAAGCCCAACAGCAGACCAGACTGTGAATGCAGTCATGTGACCCAGGACACTGGCAGAAGGTATAAATGGTTAGGACAGGGAAATACCAACTTCTAAAAGTGGGAATTTCAGAACTGTGACTTAAAATCCAACTATATATTTAAAGAGGATTTTACACAACTATTCATTACATTTCTACCTGCCACCAATCAAAAGTTAGCACTTATTAAATGTAATAAGGTAACCAATTGTTAGCCAATGAGAGAGATAGGTCTTGCAGAAGTGAAAAACAAATGTTAGAGTTTTTCACTACCAGGACATGTAAAATGTAAGAACACATTTCCTGCTTTTTAAATACAATGCACAGTGCCCTGTTGCGCCTTTAGGGTGTACCTTAGGGGTGTATGTATTAAAAAGTAAGGTTGCGACCTAGCAAATGGTTTATTTTGCCAAGTGAAAATGGCAGTTTAAAACTGCCCTAAGGCTTCACTGACAGGCCTGGGACATGCTTTAAGATGCTGCTTAAGTGGGTGGCACAATGTATGCTGCAGGCCCACTATTAGCATGTGATTTACAGGTCCTGTGTACATGTAGTCCCACTCTACTAGGGACTCACAAGCAATGTTCCCTCTAATTTTTTACCTCTGTGTGCGGCAGTGTAAGGTCTCTGTGCGCTGCAGCCAAGGCTCTGTGCGCCAAGAACCTGACTGTGCGTGTGGGTGCAGCGAGAGGGGTTCCTGTTTGATTGTGCAGATAACTGACCTAGGTACTGGAATGCATGAGGCCTGCTTGATGGGGCAGGCAGGGCCGGACTGGGAACCCAAAGCAGCCTTGGCAATTTTTTCGGAACGGGGGGGCAAGTGTCAAGCACTACTGCTGAACAAAACCGGTCCCCAGCACTGCTGCTTTTGTTACTGGGGCCGATATTGGAGCATCGCTGCAAAACTGACCCCCAGTAACAAAACCGGCCCCCACTGCTCCTAAACTGGCCCCCACCCTTCCAGTCTCCCAGGCAAATGCCCGATGCCTGCTACGGCCAGTCCCGCCCTGGGGAAGGCCTTCGTGTTGGTGACTGGCATACACTGGTTGTGTCATGTTGGAAATGAACAGGTGCAGTGCAGAGCATCTGCAACCATGACAAAGTTACACTAATATATATTAGGAAACCAGGGCAACCTGCCTCATTCTATAGCACCAATGAACCTCTGCTTTCCTAACTAACTACACAGCAGCGGCTGAGGGACATCTTAACGATTTTAAGGGCCCTAGGCCAAATGTATTTAGGGGGCCCCTGTGCGGATCACCTTTGAATTTATGATTCAGTTTCAGCTCTCTCGTGTCCTCTTTGGCCAGATCACAAACAGTGCACAGACACACGGGTTCAAATTCTAAATGTGTTTATAGTTAATATTCAGGGATAGTGATGTATTTTTCCAATATTGTAATAAAGTAGAAGCTCACTAATACTACTGCAAATAATCACTGTGACATCCTCCCATTTCTCATATCTGAGATCCTGTTTGGATCTAAAAGAAACATTTTTATGGATGTTGCATGAAACAAAAACACATTTGTCATAAAATGTCTGTAACAGACTCTCACACATTACCCAGATTTAAAATAAATTAAAAGAAAATGCTATTTGCAACAATCTGTTTAAGAATTATTCAAGGTAAGCACGGCAAGACTCTCTGCAGAACAGAGCTGGCTCTATGGTGGGTGGTCTCTCCACTCTTCAGAACTCATAATCATTAGTTCATTTATCAGTTCTGAAGATGGTTTCCTGGATACGCAGGGGGAGGAATGTGCATAGACGTCCACCATGTGTGCTTTTAGAATCAATAATATATGTTAGTTATTCTGAAAGCACACATGGTGCTTTTAGGCTTGTTCAGGGCTTTAAGTGAGATGAAAAAACTGGGGGGGTCTCTCAAAGGGGCGTGACTGATGTAATAAAGGGTGTGGCCTAAAAACATTTGAGCTAAACATCTGTGCTTAGCATAGTGTGCCACACGATTGTTATTGTGCTGCCTCTGTCATTGCATCCAGATATATTGTATTGTATTGTAATTGCATTTATATAGCGCTTGCTACCCCTGATGGGGTGTTGAAGCACTTTTTCGGTGAGTAGCACGCTAATCTGGAACCCATAAAGGATTAGTGGTGAAATAGTATAGTGAAATCTGAAAGTAATTTGAGTGGTGGATATATTAGTCAGTTATTTGGATTGAGAACGATAGTGGAGGGATAGAAGAGGGATAAAAGCTTTGCATTTCTATAGCGCTTGCTACCCATGATGGGGTGTTGAAGCATTTGTTGGGCGAGTAGTACGCTACTCCGGATCCCATAAAGGATTAGTGTTGAATTAGTATAGTGAAATATGAAAGTAATTTGAGTGGTGGATATGTTTGTCTGTTATTTGGATTGAAAAGGATAGTGGAGGGATAGAAGAGGGAAGGACTTAGAAATATATTTTTTTTTTATATAAAACTCTGCTCAACTGTCCTTCTAGTAGGGAAAGGTAGCATCTGCAAGAATTTCCTTGGGGATCTTAAAATGCCAAAGCATGAACCTGACAATTTTTGGACTTGTGTCTCCATCGTGAAATTCGGCATTTATTTGAAAACACTTATGTTAAAGTCCCCAGTTATGTGGGGTTTTACATATTAATCCTACATTTAGACATGTGCTCCACTGCAAGCACTGCTAACCTGATTGAACAGCATAACTTGCGTGCAAAGAGCCACTGTTACCCCTCTATGCTGGTGCCATTCCACCAGTTGCCCTAATGACAGCTACACTGGGCACCGAGACAGTAAGCTTTTATAGACAATTCACCCACCATCAGCTTAGTCACCACCTCCCATTGACTCCTATCCGTTATAACGGAATGCAGAAAGAACAGGTATGCTCTAAGGGATACAAACATACAAAGGGGACCTGAGGCAAGGAGTGCAATGGTGCAGATATCTTATCATAGGGAGGCAGTCCCTCCTGGTAGATTTGTGTGTATGTGTTGCTGGGGGAGAGACAGACATCACAACACCCAAAATGGAGATCAATGTCCTAATGCTTGACTGGAGTACCTTTTGTTTATTCGTCATTCTTTTTACTTTAAATCTCAACCCGTCCCTTCTCAAATGCGTTACTGATTTCTGTACCAATAACTCTTTTAATGCACCATTCCTTAGTCTATGTAAAGCATAACTTGGAGATGGTGGTGGCCTACCAAACAAAAAAAAAAATTAACTTTACATCAGCTAAAAAAATCTAATACTGATATTTCCTGTCCCTTTTTTGAGGGATTGTTGTCGGTTTCAACTGCTTTACTTTTCTGGAGAATTATTTCAGGAAATAGCCCCATAACTGTCCACGAAATACTGTGTGCAACAGCTGTAAACTAAGCATGCTACTCCGGATGAGACTTCCAGTGCTTTTGGCAACAGTTGGCACGAGGTCCCCAGAGGCACCGCTTTCCCCCGCAGGCGTACAGAACAGGAATCTCAGGTGGACATTTAAAGATTAAAGTCCAATACAGAGACAGTCATCAGAAGAATCTGTGAGTATAACAAAAACTGCAAACTTACCTTGCTCTAGCGAAACTGTCCTCCTGAAGGTTCAATACAAGGCTGCTGGAGCTCAGATACACTTTGTTTTGTGATTCTGCAATCGTTTTTGCAATATATAATACAACAAGTAACATTATACCTACAACAGGCCAGGACTATTGGCTTTGTCAATGGTTGTTAGTTGCATAACACAAATAAGCAACAACTACGGCTTTGTTGAATCTAATATTTAAGATGCTTCAGTTCTGAAATGATGAGACTGTAAAAGAACTATAGCAAGTATCTTTGAAGTTACACCAAAGGCTTTGAGCAGTTGCACTACTGCCGATTTGAGATTTACCCTGAGGGTGAGGGCAAAAATGAAGAGCCCGATAGGGAGCCGTCTCAGCACCTGCTTTCAAGAACTGCAGGTGCTGAACACCGGCAGGACCCAGACCACTTAAAACCCTGGGCTTTCTGCATGCCTTTTGTAAATAGAGCATGGCTGCTGGCAGATTGTGTGCATTTTTGAAAGTACACATGTTAGTTGCAGCGCAGTGTATAGGCATGACAGGCGCTGCAATTAACATGAATACTTTAAAAAAAATGCACACAATCTGCCCACAGCCACGCTCTTTTAAGAAAGGGCACTCAGCAAGTCCAGAAGCACGTTGTGCGCTTTCACTATCACTAACATATATTAGTGATTGTGAAAGCACACATCATGCTTTAAGGCTTGCTGCATGCCTTTTGTTAATAGAGCGCGGCAGGTTGCGTGTCTTTTTTAAAGTTTTCATGTTAATTGCAGCGCCCGACATACTAATACACGGGCTGCATTTAAGATGAAAACTTTCAAAAAGGCACACAATCTGCCTGCAGCCGCGCTCTATAAACAAAAGGCATGCAGCAAGCCTAAAAGCACGACGTGTGCTTTCACAATCACTAATATATGTTAGTGATTGTGAAAGCACACGTCGTGCCTATAGTCTTACTGCGTGCCCTTTCTTCATAGAGATCTGCTGGGGCAGATTGTCTGCTTTTTTTAAAAAGTATTCATGTTGATCGCAGCGCCCGTCATGCTTCTACAGGGTGCTGCGATTAACATAAACACCTGTCTCTCAGGGGATGTGCTGCGTGGGTGCGTGCTCCATAGAAGACACTGCCGCTCGGAGTGTAATAGGTGCGTGCGCACCCACGCGCGCAGCTTCCAAGGAACAGTGCTTACAAGTAGATTATGTGTGTCAATCAGGTGTAGGCCACTTTTACCATGTTTTAAGGAGAGAGCACAAGCACTTTAGCACTGGTTAGTAGTGGTAAAGTCCACAGAATCTTAAATTCAGCAAAACAGAAGGAGTGAAGGCAAAACGTTTGGGGGAATATGACACCAAGGATGTCAGGTCTAACAAAGGGTATTACCAATTCCCATGTGGTGTGCTCTCAATACACAACATCTTGGAAGGTTTTCATGCTAGATTTGGTTCCAGTGGAAGTGTGAGACCTATGGATCTTTCTGACTACTAGTGCGCTTTGGTAGCCCTCTGTAGACCATCAAACAAGCTTGAGAGTCAATTTAGTAAAACAGTTATCAGTCCCTTTCTTAGCGGCTGAAGGAAATCCTGAACCACCTGCCTTGTGGATTCTGGTCGTATCCCCTATGGACTGAGCAGGCCTCAGTCCCCTGGCTCACAACTCAACTGGAGTCAAGGAATACGTTAGTGTTTGACATACATCTCACATCACCATTTTGATAATTAAGAAGACGGCCATACACATCATGTGCTATCTCAGTCCCATGTGACTCACAGGCCACCATTATGAACAGGTACCATGTGCATTGGGGTGGGTAGAACAATTCTGTGCACTTCAAATTTGCACTGATCAGATTCAAGCTACACTTTAAGAATCAGACCTCTGTATCAGCGTGTGCAATCCGACTACCTCAGGTGGGCCTAAAAGCTGCATCTTGGATAGATTTATTGACAAAGACAGGTGTGTAATGGAGTGGTGTCTGCTGCTAAACAGGGATGGTGGGGCGGGCGGCGTGGGGTGGAATGAATAAAAACAAAATAAGACTTACATGGGTACAGCCGCCGCCTCTCCACCGTCCTCTTCTTTTCGGACTCCCGGAAGCAGGACGCACACAGGCTCCCATAAGCCAATCACGACGCTGCTGTCATCAGCATGACAGCAGCGTCTGGGTTGGTCGTGATTGGTCCGAGCGCCATGGTTTGGTGCTCAGACAGGGAGTGGGAGCCTGTGCATGTTCTCCACCGTGCAACTCGGCCAGGTTGAGAACATGCTAAGTGCGCATGAGTGTTTGGCCGGCCCAAGAAGACCAGCCAACACAACATGATTTTTGTCAGTATTCAAATCATTAATTATTCTTGCTCCTGAAGTGGAACCACTATGCCTTGTTGCATAACTTTGTGTGGCAGCACCACAACATAAGTAACACGTTTAGCAACAGAGACTACTATCATACGCACAACTAAACAACTCTTGACAAATAACTGCCTGGAGCCCCATCGCAGTCATTTAGTGTAGGATGTTACAAAGAATAGTGCTAAATATGCAGGTAGGATTTTCTGTACATTTAACACAATTATTGTATTTAGAGAACAGCTGTATTACCACATTGGAAAAGGTAATACCATTTCTCCTCAATGGAAGTCATTGACCATTATCCTCATCTGAAGCTGTTACTAATGTCACACTCAAAAATTCAGAAACTAGGTGGCAACACTTTCTGCTTGTCATTTACCACCTAAGAGTTGTGCTGATGCTATTACCGGGCTCTGAAATGAACCCCTGAGTGAACCAGCCATGCTAAAAGAATAACTCTCAAAGAGGCTAATCCTAATTCTCAGTAAATGGATTAGGTTAGCATTCTGAAATTAACACTGTGGTTTCACCCAGACACGCTCTGGATACAATGTACCCGGGTCGGACAGGGACAGACAGAAGTACGGGTCCCTCAAATAAAAGTGGCCCCCCATTAGAGAAGTAGATGGATAAAAAAGGGCCCCATCTTTGCAAACTGGGACAGTTCTGACCCTGTAAAGGCAAGTGCCAAGTGGTATAACTTTATTTCACACTATGGAGGGCTGCATTGATTTGAGCCTGCTGCAGGGAATGTTTGTCTTAATATCAGGGAAATCATCAGTAAACACCGGCCCAGCAAGACCATAAAGGAGGCCCACAAGGAGCCACAAAAAAGACCCAAACACTGACCTGTCAGAGCAGACCTTCGGGCACTGATTGCCTTATAGGCCATCCCGACCCTTCATTTTACTGCAGTAAATCAGCACATATATTAAGCAAGGTAAAAACTTTAATATTAAATGCTATATAAAACTGATGAGTTCAGCAAACTTTATTACAGAATCCAAGAAATCACTCATTTGAGGTAGTCTCGAAGATTAAAATCAGAAAATGAAATATTGACATTCTAATTTAAAATCTGAATTTCGGTGAAATGTGCAGCTACTAATAAAAATAAATTACCAAAGTGATCAGAATGAAAGTCTTGTGAAGGCAGAGGACCGACGGCTGGTTGGCTGATCCTGCTATGTTACGAGTGTCCTACATCAGGCCTGTGTAACTAAGGAGAAAGAAGAGCACAGCATTATCTTTCTCCACTCTTAAGTGAGTAAAGTTCCAGCACGGCCTGTTTACCTGCACTGTGCAGTGTGGTATAGATGCTGATGTGCACCTGCTCGTGCACTGAAACAGCAAGTTTCTTTATTCAAAGTGTCTTGAACACATTTTAGTAGAAAAAATATTCTTTGTAGATTTGTATGATCTATTCATTACAGCTTTGTTTCATAGTGCAGACTTTGGTAACAGGGCATTTTACAAGCATGACAACATGTGTATGTGTAGAGACGAGTAAGAAACATTATAAACAGGTACTGCTAATATTAAAATTAAGAAGATTTTTTACTAAGGGTTATGTGGACGCTCACTCGGTGCTGCGTGTGGAAGGACGCAGCACACTGGCTTCTGGAGATTCGTGCTGAGCCCCATCACGCCCCGGTCCGAGGAATGGAATGTAGCTCGATGCACGTGGTGGGGAACTGGTGGGGGAGTTGCAAAGGACAAGAAAGTGGTGGATAGGCTCGACCCTGGTCACCAATAAGCAGAACTAATCACAGGGGGAGGTGAATGTCATTAAAAAATTCACAGCTTGTTTTTTTTGGCACAAATCCTTCTTTTTGACACCACAGTGGTTACGTGGCCTTTTAGTATTCAAGGCTTACTCAACAGCATACAATGTCCACACATTGCATTGTCTATTTGTTTCTATTTTGTTTAGGGGTGAAGAGTCCTCCAGAGTCAAGGGCACATAAGAGCCAACACTGGAAAGAGGAAGGAAGGAGCGATCAGTACTGCAGAATATGGCATTGTCTGTATCGCTGATGGACAGTTAACCGGATCAGAATATTATATGGAAATAAATATTAAAGTGGGAAAGCTTTAGCTCATCCATAGTCTTGTTCCAGAGTTACCCAGAGACACATTTTGTGTCACAAGAGGGATCCCGAGGGTCACCATGTCTCAGCCACTAACTCTAGAAGGGATGATACAACAGCTAGCTGAAAGACAGCACCTCCTCCATGTGGTGGTTGAGCAAAATACACAGATGGCTCAAAGAGACAGGGAAGCTCTGTAGACTGTGTTGAGAGATCAGGCTTCTCCACGTGCCAGGAATCAACAAAAACAGGATACAGTGTTGTTAAAGCTAACCAACGTGATAGCCAGCGCTCTGGTGCATCCCAACGTGCCCAGTTCTGTTTTACAAAGATTTCAGCAAGGGGAGGACCCTATATTTTGTTTTGTGAATTTTAACAGTGTGGTTACCAATGCTTCCTAGCCACAGGAGAAATGCGGCCAATACATTTCCCCTCTCTTTTCAGAAGATCTTCAAGATCCATATGAAGCTGCAAACACCACTTGGGCTACCACTTATTCTAAGATCAACAAAACCTATTTTGGAAAGGTTGGGCTGTAACTGAGGTTTCACAGCCTAAAATGGACTCCTGGAGAAAGTCCTTGGGCATTAATTTATAATCATAAAGGCTTGGGGTGCAGGTGGTTATAGCCCTCTATTGGAAACATAGATACTATAATGGAAAACATTTATTTTGAATGATTTATGGATGCTTTACTTAGGAATACTCAGAGTTAGATTGAAAAGCATGCTTACGCGAAATTAAAGGATGTTTCAGAATGGGCCTGTGCGTATCACCGCCTACCTGATTTTTGGACCCAGATTAATGGACCCATTTCCAGTAAGAAGTTTTACCACCAAAGGTACCCCAAAGCCCAAGCCTAGAAATAATAACCCTTGAGCACCTGAAAATCCAGCCAGACACATAGGAGAACTAAGGGATCACAAGTCTATTGGTGTGGGGAGTGGGGCTATATTTTAAGGACATGTTCCAATAAAGCAGAGCAGGGTCAGCCTATGGAGGTTGAGTATTCCTAAGGGCTGTATATTGTCTACGAAAGTGGACCACATTTTATCCCATACCCATTCAGCTGGGGTGCCCCACTACAAGCTTTGTAAGATTCTGATTGCAAGTTGTCCGTGAATAAGAGCAAATGGTTAAAACACTGACAATATGAAAAAAAAAGTATATTGTTATCACTTGTGTCCCTGTAGAGGAAAATTATTCCCCACGGGTGCTGTGGCGGACTTTATATAAGGGGAAGAGGTTACACTTTTGGTGGGGATAATTGAAGAGCTACCAGAAGATATTCTTCTTGCAACTGACAATCCTAGATTTGAAACTTGGCTAAAAGAACACACTGGAATATCGGAGACTGGCTAAAAAGAATGTCTGTGATATAAACAGAAGTGAAATCCCAGGAAAGAGTCAGGAAAACTAAGATAGAGTGAAGAAAAGTATCAGAAGGCTTACACCTGGTGGAAAGAACATAATACAAAAACATTTTTTGAAACATAAAATGAACATGCAAAAAAATTAATAACAACTGCAAATTGACCAGTCCTTGTTTTACGAAAAGCACCAGGCGGACACTATCATGTTTTTGCAACAAGGCCTTTGCCTCTTGTCCTGCCTGCCTTCGCAAGGACTGGTCAATTTGCAGTTGTTATTAATTTTTTTGTATGTTCATTTTATGTTTAAAAAAAATGTTTTACATGATTATTTAATGTGCACTTAAATGTTCTGTTGCCCATTTCATGACATGACTAAATAGTAGAATCTTGTCTTTAAAAAGGTATAAGTCTAGTGAAATAAATCACATAGACTTTAGAACGTTTGGCCTAAGGTCTTAATCATTCATTAGATTGGTGGTGGCACCAGTGTGACTGTCTTTTTTGGCGCCTCACCCCCATATGACCTCCTTCTCGGATTCCCTCACTACCACCATGCAAAAGTGCCCCTCAACTCTCCATAGCCTCTCTCTCAAATACATTTCACTTGTTTTAAAGTGATGGTAAAGGCTGGCTTTACTAACCCACTCAGCTATCCACATAACATACAGATCTGTTTTTGCAGAATACATATCAACCCTCTGCACTACTTTGTGGTCAGTCAAAACTGTCACTAGACAAAACTCTGATCTCTCGCTCTACCAGGAACATTAATCACAAGAGTTATCATGAAATTTTAATTGCTGCCTGAAAGCTGGACGCACAAGGATCTTTGCAGCAGGTGCTTTTAAATCCTACATTACTGCTAAACACACCACCCCCGCGGTCAGTGTCCCCCTCCAGGTCAGCGCTCAGTGCAGCCGCACCAGTCGCACCACCCTAAAGCCGTCCATGAGAGAGGCAATTGGACCATGTAGGCAACAGGCTTAATGATCTGTACAATCCTTAAAGGCCCATGGAATTGAGGTTTACATTTATTTTGGGAGAGATGAGTAGTCAAAAATTTAGAGGAGACCCAAACCGTTTACCCAATCTTGTAGGAAGGAGAAGCGATGCTGTGGTTCTCAACATAAAACCTCATTCGTTTTTTAGATTCCTGAAGATTAAGTGAAACTTCCGTCAAACAGCTTGCAGCTTTTGAACAAAACTGCTGGTAGCAGGCAACTTGACAGAGCCCTGAGAACCTTAGGCAAAGGACAGAAGATGAAGACCATGGAGGCCGAAAAAGGCGAATATTGAGTGGCACTATGGATGGAATTGTTATAGGAAAAGTCAGCCGAGGCTAAAAAGGAAGACCAGTCACTTTGAGTGGAGTTACAGAAGCATTGAATATACTGTTCGAGCCCTTGGTTTAATTGTTTGGTCTGACCATTAGTCTGAGGGTGAAAACTGGAGGACAAAGCCACACAAACTGAAGAAATTTGAAAAAGATTTCCAGAAACAGGAGATGTACCGAGGGCCTCGATCAGAAACAATAACCTGGGGCAAGTTATGAAAATGAAAAATTTCATGCAAAACAATTTGTCCAAAAGACTTGGCAGAAGGCATTTTCTTAGGGGCAGTGAAATGAGCCAGCCACTTTGGTGACCATGATTACCTGATTTCCCTCAGAAGAGGGGAAGGCAACAATGAAGTCAGCAGAGATAGTGTGCCATGGTTCTGGAGGGACTGGTAGAGGTTGCAAAAATCCTGAGGGACGGGAGTGAGAAGATTTTCCCTGAGCGTAGACAGGACAAGAACCAACATAGAGCTCAGTATCATGTCGAACAGAGAGCCACCAAAAGAATCAAAGAATGAGTTCCAAAGTAGATTTAATTTCCAAATTGCCAACAATAGGAGAATTGTGACATATCTTGAAGGGTTCAACTCTCAGGTCTTTGGATGGAATAAATAAGGCTTTACCCTTAAAGACAAGATTACCTTTTTTATTTACTGAGCCATACATGGCTTCATACTCTTTCCTGAAGGCTTTGGAATAACTGGCTCAAACCCTTTCAAAAAGCAATTGAGCAACTCCAGTGATCTTTTGTGGAGGAAGGATATATTGATCAGAAAATGATGGAGCTTTGGGATATAGTTTTTGGGAGAACAGCTAAGATATTCTTAGGACAAGAACATTAGTGATGATGAAATCATATTGGTTGAAAAAATAAGCCCAACAAGCTTGTCGACTATTTCTACACTGCATATTCCTGCAACATTGGAGGTCGCGATGATCGGTGTGAACTTCAAAAGGTTCATGAGCTCCAACCAAAAGTGTCTCCACTCTGACCAAGCCTTTTTCATAGCTAAACGTTAACTTTCTCAGACTGAATAATTCCTCTAAGAATGTTGACAAAATATGAGAGATAAAAAAATAGGATGTTCTAACCCATCATCGTCTCGAAGCTGTAGGAAGACTACCCCAATAGCTCGGCCAGAGGCGCCTGTCTCAACAATAAAAATATTTTGTTGGCTCGGGGTGTGGTAAGATTAGGGTTTGAGTAATAACTTGAATTAGAACCAAAAAAGCTTCCTCAGCCAAAGACTCCCACTAAAAGCCATAGCTAATCATATCTTTCTTAAGAACACAAGTGATGTTACTGCTCCGCTGAGCACAATTACCAATGAACTGCCAGTAGAAATTGGCCAAATCCAGAAAACATTGTGTCTCCTTGATGCCTGAAGGAGGAGGCCATTCTAAAATGGCTGATACTGTACGGTGGATTCATGAAGATTCCAGTGCTATTTGTTTGAAAACCTAAATACTTCAGACTAGTCAAATTCACATTTTTCAAGCTTGCGAAAGAGTTGATTTTGGTGAAGTATGGTTAATAATTGACTGATGTGCTCGTGGTGTAATAGAGGAACTCTGGTGAAGACCAGGATATCATCGAGGTTACAACGAAGAATTGATTTAGCATGTCAGCAAGAATTCGATCTATAAAGTGCTATAAATTGAAAGGCGCATTACTTAAGCCAAAGGGCATTACGCAGTATTCAAAGTGGTCCAACAGTGTTCGAAATGCTGTCTTCCTTTTGTTGCCTTCTTTTATTTGAAGATGGCTCCACAAAGATCAAATTTAGTGAAATGCCTGGCATTCCTTATGGATTCTAAAATGCACTTAATTAAAGGAAGAGGATATCTGTCCTTTAAAGTGACCTTGTTTAAGCTGCTAAAGTCAATGCATGGTCTTAAAGTCTTTGATTTTTTGGGAACAAAGAACATAGAAACTCCAGCAGGAGAGGTAGATTGGGTTATTAGGTCGTTTTGCAGGTTTTCTTGCAGATAGAGGTTTCCTTTTCTGACTCTGACAGAGAATACACCCTTCCAAAAGGAACAGTAGCTCCCGGTTCAATAGGAATTGTGTAATCAAACTCCCAGCAAGGAGGCAAGGATTTTTCTTTTGGTTTCTCAAAAAGATCAGAAAAAGTACGGTATTGAACTGGGATTCCTTGATGAAGATTTATCATGCTAGAATCTAGTAATGAAACCATTTCTTTAGGAGTCCGATAGTCTTCTGCTGAGTAACAATATTCATGGCGAAATTGGGAAGATATGGTGATTGTTCTGGTTTCCCAATTGTTGTAAGGGCCATGGCGAGTCAGTCAAGATACTCCTAGAATTGCTATATGATTAATAGATGATATGAGATCACAAGAGTTAGTTTCCTGGTGTTTACTAAACATCATCCTTAAGGGTATGGTCATTTCCTTGACTGGATCAGAATTTAAGCGTGTACCATCGACGTTCTGATCCTGTTCTGGAGATTCTTTGGAAATTCTTGGAATATTTCTCTTCCTAGCCCAGTCTCATCTAGGTACACTCTACTAGCCCCACAATCAAGCAACATCAGGATTGTTTCTCTCTTTCCATCAGGAAAATTTAAAAAAACTGGAAGAAGAAAGAGTGAAACAAGTGTATCACCTGATACTCCAACAAAAGGGATATTCCCATGCTTCTCCCTTTCACAAAGGACGGGACCTGGCGTTTCCTGAAGGCCTTTCAGGACGAATCTGACAATCGGAGATCAGATGTTCAGGAGACCCACAATGCATACACAGGCCTTTCTTCTGGCGTGTTTCTCTTTCAAGCTAAGTTTATTTGCATAGGTTCTTCATTGGAGGTTGAGGAAGGCTCTTCGGAAAGAACTTCCACCTTTGAAAATGGAAGTCTGGACCCACCAAGAACCGGAGAAGGACAGACCCTTTGTCTTTCAGCTGTGTGTTTTGGTAGACAGCGTTCAAGCAGTAGAGCTTAATCTATTAAGGCAGAGAAAGATTCTGATTGGGCTGAATGGACTAGCTTGTCCTTAATCTATTCATTAAGGCCTCGTGGAAAAGAGTGATTAGGATTTGTTCTACCCAGGACGTCTCAGCTGCTAGGTTACGGAAGTGGGTTACATATGTCAAAGCATCTTGATTCCCCTGCTGGATCTTACAGAAAGCTTCTCATACTGAAAATTCTAAATCTGGTCTTACAAACATTTGTTTAAAGGCAGTCAGGAAAGTTGCATAGTTAGAAAGGCTTGGGTCTTCTGCAACGACTTAAAGGGCCGCCCAGGCGAAAGCTGGTCCAGATAAGGCACTGATTAAGTATCCCACCTTAGCTCAATCTTGTGAAAACTGAGCAGTGTGAAAGGTAAAGAATATAGTCAAAGAGTCAATAAACTCCACTATTTATTACAGTTGGTTAAACTGCTAAGATATTGGAAGCTCTGAACATTAGGGCATGTCCTAAAGCCACATTTTTAACCTCTAATTGTTGTAATTCCTGTGCCAGCTGCTAAACAGTCTGAACAAGGATCTGGGCCTGCGCCACCAGTGCCTCTTGGAGCAGATCTTTCTCTGGTTCCATGTTTTCCAGACTAGGACTGAGCTTTGGGCATTGTAAATTGTCATGAAGCTGACACCTGGTGGATAGTCCTTGGCTGCGGCTTGGACCTGATGCTAAGGTTTTCACAGTGTTTGACTGCCAGAGGACCCAGAACACCAGTGAGACAACAGGAATGCAGAGAAATGATCAGGAAGAAGACTGTTGATTCTCAGAGTACCCCTAAGGAAGGAATGGAGTACTGGAACACAGCACAGGAGACTGGAAGCGTTGTGATGCAAGCAGTGAACAGATCCCCCTCCTCATATAGGTAGAAAAACAGGAAATACGTCACAGGATTTTAAACTGCCATGTTGGATTGGGTAGTTCCCAATGACTTTAAAGCAGAGACAGCGTTCTTGGATTGGACAGAATAACCTATCCCAGAGATCCTCATGCAGACCATGGAGGCACTGAGCTGTCTCCCATGATACCCCAAGGGAAAAGAATGATGCAGAAGGATGCACTGGTGGGCTGGCCACCTTGAGATGAGTGAGCATAGGGACTGAGGCAACCCACTGGAGCCTCTGCTGTCTCTCCTCGTGTCCTGCCCACCAGATATGGCCTCTTGCTCTGGTTCCAGGCGGGATGTCACAGAAAAGAGAAACTAAAAGGACCCCCTCTGGATTTGTCTCAAACTGGCCTGTATAATGACACTTCTTCCTCATTGACAGGTTCAGGTTAACAGCGTTACCAAAGTTTCTGGGTGACTCATTGAAAAATACTTCTCAGTATGAGGGGATTGAGCCTGACGGTCACAGGTAGGATCTTGCTTTTTCATGAATAATGGTCTTCTGAATTGAATATGTGCATGTATAGGAAAGCTAAACAATTAGTGATTCTGACTGTTTTCAGGTTATAAGCGTTATAAATGGCTCGCCATCAGCTAGGAGGAGCTAACTAAGGGAAAGAGAAAAATAAACAATATTTACTAGAGTAATTTTACTGACCTGGTGTATTTACCACAGTCAGGAGATTTTCTGCTGCTTGCAAGCTGTGTAAGTGGATGTATGATCTGCACCATGAAATCGAAAACCTATGCAGCCTCTCCCGATAATAGATGAACCCTTCTACCACGTAGGAATGGATTTGGGTGGCTGCTCACCATGTCTTCTAAATATTACCAGTATATCTTAGTACTAGTGGATTATTCCACTTGATACCCAGAAGCCATACTCTTAACCAGTAGTACTACTTCTGTAGAGGTCCAAATAATGATAGTTATTTTTATGAGTAGATTTTCCACAGGAAAACATAACCAATCAAGAGGCTCCCTTTATGTCTAGACGAACAGAACAAATCTGCAAGGTACTGGGAATTCAGAAAATCAGAGCTTTTGTGTACCACCCACAAATGGATAGGCCAGTAGAGAGGTATAACCAAACTGCTAAGGCTTTGCCCAGAAAAACAGTACAGGAAGGGGTGAAAGACTGGGATAAGAGCTTACTTTTAGTGCTATGCAACATTACATGTCACCCGTAGCAATCTACAGGATTTTCTCCATTTGAATTGTTGCTTGGGAGACATCCACTCACGCTTCTGGACATGGTAGACATGATGGTTGAAACTAGGATGAACAATCTAATGAAGAACATCATTTAGAATATACTCCCCTGCTTAAAGATACTTTACAAGGCTTGTGGTAACAAGTAAAAAAGAACTTAGAGAAAGTCCGGCACCAACAAAAGGAAAGATATGACAAAAAGACAATGTGGAGACAGTTTTTCTGCAGACATAAAGTGCTCATCTTGTTGGCTGGCACTAAAAATAAATTGTGGCAAAGTGGCAAGGACCTTATATGATCATTCAACGGGTTACTCCTTTCACATATAAGGATTGCATTACTGGATATAAAAAAGAGAAAACAAGTTCACCATGTAAATATGTTAAAGATTTTGGAAGAACTGATGGAGATTACTCCAGATCCTTTCATAACTTTTTATTGATTGACAATTGATTTTTATAATTACAAACAGGAATTGTCTTAGATGTTACAACTGGGGGGCAACATAAAATATATGATCACGTCTTTTCAAGGCTGCCAGCAGTCACCTATTAGTATGGGTCTATTAGAGTCTCTGTTGCTGAAATGGGGTGGGTGGCTTTATAAGGCATGATCACTCATGTTTAAAATTGTTATTTGCTCATACTGATAACAGCTTAGGACGTATGATTGTATACATCCATGGTTGCCAGCTGATGTTTCCGAATATGGTTTGCTTGAGTCTCTACTGTTGCAATCAGGAGGGGTGGCTCAAAATGTATGATTAAGGTTATGCAAGATTGTTATTTGCCCAAAATGATGCCATTTCTTTTGTGATTGACATTTGCAATTGAATGCAATGTATACTCATGATGGGCATCTGATAGAGCGGCACATTGCCATGAGCATGTTATCTTAATAGGCGTGGATATTGACCGAGTCCTTACCACTTTAGGATTTTTGTTTTAATAAATTCTTTTTTGGTTTTGTTTTAATAATTTGATATTTTCGAGTGACTAAACATTGAATACCGTATATGTTTGCCTATGCTTTGGTTGCATATATTGGAATGCAACACACACGTAACATCACGAAGACTCATTTTGAGTTCAACAATATAAGAAGAGGGCTGTCAAATTTGGCATATCCCCCAGATAAGGGCCAAGCGTGATCCCATCTGGTTCCATACCTTTAGATGAATTGGTTAAGAGTAGGTTGGACACATGGTCCATACTGTGTGCTGTCAGGGATGACAATGTTTTGACAGTATAAGCATGGTTGCATGTTGTTGCTCTTTATTCAAGATCATGCCCATTGATCTCTGGTGTCAGATTACTTGATTTTATTGAGGGACGCTCATTACTTATAATAATATATTCCTTGAGGGAATTCATATTGGCTAAATATGAATATTGAGTTTCAGGTAATGTTTGGTCTCTGTTTGTCTCTTGGGCCATAAAGGATCACACAGGACAAAAGAACTATAGACACAAAATCTGAGGAGACTCAAGTCAGAAAAAATCATCTCTCAAGTTCTGAGCAAGAAAGACAACTTTGTATCACCCTAACAACATAAAGTTTGAAGAATCATGTATATTTATATACTTTAGTTTCACTTGAGGTGGAGTCTTTTTATTAAAATCTTAGGGCCTTTCAGATCCTTACCTGGCCTACAAGGAAAAAGATTTTTCTCCAGTACAGCATGTATTAAAAAAACCCTGTATGCATTTGAGTCCATGTAACTGCACTTTTAGGTCCTGTGTAGGGTTGGCGTTAGTTGTGTACAATTGATGCTATGGATATTATGATGTATGAGATTGCATGATATAATAAATGCAGCATCATGCTTAAAGAACTTTGTACATGATAAATTGACCTGTTTCCTGCAGTAGTCTTTGTAAATAAGGATGATTTTGCAAGAAAACTCTTTTTTGTTTTCTTTTAACTATATCATGGTTTTAAAATTTGTATATATTGTATGTATTTTGTAGCCCTGAAGAAGTCCCGGGGAGGACGAAACAAGTTGGCTATGGCTGCAGTGAAAAGAAGCTTTTAAAGAAGATCATTAATAAAGAAAATATTCAGACGAGTCTTCGCATAATGGGCTCAATTACGATGTCGATCGGAGTTGCCTCCGACCGGCATCGTCTCAGGAGCGACCGACCTCCGGTCAGCGGTCCCAACACCGTAATTACAATGCGACTGGACAGCATACCTTGAACCGGCCGTAGCCCAAGATCCCATAGAGAAATGGGAGATTGTGTTAATCCCTACACCGTGTGGTAAGCACCTCAAGGTGCCTGCCACACTGTGCAAGGATTAACAACGGTACAGCATAGGCGCCCCCTCGGTCCCCAACCGGAGACTGCAAGGAGAAGGGGTCCTGCTAGATCTTCCAGACCTGTGCACTTTTTCTTAATTTCTGTCAAAACATATACCTACTATGTTGACAAGTGCAATAGTCATTGCCCCAGTCTTTATGTAACTTATTTATTGATAACTTCATATTTGCTAACTATTCTACAATGAAAATAGAATGAGTTTCGGTGAAGAAAGATAATAAACCTGAGATAATAAGTCAAAGTTTGTCATCACAGCAGAAATAAGATATTTAACTAGTCATATTTAGGTTTTGGTATTTTCAGATGGAACCAGGCAGACAAACTTTATTGAGCATATCATTTTGACTCCCCCTGGGGAGATGGTTAGGCAAAGGCCATACCGGATAGTGTAGGCAAGAAGCAAGCGGTAGAGGATGAGGTGAGAAAAATGCAGCAGGGGGGAATTATTGACCCTTTCAAAACTGCTTGGTGCTCCCTGATAATATTAGTATCAAAACCAGATACCAGTCTACATTTTGAATAGATTTCAGGAAGGTGAACTCAGTGGTACAGTTTGATAGATATTCTATCTTAGGTTGATGAGCTGATTGAGAGGTTGGGACAACTAACATATCTATCCATTATGGATTTGACCAAAAGGATATCTAAAGATCCTTTTTGACAGTAAAAGCGAATCGGATGACGGACCCAAAGAAATCGCACCTCACTAGTAACTGTGCCCCTCTTTTGTAATGTTTTGTCGTGCACACTTCGACACTTGTCACCCTTCAGTGTCACTGTTTCACAGATTAACATATAATACATTCAATTGGAGGTGCACCGAAAATTAAGTAGCACAATCTGGTGTTGGTTTGTTCTTCAACTTTTTATTCTTTATTTCATTTTCTTTTGCGACAGACAGCCAACGCGTTTCGTTCCCACTTTACAGTGTGTGGAACTTCGTCAGGGCTTAAATAAGATAAAATCAGAAGCGTAGTTTAATGGATGACCATAGGGAATCCCAGGATTAATGGGTTTTCCCGAAGTAGAACCGGCCACCTCAATAAGCGGACCGGTCGTCAGTTCCTTGGATTCTTGTGTGTGATTCTGTTGACTCCTGGGGTGAGAGAGTATACAGCTTTTCCACTCCATCAGGCATCTATCAGTTTAATTCTTACCCTTTGATCTTCATGGGACTCCAGCAATTTTCCAGAGGTTAATAGACACATTTTTGAGATCTTATTTATAATATTCAACTGCCTATTTGGATGACATTATATTCTATAGTTGTATGTGGGAGATTAATTTGAGACATCAAGAGGTAGTTATGAAAACACTGAATGAGCCTGGGTTAAGAACCAATCCAAAGAAGATTAGGTTAGCATATCAAGAAGTTAAGTACTTAGTTACACTCTAGGAGATGGGAAGATCAAACCCCAGAGGGATAAAGTGAAAGCTGTATAGGAGATCACTGAACCAAATTCTAAAAGGGAAATAAGATAATTTTTAGGGTTGGAAGGCTATTATAGGAGAATTACACCTCGATCTGCAGATACCACAGTGCCTCTGACTAATCTGTTGCGTAGAACCAAACCAAGTTTCAGGGTTTGGAGATGGAAGAGAGAGAGAGAGAGTTTAACGAAACTGGAACAAAGCCTGTGCCATAGTCTAACATTGTTGTGTCCAGATTTAAAAAACTATTTCTATTGCAAACAAATACATCAGGAGTAGGGCTTAGGGCAGTGTTGTCACAACTGGCAGAGGAGAATGAGCTCAAACCTACATTATTCATTAGTCATAAGTTGCTACGTACTAAAAAAAACACTATTCTGTGGTATAGATGGAGTGTTTAGCAATATAATGGGCAATTGAGTCCTTACCATATTATTTATTGGGCAGAAAGTTAATTGTATATACTGATCATGCTCAATTAGTTTGGTTCACTTGGAAAAAGTATACAAGCGCAGAGATGTTTTGGCATTACAATCATTTTTGTTTCAGACAATTCACAGAGGAAGACACTAGCAAACTTATGTAGATTTTAAGTCAAGGTGCCCAAAGAACAAATGTCCCGATCAGCAACAGCTAGTAAGTGGATATTTGATAAGGAAGAAGGATAAACTGGGGGGTAAGCAAAGGAGAAGACAATTCTGGATCAGGGGCACAATCTCGGAGGAGAAGAAGAGGCTGTGGATATAAAAGCTGGATAAGTCACAGGAAGAGGGGAGGAGCAAGGAAGGCAGAAGCAGAGTGGTGGTGGTGAAGTGGAAGAAGAGAAGGAGTTTGAGGACAGGAGAAGCGTGAGAGGAGGAAGCAGGGGAAACGGGTCGAGAGATGGCTGGTGGTAGGGGAGGGAGAAGAGGCTAGAGTAGGTCACCAGACCACAGCGTGGGGAGGACCACACATACCCTGAGCCTTTTCATGCAGTCCAAGGAATAGACCCTAAACCCAGGCAAGTGGTGGTGAACTGGAGGGAGCGTTGTCAAGCACAAGTGACACACAGGTCTGGTGACTACTTTAATCAGTCACCCATATATACATGTTAAAGGATTTGTATTGCATGACAATTGCTGCAAAGCAACAGAGTGCTGTACATTGGAGGGGAATATAAGGAGGAAGTAGACAGGGTGGAGGAAAATGGATGGCATTCTCACTTACTGGAGCTGGAGCAGTAATGCTTGTGAGATGCATAATTTGAGTGCAGGGCTACCAAAATCACCACCCTGGCAACTTCAAAAGTTATTCCTCTGCTGGCAGTAGTTCCACAACTGCCTCCGTCAGGCCTCCTGACTTAACACTTACTTGGCATGTGAGGCAGAACCTCTGGAACACCTTAGTTATAACTGTTATCTTAGGCAAGCAAATTAGCATGTCAACATTTCTTCTGTCTTGGTTAGTCAATAGTCATGAGCAAAAGGCATATTATGAAAAAGTGTCAACAAAAACGCTGATCAATTGGAGGCGCAACTATCATTCTAGTGGGGGGGCGGAGCTTGCTCGCGACCGTGATGGCTGCCTGAGCCCAGAGCTCCGTGTTACCGCCGAAATAATCCTACAACCATCCTGCAGCACACGGGGTGCCATCACCCGATTAACGCAGAATCGGCCACCGGAGCACACTTGCCACCTTCTGTTGAGTGCTGGGACCGATTGAACGGAAGACGCCGGAGTTACGGCAGGAATAGGCGAGCGCACGACAGGGCTTCGGATCCCCGGCCTGGCGTGAGAAGAGGGGGCGGAGTTTGTGAGCCTGCTGCCCGGCGCAGCGCGAAGCTGATCGGCGGCCTAGTGCGGACTCTCCGGGCCTGCCACGATCCCCGAGGCTTGAGGCGCCCGCTGGGACTGTATTGCGGAGGCGGCTGGGGACGCAAGCCTGTGATACTGGGGGGAGCGCGCACATACAGGTAACAACCGGCGGCTCCCCCGTCTGTGCGTCTGCGGGACGGGAGACTTGCATATGCCCTCCCCGAAGCGAATCGAGAGACGGAGGAGCACGGAGCAGGCTGAAGGACCTCCTTTAAGTTAGTACGCCGACGACTTTGACGACCACGCTTTTGACGGGGCTGACCGGACACGTGCGGCCCTGGACATTAAAGATTCTAGCTGCTGCCGTTACAGACGCGCTTCTGCCCTTAGATTGCACGCTGCAGGGTGAGGAAGGCTATTGAGAGCGGATAGCGGCCAGCGCGCAGTCCCACTATAGGAAGTGCACTAAACCACGGTGCCTGCGAGCGGTGCGACGTGGACGCTGTTGCATCGAGTGGAGAAAGCAGTGGCACAGTGGGGGGTCTGGCGCCGCTTGGCCCAGGGGCGGTGGACGCTCTGGCTTGACCGTACCCCCCCTTCGTTGGGAACTGAGTGCCAGTACAGAGAGCACACATCGAGGCAGCGGCGGCACACTTGGGGGGAGCCATCATCCTCTGCGGGGTGGTCGCTTTTGTACACGTTTCCGTAGCCATATACCTACATCACCTGAGAAAGCTGGGTTGGAGTGCGTGTCCCCCCCCCCTGCGGAACTGGACTCATGGGACCCCCGGCGGTGGGGCACTGCCCCGTGGGCTGAGTGTCGCGGCCTCCATTGCTGGGGGATAACACTGGTGGGACCGCCCTGCTGTACTAGGAGTGTCACCGTGGCGTACAGTGAGGACCTCCCCTGCTGCCGGAGCCGTTAATTCTCTCACCATGGGCAGAGTGGACAAGGCACAGCCCAAACTTTCTTTTGAGCAGAAGCGCTCAAAATCGCATGATGCTTCCTCTGTAGAGGTTTCCAGAACGTCAGCACCTGAGCACGATGACCCGAATATGGACATCCGTAGGTTGCTCCTCTCCATGGAAAAAGGCCTGCAAAGTAGCATGGCCGCCTTGGGTACGAAATTGGATGCCCTTACTTATAGGATGGACAGGATGGCGGAGCGACTAGATAAGCATGCGGAACGATTGGACATGTCCGAAAGAAGGATTACGGAGGTCGAAGAGGCGCACACTACGTTGGACGTAGAGCACAAGCAGCTGGGGAGAGTCATACGTGTCCTACAGGATAAAACTGAGGATTTGGAGGCCCGTTCGAGGCGCTGTAATCTCAGAATTACTGGCCTGCCGGAGACGACCTCGACGGGCAACATGGAACAGTTTATTGAAAGACTTCTGCTCAAGCTGCTGGAGGAAGACGTCTTCTCTAATATGTTTGTGGTTGAGAGAGCGCACCGCTCCCTGGGCAAACGCCCTCCTGAGGGTGCCCCACCCAGACCGATTATAGCAAAGCTCCTCAACTATCGCGACCGAGACGTCGCGCTCCGGCTGGCGCGAGAGAAGCAAGTGCTGCCTTATGAAGGATCCATGATTTCTCTGTATCCAGACTTCACAGCCCGCGTACAGGAGGCGCGCAGACAATTTGCTCCTCTGAAAAAACAACTCCGTGAACTGGAACTGGATTATGCCATGTTGTATCCTGCCAAATTGCGAGTCAACAGGCAGGGCAGGTCTCATATTTTCACGGACCCAAAGGTTCTCCAGAAAACTCTCAAAGGTTGGTCTAGAGAACATCGTGCCAGTCCGGATCATCACCTGCTAGGCGAAGCGGCTGGTGGGGTGTTTGGACGACCAGGACTGATGCAGAAAAGTACCTGCTAACTGATGAGTATCATGGGTGTATGATTTGTTGCTGTGAGGGGGGGGCGGAAATTTGGATAGCTGTAGTCTTACGGAGGCCCTGACCATTGGGCCTGGGTGAGGGATGCTTGAGTGGAGCAGCATTTGGGAGATATTTTGGGCGCTTCTGTGCGGGCCGTGTGAATTGTTCCGACACGTTCTCCTGATTGCCTAGATGCTGGTTAGAACGAACAGTGGGTGTGAGCGGCCCAGTACCTTGCTGCGTTACTAGAGGAGGGCGGTGGATGGTGCTGCATACTATTATTGGCGACAAATGCAAAAGAAACAATTGATGGACGGAATGCTGGACAATGCAAACATTCACCCCCAGTCACAAGGATCTGGGTTAAATCCATCATTCTTTTGCTCACCACACCACCCCAGTTTGGACCCAGCCATATGCAAATCAGTCTTGACCCTGTTCCTTGTGGGAACAGTCCAGCCCGAACTGCCAAGCCAGGTCCTCCCTGGACCGGAAACAAGCATCCTGGGACCGGTTTCGGGGCATCACCCTTCTTCAGCCAGGCTAGCTTGAATCCAGTGGTGTAGTGAGCACGGGACCCACGTCTGGGCATACCCTTCCCACTTAGGGCGACAAATGCAAAAGAAACAATTGATGGACGGAATGCTGGACAATGCAAACATTCACCCCCAGTCACAAGGATCTGGGTTAAATCCATCATTCTTTTGCTCACCACACCACCCCAGTTTGGACCCAGCCATATGCAAATCAGTCTTGACCCTGTTCCTTGTGGGAACAGTCCAGCCCGAACTGCCAAGCCAGGTCCTCCCTGGACCGGAAACAAGCATCCTGGGACCGGTTTCAGGGCATCACCCTTCTTCAGCCAGGCTAGCTTGAATCCAGTGGTGTAGTGAGCACGGGACCCACGTCTGGGCATACCCTTCCCACTTAGGGCGACAAATGCAAAAGAAACAATTGATGGACGGAATGCTGGACAATGCAAACATTCACCCCCAGTCACAAGGATCTGGGTTAAATCCATCATTCTTTTGCTCACCACACCACCCCAGTTTGGACCCAGCCATATGCAAATCAGTCTTGACCCTGTTCCTTGTGGGAACAGTCCAGCCCGAACTGCCAAGCCAGGTCCTCCCTGGACCGGAAACAAGCATCCTGGGACCGGTTTCAGGGCATCACCCTTCTTCAGCCAGGCTAGCTTGAATCCAGTGGTGTAGTGAGCACGGGACCCACGTCTGGGCATACCCTTCCCACTTAGGGCGACAAATGCAAAAGAAACAATTGATGGACGGAATGCTGGACAATGCAAACATTCACCCCCAGTCACAAGGATCTGGGTTAAATCCATCATTCTTTTGCTCACCACACCACCCCAGTTTGGACCCAGCCATATGCAAATCAGTCTTGACCCTGTTCCTTGTGGGAACAGTCCAGCCCGATCTGTCCATCAACTGTTGTTTTTGCATTTGTCACCCCGAGTGGGACGGGTATGCCCAGACGTGGGTCCCGTGCTCTCCATGCCGCTGGAATCAAGCTATCCTGGCTGAAGAGGGGTGAAACCCCGAAACCGGTCCTAGGATGCTTGTTTCCAGTCCAGGGAGGACCTGGCTTGGCAGTTCGGGCTGGACTGTTCCCATGAGGCACAGGGTCAAGACTGATTTGCATATGGCTGGGTTCAAACTGGAATGGCATGGTGAGCAAAAAAACGATGGATTTAGGCCCAGATCTCTGTACTGGGGTGAATGTATGACATTGTTCTGCATTCTGTCCATCAACTGTTGTTTTTGCATTTGTCACCCCGAGTGGGACGGGTATGCCCAGACGTGGGTCCCGTGCTCTCCATGCCGCTGAAATCAAGCTATCCTGGCTGAAGAGGGTGAAACCCCGAAACCGGTCCTAGGATGCTTGTTTCCAGTCCAGGGAGGACCTGGCTTGGCAGTTCGGGCTGGACTGTTCCCATGAGGCACAGGGTCAAGACTGATTTGCATATGGCTGGGTTCAAACTGGAATGGCATGGTGAGCAAAAAACGATGGATTTAGGCCCAGATCTCTGTACTGGGGTGAATGTATGACATTGTTCTGCATTCTGTCCATCAACTGTTGTTTTTGCATTTGTCACCCCGAGTGGGACGGGTATGCCCAGACGTGGGTCCCGTGCTTTCCATGCCGCTGGAATCAAGCTATCCTGGCTGAAGAGGGGTGAAACCCCGAAACCGGTCCTAGGATGCTTGTTTCCAGTCCAGGGAGGACCTGGCTTGGCAGTTCGGGCTGGACTGTTCCCATGAGGCACAGGGTCAAGACTGATTTGCATATGGCTGGGTTCAAACTGGAATGGCATGGTGAGCAAAAACGATGGATTTAGGCCCAGATCTCTGTACTGGGGTGAATGTATGACATTGTTCTGCATTCTGTCCATCAACTGTTGTTTTTGCATTTGTCACCCCGAGTGGGACGGGTATGCCCAGACGTGGGTCCCATGCTCTCCATGCCGCTGGAATCAAGCTATCCTGGCTGAAGAGCGGTGAAACCCCGAAACCGGTCCTAGGATGCTTGTTTCCAGTTCAGGGAGGACCTGGCTTGTCAGTTCGGGCTGGACTGTTCCCATGAGGCACAGGGTCAAGACTGATTTGCATATGGCTGGGTTCAAACTGGAATGGCATGGTGAGCAAAAAACGATGGATTTAGGCCCAGATCTCTGTACTGGGGTGAATGTATGACATTGTTCTGCATTCTGTCCAACAACTGTTGTTTTTGCATTTGTCACCCCGAGTGGGACGGGTATGCCCAGACGTGGGTCCCGTGCTCTCCATGCCGCTGGAATCAAGCTATCCTGGCTGAAGAGGGGTGAAACCCCGAAACCGGTCCTAGGATGCTTGTTTCCAGTCCAGGGAGGACCTGGCTTGGCAGTTCGGGCTGGACTGTTCCCATGAGGCACAGGGTCAAGACTGATTTGCATATGGCTGGGTTCAAACTGGAATGGCATGGTGAGCAAAAAAACGATGGATTTAGGCCCAGATCTCTGTACTGGGGTGAATGTATGACATTGTTCTGCATTCTGTCCATCAACTGTTGTTTTTGCATTTGTCACCCCGAGTAGGACGGGTATGCCCAGACGTGGGTCCCGTGCTCTCCATGCCGCTGGAATCAAGCTATCCTGGCTGAAGAGGGGTGAAACCCCGAAACCGGTCCTAGGATGCTTGTTTCCAGTCCAGGGAGGACCTGGCTTGGCAGTTCGGGCTGGACTGTTCCCATGAGGCACAGGGTCAAGACTGATTTGCATATGGCTGGGTTCAAACTGGAATGGCATGGTGAGCAAAAAACGATGGATTTAGGCCCAGATCTCTGTACTGGGGTGAATGTATGACATTGTTCTGCATTCTGTCCATCAACTGTTGTTTTTGCATTTGTCACCCCGAGTGGGACGGGTATGCCCAGACGTGGGTCCCGTGCTCTCCATGCCGCTGGAATCAAGCTAGCCTGGCTGAAGAGGGGTGAAACCCCGAAACCGGTCCTAGGATGCTTGTTTCCAGTCCAGGGAGGACCTGGCTTGGCAGTTCGGGCTGGACTGTTCCCATGAGGCACAGGGTCAAGACTGATTTGCATATGGCTGGGTTCAAACTGGAATGGCATGGTGAGCAAAAAATCGATGGATTTAGGCCCAGATCTCTGTACTGGGGTGAATGTATGACATTGTTCTGCATTCTGTCCATCAACTGTTGTTTTTGCATTTGTCACCCCGAGTGGGACGGGTATGCCCAGACGTGGGTTCCATGCTCTCCATGCCGCTGGAATCAAGCTATCCTGGCTGAAGAGCGGTGAAACCCCCAAACCGGTCCTAGGATGCTTGTTTCCACTTCAGGGAGGACCTGGCTTGGCAGTTCGGGCTGGACTGTTCCCATGAGGCACAGGGTCAAGACTGATTTGCATATGGCTGGGTTCAAACTGGAATGGCATGGTGAGCAAAAAAACGATGGATTTAGGCCCAGATCTCTGTACTGGGGTGAATGTATGACATTGTTCTGCATTCTGTCCATCAACTATTGTTTTTGCATTTGTCACCCCGAGTGGGACGGGTATGCCCAGACGTGGGTCCCGTGCTCTCCATGCCGCTGGAATCAAGCTATCCTGGCTGAAGAGGGGTGAAACCCGAAACCGGTCCTAGGATGCTTGTTTCCAGTCCAGGGAGGACCTGGCTTGGCAGTTCGGGCTGGACTGTTCCCATGAGGCACAGGGTCAAGACTGATTTGAATATGGCTGGGTTCAAACTGGAATGGCATGGTGAGCAAAAAACGATGGATTTAGGCCCAGATCTCTGTACTGGGGTGAATGTATGACATTGTTCTGCATTCTGTCCATCAACTGTTGTTTTTGCATTTGTCACCCCGAGTGGGACGGGTATGCCCAGACGTGGGTCCCGTGCTCTCCATGCTGCTGGAATCAAGCTATCCTGGCTGAAGAGGGGTGAAACCCCGAAACCGGTCCTAGGATGCTTGTTTCCAGTCCAGGGAGGACCTGGCTTGGGAGTTCGGGCTGGACTGTTCCCATGAGGCACAGGGTCAAGACTGATTTGCATATGGCTGGGTTCAAACTGGAATGGCATGGTGAGCAAAAAAACGATGGATTTAGGCCCAGATCTCTGTACTGGGGTGAATGTATGACATTGTTCTGCATTCTGTCCATCAACTGTTGTTTTTGCATTTGTCACCCCGAGTGGGACGGGTATGCCCAGACGTGGGTCCCGTGCTCTCCATGCCGCTGGAATCAAGCTATCCTGGTTGAAGAGGGGTGAAACCCCGAAACCGGTCCTAGGATGCTTGTTTCCAGTCCAGGGAGGACCTGGCTTGGCAGTTCGGGCTGGACTGTTCCCATGAGGCACAGGGTCAAGACTCATTTGCATATGGCTGGGTTCAAACTGGAATGGCATGGTGAGCAAAAAACGATGGATTTAGGCCCAGATCTCTGTACTGGGGTGAATGTATGACATTGTTCTGCATTCTGTCCATCAACTGTTGTTTTTGCATTTGTCACCCCGAGTGGGACGGGTATGCCCAGACGTGGGTACCGTGCTCTCCATGCCGCTGGAATCAAGATATCCTGGCTGAAGAGGGGTGAAACCCCGAAACCGGTCCTAGGATGCTTGTTTCCAGTCCAGGGAGGACGTGGCTTGGCAGTTCGGGCTGGACTGTTCCCATGAGGCACAGGGTCAAGACTGATTTGCATATGGCTGGGTTCAAACTGGAATGGCATGGTGAGCAAAAAAACGATGGATTTAGGCCCAGATCTCTGTACTGGGGTGAATGTATGACATTGTTCTGCATTCTGTCCATCAACTGTTGTTTTTGCATTTGTCACCCCGAGTGGGATGGGTATGCCCAGACGTGGGTCCCGTGCTCTCCATGCCGCTGGAATCAAGCTATCCTGGCTGAAGAGGGGTGAAGCCCCGAAACCGGTCCTAGGATGCTTGTTTCCAGTCCAAGGAGGACCTGGCTTGGCAGTTCGGGCTGGACTGTTCCCATGAGGCACAGGGTCAAGAATGATTTGCATATGGCTGGGTTCAAACTGGAATGGCATGGTGAGCAAAAAACGATGGATTTAGGCCCAGATCTCTGTACTGGGGTGAATGTATGACATTGTTCTGCATTCTGTCCATCAACTGTTGTTTTTGCATTTGTCACCCCGAGTGGGATGGGTATGCCCAGACGTGGGTCCCGTGCTCTCCATGCCGCTGGAATCAAGCTATCCTGGCTGAAGAGGGGTGAAGCCCGAAACCGGTCCTAGGATGCTTGTTTCCAGTCCAGGGAGGACCTGGCTTGGCAGTTCGGGCTGGACTGTTCCCATGAGGCACAGGGTCAAGACTGATTTGCATATGGCTGGGTTCAAAATGGAATGGCATGGTGAGCAAAAAAATGATGGATTTAGGCCCAGATCTCTGTACTGGGGTGAATGTATGACATTGTTCTGCATTCTGTCCATCAACTGTTGTTTTTGCATTTGTCACCCCGAGTGGGACGGGTATGCCCAGACGTGGGTCCCGTGCTCTCCATGCCGCTGGAATCAAGCTATCCTGGCTGAAGAGGGGTGAAACCCCGAAACCGGTCCTAGGATGCTTGTTTCCAGTCCAGGGAGGACCTGGCTTGGCAGTTCGGGCTGGACTGTTCCCATGAGGCACAGGGTCAAGACTGATTTGCATATGGCTGGGTTCAAACTGGAATGGCATGGTGAGCAAAAACGATGGATTTAGGCCCAGATCTCTGTACTGGGGTGAATGTATGACATTGTTCTGCATTCTGTCCATCAACTGTTGTTTTTGCATTTGTCACCCCGAGTGGGACGGGTATGCCCAGACGTGGGTCCCGTGCTCTCCATGCCGCTGGAATCAAGCTATCCTGGCTGAAGAGGGGTGAAACCCCGAAACCGGTCCTAGGATGCTTGTTTCCAGTCCAGGGAGGACCTGGCTTGGCAATTCGGGCTGGACTGTTCCCATGAGGCACAGGGTCAAGACTGATTTGCATATGGCTGCGTTCAAACTGGAATGGCATGGTGAGCAAAAAAACGATGGATTTAGGCCCAGATCTCTGTACTGGGGTGAATGTATGACATTGTTCTGCATTCTGTCCATCAACTGTTGTTTTTGCATTTGTCACCCCGAGTGGGACGTGGTATGCCCAGACTTGGGTCCCGTGCTCTCCATGCCGCTGGAATCAAGCTATCCTGGCTGAAGAGGGGTGAAACCCCGAAACCGGTCCTAGGATGCTTGTTTCCAGTCCAGGGAGGACCTGGCTTGGCAGTTCGGGCTGGACTGTTCCCATGAGGCACAGGGTCAAGACTGATTTGCATATGGCTGGGTTCAAACTGGAATGGCATGGTGAGCAAAAAACGATGGATTTAGGCCCAGATCTCTGTACTGGGGTGAATGTATGACATTGTTCTGCATTCTGTCCATCAACTGTTGTTTTTGCATTTGTCACCCGAGTGGGACGGGTATGCCCAGACGTGGGTCCCGTGCTCTCCATGCCGCTGGAATCAAGCTATCCTGGCTGAAGAGGGTGAAACCCGAAGCCGGTCCTAGGATGCTTGTTTCCAGTCCAGGGAGGACCTGGCTTGGCAGTTCGGGCTGGACTGTTCCCATGAGGCACAGGGTCAAGACTGATTTGCATTTGGCTGGGTTCAAACTGGAATGGCATGGTGAGCAAAAAAATGATGGATTTAGGCCCAGATCTCTGTACTGGGGTGAATGTATGACATTGTTCTGCATTCTGTCCATCAACTGTTGTTTTTGCATTTGTCACCCCGAGTGGGACGGGTATGCCCAGACGTGGGTCCCGTGCTCTCCATGCCGCTGGAATCAAGCTATCCTGGCTGAAGAGGGGTGAAACCCCGAAACCGGTCCTAGGATGCTTGTTTCCAGTCCAGGGAGGACCTGGCTTGGCAGTTCGGGCTGGACTGTTCCCATGAGGCACAGGGTCAAGACTGATTTGCATATGGCTGGGTTCAAACTGGAATGGCATGGTGAGCAAAAAACGATGGATTTAGGCCCAGATCTCTGTACTGGGGTGAATGTATGACATTGTTCTGCATTCTGTCCATCAACTGTTGTTTTTGCATTTGTCACCCGAGTGGGACGGGTATGCCCAGACGTGGGTCCCGTGCTCTCCATGCCGCTGGAATCAAGCTATCCTGGCTGAAGAGGGGTGAAACCCGAAACCGGTCCTAGGATGCTTGTTTCCAGTCCAGGGAGGACCTGGCTTGGGAGTTCGGGCTGGACTGTTCCCATGAGGCACAGGGTCAAGACTGATTTGCATATGGCTGGGTTCAAACTGGAATGGCATGGTGAGCAAAAAACGATGGATTTAGGCCCAGATCTCTGTACTGGGGTGAATGTATGACATTGTTCTGCATTCTGTCCATCAACTGTTGTTTTTGCATTTGTCACCCCGAGTGGGACGGGTATGCCCAGACGTGGGTCCCGTGCTCTCCATGCCGCTGGAATCAAGCTATCCTGGCTGAAGAGGGTGAAACCCCGAAACCGGTCCTAGGATGCTTGTTTCCAGTCCAGGGAGGACCTGGCTTGGCAGTTCGGGCTGGACTGTTCCCATGAGGCACAGGGTCAAGACTGATTTGAATATGGCTGGGTTCAAACTGGAATGGCATGGTGAGCAAAAAAACAATGGATTTAGGCCCAGATCTCTGTACTGGGGTGAATGTATGACATTGTTCTGCATTCTGTCCATCAACTGTTGTTTTTGCATTTGTCACCCCGAGTGGGACGGGTATGCCCAGACGTGGGTCCCGTGCTCTCCATGCTGCTGGAATCAAGCTATCCTGGCTGAAGAGGGTGAAACCCGAAACCGGTCCTAGGATGCTTGTTTCCAGTCCAGGGAGGACCTGGCTTGGGAGTTCGGGCTGGACTGTTCCCATGAGGCACAGGGTCAAGACTGATTTGCATATGGCTGGGTTCAAACTGGAATGGCATGGTGAGCAAAAAACGATGGATTTAGGCCCAGATCTCTGTACTGGGGTGAATGTATGACATTGTTCTGCATTCTGTCCATCAACTGTTGTTTTTGCATTTGTCACCCCGAGTGGGACGGGTATGCCCAGACGTGGGTCCCGTGCTCTCCATGCCGCTGGAATCAAGCTATCCTGGTTGAAGAGGGGTGAAACCCCGAAACCGGTCCTAGGATGCTTGTTTCCAGTCCAGGGAGGACCTGGCTTGGCAGTTCGGGCTGGACTGTTCCCATGAGGCACAGGGTCAAGACTCATTTGCATATGGCTGGGTTCAAACTGGAATGGCATGGTGAGCAAAAAAACGATGGATTTAGGCCCAGATCTCTGTACTGGGGTGAATGTATGACATTGTTCTGCATTCTGTCCATCAACTGTTGTTTTTGCATTTGTCACCCCGAGTGGGACGGGTATGCCCAGACGTGGGTACCGTGCTCTCCATGCCGCTGGAATCAAGATATCCTGGCTGAAGAGGGTGAAACCCCGAAACCGGTCCTAGGATGCTTGTTTCCAGTCCAGGGAGGACGTGGCTTGGCAGTTCGGGCTGGACTGTTCCCATGAGGCACAGGGTCAAGACTGATTTGCATATGGCTGGGTTCAAACTGGAATGGCATGGTGAGCAAAAAACGATGGATTTAGGCCCAGATCTCTGTACTGGGGTGAATGTATGACATTGTTCTGCATTCTGTCCATCAACTGTTGTTTTTGCATTTGTCACCCCGAGTGGGATGGGTATGCCCAGACGTGGGTCCCGTGCTCTCCATGCCGCTGGAATCAAGCTATCCTGGCTGAAGAGGGGTGAAGCCCCGAAACCGGTCCTAGGATGCTTGTTTCCAGTCCAAGGAGGACCTGGCTTGGCAGTTCGGGCTGGACTGTTCCCATGAGGCACAGGGTCAAGAATGATTTGCATATGGCTGGGTTCAAACTGGAATGGCATGGTGAGCAAAAAACGATGGATTTAGGCCCAGATCTCTGTACTGGGGTGAATGTATGACATTGTTCTGCATTCTGTCCATCAACTGTTGTTTTTGCATTTGTCACCCCGAGTGGGATGGGTATGCCCAGACGTGGGTCCCGTGCTCTCCATGCCGCTGGAATCAAGCTATCCTGGCTGAAGAGGGGTGAAGCCCGAAACCGGTCCTAGGATGCTTGTTTCCAGTCCAGGGAGGACCTGGCTTGGCAGTTCGGGCTGGACTGTTCCCATGAGGCACAGGGTCAAGACTGATTTGCATATGGCTGGGTTCAAAATGGAATGGCATGGTGAGCAAAAAAATGATGGATTTAGGCCCAGATCTCTGTACTGGGGTGAATGTATGACATTGTTCTGCATTCTGTCCATCAACTGTTGTTTTTGCATTTGTCACCCCGAGTGGGACGGGTATGCCCAGACGTGGGTCCCGTGCTCTCCATGCCGCTGGAATCAAGCTATCCTGGCTGAAGAGGGGTGAAACCCCGAAACCGGTCCTAGGATGCTTGTTTCCAGTCCAGGAGGACCTGGCTTGGCAGTTCGGGCTGGACTGTTCCCATGAGGCACAGGGTCAAGACTGATTTGCATATGGCTGGGTTCAAACTGGAATGGCATGGTGAGCAAAAAAACGATGGATTTAGGCCCAGATCTCTGTACTGGGGTGAATGTATGACATTGTTCTGCATTCTGTCCATCAACTGTTGTTTTTGCATTTGTCACCCCGAGTGGGACGGGTATGCCCAGACGTGGGTCCCGTGCTCTCCATGCCGCTGGAATCAAGCTATCCTGGCTGAAGAGGGGTGAAACCCTGAAACCGGTCCTAGGATGCTTGTTTCCAGTCCAGGGAGGACCTGGCTTGGCAATTCGGGCTGGACTGTTCCCATGAGGCACAGGGTCAAGACTGATTTGCATATGGCTGCGTTCAAACTGGAATGGCATGGTGAGCAAAAAAACGATGGATTTAGGCCCAGATCTCTGTACTGGGGTGAATGTATGACATTGTTCTGCATTCTGTCCATCAACTGTTGTTTTTGCATTTGTCACCCCGAGTGGGACGGGTATGCCCAGACTTGGGTCCCGTGCTCTCCATGCCGCTGGAATCAAGCTATCCTGGCTGAAGAGGGGTGAAACCCCGAAACCGGTCCTAGGATGCTTGTTTCCAGTCCAGGGAGGACCTGGCTTGGCAGTTCGGGCTGGACTGTTCCCATGAGGCACAGGGTCAAGACTGATTTGCATATGGCTGGGTTCAAACTGGAATGGCATGGTGAGCAAAAAACGATGGATTTAGGCCCAGATCTCTGTACTGGGGTGAATGTATGACATTGTTCTGCATTCTGTCCATCAACTGTTGTTTTTGCATTTGTCACCCCGAGTGGGACGGGTATGCCCAGACGTGGGTCCCGTGCTCTCCATGCCGCTGGAATCAAGCTATCCTGGCTGAAGAGGGGTGAAACCCGAAACCGGTCCTAGGATGCTTGTTTCCAGTCCAGGGAGGACCTGGCTTGGCAGTTCGGGCTGGACTGTTCCCATGAGGCACAGGGTCAAGACTGATTTGCATTTGGCTGGGTTCAAACTGGAATGGCATGGTGAGCAAAAAATGATGGATTTAGGCCCAGATCTCTGTACTGGGGTGAATGTATGACATTGTTCTGCATTCTGTCCATCAACTGTTGTTTTTGCATTTGTCACCCGAGTGGGACGGGTATGCCCAGACGTGGGTCCCGTGCTCTCCATGCCGCTGGAATCAAGCTATCCTGGCTGAAGAGGGGTGAAACCCCGAAACCGGTCCTAGGATGCTTGTTTCCAGTCCAGGGATGACCTGGCTTGGCAGTTCGGGCTGGACTGTTCCCATGAGGCACAGGGTCAAGACTGATTTGCATATGGCTGGGTTCAAACTGGAATGGCATGGTGAGCAAAAAAACGATGGATTTAGGCCCAGATCTCTGTACTGGGGTGAATGTATGACATTGTTCTACATTCTGTCCATCAAGTGTTGTTTTTGCATTTGTCACCCCGAGTGGGACGGGTATGCCCAGACGTGGGTCCCGTGCTCTCCATGCCGCTGGAATCAAGCTATCCTGGCTGAAGAGGGGTGAAACCCCGAAACCGGTCCTAGGATGCTTGTTTCCAGTCCAGGGAGGACCTGGCTTGGCAGTTCGGGCTGGACTGTTCCCATGAGGCACAGGGTCAAGACTGATTTGCATATGGCTGGGTTCAAACTGGAATGGCATGGTGAGCAAAAAACGATGGATTTAGGCCCAGATCTCTGTACTGGGGTGAATGTATGACATTGTTCTGCATTCTGTCCATCAACTGTTGTTTTTGCATTTGTCACCCCGAGTGGGACGGGTATGCCCAGACGTGGGTCCCGTGCTCTCCATGCCGCTGGAATCAAGCTATCCTGGCTGAAGAGGGGTGAAACCCCGAAACCGGTCCTAGGATGCTTGTTTCCAGTCCAGGGAGGACCTGGCTTGGGAGTTCGGGCTGGACTGTTCCCATGAGGCACAGGGTCAAGACTGATTTGCATATGGCTGGGTTCAAACTGGAATGGCATGGTGAGCAAAAACGATGGATTTAGGCCCAGATCTCTGTACTGGGGTGAATGTATGACATTGTTCTGCATTCTGTCCATCAACTATTGTTTTTGCATTTGTCACCCCGAGTGGGACGGGTATGCCCAGACGTGGGTCCCGTGCTCTCCATGCCGCTGGAATCAAGCTATCCTGGCTGAAGAGGGGTGAAACCCCGAAACCGGTCCTAGGATGCTTGTTTCCAGTCCAGGGAGGACCTGGCTTGGCAGTTCGGGCTGGACTGTTCCCATGAGGCACAGGGTCAAGACTGATTTGCATATGGCTGGGTTCAAACTGGAATGGCATGGTGAGCAAAAACGATGGATTTAGGCCCAGATCTCTGTACTGGGGTGAATGTATGACATTGTTCTGCATTCTGTCCATCAACTGTTGTTTTTGCATTTGTCACCCCGAGTGGGACGGGTATGCCCAGACGTGGGTGCCGTGCTCTCCATGCCGCTGGAATCAAGCTATCCTGGCTGAAGAGGGGTGAAACCCCGAAACCGGTCCTAGGATGCTTGTTTCCAGTCCAGGGAGGACCTGGCTTGGCAGTTCGGGCTGGACTGTTCCCAAGTGGAGAAGTGTGGCTCAATGGTTAGAGCGGCAGACCCTGATGCAGAGATCTGGCCCGGGACCAGGGTTCAATTCCCGCCTCGGCGGGTCTTGGGCTCAACTTCCTCGGACCTGATAATTCTCGCCTCGGTGCCTATTCTAATCTTGGGTCCCACTCTGCAACTCTGGGCAATAGCTTGCTTAATCTCCACAACGGCCCCACCAGCGCTGGGATGCCTGGCTTCACCTTGGGGGTGCCCAGGAGTGGACATTTCACAGGGAAAAGCCAGGAAGGGTTCCACAGCGGTATGCGTTCAGCGCCAGGATGCCTCAGGGTAGCAGTGCGCTTTACAAGTACAAATTCATTCATTCATTTCATTCATGAGGCACAGGGTCAAGACTGATTTGTATATGGCTGGGTTCAAACTGGAATGGCATGGTGAGCAAAAAAAACGATGGATTTAGGCCCAGATCTCTGTACTGGGGTGAATGTATGACATTGTTCTGCATTCTGTCCATCAACTGTTGTTTTTGCATTTACTATTATTGGCGGCACACAGGAGTGGGAGCAGCGGCGTAGTTTGGGGGGTACCTTTCCTTGTTTTTCCTCCCTTGCTTTCTCTTTTTGACTTACTACTTCCCCATTTGTCGGCGCTATTCGACGATATATGTGTCTCGGGCACGATGCCGCGTTCTATGAGTGAGGCGCTGATTGTTACCATTCTCAAGCCTGGCAAGCCTCCAGAAGAGTGCAGCTCATACCGCCCCCTGTCGCTCCTAAATGTGGACAACAAGCTTTTTGCAAAGATACTAGCCAATCGCATCGCCCCTATGTCCACATCTCTGGTGGCCCCGGAGCAGGCGGGAATCTGACGTATAATCTACGCACAGTGTTTAGCTCCATACAGCACGTCCGGCAAGACTCGAAGGCGGTGGCAGTCTTCCTAGATATGGAAAAGGCCTTTGATTCGTTGGAATGGCCTTTTATGTGACAGGTGTTGACCAGGATGGGACTGGGTGAGGTATTTCTGCAGTTGATTGGAGTCCTGTATAATACGCCTACGACGCGAGTCCGGCTAGGTAATCTGGT
The DNA here is from genome assembly GCA_963921515.1 of Calotriton arnoldi. NCBI lineage: Eukaryota > Metazoa > Chordata > Amphibia > Caudata > Salamandridae > Calotriton > Calotriton arnoldi. The sequence goes on from CAWUFW010000357.1 coordinate 2,833,894, forward strand.
CTCGGAATCCTTCTACATTACCAGGGGAACACGACAGGGTTGCCCCCTGTCTCCCATTTTGTATGCCCTAGTTGCGGAACCACTTGCCTGCGCCCTTAGAGAGTACCACGGGCATCGGGGTATCCGGTTCAGGACCCTCCAGACAGTAGTATCCACATATGCAGATGATACTTTACTGTATGTGCGCAACCCTGAGCGCAACCTACCTCCAGTACTCCGGGAGGTGGTGCTCTTTGGCGCTCTATCGGGCCTGCACGTTAATTGGCCTAAGTCCATTGTCTTCCCGCTCACCCCTGCTACGACCAACTTCGAGATGGATTACGCTTTGCAGTGGACCTCTGAGTCAATTAGGTACCTGGGGATCCGGCTTCACACGGACTCGGAGATCGTTTTCAGAGAAAACTATGGGACAGCCATAGATAAACTAGAGGATGACATTGAAACCTGGATTCGTTTGCCACTGTCATTAATGGGCCGTGTTTCCATAATGAAGATGGTCGTCCTACCCAGGTTCCTGTTTCTTTTCACCAATATACCCATCGTCCTCCCGCGCTCCTTTTTCACCCGGCTTACTCAGTTGATGACTAAACTAGCCTGGGCGGGCAGGCAGGCACGCGTGCAATGGCGTATTCTTACCCTACCTTGTCATATGGGGGGTCTGGGGGCTCCAGATTTCGACCTATATTACAGAGCAGCACAGGGGGCTCTGGCGCACCATTGGATACATGGTGCACCTGAGGTGCCGTTTCTCCGTATTGAACGGCTCATAGCGGAGCCGCTTCCTCTCCCCGCGGTGATATTTGAGCATGCGGATCGGAGAACTGGCATCTTAGACTCCATCAACTCCGATACGACACGCATGGCACCACCTACTGAAACTGCAGTCAGGTGCCTTGCTGTACTCTCCTGCAATGCCGATCGAATGGGCAATGTGGATTGGGCCCTGCAGAGACGGCGGAGTTGTGCGAGCGCTCCACGATCTGCAGATTGACAAGGTGGGGGTCTGTTCCAGGACGGAGTGGTTAAGACTTGGGCACAAGTTGCGGGGCCGTTAGTAACCACCACTGTACTGCAGCAATTTCAATTTTACAGAGTGCGAGGAGCATTGCGTGACCTGTTAGGAGAAGACTTGAGTGAACCACCAGACGTACTGGAACTGTCTTATGTGATTAAAACTGAATCTCCCCGCAGGGCGGTCTCAATGATCTATAAATTGGCCATGTCACACAGAGCTAACCAGTACACGAAAGCCCGGCTGGCCTGGCAGAGAGACTTGCAGACCACAATTGACGATGAGATGTGGAAATACTGCTGCGCCAACATTAGATGCATCTCACTCCACGGCAGGCATAGGTTAGTACAATTCAAATATATCAACAGAGTATACTATACCCCAGAGAGGCTCTATAGATATGGTCTTAGGGAAGACGCGTCCTGTGATAGATGTCATGCGCTCTCTGCGGATTTTATACATCTTGCATGGCAGTGCCCAGGAGTGAACAGGTTCCGGGAGGCTATATTTGAAGAACTAAGCGCGGTAGTGGACAGAGACCTTGCTCCGGATCCCGCACTCGCCCTGCTGGGGTATTCCAAGACTCTCCCAAAGGCGATGCGTAGACTGGTGGACATGGGGCTACTAGTTGCAAGGCGAAGGGTGGCAATGTCATGGAGGAAGGGTCCAGTTCCCACGGTTGCACAGTGGTCGCACGATATGATTTATTGTTGCACTCAATCGTAGGCCTTTAGTGAGTTGCAGCCGCCGCGAAGCAGACCCAAAAACTTCTGGGGGCTATACACGGCCTATAAGTCTACTAGGGGAGCTGCGCCGGATGGAGAAGTCGCGGCAGCGGCGGAAGGGGGGTAGTAAAACATTTCATTTCCTTGCATATACGGGGGCAGGGGAATGGATGTGCAGTTACGCAGTAAAGTGCGTCCGGAAACTCGGCTTTTCCCATGTACTCAAGCTGAGGAGCATGTTGTCCCCCGAGGGTGGTGCTGAAATGGAATAAAGGTTGGGAGTCGTAGATTCAACTGGTTCTCATTCCAGTCAGTCTTGCTGGGCGTGGAGTAGCCTTAAATGCGTATCTGACTGCGGAGCATACAGATTTTCATTATATAGTGCTGTGTGTGGTTTTTTTTGGGTTTTATTTTTATTTAAGGGTTTTGGACATGCATATGTTGCTGTTTTGACTTACGCTGCCTGCCCCTTGGGTTGTTGGCTAAAAAGCTGTGTACAGAATTCATTCATTGCAGTGCCGCCGGCCCCAGGGTTGTAGGCGAGTGGCTATGTATAATTGTCCCTTTCTTACGCAATAAAAGTTTTACAAAAAAACTATCATTCTAGTGGTCCAATACCAGGGTTCATAGGCTCATTATTCACAACACCATTTTTCCAATACAATCTAAACCTCCCAAGGGATTCCAAAGTTTTGTGAAACTGTGCACAAGTCCTCTTGCCTTGAATGGTCGTCACATCCTCTCTGTGTTACGCCTTGCACAATCCTAAACAGGTGGAGGTTGCAACTCTACCAGTCCAGTCAGTCTTTTTTCAGGCCACTAGGCAGAACATTAGACTGCCTTTCAGATTTCCCAACCATTGAAGCAGGGAGTTCTGAGCCAACTAGATTTCTCCCTTCTATACCTTTGGATCTTCTTGAGTTCTTGTCTCCTAGCTTTTCTCTGGAATTTGTTTTGATCATCACAACCACTACTCCCATCCCAGAAATATTCAGATCATTGCCATGGATAACAACTGTCACTAAACACAACTTTCATCATGTTTGGTACAACTTCTGCACTCCAGTCTTGCTTCTTCTATAGGACAACTGTGCCCAATTGCTTGAAATCTAATCATTATTGCAAGCTTCTAGAGAATGTACTGTTGAGGACTGACTAGCTACTTGCTACACCTCTGCCGAGAGCTTATCTGAAATTGCAAGCATTCAGGAAAGGCGAGTGCTCCATGTGGAGTCAGACAGCCTGTTGCTGGATGTTGCTTGATGTCCTTGCACCCAAACCTCTCTGGTATTTCCACTCTCTCAGTCAACCAGAGAGGTGTTCCACGAGGTAGTATTCCATGAGCCACATGGACCGTTGGGCGAGAAGGTGGGCAGCAGGACAGTGTACTTGGCACTGAGCAAAGGAGGTCTAACTTGAGCTTCATCATGCATCACACCGAGGCCATGAGTTTCCAGAACGGAACATAGTCAAGCATTATGAACTGATTTTCCAAGATTGTGACCTGTCTTAAGTTTCCAGTTCAAGATGAAGTAGAGTATTTCCTTTGATGTTACTTCCTGTTCAAATCGTATACAAGGAGCCATTTACAAGTGATGAATAATTCACAACTTATTTGTTCCTTTATTTTTTGTCATATTTTTTGTTCCCCTGCTATTTGTGTTTTTTGCTTCTTGCAGACGATCTGCTACTGTATCTACGTTTGAATGTCCTTGCTTGGCTCTTTCCTCTTCCTGGAAGTGCTTTGCTATTAACTTTTGAATTAACCTTCATCTCCAATCAGAGCTAAAAGATTGCTGATGATGTTGTTTAAAATGAGTGGAAAACTAATTTAGGTGTTTTTGACTACCAGGACATGCAAAACTTAAAAGTACATGTCCTATCTTTTACTTGCACAGCCCCCTGCCCTATGGGCTACCAATGGCCCACCTTAGGAGTGACTTATGTGTAAAAAAAGAGAAGTTTAAGGCCCAGCAAGGGGTTTTAAATGCCAAGTCGGCACGGCAGTAAATCTGCACACACAGGCTCTGCAGTGGCAGGCCTGAGATGTTTAAAGGGCTACTTGTGACGGTGGCACAATGAGTGCTGCAGGCCCACTAGTGGCATTTAATTTATAGGCCCTGGGTATATGGTATACCACTGTACAAGGGACTGACAAGTACATTAAATATACCAATTGTGTATACACCAATGTTACCATGTTTAGGGGAGAAGCACCTGCACTTTAGCACTGGTCAACGGCGATAAAATGCTCAGAGTCCTAAAATCAACAAAAAGAATCCGCAAAAAGAGGAGGTAAGCAGGCAAAAAGTTTGGGGGAAGAACACCCTAAGGCTGACAGGTCTAACATTATAGTATATGATTCTGTGTGTGTGTGTGTTTGAGTATTGGAGTTAGTCGGATCCCTTTTGGAAGCCCCTGGTTTAGCAGGGCACAAGATGGAGAGAGAGAGAATAGTTTCTCAAATACTGGAAGTTTATAGCCTGCATTTCTGTGGCTGGAGGGTGGAGAAACCCTTAATGCATCACAAACTATACAACACAATACAAAAACATTTGTTGTCTAATCTATAGGAAGAGTTATTGCAGATGGATGATATGAGTGGAGACTGCACTCAACCCGCATTATCTTGCACAAAAATATAAGAAGCCCTATGAGACAAATTTGCAATAAGAATAAGCCTTGTGCGGGATGCTCGCAAAAATGAGATGCACAGTGTTTTCGTGGAAGAGAGATGCTTATCAATGTAAAAAAGCCTGCTGTGCAAGATACATATGAAATGCTCACAGAAGATAGGTATAGTGAGATATGCAGAATGAGGTGTGTGGAAAAAGTTCAGATATGAGGTGTTAGTGATGAACACTAGAAACATAGTGTTTGTGCATGGAGCTCACAAATGTATACAGTGTGTGGAAGGTCACAAATGAGTAGTATGTGGGATGCACTAAAGCACAAAAATTTTGTTATATGGTAGGCTCACAAAAACGAACAGCATGCTAAGAGTATTTGAGCCAAAATATTTATCATCTCATTGAAAAAATGATTGAAGGCATGAAAGCCTTGCTCAAGACTATTATGATGATTTATTTACAAGTGACATTTGAAGAGTTACGTATTAACAGTGAAATAATCTTTGGGGAATAGTTATTGCTACCAAGAAAAGGAGTGACCTGGTTTGGTAGCTCTGATACGGACATCACTTTCTTGAGGCGTATGCTTGGTTGATGTATTTGCTTTTATGTTAAGAAGCTCAGAGGAAAAACACACCATTTGTGTGATAACATAGACATTATTGGGACATGCAGGGGAAGATTATTGGTGCCCTGGCCTCTTTGAGGACAGTATTTGCCCAAAGGTTACTGAATTTAGAGATGCATGTTCTTATTGCTTGGGGAAGCTTGAGTGAAGATGCCCTTTATGTGGTAGAATGGAAAACATTGAGCTGTGGAGGGGTTACTGATTCACTATTTCCCATATTTTATGGAATAGTGCATTATAGATACAACCAAATAGCTTCTCATTTAGGGCTGCGGTACTTTATAGACTCGTGAATTTAACCACCTCTTTGTAGAACTGTGTGTGCTGCCCTTCCTGCATCAGCTGCACACTAGACTAGATGTTTTCTTTTGCACTACAGATTTAAACGAAACAATCATTCATACCGAATACCTGGGGCGCACCTGTTTGGACCACAGTCCCCTGTTGCTAACTCATAGACCCCAGAGAACTAAACCCCTGATCCACATGTGGAAGTTTAGGCCCGAGATGTTGGAAGATGCCTCCTTCAGGGAATCGTTGGCTACTAAGTGTCTTACTTCACCACAAATGCACATACTGCCTCCACGGAGCTAGTGGAATGGAAGGCTTTCAAAGTGGTGGTTCGTGGACACTGCCTGAGTAAATCGGTTGGGGTGAGGAGATTCCTTTGCAGGGAACTGGATGAGTTGGAGGGACGCCTCCACACACTGGACAATAGACAGGGAATAGACAAGGCAGCTGAGCGGGACCTTTTAGAAGCTAGAACCCAGTATAATGCAGCACTGGAACGCCTCCGAAAGTTCGACTACAAAGATTATTTGCTAGGGTCCATGATAAAGAAGGGAAGACAGGTAGGCTGTTGGCAAAATTGATAAAACCAGAAACATGAGGCTCCCATATTATACATATCAGCAACGAGGCGAATGAGGTCCTGTATAAACCAGAGGAGGTTAACACCCTATTCAGGCAATACTATGATGATTTATTCTCTGCACCACCCCCAGCCCCACTAGAAGAGGTTAGGGAATTCCTGACACCCTTCCAGCTACCGAAATTAGATGAACAGCAGAGGGAGTCACTGGGAGGGCTGGTGACGCTGACGGAGATTAGACAGGCTATAGCATCGATGGCCACAGGGAAAACGCTGGGCCCAGATGGCCTACCGGCCGAATTCTACTCGACGTATGCCGCCAAGTTGGCCCCCTGTCTGGAAAAGCTCTATGCCACCTTATTAGAATTGGGGCGTCTTCCTGATTCTATGCACAGTGCAACTGTGATTCCACTCCCCAAGACTGTCACCCCGGGGACCCGAGTGAGAGACTACCGGCCGTTAGCCATGCTCAATCTGGATTTTAAAATCTTGAGCAAGGTGATGGCAACGAGATTGCTTCCGTACATGCCCACACTAATCCATCCAGACCAAAATGGGTTTATCCTGGCATGAAACACCTCATATAATCTGAGAAGGCTATACTCTATCCTGTATCAACCGGAGGCCAATTTTCTTGAACAAGCTGAAATTCTATCGATAGATATTGAAAAGGCCTTCGACACAATCAGCTGGGACTACCTATTTATGTGTATGGACCGGATGGGGTTGGGGGAAAAGTGGATTAACTGGGTTAAACTATTGTATGCCCATCCAACAGCCAGAGTTAGAACAGGAGGGACAGTCTCCACTCAGTATTAGATTTGTCGGGGTACCGGGCAGGGTTGCCCGCAATCGCCGGTGCTGTTTGCGCTCGTGATGGAGCACTTGGTGGCCAGACTCCGGCAAAGGTGGCCAGGACTGGGACTGATGCTAGATGGGAGACAGCATATTGTCTCTCTATATACCGATGACTTATTGATTTATCTACGTGAGGCAGTGGACGGATCGGAGATGGCACTGAAGCTCCTGGATAGATTTGCCAGCCTGACAGGGCTTCGGGTAAATAGGACAAAGACATATCTCTTTCCGGCAGCGGGACCACTCCTGAGACCGATTGCACTCCCGGAAGACCTTAACTGGGCACAAACCACGTTTAAGTATCTGGGTACACAGGTTTACCATTCCTTGACTGATATGCGTGAGGGCAACCTTGATAGAGCACTCCGGTCGTTAAGATCCGGCGTGGCTTTTTGGAGCTCCTTGAAACTTCCTGTAATGGCGCACATATCCCTGACCAAGATGGTCATGCTTCCCAGACTGCTGTACCTTTTTGTGAATCTTCCCCTGGTGTTGCCCAGGAGTTGGTTCGCCCCACTAGACGCTTTAGTGCGAGACCTAATATGGGGCAAGGGCTGTAGGAGAGTCTCATTGATGATTCTGAGACGCCCAATACGGAGCGGGGGGCACCTAATTTTGAATTTTATTATCTGGCTTCCCAGATGCAGTGGCTGGCACGGTGGCTAGAGGGAGACACCGTGAAGGGCACATTAATTGGTGGCCGGCGCGTTCGCTGAGCTCTGCTGCTGGCCAAGATACTTGATCAGAGGGTGACGGCCCGTTCAGGTTGACCCTGCAGACTATGGCGCTGCGGTGCTGGAGGAGGAGCTTAGCCAGACTGCCTGCAACCCCCGGGTATTCGCCACGGCTCCCTCTAGTGGGCCTTCCACATGGAACCCCACGACAAATATTTACCTTTCAGCAGGTATCGGACTGGGAAGAGGTGGGCTTCAGAACGGTAGGTGATATCTACCAAGAAAAGGCGCTAGTCTCATTTGTGGAACTGACGGAGCAATATCGGTTGCCAGTCGGCCAATTTTTACAATACGAGGCGTTGGTCTGCACGTTTAGAGAGCTATGGGGCGGGAGAGGGGAGGATCCGGGAATTCATCCTTTACTGCATGCATTGCTCACCTTGGTTGGATGCTGGTCATCAAGTAAAGTGGTTCCACACGACATTAGTGGAGGCATCCCTGACAGCACTGCCAAAGATTAAGGAACGCTGGGAACATGCATTAAATAAACAACTCACAGACCGAGAATGGGAAAGAGTCTTGGCCTCCTCCAAAACAATATCGCGCAACATGAGACTGAAATATATCCAGTTTAACTACGTCCATGTGGTGTACTCAACCCCACACACTCTCCGAATGATACATGGGGGCGAGATGCGAGCTTGTCCATGATGCGACCAACAAGATGTGGACTTTATCCACATGGTCTGGGGTTGCCCGTCTTTGGCCCCCTTTTGGACCGAAGTGGTTCGTAGGACAGGGAAACCCTAGAGAGAGAACTAGATAGCACTGTGGCGATATGCCTGTTGGGCCTCTTTCCCCGTCCTCCGAAACAGAAAGTAGGAAATAAATTTATTGATCTGGCTATGGCCCTAGCTAAGAGAAGAGTGGCAATGGCCTGGAAATCTAATACGGGTCCATGTATAGAAGGTGGAAAAGGGACCTCACGATCTGGGCTGAGGCAGAGGCGAGGGTGCTCCTCAGAGAAAAAGCGAGAGGGATGCGCAGGAAGCCTATAGCGGACCAATGAAGAGAATTAATGAGAGCCTGGGAGGGTCAGGACCTAGATAATGGAGAGCTGGAGGATGGGGGAAACGAGCAGCCACTGGCTGCAACACCCCCACGTGTATAGAGGGGAAGGAGGCAATCACGAGAAATTCCGAATCCCAAGCCGAGGGGGTCACACAATGGAAATCACACCAGGAATGTGATCCTGATCAGATATTACTGAGACCAAATAGCACATGTCGAGAGTTTAATATAAGTCCTGAACGTACATCCAGGCCTCCCCCCCACTAGACAGGGCAATACCCCTGAACCCTTTGATCCTCGTGGGAATAATCATGGGAGTGAGCAGCCCCATAGCCAGCAGTGGCTGCCTGACCCTAAGATGGTTCATGGGGGACTGATGGTAGTGAGACCTGCTAATTCAAGGAAAGGTCAGGCCCGGGCTTGCCTGACTCTAAAATGGCGCCCAGAACAATATCTGCAATGTCACTTTGGGGGCCTATAGAGGACTAAAATCTGATGAGGATCAGGTTTATATGCACAACTCCTCTTCAGTTTCACTCCCGCCATGAGGACTGAAGGCAAGAACGATGGGTTGTCCCACAAATTCTGCAGACTTTGGAACTGTCCCTTGCACCTCTCATCTCCCCACTCTTGACCTGGGGGCGAGCTGGAGGATGAGGCAGGCGGCGCTTCCCAGTAACACCGGGACCGGAGCTTTCGATGGAACTATGACGATGCCCCCTGGGCGGATACCTTAACTGTTCGTACTTACCGCGGAGCCCGAGCAACCTTGGCCGATGCCCGGTGGAGCTGTCCTATGCAGCTATAGAGGAGTTTGGCTCTGGTTCACCCCCTCGGCCGTCACCTACCCAGCCGGACATCTGGCATTGTTTTCCTCGTCTCCTGCTTTTTATTGTCTGTCTTTCACTTTGACTGCCTTGACTGCTTTGTTCCCCATGAATTACTCTTCCCCCTTGCCGGTCCGTCTGACTCTATCTGCATTCCTTACCCGTTTACCATTCCCCCTCTACCTTCCTTTCCCCATAAGACGTGTGTCTTGGCTATACTACGCGCTAATTACCCTTATTATTGTGTAATCTCATGTTTTTCTCCTATATCTATACTTGGCTCCTGTAATTGATGTAATCATGTAACATGTAAATCGCTGATCCTCATGTAAAGCGCTCTGATACCTCAGGGTCTAGCCAGCGCTATATAAAACTTTGCAAATAAATAAATAAAATAAATAAACCCACTGGCGGAAACAGGATAAGCACAAGTTCTTAGTTATAGTGTTCTTAGTTGTGACAGTAACAGGCTCCCATCCAATCTGGAAACTCTTGGACATGGGTATAGAGTGGCACGAACAGTGAGTAAACATGAAGTGGACTATAACTGGATACCACAACTCCTGGGAGGACAAAATTGTAGCGATAGGTGGTGTTATATGATAATAGCTGAGCCAAAAAGATGTAAAGCATTGAATGCATGTCGTGAATAAAGGATGTGAAATGTAATTGGACAAAGAAGGAAACAAATGTATTGAACAGCTCAGGTGGTTATTTATGTAATTTGTTAACTGCCGATAATAACATTGGAAATGCCAATAAACAAATGTTAAAAAAAAAAAAAACTGTGTGTGCTGCACTTAGGTTGGTGATTTGTGTCTTGTGCGACAATATACATTGAGTTTACTATGAGTAAATATTACATATATATATAAACCTGCAACCTATGGAAAGTGTGAATAGGGAGATTCAGCAGCAAGAAGAGAGAGAATTGTATTTTCCTTGTGACTAGCTTTGCAGTAGAGAAAATATTTTTGTAGGGGAGCTGGGATAATAAGACATTGAGAAACAGTACTGGGGTCATGCTCCAGGGAAGAAAACAAAGGCATGGAGACAAAGTGAAGCTGGCATGCTTAGAGATGTGCTCAACAATGAATTGGAAGAAAAAAATGGTGACAATGAAGCCAACCAATGCTAAGTAAGGGGGGCTAAAAGACAATTTATATGTGCCTCTTAGTAGCCACTTTCTAAGAGTTTAGCAGTGTCTGAAACTAAGTTAGATTGAACGACGTGTCCTATATCACACTACGTTGAGTGGAGATGGAGGGGGAGCGAGAATAAGTATAGAAGGTTTTGCCCTCACACTGGCTGTAGTGAAGCCCTTGTCTTCTCCTCTCATTAAACACAGTATTAGTCAGACACAAATAGCAATGAGTAAGGGAAACTTGCTGAAGTGCCAAGCAAATCGACTTCTGTTGTCTTGGAAGCGAGCAACTAAAGTATGAATTTGTCGAGGAATAGCTGTCGCACAACACAACGTGCTACTTTTAAACAAACATCTTCTAAACTGTGCAGATGACTTAATGCCGGTGAAAAATGGGCAGTTTCGCCTACACAAAGAAAAAGCAATGAAGAACACCACAAAAAGTGAACTGGCATTGGCAAATGTGAACTTTACAGTATCACTGTGGAAAATAAGAATATATGTGCATTACAGCGTCACTGTCAACACTGGACAAAAAAGTGTCCTACTAACCGCCTTTGGATAGTTCCTATAGGATTCTAGAAACGTAGCACATACATGCTATGGTGGGGTACTCTTTCGAACTATATTCAGAATGTGAAATGATGTTTTAGTAATGGGTCTTATATTTATTATGGTTTTGGGCTAACTTGAGCCATCATAAACACTAATAGCAAAGACAATGTGATGTGCTGGCAGTGACAATTATTATATTTAATCTTAAGTAAAGGTATGTCACTGCTGTCACCTCCTGTGACAGACAGACTTGTCTGGAAAATTCAGAGGAAGGTTAAAGAGTAGCAAGGTTCGCTGAGGATTTGGGATAGTTATCTGGTGGGGTGGGGTCTTATTTTATGAGTTTGCATTAGGGCCGATGGTCACCAAGTTATGTAACTGGTGGAAACAGATGTCTCCAATCAACAATACATAGACGACACCTTATTCTACCTTAAAACGTTTTTACAGCTGGACATACTCGTTTTGTACTTGTAAACATTTACAACATTTAACCCCTTCCATGCTCATGACGAGCTGGACTCGTCATGGCACACAGTGGTCGTGTGCTCATGACGAGTCCAGCTCGTCATGAAACATCGCCTGGGAAATCCCTCTGGTGCGGGCACCAGAGGGATTCCTCTATGCCAAAACAGCCTCGGGAGCTGGGGAAGAGCTTCCCAGCTCCCGAGGCCCCCTGGTTTCCCTGAAATGACGATCGGCGCGCACGTCGCGCTGAGTGTCATTTCAGTGAAACTGAAATGAGCCAAGAGGCTCATTTCAGTTTCCTTTCTACGTGCTCAGGGGCTATCTCAGCCCCCTGAGCACGTAGAAAGACGGGAGAGGTATCGTTGGAAAGGGGAGCATCTCCCTTTCCAATGGTACCTCTCCCCAGTAGATCCCTGCTTGGGGATCGCCACAGGAGGGCGATCCCCAAGCAGGGATCCACCCACTAGACACCAGGGAGGGGAAGCGGCCCTTGGGCAAGGGCCTTTGCTCCCCCAATTTAATTTGGCAACATTTAGTCTTTTTGCCCCCCTGGGGGACAGATGGGGGCAGTAGCCCCCAATCTGCCCCCCCGGGGGGGGGGCAAAAAGCCCACTAGACACCAGGGATTTTTTTAGAAAGGTAAAATAAGGGTAGGGCTGCCCAAAACGGGCAGATGGGGCATTGGCCCCTAATCTGCCCCTTCGGGGGGGCAGAAAGCCCACTTAACACCACTAAACACCAGGGATTTGTTTTTTGAAGTTTTTTTTAGGGTGGGGGCTGCCCGAAATGGGCACGCCAATGCCCCCACCCACCCGCCACCATTACAGCCTTTCTGCCCCCCCTGGGGGGCAGAAAGCCCACTTGACGCCAGGGATTTTTTTCACACCATTTTTTTTAGGGTGGGGGCTTGCCCGAAACGGGCACGCCAATGCCCCCACCCCCGCCACCATTACAGCCTTTCTGCCCCCTGGGGGGCAGATGGGGCAGTAGCCCCCAATCTGCCCCCCGGGGGCAGAAAACCCACTAAATGCCAGGGATTTTATTTTGCACAATTTGTTTTAGGGTGGGGGCTCCCAAAATGGGCATGCCAATGCCCCCACCCCCCGCCACCATTACAGCCTTTCTGCTCCCCTGGGGGCAGATGGGGACAGTAGCCCCCAATCTGCTCCCGGGGGAGGGCAGAAAGCCCACTTGACGCCAGGGATTTTTTTTGCGCATTTGTTTTTAGGGTGGGGGCTGCCCGAAATGGGCACCCCAATGCCCCCACCCCCCCGCCACCATTACAGCCTTTCTGCCCCCCCCTGGGGGCAGAAAGCCCACTATCCACCAGGGATTTCTTTTTGCGCAATTGTTTTTAGGGTGTGGGCTGCCCGAAACGGGCACGCCAATGCCCCCACCCCACCCCCCCACAAAAATGACAGTCTTTCTGTCCCCCAGGAGGCAGATGGGAGCTGTAGCCCCCAATCTGGCCCCCAGAGGGTGCAGAAAGCCCACTAGAAACCATGGATTTTTTTGTTTTATTAGTGTAGGGGTAGGGGCTGCCCAAAATGGGCATGACAATACCCCCACCCCACCCCCAGAGAAATTCCAGTCTTTCTGCCCCCGGGAGGGCAGATGGTGGCAGTGGCCCCTGATCTGCCCCCTGGGGGCAGAAAGCCCACTAGGCGCCAGCGAGTACGCAGGCTTTTTATGCGTGGGGGTGGGGGCTGCCCAAAATGGTCATACCAATGCCCCCACCCCCACAAAAAATAGCCACAGTCTTTCTGCCCCTTTGGGGGCATATCGGGACAAATCCCCCTCCCCCGATTCCCCCCCAGGGCGGGCAAAAGCCCACTAGGCTCCGACTTTTTTTTAGCAATGTGCCTACCTGTGGATTTTGGGCCCTAGCGCAGCTGGCACGTAGGGAAACCTAGCAAACCTGTACATTTTTGAAAACTAGATACCCAGGGGAATCCAGGATGGGGTGACTTCACTGGCTCTCACCAGGTTCTGTTACCCACAATCCCTTGCAAACCTAAAACTTTGTAAAAAAAATCACATTTTCCTCGCATTTCTGTGGTGGAAAGTTCTGGAATCTGCGTGGATCCACAAAATTCCACAAACCCCGCGTTCTCCAAAGTCTTCCGAGAAAAATGGTTCCTCACTTGCGTGGGTAGGCCTAGTGCCCGCGACAGGCAAAGGCCCAAAACCTATTTAGGAGACATCAAAATTACCTATCACAAAACAACCTGGTTTTGCAAGGGGGGTCCCATGACTTTTTGGCCCCGGGCTTGGCGGCCATCTAGGGAAACCTACCAAACCCACACATTTTTGAAAACTAGACACCCGGGGGAGTCCAGGGAGGTATGGCTTGCGTGGATCCCCCAATGTTTCCTTACACAGAATCCCCTGCAAACCTCACATTTAGCTGAAAAAATCACTTTTTCACACATTTTTGTGTGGGAAAGTTGTGGCATCACTGGGCTGACACAAATTTCCTACCACCCAGCATTCCCGGGTCTCCCGATAAAAATGGTGCCTCACTCGTGTGGGAGGTCCAAGTACCCGCGACAGGCAAAGGCCCAAAACGTATTGAGGCGACATCAAAATTGCCTATCTCAAAACGACCTGGTTTTGCAGGGAAGTCACCTGGGTTTTGGCCCGGTGCTCGGCGGCCACCTAGGGAAACCTACCAAACCCACACATTTCTGAAAACTAGACACCCGGGGATTCCAGGGAGGTATGGCTTGCGTGAATCCCCAATGTTTCCTTACCCAGAATCCCCTGCAAACCTCAAAATTAGCTGAAAAAATCACTTTTTCACACATTTTTGTGTGGGAAAGTTGTGGCATCACCGGGCTGACACAAATTTCCTACCACCCAGCATTCCCCCAGGTCTCCCGATAAAAATGGTGCCTCACTCGTGTGGGAGGTCCAAGCACCCGCGACAGGCAAGGGCCCAAAACGTATTGAGGCGACATCAAAATTGCCTATCTCAAAACGACCTGGTTTTGCAAGAAGTCACCTGGGTTTTGGCCCGGTGCTCGGCGGCCACCTAAGGAAACCTACCAAACCCACACATTTCTGAAAACTAGACAACCGGGGGATTCCAAGGAGGTATGGCTTGCGTGAATCCCCCAATGTTTCCTTACCCAGAATCCCCTGCAAACCTCAATTTTTGCTGAAAAAATCACTTTTTCACACATTTTTGTGTGGGAAAGTTGTGGCATCACTGGGCTGACACAAATTTCCTACCACCCAGCGTTCCCGGGTCTCCCGATAAAACGGTGCCTCACTCGTGTGGGAGGCCCAAGTACCCGCGACAGGCAAGGGCCCAAAACGTATTGAGGCGACATCAAAATTGCCTATCTCAAAATGACCTGGTTTTGCAAGGGGGTCACCTGGGTTTTGGCCTGGTGCTCGGCGGCCACCTAGGAAACCTACCAAACCCACACATTTCTGAATACTAGACACCCGGGGATTCCAGGGAGGTATGGCTTGCGTGGATCCCCCAACGTTTCCTTACCCAGAATGCCCTTCAAACCTCAAATTTAGCTGAACAAAATCACTTTTTTCACACATTTTTGTGTGGGAAAGTTGTGGCATCACCGGGCTGACACAAATTTCCTACCACCCAGCGTTCCCCCGGGTCTCCCAATAAAAACGGTGCTTCACTTGTGTGGGAGGCCCATGTACCCGTGACAGGCAAGGGCCCAAAACATATTGAGGCGACATCAAAAATGCCTATCTCAAAACTACCTGGTTTTGCAAGGGGGGTCCCCTTGGTTTTTGGCCCAGTGCTCGGCGGCCACCTAGGGAAACCTACCAAACCCACACATTTCTGAAAACTAGACACCCGGGGGGTTCCAGGGAGGTATGACTTGCGTGGATCCCCCACCCCAATGTTTCCTTACCCAGAATCCCCTGCAAACCTCAATGTTAGCTGAAAAAAATCACTTTTTTCACACATTTTTGTGTGGGAAAGTTGTGGTATCACGGGGCTGACACAAATTTCCTAGCACCCAGCATTCCCCCGGGTCTCCCGATAAAAACGGTGCCTCACTCGTGTGGGAGGCCCAAGTACCCGCGACAGGCAAGGGCCCAAAACGTATTGAGGTGACATAATTTTGATGTCGCCTCACTACATTTTGTGCCCTTGCCTGTCGCGGGTACTAGGCCTCCCACACGAGTGAGGCACCGTTTTATCGGGAGACCCGAGGAACGCTGGGTGGTAGGAAATTTGTGTCAGCCCGGTGATGCCACAACTTTCCCACACAAAATGTGTGAAAAAAGTGATTTTTCAGCTAAAATTGAGGTTTGCAGAGGATTCTGGGTAAGAAACGTTGGGGGATCCACGCAAGCCATACCTCCCTGGAATCCCCGGGTGTCTAGTTTTCAGAAATGTGTGAGTTTGGTAGGTTTCCCTAGGTGGCCGCCGAGCACCAGGCCAAAACCCAGGGTACCCCCCATGCAAAACCAGGTCGTTTTGTGATAGGCAATTTTGATGTTGCCTCACTACGTTTTGTGCCCTTGCCTGTCACGGGTACTTGGGCCTCCCACACGAGTGGGGCACCATTTTTACTCGGGAGACCCGGGAACGCTGGGTGGTAGGAAATTTGTGTCAGCCCGGTGATGCCACAACTTTCCCACACAAAATGTGTGAAAAAAGTGATATTTTCAGCTAAAGTTGAGGTTTGCAGGCGATTCTGGGTAAGGAAGCTTTGGGGATCCACGCAAGCTATACCTCCCTGGAATCCCCGAGTGTCTAGTTTTAAGAAATGTGTGGGTTTGGTAGGTTTCCTAGGTGGCCGCCGAGCACCAGGCCAAAACCCAGGTACTTCGCAAAACCAGGTCGCTTTGTGATAGCCAATTTTGATGTTGCCTCACTACGTTTTGTGCCCTTGCCTGTCGCGGGTACTAGGCCTCCACATGAGTGAGGCACCGTTTATAGGGAGACCCGGCGAACGTGGGTGGTAGGAAACTGTGTCAGCCAGTGATTCCACAGCTTTCCCACACAAAATGTGTGAAAAAAGTGATTTTTTCAGCTAAAATTGAGGTTTGCAGGGATTCTGGTAAGTGAAACGTTGGGGATCCACGCAAGCCATACCTCCTAGCATCCCCCGGGTGTCTAGTTTTAAGAAATGTGTGGGTTTATACGTTTCCCTGGGTGGCCGCTGAGCACTCAGCCAAAACCCAGGGTACCCCCTGCAATGCCAGGTCGTTTTGTGATAGACAATTTTGATGTCGCCTCACTACGTTTTGGGCCCTTGCCTGTCGCGGTACTAGGCCTCCCACGCGAGTGAGGTATCATTTTTATTGGAAGACCCGGGGAACGCTGGAGTGGTAGGAAATTTGTGTCAGCCCGTGATGCCACAACTTTCCCACACAAAAATGTGTGAAAAGTGATTTTTCAGCTAAAATGGAGGTTTGCAGGGGATTCTGGATAAGAAACGTTGGAGGATCCATGCAAGCCATACCTCCCTGAAAGCCCCGGTGTCTAGTTTTCAGAAATATGTGGGTTTGGTAGGTTTCCCTAGATGGCCATCGAGCACGGGGCCAAAACCTAGGTGACCCCCTTGCAAAACCAGGTTGTTTTGTGATAGGCAATTTTGATGTCAGCCTCACTACGTTTTGTGCCCTTGCCTGTCGCTGGTAATTAGGCCTCCCACACGTGTGAGGCACCATTTTTATCGGGAGACCCGAGGAACGCTGGGTGGTAGGAAATTTGTATCAGCCCGGTGATGCACAACTTTCCCACACAAAATGTGTGAAAAAGTGATTTTTTCAGCTAATTTTGAGGTTGCAGGGGATCTGGGCAGAGAAACGTTGGGGGATCCACGCAAGCCATACCTCCCTGGACTCCCCAGGTGTCTAGTTTTCAGAAATGTGTGGGTTTGGTAGGTTTCCCTAGGTGGCCGCCGAGCACTGGGCCAAAACCCAGGGTACCCCCCTTGCAAAACCAGGTCATTTTGTGATAGGCAATTTTGATGTTGCCTCATTACGTGTTGTGTCCTTGCCTGTCGCGGGTACTTGGGCTTCCCACACGAGTGAGGCACCATTTTTATCGGGAGACCCGGGGGAACGCTGGGTGGTAGGAAATTTGTGTCAGCCCGGTGATGCCACAACTTTCCCACACAAAAATGTGTGAAAAAAGTGATTTTTTTCAGCTAAAATTGAGGTTTGCAGGGGATTCTGGGTAAGGAAACGTTGGGGGATCCACGCAAGCCATACCTCCCTGGAATCCCCCGGGTGTCTAGTTTTAAGAAATGTGTGGGTTTGGTAGGTTTCCCTAGGTGGCCGCCGAGCACCAGGCCAAAAACCCAGGGTACCCCCCTTGCAAAACCAGGTTGTTTTGTGATAGGCAATTTTGATGTTGCCTCACTACGTTTTGTGCCGTTGCCTGTCGCGGGTACTTGGGCCTCCCACACGAGTGAGGCACCGTTTTTATCGGGAGACCCGGGGGAACGCTGGGTGGTAGGAAATTTGTGTCAGCCCGGTGATGCCACAACTTTCCCACACAAAAATGTGTGAAAAAAGTGATTTTTTCAGCTAAAATTGAGGTTTGCAGGGGATTCTGGGTAAGGAAACGTTGGGGGATCCACCCAAGCCATACCTCCCTGGAATCCCCCGGGTGTCTAGTTTTCAGAAATGTGTGGGTTTGGTAGGTTTCCCTAGGTGGCCGCCGAGCACGGGGCCAAAAACCCAGGTGATCCCCCCCCCCTTGCAAAACCAGGTTGTTTTGTGATAGGCAATTTTGATGTCGCCTCACTACGTTTTGTGCCCTTGCCTGTCGCGGGTAGTTGGGCCTCCCACACGAGTGAGGCACCGTTTTTATCAGGAGACCCGGGGGAACGCTGGGTGGTAGGAAATTTGTGTCAACCCGGGGATGCCACAACTTCCCCATACAAAAATGTGTGAAAAAAGTGCATTTTTCAGCTAAAATTGAGGTTTGCAGGGGATTCTGGGTAAGGAAACGTTGGGGGATCCACGCAAGCCATACCTCCCTAGAATCCCCTGGGTGTCTAGTTTTCAGAAATGTGTGGGTTTGGTAGGTTTCCTTAGGTGCCGGCAGAGCTATGGTTCATAAACTACAGCTAGGCACTTTGCCAAAAAAGGGTCATTTTTCACTGCGAAACTGAGGTGTGTCCACGTTGCGTTTTGCGCCGTTTCCTGTCGCGGGCACTAGGCCGACCCACACAAGTGAGGTACCATTTTTCTCGGAAGACTTTGGGGAACGCGGGGTGGGTGGAAATTTGTGGATCCACTCGGATTCCAGAACTTTCCACCACAGAAATGTGGGGAAAATGTGTTTTTTTGGACAATTTTTTAGGTTTGCAAGGGATTCTGGGTAACAGAACCTGGTGGGAGGCAGTCAAGTCACCCCATCCTGGATTCCCCTGGGTGTCTAGTTTTCAAAAATGTATAGGTTTGCTAGGTTTCCCTAGGTGCCGGCAGAGCCATGGTTCAAAAACTACAACTAGGCACTTTGCCAAAAAAGGGTCATTTTTCACTGCGAAACTGAGGTGTGTCCACGTTGCGTTTTGTGCCGTTTCCTGTCGCAGGCATTAGGTTGACCCACACAAGTGAGGTACCATTTTTCTCGGAATACTTTGGGGAACGCGGGGTGGGTGGAAATTTGTGGATCCACGCAGATTCCAGAACTTTCCACCACAGAAATGTGGGGAAAATGTGTTTTCTTTGACAATTTTTTTGGTTTGCAAGGGATTCTGGGTAACAGAACCTGGTGGGAGGCAGTCAAGTCACCCTATCCCTATCCTGGATTCCCCTGGGTGTCTAGTTTTCAAAACTGTATACGTTTGCTAGGTTTCCCTAGGTGCCGGCAGAGCTATGGTTCAAAAACTACAGCTAGACACTTTGCCAAAAAAGGGTCATTTTTCACTGCGAAATTGAGGTGTGTCCACGTTGCGTTTTGCGCTGTTTCCTGTCGCGGGCACTAGGCCGACCCACACAAGTGAGGTACCATTTTTCTCGGAAGACTTTGGGGAATGCGGGGTGGGTGGAAATTTGTGGATCCACGCGGATTCCAGAACTTTCCACCACAGAAATGTGGGGAAAATGTGGTTATTTTGACAATTGTTTAGGTTTGTAAGGGATTCTGGGTAACAGAACCTGGTGGGAGGCAGTCAAGTCACCCCATCCTGGATTCCCCTGGGTGTCTAGTTTTCAAAAATGTATAGGTTTGCTAGTTTTCCCTAGGTGCCGGCAGAGCTATGGTTCAAAAACCACAGCTAGGCACTTTGCCAAAAAAGGGTCATTTTTCACTGCAAAACTGAGGTGTGTCCACGTTGCGTTTTGCGCCGTTTCCTGTCGCGGGCACTAGGCCGACCCACACAAGTGAGGTACCATTTTTCTCGGAAGACTTTGTGGAACGCGGGGTGGGTGGAAATTTGTGGATCCACACAGATTCCAGAACTTTCCACCACAGAAATGTGGGGAAAATGTGTTTTTTTTGACAATTCGTTTGGTTTGCAAGGGATTCTGGGTAACAGAACCTGGTGGGAGGCAGTCAAGTTACCCCATCCTGGATTCCCCTGGGTGTCTAGTTTTCAAAAATGTATAGGTTTGCTAGGTTTCCCTAGGTGCCGGCAGAGCTATGGTTCAAAAACTACCGCTAGACACTTTGCCAAAAAAGGGTCATTTTTCACTGCGAAATTGAGGTGTGTCCACGTTGCGTTTTGCGCAGTTTCCTGTCGCGGGCACTAGGCTGACCCACACAAGTGAGGTACCATTTTTCTCGAAAGACTTTGGGGAACACGGGGTGGGTGGAAATTTGTGGATCCACGCAGATTCCAGAACTTTCCACCACAGAAATGTGGGGAAAATTTGTTTTTTTTGCCAATTTTTTAGGTTTGCAAGGGATTCTGGGTAACAGAACCTGGTGGGAGGCAGTCAAGTCACCCCATCCTGGATTCCCCTGGGTGTCTAGTTTTCAAAAATGTATAGGTTTGCTAGGTTTCCCTAGGTGTCAGCAGAGCTAGGGTTCAAAAACTACAGCTAGGCACTTTGCCAAAAAAGGGTCATTTTTCACTGCGAAATTGAGGTGTGACCACGTTGCGTTTTGCGCCGTTTCCTGTCGCGGGCAGTAGGTCGACCCACACAAGTGAGGTACCATTTTTATCGGGAGATTTAGGGTAATTCAGATTTGTAAAGCAACTGTTATTACCTATTGACTTTCAATGCATTTCTGCCTTCCAAATGAAAGACATTGTGTAAAAAAGAAGTCATTTTGAAAAATGACCGATAATTCTCATGCTAGTATGAGTATTCCCAATTTCGAAAATGTGCAAATATCTACTGTTTCTAAACTCTATAATTTGTTCCCATTTCAGAAATACATAAGTGTCTTTCATACCGATTTTTCCATGTATACATTTTCCCACAATAATTGATATATACCCGGTACATAATAAAAAGCCATTGCAAATTGCTGCTCAGTTTTTGACTCTGGGTTCGTCGGGTTCTTGGTGAACCTACAAGTCCTATATATCCCCACAACCAGAAAGGTCCAGCGGATGTAACGGTATATTGCTTTCAAAGAGCTGTCAAAATTAGAAGAAGTTACAAGTGAAAACGTTGACACAAAAGGCTGTTTTTTTCAACTAATTTTCAATTTTTCCTATATTTAACTGTTAGTTTCTATAAAGAAACCTTGATGGATCTACACAAATGACCCCTTGCTGAATTCAGAATTTTGTCTTCTTTTCTAAAATGTATATCTTTCCAGGATCCATTATTGCTTTCATACCCATTTCTCCCATTAACTGGAAGGAGGTTGAAAGCACAAAAAATAGCAAAAATAGGCTTTGTCCCAGAAAAATGCCAAAACTGTGTAAAAAATGTTGGTTTTCTGTCAAAAGTCTGTGATTCCCTAAAAGCTGGGAAAATGGTGATTTCAGTCCCACAAACCCTTTTTTGATACCATTTGCAGGGAAAGACCCAGACGCTTTCATTTGCAGCCCTTTTTCCCCATTTTTCCCCCAGAAAACAAAATTTAGCTGTATTTTGGATAATTTCTGGGACCCCTCCAGGGGAATCCACAAACCCTGGATACCTTTACAATCCCCATGATGTTGGAAGAAAAGGACACAAATTTGGCGTGGATACCTTATGTGGTCAAAAAGTTACAGGGGCCTAAGCGCGCACTACCCCAAATAGCCAAAAAAAGGCTTAGCACAGGGGGGGAAAAGGCCTAGCAGCGAAGGGGTTAAAGAACTTCATATTCTAAAGCCACAAAAAAATTATTCATCCTGTCCTTCATCAAGGGCAAAAAGTCTTTCAACCCAAACCTGCTGCAGCAATTAAACATTACTGACTTCCCATCAATCTCACCGGCTGATTCATCGCTCATCATCACGTTTGACTCTTCCGTATAAACAAAATATTTAAAGTGGCAAACTATTACTTCTGGATCCTGAAAAGATTAAGCCATTCTTGTCTCTTTTCTACTAAAAATGGCAGTTCAGGCTTTAATACCGTCATGACTGCTCTTCTGCCACGCCGTCCTTTTGGGTGTCTCACAAGCCTGCCTCTTGCCACTAAAAACTGTCCTACATGCCAAACTAGCCATATGTCTTTATTTCTGAAATTCGATCACATTACTCTAATTTTCGGTGAGTTACATTGGCCTCTTAATAAGACAAGGATAACATTTAAATTGTGATACCTAGCCTACAAAGCCATCCTAACCAGTTCTCCATTACACTTCCAGGGCCAGATTGGCTACCGGATGTTTTGGTCGGCTGCCAAGCTGGGGCCCGATTTTACTGCTGTGGGGGCTTATTTATGTTGATGGGGACCTGCATTTGCTTCTAAGTAAAGAAAGCAAAACAAATGGTTTTAAAGCATACTTTAAAACCATTTGGTTTTCCATTCTTTACTTAGAAAGGCCCGGTAGCCAGTCCGGCCCTGTATACTTCTCCCACCTTCCCAAACTTTTTGGTAGTCCATTAACTTCAATGTCTCTCACACACCAGTCCTTTTCAGGAGCTGCCACGCTGTTATGGAACTCTCACTCTCTCCTTGCTGACCTCAGGACAAAATCCAGTTTGCAGTCTTTTCGCAAACATGCCAACATGCAAAGATACTTTTTTTTATTGTACTTCTACTGCACAGCAGAGCAGGCCCTAAAAAAAAAAAGCAGGACAATGTTTCGCAAGATGTATGCATAATTGATTTAAGTTGTCTAGGGTAGTCCGATACTAATTGCTCTTATGCTTGGGGTGAGGTTCAACTGCTAAAAATAAACCTTTCTACAAAACATTAGCCTTTGAGTGGCTGAATTGTGCAGTGTGAAACAGTCAAATCAGGGATGAATCACGGCTTCCCTGTTTCACCAACTGTGTGATCCTAGGCAAACACTGTATGTTCCAAAATCTCCTCACCTTGCTTCTTCAACTCTTCCTCCTGCCTTCAGGGCTTGGTCTTCAAGGTTGCAGGTAGGGTAGGGCTGAGGAGGGGCAGGATGCAGACAGCAATCAACATAGGACCTCTTTCCCTTTGTCATGGAAATGCAGACTTTAGGCAGCTGTGGTGGTGTAGCATCGGAAGAAATGCGAGGCAGGCGGAGTATGAAGTCGATGCTGTATTCTTTATTCCAAGCTGGATACAATTAAGTTACAGAGTAACGAAGCCCACAGCGAAGGCAGCCGCTGAAGGCGAAGTGCAGGGATAGAATGAAACAGAGCGTAGAAGGATTCTAGAAGGTAGAATGATAGGGAAAGAATAGAAAGAAACAAAGGGCAAAGGACATAAGGAGAAAAGAGGAAGGAATGGAAAAAGGAGAGATGGAAGGATATTACAACATCTCCCTTTCTTTTACAAACAAATTAAGACATAATAAAATCTTTATAACGTTGTGGTAATCTGCAAATTCTTCTTACTGGTGAAACAGAAGAAACAGATGAAGGAGCATTAACAATGGGAGAAGAAGCATTAAAAACATTCAATTGAGAATGAAGTTCATTCATATGAGAATGTACATCAGAATGTGACACAGAAGCGTGAGATGTTTCAACAGGCTCAAACAAAATAGAATCATCAGAAAGAGATGGTACAGCAGTTTTCTCAAACAAAATGGAATCTTCAGAGAGACATGGTACTGCAGTTTTCCTGTGAATGTCAGCTTGTAAGTCAGAAATGGGAACAAGCCTTCCCTTGTTCCACCACCCCCTATCTTGCAACAAACAAGCACTTAGGCTAACCTTTTCAATTTTGCAAGGAGAAGTAAAAGAAGATTCACCCTTTTTGACACCAAATGGTTTCTTAATAAGAACCCAAGCACCAACAGTGAATTCTTTGTTGTGAACATGTTTGAGATTATCATAGTGAAGTTTCTGTCTATTTTGTGCTGAGGAAACCGTGTGGCATAGAATGGAATCTCGATGTAGATTGGAAGTGCCAGGAATAACAGAGTGTCGCTCCAACCAAGAGGGTAGAAGTTTGGAACGACATTTTCTACCCCTCAACAATTCAAAAGGGGTGTAACCAGTGGTAGAATGAGGGGAATTATGGTAGGCATTCACTTTGTCTTTAAGAAAGAGCTTGTTATCTAAATGTGAGAAAAGAGCAGTTTGAATGCCTTCCTTGAGAAAGCGATTTGCTCTTTCCACTAATCCATTGGCAGAAGGGCTATACAAGGCAACTTGCAGATGTTTGATATCAAAACTTGCCAGGAAGTTTTTCATAGCAGTGGAGACAAAGTGAGTGCCGTTGTCGGTGACTAACTCCCTTGGAGGGCCTTCTGGGGAGAAAACATTTTTAAGAAATTGTAGGGCAGATTGGGTGGAAGCAGAATCCACAAATGAAAAGTAAACCCATTTGGAGTAGTAGTCAATTAGTACAAATAAAAACTTTTGAAGAGCTAGGCATAAGATTGAAAGGACCAGCAAAATCCAAGGCAACTTTCACTCAGGGACTATCTGGTATAGAGACCGGGCGAAGAGGATTCTGTGTGGTTCTCCAATGTTTGTCAGAAACAATACATTCAGGACACAAATCAATAAAGGAGGAGACTTGAGAATTCAAGGAGGGCCACCAATAATTTTCTCTGAGTTTTTACATGTAGCAGTGACACCTAAGTGTCCATCATGTGCAATGGAAATGAGCTTATTTCTTAGAGAAAAAGGAGGAACAAAACAGCCATTTCTAATGCAGAGATCATTTTCAAGAGATAACTCAGAGGAAATTTGTGCGAAAGGTTTCAAATCTTGAGACAAATTGCGAATGGGAGGCCAACCTTTGACAATAAAGTCACATACCTTTTTAACAGTAGGATCAAGGGAAGAAGCATCAAGCCATTCTTTCTCGGAGATGATACCATTGGAGGAAGAAGAGGCATCGATGGTAGCTACAACACAATCAAAATCGTCAACAGAATCATCAGTTGAGGGCAATGGCAAACGAGAAAGGCAATCAGCTCTGAAGTTTCTGCCGCCTTGAATGTATTTAATAACAAAATTGTATTCTTGTAGTTTGGAGAGAAGGCGTACCAAGCGGGCAGAAGCTTTGCCTAAACCGTCGCCCTGCAGTAGGTAGACGAGGGGTTTATGATCAGTGTAGATGACAAAATGGCTGTCCCAAAGGTAGGTTTTAAATTTGGTAACAGCCCAGACACAAGTCAAAGCTTCCCTTTCTATCGTGCTGTATTTGGACTCAGCATTGGATAAACTTCTTGAGGCGAAAGTGACAGTGTGATCCTTGTTGTGAATTTGCTGACCAAAAACAGCACCAAGACCTTTTAGGCTGGCATCAACTGTAACAATACACTGGTGACCTGGAACAAAAGGACTTAATGCAGGAGCGTTGATAACCAATTTTTTGATATGTGTGAAAGCAGTGTTAACGTCATCGGTCCAAACAAAAGTTGTGCCTTTTTTGAGAAGTGATCTCAAAGGTTGAACATAGGAAGAGTAGTCAGGTACAAAGCGAACATAATATTCGCAGAGACCCAAAAAGGACCTTAGAGCATCTTTGTCAGGAGGAGGAGGAGCTTTAATGATGGCCTCAACGTTGCAAAATTTTGGTTTAATGCCCTCCGGGGTAATAGTATGTCCTAAATAGTCGATTTGTTCAACCAAAAATTTACATTTTTCTGGTTGAATGGTAACACCTCTGGCATTGAGAATGGAGAAAACTTTATATAAGGTGTCTAAATGAGCTTCTTTAGTTTCAGTAAAAACGAGAATGTCACCTTGAAATGCTTGAACGTGGGAAATGTCTTTAAAAAGAACATCCATGGCCTTCTGAAATACTGAGGC
This sequence comes from Calotriton arnoldi, assembly GCA_963921515.1. Classification (NCBI taxonomy): domain Eukaryota; kingdom Metazoa; phylum Chordata; class Amphibia; order Caudata; family Salamandridae; genus Calotriton; species Calotriton arnoldi. Next base: position 2,859,612 of record CAWUFW010000357.1, read on the forward strand.
TGCGGAAGCCAAACCAAAAGGTAGTCTTAAGTACTTGTACGCTCCAAAGGGAGTGATAAAGGTGGTGAGTTCTTGAGACTCAGTACTCAAGGCTATCTGATGGTAGGCTGAATGTAGATCAATGGTGGAAAAGTATTTAGAATGGCCAATGTTGGAAAGCATTTCTTGAATATGGGGAAGGGGATGGCAATCAACAATAATATTGCGGTTTAAAGACCTGAGGTCAACACAGAGACGAAGATCTCCATTCTTTTTTCTTGTGAGAACAATGGGAGAAACCCATTCGGAGAAATCAGTAGTAGTAATAATTCCATCTTTGGTCAAGGACTCTAATAGTTTTTTAAGATCAGGTTTGACATTTATGGGAACGGATCTGACCTTGTGAGTGACAGGTGTGGCATTGGTCTTAAGTCTAATGACATGCTCAAATCCTTTGATGGTGCCAATGCTATTGCTAAAAACAGAAGGAAAATTGTTTTTGAGCAAGGTGAGAAGGTCAGTATCATTAAGATTGCAATTGTCAATGGAAAGAAGAGGAGGGTCTCCTAAAACAATAGGATTCTTAAGACCTGGTTTTAAAATTATACCCAATTTGGCTAGATATTTCCAGCCTACCAAATCTCTGCCCTTGACTGCTACGTAGATCTTGGTTTGGGTGGATCTTCCCAAAACTTGTAAAGAACCAACGAAGAAACCAAGAAGATCAATGTCCTTCTCACCAAAAGCTTTGGGAGATATGTCGGGAGCTTGAAGGGTAATGGAATGATTCCATAAGGTATTAAAGGTGGTGTCTGCTAATACGGTAATGGGAGCTCCCTAGTCAGCCATGACTTCTAAGGGTTTGTCATTAATGAGAGCTTGGCAAAGAGGACGTTCACATTCTATGGAACTCAAAGGTGGTGAGGTGAGAAAGAATTCTTAAAGGGTTGCAGCACAACAAAAGGGCAGAGGGCAGGTGGCCTCTGTGACATCACCTTTATGCTATGACTATCAGATTGGTCACAGGTAACTGGAGGCAGGTCACAGGTCAAGTGCAGGGCCTATTTAGGTAGTGCTTTCACACACCAATGGCCCTGTGAATCACAGAAGAGAGAGGGGAAATTCTTTTGTCCCCTCATCCCCCGTACCATTGTCCCCAGTGACCCCCCACTACAAACTCTGAGGGGCTATATCACCCACACCCCCCACACTTCCTACGCCCATGCTTCAAGGGCAAGGTTTTGTTAATCAAGAACATGGCGTCCCTCTGAGGAATGAATGTGTGGGATTACACCCAGATGAACCAGCTCTGACAAACCCTCGGGAGCACAGCCTGGTGGTGCTAGACTTTCTCTGCAACCTGCTTGGGCATTAGGTAAAGTGTGGGAGGCAACTACCCTACTTGTGCATCACACAGGTGCACCGGGATTCCACAAGCAAACCACTAAGTGGCTATAAGTGTATAGGAGTCATTACCTGTGGATGAACATGGAAGTGCTGGGTATGATTTCCGCATTCACATGTGAAAGGTTGTACACGACATATATATATATTACCTACTGGCGGTCGCCATAGCTAGGACCTAGTTTCCATACGAAAAGCATTTTTTGATTTGCCAATATCTTTGGCGCCGTTTGACGAATATTCGCGCAATTTTCAAAACCAATGGGGCGCTCCGGTCAGCTCCTGTCTTGAAAGTTTTGGGGTGATTCATCAAGCAAGGGTCGAGAAAAAAGGGGAGTCCCAAAATGTGTTTTCTCCATGTTAATTTCCATAGGAAACTTTTGTCGCAGCTACAGCCCGAACTGCTGAATTACACCAAATTTGGTAGAAAGGTAGCTCTTGGTCCAGAGTGCACTCTTTGCTTTAAATGGTGTAAATCCGTTCAGTAGTTCCTGAGAAATCCATATTTTTAGAAATATTAGTATCTGGTGACCGCGGTGGATCCGCGAACCCTCCCGATCACGAGCTTGACTCTGATTGGCAGCCAACACTTAAAACCAGGAATTGTTGGCAGCCATCTTGTGACTCGATTGAACCGAGTCACAAGAAAAACAGTAAAAAAACAAGAAAAGGGGGCAGGGTAGAAACACCCTGACCCCCTAGGGTTGCTCAGGGGTCCCACAGGGACCCCGAGGGCCAAAAAAGCATTTTTTAAAAGCAATTTCGGTGGGATTCACGTAGGGTCCGCGACTCCTGCCACAAAAATAAGCCCCCGGGTGGGCCAGGTCCCGGGGGCAATGCTCTAATATGATGCTGGGGCCCTGTGGGGCCCACACCGCCCCAGGGACCGCAACCTCGCCGGGGGCAATTTTAATGATATGTGGGGGGCATGAGGCCCCCCATGCTGCCCCGGGGACTGCCACCTCCTCGGGGCTTTCATTAATTAAGGGTGGGGGGACGCGTGGGCCCCCCAAACCCCGGGGACCGCCACCTTCCCGGGGCTTTAATTTGATTGTTCTGGTGTGGGGGGGCTCCTGCCCCCCCCCACACTGCCCCAGGGACCACCACCTCCCCGGAGCTTTCAATTTGAATGGAGGGGCTCCCCGGCCCCCCTCGTGGAGCCCTCCATGGCCCTGGGGACCGCCACCCCCCAGGGCCGGCTCCAGCAATGTCCCGGGGTGCCCACCCCAGGGACATTACAGTTTGCTATGGCAGGGCGGGAGCACTGCTCTCGCTCTGCCGTAGCAAACATCTACTTCGCTTCATGGAAGCGAGAGCAGGAAAACTGCTCTCGCTTCCATGAAGCGAAGCAGAATTGCTTTTGGGCAAAGGGAGCTGCATGTTAGCAGCTCCCTCTGCCCAAAAGCAATGCCGGCTCCTGCAGGAGGCGGGGAGCCAGCAGGGACCGTGGGGGCATTGGGGCTCCCCCCAAGGTCCCCAAACAGAGGCCAAGTCCCGGGGGATGGGGTCCCGGGGCCCAAAATGGCCTGAGAGCGGGCCACTCCACCCCACTCCCTTTTTAACATTTTTTTTTAAATGGCCGTCTCCTGGGGGATGGGGCCCCTGGGGCCGAAATTTGCCTGGGGAGGGGGGCCACGAGGCCCCCCTCCTTTAGCAAAATAAAAATTCTGAAATTGGCCTAACTCTGGGGAATGGGGTCCCCGGGGCAGAAATTGGCCTCAGGAGGGGGACTGCGCGGCCCTCCTCCTTAAAATATATTTAAGAAATAAAAATTGGAGTGGCCATGCCGCGGGGGATAGGGTCCTCGGGGCCAAATCAGCCTCGGGAGGGGGGCCGCGCGGCTCCTTTCCGTTTTTTGGGTTTTTTTGTAAAACAAAATGGGTCAGGCCCTGGGGGATGGGGTCCCCAGGGCCCAAAAAGTATTAAGGGAAGGGGGGCCACACAGCCCTCCTTCCTAAAACAAGGAAGAAAAGAGAAGCCGGCATCTCGCCGGAGGCCCCGCCCCTCCCTGAACTACTCTGCAAAAGTGCCTCCTGGCGCGCTCTGGGTTCGGAGATATAATCACCGTTGCTACTGAGGGTCCTTAGGGGACAACTAGCCCACCAGGTACCTCCAGTAAGCCCCACACAGTGGGATTGCTGAGAGGTGGTCGCAGGCCACGCCCCTTTTTACACCACTCTGCAAATGCGCCTCTTGACGCAGTGCTGGTGGGGCAACAAGGTCCCCTTGTGTCCTGAGGACTTCAGGACTAAAGTGGACTTCATCCCCCAAGCAGCAGTGCGCCAGGAGGCGCGTTTGCAGAGTGGTGTAAAACTCTCAGCAATCCAGCTGTGTGGGGCTTACTAGAGGTAACAGGAGGGCTAATTTGCCCTCAGGGACCCTCAGGAGGCATGGGGACTTCATCCCCCAACCAAGAGCGCACCAGGGAGCGCGTTTGCAGAGAGGTGGGCAAAGGGGGCATGGCCTGCTATGAAAATTTAGCAATCCTGCTGTGTGGGACTTACTGGAGGTAATTGGAGGGGTAGTTGGCCCCCAAGGATGTTCTTGGGGGCCAACTACCCCTCCTGTTACGTCCAGTATGTCCCACACAGTGGGATTGCTAAGAGGTCTTCGGAGGCCACGCCCCCCTTTCTCCACCACTCTGCAAACGCGCCTCCTGGCAAAATACATTGTGTGTAGTGGAATTATGTGCTATGTTGTGCAGTGAAATTATGTGGATAGAAAGTATGTGGTATTTAGTGTATAAGAATTATGTAGAGTGGGATTATGTGTTATGGAAAGTAATTATGTGGTATGGTAGTCTGTGTTGTGGAGTGGTAACCTCAGGTTTAGTCTTCCTCGTTTCCATGGAAGCTAAACTATAAACTCAATGAGACAGAAAAAAGAAGGAACCACTGAGGAGCACTTCTGGACCTAGTCAGAGGTATGAGTAGGGCCACTGGAATTATGCGACTGTTCGGCTGCACCAATTTTTGCATAATTATACAGTTTCCGCATTTGCCACATAATCCATCATCTGCAGCATGATCTGCAGATTTGAACAAAAAAGAAAACTTGTGTCTGGCTCAAACGTTACCAAAAATGCAGCAACAAGTGTTACAGCGTGGTGGAAGGCCCTTTGCAAAGCTGGAATGGTCACCTGTTACTTATTGCTAAATGTGGGTGTTAAATTGGTACTAATGGTGCGCACACAACTCTTTTTTTTTTTCTCTTTAAATATATTTTTATTTTCCGATAAAGCAGTGCAAATGCAGCAGATAATCAAAATATTAATACAATCCATCCAAGAAAAACACAATTTCATTTGAAATAAGAATCAGTCAGTTAATACATTGATCATATAAAGCAGTATGTCATAGGCTAGAGAGTGAAATGAAATAAAGGCTAACAGCATAGAGTAACCAATAGCCTTAGGGGTTATTCCGATTGAGTAAATGATGTAACCCAGGTAATAAAAGGGCCCCAAATCCTATTCCCTTTAATCCTACCCTTTCTGCCTCTTCTTTCATAGAGTGCTTTTTCCAAATTATATATATGCAAAAATCGTCCCTTCCACTGCTGAAAGGTTGGAGGATGCAGATCGAGCCAGGCTGAGGCGACACAGAGCCTAATAACTGCCATCGCTATAAAGGTGAGTTCTACCCCGCTGTTCCCCTCTAGATCATTTACACCTAATAACATCAGCTGAGGTGTCAGAGGGACATCCTCATTTAAAACCTGCTGTAAAAAACCTGATATTTCAAGACCTCTAAGTTCTATACGAGGACAAGTGGCAAAAATGTGTACTATATCCGCACCGTATGTCTTACATCTAAAACAATGAGTTCCCTCCGTTCCTCCCCATCTAGCAATTTTTCGCTGGCGTTATGTAAAGATCAAATAAAGTCTTAAACTGTTGAGACCGCAAATTGGCGGAGCACAGTACGGTATCCCCAAATTCTAGTGATCTCAAAAAACAGGATTCCGTGACCCCTAACTTACCCTGCCATCTCAACCTATGCTTATCTAAATCATCTGGCACTCCTTCCAGCAGGCATCTATATATTTGCGCAATTGAAGAACCCGAACTGCTAGTTAGCAATTCCATTAGGGATACCTGCCCAAAACCTGCAGCACCACCAGCTTTTTTAAGCAGAAAATCTCTCAGATGCAGAAATTTATAAAAATCCCGGGGGACAATACCAAATCTTTCCCTAACTACGTCAAAAGAGGCAATATGGTCCACACCACTCTTGCTTCTTCCTGCACCTCTCTTGCCTCTTTCTGTATTTCTCTTGCTTCTTTCTACACCTTTCTTCCTTTTTCTGCACTTCTCTTGCCTCTTTCTGCACATCTCTTCCGGTTTCAGCACCTCCCTTCTTTCTGCACCTCTCTTGCTTCTTTCTGCACCTCTCTTGCTTCTTTCTTCTGCAACTCTCTTGCCTCTTTCTCCACCTCTCTTGCTTCTTTCTGCACTTCTCATGCCTATGTCTGTACCCTCTTCCTTCTTTCTGCACCTCTCTTGCCTCTTTATGCACCTCTCTTGCCTCTTTTTGCACTTCTCTTGCCTCTTTCTGCACCTTGCTTGCTTTTTTCTGCACTTCCCTTGCTTCTTTCTGCACCTCTCTTGCTTCTTTCTGCACCCCGTTTGCCTCTTTCTGCACCTCTGTTGCTTCTTTCTGCACTTCTCTTACTTCCTTCTGCACCTCTCTTGCTTCTTTCTGTACCCCTCTTCCCTCTTTCTGCACCTCTCTTGCCTGTTTCTGCAACTATCTTGCCTCTTTCTGTAGTTCTCTTGCCTCCTTCTGCACCTCTGTTGCTTCTTTCTGCACTTCTCTTGCCTCTTTCTACACCCCTCTTGCCTGTTTCTGCACCTCACTTTCCTCTATCTGCGCGTGTCTTGCCTCTTTCTGCACCTCTCTTGCATCTTTCTGCACCTCACTTGCCTCTTTCTTTACTTCTCTTGCTTCTTTCTACACCTCTGTTGCTTCTTTCAGCACTTCTCTTGCCTCTTTCTGCACTTCTCTTGCCTATTTCTATACCTCTCTTGCCTCTTTCTGCACCTCTCTTGCCTCTTTCTGCACTTCACTTTCTTCTTTTTCCCCCTTCTGGTCTCTTTTGCATCCCTCTTACCTCTTTCTGCACTTCTCTTGCCTCTTTCTGCACCACTGTTCTCTCTTTAGGCACCTCTCCTGCCTGTTTCTGCACCTCTCCTGCCTCTTTCGGCACCTCTGTTGCTTCTTTCTGCACCTCTGTTGCTTCTTTCTGCACTCCTCTTGCCTCTTTCTGCACCTCTGTTGCTTCTTTCTGCACTTCTCTAGCTTCTTTCTGTACCTCTCTTGCTTCTTTCTGCACCCCTCTTTCCTTTTCTGCACCCTTCTTCCCTCTTTGTGCATCTCTCTTGCCTCTTTCTACACCTCTCTTGCCTTTTTCTGCAGTTCTCTTGCCTCTTTCTGCACTGCTCTTGCTTCTTTTTGTACCTCTCTTGCAAATTTCTGTACCCCTCTTGCCTCTTTATGCACCTCTCTTGCCTCTGTCTGCACCCCTGTTCCCTCTTTCTGCACCTCTTTTGCCTGTTTCTGCAACTCTCTTGCCTCTTTATGCAGTTCTCTTGCCTCCTTCTGCACCTCTGTTGCTTCTTTCTACACTTCTCTTGCCTTTTTCTGCACCCCTCATGCCTCTTTCTTGTTGGAATGGAAAATGTTTTTGGTTGACTTCTCTTTACATTGTACGATTTAAGTTAGCATTTGCGGCACCATTTTGTATTCAGCTTTCATTTTGCACCATGATCGAAACTAAAACTTCTGTCTCATTCTGTTTGCCTCAGCAGAAAACAGTCTCGATATTTTCTGTTCTTCTATGTCTCCAAGGTTGAGGTTGCAATTGCCGTTGACAGTCACTTTTGATGAACAGAAAATAAATTTTCTACAGGATAAATTGTTTGCGAAAAGAAGTAGGCAGTCGATGTTTGATTCCCTCAGAACATGGCAAAAGGAAGCTAAACAGAGACGAATGAAAGCAGAGAAAGAGGCCCGGAAGGGAAAAATGCAGACAGTGACTCAGAAAGCTGTAGCGTATAATAGAGCGAAAACAGAGAAAGGGATAGAGTGTGCTGATAGGAAGTTTCGATTGCAATGTGAAAAGTCTTATGTTGCTCGAGAAGAAAATGATACATTTGTGGAAGAATTGTTAGATGCTCGACCTGCACCCCCATACGCTCCGCAGAAAATATATCCTGCCATCTCACAGCCTCAATCGTCCGTCACTTCTGCCTCTGCTGTTTCTGTTTCTTCTGCTTTGGCCACCGCGCTTTCTGTCCTTTCTTTGGCTTCACCTTCTGCGCCTGCGATGACCGTGAGTCTTCCTGCTACGCCTATTGTTTCGCCATCTCTCTCTCCAGCTCTTACACCTACGACACAATCATTAGCGACATTGGTGCCCATTCCCTCTGTTACTACTCCTTCCCTTTTCCTTCATTCCCCAACGGTATTGAGTAGCGGAACGCCTGTACGTGGATTGGGGGATGGAGACTGGGCGACAGCTAGGGAGCGACTGGGGCGGATATTGATACGATCTGATGTGGGCGATGAAGAGAAGAAGGTGGTAGCCAATCAGGCCGCTCAGTGGGCTTGTCACCCCATTTACAGTGTGGAGGATGTGTGGAGTGTGATGAAAGATTACGAGCCGTTTGTGTAGGAAAGTGGGTTTCTGTTGCAGTAACCCCCCACTTTTTGCCAGACTACTGATGCACTTTGACTTGATGTGCCCTGGGTCCCTGCCAATCAGGTTCCCAGGGCCTGTGTTCTTTCCCCAAAACTAACCCAATTGGCATCTCTAGCCACAGGTCAGCCCCTGGTAATTGGTACCACAGGTACCCAGGGCACTGTAACCAGGGAAGACCTCTAAGGGCTGCAGTACTTATTGTGCCACCTTTAGAGGCCCTGTACCTTTACACACACACACACTGCCTTTGCAGGCTGCGTGTTTTGGTGCAGAACAAAGTGAAGAGTCGACATGGTACACATCCCTGTGTGCCATGCCTACAACCCACTGCCCTGGCATAGATCAGTCACCCCTCTAGCTGGGTGCCCTATACCAGTGGTGAGGGTACAGGTGCATGAGCCCTGTACCCTACAGTGTCTAAGTCCATTCTTAGACATTGTAATTGCAGTGCTGCCATTAAGAGTATATGGTGCTGGGGGCTTGTCATTACGAACTCCACACCACCATAAAGGCTACACTGAAAACTGAGAAGTTTGGTATCAAACTTCTCAGCACATTAAACGCACACTGATGCCAGTGTGAGATTTATTGAAAAATGCACACAGAGGGCATCTTAGAGATGCCCCCTGAAAAATGACCAACCTCTGGTGGGTTCCCTGACTGGTACACACCAGCCTGCCACCACGAGACATGTTTCTGGACCCCTAGGGTGGGAGCCTTTGCTTCCTGAGCCCAGAAACAAAGCCTTTCCTGGGCGGAGGTGTTCACACCTCCCCCAGGCCAGGAAGAGCCATCTGTCGCAGGGGAGCTTCAAAGGCCTGGCATCCTTTGTAATGCGACCCCCAGCCTCTCCTGCTATCAGGAGCAGGCCCCCTTCCTGTCTCCCCTCCTTTTCGACGGGAAGACAGGCGGGAAAAACTAGCCAGCCCAAAAGGTGTGCCCACCTCTGCCAACTCCACCCCTCAGGTGGGGGAGGCGAGGTGAAGCCCACTCTTCAGTGCCCACCATCTTGCAGATGGCAGGCACTCCCCAATCAGGATTAGGGATTGTACTCACTCCCCCACGTGGGGTGAGCACACCAAGGGTGTAGTCACCCTAAGGTCAGTAGCCCATAGGCTACTATCCCCGAGACCCCTAAACACCCCCTAAATACAGTATTTAGGGAGCAGCCCTGAACCAAGAACTCAGATTCCCACAACCTAAGAAGAAAAAGGATGAAAGAAGACGCCCAGCAGAGGAGACTGCAGAGAACCACTGACTTGGCCCCAGCCCTACTGGCCCGTCTGCAGTTTCCAGAGATCCTGCGCCAAAAATCATCTTGTCCTGCAGCCAGCGACCTCCAGAGCCCTTGGGAGGACTGACTGCCTTCAACAAAGACTGGATCTCCTGTGAACAGCAGCTCTGTTCAGAAGAAACACCAAAGAAAGACTCCAAGCCTGCTGAGGAAAAAGAAACTGTTACGAAGCCAGACTGTCATTAATTTAAGAACGATTTATTGGTTTACAGGCAGACCACCAACTCCTGCTGCCGGCCTCTCTGCTCTCCTGGTTCTAACTGTCTCACTCGAGACTCTCCATGGAGACAGAATCTTCAGGCACGAGCAGGACATTGAATGATTACAACACTTCCCCTTTACTAAAAACACAAGGAAAAAGAGAGAGTAAAGAGCAAGAGGAGAGGAGAAGGAAGGAGAAAGAGAATGCATAAGTCAAAACATAACAGTGCAATAATGTAACAACAATACAAGATATTTCAATTCATCACATAGTCGTTATAACGGCTAGGAGGGCAACGAGACCTGGAAGAAGGACTTCGTGGATGAAGTGGAAAAGGAAAAGGAGCACCCATGGTTGAGTCCAAAGCAGGCAAAACATCTGGACCTGAATAGCTCGATGACTTGTCACCATGGAACTTCACCAAGCGGGACATGCTCCACTTAGTGCCATTATTAACAACAACAACATTCTTGTAGACAGAAGTTATGACAAAGGGACCCATAAAGTCAGTGACACCCTTCCTATGCCACCTTGGTTTCTTTATAAGTACCCACTCACCAACTCTCCAAGTTGTGGCTTTGGTTGATTTCTTAAAATCAAACCTCTCCTTGTACTTCCTTTGGTAAGCCTTGATCTTAGCTCCCACCTCCTCCTTATCCAAAACAGGACCTTCAATGTGGGGTAACCAACCAGGATTAAGTTTGGACAGAGCCACCCTTCCCCTCAGTATATGAAAAGGCGACTTTCCCAAGACAGTATTGAGTGCAGTGCGATGCGCCCACCAAGTATCCCTCAGGACACTTTTAAGAGGTACTTTCATCTCCACAGCCCGTTGCACACATGCCTATACCACCCTGTTCATGCGTTCAGCTAATCCATTCGCCTGCAGCGCATAAAGCGCAGTCTTTTGATGGATAATCCCAAAATCCTTTAAGAAATCATGCATCTCTTGTGAGATGAACTGCACCCCATTATCTGTGATGAGGAAACGAGGAACACCCTCACTGGCAAATTCATCCCTAAGAAAATCAATAACCACCCTGGTACTGACAGAATTGACGCATTTGGTGGAAACCCACTTAGAAGAGTAATCCACCAAAAGAATCACATACTTCTCAGAAGGTCCCAACAATTCAAAGGGACCATTGAGATCGAGACCAAGCTTGACCCAAGGCTCTCGAGGAACCTCAACAGGCGACAGGGGAGTAGGACTGATGACTTTTGACTTGTCATTGGAGGCTCATTTGTGGCACTCCTTGACTACCATCTCGACTTGGCTTTCCATTTTGGGCCACCAGTATCTTTCACGAAGACGAGATTTGGTGAGGTTTCTTCCCAAGTGCCCATCATGTGCAAGATTCACCAACTTGGGTCTCAGAGTAACAGGGGGTACAACTCTCTCAACCCGCATTAAGTAACCCTGACAAAGCGTAAGTTCATTTCTAATCGACCAGAAAGGCAATAAATTCGGGTCCAGTTTTTTGCAATCAGGCCATCCCTTGACAACAAAATCAACTATAATAGGAAATAAAACATCTTCCGACAAGGCTTGTTCCCATTCAAGTTTCTGAATGGCAGGCTCTTTAACCCAGCAAACTCCAACAGTTTCATTGTCCAAGACATTTTTGTAACAGTCAATGGGTAACCTTGATAGACAATCTGCTGTCTTGTTAGCAGAGCCCGGAAGGTATTGTACTTGAAAATTAAATTCTTCCAAACCTTCACTCCAGCGTTTAAGTCTGGGTGTTAGTCTTTCACTCTCTGCACACGAGAACACTTGAATTAAAGGGCGATGATCTGACCTTACCAAGAACGGTATGCCCCAAAGGTAGAATTTAAAATGCTTTATTGCCCACACAATGGCCAAAGCTTCTCTCTCGATGCATGAGTAATGTTGCTCGGGTTTCTTTAGTGTTCTAGAGGCGAATGCAACAACTTTCTCTTCATTACCCTCAACTTGAGAGAGCACTGCTCCAAGGCCATACAAACTGGCGTCAGTTGTTAGGACAGTTTTCTTTTTTGTGTCAAAATGACCCAGAGTGGGCATCTTACCTATTGCTTGCTTGATAGAACCAAAAGCAGCATTACACTCAACCGACCAGGTAAACTGCACACCCTTCCTCAAAAGAGCTCTGATCGGTTCCATGGTGGTGGCAAAGTCTTGGATGAAATTTGAATAAAATTCGGCAACGCCAAGGAAAGAACTCACTTGCTCCTTATCTACTGGGGCAGGAGCATCAATAATACTCTTCGCAAGATCTAATTTTGGTTGGATGCCTTCCCCAGAGATAACATAACCAAGATAAGTGACAGAAGACACTCCAATTTTGCATTTATGCTTATTCACAGTCAAGCCTTTGTCGGCTAGCTTTTGTAGAACAACTCTCAAAACGTTATCATGCTCTAAATCATTCTTTCCGTAAACCAAGATGTCGTCCTGGAAAAATAAGATGTTGGACACATCTCCCAGGACCATCTTCATGATGCGTTGAAAACAGGCAGCAGCCGAAGCTAACCCGAATGGCATCCTGACAAAATGGAAAGCACCTAGTGGTGTTACGAAAGACGTCAAGTGTTTGGAGTCTGGATGGAGAGGCACCTGATGATACGCTGCGGATAAGTCCAACACACTGAAGACTTTCGCACCATTGAGCATGTTAATTGATTCAGCAATGTTGGGTAGAGGTTGGCGGTCTACCCATATCCACTTGTTTAAGCTCCTCAAGTCCACACACATCCTGATGTTTTTCCCACCATCCTTGGGAGCTAAAACCACTGGGGCCAACCATTCCGAGGACTCAATTTCCTCAATAACATTCAAACACATGAGCCTCTTAAGTTCATTCCTCAGGGGTTCTACCATCATGTTAGGAACCCTCCTGACTTTGTGGACAACAGGTGTTGCATTGTGTTTTAGGACGATGCGATGTTCAAAGTCTTTGAGCAACCCCAAGCTGTCAGAAAAAACTAGAGGAAACTCTTCAAAGAACTTGTTAGAACTCACACAATGATCAATCAACATGACCTGCTCGGAGGGACAACGAGCATTCGGATTTAGCATTATTCCTAAGTCTCTTTGATGCCTCCACCCAAGGAGGTTGTCACCCCGTTTGGCAACGTAAATCTTTCCACTGGTTTCCCTCCCCTTGAAGTGAATTTTCATGATGGCAAAACCAATTACATCAATGTGGGAGCCACCATAGCTGACTGGACTAATGTCAGGAGCAAAAAGTTGTGATTCAGGAAAGGTTTTGTCCCAAAGTTCGTTGCCCAACATGGTAAAAGGGGAACCTGAATCTGCTAGAACTACAAACAACTTATCATCAATTACCACTTCACATTCCGGCATGGTGATTATGTCTGCATCCACCACGCCGTCACCTCTTACACTCAACATAATGGTTTTTGAAGAGTTATTGATGGTCTCAACACTATCCACTGTGCGTTCTCTGCCACCAGTCTCAACATTTTCTACTGCGCGTACTCTGCCACTAGACCTGCATACCCTGGCATAGTGGCCTTTGATTCCACACTTAAGGCAGGTTGTGTTTCTGGCATAGCAGTTGGGATAGTTAGAAGAGTGATTAGAGCTTCCACATCTATAGCACTTCATCTTTGAGAAGTCTGTGGGAGGTTTGATTCTAGTCCCACGTACTGTCTTGGAGACACTGTCAATGGAGTCTAGAGATGGTTCCTTGAGAGATAGATCATGAATGCTACTTGGTGTGATATTGTCATCCATTGTTACTTTGTGTGCTTTCATCTCCTTGACCCAGCCTGAGGTATTCTCCATCCCTTCTACAATGGCTACAGCTTCTTTGAGAGAAGGGTTTCTAGACAACAGTTTTTCTTGCACTCTGGAACTGTTGGTGCACCTGACCAGTTGATCACGTATCAACGAGTCCGTGAGTTCACCAAAGTCACAGGTGCGAGCCAAAGTCTTTAGCGAAGCAATATAATTCCCTACCTTTTCGTTGTGTTCTTGTATCCTCATAAAAAATTTGTGCCTCTCTAATACGACATTGATGCGTGGACCAAAATACATTTCTAACATTTTTATAGACATCTCAAATACATCAGACGGTTCACCGTCACCTTCACCAACAGGAAGTGTGTCAATACTTTCGTAAATGTTGCGCCCTTCAATTCCTAAATTATGAAGAAGGATGGCTTGTCTCCTATGAGCTGAAAATTTTTCACCCCCAATAGCGATGAAATAGGAGTCAAATAACAGTTTCCACCTTTTCCAGGGTAATAGCGGCTCACCCTTTTCACATAGGAATGGAGGTGGTTGGCTCATGGAGGTGGTTGACATGTTGGCAGGGTTCTGAATTATTTCTTTAAAAAAAAATGTTGGCACAGAAATGGCATAGATATGCAGAATATTGGATAAGTCAGAAATTAAAGTCACCAATGTATATCCAATGAATATCAGTGCAGATGCCAGTATTCAGGAGAGTGAGCAAAAGCGCGGCATACAATCAAACCTTTGAAAAAAAAAAATGGCACAAAATAAGAGTGTAGCGCTGGACTACAAACTCGAAAATTTGTGAAATGTACCTGCGGGGGTTCAATGTCTAGATCCAAATGATTGCGCTTTAATTTCTAGACCGTTGCGCTTTAATTTCGAGTCCGTGTGGCTCCGTGTGGCTCCGAGGTGTTGTCATGGAGATCAGACAACTAAGATGGCGGCACGCTGCGTGATGACGTGACGCGTGATGACGTTTTGACGTCGTGCGCATCGGGCGTAGCAAGCGGATGAGGCAGAACAGCGTTGCGAGCCAAGTAGAGCCGTTGGAGGGAAAAATGCTCAAAAATCCCTCAAAACGAGTGCAAAGCTTTCCCGAGGATGGGAAAAAAAACCACTAGCATGGCACAGACTCCGGCAGACTCCGGGAAGCGAGGAAAGAGGCCTCTCACTGGTCACGCAACTCCAGATGGCGTGGTGAGAAAACGAAATCCGTGGGTTCTTCAAGGAAGGAGTTGGTGGTAAGGTTGCTCGTCGCCAGTGTTACGAAGCCAGACTGTCATTAATTTAAGAACGATTTATTGGTTTACAGGCAGACCACCAACTCCTGCTGCCGGCCTCTCTGCTCTCCTGATTCTAACTGTCTCACTCGAGACTCTCCATGGAGACAGAATCTTCAGGCACGAGCAGGACATTGAATGATTACAACAGAAACCCGACGCCTGGAACCACCACTGCACCCGTCGCCTACGGCCCGAGTGCGCCACCGGTCCCAGCGAGGTCCCCCAGCGCTCCAGAGTCTGAGTCCACCATGGGTTGACCCCTCCAGGACTCCCCGATGTCGCCTGCAGCCTCTGCACAGAGACCTCCCAAACGCGAGTGGCCCGGCTTGCTTGATTCTAGAAAATAAAATAACTAAAAGAATATTTTTATACAAAAACGATTGGTCTGAAGTTCAGTCTTTGAGTGTGTGAATTCATTTGCTGACTGAGTGTGTACAACAAATGCTTAACACTGTCCTCTGATACTGCCTTACTGCTCGACCACACTACCACAAATAGAGAGTGAGGTGCTATCTAACTTTACCTCTGCCTACCTTTGGGGTTCCACTGGACTCTGTGCACACTGTACCTCACTTTGGTATAGTATATACAGAGCCCGCTTCCTACAGTTTGTGCAGCAGCATGCCCTTAAGCACATGTCGGCTACTTTGAATGGACTGTGGGAACAGTGTTTCTATGATGCCGCACCCCAGATTATTTATGATAATAGGGACAATGTGTATGCTGCTGATATGGCAGTAAGGTCTTTGGCAATGTCGCAACACTGGTCGCTTATCGAGGTAGGCTGCTTGAGAAGAGCCCGAAGACAGTGTCCCAATTCCTGATGAGGGAAGTCCACCCCATATATCACCCTGAGATACCCGAGCTACGGGATCAGCATAACATTGTTACTAGTCCCCGGGTAGAGGCCCGGTTCCAGGAACAATGGGTTTATACTCCAGGGAAAAGGAGTGAGGTTTTGTCCCTTAAGACTCAGTTACCCGACCCTAGAAAAAATCCTACTGCATATTATAAGGAATGGACAGAGGCCGCTTCATCAACAGTGATGACACTTGCAGATATTGAAATGTTCTTTGGTTTATTAGTACCCGTTGATATTTGGAGGCAGGCAAACACACAGGACCACGTTGCAGAATTGGGTGGTACCTGGGATCAGATTAAGGCATGGGACCAGGAAAGGGAAGCCTGGTGAGAAGCCTAAGGCCGAGATATTAGCCTTGCCTGGCCGAATTATTACCTATATGCATTCGCTTTTTCCACCAAGAAGGGTAGATTGGGACAAGTTATCGGCATGTCGTCAGAAGAAAGATGAAAGTGTGTCTGATTTTTTCACTTGATTTGAGGGGGTGTTTCTGGATTTTAGCGGACAGGATTTGTCGGTGGAGGGAAGTGTCCGATTGTTCGTTAACAGATTTGTTACGAACCTGCTTCCTGAGATCGTGACTCGGTTGCAGGCTTCGGAGAGCACTTGGACTACCTCCTCCCCTTCTGTAATATTGAGTATGGCACAGTATTATGAACACAGGGAAAATGAGGAGAAGGTGGAGGTGGAGAAAAAGTACAAAGAATTGAAGACAAAGGTGTTATTGCAAGAGGCTTTTCGAGGGAATGGTAGAGGACGTGGTGGTCCGGACCGATAGCTTCCGCGTGCTAGCAGGAACCCTACACCTGTAGGACCAAATCAGTGTGCATACTGTGAAGAGGAGGGACACTGGCGCAGCGAGTGTCCTGTGTTTTTGCAAAAGGTGGCGGTCCCGAGGGGACGAGGGTCTCGTGGACGGGGTCACGGAGACGGTGGCCAGGATGGGGTTCAGGCTGTTGGGACATCGAAGGGTCGCACTGACCAGAACTACTTTGACGACCCTAGGGGCAAACAGTACTACCATGATGACTATGATCTAGAGGTGACAGGGATGTCTCACAGCTAGGACAGCCAGGGACCGGGTGAGGGACCAGTTCAGATACCTGTAGATCAGCGCGGTCCTTACGTTACTGCAGATTTGCCTGGCTCAGCTAAGGAATTTTTGCTGGATACAGGTGTTATGAATAGCTCTATTTCCTGTTCACTGGTCCCCGGGGCAGCTCTGTCTGGCCATAATAATGTTTCGGTAGGATTTTCTGGTGTACCGGTTATAAGCCCCATTTCTAAACCTCTCACATTGACTATAGGTCCTTTTACTGTGGATTTGCCATTTTTGTTGACCTCTTATTGCGGAGAGAATTTGATGGGCTTAGATTTATTAAAGAAGTTTCGTGCGACCATTTATTGTTCTCCGATAGGTGTTTACATGACAGTGGGTCCAAATGTGGTCACCTCTAAGCAGTGTCTGTCCAAAGATGCACCCCTCCCTGCTGAATGTCAGGATGTGCTGCCCACGTTGTGGGCAACAGGTGACACGGACGAAGGACTATTGCAGATTCCCCCAGTTTCCATTAAAGTTAAAGACAATGCCGTTTTGCCTCGTATTCATCAGTACAAAATACCACAAGCAGGGGAGCGAGCTTTGTTGCCGATTATACACAACTTGATTGAGTCGGGAGTTGTGGAGGAGAAGATTGCTAATGTGTGCAATAGCCCTGTTCTTCCCATCCTTAAGAGGGCGCCTTCGGGGTCCTCTGATGACCACTCTGATGTTTATCGTTTAGTAATTGACTTGCGTGCAATTAATAAGATAGTAGTTCCTCAGTTCCCAGTGGTCCCTGACATTACTGCCCTTCTGACAATGATTCCTTCCTCTGCTATATTCTTTTCTGTCATTGATCTGAAAAATGCATTCTTTAGTATCCCGATCCATCCCAACAGTAGGCACTTGTTTGGTTTTACCCTAGCCGGCAGAAGCTTTAGATTCTGTTGAGCTCCTCAGGGCTATACTGAGTGCCCTAGTATATATAGCCAAGCCTTGAAAGCCCAATTGAACTCTCTCATGCTTCCCTCAGGTAATGTATTGCTTCAGTATGTGGATGATATTCTCATTGCTTTTGACACTGAAAAGGGATGCAAAGACAGTACGGTTAAGTTGTTGCTGCATTTGGCTCATCACGGACATAAAGTGTCCCTTTCTAAATTTCAATATTGTCGACAGGAGGTCCCCTATTTAGTTCACCTACTGTCGAAGGAGGGTAGGAGATTGACCCCTGAGTGCATCAGCACCATTGTTAAAATGCCTATCCCTTAAACTCAGAGGGATGTGCGTGCTTTTATTGGCATTACTTCCTACTGTCGCCAATGGATTCCTAATTATTTATTACTAACAAAACCCCTGCTCGCACTAACCACTAAAGATGTGCATGAACCCCTGCCTTGGACGCCTGAATGTCAGCAGTCTTTTGAGCAATTAAAAGTTGCGCTTTGCTCTGCACCTGTGCTTGGTATGCCTGACTACATGAAGCTGTTCGTACTGTACGTACACGAGACGGCCTGTTGTGCGCTTTCTGTCTTAACACAGGCCTTTGGAGGTAAGCAACAGCCGTGTGCTTATTTTTCTGCTCTTCTTGACCCTGTCGCAAGAGCCCTCCCGAGCTGTCTAAGAGCCGTCGCAGCAGTGGCCATCTCTGTAAGGCAATCGGCTGGGCTCGTACTTGATACCGACCTCACAGTCATGGTACCCCATGCTGTGGATGCACTTTTGAATAAAACTTAGACACAGCACCTCACCAGTGCTCGTCTGACTGGCTATGAATTGACTCTCTTTGCACCACATGTCACGATTAAAAGATGTGCCACTCTAAACCCAGCCACGTTGCTACCCCTCCCTTCTGAGAGTGAGGAAATTGATATACATGATTGTATTTTTCAGATGGAGGAAGAGACGAAGGGACGGGTAGACCTGACTGATGTTCCCTTATCTGACCCCCAAGGGGAACTATATGTCAATGGCTCTTGTTTTAAACTACCAGATGGCACTACAACAGCTGCATATGCAATCACAATGTTACACACGGTCGTTGAGACGTCACGAGTTCCCTACCAGTCGGCCCAAGCTGCAGAGCTCGTTGCCCTTATCTGAGCTTTCGAGTTGAGTGAGGGACTGGCTGTCAATATTTATACTGACAGCTAGTACACTTTTGGAGTGGCCCATAATTTTGGACGACTCTGGGAAGAGAGGGGATTTCTCACTTCCCATGGGATGAAGATCCAAAATGGCCCTCTTATACATAGGCTTTTGTCGGCCCTGACACGCCCCAAGAAATTTGCGATAATAAAATGTAGCGCCCACAAGGCAATTACTGATGATGTGGGTAGAGGGAATGCATTTGCAGACCAGACAGCTAAGGAGACAGCTCGAACGAAGATGAAAAGGATGTTTGTAGCAGGTCCAGCTAGGTGGGTGCCCGAGGTTACTATGTTTGAGGATACGTTGGTAAATGTTAAGGAGATTCAGAGTGAGGCAACGATCGAGGAGTTAGCAGTATGACAGGAAAGCACAGCATGTTTGGATGAGGAAGGGTGTTGGACGGAGAAGTCAGGGAAACAGCGATGGATGTTACCAGATGCATACGCTCTCCCCATAGTCACTACGGCGCACAAGCCATCCCATATCAGTGCAAAAGGTATCTGTAAATTGTTAGATCCTGTATGGCATAATGACAATATCCCAAAGATGGCTGCCCATTTGGTCAAATATTGTATGGTGTGCATGATGCATAACCCTGGGAAAGGTACCCCCTGGTAATTTTGCACCTCCCACTTACCCTTTTGAGGTCCTCCAAATGGACTACATTGAGATGGATCGAGTCAATAATTTGAAATATGTTTTAGTGGTAGTTTGTGCATTCAGTAAATGGGTTGAGGCTTACCCCACCAAAGAAAACACAGCCATAGCGACTGCGATGGTGCTCCTCAAGGAGTTATTTCCTCGCTTCGGCTTGCCCCGTTTGATTTGGAGTGACAATGGAAGTCACTTCAATGCGAAAGTTATCCAACTCGTGTGTGAGGGACTGCATATCCAACAGAAATTTCATGCCGCACATCACCCCCAGTCAGCAGGCTTGGTTGAGAAGTACAATGGTACTCTCATACCAAAATTAGCAAAGATTCAGGAGAGCACGGGGTTGCAGTGGCCAGATGCTTTACCATTAGCCCTTTTGTCTACGAGAGCCACAGCTCATTGTAGGACAGGACTGTCACCCTACGAGGTCGTGTTTGGGCGCCCAGCAAATGTTTGGGGCGTCCCGCGACCTCGTTGGTGTTCGGAAATTGAATATCCTCTGTTAGTGGACTATCTGTATGAGTTAACTAAAAGTCTGCGTTCTATTCACCAACAGATCCAAGACGCACTTCCACAAGTACCCGAGGGGCCAGGGCATGATATTCGGCCCGGAGATTTTGTCCTCGTTTGCCATTTTCAGAGGAAAGGAAGTTTGGAGCCGAGGTGGAAGGGGCCGGTCCAGGTGCTCCTTGCCAAGCCACCGCCGTGAAGGTCACCGACCGAAAGAACTTGATTCATACCCAACACTGCCGCAGAGTGCCTCTACCCCTACTCTGCGACCAATGGGTTGCTGAAGGAATCGGGGACTCGGATTGGGAGCAAGTCCCACGGTTTGTCCCCTTTTCGGATGCCCAACTCACCTGGACCCAAACGGAAGCCGAGAACGATGAGGTACTGAATGTGCCCCCAGAGATCAAGGCTGTTGAAGAGCCCCTTTCCACTGGCCCCTCTGTCTCTGACCCCCTTTTTACTGACCCTTCTGTGCCTGGAGTAGCTAGGTACAATTTGCGCCCCGGACGGAGGAACAGGGCACCAAAGGAGAAGTCTGATTAGTAGGGATGGCCTATAAGAAATAGGGTGTACCTTGCCTGTGGTACCAACGGTAGTTTAGGGAGAGGCGAGATTGGTGCATTGTTCGGACATTGGACAGGATAGACCGAACGTGCTTCCCTGGAGGGAGGCACCTTATCCTGAGCAACGTGGGATTTCTTTAAGAGCTGGGATCGCATAGCTTCACCGCCGGTGCTCAATAGCGCCAACGTTGATGAACAATAGGAGTCTACCAGTGAGGCTCTGACGGACACTGGGAACATTTGCCCCTTTATGTCTTCTTGCCATCAGCCTTATTGCATTTCCTTTCCTCTGATTAAAATGTACCCATTTGGTCGACCCATTACTGAGGAAGAGCAGCCATTTGCAGCACCGCGTTTAGAGCGGGATGGATCTAGTTGGTCTGCTTGGTCCACAAAGAGTAAAATTGTTTTTGTAGTGATTGTCATGATTTTCCTAATAACAGTCCTTAGTATAGCATGGTTCCTGGAGGAGAAATATCCAGTACATTCTTTGGTTGGTACAACGTATGTCCCCCCTGAACATGTGTTTGTTACTCTGGCCCCTCATATAGGGGAACATCGGAAAACATATGTAGACAATGTATTTTTACAAATGCTGCACCAGGCCCACAACACGTCCAATGCAACTAATTGTTGGATCTGTGGCTTACTCCCTTCAGTTACACATAAGAGTGATGTTTGGTTATCAATGCCATTATCTTATCTAGGGAGTTGTGAGGGATGGTTTGAGCTGTTTCCTATGGTGCATCACCATTTTCATTCTTCTGCTATGAACATGACATCTGCTGACTCTCGTACAGTGATAGAATATATACGTTTCCATCAGGGGTTTGATCCCACAAGGTCAGAAGGGCAAGAGACCCTGAGTACATTGTCTCCAACAGCTTGTATGAACATATATGAGAAGGTAAAGAACGAAACATGGCTTCGAAATGAAATGTTGGATTTTCAAGGGTTTAATGCCACTGAATATTTCCGATCCTTCCAGATACGCAATATTACTAAGGATGAGGCGATGCTGGTGTCAGTAGTTAACACGACAGCTGGGTTTTGTGTCCAGGGAATAGGGAGGGTAAAAGTGGGAGAGAGCAATTGCAATTACACAAATACGCTGAGTACGACTAGTAGTCCGCCCTTGCTCCCACCGCATAATGTCTACTTTGTTTGTGGGTCTCAAGCTTATGTGTGGCTTCCTAGGGGATGGTCAGGTACCTATTACCTCTCTTTCCTTCTTCCCCCAGTGTACATAGAACCATCCAATTACCTTAAGGACCATCGATTATGGCGTAGGAGTATACACTTGCCCCAAGTTAGAAGAGTTATCAATACAGAAGATGCAGCTCAGACAGACACCACTCTGCAGCAGTTTACAGGTGCCATGAAGGGTATCATACCCTTCTAGGGCCCTATGTCCAATAGCCTTAACATTCCTCGACTCACAAGAGTTGTGGAAGGGGTCATTAATTCCACAGCAGGGATTTTGACAAATATTACAGCTGAGCTTCAGGCTACGAGGCTCGTTGCTTTACAAAACAGGATGGTGTTAGACTTCATCATTACTGACTGGGGAGGGGCCTGTCGCGTCATTGGCAGCAGTTGTTGTGTATACATCCCAGACCACGCCCCTAAGATAGATAGATAGAAATTTTATTGCACAATTAATTAAAATCATTGCAATCGCTAATAATGAGGTACAGATTAAAGTGCATGAGTATCAATATTAAAAAGTTTTTAGGCATTTGCATTAAAAAGATTAAAACTAATGATGGTGGATTGAGCTTTATAGTTATGGGTTTTTCAAGGTCAAAATGTCCTTTGCGGCCATCAGGAATTTCATAAAGCGCGCCGACAACTGTACTGAATCACCCTTCAAACATTCAACCAGGGTGTCCTGACATGTCTGAATATTAAAAATGCGCCAGATGGGTCGAAGCCAATAAATTCTTAATGTACTAATGTATATGCTGCCATCCAGAAGTTACATAGGCTCGCATCTGACATCTACCAAGAAAATAGTACATGGTCTCTCTCTGGATGGTTCTGGGGTCTATTCGCGTCCTGGGGTTGGAAGATTCTTATCTTCCTAGTTGCAATTGCTGGTGTAATTTTCACCTGTTGCTTGTGCATACATTGTCTTCCTGCTTGCTGTGCTTACTGTGTAAAAACACTAACACCCAAACAGAAGGTTCCAGTACATGACCCTAAGACAACGGCCATGATGATACAGGTTATCCAAGACCTAATGACGAAGGCATTTTTGAATATTGATAATGCGTGTATTAACATGTAGCAGTAGTTTTCATGATATGCAAGGAGTTATTTGCTTTTTGACAGTAACAAAATGTGTTAGCAAATGTTAAAAGGAGGGTCTGTTGGAATGGAAAATGTTTTTGGTCGACTTCTCTTCACATTGTACGATTTAAGTTAGCATTTGCGGCACCATTTTGTATTCAGCCGCCATTTTGCACCATGATCGAAACTTAAACTTCTGTCTCATTCTTTTGCCTCAGCAGAAAGCAGTCTCAATATTTTCTGTTCTTATATTTCTCCAAGGTTGAGCTTCGCTGGACTAATGAATAGACTGTTTTGTCATTACATACCTTTCCCCTTAGATAGGCCTGCTCCCACCCTTAGAGTGGCGGGCACGGGCAGAGTAACCTTGAAACTGAGATAGCATGTACCCAGTCTCAGGATTGCATCTCATCCTTCTGTGTCTCCTTTGTTCACCGGCTAGTAACTGGAAAATTCCAGTCTGGGCGTGTCCTTAGGGGTACTGGAAATGTATGTCATGTATTACCATGTTGGTGGGGGTCAGTCCCTCTGCAGCAATCCAAAGAGGCTGGTCAGACTGGACTCCGCTCGAGTGTATGACTAATAAATAACTTTGGTTTGTATTCTCTGCTGTCTGACCGACTCTTCATTTGTTTGGACGGCCAAGAGGTGGTCATGAGTGACCCGGGTGACCCTAATCAGGTCCCTTCCTTCATTCTGCGTCCCTGTTGCTTCTTTCTGCACTTCTTTTGCTTCTTTCTGTGCCTCTCTTGCTTCTTTCTGCACCCCTCTTGCCTCTTTCTGTACCCCTCTTCCCTCTTTCTGCCCCTTTCTTGCTTCTTTCTGCACCCCTGTTGTCTCTTTCTGCACTCGTCTTCCCTCTTTCTGCACCTCTCTTGCCATTTTCTGCACCCCTCTTTTCTCTTTTTTCACCTCTGTTGCTTCTTTCTGCACTTCTCTTGCTTCTTTCTGCACCTCTCTTGCTTCTTTCTGCATACTTCTTCCCTTTCTCTGAACTCTCTTGCCTCTTTCTGCACCTCTCTTGCCTCTTTCTGCACCTCTGTTGCTTCTTTCTGCACTTCTCATGCCTCTTTCTGCACCACTTTTCCCTCTTTCTGCACCTCTCTTGCCTCTTTCTGCTTCTCACTTGCCTCTTTCTGCACTTCTCTTGCTTCTTTCTACACCTCTGTTGCTTCTTTCAGCAATTCTCTTGCCTCTTTCTGAACTTCTCTTGCCTGTTTCTGCACCCCTCTTGCCTCTTTCTGTACCTCTCTTGCCTCTGTCTGCACGCCTGTTCCCTCTTTCTGCTCCTCTTTTGCCTGTTCCTGCAACTCTCTTGCCTCTTTCTGCATTTCTCTTGCCTCCTTCTGGACCTGTGTTGCTTCTTTCTGCAATTCTCTTGCCTCTTTCTGCACTTCTCTAGCCTCTTTCTGTACCCCTGTTGCTTCTTTCTGCACTTCTCTTGCTTCTTTCTGTACCTCTCTTGCTTCTTTCTGCACCCCTCTTGCCTCTTTCTGCACTTCTCTAGCTTCTTTCTGCACTTCTCTTGCTTCTTTCTGCACCTCTCTTGCTTCTTTCTGTACCCTTCTTCCCTTTCTCTGCACCTCTCTTGCCTTTCTGCACCTCTGTTGCTTCTTTCTGTACTTCTCATGCCTCTTTCTGCACCACTCTTCCCTCTTTCTGCACCTCTCTTGCCTCTTTCTGCACCTCTCTTGCTTCTTTCAGCAATTCTCTTGCCTCTTGACACCTTTTGCCGCGTGTCTAAAGAATGTAATACAAACAAGTGAATCTGATATGGCCTGCGATCCAGGAAGTAGGGATAAGATTTGGACTTAATTGCTGGAATGGAGAGAAAAAACAAGTGGGTCCAATGATTAAGTCAAATATGCCGGCGGCTCTGGTATCTCCAGAAATCTATATTTGGTCTCCGGAGGGAAATGGAGATGGGAACAGAAACGGCATTTCTCTTAAGGGGTACTCCTTCCTCTCTCTGATGGCCTTCACACCTAGTATAGAGAGATAGGAAGAGTCTCAACAAGAGAGTTGGCAAAATGAGGACACAAAAAAAAAAATCTCTTGCCTCTTTCTGAACTTCTCTTGCCTGTTTCTGCACCTCTCTTGCCTCTTTCTGCACCTAACTTGCCTCTTTGTGCACTTCTCTTGCTTCTTTCTACACCTCTGTTGCTTCTTTCATCACTTCTCTTGCCTCTTTCTGCACTTCTCTGCCTGTTTCTTCACCTCTCTTGCCTGTTTCTGCACCTCTGCTGTCTTTTTCTGCACCTCTTTTGCCTGTTTCTGCAACGCCCTTGCCTCTTTCTGCAGTTCTCTTGCTTACTTCTGCACCAATGTTGCTTCTATTTGCACTTCTCTTGCCTCTTTCTGCACCCCTCTAGCCTCTTTCTGCATCCCTGTTGCTTCTTTCTGCACTTCTCTTGCTTCTTTCTGTACCTGTCTTGCTTCTTTCTGCATATCTCTTGCCTCTTTCTGCACCTCTTCTGCCTCTTTCTGCACTTCTCTTGCCTCTTTCTGCACCTCTCATGCTTCTTTCTGCACTTCTCTTGCTTCTTTCTGCACCTTTCTTGCTTCTTTCTGCCCCCCTGTTGCCTCTTTCTGCACTCAGCTTCCCTCTTTCTACACCTCTGTTGCCTCTTTCTGCACTCTCTTGCCTCTTTCTGCACCTCTATTGCTTCTTTCTGCACTTCTCTTGCTTCTTTCTGCACCTCTCTTGCTTCTTTCTGCACACTTCTTTCCTTTCTCTGCACCTCTCTTGCCTCTTTCTGCACCTCTCCTGCCTCTTTCTGCACCTCTGTTGCTTCTTTCTGCACTTCTCATGCCTCTTTCTGCACCACTCTTCCGTCTTTCTGCACCTCTCTTGCCTCTTTCTGCTTCTCACTTGCCTCTTTCTGCACTTCTCTTGCTTCTTTCTACACCTCTGTTGCTTCTTTCAGCAATTCTCTTGCCTCTTTCTGAACTTCTCTTGCCTGTTTCTGCACCCCTCTTGCCTCTTTCTGTACCTCTCTTGCCTCTGTCTGCACGCCTGTTCACTCTTTCTGCTCCTCTTTTGCCTGTTTCTGCAACTCTCTTGCCTCTTTCTGCATTTCTCTTGCCTCCTTCTGCACCTGTGTTGCTTCTTTCTGCAATTCTCTTGCCTCTTTCTGCACTCCTCTAGCCTCTTTCTGTACCCCTGTTGCTTCTTTCTGCACTTCTCTTGCTTCTTTCTGTACCTCTCTTGCTTCTTTCTGCACCCCTCTTGCCTCTTTCTGCACTTCTCTAGCTTCTTTCTGCACTTCTCTTGCTTCTTTCTGTACCTCTCTTGCTTCTTTCTGCACCCTTCTTCCCTTTCTCTGCACCTCTCTTGCCTTTCTGCACCTCTGTTGCTTCTTTCTGCACTTCTCATGCCTCTTTCTGCACCACTCTTCCCTCTTTCTGCACCTCTCTTGCCTCTTTCTGCACCTCACTTGTCTCTTTCTGCACTTCTCTTGCTTCTTTCTACACCTCTGTTGCTTCTTTCAGCAATTCTCTTGCCTCTTGACACCTTTTGCCGCGTGTCTAAAGAATGTTATACAAACAAGTGAATCTGATATGGCCTGCGATCCAGGAAGTAGGGATAAGATTTGGACTTAATTGCTGGAATGGAGAGAAAAAACAAGTGGGTCCAATGATTAAGTCAAATATGCCGGCGGCTCTGGTATCTCCAGAAATCTATATTTGGTCTCCGGAGGGAAATGGAGATGGGAACAGAAACGGCATTTCTCTTAAGGGGTACTCTTTCCTCTCTCTGATGGCCTTCACACCTAGTCTAGAGAGATAGGAAGAGTCTCAACAAGAGAGTTGGCAAAATGAGGACACAAAAAAAAAATCTCTTGCCTCTTTCTGAACTTCTCTTGCCTGTTTCTGCACCTCTCTTGCCTCTTTCTGCACCTAACTTGCCTCTTTGTGCACTTCTCTTGCTTCTTTCTACACCTCTGTTGCTTCTTTCAGCACTTCTCTTGCCTCTCTCTGCACCCCTCTAGCCTCTTTCTGCATCCCTGTTGCTTCTTTCTGCACTTCTCTTGCTTCTTTCTGTACCTGTCTTGCTTCTTTCTGCACCTCTCTTGTCTCTTTCTGCACCCCTCTTCCTTCTTTCTGCATATCTCTTGCCTCTTTCTGCACCTCTTCTGCCTCTTTCTGCACTTCTCTTGCCTCTTTCTGCACCTCTCATACTTCTTTCTGCACTTCTCTTGCTTCTTTCTGCACCTTTCTTGCTTCTTTCTGCCCCCCTGTTGCCTCTTTCTGCACTCAGCTTCCCTCTTTCTACACCTCTGTTGCCTCTTTCTGCACTCTCTTGCCTCTTTCTGCACCTCTATTGCTTCTTTCTCCAATTCTCTTGCTTCTTTCTGCACCTCTATTGCTTCTTTCTCCAATTCTCTTGCTTCTTTCTGCACCTCTCCTACTTCTTTCTGCACCCTTCTTCCCTTTTTCTGCACCTCTCTTGCCTCTTTCTGTACCTCTGTTGCTTTCTTCTGCACCTCTCTTGCCTCTTTCTGCACCCCTCTTCCCTCTTTCTGGACCTCTCTTGCCTCTCTCTGCACCTCACTTGCCTCTTTCTGCACTTCTCTTGCTTCTTTCTACACCTCTGTTGCTTCTTCGGCAATTTTCTTGCTTCTTTCTGCACTTCTCTTGCTTCTTTCTGCACCTCTCCTGCTTCTTTCTGCACCCTTCTTCCCTTTTTCTGCACCTCTCTTGCCTCTTTCTGTACCTCTGTTGCTTCTTTCTGCACTTCTCTTGCCTCTTTCTGCACCCCTATTCCTTCCTTCTGGACCTCTCTTCCCTCTTTCTGCAATTCTCTTGCCTTTTTCTACACCTCTCTTGCCTCTTTCTGCACCTCACTTGCCTCTTTCTGCACTTCTCTTGCTTTTTTCTACACCTCTGTTGCCTCTTTCTGAACCCCTCTTCCCTCTTTCTGCACCTCTCTTGCCTGTTTCTGCAACTCTTACCTCTTTCTGCACCTCCGTTGCGTCTTTCTGCACTTCTATTGCCTCTTTCTGCACCTCTCTTGCCTCCTTCTGCACCTGCTTTGCCTTTTTCTGCAGTTCTCTTGCCTCTTTCTGCACCTCTTTTGCTCCTTTCTGCACTTCTCTTGCCTCTTTCTGCACCCCTCCTGCCTGTTTCTGCACCTCTGTTGGTTCTTTCTGCACTGCTCTTGCTTCTTTCTGCACCTCTCTTGCAAATTTCTGCACCCCTCTTGCCTATTTCTGCACCCCTCTTCCCTCTTTCTGCACCTCTCATGCCTCTGTCTGTGCTCCTGTTTCCTCTTTAGGCACATCTTTTGCCTGTTTCTGCAACTCTCTTGCCTCTTTCTGCAGTTCTCTTGTCTCCTTCTGCACATCTGTTGCTTCTTTGTGCACTTCTCTTGCCTCTTTCTGCACCCCTCTAGCCTCTTTCTGCACCCCTCTTGCCTCTTTCTGCAGTTCTCTTGCTTCTTTCTGCACCCCTCTTGCTTCTTTCTGCACCCCTCTTCCCTCTTTATGCACCTCTCTTGCCTCTTTCTGCACTTCTGTTGCCTCTTTCTGCACCTCTGTTGCTTCTTTTTGCACTTCTCCTGCTTCTTTCTGCACCTCTCTTGCTTCTTTCTGAAACCCTGTTGCCTCTTTCTGCACTCGTCTTCCCTCTTTCTGCACCTCTCTTGTTTCTTTCTGCACCCCTTCTGCCTCTTTCTGCAACTCTCTTGCTTATTTCTGCACTTCTCTTTCTTCTTTCTGCACCTCTCTTGCTTCTTTCTGCACCCTTCGTCCCTTTTTCTGCACCTCTCTTGCCTCTTTCTGCACCTCTCTTGCCCCTTTTTCTGCACCTCACTTGCCTCTTTCTGCACTTCTCTTGCTTCTTTTTACACCTCTGTTGTTTCTTCGGCAATTTTCTTGCTACTTTCTGCACTTCTCTTGCTTCTTTCTGCACCTCTCCTGCTTCTTTCTGCACCCTTCCTCCCTTTTTCTGCACCTCTCTTGCCTCTTTCTGTACCCCTGTTGCTTCTTTCTGCACTTCTCTTGCCTCTTTCTGCACCCCTATTCCCTCTTTCTGGACCTCTCTTGCCTCTTTCTGCAGTTCTCTTACCTCTTTCTACACCTCTCTTGCCTCTTTCTGTACCTCACTTGCCTCTTTCTGCACTTATCTTGCTTCTTTCTACACCTCTGTTGCTTCTTCAGCAATTCTCTTTCCCCTTTCTGCACTTCTCTTGCCTGTTTCTGCACCTCTGTTGCCTCTTTCTGCACCTCTGTTGCCTCTTTCTGAACCCCTCTTCCCTCTTTCTGCACCTCTCATGCCTGTTTCTGCAACTCTTACCTCTTTCTGCACCTCTGTTGCTTCTTTCTGCACTTCTATTGCCTCTTTCTGCACTTCTATTGCCTCTTTCTGCACCTCTCTTGCCTCCATATGCACTTCTCTTGCCTCTTTGTGCACCCCTCCTGCCTGTTTCTGCACCTCTGTTGGTTCTTTCTGCACTGCTCTTGCTTCTTTCTGCACCTCTCTTACAAATTTCTGCACCCCTCTTGCCTCTTTCTGCACCCCTCTTCCCTCTTTCTGCACCTCTCCTGCCTCTGTCTGCACTCCTGTTTCCTCTTTAGGCACATCTTTTGCCTGTTTCTGCAACTCTCATGCCTCTTTCTGCAGTTCTCTTGTCTCCTTCTGCACATCTGTTGCTTCTTTCTGCACTTCTCTTGCCTCTTTCTGCACCCCTCTAGCCTCTTTCTGTACCCCTGTTGCTTCTTTCTGCAGTTCTCTTGCTTCTTTCTGTACCCCTCTTGCTTCTTTCTACACCCTTCTTGCCCATTTCTGCACCCCTCTTACCTTTTTATGCACCTCTCTTGCCTCTTTCTGCACTTCTCTTGCTTCTTTCTGCACCTCTGTTGCATCTTTTGCACTTCTGCTTGTTTCTGCACCTCTCTTGCTTCTTTCTGCACCCCTGTTGCCTCTTTCTGCACTCGTCTTCCCTCCTTCTGCACTTCTCTTGCTTCTTTCTGCACCCCTTCTGCAACTCTCTTGCTTCTTTCTGCACTTCTCTTTCTTCTTTCTGCACCTCTCTTGCTTCTTTCTGCACCCTTCTTCCCTTTTCCGGCACCTCTCATGCCTCTTTCTGCACCTCTCTTGCCTCTTTCTGCACCTCTCTTGCCTCTTTCTCCACTTCTCTTGCCTCTTTCTGCACCTCTGTTGCATCTTTATGCACTTCTCTTGCTTCTTTCTGCACCTCTCTTGCTTCTTTCTGCACCCCTGTTGCCTCTTTCTGCAGTCGTCTTCCCTCTTTCTGCACCTCTCTTGACTCTTTCTGCACTTCTCTCACCTGTTTCTGCACCTCTGTTGCCTCTTTCTGCACCTCTGTTGCCTCTGTCTGCACCTCACTTGCTTCTTTCTGCACCCCTCTTGCCTCTTTCTGAACCCCTCTTTCCTCTTTCTTCACCCCTCTTGCCTGTTTCTGCAACTCTCTTACCTCTTTCTGCACCTCTGTTGCTTCTTTCTGCACTTCTCTTGCCTCTTTCTGCACCTCTCCTGCTTCTTTCTGCACCCTTCTTCCCTTTTTCTGCACCTCTCTTGCCTCTTTCTGTACCTCTGTTGCTTCCTTCTGCACTTCTCTTGCCTCTTTCTGCACCCCTCTTCCCTCTTTCTGCACCTCTCTTGCCTCTTTATGCAGTTCTCTTTCCTCTTTCTGCACCTCTCTTGCCTCTTTCTGCACCTCACTTGCCTGTTGCTGCACTTCTCTTGCTTCTTTCTACACCTATGTTGCTTCTTCAGCAATTCTCTTGCTTCTTTCTGCACTTCTCTTGCTTCTTTCTGCACCTCTCCTGCTTCTTTCTGCACCCTTCTTCCCTTTTTCTGCACCTCTCATGCCTCTTTCTGCACCTCTCTTGCCTCTTTCTGCACCTCTGTTGCTTCTTTCTATACTTCTCTTGTCTCTTTCTGCACCTTTGTTGGTTCTTTCTGCACTTCTCTTGCTTCTTTCTTTACCTCTCTTGCTTCTTTCTGCTCCCCTCTTGCCTCTTACTGCACCTCTCTTCCCTCTTTCTGCACCTCTCTTGCCTCTTTCTGCACCTCTCTTGCCTCTTTCTCCACTTCTCTTGCCTCTTTCTGCACCTCTGTTGCTTCTTTCTGCACTTCTCTTGCTTCTTTCTTCACCTCTCTTGCTTCTTTCTACACCACTGTTGCCTCTTTCTGCAGCCGTCTTCCTTCTTTCTGCACCTCTCTTGCCTCTTTCTGCAACTCTCTTGCTTCTTTCTGCACCTCTCTTGCTTCTTTCTGCACCCCTCCTGCCTGTCTCTGCACCTCTGTTGGTTCTTTCTGCACTGCTCTTGCTTCTTTCTGTACCTCTTACAAATTTCTGCACCCCTCTTGCCTCTTTCTGCACCCCTCTTCCCTCTTTCTGCACCTCTCTTGCCTCTGTCTGCGCTCCTGTTTCCTCTTCAGGCACATCTTTGGCCTGTTTCTGCAACTCTCTTACCTCTTTCTGCAGTTCTCTTGTCTCCTTCTGCACATCTGTTGCTTCTTTCTGCACTTCTCTTGCCTCTTTCTGCACCCCTCTAGCCTCTTTCTGCACCCCTGTTGCTTCTTTCTGCACTTCTCTTGCTTCTTTCTGCACCCTTCTTCCCCTTTTCTGCACCTCTCTTCCCTATTTCTGCACCTCCCTTGCCTCTTTATATACATCTTTTGCTTCTTCTGCACTTCTCTTGCCTCTTTCTGCACCCCTCTTGTCTCTTTCTGCACCTCTGTTGGTTCTTTCTGCACTTCTCCTGCTTCTTTCTGTACCTCTCTTGCTTCTTTCTGCACCCCTCTTGCCTCTTATTGTACCTCTCGTTCCTCTTTCTGCACCTCTCTTGCCTCTTTCTGCACCTCTGTGCCTTCATTCTGCACTTCTCTTGCTTCTTTTTTTGCACCTTTCTTGCTTCTTTCTGCATCCCTCTTGCCTCTTTCTGCAGCCCTCTTCCCTCTTTCTGCACCTCTCTTGCCTCTTTATGCACCTCTCTTGCCTCTTTCTGCACCCCTCTTCCCTCTTTCTGCACCTCTCTTGCCTCTTTCTGCAGTTCTCTCGCATCTGTCTGCTCATCTGCACTTCACTTGCTTCTTTCTGCACCTTTCTTGCTTCTTTCTGCACCCCTCTTGCCTCTTTCTGCAGCCCTCTTCCATCCTTCTGCACCTCTCTTACCTCATTGTGCACCTCTTGCCTCTTTCTTCAGCCCTCAACCCTCTCTCTGCACCTCTCTTGCCTCTTTCTGCAGTTCTCTTGCATCTGTCTGCACATCTGTTGCTTCTTTCTTCACTTCACTTGCTTTTTCCTTCACCTCTCTTGCTTCTTTCTGCAACCCTCTTGCCTCTTTCTGCACCTCTTTTGCTTCTTTCTGCACTTCTCTTGCTTCTTTCTGTACTTCTCTTGCTTCTTTCTGCACCCCTCTTGCCTCTTTCTGCACCCCTCTTCCCTCTTTCTGCACCTCTCTTGTTATTTTCTATACTTTTCTTGTTTCTTTCTGTACTTCTCTTGCCTCTTTCTGTATTCAAATGGGAAGTGCGCTGTGTCAAGTTTAAAGGTCTGCGTGCTCTCGTGACTGAGGTATATGTCTACTTGTACATGTATTCTCACATGTGTTATGCATCAGAAGATGGTAGCTTAAAAAGCTGGTAGCTTCTCCTATAGGTGGTCAAACTTTCTCAGTTCTGCTGTGTCATTCAGTTGCACAGGCAGACATGTCTTATGTATGTAGGTGTCATAGAGCCCCTGAAATATACTATTGAATACCCATGTGCCCTATAATATGAGCAAATAGAAATACATACACCTTGTTGTACACAAATTTACGGAGTATGCTGTTTGAAACACAGGTATTCAAGTATTTGTATGGTTTTTTTTGTAACATGTCACTAGGTAAAAGCACAGACACATGCATGTATACCTTCACAAACTTGGTGAGACTTACAACAGTGAAATGATTAGGATTGCTGTTTTATATTTGGTACGCCTAACATTCTGAGCAGTTGATGAATAGTGACCCTTGAAGAGAAAAGTGAGGTTTAAGACATCTTGGGAGAAGGATTAGTGATTAGGCTACTTTGTTTGAGTTTATGGAAAGGTACAGTCAAAGTAGGCCTCTTTCTGCACCTCTGTTGCTTCTTTCTGTACTTCTCTTGCTTCTTGCTCCACCTTTCTTCCTCTTTCTGGACTTCTGTTGCCTCGTTCTGTATTTTTCTTGCTTTTTTCTGCACCTCTCTTCCCTCTTTCTGCACTTCTCTTGCTTCTTTCTGCACCTTTCTTCCTCTTTCTGTACATGTTCTACCTATGTAGGCATAGTTAGAAATTAGCATTTAAAAAATCTTAGAAATTCACTGGAAAAACCACAGGTTTCAGGGACGTTATAGTTAGGGATTAGCATTTAAAAAACCTTAGAAATTCACTGGAAAAAACACAGGTTTCAGGGACGTTATAGTTAGGAATTGGCATTTAAAAAACCTTAGATATTCACTGAAAAAACAACAGGTTTCAGGGACATTATAGTTAGGCTAACATTTCACTCGTACAAAACCAGAGAAATTCAGCCATTATAGTTAGCTGAGCTAACTATAATTTGCGCCCCATCAATGCACTGCTGATGACGTCACATATCACATCACTCATGACATGGTCAGTAACATGACTGATGACATCTCAAATGACACCACTGATGACATCATCCACTTAATAGCAAAAACAACACAAGAGTGGAGCCAAAGGAAAATAACAAAGGCCAAGAGAGTCACTCAAGAGTGTAAAAGAACCCTCACTCACCAACCTGGTTGGTGACATGCTTCATCATTGGGTTCCCACCAGAGAGGCCGAATGCCTCTCTGGTGTGCTACAACGCCTGGTTACAGCGGAGCAGGTTGATTGTGACAGTGATAGTGCAAGGAAGTGAATCAAAGTGAATAGTTAAAATTGAATTTACCAAACCACAAGAATTATTTATTAGTGGCAAGGTAAGTCAAGGCTAAAAAACGTGAAGTGGACGGTAAACTGGGTAAATTGCCCAGTCACATCACTGGTGTAAAAAAGACATGGTCTACATGTTTCAGCCTCATAGATGCAACTTAGCGAGGCTTTCTTCAGGACCAAAAAGCCACGGCGGTATGTACACTCTAAGGTACACCCTAACCTGTGGCAGGAAAGTGTAACCGCATAACTTACGGTTTTCAGGAACACTTCAGAATTGCTGAAAGCGTTAATTCTAGATAACGTGGTAAAATATCACGTCATGGACCCAGGCGGGGAGCGAGGACTTGTAGTCACACTTACTCCAAAGTCAGACGCTCACAGAAACACCTAAGTTCACCCGGCAGCAGGATCCCGATGGTTCCGGGTGAACTTAGGTGTTTCTGTGAGCGTCAGACTTTGATTCACTTCATTGCACTGTCACTGTCACAATCAACCTGCTCCGCTGTAACCAGGCGTTGTAGCACACCAGAGAGGCATTCGGCCTCTCTGGTGGGAATCCAATGAGGAAGCATGTCACCAACCAGGTTGGTGAGTGAGGGTTCTTTTTACACTCTTGAGTGACTCTCTTGGCCTTTGTTATTTTCCTTTGGCTCCACTCTTGGGTTGTTTTTGCTATATTTCTAGGGGGTTTAAGAGTGGCTCCGTAATTCTACCCTCCCTCCCTTTTTGGTTATGAATCATCCACTTAATATCTGATGCACCTCCTCACACCCTAATATAACCTTTCATACACCCAGTCTAAAATACAGACTACCATTCTCGAAACCATAGACACACCAATACCAGTTAGTACATACCCACTCATTGATTCATAGGTCTGCACACACATCCACTCACTCATACACGCAGTCACTCATCAATACAGCCACTGATATATGCACTCACACACTGCCACTCACCCATAGAGTTACTCACACACCTAGTCAGTCACCCAAAGACTCAATCACACTGCCATTTACTCACCTATACAGTTATACACACACCACCTCACTTCTTCATACAGATACTAACACATACTTACTCTCTTCTACAATCACTGACACAAGGATACACTCATCCATACAGCCACTCTCACAATCACTCACTCTCACATATAGTCACTTATATACTCCAACACTCACATATACTGCCTTTCACATATGTAGTTACTCACACATATACCACTGAGACATTCATTCACTCACCAACACAGCCATACACACACTCACTCACCCATACAGCCCCTCGCAGATGCACTCATGAACCCATACACCCAGTGAATCACCCACTCACACATCCATGCAGGGAGTCACACATGTCCCCACTCACTCACACAGACACTCAGGCACCCATACAGGTTCTCAGACAACCAATCATTAACCCATATAGACACTCATGTAGCTACTCACCAACCCATGCAGCCACTTACACACCAACTGACAAACTGATACAGACAGTCACACAGACTAGTTATTCACCTATGCATTCACTAAGACACGTTTAATCACTCACTTATACAGTCACGCACCCAACAAATCATCCATACAGACACTCATACACCCATTCATTCTTCAATACACAGTGGCGTATATATATATATATATATATATATATATCATTCTTAAACTTTTTAGAAACACTCA
The DNA here is from genome assembly GCA_963921515.1 of Calotriton arnoldi. Taxonomy (NCBI): domain Eukaryota; kingdom Metazoa; phylum Chordata; class Amphibia; order Caudata; family Salamandridae; genus Calotriton; species Calotriton arnoldi. Next base: position 2,894,880 of record CAWUFW010000357.1, read on the forward strand.
CTTACTGGATGATGTCATGAGTGATGTCATTTGAGATGTCATCAGTGATGTCACTGACCATGTCATGAGTGATGTGTGATATGTGATGTCATCAGCAGTGCATTGCAGGGGCGCGAGTTATAGTTAGCTCAGCTAACTATAACGGCTGAATTTTTCTGGTTTTGTACGAGTGAAATGTCAGCCTAACTATAACGTCCCTGAAACCTGTGGTTTTTTCAGTGAATATATATATGTATATACCACCCTATATGCCACCGGCGATAGATGATACCTTTAAGGGATTGCAGCCAAGAAATGTGCTGGATTTTAAATGGTGATTTATAGAATTGCTTTCATCACAGCCTCCTAAATACCCACACTGAGTTCAATGCAAATCCTTGAAGGCAATTGTTTTCAGAGAGTTGGGCGAGCCAACAAATTGAGAGGGGGCCAAGGTAAGGTCTGGCTTGTCTCGTAAGAGCCCATGCTCGGGCTCAGCCATGAAAATTATTGGCACAAGTCATGCAACAAACATCAGTTAAAATATGATCAAATCCATTCATGATTTAAAAATGTGTATATAAAATGTGAAAGCTTTTCTCCTTAGTACTGCAGATTGTATTACTGCTTTCAGAAGTAAGTATTTAAACTGATGTTTTTAAACATGAAGTAGTAACCCTCCTGCTCCCCAGCCTGACCACAATGCCATTAGGAAACTAAGATTTGTCATTAGTCATCTGTACTCTACATGTGCTAGATTCTTTTTATAGATTGCGCAATATTACAGCCAGTGCTTGAAATGGAAAAATAGAAGTGCAGGTACCCTATACAAGAGTACCTGTTTACAGCGACGGCTCCTCTGGTAAGACTGAGGAGCGTTACCCCACTGCTCTCTCAGCAGTGCAAACATGAAAAATAAAATGATAATAAAACAATGTTATCATCATTTTATTTTTCATCCCGATAAGCCGAGTCTAGGGCGGTGCGGAGCCATCCTGATGGACGGCAGCAGGGAGGGCGAGTGGTGGGCACTAGAAGTGCGCACGTTGGTTTGGCCAGTTGTCTTAGGACTGCCAAACCAACATGTGCATTTAGATTTCTCCAACCCGGGCTGTGTTGCACAGCCGGGTGGAGAACAGGCACAGGCTCCCAGGCCCTAATTGAGCGCCAAACCAGTCTGCTCAGATAAATCCTGGTGCTTCTCTCATGCTGTGCAATACTATTACCAGAATGACAGCAGCGTCTGGATTGGCGTAGGCGAGCATTTGCACCAGGCCATGGACTGCTGGGAGTCAACAGGAGCAGAAGAGCACCAAGGCGGCGTCCGGCAGGCAAGTACTTTTATTTTTTTCTGTTTTTCCCTCCCCACGCTGCCCCGCCACATTTTCTTTAACAGCAGCCCCCACTGATTGAGAAGTGGCATTATAGCTACTCAGAAAAGTTACCCTTGCCTCAGGCAATCAAGAAGGAAACTCAACAGACCTTCTGAGTGTCCAGTCCTTGGCACTACTTTCCACCAGGATATAGCAAGCCCTAGCATCCGTTAGGTCTGCCACTCAGACTCCATTTATGAGGACCTCTTGAAAGTATTCTTAGTAATGATTTTGACCCTGAAAAGCTTCTCATCATCTCAGGGCAGCACACAAGCCTATTCTAGGCACATTGTTCACTGAAGGCTCCCCCTACGCTCTGCATCCCCACATTTATGGAGTACGGAAATGCCAACACCACCTATGGTTGACAGAAAGACAGTTTGTGCCCAGTGGGTGCCAGTCATTCCTCTTTAGTCTGATGCTAGCTTCCACCAGACATTCTTTTAATTAGGGAAGAGTATTTGTAAGCTATCCTTGAGGACCCCTGGAAAGGATTCTGGAGCCTCTATACCTAAAGCACCTTGGATATTCTCCTATGCCTTTGCATTTTTATACCTGGCAGCCATCTGTACATGCTGTTGCTTGTGTGTTAAGTCCTGGAATCATTCGTTAAAGGGATTCCAAAGGAACTGTTAATTTATCAAATTGAAAATGTCATTATTGTCCACTTTATTAACAATTCAGCTACTTATATGCACAGTTTACTGTAGCCTCACAAGTACATTAAGGCTTATTAGAAGTGTTCCTTTACCTCCACAAATATTGCTCTGGGGCCTTAGTGAATTAGCTCAAAACTACACCCTTCTTTGGAGCATGCACTGTACTTTTTTTCTTGAATTTAGGTGTGGGAAATCACATAATTCTGTCCTCACACAATAGGCATAATATTCATGAGAATTAGGTTCTTTACATATTAACTGAAGTGTGAGGTAAATGTATTTGCCATATGAACTGATGTACAATATGGCTAATGAGATACTGGTGTGTGATGTCAATGCACAATGCGAGTATGCACGACATGCAAGTCAGAAATGTTCTTTTATTTTCCTCTACCAAGGGAGTGGTTGGCAACTTGGAGATTCCTGATAAACAATGTGTTCTTTTTCCCTACACCGTGCTTTTGTTTTGCTTTTTTGCCTCATCTATTTCTACCCCCTTTCTCTACTGCTTTCATCGGCCTGTTGAAGATATTTTTTTATTTTTGTCCTTTTTTCATTTTTTTTTGTCTTTTGTGGCTTTTTTAAAGTTTTCAAATGTTTATTTTGACTAGTTTTTATTGTGTGTTTTTGTCAGCAGCAGCATAGCAGAGCAACAAGATCAAGGACAAACCTGCCGCTATTTTTTCATGCATTGTAGCATTTTCTCTACAGGGGAGGGGGTATCACTAATTTCTTTTGCTGTAAATACCTCCCCTGTATGTTAGAAGCAGACTGCAGACCTGGGAAGGGATGCTTTTCAAGGTAGAGGTGTGTCCATGAAGTGTGGGATGGGTAAAGCTTTGGATTTAGAGGTGGGTGTTGTAAACAAAGTTCAGAGGCTGTGGTGTAGGTTATAAGTAGCTTTATCACATCTTAATTTCATGTAGATAAGTAAAAAGCTAAGCTAAGCCAAGCCAAGCCCCACCAAGAGCAGCATCCTGCTGCTCAGCCCGTATCTCCAACTGACACTTCAATCCCACAAACACTCTCTACATTCTAGATGACCGCACACACTGAGCAGCAGGGACCTGGAACACTGGGGAGGATGTATTAAGATACAACACATCTACCCTCTTTATATATAAACAATAAAACTTACAATAGTAAATATCATAGTACGTAAGACAGTAATTGGGGAAACAATCCCATGACATTGGATACAATAATGAAGAAGAATGCATAAGATGGCAAGGGGCTACAATTGGAAATGACACACAACACATCCCCACCCCTAAGAAGCAACAGAAACTTCAAAACGACGAAGCACAAAATGTTCAACAACCACTTAATATCACCCCACCGAAGCAAACAGAAGATCAAACAGTACTCTCTGCGCGAAATTCAAAGCTCTAAAGTTCTAAAGGGTGAAAGATGGTAAATTACACAGAACATAAAAACGTCCCACAAATAAACAGTGCCAGACAGAAGATAACCGGAAACCCGAAACTTGAACACAACTACCCGTTAATCTCACACCACATACACTCTGACTGGACCAGCCCGTACCCACCACAACTCAACCAGATACAGGAACAGGTTTCTTTCACACTGTAGTGCATTGGATGTACACATACCCATATCACCTTGCACTTATAAGGAACCAAAAGTTTACCTACCCTCTACTACATAGGGAAGTAACAAGGTACTCCCTTAAACCTTGGGCTAAACTATCTATCACTCTACACCTAAAAGATAACTACCCACCAGGATAAACAAATGCCCCTACACCCTTAACCCCTTAGGAAGGATGGAACCTTGGACTAAACCAATGCCCCTTCATCCTTAACCTCTTAGGAAGGGTGGAACCATGGGTTTAACAAATGCCCCTTCACCCTTAACCCCTTAGGAAAGGTGGACCCCTTAGGAAGGGTGGAACCATGGGCTTGACAAATGCCCCTTCACCCATAACCCCTTAGGAAGGGTAGAACCTTGGGCTAAACAAATTCACCATCACTCTTAACCCCTTTGAGAAGTTTGTTACCTTGGGCTTAACACATGCCCCTAAACAATTAACACCATAGGAAGGATGGTCTAAACATGGTCTCATTTCAGGACCAACCTATCACTCAACACCCCCCTTATTCATACACAACAGGATCAGGGTAAATACATGACACTAACATGTCACAATCGCACATCCAACTCCAGCATACAGCATACAGCCTCATAAAGCATTCTACAATTCAACATGGCTTTGAAACTTTAACACATCATACACAGCGCAAAATACACAAGCAGGAATTCAAAAATGGTATTGACAAAACTTCTACAATTGCACCCCATGTACCTGGTGAGCGATTTCTCACCCGAACATCACAACTACCGGATCTTATGTTGTGGTGAGCAACGTCTCATCCAACTGAGTAAAGTCAGAACAATTCAGTTGCATCAGGCTGGCTCAGGTTACCTACAGTTCAATTGCCAGTGTGGTCCTACATTCCAGTAAACTCACACAGAGTCGAAATAACATAAGCTTGGGGAGGAATGAAACTGTCACTTTGCTTACAATTTCAATGCAATGTCTTCTATTTCACCGAACTTTCCGAACTTCAGGGTTTAAGCCTTACATTCGCCTCACAATAGCAGTCACAGGGATTCCTAGGGCCCCAGTGCGCTTTAAAGGCTTCATTCCCTTTCATGCTCGCACAGGTTCCAAGCAGGCCCGGCTCCAGGAATTTTTATTTGGGTGGGCCAAGGATGCATTCGGGTGGGCCACTGCGGGCCCGATTTGTCACTTATATGTCTAGCCAGGCCTGCTTCAGGGCCCTCCTTTATCTCTCCTTAGTCTTTCAAGGGCCCAATAAAAGGCATTCTTTTCTTTCCAAACCTCTTTCTAAATGCTATCACTCTCAAAAAGTGTTTTTTTCCATGTAAAGTTCCTTTGATGGGAAGAGGAGGTTTCTGAGGTGAGAGTATCAGGCAAGTGACACTTCTCGGACTCTCACTCCTGACCTCCTCCTCGGATTCCCTCACTGCCACCCTCCACCAGTGCCCCTCATCTCTCCGTAGCCCCCCTCCATTGACCTCCTCCTCGGATTCTCTCACTGCCACCCTCCACCAGCGCCCCTCATCTCTCTGTAGCCCCCCCCTCTATTGACCTCTTTCTCGGACTCCCTCACTACCTCCCTCCACCAGCGCCCCTCATCTCTCCGTAGCCCCCCTATTTACCTCCTTCTCAGACTCCCTCACTGCCACCCTCCACCAGCGCCCCTCATCTCTCCGTAGCCCCCCCTATTGACCTCCTCCTCGGATTCCCTCACTGCCACCCTCCTCCAGCGCCCCTCATCTCTCTGTAGCCCCTCCCCCTATTGACCTCCTTCTCGGACACCCTCACTACCACCCTCCACCAGTGCCCCTCATCTCTCCGTAGCCACTCTCTCTTATGCATTTCATTTGTTGTATAGCGCTACTCACATCAGTGTAGGGTGTCACAGTACTTTACATCATGCACACATTATACAGAGACAATCAATCATGCAAGTATGTAAATCTATCTACAGGGAATGTCACATAAGCCAATGAGGATTACAAGGTGTAGGAATCACGTGCCATCCATAATGGTGGGCAGTATATTTTAAGAGTGTTGGTCTGGAGAAGCAAAAACTCAGGATTTAAAGCATACCCCAGTGGTTAGGGGTTGGCTTTACTGATAAAAATGTATATCTGCCCAAACAAATTCTTTTTAGCAACATTAGAATAATGAAAGACTGGGAAAGTTCTAACTATATTACAACACAAAAAAAAGTAAAAATCTAAGTTCTAACTATATCATTCAGGTTTGCATGCAGCTCTTTGATGACAGTTCATAGGTCACTGTCCTATGATAGGATTGTAACTTCTGAACTACAAGTAACACAAGAATCTCTGTGACAAAGGCAGTAATCCAATGAGGCATCCACATAAAAGACAGTTTATCTGCATTTCAAAACTACCAACAAAGGATTGGGAGGATCAATAATCACCAGTAATCTGGACATTTTTATTGTTGTCTTACATCCGTGGCAGAGCTGGCCTTGATAATGATAAAAACGGTTTAAATAAAGCATGCAGGAAGTATGTGTCTTGCTGGGCCTTCCCTGATGATCTTAAAAAGAAGAACAAATAGCCAGACATTCTCTCACCTGCTCGGTTCCTCGTCACAGCCCGTCCTGATAAGCAGCTGCAGAGGCCATGAAAGGTGAATCCGGAGAAATAAACTTTCTTTCTCCAGCGTGGAAAGAAAAGGAAATATCCACACAGCAGAACGGTTAAGGTTACCCGGTGCCAAAGAGAGTATTTGTCCCCTTTGATATGCCCCTATTTTACCTGCACGAGTGGGCGGGGACACAGCACACCTTTCTAAAAGGAGATGCGTGATTGGGGGTGCCTATGAGAAAGAGCCCAGGCCCAATCACGCAACTCCCAGAAAAGGAAGAAAAACAACTTCGGAGGAACGTTTTCAATGAAAGTGACCATTTACTACTGGCCTTCGTGACGTCACTGCCAGGGCCAAGGCTCATGCTTGGGTGGGCCAGGCCCATGTTTGGGTGGGCCTGGCCCACCCGCTAGAAGTGGGCCTGGTTCCGAGGCACGCTGAATTCATCTTCCTGTTCCTCTTTAGATGCAGCAGTGCGCATACAAGCCATGTAATAGTGCTGTACTCCTACCTCACTTTCCACCACAGATGAAAGACGAGCCTCATACGCGCATGAGCTGTCCGAGTCACCACAAGAGCTGCACTCCTTCTCATGTGAGCTGTTTGTGCAATTATGCACGCTCACCCCTGGTGCTCGATACTGGTCAGCGCAAGCAATTCTGTTGCTGAGACCCTCCTACCACAGTGCGGGCACCTCAGATCCCCAGCACGGCCCACTCCATGCGCACTGGAACTCTCCTCCTCCCAATGCCAGAACGCCGTCCGCGAGCCCTCGCACACACCTTCAACAACGGCAAGGCTCCAAGCACCGCTGAAGTTTACTTTTCAAACTACTGCTAGCAAATGTCTTTTACCTTTATTCTTCCTGGATCCACCAGTTCACTCCAGAACAAATGCCATCAGTTCCTTTACCTCAAACGCTGCATGTAGACTCCATTACGGCACGCCAAAGTGACAGTCCCTTTGATGAATTAAATAACTTTGTGTATTCAATGTAAATCAGGGCTGTCAACTTCATTCCTAATTAGCACATGTTGCAAAACGCTGCGCTGCTGTGAGTTCCTGGCTATTAAACACTGCAGGTTTCTGTAAAGTAAGCCCTGCCAAATTCCACATTAGTACAACGCAGCAAGTTCATTTAAATGTTACCAGTTCCTCCAAACTACACGCTGTAGTTTGATGCAGCCGCAATTTCATTCAGATGCCCACCTGTTCAAATGCCCTGGCTTGCAGGCTGTCTGGTGTAAATAGACACTGGTGGGGCTACCAGGCGCATTACTTCCATACGGGCTTCAATCACTTTTATTTGTAATCCTCTTAGTTTCTTCAGTAGTTTCTTCCTAAGTTTCCTTTAAGTTTTTCAGTAATTACTTCACCTTGCAGCTAACGTGTAGTTTCTCTCCTAGATCGTCGCCACTGTTGTAATCAAACTTCAGAGGCCTTGATGTAGATTATAAGCAGGTTTATTAGATCTTGGTTTCATGCAAATAAGTAGAAAGCTAAGCTAAGCCAAGCCCCACCAAGAGCAGCATCCTGATACTCAGCCCATATCTCCAACTGACACTCCAATCCTACATTCTAGATGATCAAACACACCGGCTGAGCAGCAAGAACCTGGAACACAGGGGAGAATGTATTAAGATTAACAGTGTGTTTGCTGTGAACCTCCTTCTAAAGAAAAATAGATAAACAATGAAGGCAAAGCCACAAGCAAAAGGGCAGATTGTGTGGAGGCAAGTCCGAGTGGACGAACTATAAGGGAGAAAAGAGTCAATACAAGTAAGAGATGTTGCCAGGCACAGAGTCATGTTCGCAATGATGTGTTCGACCTACTTCAAGACGAGTCTCCGGATGTGCTTTTTCTGACAGAAACATGGCTGTCAGCTGACACGATGGTCGAACCAGGTCTGGCGCTCCCCACAGGCTATAGCATTACCACTCTTAATCGAGAGACAAGAGGAGGCGGTGTGGCAGTTGTCTGCAAATCATACTACACCTGCACACTGGTTAAGGAAGATGTAGCGGGTTGTGAGTGCGGCCGATTTGGGATCTCTTTTAATTCTAATTTTACCTTGACAGGCTTATTAGTATATCGCACCCTGGGCCCTTCTAAGGAAGGGAGGACCGCGCTGGCAGATCTTGCAGGCACTCTGGTAGTGAGGTATGCCAACTTCTTGGTCATTGGTGATTTAAACCTACACCTTGACAATCCTCATGATTCAGAGGCGGCCAACTTTTCCGCGGTTCTAGCGGCCTGCCAGCTGCTACAACTGGTTCACGGTTCCACTCACTCTGCTGGCCATTTACTTGATCCAGTCTTCTCTAACCTTCCGGGTCTCTTTGTTCTAACTCCCACTCCGCTATGCTGGACTGATCATTACTTGATCTCTATGAAGCTCCCTGGGATGGTGTCCTCCCGAAAGTCCTATCAGAATTGCACGCTTCGCCGTCCCTGGCATAAATTAAACTTCGACCAGCTTAGCACCACTCTCTCATCAAGTATGCCCAGCTGGCCAGATGACCCAGACTCGGCCAGTGATGTTTTTTCTGACTAGCTAAGGCTTCCGTTGGATGCTATGATTCCGGCCAAACGGTCGAAATGTCGAAGCACCAAGTCCAACCCCTGGTACAACGGCAACCTCTCCATCATGCGTAAAGCGTGCAAACGGCTGGAACGGGAGTGGAGGCGAGATTTTGATCTCACTCTGAAAGGTCGTTATCAATCAGCCATTAAAAAATATCACAGGGCTGTTCAGAAAGCACGGGCTACTTACTTCTCGGAGGAGATTAGAAACAGTAAGAATCCCACCAAGAAGATATTTTCCATTATCACAAACCTTAAAAACGCTGGGGCACCTATGGCGCCCGCAGTCAAGTCTAATGAGCAATGTGAGGACCTAGCCACCTTTTTCATAAATAAAGTGGACAACATCTACAAAACCTTTCCCTTGATGGCTATGGGCGTCGACCCCGAGGAATCATCCTCTTCCGCCCACATATTAGCCACTTTTCCACCTATTACTGAAGAAGCACTTACTACACTTTGCAGGAAGATTAAATCTGGCTCTCCAACTGACCCTATGAAGCCGGAACATCTGATGAGATTACTACCTGTATTACTCACACCGCTGGGCCAGGTCATTAACTTGTCATTGGCCAGGGCCACTGTCCCTAGGTTATGGAAGCAGGCCGTTGTAGTGCCGCTACTAAAGCAGCCCACGTTAGACTCGACAAAACTGGAGAACTTTCGCCCTATCTCCTTGTTGCCTTGGATCTCTAAAATCTCTGAAGCATATGTCAATTCCATCCTGTCTGGCTATCTGGAGGAAAATCACATTCTGGACTCCTCTCAGTGTGGCTTTCGCCGCGGCCTTAGCACAGAATCAGCCCTCCTAGCTGTGACTGAACATCTGAGAGCAGCACTGGATGAGGGACGGACCTCGGCACTGATCCTACTGGATCTCAGTGCCGCATTCGATACGGTCTCGCACCAGATTCTGATTCAAAGACTGAAGGAGGCCGGCATCGTGGGCACTGCCCTGGCTTGGCTCACCTCCTTTCTTTTAGATAGGTCCTTCCAAGTATCAGCTCCCCCTTTTTCATCTAGGGTGTATCCCATCAAACAGGGGGTCCCGCAGGGCTCTGCGCTAAGCCCTACACTTTTTAACTTGTATGTTCAGCCGTTGGCCGCATTAGACAAGAGGAGAGGGCTGACGATCGTGTCATATGCAGATGACACCCAACTTGTAGTCGCCCTCTCCAATGACTGTCAAAATGATGCAGCCAAGTTTCAAAGTGGCTTGGCTGACGTAGCAGAGTGGATGACTGCCAATTGTCTACAGCTCAACACCAGCAAGACTGAGGTCCTGCTGGTAGGGAAGGATCCTGAGCTATGGAGTGGACACTGGTGGCCCACCCTCCTGGGACCCGCTCCCACGCCTAAAAAGGTGGTGAAAAATCTGGGCGTATGGGTTGACTCGGCGCTGAGTTTCCAAGATCAAACTAAGAGGGTGGCGGCCAGGGTGTTTTGGCATTCTACGCAGTCTTAGACCCGTGTTGGGTTTCTTTGACCCCTCCATCCGGCAGACCATTGTGCAGGCAGCTGTGCTATCGAGACTGGATTATGCCAGCGTGCTCTATCTTGGGATCAATAAGACCGAGATCTCAAGACTGCAGAGGGTCCAAAACGTCGCCGCTAGAACTCTCCTTGCCATGCCTAGATGTTGCCCCACCTCCAGCACCATTCGGCGGCTACACTGGCTGCCAGTGGAGAGACGGGTGGAGTTTAAATCTCTCTGCTTTGCTTTTAAGATTCTGAAATCCCCCATCTCTGGTATACTATCTGGCTTGCTCTCCACCTATACTCCTACGCGACATCTGTGCCCTGCAGGCAAACAGCTGGTTTCTATACCACTAGTGAAGAGGACCCGTGCTGGTGGACGCTCATTTCGCGCTCTGGCTGCTAAGCTCTGGAATGGTCTCCCGGCCCATATCCGGAGCATGGACAATTATCTGGCTTTTCGAAAAGCACTAAAGACCCATCTGTTCCCTCATTAAGTTTTCTCCCCCTTTGTTAACCACTATGTCTCCTCTGGCCCTCTCTTTTCTCTCTTTTCAGGATGGATACTTGCTGTCAGTTGCTACTATGCTCAGCGCCGGGACGCCCCGTTGCTGGGGCAGCTGTGCGCTCTACAAGTCATCTTAACATAACATAACAATGGTGTTAATTAAATACGCTCTGGTTGTGATAACCGGGAAGTGACTCTGACACTAGTAAGTTCCTACCCTCCCCCTTCCCCACCAGTGGTTGGCAGCTGGCTGTTCTTTGGTGCCAATTTCCCTCCTACCATAGTCTTCGAACCCCAGCCCTGTCCCTATTGGGTAATTCTTTGGAGAAAGTTGATCCAATGACAAGCTCTTTTTCTATACGAGACACCGCATCTGCTCACTTCTGGGCTGAAATCCTGACAGTGTGTTGGTGCATCCGATGCTAAACTGGTGTTTCATGCTCCCTGCACCGGGTTCAACACCGATGAGTGGCTATTTTCGGCAGGAAGAGGGTCCTCCTGCGGCATCTCGACCTAGAGGTTAATGCGCTTGCTCGTAAGTCATATTTAGTATTGGTTGATTCAAAGTCTTTATAATAACCGAATGCAATTGCTTACCAAGTTGTGTGCGACCTGTCCGTTTTTTTCGACAGCACGCCCATGCCATTGTTAGGAGTGTGTGAAGTTGTTAACGCGTGCTTTACCACGTCATATAGCGTTCAATGTGTGAAGCTGGCGACGTTTAAAAGGCAATTAAAATGAGGCATCAAAAAAGTGCCTGTGCCACTATGTCAGTGGTTCTTCTGCCACTCAAAGCTACAAGAACACTGCTCGTCAGCTACAGGTCACAGCCTCCTTGAGTGGGGCCACCCACCTGATGCGCCTCCCACTTCCAATTCCCTTGGTGCTGGTCAGTTGTGTAAAGTATAATGATGGGGCCCCCTGCAAAATGTGAAGAGGGACCCCTGGATCTCAAATATCTCACAAATACTCATTGGCCTTGGGCGGAATGGGGCCCCTCTGAAAGGTTTGAGGGCCCCTAAATGGTTGTGGTCCCTGCACTGCAGGTGTGACGCCCCTGGTTCTGGTGTAATTTCAGCAGCAGGTAGTGAGTGGATGAGACGCATGCTGGTCAACCAGCTCTGGTGGTGGTGGCTGATGTGTCTCTCCATTGCCCCTCAGTGGACTACTGACATCCTTGAATGACAGCTGGAAAACGATTCCCTCCAGTCCATGCCCCACATGTACCAGAGTGGGTGACTGGAATTCAGGTTGCATTGATATTGGTTGAGGGGGGGGGGGGCTTGATACAATGTCTCCTCTTTAGTCAGCCATCTGTGCACCACTTTGAAGACCAAGTTTTGCAACTTAGGATACATTCATGTTGTATGATGTGCAAATGTAAGAGGAAGGGGGATGACCTAGTGGTAGCGTAACAATAGGGAGGAGAGGGTGTAATATGGGTATGGATATTGGCCTGAACCTGCTGATTTGAGTGACTATTTTAAATCTTATTACTGTGGTTGGAACAAAACTAATGATACAAATAATCAGTGCCTCAACCTTCCCTCCCTTTAGGGAGACCACATCCTGCGACAGGAGACGGTGTTGCAGCGGGGCCTACGGGAGGCAGCTTTTTGCCACTTCCATGTCTTTTATTTATAACTCAGACCTGTATGATTTTGTCACCAAGAGACGTTTTAAGGAAAGGGCAAAGTGGGCAATTGTCCAGGCCCCCCGCCTTCCAAGCCCCCCCTCCCCTTGAAAGTGAACTTTCTCTCTCTGACGTCTATCTATTTCTATATCTCAAACTCCATTCTTCTCTCTGCCTACCACTACCTCTGACGGTGCTTCTATTTGCTTGGTGTCATTTTAAGGATTTGGGGGTTTTGTGTGACTGTTTCTGAAAATTTGCTAGGAGTCATGCGGGGCTTGAATTAGTACGAAATGAGTAATGAAATTCGAAGTTGCTCTGAACAGGGACCCGCAAAACATGTCCTTAAGATGACACTGATGTCACCAGATTGTGAGCCTTAAACTGGACTGAACCGACTTGTTCTGTTTTCTTCAGTGCGCACTATAAATGGCTTCTTAAGCTGGTGAGGTGATCTCTTCTTTCCATACTGTACAAATTACGGCCCCTTGTTAACTGGCACCTTATTTTTGGATCATTGTGCCTTTCCTACTCAATTACAAGCAATTAATTTAATATGTCTTCATAATGTTTTTGGCAATGGGGATCCTTTGACACTATACCTTAATTCTGGTTTGACCATTCCCCTATGAGTTATTTATTCTATTCCTGGCCACTTGAATTGTCTTTTTCTCTCTCTCAGTACACGAAGTAACAACACTATAATTTACCTTTTTCAGTTCCTCCCAGCTCTATGACCTATTTTACCATTGCCAGGGCTGGTGTGACTGTAAATATTAACAGCCATCCACAATCGATTTTTTTCTTTTAGAAGAGGCCCATCCCTCTTGCTGCAGATACTTTATTTGTGCCCATACTAATTTCAGGAAATTTTCTACGATGTAATCTCTCATTGCAGAGAGTTTGATATTTATTTTCTCCCCTTCTTAGATATAATTGTTCCATCATTTATTAACAACCGCAACAGACTCGTCCTTATTATTAAGTTTCCATTTTTGCCGCACTCCTGTGGTTTTGGTACTCTCAACTTGCTCTTTAGTAATGTCGTTAATTTCCATATTTTATTCTTGTGCACAAAAAGTACCTCTCCCCGAGAGTTCCACCATTCTTAACCTAGGTTTCTATTCATGTTGAGCCTTTCTTCTCCGGCTAAATTCGAGAGGTCTCCTAGACATGCTTGTTAAACAACCTCAGTAAATGGCCCATCGCAGTCATGCTCAAGTAGCGAACCGACACCCTACCTTACATTCACACTAAAGGGTGCATGTTTATTGTAACAGGACACAGGATCCTGTTTGAATTGGCAAAAGGGAGTCTCATGTTTAGTATTCGTTTGGCAAGTCACCGTGAGATCAACAAAGCATCAAACGCTCCAGGGAGGACCTCATGGCACTAGTTTTAGAGAAGCTTTTGCAGTCTGCCAGACTGCGGCATGATGCCCACCTCATCCAGAAAAGATTGGATACCCCACCCAAAATGCCTTCATCTTTCTGAGCACCAGAGAACAGCCAACGTTGAAACATACAGAGCACACACCGCCTTCTCCTACCTGGATAACTTCACACCCCGGAGGTGGCTATCATGGTGCAGCCGGTGCAATGCCCTAGAGCCCGGGGGGCGAGGAGGCCCCGTCTACCCTGCACAGGCAGAGTCGTAGGCCCCGTCTACCCTGCACAGGCAGAGTCGCTTGTTTGCTATGCGTTTAACTTCTATTTTTGAGCGCCTGCCCAGCCCTGCTTCAGTGTTTACTTTTCCCACTAAAGGGGGAGGGGTTGAAGGGGTTTCTACTGTAGAGCATACCACCCCGCAAAGCAAGGCAGGCACACCTTGAATTCCTTATGGGGTTGACGACCTTATGACCGGCCCCACCTGCAATTCAGGGCACTCGTAATGAGGGCCAGGCCCTAAAAGTCTATTTTCGATGAAACTCAATGCAGGGACATTTTACTTGCTCAAATGTTGTAACTTTCATAATGATCCAAGTGAACTCTGAGTCAGAACAGTAAACTAGATTTGAATAGACACACGAATAGTAAATGATAGTGTAAGTGTGAGCAGTAGATCCTAATGTGTGCTCACATGCGTGTGTGTGTATGTTTGTGTTTGTATGTGTGTATGAGAGAGAGATTGAAAGAGGCCAATGGATTATGGGTTCTGTAGTCTGCTTCACTTTATTGTACCAGTTGCATCAACAGATCCGATAATAGTGATTTCCGCTAGAAAAGCCGAGGTTTGGAAACATGGTGGTCTGCTGTCAAGGAGTGAGGTGGTCACCCCACCCTCATGCCCACTCCAACATTGCTTCAAAGCACTGAAAATGAAGAGAAGAAGGGAGGGGATGAAAGGAGGGGCGCATGAAAACAAGGGAAAAAGACGTCATGTTATGTGACTTGCTTATATAGCGCTTGCTCTGCCCAAAGACCCATTAAGGCACTAGAGGGGAATAGAAGACGGAAGATGGGACGAGGAAAAGAGATGAGAACGAGCAAGGGAGAATCAGAGGGAAATGAAAGAAGGAAAGAGAACCTAGAGAGAAGAAAAGAACAAATGCCTCGCCGCTGCTGGAGCAGAGTCACGGAAGACCAGCTAACCACAACCCTCGCCCTGAGCCCACCCGCCGAACCCTCCGACCCCGACACCGCCGCCCGCAACCTCAGACAGTGGATCGACGACTGCGCCAACACCCTCGCCCCGCTCAAGAATCCGCCCAACAGCCACACCAGCAAGAAAGCCACCTGGTTCACCGAAGACCTCCAGGCCTCCAAACGAACATGCCGAAAACTGGAGAAGATCTGGCTCCACGAACGGACAGCGGACAGCTACGCCGCCGACAAGAGCGCCACCCGCAGTCACCATCACCTCATCAGATCCGCCAAAAGGGCCTCACTCAAAGACCGCCTAGACAACAACGCACACAACAGCAAAGAGCTCTTCAACATCGTGAAGGAACTCTCCAACCCCAGCTCCAACACCAACGACATCCAGCCGTCGCGAGACCTGTGCGACTCACTGGCCACCTTCTTCCACCGCAAAATCGCCGACATCCACGACAGCTTCAACACCACGACCGCCCCGGCAACCACCGAGACCACTGCCCCCACAACCACCAACCGCCTGCTCTCCTGGACCAACATCAACGACGAGGACACCAGCGAGATCATGAACACCATCCACTCCGGTTCACCGCTAGACCCGTGCCCTCACCACATCTTCAACAAAGCCAGTACAGCCATCGCGCCCCATCTCCGGAAAATAATCAACATCTCCTTCGAGACAGCAACCTTCCCGGAAAGCTGGAAGCACGCCGAGATCACCGCCTTACTCAAGAAACCCAAGGCAGACCCCAAGGACCTCAAGAACTTCCGACCCATCTCTCTGCTCCCGTTCCCCGCGAAGGTCACCGAGAAAATCGTCAACAAACAACTGACCCGCTACCTCGAGGAGAACAACATCCTGGACCCTTCCCAGTCCAGCTTCCGCAGCAACCACAGCACCGAAACCGCCCTCATCGCCGCCACCGATGACATCAGGACCCTGCTAGACAACGGAGAAACAGCAGCCCTCATCCTCCTGGACCTATCAGCCGCCTTCGACACGGTCTGCCACCACACACTACGAACACGCCTTCACGACGCCGGGATCCAAGAGAAGGCCCTGGACTGGACCACATCCTTCCTTTCCGGCAGAACACAAAGCGTCCGCCTCGCCCCCTTCCGATCCAAGGCCACCAAGATCATCTGCGGCGTACCCCAAGGCTCCTCCCTCAGCCCAACGCTGTTCAACATCTACATGGCACCCCTCGCCCACGTCGCCCGACAGCACAACCTCAACATCATCTCCTACGCCGACGACACCCAGCTGATCCTCTCCCTCACCAAAGACCCTCACACCGCCAAAGCCCACCTCCACGAAGGAATGAAGGCCGTCGCCGAATGGATGAGGACCAGCCGCCTGAAGCTGAACTCGGACAAGACGGAGGTCCTCATCCTTGGTTCCAACACTTCAGCCTGGGACGACTCCTGGTGGCCAACATCACTGGGAACAGCCCCGCCACCCACCGACCACGTACGCAACCTAGGGGTCATCCTCGACCCCACCCTCTCCATGACTAAGCAGGTCAACGCCGTTTCCTCATCCTGCTTCAACATCCTCCGAATGCTCCGCAGGATCTTCAAGTGGATCCCCACCGAAACAAGAAAAACAGTCACCCAGGCCCTCGTCACTAGCAGGCTGGACTACGGAAACGCCCTCTACGCAGGAACGACGGCTAAGCTCCTGAGACGGCTGCAACGCATCCAGAACGCCTCTGCACGTCTTATCCTCGACATCCCCCGACGCAGCCACATCACACCCCACCTGAGAGACCTGCACTGGCTCCCTGTCAACAAGAGGATAACCTTCAAGCTCCTCACCCATGCACACAAAGCACTCCACAACTCCGGACCAGCCTACCTCAACAGACGACTCAGCTTCTACACCCCCACCCGCCAGCTCCGCTCGACCAGCCTCGCCCTCGCCACAGTCCCCCGCATCCGGAAAACGACCGCCGGCGGCAGATCCTTCTCCCACCTCGCCGCAAAGACCTGGAACACCCTCCCCACCAACCTCCGACAGACCCAAGACCTACTGGCCTTCAGAAGACTCCTCAAGACCTGGCTCTTCGATCAGTAGCAGCACCACCCCCCTCTTCCCCCAGCGCCTTGAGACCCTCGCGGGTATGTAGTGCGCTTTATAAGTGACATGATTGATTGATTGATTGATTGATATTGCATGCCACGCTGCCATAGCACATATGTCACATGTGTATCAGAAGCGTCATGCAGGCCTGCACAGAGACTGTAAGCCCTGCATCCTTTACATCATATAGCACCACATATACAGACAGGAAGGAGTGCTATAACTGTGATATGTCACCTTCAAGGACTTCCTCCCATTGAGTCCACTGCACACAGACCTGAAACAGGAAGTCACACAGGGATGTAACAGAGTCAGGTCGGAGGGTGCAGTGAGGCACGTGCTGGCTGCACATTTCCAGATCTCCAGGCCTGTCTGCTCTGGGTGTGCTCCCTCCCATGCTGCTTCCTCGTTCTTGGGGAGAAGAGAGGATAGTCCCACAGTCCCTTCAGCCTTCTCCCCTTTTATGACCTCCGCAGTGAGGTACAGAGACTGGAATTAACACTTTCAGCAGGTCTCTCTCTCCCAGTGAGTTAACAGGGATGGCCAGTAAAGGTCCCTGGAGTGGGCACAACCTGCAGGATCTTGAAGTAGCAGGTCCTTTTACACAGGATTTCTCTGATTCTGGTTTAAAGCTAATTATTTCTACTTGAGATAGGGAAGTGGCAAACATCTCCACGGGGTGGGTGTGGGTGTGTGTGTACATATGGAGGGTTGGGTAGGGCATCTATGGGATGGGAGCTTTTCAGGGTGGTGACTGTAACTGGTAGGTTTGGTGCTCCAACACCGGAAACTGTAGGTCCAGAAACCCCCGAGTTGCCTGGAGCAATATAACAATGCTAGCCCAAGGATACCACTCCAGCAATTGGCCATGGAACCTCAAATAAGCTTTGAGCTCTCAATGTGTCTTCAAATATGGGACTGCTTAGTCGGTGTCATAGAATTGCAGCATTGCCAAGAGTGGAGAGTAGGTGGCGTAAGGGCCAGAGCTGTCGACCTTGGCACTGGAGAACTAGGTTCGAGTCTCGGCTTCGGCTCAGCATCCTGTGATTCTAGGCAAACCACTTAATCTCCCCCTGCCTACCAAAAATAATATGTGTCCTTATGTAATGTAACTGGTGTTCATGTAAAGCGCTCCAATACCTTCGGGTCGAGTTCGGGCTATATAAAAATTAAAAAAAATAGTAATTCCCTTCCGACTCTGCTCAGACTGTTAGTGTAGAGATGAGGATGGACTGCACCTTCCCCCCGGTCTGCCCTAGGCTGAACCCTGGAGCAATGCAAAGCATCTGGGGCAGATTTTCAAGAAACTGACGCATCTGTAGATATGTATCAGTTTCCCTGTGCCAGCCTGCGATACCATTGTGCCACCATGGATGCGCCGTATTTACAATATGGCACACCATGGCGCAAGGATTGACAGATGCGGCAGAAATTCTGACGCATCTGTTGGCCCAAAAGTCACGCATTGCTGGAGTTGTGTCGCAAGCACGACGCAACTCCAGCAGTGCATGCTGAGGCCTATACTTATTGTAATGCGTCACTCCTTACACATGCTTCAAGCAGGCGTAAGATTTTGACGCAGTGGCGTCTTAGAAGTGGCATGCGTCACTTTTATGAGGCTTTCCTGCCCACCCTGCATACATTACACCTGACGCAGGTATACTGTGACGCAGGGCTTTACAATGTGACGCATCTCGTCACGTTGTAAATGGGCCGCAATGTGGCGCATTGTTTACGCTGCCGCTGCATCACAAAAAGTGACGCAATGGCGGCGCAAATGTGACGCAAGGGGCTTGTAAACCTGCCCCTCTGTGTTTGTGCAGATTGCACTCCAGCAGTCACATGCAGCCCCGGGGTGCACCTGGCACGTAAAAGCATGTGACGAATAATTTATGAAAAGTCACAAACCGGTGAATCGTAGGCTTACAACCATAATCTGTGTAGGTTTCCGACTTTCTGAAGTTTCACAGAATTGTCAATTCCTACATATTGAAATCTAAGGTAGTTGCACCGTGACACATATGCTCCATTCCTTAACGCTTACATAGTGGGTAGGGGCTTGCCTGCAGGTGGATTTTCACATTAAAGTCAGGTCAAAACATTGTGAACATAGCTCCAATGCATCCATTTCCAGCACTGTCTAAAGCACTCACGAGGAAATATTGACAGTGTGCCCGAGTAAAAGTAGCCCGGGTGTAAATTAAAAAAACAGAAAGCCCTGCTAATTGTGAGGCCACGTGCTGACTTGAGAACTTTGCTCAGGTAACAAACCCTTTGCACACCCCTGACCGTGCATAGAGTCCCCAGAGCATACACTTCGCGGGGTGCTTGTTCCGTAAATGTGCTGCGGCGCGCTGAGTGCTTGGCTGGCTGAGAGGGTTTCGAAAGTGTGTGACTGCCCAGAGGGTGTCCTGGCTGTATAAGCACAAAGAGAACTCAAACAAGAAATGTATAAAGTTCCCCGGGGGAACAGGTGAGTTTTCAACTTATTACAAAACACGGAAAGGATTTTTCTCATTGTGAATGCCGGCAGTGGGTTCATTCCATAATTTCTTCCCCGAATAAAAAGGCTATAATTCCGACTTGCTTCCCGCCCTAGTCTTCCAGATCTTGGGCATGGACAATAGCTTATTAGTAATCTGGACCAGAGTCGTAAAAGGCATGGTGATAGAGGGAGGGGGTTTTAAATACACCAGAAGACAAGATGAACAAGAGAGAAAAGGCCATGCAAAGGCAAAAGGAGGACCACCGTGTTCCAAACACCTGGAGCTGTTTCACAACAGAAGATGAAACCCTCAAATAAAGAGAATTACCAAAGGTCCAGGCATGATAGAGTAAGTGCTTGGACCACGGAGTTCTGACAATCCGAGAAATCAAATATATTAGAAACAACGTGATGCAATTGTTTGTCATTTGAACAGAGAGTTAGAGACAACAGAGTTAAAGAAAACACCCTCATTCTCAATAGAGTCACGGTGGGCGCTAGCTGGAGCCAGATTAAAAGGCTATCGAGCTGAAGACAACATAGCGGAGGGGCCACCCACCAGGAGTATCTCTATTTTATCTGAATTAATGGTCAGTCACTTGGGACTCAGCCATAGGGGCGTAGCTTCCACTGGTCCAGCAGGTGCAGTGGCACCAGTGCCCAGAGGGGCCTTCTGAATCATGACTGTTGCTGTAGTTCACAGCTCAAACAGCTGCCCAGGGGCCCTCTTCCTTCACTGCACTAGAGCCCATGACATACTGGCTACACCACTGGCCACGCCTTGAACTCCTCTAAAAACATCTCAAAAGAATCCCAATGCCAGAGAAACTCTTTATAACAGAATTGCTTTTATCTGAAACAATCTTGTTGGTTTACATGTCGATGCTCTAGAATTGAAATAAATACATGAAGTACAACACACACACACTATCACTATACACATACAGGTGCATTGTACATTCATCTGATGTGTTTCTTTTGTCATTACTGATTAAAAAAAGGCTTGGGCACTATTACTTTCTCAGCCATCATCTATAGTGGCTTTAAACATTGCAGTTATCTTCAGCACCTGTTGAATTTTGTAAATCATTCGTAATCATGACTATGTGAACATGACTGATGAAGATTCTAATGTCAAAGTATTGTCTCTAATGGGAGCCAAAAATTATTAATCTGTCAAAAATGATACAAGGCAAAGTCCATCATCAGGGCCCTTTCCAATATTACTATTCAATTACAATCAGTGTCACAAGTCACATTTGACAACAGAGGAATTGGAACACAGATATTAGAATCCTCTGAAAACAGGAATTCTTGGGGTGAATTTAGCAAAGTTTTCAGAATCCATACAAAGAGGGGTACATTTAATTGACCTTCGACGCAGGACATTTTGCAGCAATGGCAGAGCAATTTCATATTGTCATTTGCAGCAGGTCAGCAAGAGCAAAACTTATTTTTTGTACAAGTCAGTGCAAACGTTGTAGTGAGTTTTATGCTAATAAGAAGGTGGAATTGCGCAACACCAGTGCAACCTATTTTCAGCCACAGCAGTCTACAACTGAAAGCTGAAGGTTGAGATAACTGCCCGAATTTCCATACTCATGCATGTTATGCATCCACCGTTCTCTACAACCCACAAGAAACTTCCTTGGTTGATCTGTATAGGCCCACAGTGTAAAGAAAAGTAAGATCTGCCAGGCAAGATAATGAAAGGAAATGGGGACTATTTTTACACAGCACTTCTGTTTTCTAATTTCACTTAAACCGTTAGGATTGTGCAAATGAGTGTGTCACAGAAATTTCATAAATTATGCAATAGGCATGTACCTAACTTCAAAATGAGGTGCACTGTACATTAGACTTCCTGGGAGATGGATTTATCTATCTATCTATCTATCTATCTATCTATCTATCTATCTATCTATATATATATCACCTACTAGTCGGTCAGCAGGTAATTATAGTTAGGAGCTACTTTACATAGGAAAAGCATTTTTTGTTTTGCTAATAACTTTGACGTTGTTTGAAGAAAAAGGGGGGAGGTCCCAAAACACGTTTTCCCCATGCAATTTCCCATAGACATTTTAGACACCCCTACAGCCCGAACTGCTGAACAGATTTGGCAAAAAGTTAGATATTCGTCCAGAAATAGTGCATTTTTGTGATGTGGTGTAAGTCTATTCAGTAGTCATGGAGTTATTAAAGAAAAAAGAAATATAGATATCTAGGGATGCGAACCGTCCATGGATTTGAGAGATCTGGTGCTGAGATCTGATTGGCTGCCAACACTTCAACCAGGAAGTGCTGGTAGCCATTTTGGAACTCGGACTCAGCTGAGTCCCCCCAAAAAAGTAAAAAGCCAGGACGGGGCAGGATAAGAATACTCTGACCCCCTAGGCCTAGTGGTGGGGTCCCCCAGGGACCCTGCCAGGGCCAAAAAGCCTTTTTTTCCTCAATGTTGCCACAGAATCGTGGGTGGATCTGCAAATTTGCTGCAAAATTGAAAAAAACCAAGCGCGGTCTCCCGTGCTTGTTTATAGATAATCACCCGGGTGGGGCAGGTATCAGGGCTAATTTTGATATAAATTTTGAGGAGGGGGCGCATGCAGCCCCCTCCCCATTGCTGAAATCATTCCCGGGGACGGCCACGACCCCAGGGCCAGGCCAATATTATAAAATGGAGGAGGGGGTCATATATCCCCGCCTCTGCAGGCCATTTGCAGCCCCAGGGACTGTCACCTTCTCGGAGCAAAGCCAATAAATTAAGTAGTAGTGAAGGGGGCCACACAAACCCCCACTCCAAGGCCCTTCACAGCCCCTGGGACCACCATCTCCCCAGGACATGGCCAAATTTTACTGGGAGGGTGCTGCGCAGCCCCACTCCCGGACTGTTTTTGGCCCTGGGGACCACCACTTCCCCAGGGCTGGTCCTACATAAACAAAGGAGGGGGCTGTGCGGCCCCCCCTCCTGGAGCCATTATGGCCCTAGGCACCACCACCCCCCAGGGCAGGCTCCCTATGTCCTGAGTTGCCCACCCTTGGGACATAGTAGTTTGCTGTCACTTAGGGGAGCTTAGACAGCTCCCACCAAGCGAGAGCAAACAGTAAGTCTGCTCCCAGTGGGCATGAGCAGGAAAACTGCTTGCGTTTGCTGGGAGCAGAATTTTCATCTGTTTTCTTGTCCACTGTCATGCGGGCAGGAAAACAGATGAAAAAATTGCTCCTACACGCAGGGATCAGCATTTTTTGCTGCTTCCTGCATGCGGGAGCAATGCTGGCTCTCGCTGGAGGCGGAGAGCCAGCAGGGACCGTGGGGACATTAAGGCTTCCACTGCAGTTCCAACACTGCACACTGGGTGCCCTGGAGAGCTCCAGGTCACCCAGCATTAAGGGGCTGGGCCCGGGGGATGGGATCCCTGGGGCCAAAATCGGCCCAGGGAGGGGGGCTGCGTGGCCCCCTCCCCTTCTTTGAAGGACCTCCTTGATGGAGGTGAATGCATCGTTATCTATCAAATTGCAATCTGTAGTAAGTGTGATGAGTGGGTTCTTTCTTGTCCTCTCCTGGTGAGACCAGAGTCCACGGTTCTCCCTTTAAATTACTGCCAGTATGCAAATATCCAAATCACCTGGAAACCTCACCCATTTGACCCCGTCCCATCCACTTTAGTAGTATGCAAAGGTCTTCCCACCTTTTGCTAAGATGATGACAGCTTACCAAAAGGCCCCCCAGCGCGTTTCCCGCCGATTTTAGTGATGCTTTAGCAGATTCCATAGTTCTTCCTTTAAATTACTATGAGTATGCATAAGTGCAAAATCACCTAGAAGCCTCACCCATTTGGCCTGTCCCATTCACCTTAATAGTATGTGAAGACATTCCCACCTTTTGCCAGGATGATGAACAGCTTACCAAAAGGCCCCCCAGGACATTTCCCACAGATTTTAGTGAGGTGTTCTTGATGCCGAAGAATATGAGGACCTATCCATCAAGCAAAGAAGCACGTGCTTCAAGTAGCTAAGAGGAAGTACCCTTGTTTAGTGGATATTTACCTCTTTGTAGTCTTGCCATCTTCTCTGTACGAGGATTAATGTTATAACAGATTTCTGGATGAAGATGCGTGCGGAACAATCACATTGCCAAAATGCACACAAGGTCACCTGAGACATTTCCTCATGGTCCATTACGCAGCTGTAGTGTAGAATATGCATTAGACATTTACCCAACGAGGTAGCACTTACTAATTTACCAGTAGAATGCATTCCAGTTGGGTATACATGTTGTGCAAAACTTTAGACTCTTTTGGATAAAGGGGCAGGTGAGCTTCTGTTCTGGCCGGGTCAATCACACAGCTACTGACAAATCCACACAGACACCCAGACACCCACTCACACACCCATTCTGCCACTCTCACATCAACTGACAGAGCCACACAGCCACTCACACACTCACTCACACAACCATATAGTCACACGCCCACAAAACTACTTACACAGCCACTCACAGACTCATACAGCCACACACACCCACTTAACCACTCACACACACACCCGCAAAACCACTCACATACCCACTCAGATCCATGCAACCACTCACACACCCACAAAAGCACTCACACACCCATACAACCACTCTCACTCCCACTTACACACCTATACAACCAGTCAAACACTCACACACCCACACAACCACTCAC
The DNA here is from genome assembly GCA_963921515.1 of Calotriton arnoldi. NCBI lineage: Eukaryota > Metazoa > Chordata > Amphibia > Caudata > Salamandridae > Calotriton > Calotriton arnoldi. Next base: position 2,919,119 of record CAWUFW010000357.1, read on the forward strand.
ACACCCACTCACAGACCCATACAGTCACTCACATACCGGCAAAACCACTCACACACCCATACAACCACTCACACCCATATAGTCACTCACATGCCCACAAAACTACTTACACACCCACTCACAGACCCATACAGCCACACACACCCACTTTACAACTCACACCCACCCACAAAACCACTCACAAACCCACTCAGATCCATGCAACCACACACACACTCACAAAAGCACTGACAGACCCATACAACCACTCACACTCCCACTTACACACCTATACAACCAGTCACACACACTAACAACCCCACACACCCACTCACAGACTCATACAGTCACTCACATACCGACAAAACCACTCACACACCCATACAACCACTCACACCCATATAGTTACTCACATGCCCACACAACTACTTACACACCCACTCACAGACCCATACAGCCACACACACCTACTTTACAACTCACACACACCCACAAAACCACTCACATACCCACTCAGATCCATGCAACCACTGACACACCCACAAAAGCACTGACACACCCATACAACCACTCCCACTCCCACTTACACACCTATACAACCAGTCACACACACTCACACCCCCACACACCCACTCACAGACCCATACAGTCACGCACATACTGACAAAACCACTTACACACCCATACAACCACTCACACCTCCACCTACACACCTATACAACCAGTCACACACACTCACACACCCACACAACCACTCATCACCCATGGAACAATTCACCCACCCACTCACACACCCATAAAGCCACTCAGATACCTACTCACACACCCATACAACCTCACACATACCCATACAACCACTCACACACCCTCTCACACACTCATACAACCACTCACGCACCCATACAACCACTCAGACACCCACTTACAGACCCACACAACCACCTACACACCCGCTTACAGACCCATACAACCACCAACACACTCACTCACACACCCACTTGCACACCCATACAACCACTCACACACTCACTTATACACCCATAGAACTACTCACACACCTGCACAACCACTCATACACCCACTCGCGCACCTTCAAAACCACTCACACACCCACTCACAAAACCGTACAACCACTCACACACCCAGTTACAAACCCATAAAACCACTCACACACCCACTTACACACCTATACAACCAGTCACACCCACTCACACACCCACACACACACACCCACTCATGCACCCATAGAACCATTCGCACACCCACTTATACACCCACACAGCTACTCAGACACCTACTCACACACCCCTACAATCATTCACACACCTATTCACACATCCATACAATCACTCACACACCCATGCAACCACTCACATAGCCACTCACACACCAAGAAAATCACTCACAAACCCATACAGCCACTCACATACCCACTGATAGACTTATAGAGCCACTCACACACCCATACAGCCACTCAGACACCCACTCACACACTGGTACAGACAGTCACACAGACACTCAGATCACATATGATAGAAATAGTTTCACTCCTTAGTAGTACAGAAAGAATAGTAATTTAACTTATGCAGTAGCTTAGTATCTATCTTTAAGTCTCAGCAGTGCACCCCCCTCCCATCTAATTAAAATAATGGCACTGGGGGATGGGGTCTCCAGGGCCTAACAAGGCTTGGGAAGGGGGCAACCGGGCCCACTCCCCTTTAATAAAAAAAAGGCCCTGGGGGATGGAGTCCCCAGGGCCTAATGAGGCTCGGAGAGGGGGGCCAGACAGCCCCCTCCCCTTTAAAATATATATATGTCCTTGGGGTATGAAGTCACCAGGGCCATAATAGGTTTGGGGAGGGAGGCCACATGGCCCACCTCCCCTTTGAAATAAAAGGCCCTGGGGGATGGGGTCCCTAGGGCCAGGTCCTGTGGCCAGCCCTCCGCTGTGCATGACCGGCAGCCCTGCGCAGTGTAAGGTTGAAACATGGCCTGGCCGCAGGCCAGGGCTTGTGGCTGTATGCCACGTGGGGTTGGCTACATGCGGGTGGTTGGATGCAGGCTGTGTGCGTCAGTGGTTGGATTTAATTATGGTAATTAAATATGACTACATTAAAAAAAAACTAGAAATTTACTAAAAAAACAAAGGTTAAAGAAAGTAACTTTATAGTTAGGTGAAATGTTCAGTAACAATATAACATAACATTTTAAACTCTAAGAACCACAGAAATTCACCAGTTATAGTTATAGTTATTGCAAGTAACTATAACTCGTGCACTAAGGTAACTATAACTCGCGCCCTCGCCATACACTGCTAATTTCCCCAAATGTTATATTACTCACGACATCTTCTATGACACCATTGATAACATTTGCAGCAAACATATTGATGACAAAATTGTGCATGGTGGGGGCGGGGTTATAGTTACCTTAGGGCACGAGTATATCTGGACGGTTGGGTCTTCAAGAGTTATGCGGGAGCTCAAATTAAAAAATTGAGTGTTCTGATTGGCCCAGGGACCTTTTATTCCCTTGGACGATCTAGCTCCCGCGGGAATCAGACTCCCGCAAGAACGAGTGCTCTGATTGGATGCCAGCAACATGTGAAAAATTTTGCTGGCAGCCATAACAGGACTCAGGGACTTAGTCCCATGTCATAAAGCTAAAAAAAATAATATAAGGGGGCAGGGTCCCATGGGATCTCAGATAACTCAGTTTTGCAGACTAAGGGCCTGATTTATATCTTGGTGTTATGGATGGCGGCAGAGTATCCAAACTGCCAAGACTGTGGTCACCGGTCACCTGATTTAAATGCGGGCGGACCTTTAGTTTATTCACAGGGGAGACTACTCTGTGTCTGCCATGATTAAACCTCTCTGATGGCTGTTGGAGGCTGACCTCTAATTCTGCCCACCTAATTTAGATGGGTGGAATTAAAGGACAATTTTTACTGCCTGTCACCACCAGGAAAACCCTGGTGGTAAGGGAAAGTGAAAACTACATTCCACTCATTCAGCTGTGATATCAAATGCTTTGCGTATTTTATTTTTACACATTTTGAATGAACACTCTACTGACAATTTCAATGTTTATAGTTTTTTTATGTGTAAATATATACCAAAGTCCCAACTTTTACCATCTGTGAAAATTTGATTATAAAGAGTTAGTTTCTTAGAAAACTGGGAAATTCTATTTATGGCTACCACATTCCATTAAGGGCCCTATTATGATGTCGCTCAGACGAGCGTCCGACCGACCCCGTAGGAGGATGGAACCTGCCCGACTATTAGTCGGCGGTTCCACCCGCAGTATTAGGATGCGACCGCCCTGTGGGTGGTCGGAAACATCAATTTTTCTATTGCAGCTTGTGCAGCGGCCGGAAAAGGGCCACAGCACAAGCTGCAATAGTAAAATTGATGTTTTCAAAAATCCAAGCACCATGTGGCAGGCACCATGTGGTGCCTGCCACATGGTGCAGGGATGTTTAGGGGGGCCGGCCCCATAGACGAGGGCCAGGGAGTACGGGGGCCATGCTATGGGCCCCAAAGTCTCTTTCTGCCTGCTTTTTCATGGCAGAGGGAGTGCCATTAAAGGGCAGACGGAAAACAACATCATATTCCCGACGGCGGAGCCGAGGTAGGTCCTGCTGCCATTTTGGTATTACAATTCCTCCCGCCGCCCCGATGGGCTCCGTGAACCCATCGGAAGAGGAGCGGAATTCCCCCGCAGGCTTCCCTTCGACTGCCAGTATCATGATCCGGCGGTTGGACGGAAACCTATGATATCGGGCGTAAAGCCTCCAACGAGCTGTTGGATGGCTTTTTGCCCAACATCATAATGAGAGCCTTAGAGTGCTTGTCTAAATGTATTTTGATGAATGATCACTCTTCATCAGGGCGAATCTCCCAATGAGTTGCACTGAACTCATACATACATCTGTGGAGATAACTGGATTGCCAACATAAAACAAACAAACTGTATCAATCAACTAAAAGGAATATGGTAGTCATATATAGAATTGCTGCATGTTTAAAAAAAGTTAAGAGTTTTAGATTTGAATTTTCACAGGTGGTGAAAGTTGGCAATTTTGGTAAACATTTGCAAATAAAAAATCATGATCGATAGATTGTACAGAAGAATGAATGTTCATTTAAAATGCTTGAAACAATTGCAAAGCCTTTGAGCTCACAGCTGTACACAGGTTAACACAGCAAACAGGAGTGCAGAGTATATAGAAGGACTGTTGACTTTCCAACTCTAGGAAGTTGTTGCCCCGGGCAATTGCCCACTTTGCGCATGCCTTAAAATATCTATGCTTAAATTATCATTTCTCCCTAAATGTAAAGAAGACCAGTTTGACCTTAGGGGTTGAAGTATGGACAATTTACAGCTCCTTTAAATTAAATGGAACAAAAACATTTCTATTGATCCTTGGATACATGGTTTGTTATAATGCCAATCTAGCAGCTACTCATCCTATCATAACCTTAGACAATGGCATACTCCTAGGGATTATCATTAACTAAAGCCTAATCATGGAACCACAGATTACTACATTTGCACAATTGGACAATTTCTATGTGTTTCTAATACACTGTATCCTTCACTTCATAACTAAAGCGCATGTAGCCTTAGAATGAGTGCAATTATTAACACAACAAGGTCACAGAAAAATGATAACTGGGATTGCTCACCAATCTCGCTAATCCCTTGCAACTGCACTTGTGCCACGAAAAACCTCAGGAAAGTATTTTTATTGTAGTAATTACAATGCACTGGCTGCCTATAGCTGTCTAGGCTACATGTTGGAATGGACCAAACGTCTGCATTACACAAATTATTTTTGATGTTTTGATGTTGCCCATTTTAATTGAAGTGGCCAGAGTGCTTTGCTCCACCAGATGTGCTATCAGGTAGTCTACCACATTCTCCCAGCTATATGAACAACCAATGAGACCTTTAGATTTGGCTGATTCCTGGAAAAGTATCTTTTTAGTCTTTTTCCAAGATGGCTGTAGATATTAATCTATTTACAGCTGACTCATTTGAACGAGAGATTTGATTTGTGCTGTTGAGCCTATTTTAGTTACTTCAGTCACTGACTGAGTCACTGACTGACTCACTGATTGACTGACTGATCACTGACTGACTGACTGACTCACTCACTCACCCATTCACATTCTGATTCAAACCAGAGTCATTAAAACAATCACCTCACCACCTAGGCTGAATTTTGCCATGAACTGCATACATCTCATAAGCTAATGACAAAATATCTTTAAAAATCCCTGTTACTACAGTTGGAAGGCTAGGGCACATTCTGATATTGCAAATGCTTCACAGATGAATGGCATATGAGTGTCTAAATTAAGGCATACTTGTTTTTCTCCAGCAGTACCAAGTGGAAATGTATTTCATGCACCTACTATCCAGATACCCCTGCAAAATGCCCCACCTCCTGCAGATGTTAATCTTTCTCCTCCCGTCATTGCTTTCCTGTATCTCATACAGGTAACCAAAGAAACTGTTGTTTTGAGAAGTAATCGCCCATGTCTAGAAGTACGTCAACCACTGTCTGTCCCCAGGCCTTTTTCAAATCAACGTTAGCGATGCCTAATCATTCACTATTTAAAACTTGGATTTTGTACTGTAAACTATTTATCTTTTTTTCATCTGCAATCCAATCATGGCACAGTGCTGTTTCCCACATTTGCAATGATGGCCTGCCTTAGTGCTATGATACCTATGGTATGTAACCAAATGGTTTTAATTTTGAAAGAATATTCCCTCTTCTCTTGTCCAACCAACCTAGCCTCAAGCCTTGGTAAGTATGGTTTGACTGTGACTGCCTTGAACCCTAAGAGGAAGCTACACATTAATTTTAGAAATGCTGTTCTCAGTTATGCTACTGTTGATAGATTGACAGCACACTGAAGGCCGGATTGTTGCCGGGTAAAAACCAAGAAAAGGCAATCACTTTACAGGGTTGTTATGACCCAACAGACACTGCTTTGTGTTGAGACACCTTTTGTCACCTAATTGCCAAAAGGACATTCATTGAAGCTGAATGGTCTGATGTCAGGTGAAGCATGGATAAGACATATTCCTTCCATGAACATTCCAAGTTTGCTTCCTAGGTAGCCTAACAGATTATGATCAACTGGACCATTTGGAGCAGTTGTTTCATCCCAATCCAATTTCTTCCAAAACCATGAGGCAGTAGTGAGCATTCAAAAAGGGAATAAAGCATCAAGTAATAATTCACTGGAAACCCTAGTTAAACTGTGTGTGTGATTAAGGCCACCTTTAATGGCGAATGTATCCCAGATTCTAGGTTCATATAGAAGAAGCTAGACGATGGCCATCCTGTAACAGAGCAATTATGCCGACTGATTCTGCAGCACCCACTTTTGGAAGGTCAATTCTAAATGCAATTCAGGAGTGAATATTTGAAATGCAAATTATTTTTTCTGTGCAAACAGGATTCAGAAAAAGAGGGGGCAAAATCAAGCAATGCATGTATATCTTCTCTCTCATAACAAAACATGTTTTTTCTTAACAATATACTTCATGGGATGTGTTAACTTTAGAAATTAGGTTGACTTGGTAGACATGATCCTTATATGGTAATCCATACTAAATCAGAGTGTAGATTTATCATCAACAAAAATAATGTTTGTTTATTTATTTAAGAGTTTTGTAAAGAAGTGGGAATTACCTTTCTGTTACTTTTGAGCACTAGGGGAAAGAGATGGCCCGTTGGACAAAGAGAGATAGGGTTAGAGTCTAATGGTATAATTGAATACTGGTTTCAGATTTCCTGAACTATGAAGAGTTAATTTAAAAAGCATGTCTTAAAAGTTCACTTTTTAAGAGTTTCCTGAATTGTAAATGATTATGTTTGGATTGCAATGAGAGTTTCAGGGTTTTCCATGGTCTGGGGCCCTATGCTTCAGAAATCTGTCACCATTTTTCATCCTCATGAATGATATTTAATGGATCAAGTGAACAGAAAATGTGCAGTTTTCTTGCTGGGGTAGCGTGGAACCAGTTTCCACCAGTATTCTTGCACTCTTTTCTTCAATAAGTCCTGTGGACGGTTCAAACTATCTTGTCTTTGCTACTAAGTTCTACTGGTAGCTAGTGGAGTGCTTTAAGAGTGGTTTTAAAGTGGTTGCATAAATGTTGTTTGCATGCAGGCTAGTTGCTGGATACTGTAGCAACTAGAGCAAAGGAATGAGTTTCTTAGCGGGACTCCCAGGGACAGCCACTGCCCATGCTGGTAAGAGCGGTGGGGCCAGGTTGGGTGGGGGGGGGGGATTCGACAGACGATCACAAGGGAAAATTAAATAAATAATTAATTTTCCGTTGTGGTCGTCAGTCAAAATACCCCTCTCCCCCACCCGGCCCCATCGCTCTTACCTGCACGGGCAGCGGCTGGCCCTGGGAGTGCCTGAGCCCACGAAAGTAGGGGAGGCTCCTGCTATCCTAGGTTCTCTCTGAGGATAAGATGGGCTTTGCAAATTGTAAAAATGCAGTGGACTGTGAATGTCAGTGGGTATCTGTCCAATTGTCCAGCTTTCAGATTGTAAGTCACTTTGGACTGACGAGCTGAGTGAACCCCTTTGCTGCAGATGCCACTGGAACTCTGCTGCCACTGTATTTTCCACATAATTATGAAATTGCACATTTGCCACATAATCCATCATCTGCTATATAATTTACAGATTTCAACAAAAATGTGTTTCTAGCTCAAACTGATCAAAAGTTACTAAAAAGCACCCCATGTGAATGATGCAGAGGATTAGTAGCGAAATAATAGTGGCAGAGACTATGCAACATTACACAGCATAATTTGCAATTTCATGTTGCATAATGTAGTAAACCCTGCAGCATAATGTGGACCTCCACAGCAATTTATTCATCCTCAATTATTTGATGATGCATTCATTTATTTTTGTGTTTTATTTTCTGTTTGTTCTTTTGTACGTGCGTTGCACATTTCATAAGCAGTACTTCAGTAGGAAATGGTTGCACACATTTTGAAACATACATACCAACATCACATACTTCCTCCTCAAAGACGACCAAAATAAATGTCCCACTTCCTTGCAAGTTGCCAGAATCCAGAATACTAAGTCTGTCCCTGTTTGTTTCTGAAGAACAGTCCCTGTAGCACCCACCCAAGGCAAACAGTTTTCCTCTTTTGATTGTAAACATATTTCCCTTTCTCTATGGTGGAGATCTTGCCAGCATTCCTTGGTCTCCTCACAGTGTAAATTGTATGTGCTTTAAATGCTGGCCGTGAAACGGACGGGCGATTGTATGCGTTTTCAAAAAACAGAAGCGTGAGATTGATAATCACGCATGGTTGCGTGACGGTGACAAAGAGTATGGATTCAATCTCGGGCCATCACGGCATATCTTAAAGGTTGTTCGCTGGAGCTTGTCCTTGCCGTTTTGATCAAAACCATCTTTAAAGATCTATGTTCAATCCTTAAATAGTGACAGTTGTATTGACATTGGCAGTCGTGATATTGTCGAGTGGCACAGTTGGTGCCAGGATAAAGTCTACACAAGCTCTCTTTCCAGGTCCTGAGGATAAACCCGTTAAAACACAATTGGGGTTTGAAACGCGTAGACCGTTTTTTTGTGACCAAACAAGTGTTCTTTAAAACAAAATTGAGTATCAGGTCCACATCTGATTGTGCCAACTAATGAATTTGAGTTTCTTATTGACCTGAATACAGTACTGTTTGGCAAACTTTCTCCCTGGGTTTGAGTTCTATCCTACATACTCCTGATTTATTGGTGTACCTTTCTAACCTTTCCCTTGGGTTTCTTTTTCTGTTTTTTCTTTTTCTTTGACTTACTCTTTATAGTCTTTGTTGGAATTTGAGCTTGCTCATATGTCTTAAATGTTTTTAAATATGAAATGTAACGTAGTGTCATATTTGTGATTGTTATATTCGTATTATATGGTTGTATTATTTTGTGGTCCTAAACATATTTGGATTGTTCATGAAAATAGTAACATGAACTCGTTTATCTTGAAATAATTCTTTAAAAGAAGGATAAAAACACAAAAAAGAAAAATAAACATTTATTTGTTTTACAATCACTATGAGTGCCACGTGTGATTGTGTTGAATGAAGTGTGAATAAATATCAGTATTGGCATTTGTATTGGTGTGTTTTCTTTAAATGCTGTAATAGCATTAACGTTTCCTATTGTTTCTTTACTGACAGCTGAAAACAGCAAATACATGCCCCAAACAGCACTGCTTCATGGGTGGTAACTTCTTCCAAAACACAGAGAGTCCTTAGGTCTGAAATGCTGAAACAGCACAGAAAAAAGGGGACATCAACAAAGATAACGAGTCACTAAAGGAGAAGTCCTATAATTAGGACTGTAAACATGATATTGACTATATTGACATCTGCAGAAACACCATGATGGTTGACATTTAGTACACTGCACCAGTGGTTGCGAGGGCTTTTCACATGAGAAATGCACAATTCAGGGGGCAGGAACTTGAGTGTGTGGTGGAAGAAGTTACCAAAGAACAAAACGGAGAGAAGAGGGTCCAAGGGAAGTTTATAGACCAGCGAGGACTGGTTCCCCAAACATTCATACAAAACATAGAGAGTCCTCAGGTCTGAAATGCTGATCAGCATAGAAAAAAGGGAACATCAACAAAGATAACGAGTCACTAAAGGAGAAGTCCTATAATTAGGACGAAATCCCATCACCCACCAAGGTGGCATGCTTCATCATCTGGGATTCTCCTCTTAGCGGAGACACCTAGCTCCGCCAAGGGCTACAACCCCTCACTGTGAGGGAGGAGCTCAGGGATGTTTTAAATACCTACTCTACGGGGGATATACTAAATCCCATAGATGAGGAGCTTAGGACTGGTTGGGTTAAGGGCGCAGTGCAGAAAAGAAACTCAAAGTGTGAGGTGAGTGATATTAAAACTAACTACTAGGAATGAAAATAACTTTATTGGTTCATCCCTAGTGTCAGGATTAAAAGCAGTGCAAATGCAGTATAGAAATAATTACTGCATGTAACAGATGGACAAGGTCAACATGTTTCAGCCTATACAACCCGTAATGGTGTCACGGCCTTCTTCAGGACCAACAAATAATTAGCTACTGCGTGTGAAAGTGTAACAAGTAAACATTAAATCATATTGCAGAAAAAGAATAAGAATAAGAGATGATACAAAACCAGTAATCCAACTTATAATGAGTACGATTTACTGGTTTCCCTGTAGAAAAATAGAAGCAACAAGAAATATCAAATGCAAATGTCCCAATACAGGTGGGTCAACACAGAAATAGGTGACACAACTGTTGTGGGATGTGTGTCCTCATCAACATTAAGCCATCTAATGTGGGAGAAAGCAGTTTAGACAAGTGTATCTTGAAGGCCGTGACACCATTACGGGTCGTATAGGCTGAAACATGTTGACCTTGTCCATCTGTTACATGCAGTAATTATTTCTATACTGCATTTGAACTGCTTTTAATCCTGACACTAGGGATGAACCAATAAAGATCTTTTCATTACTAGTAGATAGTTTTAATATCACTCACCTCACACTTTGAGTTTCTTTTCTGCACTGCGCCCTTAACCCAACCAGTCCTAAGCTCCTCATCTATAGGATTTAGTATATCCCCCGTAGAGTAGGTATTAAAAACATCCCTGAGCTCCTCCCTCACAGTGAGGGGGTTGTAGCCCTTGGCGGAGCTAGGTGTCTCCGCTAAGAGGAGAATCCCAGATGATGAAGCATGCCACCATGGTGGGTGATGGGATTTCGTCCTAATTATAGGACTTCTCCTTTAGAGACTCGTTATCTTTGTTGATGTTCCCTTTTTCTATGCTGTTTCAGCATTTCAGACCTGAGGACTCTCTGTGTTTTGTATGAATGTTTGGGGAACCAGTCCTCGCTGGTCTATAAACTTCCCTTGGACCCTCTTCTCTCCGTTTTGTTCTTTGGTAACTTCTTCCACCACACACTCAAGTTCCTGCCCCCTGAATTGTACATTTCTCATGTGAAAAGCCCTCTCAACCACTGGTGCAGTGTACTAAATGTCAACCATCATGGTGTTTCTGCAGATGTCAATATAGTCAATATCATGTTTACAGGCCACCATCCCACAACAGTTGGACTCAACTCCATGCTCTTTAATGCTGCAACAGATGTTAAATGATTCCTGCCTATGACTGTACATGTGCTGCTGCTCCTGCACTGTACCCACACATCCATGCAGGCATAGAGCATGAACACATGTTCTTCTGCTTACACTGTCCACTGCATTGCTTATTGAGTGCTTGACTAAGGTAATGTAATAGATATTCAAGTGGAAAAAAGAGGAGACATTGATCATTGCAGAAAACAGGGTCCCTATTACATATAGGGCACACTTTCCCTGTTTGCACAACAGCGCACCTTCAAACAGGTGCGCCGGGCGCAAACAGGAAAAGTGCAGCCTATTATGTTGAATGCGCTGCCCTTAGGGCAGCCATGAACTCGGGCTGCCCTGGGGGCAGCGAATTCAAGTGAAGTATGAAGCAGCTTTGAAGCAGCCGCTCCGTATTTCACTGTGCAGACGGCAACCCGCCTGCACTTTTAAGAATGGAGATATCCCCTTGCAGGCGGGTGGAGTGAGTGGCTGCACTGGTCTGCAGATTGATGTCTGAGGGGTCCATAGGATCCCCTTGACCCCCTCCAGAGGGCTGCCATCAGGGGGGGCACTGACAGTGCACCACCTTTTTGCGGCGCACTGTCAGTGTGTCTCCTGACAGCTTCTTTGTCTCTGATCCCGCGTCTATAATACGGGTGTGGGCACAGAGGCAAAGACGTTCCCTCATTTGGATGGGACCATGCCCCCATGCAAATGAGGGAATGCCCTCTTGAGATAGCACTAGTGCTACATGTGCACCAGCGCTATCTGTATTACAGAAGGGGGTGCACATGCCCATTGCGCCCCTGGGTCATGTTTCCATAACACAGTCCCATTTGATGTGTTTGTTCCTTGTGAGATATCATGTACCTAAGGAATGCGCAAAGTGGGCAAATAGCCATGGCCCCCACTTTCCAAAGGCTCCCCTCCCCAGTAAAGAGAGTGGCAGAGTGAAGTCTTTCCATAACACTGCACTCCTGTTCGCTGTGTTACCCTGTACAGCTGTGAGCTCAAGTGCTTTATGATTTTTCAAAACATTTTCAATGAACATTCTTCTGTACAATCTATGATTTTTATTTGCTGATGTATATCAGAAGTGCCACAGTGAGAATCCAAGGCTAAAAGTGTTAATTTTTAAAAAACATTGCAAAAGTAACATATGCGACTACCATATTCCGCCAAATTGATTGATACAGTATTTGTTTTATGCTGATTTAATAGTTGAATCCACAGATGCATGTGTAGGTTCATAGCAGCTCACTGGGAGATCCTCCTGATGTAGAGTGATCTTCCTGAAAATTCAATGAGGCAAACAAACCATACCACTCAAATAAGCAGAATATGGTAATCATATTTGGAATGCTCACATTTTCTAAAAAGTAACTCTTTTAGATTCAGATTTTCTAAAAGGGTAAAACTTTGAACTTTCTGTATAAATTTACAAATAATAATTATTAATAAAATCCAAATTGTACAGAAGAATATCATCCAAAATCTGCTGAAAACATCACAAAGCATTTGAGATCACAGCTGTGCACACGGTTACACTGCATGCAGGAGTGCATTATACATGGAGCAACTGTTTACACACAAACCTTGACTGGTAGGTTTCCCCGTAGCAAACAGAAGCTGTTACACAACTTAACCCCTTATTGCAGGTGCCGGCTAATGACGACACCCACACCTCCTCCCCAGTGCGTCTGTCGGCCATTGGCCGACACTAGGGAGGCATATAAAGGGAGGCATATGCAGAGCACCAGAGGGATTTCTTTATTATATTTTAAACTGAGGCTGCTCATGAAGAGCTTCCTTAGCAACCTGAATCTTTTTTTCCTTTAGTGTAATGATGATCAGTGCGCATTGGTGCTTGGGGGCATATTTTAGCTCCCTGAGCATTGATTGTGGTGGAAGAGGCATCGTTGGAAAGGGGAGGGTCTCCCCTTTCCAATGATATCCCTGCCCAGTGGATCCCTGCTTGGGGATCGCCATAGAAGAGCAATATCCAAGCAAGGATCCACCCACTAAATACTAGGGATTTTGGGGGAGCACCCCTTGGGCAAGGGCTTATGCTCCCCCCCACTCCCATATTAGATTAGTCTTTCTGCCCCCCTGGGAGGCAGAAAGCACAGTAGACACCAGGGTCTATTTTAAAAATAAATATAAAAACTATGGTGACAGTCTTCCTGCCTCATCTGGAGGGCAAATGGGGTAATTACACCTAAACTGCCCGCCCTGGGGGCAGAAAGCCCACTAGACATCAGGGAATGTTTATTTTTAATCATAATATGGGGGTGGGGCTGCCCACCATGGGCATGGCCATGCCCTCACCCCAGCAAGAAGTGAGACAGTTTATCTACCCCCGGGGGCAGATGGAGGTAATTACCCTCAATTTGCCCCTGGGGCAGAAATACCACTAGACACCAGGGTCTATTTTTAAAATAAATAAAGGGTGGGGGCTGCCTACTATGGGCATGCCCATGCCCACACCCCAAACAAAAAACTATGGTGACATTCTTTCTGCCCCCCCTTGAGGGCAGATGGAAGTGATTACCCCCATTCTCCTACCCCCCCTAGGGGGGCAGAAAGTTCACTAGACGTCAGGGAATGTTTAAAAAAAAATATAGGGGTAGGGGCTGCCCACCATGGAACTTGCCATGCCCCCACCCCAATAGTAAAAGGGAGAGTCTTTTTGCCCACCTCAGGGGTGGATTGGGGCAATTACCCCAATTCGTACCCCCCCGGGACAGAAAGAGACACCAGGGACGACATTTATACAGTATTTATTTGGGCCCATGCTCTCCCCACTTCGTCACCCAATAGAATTTCTGCCCACTGCGGGGGGGGGGGGCGTTGATAGGGTTATTCACCCCCATCTGCTGCCCTATAGGGTCAGAAAGCCCACTAAACACAGGGCATTTCAAAAAGGAGCCAAAACAAAGAAAAGGAGCCTACCCTGTCATTGAGCCATATCATCACCCCAGAAAAAGCCATAGTGACTTTCTGCTCCCCAGGGGGTGCGGTGGGGGGGGGTTGGAGGGTTTTTTCAATTGGGGAGATGGTCCCAAATATGCCCCGGGGTGGAGAAAGTCCCCCTGGCACCAGGGATTTTGCATTTGTGGCAAAAGAAAGTGGTGCAGGTGTTGCACTCTGGCATTGATCGCACCCCCTCCCCACAAAAGGAACAAACTAGTCTCCCCCCACCAGGGCAGACATGAGGTTTGCCCCAATTTTCCCCTGGAGTTCAGAAAGCCCACTGTATGGCAGGAATATACTTTTTTGTTAAAATAATGGGGTGGGTCTGGTCCATCCTAACATCCTCCCCACCCTCACCCCTCAAGCCTCAACAGTCTTTCTACTTCCCTGCAGACAAAGAAATCCCATCCTAATGGCAAACAAGAGGATATTTAATTGCTTTGGGTGTTGTTTTTACGTATGGGCCTGAAGAGTGTTGTTAACTCCCAATATCGTCCCACCTGTAATGGTGAATGGCTGCACTTGTTGGGCTTGGGTAAGCTGTATCTAAGGCTAACCACAATGCCCTGCAAACCTCAAACTTTACTAAAAGCACACACTTTCCTCCCATGTCTGTGAGGAAAGCTTCTAGAATTTGTGGGGAGCCACAAATTTCCTACCAGGCAGCATTCCCCCAAGTCTTCCGATAACAATGGAACCTCACTTGTGTTGGTGGGCCAAAAGCCCTTCACCCAAAAGGACCTAAAGGGCTACATGGAGAGCTCAGCGATGGGGGTAGCTGCCGTATATTAGGCTATGATCGGGCACCACCAATGAAAACCTACAAACCACAGACATTTTTTAAAATTAGACAACCAGGGGATTCCACTGTGGTGTGCCTTGCATGGATCGAATGAGGTTTTCTTACCCATAATGCCCAGTAAATCTCAAACTATGTCTGAAATCACAAATTTTCCGTCCATTTCTGTGATGGAAACTCCGGGAATCCACAAAAATCCATGGGGATCTGCAGGAATCCACAAAAATCCTACCACCCTGCGTTACCCCACTTGTGCCGATAAAAATGCTGCACCACTTGTGTGGCTGGGACGAGTGCCTGCGACAGGAACGTATCAAACCGAGGTCAACAGGAGTCCCATTGCAAGAGCCTTGCTCTACAGATTACCTTTCTCTGGTCAGAAACTGTTTGGCCCAGAACTGGATGAGATGGTGAAGAAGGGGGTAGAAGAGAAAAAAATATTGAGGCCTTTTAAGAGTTTTCCAAATAAGAAAGCTTTCTTTCAGAAAACGTCAGAAATCAATCCACAGGATAAAAAGCCTTTTGACAACAGGTTGAGGTTGGGGGGCCATGTTCTATAACAAATCCCAACTATCTTCAGGTTAAAATCAGGACAATGGCCAGCAAAAATGACTATATGGTCAGAGAAAGACTGAAGTATTTCTATCATTAATGGGCTCAGACAATCATATATGCCTCCGTCATTTTGATAGTTCAAGGAGACTATCAGATTCACTTCAGAGAGATACCTTGGATGAGGGTGAAGGTTACTCCTCTTCCGAGGGACAGTACCAAGCACCTTGCATTATTAATGGGAGTTCTGGCTGTCTTGGAAAAAGAACTAATGATCTTGGTCCCTTTCAACCAAAGAGATACAAGATTTTACTGCACTGTCTTCTTGGATCCAAAGACAGATGGAAGGTAGCATCTGGTCATAAATCTCAAAGCCCTGAACAGGTTCGTGTTGGTGGAATCCTTCAGGATGGAAACTTTTCAATCTATTATCCCATTGCATTCAAAAGGGGATTGTCTGATGACATTAGACCTACAACATACTTACTTTCATCTCCCCATTCATGTGTGCAGTCCACAGTTTCTGAGATTCTTTCTGAACGGATATGATTTACAGTTTTATTCTCTCCCTTGGCAACATCTCCACATGTTTCTACCAAGGTATTAGATAGAAAATTGGAGTTTGGTGTCTCTGGACCCACAATTTAAAAACACATCTTTTAGTGAAGTTGGTTTTTAAATTGCAGGTCCGAAAATGCCACTTTTAGAAATTTGACATTTTCTTACGTTAACCATTCTGTGCCTCTGCCTGTCCCTAGAATACACGTCTGGGTTGGATGACAGTTGGGCTTTGTGAATTCACTCTAGGCAGTCATACACAAAGCGAGCTGAGGTGTGCCCTGCATATCCTGATGGCCCATCACCATGCTGATGGGTCTTCCTGAGCCGGAGTGGTGGGAGGAGTTGACACTTGCACCTGAATAGGGCTGTGCCTGTCCCCACACACAAAGAGATGCATACCCCCCTGTAGTGTGTCTCGAGCCAGGGCCAGGAAGAGCCGGTTCTTGTGCACTACAAAGATCTTTTTTTGAAGTCTCTCTACTTCAAAGGCTGAACTGTGTATAAGTACTGGACTTCTGACACCATTTACTCTGATCACTTCTGGACTGAGGACATTCTGCAAGAAAGAAGAGCTGTTGTGCTGTCAGGAGGGACCAACACTTTGCTGCTTGCTTTGCTATGCTGGCCTGCTGCTTCCTGCCTGGGAGTGAAAGGACTGGACTTTGCTCTCTACATCCTGCTTTCTAAAGTTTCTCCAAGGGCTTGACTGAGCTTTCTCCCTGTTGCTGAAGTCCCAGGGACAACAAAGACTTCACCTGCATTTTGCAACCAGCACCTGGGCTCCTCTGCTGTCAGTCCTAACCTACCAAGTGGTGCCAAACCCAATCCTGGGCCCTTGGAGGTGGATTTTGTGCTGCAACCAAGAAACCAGCACATCGATCCCAAGTGTCAGTTCGGAACCGGCGCATCCCTGTGAAAGCGACGGATCACCGCTGCCTGCACATATGCCGTGGACACCCCTCGCCAAGGGCCCGACGCAACAACCTCGACTTCAACGCAGCCCCGACTTTGCTGCAGCACCTCCTAAGAACCGCCACAGCGTGAGTCTCGACAACCCACCACCGACGTCCGTTGTACATCGGCTTTTGTCCAGCGATTAGACTTCACAACGATGCGTCATCGACACAGCGTCACCTTCAGGAACCGAGGTCTCGCACCAGCAACCAATGCATTACCTCCTCTGTGCAACGCATCATCCCGGAGCGGCAAATCTCCAATGACCCCGCACCGCCTTAAGGAATCAACGCCTCACCTGCATCCACGATGCCTCACTTCCTCTGCGTGACGCATCGTCTTTGATTTCCAATACATCCAAGGTACTGTAATGGGGTCTGTGTGATTCTTGTACCTGGCCCGCGCTCCACTGCAGTCGGAAGGAACTTTTGGATTTGTCCCAGTCAAGCGTGACCAGATAGCCCCAGTTGGGGCTATAACCTTCTAAGCACTGCATTTTGATTTAATCTTTGAAAATTCATATCTTGACTTGTATGTGTTGGATTTGTTTCATTTTAGTGTTTTCACTGTGTTTCTGCGTGTGTGTGCACAACTACTTTACACATTGCCTCTTTAGTTTAGCCTGACTGCTCTGAGCCAAGCACCCAGAGGGTGAGCACAGGTAAACTTAGTGTGTACTACACTTACCCTGACTAGAGTGTGGGTCTCTACTTGGACACGGGGCAAATCATTTCCAATTAGATACTCCCATTTCTAACACCCTCTCCGGTGATACTTACCACGGATGTCAGTCTGTGGGGCGGTGGGCAGTTCGGGATGGTCAGGCGAAGAAAGCCCCATGGTCCCCTTCGGAAACAATTCAGCCATCCAGTTGTAGGGAGTTGGGTGCAGTTCTGAAATCCCGGCTAGCATTCCAGAGTCTGTTAAAAGGCAAGAATGTTCTAATCAGAACTGACAAGCAGGTAGCACGATGTTATTTGAATCGCCAGGGAAGATAAAAAGCCAGAATCTCTCAATCAGTTTGCAGCTTGAATATTCCATTGGACGGAGGTTCATCTATTAGCATTAAGAGCAGTATATATCAAAGGAGTATTGAATTATTGAGCAGACAGTCTTAGTCGCAATCTGCCATCTTCAGTGACTTTCCACTTGTCTGTCTAACTCGTCGTCCCAGATTCGGATCACCATGGTTGTCTCCGAAATCCTGCACAGGAACGTTCTACTCAGGTATGGGTAGTGGATGCCATGTCAATCACAAGACCCTGTGGGGTGGGGCAGGTTTGCTGTATGCATTCCCTCCAATTTCCCTGTTCCCCAGAGTCTTGCAAAAGATCTGAGCAGAGGGAGTCGATGTAATTCTAATAGCCCAAGGCGCCCTTGGTTTTTATTGCTTCTGACAATGTCCAAGAAGAGGTTCTTTCACCTTCTGGTTGATCCACCTCCGTTGCAATTTCAGTCACTGACCCTGCATCAGTTCAGTCATCACAAGCTAACGGCTTAGTAGTTGAACGATTAGCCCAGGTTTGGGATGTTCTGGACAAGTAGTCATTGACAATCAATCCTCCAGGAAGAACGCTACTCTATGTTCTATAAGACACATTAGGAGTGTTTCCTAGATGGTGTATAGGGAAGTCTGAGAGCCCGCTTGAAATTAACCCTTTCCAAATTTAAGATTTCCTTAAGGATGGCTTTCAAAAAGGCCTAGCGCCTTCTACATTGAATTTCCAGTGGGCGGTAATTAAGGGTTTTCCTCAGTTTGTTGATTTGTCAAAAATGTCTCCATTAGTGACAAGACTCATCAGAAGCTTTAGATTACAGAAACATATGGTTTATTTCACTTTGCCCCACTATAATGTGAGAGGTGCCCTTATCATCCGAGAGGGACAGCGTCAATTATAATCTACACAAAAAGAGAACCCCCCTCGAGGGGGATTCTCTTTTTGTGTAGATTATTTTTCTTTGCCAGCATGGAATTTAACAATTGTACTTCAAGGTTTGCAGCAGTCTCCCTTCGAACCACTGGAACAGGCTAGCCTTTCCTGGCTCTCAGCTAAAACACGTTTCTAGTGGATATTACATCAGCCAGGAAGCTGAGTGAGTTTGGGGCTCTGACCATTTCTCATCCGTACATTTTTTCCCTGATTGGGTGGTTTTGAGAATAGACCTTAAATTTGTTCCCAAAATCTCAACTTCCTTCCATTTGTCCTAATATGTGGTTTTACAGGTCATGCAGGAGTTAGCCACTAGTATTCTATCGGCTTTGGATGTCAAGAGAGCCTTGACAGTTTTTTCAAACCGTACAAAGCCTTTTCAAGATTCAAATTCTCTTTTTGTGGCTCATGGATCTGTAGCTAAGGGTGGAGGGGTTAGCAAAGCTATATTGAGCAGGTGGAATTGTTAAGCAACTGTACAGACATATTATAATGAGGGTGACTCTCTCTCAGGTGCCATTCAGGGTCGTTCAACTAGAGCAGTCTCAGCTGCTTGGGCGGAAGTAGGGGCTGTTCTCTTCGTATAAATTCGTAGGGCTGCCACATGGTCCCTTTATCATACTTTCATTAAATATTATCAGCTTGAGTTGACTGATTCAATGCATGAAACATTTTGGTTCAGCTGTATTTCCTTCAGAAATGAGGTAATTTTTTAAATAAATAAATGTATTCTGCATATGGATGGTAGTGGAAGTTTTGTGTGTGAGATCCTTATTGTTTAGCACTAGGATGAGGAGGACTCCATGAGGGGTAATGAACCAGTTTCTTACTGGTAATCTGTATTACCCCAATTAGGAGTCCTCCTCAGCCCAGTTTATTCCCTTCCTCCATCCAGTTGTTACACCTCCATTGACTTTACGACTTGTTAACGCGAAGGATCAGCGTTTTCGGGGGAGGGCCTATTTATGTAGCAATATGATAATAGACACAGAAACAAGTTCGTGCAGTCTTGGTTTTAAAACAACATATATATATATATTTATATATTACCTACTGGTGGTCGCCAGTAGGTAGTTATAGTTAGGACCTTGTTTCTATTCAAAAAGCGTTTTTTCTTTTGCCAATATCTTTGGCACCGTTTGACGAATCTTCGTGAAATTTTCAAAACTAATGGGGCCCTCCGGTCAGCTCCTGTCTTGAAAGTTTTGGGGTGATTCGTGAAGCGGGGGCCGAGAAAAAAGGGGTGTCCCAAAACGCATTTTCTCCATGTTAATTTCCATGGGAAATTTTGGAACAGGCTACAGCCCGAATTGCTGAACGGAATTACACCAAATTTGGCAAAAAGGTAGCTCTTGGTTCAGAAAGCGACCTATTTTTTTAAATGGTGTAAATCGGTTCAGTAGTTCCTGAGAAATTCAAAAAAATGTATATATCTGAGCACCGAGGAGGAATCGCGAATCCTCCCAAGCACGAGCTGACTTCTGATTGGCTGCCAACACTCCAAACCAGGAAGTGTTGGCAGCCATCTTGTGACTCGGTAACCGAGTCACAAGAAAACAGTGGAAAAAAGGTTGAAAAATAAGAAAAGGGGGCAGGGTAGAAACACCCTGACCCCCAGGCCTGCTCAGGGGGTCCCACAAGGACCGCCAGGCCCAAAAAAAGCATTTAAAAAAAAAAAACATCGGCCGAATTCGCGCTGGGTGCGCGAATCCGGCTGAGAAAACAACAAAAAGCCCCCGGGTGGGCCAGGTCCTGGGGGCAATGCTGCTTTATGTAGCGGGGGCCCGCGGGGGCCCCTGCAGCCCCGGGGACCGCCACCTCCCCGGGGCTTTATAATTTATGCACGGGGCACGCTACCCCCCGCAGCCCCGGGGACCAACACCTCCCCAGGGCTTTATTATAATAGGGTGGGGGGCCTCACGGGCCCCCCCAAGCCCCGGGGACCACCACCTACCCGGGCCTTTATTAAAATACGGTGGGGGGGCCTCGCAGGCCCCCCAAGCCCCCGGGACCGCCACCTCCCCGGGGCTTTATAATTTATGCACGGGGGCACGCTACCCCCCGCAGCCCCGGGGACCAACACCTCCCCGGGGCTTTATTATAATAGGGTGGGGGGCCTCGCGGGCCCCCCCAAGCCCCGGGGACCACCACCTACCCGGGCCTTTATTAAAATACGGTGGGGGGGCCTCGCAGGCCCCCCAAGCCCCCGGGACCGCCACCTCCCGAGGCTGAAATAAATAATGTGTGTGGGGGGGCTCGAGCCCCCCCACAGTGCCCAGGGGACCACCACATACCCGGGGCACTGTTTATTTAAATTCGGAGGTCCGTTACGGACCCCCGGCCCCAGGGACCACCACCTCCCCAGGGCTTTACAAATGATGGGAGGGGGGCCGCGCGGCCCCCCTCCAGGAGCCCTTGATGGCCCTGGGGACCGCCACCCCCCAGGGCCGGTTCCTGCAATGTCCCGGGGTGCCCACCCCTGGGACATTGCTGTTTGCTATGGCAGGGCGGGAGCCGTGCGGCTCCCGCCCTGTCATAGCAAACTCCTGCTTGCTTTTGCACAAGGGGAGCTGCATGTCAGCAGCTCCCCTTGTGCAAAAGCAATACCGGCTCCCGCAGGAGGCGGGGAGCCGGCTGGGACCGTGGGGGCATTGGGGCTCCCCTCACGGTCCCCAACGGTGAAGCCAGGCCCCGGGGGATGGGGTCCCCAGCGCCAGAAGTGGCCCGGGAGGGGGGCCACACGGCCCCCCTCCCCTGTAATTAAATATATTAAAAAATTTAAAAAACGGAAAGGCCGGCCCCGGGGGATGGGGTCCCTGGGGCCATAATTGGCCTGAGGAGGGGGGCCACGTGGCCCCCCTCCAACAAAAAAAAAAATTCAAAAAAGAAGGCTGGCCAGGCCAGGGGGTGCTTTTGCAGAGTGCTGCAGGGAGGAGGCGGGCCTACGCCGAGTTGCCGGTTTCTTTTTTAAATTTTTCTTATTTTATGGGGGGGCCACATGGCCCCACTCCCCAAATGTTTAAAAAAAAAAAAAACAAGGCTGCCAGGCCCTGGGGAATGGGGTCCCTGGGGCCAAAAGTGGTCCAAGGAAGGGGGGCCACGCAGCCCCCCTCCCAAAAAATAAGAAACATTTAAAAAAGAAAAAAGAAACCGGCAACTCGCCGGAGGCCCCGCCCCCTCCTGCAGCACTCTGCAAACACGCCCCCTGGCGCGTTCTAAGTTGGGGAATTAAGTCTCCTTGAATACTGAGGGTCCCTGGGGGCCAACTATCCCACCAGGTACCTCCAGTAAGCGCCACACAGCTGGATTGCAGAGAGGTGGTCCGAGGCCACGCCCCTTTTTACACCACTCTGCAAACGCGCCTCTTGGCGCACTGCTGGTGGGGCGATGAGGTCCTCTTGTGTCCTGAGGACCTCAGGTCACAAGTGGACTTCATCCCCTGAGCAGCAGTGCGCCAGGAGCTGCGTTTGCAGAGTGGTGGGCAAAGGGGGCATGGCCTGCTATGAGAATCTAGCAATCCTGCTGTGTGGGACTTACTGGAGGTAATAGGAGGGATAGTTGGCCCCCAAGGATGTCCTTGGGGGCCAACTACCCCTCTTGTTACCTCCAGTAAGTCCCACACAGTGGGATTGCTAAAACGTCTTCGGAGGCCATGCCCCCCTTTCTCCATCACTCTGCAAACGCGCCTCCTGGCAGACTACGGGATGGGGGATGAAGTCCAATTTACTCCTGAGGTACTTTGGGGGCCAAGAAGCCCTCCTGGTACCTCCTGTAAATCCTACGCAGCAGAATTCCTGAGCGCTGGTCGGAGGCCCAGCACCCTTTCTCCACCACTCTGCAAACGCGACAACTAGTTAAAGAAGTGTTTGCAATGTAATAGGTTTCGCAGTTGCGAGAGTTAGAGGTATTGGGGTTGTAAATGTAAAAGTTTTTTACTAATGTTTTTTGGAGTGGATGTACGTTGTGTGTAGTGGAAGTATGTGGTATGTTGTACAGTGAAATTATGTGGATAGAAAGTATGTGGTATTTAGTGTATAGGAATTATGTAGAGTGGGATTATGTGTTATGGAGAGTAATTATGTGGTATGGTAGTCTGTGTTGTGGAGTGGTAACCTCAGGTTTAGTCTTCCTCGTTTACATAGAAGCTCAACTATGAACTCAGTGAGACAAAAAAAGAAGGAATCACTGAGGAGCACTTGTGGACCTAGTCAGAGGTATGAGCAGGGCCACTGGAATTATGCGACTGTTTGGCTGCACCGACTTTCGCACAATTATACATTTTCTGCATTAGCCACATAATTCATCATCTGCTCCCTAATCTGCAGATTTGAACAAAAAAAGCATTGTTTCTAGCTCAAACGGCTCAAACGTTACCAAAAATGCAGCGACAAGTGTTACAGCGTGGTGGAAGGCCCTTTGGAAACCTAGAATGGTCACCTGTTACTTATTGCTAAATGTGGGTGTTAAATTGGTACTAATGGTGTGCAAGCCACTCTTGCTTCCTTCTCCGCCTCTCTTGTCTCTTTCTGCATTTCTGTTGCTTCTTTCTGCACATTTCTTTCTTTTTCTGCACTTCTCTTGCCTCTTTCTGCAAATCTCTTCTACTTTCTGCACCTCTCTTCCCTCTTTCTGCATGTCTGTTGCCTCTTTCTGCACCTCATTTGCTTCTTTCTGTACCCCTCTTGCCTCTTTCTGCACCCTTCTTCCCTCTTTCTGCACCTCGCTTGACTTTTTCTGTACCCCTCTTACGTCTTTTTGCACCTCTGTTGGTTCTTTCTGCACTGCTCTTGCTTCTTTCTGCACCTCACTTGCCTCTTTTTGCACCCCTGTTCCGTTTCTGCATCTTTCCTGCCTGTTTATGCACCTCTCTTGCCTCTTTCTGCACCTCTGAGTTAGAGGTAGTTTTAATCCCCCTGCCCTATTATGTACTAGGGCCTTACAGGGGAGGTCATGCCAATCACAGGGGTACTCCAACCCATAGTGTACCCTAGTGTAGGTAGGTGTTTTCACTGTATTCTAAGTGTCTTTCAGCATAACACTGGCTCCGGGCCTGGTTAGTCAGAGTCAGTTACCACCAGTACCAGTCAGTAAAAAGTTGGAGGCATAGGATGACTTTGCAACAAGGCCTTCTTCTGCACCTCTGTTGGTTCTTTCTGCATATCTCTTGCTTCTTTCTGCACTTTTCTTCGTCTTTCTGGACTTCTGTTGCCTCTTTCTGCATTTCTCTTGCTTCTTTCTGCGCCTTTCTTCCTCTTTCTTCACATGTCCTACCTCTGTAGGCATAGTTAGAAATTAGCATTTAAAAAACCTTAGAAATTCACTGAAAAAAACATAGGTTTCAGGGACGTTATAGTTAGAAATTAGCATTTAAAAAACCTTTGAAATTCACTGAAAAAACCATAGGTTTCAAGGACGTTATAGTTAGAAATTAGCATTTAAAAAACCTTTGAAATTCACTGAAAAAACCATAGGTTTCAGGGACGTTATAGTTAGTTGGACATTTCACTCGTACAAAACCAGAGAAATTCGGCCGTTATAGTTAGTTGAGCTAACTATAACTCGCGCCCCCGCAATGCACTGCTGATGACGTCACATATTACATCATTCATGACATGGTCAGTGACATCACTGATGACATCACTGATGACATCATCCATGTGATAATCTGATGCACCTCCTCACACCCTAATATAACCTTTGATACACCCACTCTAAAATACAGACTACCATTTTCGAAACCATAGACACACCAATACCAGTTACTACCTACCCACTCACTGATTCCTAGGTCTACACACACGTCCACTCATTCACCCATACAGTCACTCATACATGCAGTCACTTATCAATACAGCACTATCATTTGCACTCATACACCTATACAGACATTCACACATCGCCACTCATCCATAGAGTTACTCACACACCTAGTTAATCATGCAAAGAATCATTAACACTCCCATTTACTCACCTATACAGTTATACACACACCACCTCACTAATTCATACATATACTAACATATACTTACTCTCTTATACAATCACTGATACAAGCACACACTCATCCATACAGCCACTCTCACAATCACTCACTCTCACATATAGTCATTTATATACTCCAACACTCACATATAGTGCCTTTCACATATGTAGTTACTCACACATGTACCACTGAGACATCAATTCACTCACCAACACACCCATACAGCCCTTCACAGATGCACTCTGGAACCCGTACACCCAGTGAATCACCCACTCACATATCTATGCACAGAGTCACACACCCCCACCCACCCACACAGACACTCAGGCACCCATACAGATACTCATGCAACCAATCAATAACCCATATAGACACTCATGTAGCTACTCACCAACCCATGCAGCCGCTTACACACCAACTGACAGACTGATACAGACATTCACACAGTTTAGTCACTAACCCATGCATCCAGTAAGACACGTTTAATCACTCACTTATACAGTCAGTCATGCACCTACTAAATCATCCATTCAGACACTTATTCTTCAATACACCTTGGCATATATATATATATATATATAAAACATATTTAAACTTTACAGAAACACACAGTCACTGGATGATGTCATCAGTGATGTCATCAGTGATATAATTTGAGATGTCATCAGTGATGTCATCAGTGATGTCACTGACCATGTCATGAATGATGTAATATGTGACGTCATCAGCAGTGCATTGCGGGGGCGCGAGTCATAGTTAGCTCAACTACCTATAACGGCCGAATTTCTCTGGTTTTGTACGAGTGAAATGTCCAACTAACTATAACGTCCCTGAAACCTATGGTTTTTTCAGTGAATATATATATGTTTTAAAGCATGTGGATGGGCTGTCAGAAAGGCGGGACACCTCAATAATTAGAACTGGGACAAGGAGGGCTCCTAATCGGGATAATGAAGATTACCGGTAAGCATCTGGTTCATTAATGCGCTCTCACATTGCTCAAAAAAAGATGGCTTCCACACAACCTGCACTGTATCAGTTTTCCCTTGATATGACCCCATTTTACATAAATTTAGTTAATGTCAATATGTTCAAAGTTAACTCAATGGCACGATTGAGACTCCTTGCTTGGTTCCGATCTTCTCTCTCTGGTGGTTTATATGTGAAAAATGATATCAGGGTATTTTCAGAAGCTGCTCTAACGAAAAACTCATCAAAAAATACTCTTGTATGAATGTATTTATGTATGTGGTATTTCTCCACATGTCACTTTGTAGGCACAGAATCACGCAAGCGTAGGCTTAGAAAATGACATGGGTGTATATTTTTTTAGTAACTGATCCAAGTTGGATTGGAAACTAAACAAAAAATAAAATGTGCGAAAGCATTTTTTTCAAAGTGGGTGGGCTGGGGGAGTGGAACCAACATGGTGGAGGGTGAAGAGAATGTCACAACAACACGAGGTAAGGTGGGAGATGAACGTCAAAGCACCAGGACTGAGGGTTTGGGGGCGCTGAAGCAACATTGAGGGGACAAAAAAGCAGCAGGGAGGAGGGCTGCTGGGTACGCAAAAGCAACAGAGGCGTTGGGGGAAGCAACACAGAGGACATGGGTGGGGTAAGCAATGGGAATAAACACACAAGTGAGCGCACGAGAGAATGGTGGGGAGAAGCAGTCAGGCAACAGAGAGCAACACAGAATGCAGGGGAAGAGAAGTACATGAGGGAGCTATCTCAAAAACATACACATGGAGTGCTTCATACAAAGAAAGACAAAGTGCTTGAAAAGCAAGGATCAGAAGTAGAAATGCCACCCAATGAAAGAGATTGTAAAGATGCAATGCTCCATGGGAAGGACAAACACAAAATTGACAAGTTGGGATGTGAATGAGCCCCAAGCCACTCTATAATCTTGGTCATCCATAATATGCCTCGCAACAGACATTGCATACCCTGTCTAGCAGGTATGATTTAAAAGCAGGGCCGGACTGGCCGTAGCGGGTACCGGGCGTTTCCCCGGTGGGCCGCCAGGGTGGGGACCGGTTTTGGACCCCTGGGGGGCCGTTTTTGTTACAGGGCCGTTTTTGCAGCATAGCTGCAATATCGGCCCCTGTAACAAAATCGTCCGAAACCGGCCCTGGCAAAGTGCTCGGCCGCACCCCCAACACCCGGGGGGGGGGGGGAAGGGGGGGGCAGCCGAGCACTTTGCCAGGGCCGGTTTTGGTTCCCAGTCCGGCCCTGTTTAAAGGCCCACTGCTTTGTCTTTTCTTGTTTACACTCTGTGGTCTGATGGTGTCCTGGCTGGGAGTGTGCCGAGAACCATCAGAGATGGTGAGTTTATCTACAAGATAAGCGGTGTACCATGCATAATCTGGAACAATAAATGTGTCTTTTAACTTTCCTTTTCTGCCTTATCTTGGTAAGGGTCTTTTTCATGACTTGGGGTGTAAAAATAGTAAATAAATAGGACGCGTATGTTTAGGTGTAGTAATCTGGATTTTCATTTTTCATTCGACCAACCTAAACAGATGTTTCCAATATGCTCTCCTTGCACAGATTGATTGTTTTTAGCTTTGAGCACTTGAGTCGTGCTGCTCTGCTGCACACGCAAAAAGGAAAGAAAAGCTTCCTTGATGCTGGGAATTGTGAGCAATCATCCTACGATCGATCGCTATTGTAGCTCTCAGAAATAGCTCAATTAGTTAATTGTTGATCCACTCTTGGACGCTTACAGGAAAACTTTAAGCTATGTTACCTTGGCGTGCAATTGCGAAATTCGCTGTAATATAAAAATGGTGCAGTCAACTTTAATAACTTGAAGACTAGAGCTAGGGTTTTTGGCGTAGTCAGGAAGTGTGGCGCTCAGACTAGTATGCGTGGTGTAAATGTGAACTAGAGTAGGTACGGTGCTGCCAGGTCGGGGGATTTACCCAATAACCCCCGGAGGTGTGTGAGTCACAGGACCCACACTGGGAAAATAGGCTATCCCTCGGCACAAGCTGCTTCCGGTTTCGTCGGAGCTACCCTACAGGCTTATCCGCCTCTTGGCACGCTTCATACTCATGGAGCGCCGTTAATCTCCTCCTGGCTCCATTACTTCCGCCGCCACCTGGCTTTTTACCCTGTCCTCCCGCTAGTTCCGGGTCCTGATTACTTGGATTGTTCTGATACTTCTACCTTCGTCCCAGTACTCCCGCCTGCTACATTCCGCTGATTACTTCTCCTTGGCACCACTGCCCTCACCGCCCACAGGCTTCACGACTTATCCCGTGGCACGCACCCCGTGCCCGGTCTCTACGTGGAGCACCGTCTCCTCCTTTTAGTAGTGCTTTGCGCACACCCCCGAGCCGGGTTGGAATTATCACCGGTCTTACGGTTTCTGCTTTTCCTATCCTCACTCTTGCTACACAGCCCTGAAGAGTCACCGGATTACTCTGAGTGACGAAACACGTGTCGGCTGGTTGTTTATTGTTAATTCAGTTGTTTTTCATTAAATAACTTTTCAACTCTAATAGGTGTCGACCCCCACAACTGTTATTCGAACAATACGGTCACACTATCGTTATACCCTTACTACGTGTGCCCGGGACTGTGCCAACTTTAATAACTTACGGTGATGCTGTTGTCTAAAGTGGTGCAACCTGGTTCAGTGTAATATAAGACATTACTTCACACAACTAAGGGCAAGCAACCAAAAGAGTTGTATGTTGTTACACAACACCTTTTCAAAGCAAAAATGGACAGAGCTCAAATTAACACTAAATGGGCAAAACAGAATAAGGCAATCTGGAAGCTCCCCCGTTTTAGGCAGGGAGAGGTCAACTCAGTGAATTCTACATTGGAATCTCTGATGACTCAGAGTAATGAAAACTCTGAGGTCAGTAATTCTCCAGCACACTATGGCCTCGTGCACCAGGTGATGATTACCAGGCTGTTGTCTACAGCGTAGGACTTGCACAATTGTGAAGCACCATTAGCAAAAATACATGACTCTGAGAATAAGGAAAGGAATGCCTCAGGTAGACCCTTTCTCCTTCACAGGCTGTTTATTCTGGACCCCTACATTGCAGGTAATGTGCAGAAGGCGCAAAGATTGCACAGATACAAAAGCCGGGGGAAAATACCAAATAAACAGGTTGTGTTATCTAATTCATCCTCAGACCATATACCAGTGTAGACTCCTTGTAGGAGGTCTGGTCTAAAAGCGCAACTGCCCTAAAAGGCAGAAAATCTCAACTAAGGGCTGCAGGTATAAATGTTAAACTTGAAATATTGCCTATGGCACTCGTACAAACTGGAGGCCAGCAGAAGTTGGTTTTAAATATTTTCTTGCCACTACATGCCTCGAAAAACTATTTGCAGCTGCTTGGCAAACAGCTTTGTGCAGCATTGCAACTTCCTCCTCAGGGCTGCAGGAAGCTGGTATCTATGAAATATTTTAACTGAGATGGAAATCTTTACTGTGACGGTACCACTATAGGTTTTTTATACTGCCGAAAATGTAAAGGTGCTGAGATAGGCTGAAATCAAGCTGGAAAAAAACAGATAAAAACTAGAAGTAAAGCAAAATATTTAGCTTTGTCCTGAATACAAAATAGGTTTGCTCAAAATGAAGGGTTAAAAGCAGATCTTTCCAGGGTTTAGTTGCCAAGTCGGAGAACCTCAAATTATTTTTGGAAGGAACATGAAGAAGGTGAGCAGTTGAGGAACAGAGGGTTCTGAGAGATGTAATAAATACACTGGTGTTGAATTAAAGAAAACCTTTCTGATAAAGGGCAGAATGACAAATACAAATAATTAGAGGTTGGTTGGTTGCTTGGTTAGAGACAGCCAGTACAGTGCTGCCTGGAGTGGGACTATTAATATTCTTAATAGTAGCCTGGCAGCAGTGTCTTGAGTTGAAGTTTGCATTTCAAATATTTTGTAAGGCACAAGTACAATGAATTACCAATGTCAACTTGAGACAGAATAATATACCTAATCACAGTTTTACAGCAGTCCATTGGGGGAATAGGAATGATTTTCCTCAACATCCGGATGTAATAAAAGCAAGAAGCAGAGACTTTGTTGATCTGTATAAGAAATGAAAGATTTTGATAAACAATTAAGCCAAGAATCCCAGTAGAATTAACTGGAATACCAGGGTATTATTCCATGCTCATCTGGTCAACAGAATGTGGGCTCAAGGATCCGAATATCAGAACTTGCACTTTGTCCCAAATGAGTTTCAAGGAATTAGCCTCCATCCAGGAAGAGACCCCTAAGAGGCATAGACAGATCTTGCAGACTTTCCAAGTCATCTTTATAAGAGGCAATGCCTTGATGTTGTTTACGCAAGACATGAGGGAAAGGTTAAGGATGGGATAAGAGTGACCAAAGAAATAAGGTTAAGATTGAAAGAGTTAAGCTCTACCATGAGCTCAATGGACCGAAAACCCATAGGTAAGGGGATTGTGGGAAGAGCCAAAAAGACATGTGAACTACTTGGGTTAAGTTACTATGAAAAGGGGTGAGACAATTAAGTGCTTTTCTTGAAGTCCCGATTGGTGAAGAAAAATGATGAGAATAGAGCGAGATACAGTGCAGAAGACAGGGCTATGTGAAGGATCCATGTCTTTTAGTAGTGTGATGGGACAAAAAACATGAAGATTCTGTTGCATTTAACTGTATTAGGGTTGAATCCAATTCATTTTTTCCAGTTGTTGCCTAATATCAATTTTACAGACAATGGAATATGCCATCCTCTAGTATTGATATTTCCACAGATATAGTCATTACAAAAAATGAAATTGACCTTTGCTCGTGCATTTAAAGCACTGGCTGCCATTTAGGTTTCAGAATTATCTTGCAAAATGTAGATTATTCATAAATGTTTCTCCCAGGGGCTGCTTCCTTCCACACCTCACTCTGCCCATCTTTGGGAACCACCACGTTTTGGTTGTCAAAGATTGCCATCAAGCTCCACCCCAGCATCTGACTCCATCCAATGCATCTTGATAGTCAATTTAATTCTTAATTTCCATTAAAGGAAAATTACTTGCCCCTAATTAATCTTGAATTTATATCTTATAGATAAGCTTGTTAAACCCTTTGGATCGATTTTAGGGATAACTTTCTATAAACGTCTATGGCATTCTATTGTAGTCAACCCGATGTCTGATGGAAAGACCAATGAAATTATCTTGCATGCAGCTGGTGTGGGTGGTTGTGCAAGCCCAACAATATGCCCCTTCAGCGCAAAGTTGCCACATCATATAAATATAGTCCATGGTTTAGTGAGGATCGGATTGCAGCAGAATGGGAAACAGTGGTTCTGATTTATTTCATATCACACATCTCGATTCAAGGGGAAATGGAAGGCTTTGAATAGTAAGACAATCATGAGTCCTTTCATACCACCTCCATTGGTGCCCTCCAAGATGCCAAGTAACTAATTTCCAAAGGCCCTCAACAAATTTTCACATCCTCATTCTTTTGTTGAAGGGCTGGATCTGGAATTTGGGACTATGCATAGCTATCACCTCAGCTTCTGAGACTCTTTGTTGCACATTGCTTATTGGAGATGACAGTGTTGTAAAATGGAAGTCTAGAATTTGTGCAATATCTGAGCATATTGTGCTTAACCCTTCTAGGTGAATTGGGATGTAAATAAATACAGTATGTATGAAAATGTTCACTTGATTCAAAAATAAGTGTCATAAAATAATTGATAGACCAAATTTCTTCCTTGCTATATATTTAACTATTTGAAATATAGTTCAAGATATGCCACTATCAAACAACACTTAAACATTGACTGACAAGAGGTGCAGCGTTGACTGTTCAAAGTTACTTTTACAACACAGCTTTAAAAGTCTTTGTATCGCTATTGCCCATTGCACAAAAAACATAATAATACACAAACACAATAAAGGAATGATTATAACCATTTTATTAGTTCATGGTGATCAAAGAGCCAGGCAGCATTTTCAAGGAATGGTAAGCTAACCCTGTTAGGAGAGCAGTAAAATCTAGTCCATGCATTATTGTGAAAAGTTAGAATAAGGATGATCCAAGGACAGTTCTCAGTAGCATTATTGAGTGGCACATGATCAGAAACCCTTTAAATGATTTTCCCACTTATGCCAGTGTCCCCTAATTGGAAGAATCAGTGGCATCTTAAGGATTTTGGGGGCCTATTGCAAGATATATTGTGGGATCCCCTGTAGGGAACACATTTTAATCTTATTACCCTGCTAATTAAAGCTCTCATAATACCAAGCAATACTGACACTTTATGTTAAACATTAACAGGTCACACAAAAGCAGTTGAAATATGTCTTGCTCAGGACTCCAACAATCTTAATCTTACACAGGGTAGAGAGACAAAGTCAGATGTGGAAGTATCTTAAGCACTTTAAATTGGTAAATTTGAGTTACTTTTCTTTAATCAATCCAACCTTTATCATATTTAAACCATTGTAGGTAAAGGTCATTTTCAGGTGGGGAAAGGTCACTTTTTTGCATGTTCACTCCCCAATTGTTGGACTGATACTGCTGGTGTATAGAGTTTTGTGAAGACTGGAGTGCTGCCTTCAAGTGCCCGGTGTATGTCCTCTGACACATAAAAACATGTGGAATTTGCTAATCCTATGTTAAATCAAGGGGGAGGGAGAAAGAAGGAACTGTGATCCATTCAGCTTCCTTATTCGTAAATTAGATATCAAAATGAGAATGGATCACTTGACCTGAGTAACCAGGGTTTTATGAAATTCGTGCAGTGTACCGATAAAAAACCCTCATTCACGTACAGAAGTCGGAAAAGCGGTATATCTTGATTATCCGCCCTGCTCTTAAAACGTGACAGCATCATCATAGGGTTAGTTTTTGTATGCTTCCTCCATCCGGAGGAAAACCACTGGTTATTGCAGTAGTGATCAAAGAAAGGTGAAAGTGTTTTTAGTGAAGTGAATCTCAAAATGTTAAAAACTCGTAGACCCCGATTTGTAAAATTTAATCAATCTGGGTTCGAGATATATTAAAATCTGTGTCGTGCGTGGGAAGACTAGTTAGTGGTCTAACGCACTGTGAGTGTCCATAAAAAGGTCGACATGTTTCAGCCCCAGTGATTGCCCTTGTGGGTCAAGTGGGCTTTCTTCAGGACCTAAAAAGGAAAAGTGGTGGAGACCTTATTTTGTATGGGTCTTTATGTATCAGGGTGTATTGACCCGATTCTCATGCGGTCAAGTAGTACCTGTTCAGAGTAAAGGAGGAAACAAAAAGAAAAAGATGCGAGTATCATTTAGCGCATTTTCTCAAAAAATGGCGTGCTGTCTTTTCTCAGAAGAAATAATGATAAAGAAGAACATTAAAAATAACTAAAAAATGGCAATTCTTTCTCTCCTGCTTGAAATTCTGGCAAACTTTTTAAGAAACATTTTTTCTCTTTTGTCTCCCATACGGTGCTCAATATGGAAATATATTACCATATATTTGTCTTTAAACTCCTGAGGTATCATGTTAAGATTGACAAGAAGAAAATTGGGTTAGTCTAATAGTTCTGCACCTTATTCTTGGTGATAGTATGGACCCCGATGTCATATGTGCAGTATACCTATAGTTGCGAGTGTTCCTCAGAGAAAGCGACTTGGTAGGCGGTCTGTTGTAATTACTGTTGATATACTAATGTGTGTTAAAGAAAGGTTAACTGAAGTTGTGGTAGAAACAATCTTATAGCAGTGTTTTTAATAGATAACCGCAGCTTATTCTCATCAGATCTTTCGATAAATATTAGTATATCATGCGCTAGCTGTTTATTAAATAAATGCTAATGACTAGATTTGAATTACGTATTATCAAACAGCTCTAAAACGGCATGGTTTCATACCTTGAGTCTTAAATTGTGGATTTTAACGGGCAACCAGGGAGCTTGTTACCTGCTAGGGACAACAGGATAAAGCAATTTCGATTCTGTTGAGTAAAATACGTTACGGTTTTACAGCCTTCCGTCCTCGTGGCTCCTTCTCAATACCTGCTGTGCAGTGTAGTACGACTTGTGCTGACACTTCCTCTGGTTGCCTGGATGTGTTTGGCTTCCGGCTTGTGATGTTTTATACAGCCGGGGATAGAAATAAAGGAAAGACTAATTCCATTGTTAAAGAGGGAATGTCGACTTGTGCTGACACTTCCTCTGGTTGCCTGGATGTTTTTGGCTTCTGGCTTGTGATGTTTTATACAGCCGGGGATAGAAATAAAGGAAAGACTAATTTCATTGTTAAAGAGGGAATGTCAATAAATGGTTATAGTGGTCTAGCAAGTTGGTTCAGAAGTGTTTTTATAAATAAAAATAGATAGTAAAGAATAAATTCTAATTGGAAGGTTTTTCTTATTGCAATAAATACCTGCTGCCCAGTGTAAAAATGCCTTGTGTTGACTCTACCTTAATGTATTTATTTGGCTCTTGTTTAAAAAAGAGGGGCGAGATTTCGGCTTCTGATATATTAGAAAAGAGCCGGTTTTGAAAGGAAAAAATGGAAAGAACAGACTTAGTGTAGCTCTATCACTTCAGTAAGGTATACAACTTAGGCAATTCTCGTATACTTGTCCAACCCAAGAGTTTTATAGGGTGGTTTTCTAAAAGTACAGATTATATTTTAATGTCCTATGCTCAGCCACGGAATATTATCATTGAGCCCTTGGATGTTCGTTTGAAGCCGGTGCACCCATCTCTGTTCTTTTCGAAGAGTATTTTTTCTGCATTGTGATTTTTTGTTGCCAAGGTTTCCAAAATTACCCATTTTAAATCACTGGGGTTGTGTTTTGCTTCTATAAAGTGGTTGCTCATTTTTGTTGTGCTTCTTTTGCACTTGACGTTGCTCTTATGCTCGCATATTCTTTGTTTGGCTTTCCGACATGTCATCCCTATGTAACGTAAGGCACAGGGACACGTGATCATATAGATCACATGTGTTGTGTTGCAGTTCGTGTGGTATTTGATCGTCCACTTAAAATTCGGCAGAAGTTGGATGGTTTTTGTTGCGGTTGTCAAATTGCAGACAGAACAGGAACCGCATGGGTAATGACCCACCACTGGGGGGTTATCCCATAGCCTTGGGGTTGGCTCCTCTCGTATTTGTGGTGGTGGTCTGGTATGGACCAGGATATCTTTTAAGTTCCTGGTTCTTTTATTTGCGAATCTTGGTTTTGGCCAATTCAGGGATCCTGAAGTCAGGATCCGCCAATTTTTGTTAACAATCTTTTTGACATCGTTTGAGGCTGTATTATAAGTACTTACACATGTTACCACATCCCTTTCTTGTTCCTTTTGTGTTGTCTCCAAAAGGCTTTCTCTAGGTTGGTTTCTAGCCCTCTTTTGGCATCTGTTGATGGTTTTCTCAGGGTAATCAGGGTTCCTCAATTTGTCGCATAGGTCCTTTGCTTTACTTTTGTAGTCTTGAATGTTACTACAGTTACTTCTAAGGCGCAGGAACTGACTGTAAGGGACAAATTGAGGAACCGTGATTACCCTGAGAAAACCATCAACAGATGCCAAAAGAGGCTAAAAACCAACCTGAGAAAGTCTTTGGAGACAACACAGGGACAAGAGGGATGTGGTAACATGTAAGTACTATGTCAGCCGCAAGCGATGTCAAAGATTGTTAACAAAATTGGTGGATCCTGACTGCAGGATCCTGAATTGGCCAAAACCAAGATTCGCAAATAAAGAACCAGGAGACTAAAAGATATCCTGGTCCATACCAGACCACCACCACAAATACGAGAGGTAACCCCAAGGCATGGATAGCCCCAGTGGTGGGCCATTACCCAGCGGTTCCTGTTCTGTCTGCAATTTGACAACGCAGCAAAACCATCCAGCTTCTGCCGAAGTGCAAGTGGACGATCAAATACCACGCGAACTGCAACACAACACATGTGATCTATATGATCACGTGTCCCCTGTGCCTTACGTTACATGGGATGACATGTCAGAAAGCCAAACAAAGAATATGCGAGCATAAACAACGTCATGCAAAGAAGCACAACAAAAATGAGCAACCACTTTATAGAAGCAAAACACACCCCAGTGATTTAAAATGGGTAATTTTGGAAACCTTGGCAACAAAAATCACAATGCAGAAAATACTCTTGAAAAGAACAGAGATGGGTGCACGCGGCATCAAGCGAACATCCAATGATAATATTCGTGGCTGAGCATAGGACTGATAAAATATAATCTGTACTTTAGAAAACCACCTATAAAACTCTTGGGTTGGACAAATATACGAGATTGCCTAAGTTGTATACCTTACTGAAGTGATAGAGCTACACTAAGGGGCCGATTCCGATCTCGGCCGGTAGTGCTCCGAATCGGATTCGGATATACCGGATCCGATTCGGAGCCCTGTTTCCCGACCGAATCATACGCGGGTCCAGCCGAGCGAGTACGATGCAGGCACCCACGAAATCTCCGACCGACTCGAACGCGGCTTCAACACGCTCCGACCGACTCGCATGGACACGACTCGCACCGCGCTATGGAGCGTTTCCCGGCCGGAGTAAGTACGATGCGCGCGCGACCACTCCGACCGACTCGCGCCGTCCGGCTCGAAAAAGCTGTCGGAGCCGGACTTTGGGGGTCTGCGTCGGACCCCCCTGAAAGCGTAGGCGCACGAGTCGCACACAGGGGGGACCCATGGGTCCCCTACCTGTGCATGTGCGCCGCGATGCGCATGGACGTGTACACGCTGTAGGGCGCCCTTGACCGCCTCGCACCCATTGAGTCAATGGAAGCCCGCGTGCGCGTCGTACGACCGGCTCCCATTGACTTCAATGGGAGTCCGACCGGAATCGAGTCCGATGGCATGCGAACGCATCATACTCGTTCGGTCGGACTGCTAGGATCCCGGTCGGTCGAATTCTCTCCGGGTCCGGCTCGGTCGGAGAGAATTCCGGCCCGAATCGGAATCGGCCCCTTGGTCTGTTCTTTCCATTTTTTCCTTTCAAAACCGGCTCTTTTCTAATATATCAGAAGCCGAAATCTCGCCCCCCTTTTTTAAACCAGAGCCAAATAAATACATTAAGGCAGAGTCAACACAAGGCATTTTTACACTGGGCAGCAGGTATTTATTGCAATAAGAAAAACCTTCCAATTAGAATCTATTCTTTACTATCTCTTTATTTATAAAGACACTTCTGAACCAACTTGCTAGACCACTATAACCATTTATTGACATTCCCTCTTTAACAATGAAATTAGTCTTTCCTTTATTTCTATCCCGACAGTATAAAACATCACAAGCCAGAAGCCAAAACATCCAGGCAACCAGAGGAAGTGTCAGCACAAGTCGACATTCCCTCTTAACAATGGAATTAGTCTTTCCTTTATTTCTATCCCGGCTGTATAAAACATCACAAGCCGGAAGCCAAACACATCCAGGCAACCAGAGGAAGTGTCAGCACAAGTCGTACTACACTGCACAGCAGGTATTGAGAAGGAGCCACGGACGGAAGGCTGTAAAACCAGTAGCGTATTTTACTCAACAGAATCGAAATTGCTTTATCCTGTTGTCCTAGCAGGTAACAAGCTCCTGGTTGCCCGTTAAAATCCACAATTTAAGACTCAGGTATGAAACCATGCCGTTTTAGAGCTGTTTGATAATCAC
This sequence comes from Calotriton arnoldi, assembly GCA_963921515.1. Classification (NCBI taxonomy): domain Eukaryota; kingdom Metazoa; phylum Chordata; class Amphibia; order Caudata; family Salamandridae; genus Calotriton; species Calotriton arnoldi. Next base: position 2,956,683 of record CAWUFW010000357.1, read on the forward strand.
GTAATTCAAATCTAGTCATTAGCATTTATTTAATAAACAGCTAGCGCATGATATACTAATATTTATCGAAAGATCTGATGAGAATAAGCTGCGGTTATCTATTAAAAACACTGCTATAAGATTGTTTCTACCACAACTTCAGTTAACCTTTCTAACACACATTAGTATATCAGCAGTAATTACAACAGACCGCCTACCAAGTAAACTTTCTCTGAGGAACACTCGTAACTATAGGTATACTGCACATATGACATCGGGGTCCATACTATCACCAAGAATAAGGTGCAGAACTATTAGACTAACCCAATTTTCTTCTTGTCAATCTTAACATGACACCTCAGGAGTTTAAAGACAAATATATGGTAATATATTTCCATATTGAGCACCGTATGGGAGACAAAAGAGAAAAATGTTTCTTAAAAGTTTGCCAGAATTTCAAGCAGGAGAGAAGAATTGCCATTTTTTAGTTATTTTTAATGTTCTTCTTTATCATTATTTCTTCTGAGAAAGACAGCACGCCATTTTTGAGAAAATGCGCTAAATGATACTAGCATCTTTTTCTTTTGTTTCTCCTTTACTCTGAACAGGTACTACTTGACCGCATGAGAATCGGGTCAATACACCCTGATACATAAAGACCCATACAAAATAAGGTCTCCACCACTTTTCCTTTTTAGGTCCTGAAGAAAGCCCACTTGACCCACAGGGCAATCACTGGGGCTGAAACATGTCGACTGCTCATGGACACTCACAGTGCGTTAGACCACTAACTAGTCTTCCCACGCATGACACAGATTTTAATATATCTCGAACCCAGATTGATTAAATTTTACAAATCGGGTCTACGAGTTTTTAACATTTTGAGATTCACTTCACTAAAAACACTTTCACCTTTCTTTGATCACTACTGCATTAACCAGTGGTTTTCCTCCGGATGGAGGAAGCATACAAAAACTAACCCTATGATGATGCTGTCACGTTTTTAAGAGCAGGGCGGATAATCAAGATATACCGCTTTTCCGACTTCTGTACGTGAATGAGGGTTTTTTATCGGTACACTGCACGAATTTCATAAAACCCTGGTTACTCAGGTCAAGTGATCCATTCTCATTTTGATATCGAATTTGCTAATCCCTCATTGGTATATTTAACCTACCTATAAATCCCTATTATACAGTACTCTGTGTACCCAGGGCCTGTAAGTTAAATGTCACTAGTTGACTGCAGCACCTTGTACCACTGCTAAAGTGATACTACAAAGCATGTCTTCAGACCTGCCTCTGCAGCCTGAGTGTTCAGTTTGTTTCAAAACTGCACATTCTACCTGGCAAAGTAAACCCTTTGCCAGGCCTAAACCTTCCTTTTTAATACTTATACGTCACCCCTAAGGTAAGCTCTAACTGACGATAGGACAGGGTGCATGGTATTTAAAAAGTAGGACATGAGTACTTAAGTTTTACATGTCCTGACAGTGAAAAATCTATCTCCAAAGTCATTTTTCACTGTGGAAAGCCTGCCTCTCTCTGTTAGAAAAGCATTGGTTTATGTTATAACACCTTACAATGTATAACCTCAGTTTGAGAATAGCTAGAACCATGACCCAAGGAATCAATTTAATAGGAATTTAAAATCTAATCTGATGTTGAAGTCAGAATTCAAATTACTATTTTGGAAATGCCCCTTTTTAAAATTTGAAATACAGTTGTTCTGGATACAAAAATCAGTTCCATAAACAGATTCAATGATCAGAGTTTTCAATTTTATTACTAAAATTCAAACAAAAATTTGAATGACCCCAGCGGAATAATTTCAAAAACCAAAGATCAAGAAAGCAAACAAACAATTAACTGAAACAAACAATGAGCCCCTGCACCAAACCGGGTCCCTGTATTCACACCAACACTCCTTTGCAGTCGGCCTTAACATTTGACTTTGACCAGTGTAGCGCAACCAAATGCCTGCGGTTGGAGCTTTGCTCTTTTTGGTGCTAGAAGCATATAAAACTTAGAAAAATCAAATCTCCGGTTCTCTACATCTTATTTTGTCATATCGGTGTCTAGTTGCTCATTAAATTGTAGTCTATTGTTATAAATTAGAGTGGAATTTTTATTGTGTTGTGTTTTCTAGTTTTTAACTGTTTTGCTACTGATTAATGCTCTACACAATTCTCCTAAGATAAGCGTGACTGCTCTGTGCTATAGCTATGAAGGGTTGAGGTCAGGTGCAAGTTGTTGAGCCCTAACTGAACCTGGTAAGAAATAGTGCCATTGCTAGTTGAAGACAACTACTTTCCACTTCAAATAATAATCAAGTTTCTCTCAGTCATCAACTGTTTCATTTGTGTTTACTTGACTTTCATTTCTAAAGCCACCGACTACAATATTAAACTTTGATTACTTAAAACAACATTCTTTTATTTGTTTACAAGGTACTCTCTAAACCTGTGAAGACTGATTTCTGTCTCCGACAGAGTATAATTATCTTATGACACTTTTATTCAGATATTGTTTTAGAAATATGAATTGACACCTAGCTCTTTATGCCACTGTAACAGGAAGTGGCTACTAGATGTGTGGAAACTGTGGGAAAGCTTAGTTTAGAAAATATGGAGAAAATGCTAAATAAAGTGAACACTTATTAGAGAGTACCTGATAAAGGTAAAATAAATGGTTTGATGAGGCAATGACGATATGTGTTCTCAAATGGTCACCCATTATCATTAATATTATTATTATTAGTAGTAGTAGTAGTGGTAGCATTTAATAATCACAACATTCACCTGGGCATCTTGGCTCTAGGAACAAAGATAAGAAAGGAAAATAAGGAAAGGAAGGGGAAAGAGCGAGCCAAAAGTTGACTACATTCAATAATAACCCAAAAGGAGGAGTAGGTTTGGGAAAGTTACTGAGGTTTCACTGAGAACTAAAGAACTCAAAATATGGGGATACAGTTCAATGGAAGATCATTCCAGAGCTAAGGGGCCAACACATGGAATTCACTGTCACTGAACCATGAACACTGAAACCAAGTTACATATAAAAGAGAAGCAGAACTGGCAAGTAGCATTGGAGCGGGCTAATAAGAAACCAACAGGCGTGACATGATAGTTGGTCAGGCTTTCTGGAATGCTCTGTGTGACACTGCACCTTATACTCAGTGGTAAAGGAAACAATAGAGAGAGAGGGTTTTCTTTTTCTTTTTAGCCTTGTCCTTTTAGTTATCGTATTTAATTATCAAGTCATTCACAGGTTTTATTATTTCCCTTTTTCCAGTCTTCGGTTTCCCTTTCCGTTCTTCGGGACTACTCCAATGTCAGCCTCACCGCCGCGGCTCCTCGGAAAAGAGGACGTGGCTAGAATCAGTGGTTTGTTCTCTTTTTAATCAACCTCAGGGTAGGGAGTGAAGAGGTATATTTTTTTCACCCAAAAGCAAAACCAATACCAGTGAATTCCTTTTAGTTCCCCTCCCTCCAGTTTCCCCAGCACAGACCTTTCTCTAGCGTCTGGCTTCCCTCCCATTCTTCAAATATTCCCCGCAAGCGGCCACGCACCTGCGAGAGCCACGTCCCTCCTGGGACACAGCGGGACACTTCTTGTTCTTTCATAGACCTCTTGCCTTCGGCTCCTCTGACGAGGTAGACGGTCGACGCTGCTTCACTCGGCGTTGCTTCGGTTTTCAATAATAACTCCTGACGGCGTTCGAGGCTTAAGTCACTTCCGGCATTCACGGCTATGTGCGTGGTTACGCTCGCTTCCCAGTCTTTTCTTAAAGAGCCCTTGTCTTCCGCTGTATCTTCCTGCGATATTACTATTCCGCTCATATAATCAATCTGCAGGGGGTTGTTGTTCTTCTGGTTGCCTTGGGACTGCGCTCAAGCTCAGGATCATCAGAGCCAGATGTGGGCTGTAAGGAGGGGAATGGAGAAACATAAGGAGGTAACATGTCTGTCTCATCCTCCATAACATTGTTGTCTTCGGGCACTTTGTGACACTCTGTTAGTTAGGCACAGAACTTTAAGAGGGAGCCTTTGCTTTAGAGAAAGCCAAGGAAGATTTTGCCTCTCCTGGGAGACATTGTCAAATTTCTCAAGACCTTTTACTAATCTGATGCTTATATTCTGTAGCCATTGTATCTTGGAGAGGCTTGATCTGGAATTCACAGATAAAGAGCGTTTGAATAGTCTAGTTGGGAAAGGACAAAGGGCCAGATGTATGACCGTTTTTTGCGGTCACAAACAGGAAATCGGCCCGTTTGCGACCGCAAAATTGGTCTGGCCCATGTGCAAACCCTATTTTGCGAGTTGGTAACCAATTACCGACTCGCGAAATAGGGTTTGCGACTCGCTATTAGGAAGGGGCGTGCCAAGGGCGTCCCTTCCTAAGAGCGAGTCCAAATGGTATGTACCAATGTTTTGCGACCGCATTTGCGCTCGCAAAACACTCGCAGTTTACCGCCTACTTCAAGTAGGTGGGAAGGCACTTGCAAACGGGAAGGGGTCCCCAGGAGACCCCTTCCCCCTTTGTGAATGAGTGTGTAAATATTTTTTAAGAGCAGGCAGTGGTCCCATGGACCACTGCCTGCCCTTAAAAAATGAAACTGAAAAGTTTAATTTACTTTTTAAATGCATATTATAAAAATATATATTATGCCCTATTGAAACATATGGGGATGGAGTTTTTTACAGCCACCATGTCAATGAGGAGGCTGGAATTTGTAACACTCACCGCATATGTTTATAATTAATAAAAAAGTATGGATCAGTAGTGGACTAATGGATTAGATTTGAGAATTAGCGCTTTAAGAAATATTCCATAGAAGAGTAGGTGATTAAATGTTATAAAAGATGAGGATATCTCTTTCTCTAAAAGGAATAGGAAATTCTAACTTCTGGAAATGTGTTGTAAGAAGGATAGTATTCTTATTATATCCATACATTGTGTCCACTATCTGAACAGATTGGCATGCCAACATAGGCGTGAATAGATTGGAATGCCAACGTAGGCTTGAGACATGTATCATGAGAAATTGGGACCAACAATAACAGGAACCATGCAGATATATGGATAAAAAGGTATATTGTTTGGTAATTATTTTTTAATAATACATGATTTATATTTATTACAAAAGAATTAGCTTAAGTAATACGTGATTGATAATTTCATTTTAGAGTTGTAACGTAGCGGGCATGCAAGTCCAGTGGGAGCCAATAGAAAGTGCTCATTTGGATATGACCAGTTTTAGATGATCGAATAACTAATTAAGGTATTTTTTAAAGAAACTGACTTTAATGGATATAATTGTGTTAGTGTCCCTGTATACTAAGCGATAACTAACTTAATCTGATAGGTCACAATAAAAGGATGGTTAACTGGAGTAGAACTTGTAGAAAGTTATCAATATGGATGTTAATCCAAAACAGCTGTTAACCTTTGTTGAGAATATGGAAAGTATTGCTGATCTTATCAAAATAAGCCTTGTTGATAACAAATTAAACATTCTGTTAACTTCTGTTGAGCATATAAAAAGAATTGTAGGCTTTATCAGAATGAGTTATGTATATGAATGCAAGCTAAGTACGAACATGAAATTAATAATGGGCATGCTAATGAATGTACAAGAGTCTGATGATTAAATCTTGCTGTTTCCCCTTGGGGGTTGGAGGAGGTGCATGGTAAACGTGAGAAACATATGAAATATTGATTCCCCAAGAAATTTGAAATGAGAAATGCTGGACTCATGATTCGTTCTGTTTTGCTGGCCTCACATCATTAGGATATTAACTCTGTAAAAAAATGAAGTATTTGGGAAATGGGTTGCACATATTTTCTGATAAAGTGGCTAAGAACCAACAACAAATTGGTATGGAGAGAAATAATATATAATTGGGTAGCTTGTGTTATGTAAAATCTGGTTTTAATTAATAATATAACCCTTTTGTGTTTGGATTTTAACTATGTGTATATGGTTTGTGTTCTGTAGCCCTGAAGTAGTCTCTTGTAAAGAGATGAAACGCGTTGGCTACTTGAAAAATCTGATTTTATGAAGATTTGAATAAAGAAGTTTTCTAAATAATGTATGTTATATGCATAGAGAAGTAAAATTGTGTGCGCTGGTCATTATTGTGCAATAAGCACTTTGGGAGTCGGCAACGGAGAGATTAGTTTTTAAGGGTTTTAAGGAATTACAAAAACAAGAGACCGTTTGGAGTCAAGAATTTTTCTTCCATTACAGCTACGGTGCCTTGAAACTTTCTCCTATGTTGAAACACTGCTTGGACTGGGGAGACTTTCAAGAGCACCCACAGTGCAGAGCGTCACCCCATGAAATCTTTCCTCTTTAAATTTGGAGATGATATTGTTCTCTGTGCCTATTTCCAGAGGGCCCAACCCAAAATGTCATAATGCTGTGCCTTGCTGGGTAATTGTTTATGTAATTTGCTGCATTAGCGTGGATAGTTTTTCAATCTTCGCTTTACCAGAAAACAGATATTTGAGTGGACAAAGCAGGGTCTCAGTATTTGCCTCGTTTGCTCTGTCCTAAAAGCTGCTGCATCCTAGCATTCATTTTTGTTTTGCATTACATCCTCCTCCTCCTCTCCTGCCTCTCTTTTTTGTTTTCTTTCTTTCTTTCTCTTTTTCTTCTTCGTTCTCTTCTCCTTTTCTCATCTCTTTTCCATTCTCCATCTTTTCCTTGTTTTTCTTTTTGATTGTGAAGTAGTGTAGCTAGTTTTTCATTAATTAATTGCTTTATTAAATAACAGATATTTGCATGGGCAGCCAATTGGTGCTTTCACTTGGAATACTCTCCCCCTAAACCTGCTGTGTCCCAAATCACCTTTTCTATTTTGCATTGCATTATTTGAGTGCTTAAGTTCCAGACTCCATCATAACAGGGCGTGCTTTAGACAGGCTGAACACATATTAAATCCTATATAATTAAACAGGTGTTCTATGTTTTGTATATATTTGATAGCTCACTCACCAATTCTCTCACTTGTCCACTCAAAAAGACAGACCATTCATATTACTGGTTTGTACGTATTGCTGCGTTTCGAGGTTGCAGGGTGTATTTGGTCACCTATTTTCCCTATGTATAGATGTTTAGTGACCTATTGTAAGATTGTTCTACTGAAATACATTTTGTGATTTTGAATTATGTTAAGTACTTAGAATGTTATTTTAAAGCAGCCCTTTCACCAAACTGCTGGTGCCTATCCTACAGGGCTTGAGCACATTTTTCAATTTTACAGATAGATCTTGATAGGGCCGCTGTTTAGTATGCAAGTCTCACACTAACCCTGTCTACTTTGTTTTCCAAATTGATTTGTGTTCGAGGGCACACACAGCAGCCCTGCTCTGCTCTTACCTTCCTATCCCTTCCCAAATTGGAACATTGCCTGAAGGACAAGCGTGAACAAGCTTGCTGCTCAGATAGCCATGAGGACTCTGCTTTTGTCAACTCAGTGTTTTAGGTCTGGCTTGACAGCACATTTGTCGCTTTTCCTTAGGTTATAAACAGGAAAATACCTTTCAGGAGTACTGCTCAGAGAGGGGATTAGGTTGCTCCCTCATGCTTGTTTTCTTCAATAGAGCATTTGATTGGGCAGACGTTGGGTGCTGTCACTGAAAAAGAGTGCTTTTATTTTAGTTTTTGACTTGTGGTAGAGCTAATGCTCAATATAAAAGGACTGAGTAGGCTAACACAGCAAGCCAATAATCAAGGCTCTAGGCCTGAACTGTTTATTATGCAAGTTACAGTAAAGGCAGTAGGCCTGTGTATTTATTGTGAAATGCATTTGTTAAAGCAGATAGCCATTTTAGAGTGGATTGATATCACTCTCTATTAAATCCTGCAGAGAGAGAGAATGTCACATGGAATTTCACAGATCGCCATAGTAGGCAATGTTTTTGGTGTTGGTTTCCCCCTGACAGTCCTTCAGGGTGAGGATTTGAACTGTGACAATCCTTGTTATGGCTGTATTTAAAATGCCAACAGCAATTCTGAATACATTTATAATTTTATGAATTTGTGTTTGATGTTTGCTTGTGGGAAATTGTAAGTTCAATACAGTATGACTGTGTTGGTTAAGCCAGCCAGAAAGCCCATGATGAAAGCTATAGGGCTGATTGGTTGACTGCGAAAATGTATATCCATTGCCATAGGTCTGATCTGTTTATTGTGAAATATTTTCATTAAAGCCGATAGATTTTTATTGGTGGATTGTTATCACACTTTGTACCAGTATGTACTCAGTTATTTTGGTACAGGAAATCTCATGGATTACCGTAGTAGGCAAGGGCTTTTGTGTTGGTCACCCCACTAATAAACACCAAGGGTAGAAGATTTTTATTCTGATAATCCTTGATAGGCCTTTTTTGAGAGGTTTGTATACTGTTTTGCAAACTGTAATTCCACACATCTTTCTAATTTTATAACTGTAGAAATGATGGTTGCCTGTTTATGCACATTTCAGTAGGCCTGTGTTCATTTGGAAAAAGTACGTGTGGTTCTAAATGTTTGGTCTGTTTATTAAGAAAAGTTATGACAAAGGCGGTAGATCTGACTTGCCTATTGTGAAAAGCATGTGCTAAAGGCGATTGGTTTTAACGGTGGATTGATACTGCATAGTGCTAAAGCCTCTAGACATGTATTTTGTTACATGGAATCTCACAGATTTCCATTGCAGCCAGGGGTTTTGCGGTTGGTGAGCCACTCAAACCGACTGTGGGGATAAAAAATTTGCACTATGTTAATGAATGAATGAAACATATATTTAAAAGTCAAACGCCTACCTAGGAAAGGCATCTCAGTGCAAATGAAACCAGAAAAACTGTACAACTACAATTGGAAAAGTTTGTTATTGATTTTGGTTTCAACTGGTCATTGATCCTTAGGGTCAGCACAGTGCATAAAATGGTCCACCTCCCGCGAACTCCAATTCTGATTGCTATCATAGCACAGAATATTAGTGTAGTCAGGCAAGGAAAAGGGTTGGGAATAGGGAGTGCGGGGAGGGAGATCTGAAAATAGAATCCAAACACTGTTATTGGTGGTCCCAACACTACTCTTCACTAACTTCCTGATAGTCTTGGCCTCACCTATCAAGGGCCTTAGGTTTGTGTTATCTTACCTTTCTTGTTAGGAAACACTGTCTGTATAAAATCATGACATATCATTAGTATTTCATGTCTACACTTAATATCATCAGACATTGACTTTGCAAGCCATTCTCAAATCACAACTAACATACCAGAAGGTTCCTCCAAAGGCATTTCACAGAGGTGTTCTCTCCTATGTTGATAGTTCTCACTGCACCCTGCTAGGAAGGAATCACAAATAATTTTTTGTAGATTATATTCTAATCTTTAACAAATGATACAAACATGCATTCTAGCATTCTGTTTTCTTTTGCCTTTCGCAATTTAAAATTGCTCTTAGGAAAAGAATCCAAATATTCATTTACTTTTTGACCATAAGGAAAGATTCAACAGTTTGTAACAAAAATCAACCTTCTTTCACAATTGTCTAGAAGGCCGCTGTCACATTGAGAAGGATTATACTATGGAGTAATAGCATGAATTCACAGTCCATCTTGAGTTAATTAGTGCACATCTGTGGCCTGTGGAGAAAAATGGGGCTATTCAACTCTGTATAGACCCTCCTGTGTCTCTTGAAATTCAATCTCCTTAAGACTAACAAAACCCCTTTTTATTCTTTATGGTGATCATCAGATGGTGTAGGTGCGCCCTTACCCCAAATCCTGACCAGTTTCAATAATTCTTAGACATTCTTCTGTGATGCCACCTGGAGCTGAAGATTCCTTGATATCACCCCCTGGATCCTGCAGAATAGTGAGCAGCACATAATGGGTGGGTAACGTTTATAGCGGGCACCTGCCCAAGATGGCCACCGTCCAGGAATTCTGAGATTTGTATTTTTACTCACAATGTGGTGATGGCATATTACTGCTCATCCAAGATTGATTTGCTGGCAAGCACATCAAAAGAGATCTCTGTATTAAATCTGCCACCTACCAGTTTTTTCCTGTGTTTATGTATAATATTATAGCCGTTAGGTTTGGAATCAATTAAGTTTGGACTGGCTGCTTCTTGCAGCCAGGTTTCACTAATAATGAGTAAATCAAATTTATACTTGTCTGTCGTTTAGGCCCTTTTAGGAGGAATTTTATGTTGTTTTGACAACGGCAATATTGAACATATTTTTAACTTTATTACAGTGTACAAGATGGTTATCTTGTGGGCAGGTTTTTGCTCAATATAGTAGGTCTGTGTTTCTTATGGTGACAAGCCAAATATAAAGTTAATTGGGACATTAGTTTAATAGTTCACTGACTGATTGGTTCATTAGGAAAGTTATTTCAGATGACGTTAGTATGATCTGTGTATTATTAAAAGTTATGGCAGTAGGCCTATTTATATATTATGAAATGTGTATGTTAAAGCGAGTTGGCCTTTAAGTGCGGATTATTACTGCACTGTTTTATTTATTTATTTTATTTAGAAGTTTGTAAAGCGCACAGCTACCCCCAACGGGGATGTCCCGGCGCTGAGGCAGTCGACTGATAAAAAGGGAATGGGAGGAGACTAGATATAATTGAAAAGCCAGGTTTTAAGGGCACGACGGAAAGTAAGCTCCATCTCTGATAAGCGGATGGAAAGTGGCAGGGTGTTCCAGAGTTTAGCGGTCCTGACCTCGAAAGCTCTGCCGCCAGTCCTTGCCTTACGGAAGCGGGGAGAGACAAGGAGACATAGATGGTTGCATCTCAGGCTACGAGTGTGGTGGTAATGTTGGAGCCTATTTCTCAAATAAACTGGGCCCAGTCCCCTGGTTGCTCTGAACGCCAGAGTCAGGGCCTTGAATTCAATACGCCTAATCACGGGTAACCAGTGCAGGTTCTTCAGGTGGGGGGAGCTCGAATGGTGAAAGGGTATCTTGCAGATTGTTCTGGCCGCAGCATTCTGGACCAACTGCAGTCTGTGAGTCAAGTAGGCGGGAAGACCCAAGTAGAGACTGTTGGCGTAGTCCAGGTGAGATGTGATAAGTGCATGGACTACAGTTCTACAGCATTCCAGTGGAAGAAAGTGGAGGAATTTCTGCAGCATGCGCAGCTTCCAAAAACAGGAAGAGGAGACTTGCCTGATTTGGGCTTTACAAGACAGTTCATTATCGAGCCTGAACCCCAGGTTTCTTGCCGAGTCAACCAGTATCAGGGGAGGGTTCATCTCCTGAGGCCACCATAAAGCAGGGGGGGGGGGAGGATGGGACTCCTGATTAAAAAAGAGGACCTCGGTTTTATCCAAGTTGAGCTTAAGGCAATTTAAAGTCATCCAGGCTGAGAGGTCGCTGAGGCAGCTTCTGAAATTAGTGAAAGCAATGTCTGACTGATCCTTGAAGGAAAACACCAATTGGATGTCGTCCGCGTATGATATCACCCTCACCCCGTGGGATTCAACCAGGGTCGCCAAAGGTGGCAGGTAGGCGTTGAAAAGGAGAGGGCTCAATGCGGAACCCTGGGGGTCCCCACAGAGCAAGGGTTTCTCGGCAGAGATGAAAGGGGGGAGAAAGACTTGTTGCGACTGGTTAGCCAGAAAAGATCGAATCCAGGACAGAGCCGTAACCTGGATACCCAGCTCACTAAGTCTGTTAATGGGAATAGGGTGGGCAACCTTATCGAAGGCCGCGGACAGGTCGAGAAGCATAAGCACGACTGCTTTGCCCTGGTCGACCTTCTCGCATACACTTTCGGATACTTCAAGGAGAGCGGTCTTGGTGCTGTAGCCAGCTCTGAAGCCGAATTGGGAGTCATGGAGGATTTTAGCCGGTGCCGGGAGTAGGGAGATAGGTCTGAAGTTTTTAAATTCAGCCGGGTCGGCATCCAGTTTTTTAAGGATCGGCAGGAGGTAGGCTTGTTTCCACACTGCTGGGAAAATACCTGAGCTCAGAGAGGAGTTCCAAATTTGGTTTAACGGGACGTTAATGCATGATGCCAAAAGTTTAAAAAACTGTGCCTGGCAGGGATCACTCAGTGACCCGGATTTACAAGATAGTGGTTTTTGCAATGAATCAGCAAGAGAGAGCGAGTGAAAACTGGTAAACCTATCATTGTTGTTGGGAATGGAGTGATGTATTTTGTTACATGAAAGTTCACAGATTACTATTGTAGACAAGGATTTTGGCGCTGAATACCCAAGTGTCAAGTGACAAAGCCTAGGTGTAGTAGATTTGTACTGTAATAATTCTTACTAAAATCTATTCAAGAGGTCTGACAGGTTTAGTCGGGATCTTATAATAAAATATCATAAGTATATATATATATATATATAAACATCTATATATATATATATTGCACTTTGCATCCAAGAAAATTAAAAAATAAAGAAGACTTCTGCAACTTACTACTCGGTGTGAGCTCGCTGTTCCGAGTGCTACCTTTTTGTGTCCTTCCATAATGGCGGCGAAATGCGAGTGAAGGCAGTCACGGAATTCTCTTTTCCCATATATATATATATATATATGTAGGTATATATATACACACATTATCTACTGGCGGTCGCCAGTAGATAGTTATAGTTAGGACCTATTATCCATAGGAAATCCGCAACATTCTATTTGAAATAACGTTGGCGCCGGTTGACGAATCTTCGCGAAATTCTCCAACTTGTTGGGGCGCTCCGGTCCGCTCCTATCCTGAAAGTCTCGGGGTGATTCGTCAAGCGGGGCCGAGAAAAAGGGGGTCCCAAACGTGTTTTCCCCATTCATTTTTCCATAGGAACCTTTAGTCGCAGCTACAGCCCGAACTGCTGAACGGAATTACACCAAATTTGGCAAAGAGGTAGCCCTTGGTTCAGTGTCGTGCCTTTTGCTAAAATGGTGTAAATCCGTTCAGTAGTTCCTGAGAAATTAACAAGTAAAATCACATATATATCTATGGCCGTGTCGGATCCGCGTACCCTCAGCGCACCCTGCGCGCACCATCCCGATCACGAGCTGCATGCTAATTGGCTGTCAGCTGGCTGTCAACATTCCGAATCAGGAAGTGTTGGCAGCCATTTTGTGCCTCGGTAGAACCGAGGCACAAAAACAAGTGCGCAAAACGCACAAAGGGGGCAGGGTAGAAACACCCTGACCCCCTAGGCCTGCTCAGGGCCCCCAAGCCCCGGGGACCTCCACCCCCCGGGGCTTTATTAAAAAAATGGTGCGGGAGGGCTCTTTGCCCTCCCGCTGCCCCGGGGACCGCCACCCCCCGGGGCTTCTTTATTTTTATTTTTTTCACCTGTGTGGGGGGCTCCAGCCCCCACACGCCCGAGACCGCCACCTCCCGGGGCACTAAAGATTTAAATATGGGGGTCCGTTATGGACTCCAGAGCCCAGGGACCACCACCTCCCGGGGCTTTGAACAAGTTGGGAGGGGGGCCGCGCGGCCCGCTTCCTGGAGCCAGTGATGGCCCTGGGGACCACCACCCCCAGGGCCGGCTCCTGCAGTGTCCCGGGGTGCCTATCCCCGGGACACTGTAGTTTGCTATGACAGGACGGGAGCATCGCGGCTCCCGTCCTGTCATAGCAAACTTGGTTTGCATTTTGAAAGAGAGGCAGGAAACCTGCTCTCTCTTTCAAAATGCAAACTAATTACTTTCCACACGGGGAGCAGCATGTTAGCTGCTCCCCATGTGGAAAAGCAATGCCGGCTCCCGCAGGAGGTGGGGAGCCGGCTGGGACTGTGGGGGGATTGGGGACCCCCCACAGTCTCCAACGAGAGGCCAGGCCCCGGGGGATGGGGTCCCCGGGGCCATAAGTGGCCCGGGAGGGGACCACGCAGCCCCCTCCCCAATTAAAAAATAAATTTAAAAAAAATTTAAAAAGGGCAAGGCCGGCCCCGGGGGATGGGGTCCCCGGGGCCTTAAATGGCCTGAGGAGGGGGGCCACGCAGCCCTCCTCCAAATATTTTTTTTTTTAATTTAAAAAGAGGGCATGCCCCGGGGGATGGGGTCCCCGGGGCCAATAGAGGCCCAGGGAAGGGGGGGACACGCGGCCCCCTTCCCGTTTAAAAAAAAACCAACAAAAAATGCTAATAAAAAACGGTAAAAAAAAAAAAAAAAACGGCATCGTGCCGGAGGCCCCGCCCCCCTCCCTGCAGCAGTGTGCAAACGCGCCCCTGGCGCGTTTTAAGAAGGGAAGTAATTCCCCTTGAATACTGGGGGTCCCTGGGGGACAACTAGCCCACCAGGAACCTCCAGTATGCGCCAGGGGGCTGTGTTGCAGAGAGGTGTACAGAGGCCACGCCCCTTTATACACCTCTCTGCAACGCAGCTCTGTGGCGCTTTTTGGAGGTACATGGTGGGCTAGTTCGACTCCAGGGACCCTCAGGATTCAAGGGGACTTAATCCCCCAACTTAAAACGCGCCACGGGGCGTGTTTGCACAGTGGTGAAGGGCGGGGGCGGGGCTTCAGGTGACATGTGTGCAAACAGGCCCCGTGGCGCATTTTAAGATGGGGAATTAAATCCCCTTCAATCCTGAGGGTCCCTGGGGCCAACTAGCCCACCAGGTACGTCCAGAAAGTGCCACAGAGCTGCGTTGCAGAGAGGTGTAAAAGGGGCGTGGCCTCTGAACACCTCTCTGCAACGCAGCTCCCTAGCGCATACTGGAGGTACAGGGTGGGCTAGTTGGACCTCAGGGACCCTCATGATTCAAGGGGACTTAATCCCCCAACTTAAAACGCGCCACGGGGCGTGTTTGCAGACATGTCACCTCAGGCCCCACCCCTTTCTTCACCATTGCGCAAATAATCCTCTAAAATCAGCCGAACTACGAATTCCGATTTACTCACCTGTTATCAGGAGAGACCTCAGTGCTGCATCTTTGAGCCCAGTACTGATCCTGAAAAGTAATTCTAACCGTACTTACCAGTAACTTGAATTTCCTTCCATAGGCTAACATTGACTGGTTTCACTTGGAAATTCTTCTAAGTGTGGAGTTTTGGAACTTTAAAATATTCATCTAAAATCAGCCGAACTACGAATTCCGATTTACTCACTTGTTATCAGGAGAGACCTCAGTGCTGCATCTTTTAGCCCAGCACTGACCCTGAAAAGTAATGCTAACAGTACTTACCAGTAACTTGTATTTCCTTCCATAGGAATCCATTGTCTGGTTTTCAGCAGAAAAGTTTCAAAGTGTCGATTTTCACAAACTACAAATATTCCTTAAAAATCGCCTGTATGACTTAAACGCATTCTTTCAACTATTTACAGGAGATGCACCAGTGCTGGATCCAGGATCCACCACTGAGTAAGAAAAAGTAACGATAACACTACTTACCTGCTAAGTGAATTTCCTCCCATAGGATAACATTGGTGATTCTATGTGAAAAAGTTTCTAAGTGTCAACTTTTAAAATACAATAATGTTCCTTAAAAATCACTACTGTAACCAAAACGCTTTTACTCAACTGTTTACAGGAGATGTCCCAGGACTGAGTCCAGGATCCAGTCCTGTGGTTAGAAAAAGTAATCCATAAAGTAACTAATTGCATTTAACTAGAAATTCCCATTGAGCTCAATGTTGCATTGTGTTTGAAATTGTGTTGCCCATTGCAACAACTGTAACTACTGTACTTAAAAGTCTATTGCCTATTTGCAAAGTATTTAAACTAAAGTAATTGATTGTGAGAAAGTATATTTTGTAATGTAATGTATAATGTAATTACAATGTAATTTTAAAAATAAAATATCTAAAAATAAATAGTTTAAAAAAATGTAGTAAATCAGTATCAAAAAAATAAATATAACAATTTATACATTTAAAAATTGTCATTTACAAAACCTTTGAAATTCACTGACAAAAACCATAGGTTTCAGACATGTTATAGTTAGGAATTAGCATTTAAAAAACCTTTGAAATTCACTGAAAAAACCATAGGTTTCACGCATGTTATAGTTAGAAATTTGCATTTAAAAAACCTTAGAAATTCACTGAAAAAACCATAGGTTTCAGACACGTTATAGTTAGAAATTAGCATTTAAAAAACCCTTGAAATTCACTGAAAAAACCATAGGTTTCACGCACGTTATAGTTAGAAATTAGCATTTAAAAAACCTTTGAAATTCACTGAAAAAACCATAGGTTTTATGGACAGTTATAGTTAGTTGGACATTGCACTCGTACAAAACCCGTGAAATTCCCCCGTTATAGTTATTTCAGCTAACTATAACTCGCGCCCCCGCAATGCACTGCTGATGACGTCACATATTACATCACTCATGACATGGTCAGTGACATCACTGATGACATCACTGATGACATCTCAAATGACATCACTGATGACATCATCCAGTGACTGTGTGTTTCTGTAAAGTTTAAATATGTTTAATATATATAGGGAAAGGCGTATTGCAGAATGAGTGGGTGTATAAGTGTCTAAATGGATGATTTAGTACGTGCGTGACTGACTCTACAAGTGAGTGATTAAACGTATCTTACTGAATGCATGGGTTAGTGACTAAACTGTGTGAATGTCCGTATCCGTCTGTTTGTTGGTGTGTAAGTGGATGCATGGATTTGCGAATAGCTACATGAGTGTCTATATGGGTTATTGATTGGTTCAGAGTATCTGTATGGCTGCCTGAGTGTTTGTGTGGGTGGGGTGTGTGTGACTCTGTACATAGATATGTGAGTGGGTGATTCACTGGGTGCATGATTTCAAGAGTGCATCTGTGATGGACTGCTTGGGTGGGTGAGTGTGTGTATGGGTGTGTTAGTGAGTGAATGTATATCTCAGTGGTACATGTGCGAGTAACTACATATGTAAAAGGCAGTATATATGTGTGTGTTAGAGTATTTAAATGGCTATAAGTGAGAGTGTGTGATTGTGAGAGTGGCTGTATGGATGCATGTGTGCTTGTATCAGTTATTGTATAAGAGCGTAAGAATGTGCTAGTATTTGTATGAGTAAGTGAGCTGGTGTGTGTATAACTGTATAGGTGAGTAAATGGGTGTGTGATAAATTTTTTGCATGACTGACTAGGTCCAGGTGACCCCCCTTGCAAAACCAGGTTGTTTTGTGATAGGTCATTTTGATGTCTCCTCAATACGTTTTGGGCCCTTGCCTGTCGCGGGTACTTGACCCACCCACGCAAGTGAGGTACCATTTTTATCAGGAGACCTGGGGGATAGCTGGGTGGTAGGAAATTTGTGGATCCACGCAGATTCCAGAACTTTCCCACACAGAAATTTGAGAAAAAAGTGATTTTCTCAGCTAAATTTGAGGTTTGCAGGGGATTCTCGGTAGGGAAACGTTGAGGGACCCACACAAGCCATACCTTGCTGGACTCCCCAGGGTGTCTAGTTTTCAGAAATGTGTGGGTTTGGTAGGTTTCCCTAGATGGCCGCCGAGCCCGGGGCCAAAAACTCATGGGACCACCCCTTGCAAAACCAGTTTGTTTTGCAATAGGAAATTTTGAAGTCGCCTCAATAGGTTTTGGGCCCTAGCCTGTCGCGGGTACTTGACCCACCCACACAAGTGAGGTACCATTTTTCTCAGAAGACTTTGGGGAATGCGGGGTGGGTGGAATTTTGTGGATCTACACAGATTCCAGAACTTTCCACCACAGAAATGTGAGGAAAATGTGTTTTGTTTTACAAATTTTGAGGTTTGCAAGGGATTCTGGGTAACAGAACCTGGTGGGAGCCAGACAAGTCTCCCCATCCTGGATTCCCCTGAGTGTCTAGTTTTAAAAAATGTATAGGTTTGCTAGGTTTACCTAGGTGCGGGCAGAGCTAGGGTTCATAATCTACAGCTAGGCACTTTGCAAAAAAAGAGTCCGTTTTCACTGTGAAAATGTGTTGTGTCCACGTTGCGTTTTGGGCCGTTTCCTATCACAGGCACTAGGACTACCCACACAAGTGAGGTACCATTTTTCTCGGAAGACTTTGGGGAATGTGGGGTGCATGGAATTTTGTGGATCCACGCAGATTCTAGAACTTTCCACCACAGAAATGTGAGGAAAATGTTTTTTTTATTTTACAAAGTTTGAGGTTTGCAAGGGATTCTGGGTAACAGAACCTGGTGAGAGCCAGATAAGTCACCCCATTTTGGATACCCCTGGGTGTCTAATTTTCAAAAATGTATAGGTTTGCTAGGTTTCCCTAGGTGCCGGCAGAGCTAAAGTTCAAAATCTACAGCTAGGCACTTTGCAAAATAGTGTCAGTTTTCACTGTAAAATGTGGTGTGTTCCACGTTGCGTTGAGGGCCGTTTCCTGTTACGGGCACTAGGCCTACCCACACAAGTGCAGTACCATTTTTCTCGGAAGACTTTGGGGAATGCGGGGTGGGTGGAATTTTGTGGATCCACGCAGATTCCAGAACTTTACATGAGAGAAATGTGAGGAAAATGTGGTTTTTTGGACAAAATGTGAGGTTTGCAAGGGATTCTGGGTAACAGAACCTGGTGAGAGCCAGTCAAGTCACCCCATCTTGGATTCCCCTGGATGTCTAGTTTTTAAAAATGTATAGGTTTGCTAGGTTTCCCTAGGTGCCGGCAGAGCTAGGGTTCAAAATCTACAGCTAGGCACTCTGCAAAAAAAGGGTCCGTTTTCACTGTGAAAATGTGGTGTGTCCGCGTTGCGTTTTGGGCCGTTTCATGTGGCGGGCACTAGGCCTACCCACACAAGTGAGGTACCATTTTTCTTGGAAGAGTTTGGGGAATGCGGGGTGGGTGGAATTTTGTGGATCCACCCAGATCTCAGAACTTTCCATGACAGAAATGTGAGGAAAATGTTTTTTTTAACTAAGTTTGAGGTTTGCAAGGGATTCTGGGTAACAGAACCTGGTGAGAGGCACACAAGTCACCCCATCCTGGATTCCCCTTGGTGTGTAGTTTAAAAAAATGTACAGGTTTGCTAGGTTTCCCTATGTGCCGGCTGCGCTAGGGCCCAAAATCCACAGGTAGGCACATTGCTAAAAACAAGTCTGTGCCTAGTGGGCTTTCTGCCGCCCTGGAGGAATTGGGGGGGCGTTGCCCCGATATGCCCCCAAGGGGGGCAGAAAGACTGTGGCTATGTTTGTGGGGGATGGGGGCATTGGTATGCCCATTCTGGGCAGCCCCCACCCCCACGCATAAAAACAGCAGGCGTAATTGCTGGCTCCTAGTGGGCTTGCTGCCCCCCCCGGGGGCAGATCAGGGGCCACTGCCCCATCCGCCCCTCGGGGGGGGGGCAGAGAGACTGTGGCATTTTTTTGGGTTGTGTGGGCATTGGCATGCCCATTCTGGGCAGCCCCCACCCCTACATTATAAAAAAAAAAATCCCTGGTGCCTAGTGGGCTTTCTGCCCCCCCGGGGGCAGATCAGGGGCTATTGCCCCCATCTGCCCCTGGGGGGAGCAGAAAGACTGTTGCATTTTTTTTGGGGGGTGGGGGCATTGACCTGCCCATCTTGGGCAGCCCCCACCCCTACATCAATAAAAAAAATCTCTGATTTCTAATGGGCTTTCTGCCCCCCTGAGGGGGCAGAAAGGCTGACATTTCTCTGGGGGGGTGGGGGCATTATAATATAATATCCAAAAGTCCGTGGGTCTCTTGAAAAAATAGGTGTAAACAAGCTGGTACAACTCAACAGGGCACAAAACTATAAGGGGAGTCCTCTTAAAGAGGACGGAATCCCATCACCCACCGAGGTGGCATGCTTCATCATTTGGGATCTCCTCTTAGCTGCAACCTGGTGCAGCCAAGGAGCTACGACTCCTTGCAAGTGTAAAGGAGGAGCTCACGGATGTTTTAGTGTAATCGGAGGACTAGATCTCCTAAAGATCAATGAAGCTAAACACAGTGTGGTGAAAAATAAGTGGTGCAGTGTAAATAGGAAGTGTATTAAAATTGGCTACCAGGAGAAAAACAAATTTATTAAGTGTCTCGTGGTGTCAAAGTTTAAAAGCAGTCAGGGCGCGATCTGAACAAATATACGAACGCGCAAGTGAAGAATATGGAAGGTCTACATGTTTCAGCCAATCTAGATCAATATGTGATCGTGGGTTTCTTCAGGACCTAGTTGTTACTACTGCAAAGATTCGTGAGTGAAAATAATCACAATTCCAACTATTAGGAACGATACAACCAACAGTATACCTGTGTATTATTTGTAGTGGTAACTACAGGGATACTTGGAGAGCACCTGTTGAAAAAGAGAAAAGCACACATTCAAAAACGTGCAAATGTCATAACAGTCTGTTTAACACACATCTTTGCTAATAAATAACATGATGCTTTGAGAATCGCCATCAAAGGAGAAAAAAAGGAGGCCCATAATCAGCCTTCTTACCCGTATAAAATCGGGAGAACCACCCACCGCTCCTGGTAACAACTCAGGGCGTGAGGCAACGCTCTGTGAAAGAAAGAAGAATAACAGAAAAAGAACTAGTACCACAAAAAATAAATGGGTAGTTCTTAAGTGGAGGTACCCCTAGATGGCACCAACACTAATGCTTAAAAAAGGTTAATGGAGTCACTCTGAGAGGCTGTCATATACGAGACGGCAAAGAGCCCTAACTTATTAACAAATGGGCCAGTGTGTTAAAAATGATAGTCTAGGGGGGCTGAGGACGTTGTTAATGTCAGCGCCTAGCTTATCGCTAATCTAGTGGGGTCTAAAAAAATTATCAAAAATGCATGGTTATTACTTTGAACTAGACACCCAAAGTGTGTATAGTTCCACAGGAGACCAAATGCTCAAACAATGCTCCATAGCCTAATACCGATTGAGTTAACAAAAACCATGAGAATCACTCATAGTCCCTGCCCAAAAACAATGAATGAATACAATGACAAGCAGTATCGCAAAGTGCTCTAGAGCAGCCGGTATTGTTTTCAAGAGAAAGACAGTGTCTAATGGCTGGCAAAAATGTAGCCATGTATCAAAAGCGTACCGCTGAGACTCACCTGTCCGTCGCTACCCCGGGCTCTTTCCTGGTTGTTACGAGCGGTGGGCGGACAGGCGAGTTTGCGGCATAAGTACTCGTTGTTAAACAGCCTCACCCGTGGGGAACCATTAGTTGCGTGCGTAACACTGCGTCAAGTGACGTACAAGGCAAAAGTCTCATGCATTGTACGTCAGCGAGACTCCGTGAAGGTATCGAATACTGGGAAATGTAGTCCCACTCCGCATACATGAAAATATAACATGTCACATAGATTGAAAACATTGCTATTATGCGTAAAAAACTGCATGGTAATGCCGCGTTCCAACAGACACGAAAATACGGAACTGTCGGCAAATATCAGTATAGAAATACCGCAGTCACAAAGGTAAACTAAAAAGTTAAACAGAGAACTGCGTGATGTGAGTGCAGTAAACCCAAACCCCCCCCAAAACCCCCAAAAAAAAAAAAAAGCTGGAAAATGTCTCCATCGTAAAAAAACGGGACCTGCAACAATGTTATTTGTAAGTCAAGACATACTGAAAGAGGCACATGGTGCTAACGTTAATATTTACAATTACAGAGCTGGAAATTACGTGTCTTTATCATGTAGGGAGAAATAAAGCTGTTATAATTGGTGTCAATGATGAAAATATACACAGATAGTAGATTAATGGGAAATCACTAACATTCTTGGTATCTATATACACAGTTGATTACACAAGAATCCAAGGGATCTCATCATTGAGCCCCTCCACATCACTATGTAGCTTATATACCCATCGCTGTTCTTTTCTAATCAGAAAGTGGGACACATCAGCGACATGTGTTGGTATGTACGGTTGTTCAAGAATGGTCCAGGACAAGTCATCAGGCTTATGATTTAGCTCGAGAAAGTGATTGGTCAAGCGAGTAGATTGTTTCCTGCACCGAATAGTGCTTTT
Source organism: Calotriton arnoldi (assembly GCA_963921515.1). Taxonomy (NCBI): domain Eukaryota; kingdom Metazoa; phylum Chordata; class Amphibia; order Caudata; family Salamandridae; genus Calotriton; species Calotriton arnoldi. The sequence goes on from CAWUFW010000357.1 coordinate 2,978,553, forward strand.
GTGCTCCATGATCCTCTGCTTAATTTTTCTACTAGTCATACCGACATACTGTTTCTGACATGGGCACGTGATTAGATAGATCACCTTGTCACTATTGCAATTGGTGTGTTTGATTTGTCTCCAAGGTCTTTGGTTTCCAATGTTAATCTCTGTGGTATGTTTCGTTTGGGGGCACACTACACAACTCCCACACGGGTAATGTCCCTGCACAGCTGGCATATTCCAAAGTGTAGTTAGTGAGGGAACCACATCACTCCTCGGTCGCGTATGGACCAATGTGTCTCGCAAGTTTGCACCTCTCTTAAATGAGAACAAAGGAGGGGGCAGTTTGTCCTGTCCTAGATTCAAAATGCGCCAGTGTTTTCGCACAATTTTTTGAATCTGATTGGACTGAGTGTTGAAGGTGTTGACACAAGTGAGTCTGTTGAGTGGAACTTTTGGCCCAGTAGGTTCCAACAACGCTTCACGATTGTTGTTGGAAGCTCGTTTATAGGATTGCCGTATCAATCTCTGAGGGTATTTCCTGGCCCGTAGATTACGGGACAGCACATCGGCATGCTTCCTAAAGTCTTCAGTAGTTGAACAATTTCTTCTCACCCGAAGGAACTGGCCAAATGGCAGGCCTTCATGAAGAGCTTTCGGATGGGGGCATTGCCATGCCCTTTTTGGGCAGCCCCCACTCCAACGTCAATAAAAAAAGAATCCCTGGTTTCTAGTGGGCTTTCTGCCCCCTGGGGGGCAGATTGGGGGCTACTGCCCACGTCTGCCCCCTGGGGGACAAAAAGACTGACATTTCTCTGGGGGGGGCATTGCCATGCCCTTTTTGGGCAGCCCCCACCCCAACGTCAATAAAAAACAAATCCCTGGTTTCTAGTGGGCTTTCCGCCCCCCCCGGGGGGGCAGAAAGACTGTTGTGCCCAAACAAATATGGGGGAGCAAAGGCCCTTCCCCAAGGGCCGCTCCCCCTCCCTGGTGCTAGTGGGTGGATCCTGCTTGGGGATCGCCCTTCTGGGGTGATCCCCAAGTAGGGATCCACTAGAGAAGAGTACCATTGGAAAGGGAGATTCTCCCTTTCCAACGATACCTCTCCCATCTTTTCGGTGCTCGGGGGGCTGAGATGGCCCCACGAGCACCGAGCTAATGAAACTGAAACTAAGTTTCAGTTTCATTTTCATTGCAATGACGTCAGCGCGCCATGCGCGCGATCAGCATTGGAATGAAAATGCAAATTGGCCTCGGGAGGTTGGGGAAGCTCTTCCCCAACCTCCTGAGGCCAATAAAAAAAAAGGGAAATCCTTCTGCTGTCTGCAGCAGAGGGATTTGGTGCTCCTGTTATGACAGAATGGTTCCATCATGAGCACAGGAGCAATGGTGCTCATGACGGAACCATTCCCTCATGAGCACCGAAGGGGTTAAAGCAGTCACCACCTCTCTGCTACTAAGGATCTGGCTCAGATCCAGATCCAATAGAACCTTATTAAGTATTCTAAATGAGCCCAAAAGGAAAAAATCATCTTGTATACCCAGTCTTACTTCCCCTAAGTTTTGCCACCTATCTCCCATGAGGAAGTCCGATATCTAACTTTACCCCACTTTTGAGCAATTTCGGGTGCAAGCTTCCCCCCTGGACCCATATCAACCGCAGCCAGGGATGTCGCCACATTGATCTGGGGAATGGTATATCTCCTACAGAGATCCTGACGCTTCCGGAAGATCCACTTCAGGCTCTTATAACGTACTCTTTTAGGTAGTTTAGTTATCTTTAGTACGTCTCGAATATTAAACTCTTTAAAAGTCAACTGCATAAAGTTATTTACAAAAAGACCCCTTAGTACCTTTGTATTGAATCTAGACAGATATTGTGCAAAATAGGCAGAGTAATAATCTCTAAGATTGGGGAGCGCCAACCCTCCATTCTCTTGTGATTCATTTAAAGTGCTAAGTGCAATTCTAGGTGATTTTTTTTGCGAAATAAAGGTTGGGAACATGGACTCAGCAGCTTTAAAAAAAGAGGTAGTTAAGACACACAGAATAGCAGAGATTAAAGAATTAAATAAGGGGGGGCCGACATTTTAATTAGGGAAACTCTCCCTAGAATAGTCAAAGGGAGAGAGACCCACCGGGAGAATAAGTGTTGTACCTTTAAGAGAAGAGGAGAGAAATTAAGGTCATACAAATCCTCAATTTTAGAAGAGAACCTTATAGCTAGATTTCGTTTCAGTAGGGAATTAACACAAACTGCCAAATCTGGGAGTACGACCTCGGGAGGGCACCCAAAGAGTATTATTTCTGTCTTTCTCTTATTAATTCTATACCCTCCCAGTGCCTCATATTGAGTGACGATCTCAAAAAGCTTTTCTTGAGTCTCCCTCCAACTATCTAGAATTAGCATGATGCCATCAGCATATAATTTTAACTTGTCCATTTGTGGGAGTGGAGGTTGCATGGTCTTATTTACTCAGATTGCTCTAGCTAGTGGCTCGATAAAAAAGGCGAATAGGATAAGGACATTGGGCACCCCTGCCTTGTGTCACGCAGTTCCTTTATTTGCCCCACTTCTACTGCGTTGATGATAATATCAGCTTCGGCTTTACAATACATATTATATATGAGCCCCGTGACCTGGTATGGAATACTGAATCTAGTCAAAATATTAAATAAAGTTTCCCAGACCACGAGGTCAAAAGCCTTTTCCGCGTCTAGCAGAAACACCAAGGCCTGTATATTATTCACCGCAAAATAATCCAAAGCTTCCGCCAAAATGTTAGTGTTTGTCCCAAGCTGTCTTCCTGCTAAGAAGACGTTTTGGTCTAAATGAATCAGACCCACGGCTATTGAACTAAGGGGCATATTAGCAAGACCCACGTTAGATGTCCTGCACATCTAACAATGGGCTTCTATTGGAATTCTATAACGCATATTAGCAAGCCCATTATCGCCGTTTTAGCGGCAGTTTCCTGCCGCTAAAACGGCGATAATTTTAACGTGGGTCTTGCTAATATACCCCACAATCTATTCGCGAGAAGCTTTGTCACTATTTTATAATCTGTGTTTAATAGTGCGATAGGGTGGTACGAATTGGGATCCTCAGCCTCCTTATCTTCCTTAAGGAAACTTACAACATTTCCTTTAAAGAAAGAGTGTAGTATCTTGTCCCCTGTAGCATTCTATTAGCTAAAGATAAAAGAGGTTTAACTAAGACATCTGAAAAAAGTAAAACAAATTCTCCAGGGAATCCATCCGGGCCACAGGCTTTCCCATTCGGTAGGTTCGTAATGACCTCCAACAGTTCCTCTTTAGAGAAGGGTCGAGTCATATCAGCTCCCTCTTCTATAGTTAAGGCCGGAATATCACAATCTGTTAAAAATCTTTCTAAAGAGGCACTATCAATTGACTGATTTAGTGAATAAATCTGTCTCTAATGGTATAGCATGACTTCTCCCACTTTCAGTAATCGGGCATTTCAGGGCATCGATTCGATTTTTGGCTGCTTGTTCCTGTGCCTGCTATGCTAAAAATTTGCCAGTAAAGTTGCTTTCTTCATACACTTTTTGAGAGGGCATCCAACTCAATGCGGCACATTTAGCATAGTATGCTTCACTCATTGCCTGACTGGCAGCGTCAAACGCCTTTTTATTAGCCGTAGATGAGTTCTTCAAAAACCTATCATAACTTTGTTGTACCTTTTGTTCTAAAATCTGCTTTTGGTTTTTGACTTTGAGGCTATTCTCTGCATCCTTACTTATAATCCTCCCTCTGATGAATGCCTTCAGGGCGTCCCACACAATACCCTCAGATGCGGTCTTATCATTAATTACAAAGATTACAAAGAATTCCCTGACCTCTTCTTTGAGGATTTGTACCCACTCTTCCTCCAGCAGATATTGTTTATTTAACACCCATCGTTTAGGGCTCAGCAGAGATTTACTCACTTCGAGCTCAAGACTGAGCATTGCATGATCGGAGAACCCATTAGGGATAGTGGTTTGCATTTTATATTTAAGGGTTTGGGAACATTTATAAAAATCTATGCGGGAGGAGGTACGAAACCTCCCTGAAAAGCAAGTATATGTAATTTCTGTGGGGCATGCTGCCCACCAGGGGTCAATTAAAGCAAGGATATCCTTGAAGTTCCTAATGATTCTCAAAGAATTTGGTTTTGCCTGTTTTTTTGTTTTGACCGAGCAATCTACCCTTGGATCCTGAAGCACATTAAATTCTCCGCCAATAATCACTCTCCCCGGGTTTTGCATAAGCGATTGGAACAAGTTCACATACGGAGGAATGTTGTCTTCCACCGGAGCATAGAAGCTAGCAAATGTTAAAAGTTTCCCCCGATCAGGCAGCTAACCCAGCAACAGCGACCCTCTGTATCGCTGGAGCTGTTAACCACTTCTCCACCCACCCGCTCTGACAAAAAGACAGCTGTGCCGTGATGAGCGGCTTGGGAGGACGAGAATCCTCTATATCCTGCCCAGTTTTTAAACATTGAGAACCCAGATAGTTTGAGCCGGGATGTGAGTGTCCTGGATCAAAATGGCTGCAGGGTTCTCGGCTAAAATCCAACTTTCTATTGCCCGAAGTTTCTTAACATTATTGAGCCCATTTGCATTGAAGGACAATACCTTCAGAGAATAACTCATAATAATACTCTATTAAAAGCTACTTCGATAAAATAATATCCTTTCAAACCAAGATAAAATTTACCTCCCCCTTTTTCGCCACACCTTTATCTTGCAGTAAACTAATAGAGGAGAGAGACCCTTGCTGCTGATTAGGCTCCCCCATGGGCATACCTAACATTCCACTCTATCTATTGTGCTGTACAAGTTAACCCCTTCGCTGCTAGGCCTTTTCCCCTCCTGTGCTAAGCCTTTTTTTGGCTATTTGGGGTAGTGCGCGCTTAGGCCCCTGTAACTTTTTGACCACATAAGGTATCCATGCCAAATTTGCGTCCTTTTTTTCTAACATCATGGGGATTGTAAAGGTACCCAGGGTTTGTGGATTCCCCTGGAGGGACCCAGAAATTAGTCAAAATACAGCTAAATTTTGTTTTTTTGGGAAAAAGGCAAAAAAGGGCTACAGATGAAAGCGTCTTGATTTTTCCCTGCAAATGGCATCCAAAAAGGGGTTGTGGGGATGAAATCACCATCTTCCCAGCTTTCAGGGACAAGCAGACTTTTGTCAGAAAACCAACTTTTTACACCGTTTTGGCATTTTTCTGGGACATAGCCTATTTTTGCTATTTTTTGTGCTTTCAACCTCCTTCCAGTTAATGGTAGAAATGGGTATGAAACCAATAATGGATCCTGGAAAGCCATACATTTATGAAAAGTAGACAAAATTCTGAATTCAGCAAGGGGTCATTTGTGTAGATCCTTAAAGTTTTCCTTATAGAAACTAACAGTTAAATAAAGGAAAAATTGAAAATTAGTTGAAAAAACAGCCATTTGTGTCAACGTTTTCACCTGTAACTTCTTCTAATTATGACAGCTATTTGAAGGCAATATACCGTTATATCCGCTGGACCTTTCTGGTTGTGGGGATATATAGGACTTGTAGGTTCACCAAGAACCCGACGAACCCAGAGCCAATAATTGAGCAACATCTTGCAATGATTTTTTTTTAAGTACCGGGTATATAGCAATTATTTTGGGAAAATGTATACATGGAAAAATTGTTATGAAAGACACCTATGTATTTCTGAAATGGGAACAAAATGTAGATTTTAGAAACAGTAGATATTTGCACATTTCCGAAATTGGGAGTACCCATACTAGCATGAGAATTATAGGTCATTTTTCAAAATGACTTATTTTTACACATTGTCTTTCATTTGGAAGGCAGAAATGCATCGAAAGTCAATAGGTAATAACAGTTGCTCTACAATTCTGTGTTACCCTAAGTCTCCCGATAAAAATGGTACCTCACTTGTGTGGGTAGCCCTTGTGCCCACAACAGGAAATGGCTCAAAATGCAACGTGGACGTACCACATTTTCACAATGAAAAATTACCCTTTTTTTGCAAAGTGCCTAGGTGTAGTTTTTGAACCCTAGCTCTGCCGGCACCTAGGGAAACCTAGCAAACCTATACATTTTTGAAAACTAGACACCCAGGGGAATCCAGGATGGGGTGACTTGACTGCCTCCCACCAGGTTCTGTTACCCAGAATCCCTTGCAAACATAACAAATTGTCAAAAAAACCAAATTTTCCCCACATTTCTGTGGTGGAAAGTTCTGGAATCTGCGTGGATCCACAAATTTCCACCCACCCCGCATTCCCCAAAGTCTTACGAGAAAAATGGTACCTCACTTGTGTGGGTCGGCCTAGTGCCTGCGACAGGAAACGGCGCAAAACGCAACGTGGTCACACCTCAATTTCGCAGTGAAAAATGACCCTTTTTGGCAAAGTGCCTAGCTGTAGTTTTTGAACTCTAGCTCTGCCGGCACCTAGGAAACCTAGCAAACCTATACATTTTTGAAAACTAGACACCCAGGGGAATCCAGGATGGGGTGACTTGACTGCCTCCCACCAGGTTCTGTTACCCAGAATCCCTTGCAAACATAAAAATTGTCCAAAAAACACATTTTCCCCACATTTCTGTGGTGGAAAGTTCTGGAATCTGCGTGGATCCACAAATTTCCACCCACCCCGCGTTCCCCAAAGTCTTACGAGAAAAATGGTACCTCACTTGTGTGGGTCGGCCTAGTGCCTGCGACAGGAAACGGCGCAAAACGCAACGTGGTCACACCTCAATTTCGCAGTGAAAAATGACCCTTTTTGGCAAAGTGCCTAGCTGTAGTTTTTGAACCCTAGCTCTGCCGGCACCTAGGGAAACCTAGCAAACCTATACATTTTTGAAAACTAGACACCCAGGGGAATCCAGGATGGGGTAACTTGACTGCCTCCCACCAGGTTCTGTTACCCAAAATCCCTTGCAAACATAAACAATTGTCAAAAAAAACACATTTTCCCCACATTTCTGTGGTGGAAAGTTCTGGAATCAGCGTGGATCCACAAATTTCCACCCACCCCGCGTTCCCCAAAGTCTTACGAGAAAAATGGTACCTCACTTGTGTGGGTCGGCCTAGTTCCTGCGACAGAAAACGGCGCAAACGCAACGCGGTCACACCTCAATTTCGCAGTGAAAAATGACCCTTTTTGGCAAAGTGCCTAGCTGTAGTTTTTGAACCCTACCTCTGCCGGCACCTAGGGAAACCTAGCAAACCTATACATTTTTGAAAACTAGACACCCAGGGGAATCCAGGATGGGGTGACTTGACTGCCTCCCACCAGGTTCTGTTACCCAGAATCCCTTGCAAACATAAAAAATTGTCAAAAAAACACATTTTCCCCACATTTCTGTGCTGGAAAGTTCTGGAATCTGCGTGGATCCACAAATTTCCACCCACCCCGCGTCCCCCAAAGTCTTACGAGAAAAATGGTACCTCACTTGTGTGGGTCGGCCTAGTGCCTGCGACAGGAAACGGCGCAAAACGCAACGTGGTCACACCTCAATTTCGCAGTGAAAAATGACCCTTTTTGGCAAGGTGCCTAGCAGTAGTTTTGAACCCTAGCTCTGCCGGCACCTAGGGAAACCTAGCAAACCTATACATTTTTGAAAACTAGACACCCAGGGGAATCCAGGATGGGGTGACTTGACTGCCTCCCACCAGGTTCTGTTACCCAGAATCCCTTGCAAACATAAAAAATTGTCCAAAAAAACACATTTTCCCCACATTTCTGTGGTGGAAAGTTCTGGAATCTGCGTGGATCCACAAATTTCCACCCACCCGCGTTCCCCAAAGTCTTACGAGAAAAATGGTACCTCACTTGTGTGGGTCGGCCTAGTGCCTGCGACAGGAAACGGCGCAAAGCGCAACGTGGTCACACCTCAATTTCGCAGTGAAAAATGACACTTTTTTGGCAAAGTGCCTTGCTGTAGTTTTTGAACCCTACCTCTGCCGGCACCTAGGGAAACCTAGCAAACCTATACATTTTTGAAAACTAGACACCCAGGGGAATCCAGGATGGGGTGACTTGACTACCTCCCACCAGGTTCTGTTACCCAGAATCCCTTGCAAACATAAAAAATTGTCCAAAAAAACACATTTTCCACACATTTCTGTGGTGGAAAGTTCTGGAATCTGCGTGGATCCACAAATTTCCACCCACCCCGCGTTCCCCAAAGTCTTACGAGAAAAATGGTACCTCACTTGTGTGGGTCGGCCTAGTGCCTGCGACAGGAAACGGCGCAAAACGCAACGCGGTCACACCTCAATTTCGCAGTGAAAAATGACCCTTTTTGGCAAAGTGCCTAGCTGTAGTTTTTGAACCCTACCTCTGCCAGCACCTAGGGAAACCTAGCAAACCTATACATTTTTGAAAACTAGACACCCAGGGGAATCCAGGATGGGGTGACTTGACTGCCTCCCACCAGGTTCTGTTACCCAGAATCCCTTGCAAACATATAAAATTGTCCAAAAAACACATTTTCCACACATTTCTGTGGTGGAAAGTTCTGGAATCTGCGTGGATCCACAAATTTCCACCCACCCCGCGTTCCCCAAAGTCTTACGAGAAAAATGGTACCTCACTTGTGTGGGTCAGCCTAGTGCCTGCGACAGGAAACGGCGCAAAACGCAACGTGGTCACACCTCAATTTCGCAGTGAAAAATGACCCTTTTTTGGCAAAGTGCCTTGCTGTAGTTTTTGAACCCTAGCTCTGCCGGCACCTAGGGAAACCTAGCAAACCTATACATTTTTGAAAACTAGACACCCAGGGGAATCCAGGATGGGGTGACTTGACTGCCTCCCACCAGGTTCTGTTAGCCAGAATCCCTTGCAAACATAAAAAATTGTCCAAAAAAACACATTTTCCCCACATTTCTGTGGTGGAAAGTTCTGGAATCTGCGTGGATCCACAAATTTCCACCCACCCCGCGTTCCCCAAAGTCTTACGAGAAAAATGGTACCTCACTTGTGTGGGTCGGCCTAGTGCCTGCGACAGGAAACGGCGCAAAGCGCAACGTGGTCACACCTCAATTTCGCAGTGAAAAATGACCCTTTTTTGGCTTAAAGTGCCTTGCTGTAGTTTTTGAACCCTACCTCTGCCGGCACCTAGGGAAACCTAGCAAACCTATACATTTTTGAAAACTAGACACCCAGGGGAATCCAGGATGGGGTGACTTGACTGCCTCCCACCAGGTTCTGTTACCCAGAATCCCTTGCAAACATAAAAATTGTCCAAAAAACACATTTTCCACACATTTCTGTGGTGGAAAGTTCTGGAATCTGCGTGGATCCACAAATTTCCATGCACCCCGCGTTCCCCAAAGTCTTACGAGAAAAATGGTACCTCACTTGTGTGGGTCGGCCTAGTGCCTGCGACAGGAAACGGCGCAAAACGCAACGTGGTCACACCTCAATTTCGCAGTGAAAAATGACCCTTTTTTGGCAAAGTGCCTTGCTGTAGTTTTTGAACCCTACCTCTGCCGGCACCTAGGGAAACCTAGCAAACCTATACATTTTTGAAAACTAGACACCCAGGGGAATCCAGGATGGGGTGACTTGACTGCCTCCCACCAGGTTCTGTTACCCAGAATCCCTTGCAAACATAAAAAATTGTCCAAAAAACACATTTTCCCCACATTTCTGTGGTGGAAAGTTCTGGAATCTGCGTGGATCCACAAATTTCCACCCACCCCGCGTTCCCCAAAGTCTTATGAGAAAAATGGTACCTCACTTGTGTGGGTCGGCCTAGTGCCTGCGACAGGAAACGTCGCAAAACGCAACGTGGTCACACCTCAATTTCGCAGTGAAAAATGACCCTTTTTTGGCAAAGTGCCTTGCTGTAGTTTTTGAACCCTACCTCTGCCGGCACCTAGGGAAACCTAGCAAACCTATACATTTTTGAAAACTAGACACCCAGGGGAATCCAGGATGGGGTGACTTGACTGCCTCCCACCAGGTTCTGTTACCCAGAATCCCTTGCAAACATAAAAAATTGTCCAAAAAACACATTTTCCACACATTTCTGTGGTGGAAAGTTCTGGAATCTGCGTGGATCCACAAATTTCCACCCACCCGCGTTCCCCAAAGTCTTACGAGAAAAATGGTACCTCACTTGTGTGGGTCGGCCTAGTGCCTGCGACAGGAAACGGCGCAAAACGCAACGTGGTCACACCTCAATTTCGCAGTGAAAAATGACCCTTTTTTGGCAAAGTGCCTTGCTGTAGTTTTTGAACCCTACCTCTGCCGGCACCTAGGGAAACCTAGCAAACCTATACATTTTTGAAAACTAGACACCCAGGGGAATCCAGGATGGGGTGACTTGACTGCCTCCCACCAGGTTCTGTTACCCAGAATCCCTTGCAAACATAAAAAATTGTCCAAAAAACACATTTTCCACACATTTCTGTGGTGGAAAGTTCTGGAATCTGCGTGGATCCACAAATTTCCACCCACCCCGCGTTCCCCAAAGTCTTACGAGAAAAATGGTACCTCACTTGTGTGGGTCGGCCTAGTGCCTGCGACAGGAAACGGCGCAAAACGCAACGCGGTCACACCTCAATTTCGCAGTGAAAAATGACCCTTTTTTGGCAAAGTGCCTAGCTGTAGCTTTTTGAACCCTACCTCTGCCGGCACCTAGGGAAACCTAGCAAACACACACATTTCTGAAAAGTAGACACCCGGGGGCTTCCAGGGAGGTATGGCTTGTGTGGATCCCCCAACGTTTCCTTACCCAGAATCCCTTGCAAACCTCAATTTTAGCTGAAAAAATCACTTTTTCACACATTTTTGTGTGGGAAAGTGTGGCATCACTGGCCTCACACAAATTTCCTACCACCCAGCGTTCCCCAGGTCTCCCGATAAAAATGGTGCCTCACTTGTGTGGGAGGCCCAAGTACCCGCAACAGGCAAGGGCCCACAACGTAGTGAGGCGACCTCAAAATTGCCTATCTCAAAACCACCTGGTTTTGCAAGGGAGTCACCTGGGTTTTGGCCCCGTGCTCGGCGGCCATCTAAGTAAACCTACCAAACCCACACATTTCTGAAAAGTAGACACCCGGGGCTTCCAGGGAGGTATGGCTTGCGTGGATCCCCCAACGTTTCCTTACCCAGAATCCCTTGCAAACCTCAATTTCAGCTGAAAAAATCACTTTTTTCACACATTTTTGTGTGGGAAAGTGTGGCATCACTGGCCTCACACAAATTTCCTACCACCCAGCGTTCCCCCAGGTCTCCCGATAAAAATGGTGCCTCACTTGTGTGGGAGGCCCAAGTACCCGCGACAGGCAAGGGCCCACAACGTAGTGAGGCGACCTCAAAATTGCCTATCTCAAAACCACCTGGTTTTGCAAGGGGGGTCACCTGGGTTTTTGGCCCCGTGCTCGGCGGCCATCTAGGTAAACCTACCAAACCCACACATTTCCCGCGACAGGCAAGGACACAAAACGTTTTGAGGCAACATCAACATTGCCTATCAAAAAATGTTTTGGGCCCTTGCCTGTCGCGGGTACTCTGGGCCTCCCACACAAGTGAGGCACCATTTTTATCGGGAGACCTGGGGGAACGCTGGGTGGTAGGAAATTTGTGTGAGGCCAGTGATGCCACACTTTCCCACACAAAAATGTGTGAAAAAAGTGATTTTTTCAGCTAAAAGTGAGGTTTGCAGGGGATTCTGGGTAAGGAAACGTTGGGGGATCCACGCAAGCCATACCTCCCTGGAAGCCCCCGGGTGACTACTTTTCAGAAATGTGTGGGTTTGGTAGTTTTCCGTAGATGGCCGCCGAGCACAGGGCCAAAACCCAGGTGACCCCCTTGCAAAACCAGGTGGTTTTGTGAAAGGCCATTTTGAGGTCGCCTCACTACGTTGTGGGCCCTTGCCTGTCGCGGGTACTTGGGCCTCCCACACAAGTGAGGCACCATTTTTATCGGGAGACCTGGGGGAACGCTGGGTGGTAGGAAATTTGTGTGAGGCCAGTGATGCCACACTTTCCCACACAAACATGTGTGAAAAAAGTGATTTTTTCAGCTAAAAGTGAGGTTTGCAGGGGATTCTGGGTAAGGAAACTTTGGGGGATCCACGCAAGCCATACCTCCCTGGAAGCCCCGGGTGTCTACTTTTCAGAAATGTGTGGGTTTGGTAGGTTTCCCTAGATGGCCGCCGAGCACAGGGCCAAAAACCCAGGTGACCCCCTTGCAAAACCAGGTGGTTTTGTGAAAGGCCATTTTGAGGTCGCCTCACTACGTTGTGGGCCCTTGCCTGTCGCGGGTACTTGGGCCTCCCACACAAGTGAGGCACCATTTTTATCGGGAGACCTGGGGGAACGCTGGGTGGTAGGAAATTTGTGTGAGGCCAGTGATGCCACACTTTCCCACACAAAAATGTGTGAAAAAGGGATTTTTCAGCTAAAAGTGAGGTTTGCAGGGGATTCTGGGTAAGGAAACGTTGGGGGATCCACGCAAGCCATACCTCCCTGGAAGCCCCGGGTGTCTACTTTTCAGAAATGTGTGGGTTTGGTAGGTTTCCCTATGTGGCCGCCGAGCCCCGGGCCAAAAACCCAGGTGACCCCCCTTGCAAAACCAGGTCATAATGAGATAATGTGTTGTTTATTTCTGCAGCGTGAAAATTTTGGCACAATATTGCAAGGAAAATGTGACAGACATTTTGAGGTTTGCAGGACATTGTGGGTACCATAACTTGTTGGGATCCACAAGAGAGATATCACCATGTACTCCCATGGGTGTTTCGTTTACGACAATATCTACAGTTGGTAGGTTATTCTTAGACGGAATGTACACCTTGGCAGACAGACTAAAAAGACAAAGATTACTGCACAGCCATCTATTCCTCAAGCACACACACATACTGGTTGGATTTGGCACGAGGGCAAGTGATGGTTCAGTATATACAATTTTATTAACAAGAGATTTCACAAAAATGAAATGCACTGTCAATAATTGAAAGGACAAAAACGGAACCAGTGACTCGCAGCTCGTGAGCTGTAAAGCCACGTCAAGGCCCCAACCGCTTTACAGGCCATTCACACACCTTTCATACGTGATACACACAAGACCATTCACACCCCCAGGCACGAAACAAACACATTACAACATTCACAAAAAGGGACAAGGTACACCCTGCTTGAGAAAGACAAAAAAAAATATTACTGCACAGCCATCTAATCCTCAAGCACACACACACATACTGGTTGGATTTGGCACGAGGGTGAGTGATGGTTCAGTATATACAATTGTATTAACAAGTGATTTCACAAAAATGAAATGCACTGTTAATAATTGAAAGGACGAGAAACTGAACCATTGACTCACAGCTCGTGAGCTGTAAAGCCACGACAAGGCACCAACCTCTTTACAGGCCATTCATACACCTTTCATACGTGTGACAAATACAAAACCATTCACACCACCAGCCGCGGGCCCATCACATTACAACACTCACACCAGCAGACAGCGCCATTCAAGGGCCCATCACTTTCACACGCCCACATTCCTAACACAGCAACCACACAAGCTGATGGATTGCGTGGAGTGTCGCTCGGCTAGCAGTGTGTGTAGTGACCAGCAGCAAGTCACTACTCACACACTGCCAGCCGAGCGCCACTCCACGCACACCGCCAGCCAAGCACCAGCCTACACACACCACCATCACATTTAGGATTTTTTTATACAAAAAAGAAAACACAAACAAATTGCAAATAGATACAAATCTACTAACACAAAATCAGAAACATTGCACTAATGCCAACCTTGAAACAGAACAACAATTCTTAAACATTACAGACCAGGCAGTTCACTTTACCACTCATGGTTGCTCCCAATAATTCTTTTGCTTGAGGTACGCTCTATAACAAGCAGGCACACACAGCCCAGGGTTAGAAGGACACTCAGGGCAGTACATACGAGTCTCCTTCCGCGTACCTCTTCGCCAACAGACTCTACATCTCCTAGTGGGAAAGTCTTTTGAGAGTGTAGGAGGAATGTGATCAGGAAAGTGGCGATCTTTCAATCGAGCCACATCCTCCACCACTCCAACTCTAGGAACACTTGCCTGTTCCACAACAACAAAGCTGCCTATGACAGACTCCTGAAACTGAACAAAAGTCAACTTTGACGCAGGAGAACACTCCTTGAACACAACAAAAGCATTGAAAGTTGCTAAATTGAAGAGATGGATGGCCAACTTCTTATACCAAATGTAAGACTTACGAATAGCAGTGTAAGGTTCCAACCTCTGATCTACTCTATCAACACCACCCATGTGCTTATTGTAGTCTAAAATGCACACAGGTTTGCGCACTTCAGCAATCTGACCCCAAACAGCCACAGGTGAAGTACTCTCATCATGGATGGTAGTCAGCATGTACACATCCCTCCTGTCCACAAATTTCACAGCTAGCAGTTCCTCACTACACAAGGCACTGCACTGTCCCCTCTGAAGTTTTTGCAAACAAGCTCTTTTGGATAACCTTTACGGTTAGAGCGGATTGTGCCACAAGCAAAAGTGTCCACTTTGAACAATTCCTTAAACAATTGCACAGCAGTGTAGAAGTTATCAAGGTACAAATGGTGGCCTCTGTTAAACAGTCCTCTAGCAAGTTCCCACACAATTTTCTCTGAAACTCCTACTAAAGTGGACGGACAACCAGGGGGTCAATAGTGGAATCCCTACCAGTGTACACACGCAAATTATAAACATATCCTGTCCTACTCTCAGACAACATATACAGCTTAATTCCATAGCGTGCCCTCTTGCTAGGAATGTACTGCCTAAAAACCAAACGGCCCTTGAACAGCACCAAAGACTCATCAATAGATATTTCTTTCCCTGGAGTATAGATCTCTGAAAATCGATCTACAAAGTGATCAAGAACAGGCCGAATCTTAAAAAGACGGTCACATTCAGGGTGATCTCGTGGCAACGCCAAACCATTATCAACAAAATGCAGCATCCGAAGCAAAAGTAAATACCGATCACGAGTCATAACTGCAGGAAATATGGCCGTTGCCATCAAGGGACTGGTAGACCAATATGAACCCATGGACGGCTTCCTTATCAAACCCATCAAAAAAGTCAAACCCAAAAACTTCTTCATCTCTTCCAGATTTGTGGGACTCCACCGGGTAGCTCTAGAATGGGGCCTAAGTCTGGCACTGTTGTCCCTCAAAAACTGTTCAGCATACAAATTAGTCTGCTCAACAATCTCACCCAAAAATACATCATCCATAAACGACTGAAAATACTGTATAGGCAAATAATGTTCACAATCCACTCTACACCCTGCATAACCACTAAAGTCAGGCAACACCGGCTGCACCATGTTTGGATCAACCCAGAGTCCAGCACTTCCAGTAGGAAGCCTAGCAGCCCCAGGCTGCAATCCAGATGCCTCTTGCACCATCGGCACAGTAGTATCCTCCTCTAAATCAGGCACTTCATCTGCACTGAGAGTACCTTCATCATCCGATGATTCCATGTGGAGAGAAAACTCACTGCCTGAATCTTCCCCTCCCTCCTCTCCCTCAGACGCACTGTCAGTCTCATAATCCTGCTCAGAGGAAGATTCAAGAAGCAAACCAACCACCTGCTGAGCAGTAATTCTACGGCTAGCCATAATGCTTACTAATAAAGGTTACTTGTCAAACAAGTCAACAACAACAAACCCTTTGTAAAAAAAAGAAATAAACAAAATGTAGCTTTATCACAAAGACCTATATACTCCAACACTATACCACTCACGTGACAGAAGCAGCTAGACTCACCACCACCTACTCTGCACAGACACAGTAAGGATCAACAATATCCCACTAAAAAAGAAGAAGAAAAAAATTACACATAAGAAAATGCAAAACATCGCAAAGAATTTCATGCTCTGAACACTAACAAATATGCTGCCATTATGGCACCACTTACAAAAAAATTCATTCATGCATGACAATAATACTCATTTGGAGTACACACAACAAAAATATTTTTCTTACCAAATAAATGCAATTACGCAAAACTGCAGAACCACAACTGCCGAAACCGCAAACAGGAATCAAAAGCTTTACACTAGAATAAAAAGGAGGAAAAAAAACATTACAATCACATATGCAAATAATGCACCAGTCCACACACAATCCACCAGCCAAGCTAAGGGGTAGGTGGGCCTAACAGTATAAATAAAATATTCACACCCGTAAAAGGGGAGCAACCCTTGCCCTTTTGGCCACTCCCCAACACAAAAATAAAAAAAAACCCTGGTGCCTAGTGGGCATTCCTGCTGCACGATCACATGATCGTGCAGCAGGCATGCACAAAAGAGGCATCGGGGGAAAGGAAAACCCTTTCCTTTCCCTCGATGCCTCTTTTGATACAAACCCCCCCCCCTCCCCGAGCCAAACCTCACCTGATTTCCCCAACGCGCTGGAAGCAAATGGCTTCCAGCGCGTCGGGAAGAAAGGAAACCCTCAATGATGTCAGCGCACCTCGCGCGCTGGCGTCATTGATGGGGCGAGGGGAAGCCCTTCCCCTGCCTCCCCCAAAAAAACCTAACGATCAGATTCCCACGGGGGAGCGCCAGCGCTTCCCCGTGGGTGGTCTTATGACAAGCTGGACTCGTCACGAGCACTGTGTGCCATGACGAGTCCAGCTCGTCATAAGCACCGAAGGGGATAAAGGGTCAGAGCAGGATCTCAGCGGCAGACGAGGAGAAGGAACCTCCTGGTCACAGGAACTACACGAGCATTGCGCTCGAGAAATTCAAGGATGCAAAGACCTCCATCAAGGATTACAGCTAACTTTTCAGGGTGTAAATGGAGAGAAGGCACATCTGCCCTGCATATTTATCCACGAAGATGCCACCGTTTTGTGCAATACCTCTACTCAACTGGAGTACTTTCTACTGGCTAATCAGTAAGTGCTACCTCGTTGGGTAAATGTATAGTGCCTTTCCTACACTACAGCTGCGTAAAGGACCAGAAGAATTGTCTCCAGTGACCTGTGTGTCTGTAACTTTGCCACCGCGCCGAAAGCGCCGGGGTCCTTTGAGTAAGCTGTCCATCATAGTGGGGAAAGGGCGGGCATACGTTGCATACCGCTAGTGTATGTGTGGCGGGGCCAAACGAGCGGGGCTTCTAGGCCCATTCACATGCCTCTTGTTTATAAAGGGTCAGAGCAGGATCTCAGCGGCAGACGAGGAGAAGGAACCTCCTGGTCACAGGAACTACACGAGCATTGCGCTCGAGAAATTCAAGGATGCAAAGACCTCCATCAAGGATTACAGCTAACTTTTCAGGGTGTAAATGGAGAGAAGGCACATCTCCACGCTCACGAATTCTACACGAGAATTGCGCTCGAGAAAATGAAGGATGCAAAGACCTCCATCAAGGATTACAGCTAACTTTTCACGTTGGAAATGTAGAGAAGGCACATCTGCCCTGCATATTTATCCACGAAGATGCCACCGTTTTGTGCAATACCTCTACTCAACTGGAGTACTTTCTACTGGCTAATCAGTAAGTGCTACCTCGTTGGGTAAATGTATAGTGCCTTTCCTACACTACAGCTGCGTAAAGGACCAGAAGAATTGTCTCCAGTGACCTGTGTGTCTGTAACTTTGCCACCGCGCCGAAAGCGCCGGGGTCCTTTGAGTAAGCTGTCCATCATAGTGGGGAAAGGGCGGGCATACGTTGCATACCGCTAGTGTATGTGTGGCGGGGCCAAACGAGCGGGGCTTCTAGGCCCGTTCACATGCCTCTTGTTTATAAAGGGTCAGAGCAGGATCTCAGCGGCAGACGAGGAGAAGGAACCTCCTGGTCACAGGAACTACACGAGCATTGCGCTCGAGAAATTCAAGGATGCAAAGACCTCCATCAAGGATTACAGCTAACTTTTCAGGGTGTAAATGGAGAGAAGGCACATCTCCACGCTCACGAATTCTACACGAGAATTGCGCTCGAGAAAATGAAGGATGCAAAGACCTCCATCAAGGATTACAGCTAACTTTTCACGTTGGAAATGGAGAGAAGGCACATCTGCCCTGCATATTTATCCACGAAGATGCCACCGTTTTGTGCAATACCTCTACTCAACTGGAGTACTTTCTACTGGCTAATCAGTAAGTGCTACCTCGTTGGGTAAATGTATAGTGCCTTTCCTACACTACAGCTGCGTAAAGGACCAGAAGAATTGTCTCCAGTGACCTGTGTGTCTGTAACTTTGCCACCGCGCCGAAAGCGCCGGGGTCCTTTGAGTAAGCTGTCCATCATAGTGGGGAAAGGGCGGGCATACGTTGCATACCGCTAGTGTATGTGTGGCGGGGCCAAACGAGCGGGGCTTCTAGGCCCGTTCACATGCCTCTTGTTTATAAAGGGTCAGAGCAGGATCTCAGCGGCAGACGAGGAGAAGGAACCTCCTGGTCACAGGAACTACACGAGCATTGCGCTCGAGAAATTCAAGGATGCAAAGACCTCCATCAAGGATTACAGCTAACTTTTCAGGGTGTAAATGGAGAGAAGGCACATCTCCACGCTCACGAATTCTACACGAGAATTGCGCTCGAGAAAATGAAGGATGCAAAGACCTCCATCAAGGATTACAGCTAACTTTTCACGTTGGAAATGGAGAGAAGGCACATCTGCCCTGCATATTTATCCACGAAGATGCCACCGTTTTGTGCAATACCTCTACTCAACTGGAGTACTTTCTACTGGCTAATCAGTAAGTGCTACCTCGTTGGGTAAATGTATAGTGCCTTTCCTACACTACAGCTGTGTAAAGGACCAGAACAATTGTCTCCAGTGACCTGTGTGTCTGTAACTTTGCCACCGCGCCGAAAGCGCCGGGGTCCTTTGAGTAAGCTGTCCATCATAGTGGGGAAAGGGCGGGCATACGTTGCATACCGCTAGTGTATGTGTGGCGGGGCCAAACGAGCGGGGCTTCTAGGCCCGTTCACATGCCTCTTGTTTATAAAGGGTCAGAGCAGGATCTCAGCGGCAGACGAGGAGAAAGAACCTCATGGTCACAGGAACTACACAAGCATTGTGCTCGAGAAATTCAAGGATGCAAAGACCTCCATCAAGGATTACAGCTAACTTTTCAGGGTGTAAATGGAGAGAATGCACATCTCCACGCTCACGAATTCTACACGAGAATTGCGCTCGAGAAAATGAAGGATGCAAAGACCTCCATCAAGGATTACAGCTAACTTTTCACGTTGGAAATGGAGAGAAGGCACATCTGCCCTGCATATTTATCCACGAAGATGCCACCGTTTTGTGCAATACCTCTACTCAACTGGAGTACTTTCTACTGGCTAATCAGTAAGTGCTACCTCGTTGGGTAAATGTATAGTGCCTTTCCTACACTACAGCTGCGTAAAGGACCAGAACAATTGTCTCCAGTGACCTGTGTGTCTGTAACTTTGCCACCGCGCCGAAAGCACCGGGATCCTTTGAGTAAGCTGTCCATCATAGTGGGGGAAGGGCGGGCATACGTTGCATACCGCTAGTGTATGTGTGGCGGGGCCAAACGAGCGGGGCTTCTAGGCCCGTTCACATGCCTCTTGTTTATAAAGGGTCAGAGCAGGATCGCAGCGGCAGACGAGGAGAAGGAACCTCCTGGTCACAGGAACTACACGAGCATGTAAATGGAGAGAAGGCACATCTCCACGCTCACGAATTGCGCCCTCGTGGGCATTCCTGCTGCACGATCACATGATCGTGCAGCAGGAATGCACAAAGAGGCATCGGGGGAAAGGAAAACCCTTTCCTTTCCCTCGATGTCTCTTTTAGAATCAAACCCCCCTCCCCGAGCCAAAACTCACCTTATTTCCCCGACGCGCTGGAAGCAAATGGCTTCCAGCGCGTCGGGAAGAAAGGAAACCCTCAATGATGTCAGCGCGCCTCGCGCGCTGACGTCATTGATGGGAGGCCGGGGGCGGGGGAGGCAGGGAAGTCCTTCCCCTGCCTTCCCTCAAAAACCCGACGATCGGATTCCCACGGGGAGCGCCAGCGCTTCCCCGTGGGCGGTCTTATGACGAGCTGGACTCGTCATGAGCACACGAGCACTGTGTGCCATGACGAGTCCAGCTCGTCATAAGCACCGAAGGGGTTAAATGACTCTGTACCTGGATCCATATTTATCATTCTTCCCACCCCTGCCCTCCACCCTACACGTGCCTCCCCACCTCTCCCCCCTGACTCCCCCACCCCTAAGCCGTGGTGAGTGGTGAGCCATCCCACTCACACCTGACATGCTTCCCTCCCCCAAGTATCTGGCACCCTGATCTTGTGCCCTGATCAGTCAGTTTACCCATACCCCCCCTACCACGCCAAACAAAACAAAACAAAAAAAAGGGATACAGTCCCCTTAAGAGCATAAACAACCACCCCTTTGCCAGTTGGAGATTATCTGAGTGGGTCGCATCAACTTTTCCGTTATACGAATATCCTTATAAAATAATACAATTATTTGCCCATTGCAGCGTTTGCTGTCACTCCAGGCCTTCCGGGACCCCAACAATGCGCAAATTAGCTCATCTTGAGTGATTTTCTAACTCCTCCAACTTGTATTCCATCAAGGATTTCTGTTTCTGCATCGCAACTGTCTTCTCCTGTAGACTCACTACTTGGTCTTCTAATCGAGAGATCCTTCCTTCTGCCTCTCTTAACCTCTCTGGGATCTGGGCCACCATCTCCTCAATTTTTGTAAGACGTGCATGTAGGGCAGCGATCTCCAAGGTCTGTGAGGTTTTCAGATCCCAAATGTCCTCGAGGATGAAATTTAGCATGGTCTTGGCGTCCTATTGCATCGTAGATGGGAGACTGCCCTGAAATATCTCACTGTCTGGAGGGGGTGGTAGATCCTGTTCCGTCTTTCCACCTCCTGAATCTACCTGCTCGGGAATTAATATGTTCTGAGTTGTAGCCAACTCATTAGACAATGTCAGAGGTTGGAACACCATCAGCTTATCTCCGGAGGAAAGAGTGGGAAGAAGAGACTGTGACTGGGTTGACTGTGGAGACTGTAGAAGTTGTGAAGGCTGCGTCTTCTCAAACTGATCAGTCACTAGGAGCTGCATTTGGCTCCAAGCCTTGTTTCGAGATAGGATCTTGCACTGAGGTCTTAGTGGGCATAGCTGTAATAAACTCCGTGCTGCTGTCGCTCTGCCCAGGATTCTGCCCAGGCCTCGAAATAATTGTCTCTGTGCACCCCTCCATGAGATGATGGTGCTCAGTAATATTTGCACCTTCTTCGCAGTCTCCTGGATCACTAGAAAGAGTGAAATTTTTCTGAGCCGACTCAGTGCGGACTGCTCGTGCTGTGGCTTGCCCCACTCTTTTCTTAGTCTGCTGGTTGGGGGCTGGGATCTCAAAATGAGTCGCTGCAGAGCCAGAGGCTTTGGGGTGACTTCACATTTTTTATTACCCAACCCCCTTGATTTAGTTTCCTCTTAAAAAAAAAAAGTTCCGCTTCTTAAAGTCTGTCAATAGTACTTTGAGAATGTTTTTTTGTTTTGCTCTCGTAGTCCTCCGCAGCGACCCTCTACCGGGTAGCGCTACAGAGTTGCAAACAAAAAAAATGCAGAGCGCGCGCACTTACCCTCCCGATGAGAAACCTGGAGGCCGTCCTTCAATCTGTTCTGCCTCCTTGGTGAAGGTGCTGCTGATATCCTGCCGAAATGGGAAATCACAGGCAAGCCTCAGTTCACCAAGCAGCCTGGGGCATCTTCCTGTTACTCCCAGCCTGCAAAGCCTTAACAAGCTGCTAAAAGGTCCTGCCCATGGAGACTTCGCCATTTAATCCTGCCCCCAGGTCGTGGTTTTTCCTTGCCGCTTTCATCGCGGCCAGCATCCAACATCAGAAACAAAGAGCCACGGGGTGCCTGCAACCATTATCCGGCGCGAATTCGGGCCGCGTCGTGCTGGCGTCCTGACGTGTGAGTGGGGTGGGGCGCTAGCGCTTTCAGCAGCCGACCGCCATTCCTGTGAGGTGAGAAACTGCAAGCGAAAGAAGTATGTATATAGTAATGTGTGTAGGGCAATGTTCTGAATGGATTTTTTTACATATTATTTTTGGATGTGTTGGTGGCCATCGAATGTTTGCTTTTGTTTTCCCTTTTCACGACGTGTCCACGGGGATCGCGATGTCGTCACAAAGATTGTCAAAAACGAAAGAAAAAAAAAACTTTTAGAAAAGATCTTCACAGTAGTTTGGGTACTAGGGTGGCTCTGACAAGAGCCGTTGTGGTGTGTATATGGCAGCTACACGTAAGACCGGATGCAGAGTTTCAAGTTACTTAGAAACACCCTGTTACCTTCATCTGTAAAGTGCACTCCATCATTTCTTTTTCATGTATATCAAAACGCAGATTGTTCTTATAGATACTACCAATGCGATGCTCGCTGAGAATTGCAGAAATAGTTTTATTAACACGGTTCCTGGCTTTGTCAATCTGTGGACAGAATTGATTTGACCACTTCCATATCTGTCTTTGGCATGTATTAGAGTACACCACTCCTACCTACGCTCTGTGAATTAATAAACTTATCCCTATCATCTGCAGTTGTTCCTACCTCATGGAAACACGCCAAGGTTATTCCTCTGCTAAGAAAGCCTACCTTGGATGCCTCCAAACCAGAAAGCTGCCGCCCGATCTCACTACTCCCTTTTTTGGCTAAAGTAAGAGTCTTACATCAACTCTATCCTGACCAAATTTATAGAAGCCAACAATATTCTAGACCCGGAGCAGAATGGTTTCAGACCTGGCCACAGCACTGAATCTGCTCTGCTGGCAGTGACTGAACAATTGCGGAGCTCTTTGGATGAAGGCCATACCTTTGCGCTGCCTTCGACACTGTATCTCATAAAATCCTGGTGCAACATTTGCAAGAGATTGGCCTAGGTGATACCGCTCTCAACTGGCTCGTGTCCTTTCTATCAGACAGATCCTTTCTAGTAATTTCTCCTCCTTACGGCTCCCAGAAGCAGCTCGTACACCATGGGGTTCCACAGGGCTCGGCCCTGAGCCCAACATTATTTAATATCTATATTCAACCCCTGGCGAGAGTTGCAAAAAGCAGGGGCCTCTCCATGGTCTCATGCGCTGACGATACTCAGCTTGTGATCTCTCTATCCAGCACCTCTGACCAACACATTACCAAGTTCCGAAATGACATGATGGCTATCATGGAATGGATGACAGCCAACTGTCTTCAGTTGAATGCAAGTAAATCCGAAATCTTCCTTGTAGGAAGTGATACACATCTTTGGAGCGGTCAATGGTGGCCTGCCGCGCTGGGAGTTTCTCCTAACCCCAAGGATACCGTAAAAAACCTGGGCATTTGGTTAGACTGTGCACCTCATGGAAGGTGTCAATATTGTCGTGTGGAAGTGTTGGGAAAATGGTGGGACGTGGCTTGAAACTAGTGCTGGCTGCTGTGTCATGAGTTATACCTAGTTCGTCAAGTACAGAGGTTTCATTAATGTCTACTCCCATGCGGTTGGGTTCCTGTTGTAACTGCAAGTGTGACCAGGGTGTCCATGTCTCTGATGTCTAGATCAATCTCATTGCCCTGGGCATGGGATGTGTTGCTCCTTTCAGGTGCAGTAAGTGCCATTTTTTTAGTTTAAGTTTGCGGATATATTTGTACAGATCAATCCTAGTATCAGTGTAGTTGAAAGAAGAGGAAGGACAGAAAGAAAGACCTAAGCAGAGGAAACGTTTTTCAATGTCATTGAGAGGTCTTTTGGAGAGATTAATTATAGTTCTATTAACCATCTCGGGATCCATTACAGTGTTTTCTTGGAGCTCGTGGTGTTATTTCCCATGTTGTTTTCCCGTCCTCTGCCTCTTCCGCCATCTCTGTTGGATGCGTAATCTTCTTTTGTTGCTCCTCCTCAGCCTTTTCCTCTGCCCCTTCCCCTCTGTTCTCTGGACTTCGGTATTGGGGTGTCTCTTGTTGTCTGCCTCCCCCGTCGCAGCAGACGATATTCGTCCAAAAAAGTCACCGGTCTGGTGACTCTTTCATTCCTTGATGCACTGCTCCCTGACGTTTCGGATTCAATGTCACTAGCAGTCGATTGCTCAGTCAATGCGCTCTCCGCTGTTGTCTGCTGTGTGTCGTGTGTGGGAAGCTTGTCTGTGTATAGGTGGTCGTACTTCCTACTGAAAGTGAGAATCCTCCCATTCTCGTAGTCGCCACAGTCTCTGTGGAGTTTCCGCTGTTTGCGAGCTTTGATGTCATCCTCGTGATTCTTGAGGCGGTCTCTTATGCTCTCCATTAGTCTCTTTAGGTTGTTTTGTTCCATGTTGGCATCCAGATCTCCCTGAATTAGCTTGATCTCTGTTAGTAGTGCCTCACGGTCTATCCATGCATATTTCACCAGTATTTCCAGCATGCGCCTGGAACTTGCGGCAGAATTTTCAGACCATTCCTCAAGCATTTTTGGATTTGGTGAATCGTAAGAGGGGGTGGTAAAAATCCTCAGTCCTCTGGGTACCATATTGTTGTCAATATAGTTCTGTAGTGAGATAGCTTCCCTCCATTTGGAAGTTTCGGTCTTCCTGAGTTTCTCCAGTTTTTTTAGTTTATCCTCCAGGGGTTGAACTTGATTGCTCTTAGCTGTCTTGGGTGCCCCCATCCCTGGTGTTCACGCAAAAAGAGTGAGAGCAGCCGCTCTCCTCTCTGCCTCTTCCTCCATGCTGCAATTACAGTTTCCCTTTTGCCAATAGTGATTACGGTGTGCTGCTCCCCCTGACTGAAATGTCAGGTTCCTCCTGCCATGTATGCTGGTATTTAGTGTTAGCCAATGAAAGTTCTAATGGCACCGATATGGAAAACACCATTAAGTAGAGCAATGTATTCTGTGTAATACAACACAACTGTGTATCAGTTGAGTAAAACACAAACTAGTAGAGCAGAATAAGACTGTTATAGTGAACTGCGAGATTCCGTGATAAGCGGAAGGAGTCAAACCAACCACATCTGTGCTGAAAATAAGCAAGTATATCTAATGGTTGTTATGCAAGTCGCTTCCCACACCAAAAGATACAAAGATGAATCAAAAGTGACAATGAACTGCTGCGGTCACCAATTGATCCCCACACTGCTTCAGGGAAAGTTGGAGCAGACCGAGTCATTAGAGAGTCACGTAGTCTAGTTATTAAATGGTGGTTCAAGCTCATCCGAGGAGCCCCCCGGTTTAAGAACTAGAACCAGTGCAGGCTTACCTTTGTGGGAGCCTGGCTCTGTATCACAGTCGCAATGCACTCAAAGAGAAATGATTTCTTTGCCTCTATTCTTGAACATTCCTTCATCTGCAATAAGAAAGAAAATTGTTCATTTTGAATGTGAAGTCATACATAATTAGTTTTTATCTCTATACCTTTGATGCTGACTTGTTTTCTTTGTTTTCTTCTTTGTAGGAGGAAAGGAAGGGACTCATCACCAGAAACTCACGAGCATGAGCTTCCCTACCCTTTTCTCCGTCTTCACTTCTGGGATACCATCACAGATAAGATATCTCATTCATGATTACATTTAATCTTATTATTTGTGGATCGCTGTGCATTGTGCAATTACAATCAGTAGGAGCCTGGACACTTGTCCAGTACCCATGGTGTACTCACTTAGAGTTTTTATCTTTGACATCTGGCACTTCACTTTCCAGCCTAGACTGACCCACACTATGTGGGAAAGTATTCAACAACACAGCTTAATTCTGGCCTTCACGCCCTATGGCCTGCCGTGAATTCTGTTCTTTGGTCTGGTTCATCACTAGTAGTGTATTTGTGTAAGGCACTTTGCTCAGGATAGTTTGCTTTCACCGTTTGGGTGCCAATATGCATTATGCAATTTGTGTAACATCTATGGCTCATCAGCCACACTGTCGATTTTATTCCTCATTATAAGGGTGTACACTTACCATGGCATGTTCTACACTCTTTCTGACTTGCTGAACACCGTTCCAATATGGCTGACACATTAGATCCTTTTGTGTCCTTCCTTTATGTCTATCATGCACTTTTAAGGACACCCTAGTGGTGATGTTAACACATTTGACCAAGGCTGCTGGGCAGTCGAAACGCGTTGTGTGAATAAACAGTTTCCTGCAATACTGTGACTCTTATTGCTGTATCCTGAGAGAGCACCTACCTGACTCTTTATATTGGATTTCAAGCGGGTATGCTCTGCCAGCATGCGCGCCACCTCCCACGGGACCCACAGTTCCAGAAGGGGCAATTAGAAAGGTATATATATATATATTACCTACTGGCGGTCGTTATAGTTAGGACCTAGTTTCCATAGGAAAAGCGTTTTTTCTTTTGCCAATACCTTTGGCGCCGTCTGATGAATCTTCGCGAAATTTTCAAAACTAATGGTTCACTCAGGTCAGCTCCTGTCTTGAAAGTTTCGGGGTGATTCGTCAAGCGGGGGCCTAGAAAAGAGGGGGGTCCCAAAACGCGTTTTCTCCATGTTAATTTCCATAGGAAACTCTAGACAATGCTACAGCCCGAACTGCTGAACGGAATTTCACCAAATTTGGCAAAAAGAGAGCTCTTGGTTCAGAAAGCGACTTTTTTTTAAATGGTGGAAATCCGTTCAGTAGTTCCTGAGAAATAAAAAAAAAAATATCGATATCTGGTGACCGCGGTGGATCCGCGAACCCTCCCGATCACGAGCTTCATTTTGATTGGCTGTCAACACTCCAAACCGAGAAGTGTTGGCAGCCATCTTGTGACTCTGTAAAACTGAGTCACAAGAAAAAAGGGAAGAAAATGGTTAAACAAAAAGAAAAGGGGGCAGGGTAGAAACACCCTGACCCCCTAGGCCTGGTCAGGGGGTCCCACAGGGATCCCCAGGGCCTCAAAAAGCATTTTTTTTTAAAACGTCAGGATTCGCACTGGGTGCGCGAATCCGGCCGAGAAAATAAAAAAAAACAAAGCGCGGTAGCCCGCGCTTCGTTTTAGTCAGCCCCCGGGTGGGCCAGGACCCGAGGGGAATAAGTAAAATATATGCGGGGGCCCACAGGGGCCCCCGCAGCCCCGGGGACCGCCACCTCCCCGGGGATTTTATAATTTATGCATGGGGGCTCCTGCCCCCCACACTGCTCCAGGGACCACCACCTCCCCGGAGCATTAGTTAAATTATGTGGGGGGGCCTCAAGGGCCCCCCCAAGCCAGGGCCGGACTGGCAATTCCGGGCACCAGGCAATCCCCCGGTAGGCTGGATGGGGTGGGGGCCGGTTTTGTGACAGGGGGCCGGTTCTGTTGCTGGGGTCGATTTGGCCGTGTTGGACCGATGTGATGTGAGTCAGAGACAGTGACCAAACATTGCATTAAGCACAACCAGGCCTGAGCAGTGAGCACAACGATTTACGATTCTCTCTGCTCTGCATAATGCTGGTGCTCCATCCGTGACGTCACGTGAGCAGTGACCCGCCGATTTCAATTTCATTTAGGCTGCGCAGCAGGCAGGCTATTAATGATCAGGCCTGACTCTGTGACTCATTATAATTTCTTAAAATAAACCACCTGACCATGATGACGTAGATGCGCGCAGCGCGCAGATGTCACTGCCTCCTTGTCTGCGCCCGGCGGTTTTAGTTAGTTCAGCCTTAGGGTGGGGTCTGCTGCCTCGTGATGCTCATGCGCATTGGGGATCGCGCATTAAAAAGTGCGCGTGACTCTGAGGCGAGGTCGAGGAGGAAGGCATCTCAGAGGCCAGAGAGACGAGTGGGAAAGAGAGTCACCTCATAATTTAATTCCCCCTGTCTGCCGCCCGCAGGTGAGTCTAATTACGACTGGACGCCGTCCAGTTGTTTAAATTGCATGCATTCCTCCTGATCTGATGATCCGATTCATGGGTGGCACGTCGCGACGGGCCAGAATTAAAAGCAAAAGGGGCCTAAGGGCCAAGGCCCTTAGGCCCCTTTTACTTTTAATTCTGGCCCGGTCACGACGCCCCCAGACAGTGCCACCATCAGAAAGCGGAACAGAAACCACTAAAGTTGTTGATGTCGAAGCCCAGGCCGGCAGCACTTCTCCCGCCGCAGACTGCAAGGTGGAGACAAAGGAACAGGCGGGCTGTGTGCTCTCTTGGAATGAGACGGCGCAGATGGGGTGTGCCTCCTTCCTGGTACCTGCTCAGTGGCGGGTTACTGTAACTTACTGGAGGGGTTGACGGAAGGCTGGTTCTCTCACCCAGGACCAAAGTATAGAGGGGCAACCGGTGTCAGGGTCAGGATGTGGGTTTATGGTGTGAATGGCTGGGTAAGCGGTAACCTGTCCATAAGTCCATTTTTGAGATCGGCTAACTTCCAGTGAGTAGTTAAACACTATTTTCTATCGGATGCAGCCGCCAGGACCGGATACCAATATGGCCAGGTACTACCTAGACCCCCTCCTCCCTTATCAATATCAAGATAATAACATGAGAAGATTTTGGATTAGGGGTCGTAAACCCCCGGCCGTATTTATTTGCATAAAATTTTAAAACAAAATTAATATACAATATTTGCACAATACGCAGAAAACCATTACATTACATCGATTCATTGATAAGTACAGATGTCAGATGGCTAACCTTAACATATCCCTAATACAAAGGCATTCCTATCCGAATCTAAACATATCATAATCAATAATCATACAAATAACATTTCATATTTCATTTTCTGCGTATCCCTATTTTGAGCCTACGGCAAGGTCAATAACTAGCACCAGATACTTATCAAATTATGCACGCCCTCCAACCGGAGTGCGCATGCGCAGAGGGCCCGTTCCCTGTGAGGGTACTTCCCCCCCCAGGTCACCCCCGTACGCCCTGTAGATTATCTCCATAATGGGGCCCGTGCAGTTATGCGCCGTTTACTTGCGCCATTGTGCACGTGCGGGGTGGCCAAGCAGCCTACTGGAAAGCGTAACTCCCATTCCCCCGCACCCATCCAGCCAACCGGCTGTAACTGCCCCTGGAGTTCTATGAGAGACCACTTGTCCCTCCCCCTTGGGCGACCCCATTCAAGAATGGTGCCGCCCTCTAAGGACCTTAAATTTACTGCTCACCAATCATGACCTTACCGCCTGACCAAGGAATAGCACTAAAATACGACAATAAACATAACATGTACATGAAAAAAAAAACCTCCTAAAACAATGGGAAAGAACAATCACACATATGATAAACATAACCATGTCAACCTGAAAAGGAAAAAACCCTAAACAATGGGAAAGAAAAATCATCACACATGATAAACATAACCATGTCAACCTGAAAAGTAAATTCCTAACAATACTCCCTGTACAACCCTGCTTTTAGGGGACGGTGGGTGGGAAATTAAAAATCCAGCCTCCTAGCGAGGCTGGCGTGACTAATGGCAGGCTGAGGAGCGGCGAACAAAGAGGCAAACTCCGCCGCTCCCCAGCCTTTATTGCCAAGATGCCAGCCAGGCCAGTTCTAACCGGCCTGGCGTTAGCTCAACGCGTGAACCGGAAGTGTTTTCAAGCACTTCCGGGTCACGCCCGGACTCCGACCAATTGGTGGTGGGGCGCGCCTGTCGCGTCATCACTGCGCGCGACAGGCCCGCCCCGGATGGTCATCGGGGGCCGGCACGACCGACATACCTTCGGCGTGGCCGATGCCGGCCCCGCCTTTCAATTCTAACCCTGGAGTCCTCCTCACTCAACTGCACCGTGTGATCTCAGACACATCAGTGATCACTGTAACTCACTCTTCCCGTACTCCTCATTCCACGGCACCGCGTGATCTCAGACACATTGTTTTAACTCACTCTTTCCCGGGTCCGCTACCAGAAAAAATCTGGAGTGCTTGCAATAAGGCATTTGAGAGCTTTACACAGAGACACTTCAGCAAATATAAGGATACGGCTCATGGAGGCGTCCCGACCGGGCCAGAATTAAAAGCAAAAGGGGCCTAAGGGCCTAGGCCCTAGTCCCTTAGGCCCCTTTTGCTTTTAATTCTGGCCCGGTCGCGACGCCCTCAGACAGTGTCACGTCGGTGAATCAGATCATCAGATAGGCCCCGGCCCGGTTCCGCAGCACAGTGGCTTTTGTTGTGAGCAGGGGCGGAGAGAGGTGGTGGCTGACCTCAGGCTCAGCCTGGCTCTAGTCTAGGCCTGTCTATGACTCGAGGTGGGTACTGCTGGTCGGCTCTGCTGGTCCTCTGAGTGCATCCCTGGGGGCAAACTAAATGAAATTCCGTCTGTGACATAGTTCGAAGACTTGCAATACAGATCAGAAATCCAGGTCTTAAGGAATGGGTTAACTGATAGACATGACGGGTATTAAAAAAGAAATGCAGTGGCATCTGCCTAAACTTTATTGGACTTGTGGGCTGCGATCAGTACATTTTAACAGCTTTGCGGATGGTCTTTCTGGTTTGGAGAAAGCTGCCTCCCTTTCAAATACATTTGCTGTTAACTAAGGGGCATATTAGCAAGGGCACTATCGCCGCTTTAGCGGCACTTTTTGCCGCTAAAGCGGCGATATTTATATCGCCCTATCAGCAAACTGTCTCTAACAGCAGTTAGCGACAGTTTGCGGGCATTAGCGCCCATTTTTTTACCGCTTTGCATGTCAGCGATATTTATCGCTAATGACATGCAAAGTGGGCGTTCCCGACGAACAAACCTGGGAAACACTCGCTAACAGGCCTATCGCCTATTAGCAAGGTGGCCATGGTCCCAGTTAGCGACGTGAAAGTCGCGCTAACCGGGTCATCGCCATTTATTTAACACCTGCAATTAGCAGGTGTAGCCATACCTAACATGGGGGTGGATTATGCTGGTACGACCACAGGGTCGTATCAGCAAGGTGTTCTCCCTTCTCCATGCAACATCGCTGGTTTTTCAGCGATGTTGGCTCATTTCCCCGCTATCGCTGGAATATTCATCGCCATAGCGCTAATCGTTGCTAATACAGCGTTAGCGTGGCGATATATTCCAGCGATAGCCGGCGATAAAAAAAATCACGCTAAGCAGGGTTAGCGATGATTATCGCCTCTTCTTGCTAATATGCCCCTAAGTTTTAGCTATACACATCAGTCTGGTGCAAAGAGTGCTATAGATTCTGGCGCACTCAAAGCACATTATTTTATCAATTGGAATGTATTCGGTTATGAGCCTATTTTCGATTTACAGAGCAATTGTGTAAGTTCTGATGGTGCTCTCTGAAGTCTGCATGGTAATGAGCTCTTACCTGTCAACGGGACACAACAAAGGGCGATAGTAGAATATAATCTTTGCTCTGTTAAGCCAGTAAAATATCATGTACAAATTGATCAATTTTACTTGTTTTCACTTTGTTTCTTCAATAGAGTCTACTTTAAGGAGGGCTGGGCTGCAGAGTAATAGATCGCATTTCGCCGTTTTTATGCCTTGTTCTGAGTGAATGTTTCAATTTCAGAGATTTCGTTGTCACTGTGTAAAACATTTTATCACCCCTTAGAAAAATCTGCGAATCCACCAACTGCCTTAGTAGAAATATAGGCAAAACCATTTTCTCGCCCCTCATTTCGGTAAACCAAAAATTCGTGTTTTTTCCCCCCTAGAATTTGCAATGAGCAGTGAAACTACCAAGCATCATTGCAATTTAGAAATGCGGTTTGTCCTGAATTTCTAAAATTTTTGCATTTGCTGCATAGCCTGCCAGTATTTGTGAGTGAATGCCTTGCAGACCACGCACTTTATAACCATTCGTCCTCAATTCCACAAATCGCCAGCCTGGTGATGTATTAATGTGTGAATTTAACGGCACAACACAAATTATTTGTATATATCCTGGATGCAAATTATACTATTTACAAGTCACATCTGATCCAGAAACATGACTCTATGTTGCGCTTCATGTACGGCTTTGGTTTTGTATTTCTGTTCTTTCTGTAGCACTCTATTGTGTCGGGAAGTCGTGGTTTTACTTGCTACAAATGCAGGATTTTCAACATTACTTCTGTTACACTATTTCCCAGTTACCCAGAGTATTGTATTGTATTGTATTGTAATTGCATTTATATAGCGCTTACTACCCCTGATGAGGCGTCGAAGCGTTTTTTCGGCGAGTAGCACGCTACTCCGGGACCTATAGAGGATTAGTGTTGAATTAGTATAGTGAAACATGCAAGTACATTTTAAGTGGTGGATAGGTTAGTCAGTTATTTGGATTTGGAATGATAGCAGAAGGATAGAGGAGGAAAAAGGTTTGTATTTATATAGCGCTTGTTACCCCTGATGGGGTGTTGACGCACGCTATTCAGGAAGCCCATAAAGGATTAGTGGTGAATTAATATGGTGAAATATGAAGTAATTTCAGTGGTGGATATTAGTCAGTTATTTGGAGTGAGAAGGATAGCGGAGGGATAAAAGGGGAAGAAAGGTTTGCATTCATATAGTACCTGCTGGGGATGTCGTACTTTTTTCTCGGATTTCCTTGATAAGATTTTGTTAATATATTTAGTACCTCGGGCTCAGTAGTTTTCTGTGTTCTCAGTGGTGTTTAATAATCATGCATGTAAAACCACCACTTGAGCAATTGTACAACATTGGATGCAATAACGGTGTTTGAAATTACATTTTTGACAGACAAGCATCAATTCAAATGAAAATAGGTAAAATATTTGTTTCTTTTAAAGTGCGATCCTGTTTTATATGGTTGAGTCACCTAAACAAATTTATCAGCATTTGATGTCACGCTTTGCCAGTTTGGATATCTATTTTGCTTAAAATGTTGTTTTCCTTACAAAAAATGAATCCATGTATGGTACAGAACACGATGTATGGGGAGGTAGTGTAGCATGACGAATGACGTCCCAGCAGAAGCAGACTGATGTACATGCAGTGTGACGTGGATATGTGAACTCTGGTGTTGCCACTGGTGCCCCCTCCTGCCCCTTCTTTTTACACAGGTTATTAATACTAAACAATCAGTCGCATGGGTCCGGTGCTATTGTGTAGATCAGTTGTTTTGGTGAAAGGTCATCCAAGGAAGACAGGATTTTGCTAAATGCGGATAATATTTTAATATGCATGGAAGACCCTGAACGATCTTTGCCCAGATAGAATAAATTGGTTATATTTAAATTCATGTTTCGTGCTCGACATTTCATTTTTTAGTGTTCTCTGTAGGAATGTCTGTGATTTATAACTGGGTATCCTGGTGCTCCATAAGGTAATCATTTACTATGCTTTAAAAGTTAATACAATCTAATATGTAATGAAAAATGTGTTGCAAAATGCTTTGTTTTGGCCTTTCTGTCTCCAAAATGTTCTTGGGGGGACAACCCCCCAAACTCCCCCTAGTAGTGGTTGCTCACTGCGCTTGCTCGCTACACACCATGTGGGGGCTGGTCTCACTTTTACTTTGTTCTCTCTGATTCACTACTTGTGTCTATTTTTGGTGCTCTCTGAAAGAATGTCTATGGGTACATATGACTGGGTGGGTAACCTGGTGCTCTTCAAGGTCATCATCTACTATTTACTGTGCTTTCAAAGTTGATACAATTGAATATGTAATGAAAAATGTGCTGTAAAATTTACCATTTTGGTCTGTTTTTTTCCAAAATTTTCTTGGGGGGAGAACGTCCCCAAACCCCCCTAGTAGCGGTCGCTCACTACGCGCCGGACGGGGGCTGGTTTGGCAAAATTTGCCAGGGTTGCTTTCAGTTCCCAGTCCGGCCCTGCCCCAAGCCCCAGGGACACCCACCTCCCTGGGGCTTCAATATAAATAAAAGTGTGGGGGGGCTTCTGCCCCCCCACACTGCCCCGGGGACCACCAACTCCCCGTGGCATTGACTAAATTAAATATGGGGGTCCGTAGCGGACCCCCGGCCCCGGGGACCACCACCTCCTGGGGCTTTAAGTCTATTGGAGGGGGGCCATGCGGCCCCCCTCATGGAGCCCACAATGGCCCTGGGGACTGCCACCCCCCAGGTCTGGCTCCAGCAATGTCCCGGCTGTTATAGTTAGTTGAGCTAACTATAACTCGGCCCCCGCAATGCACTGCTGATGACGTCACATATTACATCACTCATGACATGGTCAGTGACATCACTGATTACATCACTTATGACATCTTTTATATATATATATATATATATATATATATATATATATATATATATATATATATATATATATATATATATATATATATATATATATATATATATTTCATTGGATGCTGTTGGCATGAAAGTGAATAAAATTGGGCTGTGTGTTGGATGCCTTAGCAAGAAGTCTTATTATTGGCTGTTGTTTAAAAAAAGAAAGGTAATACAGACATGGATATGCTTTTGAATCTGTGGAGTAAAGCACACCTGATGTATCTCATTTGGAAGTAGCATGTTCCTTCTAGAATCAATCAATCAATCAGGGAATTGTAAGCGTGCTACTCACCCGTGAGGGTCTCAAGGCGCTGAGTTGTGAGTTGTGCTGTGAACCTGTGACCTACCGGTTCCACTGGGTTGCTAGGTACACTGAGCTAAGACTGTATTGGAGGGGAAGGGAGTTAAAGAGACAGAACATGTTTTTGAAAAGTTGAGGAGTGATGACACAATGTAAGTAATGGCAAGTTTTAATTTCCAACTCAGGACTATCTGATAAACTGTTGTATAGTATTTAAATTTCAGAAAAATTAAGCTAGATATAGGTTTGAACTCCCGTTTCTTTTTGTCATTACTCCGCAATGATCTCGAAAACATTACGAAAATGCGCCGACAGGAACCTCGTTTTGAAAGAGAGGGAAAGGGTTAACAGATGCTAACCATTCACAAATGAGGATGCAGTGGTCTAAAAAGACATGATTTCATTTGCTGCCATTCTCATGATGAGAGAGTGGGAAGTTAAAGAGGTTGCCATTTTAGATTGGTGTACCATTCTTGTGCTTAGTTTTTGCAAATCTTAACAGTGTCAAAACTATGCAGAAAGAGCTAAAAAACAATATAATCTACAAACTGAATTCAGTGGTATGTATATAACTTTGTAATTAATTTTAAAATGTACATTAGAAATGAAGATGTATATGGGAGTTTGATAAAAAAGCGTTTCACAGTAATATGAAAAAATATACGAGATGAACTGTATCTATTAGAGGGTATGTGTTTAAGAGGTTAGTGGTGAATGGTTTGGGAACTAAGAGAAAAATTAATTATTGCCTATTTATTACATTGTGTATTTTATTGAAAAATAACAGTTTTGTGGAAAGTTAAAATGAGGAACTAAGAATGTTTTAAATGTCTAAACATCATGTGCAGAATAGATACATCTGTTATTTGCATTCTGGGAGTTGTAGTACTTTTAGTAACATTATTAAACAGGAATATTGTAGTGAGAAATACAATAGTACTCTCTACATAATTACATCAGTGCATGAGTAGAACCTAAGTGTTTCATCGGTGCACGCGTGTGCCTCAGTATTTCAATGACTGCTTGGGTTGTAAGTGGGTGTTTAGATGGCTGCATAGCTTCTGCGCAAATGTTATAATGATTGCATAGTTACAGCCCTGAAAATTGAGTTTTACATGTAAAAAAGTGTAGAAGAAGGAGAGATGCAGTAAAACAGAAAGAACAAGTTGTGAGAGTAGTTGATTCTAAATAGAATTAAGACTTCACAAAATAGGGTTTTGCATGAGGACACAAAACTAGAAGAAAAGATTAGTGAATAG
Source organism: Calotriton arnoldi (assembly GCA_963921515.1). Lineage (NCBI taxonomy): Eukaryota > Metazoa > Chordata > Amphibia > Caudata > Salamandridae > Calotriton > Calotriton arnoldi. The sequence goes on from CAWUFW010000357.1 coordinate 3,014,243, forward strand.
AAGTAACTGTTGTACAGTTTTTAGTGGACAATGGATACATATTTCTTGTACAGAGGCTTTCTTTAATGAAGAAAGCTATATCCAGTTTAACAAATTAGTTCAAGCTAATGATTAAAGAGAACGATGTTATCAAATGAAGAATGGTAGTCCTATAGCAAATGAGGTGATGGTACCTTGAAATGTATAACAAGGTATTGCAGAAGAGGTACGAGGAAGGCATAGTCAGGGTACTGTATGTGAGAAGTTGGCCTGGCATATGCTGTCCACTAATTATAGTGGGCACCTTGCACCAGTCCAAACAACTCCTTATTGGAGATAGGTTAAAGACAACCTTTATTGAAAGCTATCCTAGTGGTAGCTATGGAGAGCAGGCTTCAGGCTAAGTCTTGAAGGAATGTAAGCTTGTTTTACCAGTCTATAATCTCTTGAGTGACCAAATGAAAGAGGACCACACCAGGTATATATTCAAAATATATGTATTTATTGCTAAACACACCCCTCTAGTCTCTTTATGAGGCGAGAGTTCGAAGTACATAAATTATAAGTTAGTTATCTACAGTAATAGCACAAATACACGTTTGAGCCCTAGGGGCGTACCAAACCATATACCAATAAAGTGGTATAAGAACCACGACTGAGCTAGACACAGGGCCTAGAGCCTGTAGAAGTGCTTGGACCACAAGGAACCACCCAAAGTAGTGACACAGGGGACCCACGGGGACGCGTGCAGTGTATGAACACAGCCGCGAATCGCCGTTAACTTCTATGGGGAAAGTCGCGGTTTGAATTTAAAAGAAAAGGGACACTTAGAGGAGGACTTGGAGCAAACCCTTTGAGAACTAGGCTGTTCTAGTGTCAATACCCACAGGAGCACCGGAGTACTCGAGTTACCTCACCCAGGGGAGCCGGGTGCATAGGTGTCTTTCGGAGTCGGGTTTCATCGTCGCTTTCAATGGCGATCTGCTGCAAAGTGCTGCTGGCGGCCAAGTCGAAAGTGTTCGGGTGGATCCAAAGGTGGATCGAAGATCTGAAGAACCTGAAAGCAGAGGGGACAGAGTCTGGGTCACTAGCCAGTGACCAGGAAGGCGATGAGCAGATGCCCACCGATGTCGAGTGCTTCAGGTAGGTTGACGGTCGTCTTGACTCTTCAGCCACGAGGTCCAGGAGGCGTCGACGATGACCAGGAGCTGGATTCGAGCTGTCCCACAACGTTTGTCGATTGCAGGTGTGTCGGCGACCGGATTGGACCCAACAAGCCTTGGCAACGGCAAGTCTCGTGGAAATAGAAGAAGGACGATGTTGCAGACCAGCAAGGTCTGTGGGACTCACCCAGCGAGGGTAAGTCAGGGCACGCCTGGAGCAACCAGGGAGCCCAAGCAGAAGAAGATTGGCCTTCGGGAGGGCCTACTAGCCAACGGACTAGCGACCGCGAAGGAGCCTCGAGTCGACGCACGTGGAGCTGGCTCACAGGACACTTGTGGAGTGGAGGCCAGTGATCTTTGGTGCAGTTGGTGCTGGAGGCTGGGGCTACTCGGAGCCCAAAGCATGACTTCGTGGGAGACCCAGAAGAGGATGCACTTGCAAATGCGATCGGTGTCCAGGGGTCACGGTTCCACATTACCCACGACAGCTACGGGCCTCAGCTTTGCTGGGGACTCAGGGCAGCCTCAGGAAAGTCTGGAAATCCACCTCTGGTGATGCAAAGACTTCGGCGTCTAGCGGGAGCTTCAGCGATGCAGACCGGACAATTGCTTCTTTGGTGCCTGCCAAGCAGGGGAGTCACTCCTTGATCCCAAGGGAGATTCTTCAGTCCTCTAATCTTAAAGTAGAGCGTCGAAGGTCCAGGATTCTGTGTCAGAGTTTCGTCCAGGTAAATCTAAAGTCCTAAGGACTGGGGTCCCATACTTATACTAAGGTAGGGGTTGGACATACTCTGTGGCCCCACCTATGGGAGGGTCAGGGCAGAGGGGTGGTTACACCCTTTCCCTTTGTCCAGTTTCGCACCAGAGCAGGGCTGGAAGCCCCTGAGCCGGTTTGAACTGGGGTATGCACAGGGACACCAAATGTGCCCCAGTGCAGGACTTCAAAGCACCAGAGAGTGCTCCCGCCCAGCCCCAATACACACTATCCTGTCTGGGGAGGTGGTTACACCTCCCTGGGACAGGAAACCTATTGTCCAGGCCTCCCCTGCCGGAGTTTCGGTCAGCAGCAGGAGGCCAGACTTGTGTCTGTGGCAGCGGCATCCATTTTGTGATGTCAGGGCTCTGGAAAGTCAGTACCGGGTATACCGGTGTGTACATGTCCCTCCCTCTAGAAGGGTGGAATGCTACCCCCGCCGGCAGAACTGGCGGGGGGGGGTAGTATTCCAAGATGTTTGACACCAAACACGACATGTGTCCGTGCAGCCATCCCAAAGTTAGCATTTAACGCGAGGTTATAATGCGCTTAAGAGTATATGGTCAGGCTGTACTACAAACAGCATCAGAGAAGGGTCTCCGAACGCTGCAGAGGGGCCCTGCTCATGCAGGTCACCCTCTCACATAGGAACCACACACTCTGCCTTCAGGATTGATAAGGCCTGCCATAGGAGTGACTTATAGGTTTATATGTGTGTATGTATGTAGTGATACAGGTAGCCTATATCACAGTAAGGGGTGCATGCACCACCTTACCCAGGCTGCAGTAGCAGACCTGTGGTGTCCTTTTGGCTGGCCTTCCAGGGGTGGCACAATACATGCTTCAGCCCCTGGCAGGCCTTTGAGGTACCTATGCCCTGGGTACATAGTATACCATATTCTAGGGACTTATAAGGGCACTCCAGATTCCAATCAGAGATGTGCCTAGGGCACATGGAAACCATTTTAGAGAGGAAGCAGCTAGGCTGGGGTTCTGATTAGCAGGGCCCCAGCCAGACTAAGGTCGAAAAACAGTGAAGCATCAGCAAAAAGTGGGGGTACCCATGTGAAGCAGATCCTACTCTCCTACACTGTATACACAGGAATTGTAGTAGTGTTTCTAGTATTAGACAGGAATCCATTGATATATTAAGAAAATTCCTATGTAGCTTTCCAAGGCAAAGTTTAAAACACAAAATAAGTTATACCACTCAACAATGCAAACTTTAGGTAGGAGGCTGTATTATGTGAAAACTCCTGCTTTATTTGTAGGAGAAATAAGTAGAGCACTTTTGCATGGTAGTGTGGCAGATGTAGAAAAGGTTTCTGGTGATGTGCAGTTTTGTTTCTTTGGTCCTGAGCAGGATTCTAGGGAAAATGAAGAGTTGTTAAGAGGAGGAGTTGCAGAACAAGACACATACATTACAGTTGATAGTTTTAAAAAATAGATTACAAACTTCTGTAAAAAAACAGAGTATGTTTGCATATGTTGTTGATGCATTTACTAGAATATTTAAACACAGACTGTTGACATATTTAAAAAGTGAAAAAAGTAATTTATGATAACTGGCAAAAGTTAGCTGTGTATTTATTTGTAGAGGGATGGTTTGACTTGTATATACGCCAAGTTATATGTAAATCGTGTTGCAATAAATTAGAAGATAACAAAATGAACAACACATAGATATTATATACCCATTTTGTAAGATAATAAAATGCCTGCTAATGTAGAAAAACTATTAAGGTCAAAAATAAAAAAAATCAACATTTATTAATCTTTCCAGCATTGCGAAGGGCCGTCATGGACTGCTCTCCAGAACTAACTACAACTCCACAATCCATGCAGTATGACGCCATTGGGGAAAACGGTGGAGCCAAATCTTGATGTTGAGATTGGACTTATGAATGGACTCTCTGCTTCGGTGTTGTTGTGCTGCTATTGAACTTGAGGGTCCTTCAGCTTTGAGTTGCCTTATTGCTGCTCACTATGAACTCCTCTTATGAAATGCGCAAAAAAATATAAAAGGAGGAAAAAATACCATGTATGACTTTTGGCAGCATTGTGAATAGCTGTAACACACTGCTTACCAGCTGTAATAACAACACTATAGTCCATGCAATATGTGGCTGTCTTGAAACCTGTGGAGCCATACCTGTTGTAGTAGTCTGTACCTCTAAAGGGACTTTCTGGCTGGATATTGTTGCTACTGCCACTGATGTAGATGGTCCTCCAGCTTACCTCTTGTAAATCGCCAGTTGGAGACATTTTCTATGATAGGTTTTAAGATAATATGAGATGGACGTCGTCCCATAAGAATATTTTTTGTTCGTCCCTCTAGAGAGGGTCTTGTCAGACATTATACATTGCACTAGTTTTGAAGCAGTTTTTCATTCCCCATAAGTTTGGGTAACACTGGATAGTTTGATGTGTGTTTGGAAGTTATGTTGTGTTCGTGTGTTTAAATATTGAAAGTTATTTTTTGAAACTGTTGTTTTTTTACAAATATGTTGTTAAAATAAAGTTAAACCAATATGTTATTAAACAGCTAGACTCAAACTTTGTGTAAAATATGTCTATATATCTGTTTTACACTTTTTTATTTGTATTTGTGACTACTAATGTCATTGCAACCTCCCGTGTTGCTGTGAAGAAGGAAAATGCATTTTTGATTTAGTTATTTCGACAAATGAATACAAAGGGGAAAGTTATATTAGTATCTTGCTAAATAGCTACTCTGAAATTTTATGTCAAATATGTCTATATATGTGTTTTACACTTTGTCAAAAACAGGTATTCGCAGTCTGTCCTTGGCAATGGCACTCATAGAATCATAAAGGCACTACCTGGAGCAATGATCAAGGACATTCTTTCTGCATCACTCTGCAAACGTGCCTCCTGGCATGGTACTATTTGGGGGCCAAGTATCCCTCTTGTTACCTCCAACAAGTTCTATACAGTCAGTTTGCTAAGAGGTGTTCTGAGGCCACACCCCCTTTCTGCACCATTCTGCAAACACATCTCCGGGCACACTACTGGTTGGGGAATAAAGTTGTCTTGGATGCTAAAGGTCCTTGGGGACCAAGAAGCCCTCCTGGTACTTTCTAAAAGTCCTACTCAGCTGGATTTCTGAGAGCTGGTCAGAGGCCCCATCCCCTTTCCACACAATTCTGCAAAGACCATTGCTACTTAAAAAACCATGGAAATTCACTGAAAAAAACAAAGGTTACAGGTAAGTTATAGTTAACAATTAGCATTAAAAAAACCTTAGAAACGTCATAGTTAGGAAATAGAATTTAACAAAACCTTAGAAATTTACTGAAAAAATCAAAGGTTACAGGGACGTTGTTATTAGGCTGACATTTCACTCATACAAAAGCAGTGAAATTCAGCAGTTATAGTTAGCTGAGCTAACTATAACTCATGCCCCTGCAATGCACTGCTTATGACCTAACATATTACATAACTCATGACATGGTCAGTGACATCACTGATGACATCTCAAATGACAACACTGATGACATCATCCGGTGACTGTGAGTGTTTCTAAAACATTTATGAGTGTTAATTATGCGTGTCTCAGTGAATGTATGGGTGAGTGAATAGTCTGTGTGAATGTCTGTATTAATCTGTCAGTTGGAGTGTAAGTGGCTGCAGGGGTTGGAGAGTAGGTACATGAGTGCCTATATGGCTTATTGATTGGTTGTCTGAGTAACTGTATGGGTGCCTGAGTGTCTGTGTGGGTGGGTGAGGGGGTATGTGACTCCCTGCATGGATGAGTAAGTGGATGATAACTGGCTGTATGGGTTCATGAGTGCATCTGAGAGGGGCTGTATGGGTGAGTGAGTGTGCATATCGCTGTGTCGGTGAGTGAATGGATGTCTCAGTGGTATATGGTGAGTAACTGCATATGTGAAAGGCAGTATATGAGAGTGTTGGAGTATATAAGTGACTATATGTGTGAGTGAGTGATTGTGAGAATGGCTGTATGGGTGAGTGTGTGCTTGTGTCAGTGACTGTACAGGTGAGTAAGTAGGTGTTAGTATCTGTATGAATAAAAGAGTTGGTGTGTGTATAACTGTATAGAAGAGTAAGTGGCAGTGTGATTGACTCTATGGGTGAGTGAGTAGGTGTGTGAGTAGCTCTATGCGCGTCTGACAGTGTATGAGTGGCTGTATGGGTGTATGAGTGGATATGTCAATGGCTGTATTAGTGAGTGAGTGGGTGTATGAGTGGCTGTATGGGTCAGTGAGTGGATGTGTGTGTAGATCTATGAATGAGTCAGTGGGTATGTAGGTACTGGTATGGGTGTGTCAATGGTTTTGAGAATGGTAGTGTGAAAGTTGGAGGAGGTGTATGAATGGTTACATGGGGTGTGAGTGGCTGCATCAGAGATTCTGTGGATGATGTCATCAGTGATGTCATTTGAGATGTCATTTGAGATGTCATCAGTGATGTCATCAGTGATGTCACTGACCATGTCATGAGTGATGTAACATGTGAGGTCATAAGCAGTGTATTGCGGGGGCACAAGCTATAGTTAGCTCAGCTAACTATAACTGCTGAATTTCACTGCTTTTGTACGAGTGAAATGCCAGCCTAAATATAACGTCCTTGTACCTTTTGTTTTTTTCAGTAAATTTCTAAGTTTAAAAAAAGTTATATTTCCTAACTATAATGTCCCTGTAACCTTTGTTTTTTTCAGTGAATATATATATATGAAGAACCACAGTCCCGAATTACCAAATCCTCGGCAACAAATCAGGTACGGACCACCAGCGCTGAATTTCCTTGAAGTGCTTTTATTGCAATTAAAACAGCATATTTATATATATATATATATATATATATATATATATATATATATATACATATTATCCTATACTTAAGAAATAAGGCGATCACAAGAAGGATATTCCACCACCAGTTGGTTTATTCTCAGTAACGCATTTCGCCTGACACAGCAGGCTTGCTCACACACTGAGCTATGGGACAGGCGCACATTCATATCGTAATCGATAAACATGGAAAACGGACTTATGCAGGGAGGTAACTGTGTGTTAATTCCAGCGGCCCTACTTGAGTGTGTTACTCAATGGTAATAGTGCCTACTCCACTACTTAAAGTGTGGAAATAATAGTAATAAAGTATTCAAGACTCATTATGCTTTTGACATAGTGCCATATACATTCTATTATCTTCCATTTATTAAGATATGATCATAGATGTGTATCACCCCACAGGCTCTGTATAAATCTGCTAGTGACATAGTGTCTTTACTACATTGCTCATTGTTAGGGTTACACTTGTAACTCTAGATATTGTGTCATAAGTACAATAGTAGTTGAAATTATCTCCCAGGTCTTAATTGTCGTTCTCTCGTACTCCTTATGGGCCCTGTCTCAATTCATCAGCCAAACCCTCCACAAAAAAAGGAAAAACTATAGTGTACATCTATACACATGTGTTAATCTCTACAAATTCATGAATTCACAGGTACAGTAAAGAACACAATAAGTATTATTAGGAACAAAAGGTTCTCTTATCTGTATACAGTGACGTGCTCATCCTGCATCACTCTATTACGTGATGATGAAGAAAAGGGTAGGGGAAAGAAGAATCTCTACTGCAGAAGACCCTTCCTTTCCTCCTGTGAAATTAAAAAACAAGAAAAACCATACATGACTATTATGGTTATAATAAAATCTTGTGCTATTCATACAAAAATATTGAACACCAAATTTCATCGTACACTTCCACAATAGTCTGTCAATGATCCAACCTATATTATATACAAATTATATGGTTCAGTAAGTTGTTTTTCCTACTACTCCCTGAGATGTACATATAATTCTTCATCTTGATTGTGACCTGCCGGAAACTTGGTCTGTAAGTTAATAATGTGCCATGATTCTCGCTGTCTAAGCTGGAGTTCCCTATTGCCCCCTCTTTTGTTGTATTCAATTTGCTCTATCGCAAAATACGTTAGGAGTGAGCTATTGGAGAGGTGGTACTCTGCAAAGTGTCTCGCTATGGGGTAGTGAGGGTCTTTATTGTTTATTGCCCTCATATGTTCCATTACTCTCTTTTTGGCTGCCAGGGTGGTGCTACCTACATACCTTAATTTACAGAGGCATTCTAGGATGTAAATGACATAATTAGATCCACATGAAAGAAATTGATTTATGGTTTTCTCTGATGTTGGTATTAGATATTTCTTCCGCATCTGGCTATTGCGGCATGCTCTACAATGTCCATGAGGAAAAATCCCTGGAGATTGAGATGTGTGTTCATGTGTCTATTTGTTATATCTCCCTTCATGAGGATATCTTTCAGGTTTTTCCTTTCCTGTATGTTATGTGTGGGCGTTTAGGTAAATCTTTAGCCAAAGATGGTTCACTGGATAGAATATTCCAATTGTGATTAAGAATTTTAGCAATCTGATTGGATTCCGAATTAAATGTCAGTATAACCCTAGGCTGGTTCTCATCTTCCACCTTGGTTTTTCTAGTAGTGTGTCTTCTCTAGGGATTTTATTAACCCTATCCTTGGCTCTTTCTAGTACCCACTTAGGATATCCTCTTTCTTTGAATCTTTGTATCATTACATCCTGTTCTGCTAGGAAATTTTCCAGTGTGCTACAGTTTCTCCTTGCCCTTAGTAGTTCTCCAAATGGTATGCTCCATTTCAGTGTTTCCGGGTGGCTACTTAGGGCATGGAGAAGACTGTTACCAGCAGTTTCCTTTCTGTGTAGTTTCGTGCAAATCTTATTCTGTTTTATCTCTACCACTACGTCAAGGAATTCGATAGATACCTTACTGATTGTGTATGTGAGAGTCAGATTAAAATTATTCTCATTGAGTTTGTCAATAAATTTCCTTGCTGTTTCTTCACTGCCCTTCCAAATGATGAAAAGATCATCTATATATCTCAACCATTTTATGATCTTTCCTTCTGTTTCAGTGTTTTGCTGATCCTTAAGTACGTCCTCCTCCCACACCCCAAGAAAGAGATTCGCGAAACTTGGGGCGAAACAAGTCCCCATAGCAGTTCCGAGGACTTGTCTGAACAATCTGCCATTAAATAGAAAAATATTGTTAGAAAGACAAAACTTTATCATTTCTAGCAGCATTGTTGTATGTTCCATGTAGCATATTTTTCTTTTTTTTTTATATATATATTACCTACTGGTGGTCGCCAGTAGGTAGTTATAGTTAGGACTAGTTTCGAAAGGAAGAGCGTTTATTCATTTGCCTATAACTTTGGTGTCGTTAGACGAATCCTCACAAAATTTCCAAAACTAGTACGCCAGTCACTTCAGCTCCTGTCTTGAAAATTTGGGGGTGATCCGTCAAGCGGGGGCTGAGAAAAAGGGGGGTCCCAAAATGCTTTTTCTCCATCTTAATTTCCATATGAAACTTTAGACACGGCTACAGCCCGAACAGTTGAATGGAATTACACCAAATTTGGCAAAAAGGTAGCTCTTGGTCCAGAAAGCTCTCTTTTTGTTAAATGGTGTAAATCCGTTCAGTAGTTTCTGAGAAATGTAAAGATTTCTCAGATATACACGTGTGGCCGCGGTGGATCTGTGTCCCCTACCGATCTCGTGCCTGAGATCTGATTGGCTGACCACACAATTATAACCAGGAAGTGTTGGCCATATATATATGTTTAGATGGATAGTTATATCATCTGTTGGTAAATGGTTTTTCATGGTATCCGCATTGGCTCTCTTGACCTGTGAGTGATGGGGATTTGTCTTTTAGTTTTCCATTTTCTCCTTTTGTAGGTTCTCTTTCATTTCTTTCTATCTTCTATTTTTATTTTCATTTTTAGAGCATACTGCAACTCCCCAAATACTGCTAACAGGTCCATTGGATGCAGCACATTTCATCTGCAGTCAGGCGCGGCTCCTCCTTTATGGCAGAGGAACGTCACCCCACTGAAAAATAAAATGATTATAAAACCATTTTATTATCATTTTATTTTTCTTACTGCCAGCCGAGGTTAGGGCGGGGCCATCCTGACAAGTGTCACGTCACAGTAGGAAGGAGAGTTGAGCACTTGTAAGTGCACATCTCAGTTTGGCTGGCCGTCTTAGGTCGGCCAAACAGTCACATGCACGTATGTTGCTCCAATCCAGCAATGCTGCACAGCCGGGTTGGAAAAAGGCACAGGCTCCCTGAGCGAGCGTCAAGTCAGCCCGCTCAGGCCAATCATGGCACTGCTCTCATGTTGGTAAATAGTATTACCAGCTGGAGAGCAGTGCCATGATTGCCTCCTGGGACCAGCGTCGGGAGAAGAGCACCGAGGCCCCCCACATTTGCATTGCCCCACCACCCCAATATTAGAGCAGCCATCACTGTCTGCAGTGTAATGCAACTTCCTCTAAACCATGGAATAGTATTACCAATAGCATTTCATTGCCTTACGATTTCAAGATGGCCATCATATTGGTTCTAAACATGACAGCCAAGCTGGAACTTTAAAAGAAGCATATACTGTGTACAATACCATTGCAGGACAATCACCCGTTGCTATATTTAAATGTATTTGTTGCTGCAAGCATATGCGCGCCATGCATATGTTGTTGAGTTTGTGAGTGTATTTCATTGTGGTTGTGCAAGTGGGTGAATGCAAGAATGAGTCAGTGGGTGGATTAATGGTTACATGAATGGAAGGAGGAGTGAGAAAGTGAATGTATAATGACTTACAGAGTGCCTAAACCCATCAATGACTGAAGAGACACTTTAATTTAAAAGCCAGTCTTACTGGCATTGCCAGTGCTTGATAGGTCTGGCTTGGCAGCCCAGGGTACCTTCTTTGTTTGACATGGAGTCTGGCAGTGGTCACCACCTGCCGTCTCTTACCGAGTCCACCTGCTCTGGGCATCCACATGTTGTGAGTGACCATGATCCTCCAAACCAGAGAACTCCCAACACCCCAAGGTGTGGAACATAAGGCCCAAACGAGCACCCACACTTCTCCACCATAGAGGGGGCGCCTCCTCCACCTATGCAGAACCAGTCCATGAGGCCAAACAAAGAACAGTGACTGCTGCCACCTGGCTGCAGCCTGCTCCATGGTGAGCTAAAAGCAAAAAAGTTGCAACAATTTTGATGAACTGTTGCAATATAGAGAGGCCGTATAAAAAGGTGGCCTGGTGACTCTCTGTCGCTGAGCAGATGGGGCCAGGTGGGGGGGGGCCCGAAAGTGAAATAGAGGAGAAACAAGTACAGAAACAATGCAGAGAAGCCGACAGCGCTGAAAGAGGGTGAGAGAGAGAGGCAATAGTCAAGTAAGTAAGAGACAGTCCAGTGAAAGAGAGAGATTGGAGAGAGTAGTAAAACAGATCACCGAAGAGAGACAAAGAGTGTCACAGGAGAAAAGTAGATGTTATGAAAAAGAGGTGAGAAAATAAGCTGTGAGAGGAGAAAGGTGAGAGAGCAGAGACGAGAAAGGGGAAATGAGGCAGTAGAAGAAAAAACAGCAAGGGAGTACTAGCAGGACACAACAGACTGACCAAGGTTTCAGAGAGAGAAGCTATAAAGACAGCTAATTGTGTGTGTGAGAGAAAGTGGGGTCTAGATTTACGAATATAGCAAAGGCAAGAGTATTATAACAGACAAGTGAGAGGGGAAAGAGGACTAATAGAAGAGAGAAAATGTTACAGAGCAACTGGTTTCTGTATGTGTGTGTGTGTGCGTGTGCACACGTGGGTGTGTGTGTGTGTGTGTGTAAGAGAGGTGATAAAAAGAGGCAGCTTGGAAGAGGGAGTGGCATAACACAGAGCCCCACAGCCCTGTAGTTCGGATGGGCTCCTGCCTCTCGTATCCTGGTGGGGACACCTCCGGCACCTGGCAGAAATCTGTTTAAAGAGCTTTCAGCAGCCTGAGAGACCAAGTCACTCGGAAAAACTGTGGGGGAGCTGTGCATGGAGAGCTCAGGGGCCCAGCAGAGCTCACTTGAAGAAATACTTTCATAAAATGTGGATGTCCTGAGTGATGAGTGGGGTGATCTACCTATGTACACAAACCCTCACCCCTCAGTGTGTAGACCTATCACTGTCTACAGAGCCCCTCTAAGGGGCCAATTCCGATTCGGGCCAGAAATTTCTCCGACCGAGCCGGACCCGGAGAGATTTCCGACCGAATCGGACCCGTGCAGTCCGACCGAACGAGTACGATGCGCACGTATGCCATCGGACTCGAGTCGGTCGGACTCCCATTGAAGTCAATGGGAGCCTGTCGTACAACGCGTACGCGGGCTCCCATTGACTCAATGGGTGCGATGCGGACAAGTGCGCCCCCTACAGCGTGTGCGCGGCGAAGCGGTCGCGCCGTACACGCACAGGTAGGGGGACCCATGGGTCCCCCTGTGTGCGACTCGCGCGGCTACGCGTACATGTCGGACCCCCAAAGTACGGCTCCGACAGCTCTTTCGAGCCGGAGTGCGCGGCTCGGTTGGACTGCTCGCAGCGCGCATCGTACTTACCCGGCCGGGGAACGTCTCCATTGCGCGGTGCGAGTCGTGTCCGTGCGAGTCGGTCGGTGCGGTTCGACCCGGGATCGAGTCGGTCGGAGCGGTCGGGACGCCCGGACGAGTCGGTCGGCGAATACGCATCGTACTCGCTCGCCCGGACGCGTGTACGGATCGGTCGGGAAATAGGGCTCCGAATCAGATCCGGTTAAGCCGAATCCGATTCGGAGCCCTACCGGCCGAGATCGGAATCGGCCCCTAAGTGTGGAACAAGGACAAGCCATGGACTGCCCCTAAGTGTAGTGCTACCACTCTCCACAGGCCATCTGTTTGTGGAGCTGATCTACCCCTGTCCATAACCCAACTCTAAATATAAAGCACAGCAGGAGCTATCCACCGACCACGCACCACATGTGGAGCTACCACAGTCTAAAGACCTCCCATATGTGGTTATATGTGTAACTAGTATAGTCCACAGACTACCTCTGGGTATAGAGATGATCTACCCTGTTCACAGCCCTCCCCAATATGTGTCGAGCTACCACTGTCCACAGCCAACCCCTGGGTGTATAACTAAATTAATCCTGTCAACAGACCCTCCCCCATGCACGGAGCTACAACCTTCCACATTCCCCTTCATCGTCTGGAGCTGGTCTACCCATGTCCACATATCACCTTGGTTTGTAAAGCAAAGCAGGCAGTATTCACAGACCACCCTTAAGTGGGAGCTACCAAACCCTACAGAGCACCTTTTTGTGTTAAAATAACATAGTCCATGGACCCCGTGTGATTGTTTAGCTGATCCATCCCTCTGCATGGAGCTACTACTCTCCACAGACCATGCTTTGGTACGGAGCAGATTAACCCCTGTTTGCAAACCACCTTTGTGTGTAAAGCACAGTTGGCACTATCCAGGGCCCCCATTCTGAGAACCTAGCACAATCTACATGTGGGACAAGTACAGTCCACACCCCTCTAAGATGTGTAGAACTACCACTGTCCACAGACCCATCTATATTTGGAGCTACCATTCTTCACAGACCATGCCTGGGTGTTGAGCTCATCAACTTCTGTCCACAGACCTACTCCATATGTGTGGAGCTAGGACACTCCACAGACCACATTTCACATCTCAATCCTAGTACGCTCCCTGCAGTGCTATCACAGTGATAAGACACCTATCTAGCTCTCAACATGTATCTCTCTTCCAAGCTGCATCATGCACCACTATCCAAATAATGAGGCACCTGCAGAGCTCTCACAATGCATCTGGGGAACAACATTGAAAATTGGTCTTTCGTGCCTATTTCAGCATACCATTCCCAAAGTCTGGGACATTTTCCAGGAACTAATTTCTCTATTCCTGATCCAGTGATTTCGTCCCCAGAAAAATCGAGGGTAAGTATGCATGAGGTAATACTACACACACAATTATTGTATTACCTGTAATACCAATTTGAGCATACATTCCAGTTTGCATCCAAATCAGTATTCAGAGGCCACTCATAATGAGGGCTTAAGACATTATCTGATTAGATGTTGCAATTGGAAAGGGTTAACAATATGTCAGGAGGCCCCATCAGTGTACCTTCCATATGGAGGCCCCCAGAGGCTTTGTTACACTGCTGATTGGAGCACTGCACCCTTGGCGATATTGAGTCACCTGGTACCCTTAGCAAAAATACTTTGTGTAGATTTGCTTAACATGTTCTACTTCAAACTTGAAGAGTGCATTATGGTCTGTTACCCGGTGGTTCTGCAACTTACCTTATGATGTTCCACTGGGTGCTTGTAATAGCACTTATGCAATTCTAAAGCTGCTTCAAAGCACTGAGGGGACAGAAGAGGAAGTAAGATTACACTGTGTGATGCTTATTGATCATAAAATAAGTTTGCTTTCTTGCAGAGCATATCTGACCTGGAGCACATACCTGGAGAGCTCCTAAATCACTCCACATCACAACTTCTTTCCATCATTGATCTTTCCCTTTCGAAAATCATCCCAGCATGAATTAGAAATTTTAGAGGGAATTCCAGGACTAGAAGGATGGTGGCTTGTCTGCCACTGATGCAGGGTGAAAGAATGAAATACATATGACTTTCTGAAAAGAAAATGAAAAGGTTGAGGGAGTTAGAGCAACAGAAGTGGACCAAGCATTACGAGTGTGATCTGAAGTATAAACTCACCAGAATAGATATTAGTGGTCAATAGAAAGAGAAAAACGAAATCTAAATACTGTGGTGACATGGCCAATCACCATCTGAGCCCATTTTTATTTTGCACACCATGCCACCTCAGTTTGGACCCAACCATATGCAAATCAGCCTCAACCCTGCTTCAATAAGAACAGTCCAGCCCGAACTGCCAGTCTGATCCACTCTGAAACAGACACAAGCAACCCAAGATCAGTTTCACTCCAATTGGAGCTCATCGGGTGGATGCAGTTTGGTTCCAGTGGCACATTGAGCATGGGACCCCCGTCTGGGCATACACATCACACTTAGGTGCATTGCACTGAAGTATACAATATAGATGAGGCATGAATTCGAGAAATGTCCATGGGGTCAACCTGTCTACCGCCACTGTCAGTCTTTAAACTCCAATTATGGTGCTATATCAGAATATCATACGCTGAAATATTGTCTGACATAAACATTGTGTCCTAATTATTGTTTACCAAAATATCATCCCACTGGGTCTTGATTGTCTACTCCAATGAGATGAACCAGCTCTCATGCTTGGATAGCGCAAGTTCCCCTAATTCCTATTCAGTGTTCCTTTATTTTGCATTCCACAGAAGAAAAGACTTTTGGCAAGCTCTGATTTTCTTCCCTTTTACACAAAATTCTGATAATATTCTTAAAAAATCCCATTTTAGAACAAACATTCTTTTTCCATACGCTTTATTGTTTTAGTTCTCTAGTTTCTTACACTAGTGATCTATAAAGACAATTACACAACATAATGAGCAATAAAAAACAATTAAAGGAAACAACTATCAACAAGATTAATAATTACAGTGATTTCTGCAAGACTGTAAATGTAATCTTAAAGACGTCTAACATCATTCGTAATCGATTGTTTATTCTACATGGATCGGATGGAGCTAACACAACAGATTCAATAGGATCTCTTCTCACAAGACAGTTCTACTACACTGGATATGTGTTAGTGTTGGAAGGGAGTACAGAGAACCAACCTTCTGAGTTTTACCTTGCCCATCGCATGGGGTCCTACCAGAATATCGAGTTTTAAATATCATCCTACTAAAATATTGTGTTCAGACGATAGATTTATTATTCTGAACTCAACATATATGCACCTTGATGATATATATATTTTGTCAAGGTATTTAGTTTGGAGTCAATAATATTAATTCTGTACTTATATATACTAAACTTCATGATATTGCAGTAGTCCATATTTTAGACAGAATATTTTTGTATGAGAATATTTTTATTATCTATATTTTGACACACAACTTCAAGGCACTTCCCAATTCTCCTCAGCTATACTACGCCCTGTCCTACTGCTAACCTCTGGAAAGAGGATTCCCATTCTGTGCTTATTTCGATTTTTTTAAACAAAACTTTATTATTCATTATACCTGCATGGTACAACTTGTAGTACATACACAAAGGAGCGTAATATAGTGTACAATTGTTTGGTAATGCCACCCTTCAGTTCAGAAACTATTATACAGTATGTAATAACCAAGGTTCAGATCTGCTCTCCATATGCAAAGATCAACAATCGTCCATAAGGTGAAAACGGTCTGCATGTGTACCACCCAGACAATTGAGCTAAGGCCTTCCTATCATCTTCCCATTCTGCCCTTAGACATCATTTCTGTTAGGTTTGTTGGGTGAGGGCTAAGCTGGAGAGCACCCAAGCATTCACACAAGCAAGGAAATAGGGCAGAGGGAGAAAAGACCATGGGGAGCAAGTTTTAGAGCGGTGAGGAAAAATGGTGTGACGGGTTGAAGATTTGGTTAATAATATTCAGAGAAGGGGGTTTATCAGCAGCCATGTAACTAGAAAACTGAATGTTGTCCTACTTTTCTGGAGGCTCCTCGGTGGGGTGCCTAGCTCTGCTACATAACTGAGACCCTATTAATCCGACCTCGATTATCCTTACCATATTCTGTGCACTATAGAAAGTAATGGCAGATGGGAATGTGAATGAAAAGTGTCAGTTCCCATGCAGTAAGTGTGACTAAGTCAAATCTGCCACATAGAAACTGTCATACACCCCTATATACTTTTAACACATACATTGGCTAGTGTGGTTTGGGAGTAAATCATTATGCATTTAGTAAAACTGATTTCCTATACATATCTATCATTGTATGTCATACCTTAATTTTACAATTGTGGAGTCTCTGCACCTCCAAGTGCAGAGGTTCCACCCCAAATGTGGAGACTCTGCAATCGTTAAGTTACTACCAATAACTTTACCTTTGTGAATACTCAAAAGTAGTAAACTTAGACGTATGTCTACGTTTACCTATGTGAATTTGGCAATCACTATTTACCCTGTGGCTGGATAAATAGCATCTACGATATGTTAATCTGCAGTAATTCATAAAGGTCAGAATTTCCTAATTAGTTTGTGGATACATATTTAAAAGTGCTGTGTCCTGTTTCTACATAATGGAGAGAGCACCTTACATTTTTGTACCTTACCCTGAAACGCATGGACCAGTAGGGCAGCTGGACGAAAGGTGCGCCACACAGGTCTGCCTTGAACCACTCCACTTGTGCCATAATAGCTTTGATCCTGTTGCATCTCTCTACTGCATATGTTGACAGCTGCCTGCTTGTTCTCTCCATGCCTGGCCATGCCTGGCCTGCGGCTGGAGTTGCCTGCCAGCAACACCCTCCTTCTGAACTCCCAGGTGCGTCTGCAGTTTTCAACCTTGGTGCCTCCATGCTCACGTTGTCTTGAGCAGAGCCTGAGCTGCATGTTTATTGGATGATTGACATTGCAATCATCCAGTTTCAAAATCCCTACCTGTAGTGCTAGAGGCATTCTTATGGTTTGACACCATGTCATGACCTTTGACTACCATCATTTTAATTGACTTTGGTGTTTTACTTTACCCTAGAATGAATGTACGACATCCTGCATATGCCTTTTTTCCTTGAAGGTTTCTTTCATGTAATCTTGCAGTCTTAAAGTGAGAGCTGTCACAGAGTAGAACAGCTTACCAAGAACAGAATGTGTGGGATGTGCATTTGAAAGCATGAGAGAGAGAGAGTGTGGAATGTACTTTTTGGTCTCGAAGTGCAGTGTTATGAGCAGTGGTGCTTTAAAGTGCATTGTGTTGTACATTGAGAGATGAAGTATGTGATGCTATAGGCAGTGGTGCACAAAAATGCGTTGTGTTGTACATTGGGAAGTATTATGAAGTTCATACTATTGGCTTTGACATGGCCTCATGTCATCCTGAATTCTGACTCTGTCTTGCTAGAGATTTCTGCACGCATAGGCCCACAGAGTGCTCAAGTTGTTTATCCACGTTCAAGGTTGTTTCGTTTTCTGATGGATGGAGGCTTTTATAAGCTTCGTTAAGATGAAGGCTGGAACATGTGAGAATGCAAAGGGAACGTGGGAACTCCTTTTGCCCTGGAATGCTTGCATGGAAGGTGGCCAATTCCAGTAAGTTTCCTTGGCGAAGAGGGAAGGACTCTTGAACCTTCTAGTGTGTTTTGAGACTATAAAGCTGAGGGTTGTTGACTTAGAAACCGGGATTGTTTGAGCCTGAACGATGGACGCATCTTCAGTGCAGGCATCTGGTGCTGAGTCTCCTGGCTTCGGCTGTAAGTCCCCCGGTCTAGAGTGGGTCAGGATGAAGATTGCACCAGGTGAAGTGTTTGAGTTTTGATTATTGCCATTTGATGTGTGGCCAGTGGCTATGATCAGTTGAGGTGTTTTCTTTGTGATGTGTGAGTGAGTCAGAGTGTACATCCAAAGTAATCATTTGATGTATTTAGTGTATATATCTTTCTGATTTCTTGCAGGATGTCCATTATTATCTGCTTGTGCATTTTAATATTATTCATGCATTTAACTGTTGCATTTACCAAGTGTGTTATTATTGCTTGCATATAAATATATATCTCTATATACATTTGAATGTTGTTAATTTGGCATCTGGGAAAGCCTTTCTGTTAGAGAGCATTGCATAAATAAAACTCCAAGCCTTATTCTAAAAAGAGAGTCTTTGATGTGTTTTATTTTATAAAGTGAAACCCCTTTTTAGGTGTTGTTGTGTTATATGTTTCCTGCTTCGTCGTGTTTGGGCCATCGTCTGGGAGTGGTATTTTTTTGGGGCGTAGCAAGACATTTTGGCATCACTTGCAGGATTTGCAAAGAGTGCAATTTTAAAAGGGAAAAATGCTCTCTAAAATGTCCATGTTTTCAGTTGCAGATTCCCAGATGGGTGGGGAGTTGCCTCTAATGCATGTTTAACAGATGAGGGGCAAACACAGAATATTTAAATGTGTAAAAGATTTTTCTCTTAAAGAGGGAACACAACTTGGTATTTCAGAGAGAAAAAGTGGTGTCATTTTGAATGCATTGCTCAGAATGTATCAAAAATGTGGGCAGTTAACAAAAGAATGTAATGAGCTGCAAAGGGAGTTAGTTGAAGCTAAAGAAAATTCAAACCTTTTAGCACGTGTAAATAAATCACTGAAAAGAGAGTTGGAACTCTATCAAGCACTGTTTATTTTGCCAGTTAGTTTAGATAGCCAGAGTGATTTATTCATGAAAAATGTGGATGCAGAGAAGCTGCAGGTTAATTTACGATGTTCACAGGAGGTTTTAATTTATTCTTTTGAGAACATTCCTCAGCCAGAAACGAATGGTATTTTGGTTGAATTAGAAGCTTCCGAAGTAACGTTGAACCGAGAAATTGTAAACGTGCAGGAGTATTTTGGAAACTACAGAAAAGATAAACAAACCAGCCGTTTAGAACTAGCGATCATTGGTTGCAGTTATAAATCAGACTGGTCAGTGAATGACAAACCTTGCTTTACATGGAGAGACGTTATGAAAAATGCAATTTTAAAACATGAGTCTAAATGGGAAGAGGAGCAGCAATGTGCTTTTGAATCTGCAAAAGAGATTATGCAATGTTTTTCAAATGTGTGGCCAATACAGAAAAGAAAAAAGTGAGCGTCACCTGTATAGGGAACGTCCCCCTGGGCACAGCTGATTACCACAATATTGTGGTTAAAGATTGTATACACTTCCGTGTGAAACAATAGATGAATCCAGAATGTCAAGTTGAAATCGCTGATTTTAATGAAATTAGGTTGTTGATATTATGTGATTCATATCAATCCCATCCAAAAGCATCTGTTCATCCAAATTTCAGACTGAACATTTCAAAATCCCGATTTATCAAAATCCCGATGCATTTCGGGCTATTGCAGCCCTTCATCAGGGGAGAATGATCTGTAATTAATAAGCAAAAGATACAGTAAAAACAAACAGTCCTTCCAGTACGCTTGTAGTCAGCATGAATGAATACGTGTGTAGAACGAAGAATAAGCTGCTGATATAGGGTGATGAAATAATAAAAGGTGAAAAGAAAATAGACCACATGGAGTCAAGACTACACGATATGGTTAATGCCTTATTACAGAGAGTATAAGAAAAACGAATCAGGAACATGCTGTGATCCGTAAATACATTGAAAGATGAATGAAGCATAAGAGGGGAAAATACTCCCGGTAAATCAGCTCAGAACCACGAAACATAGATGAATTAAAGATATGTAACCCCATACCAAGTATTAAAACCAGTACTCAACATGCGGACATACATCAGAGACACCACAGACTTCATCTCCAGATTGAGTCAGACCCAGATAAAAGAAGATGTTGAACTTTGGTTGTGTACCATAGATGTAAAATCTCTATATACTTCAATACCACACGATCTAGGCCTCGCGGCCGTAGAAAAGGTGCTCTTGAATTCTGATTTAGATTCCAACTTACAACTATTTCTCATGGAACTTCTCAATTTCACTTTATACCAAAGCTACTTCAAATGGGAAGAACAGTGGTTCTTACAGTTATCGGGAACTTCAATGGGCAATTGCGCTGCTCCAGCGTACGCTAATATCTTCATGCAACAATTTGAAGAAGAACATATCTTGAATAAAAATACTTGGATTGAACATGCTAAAATCTTTTTACGTTATATTGATGACATTTTCATTTTATGGCACGGATCACATCAAGAATTGCTAACCTCTCTCAACGAGTTGAATCAAATCAATGAACGTATCCAGTTTACCTTTGAAACCAACAATGAGTCCATGTCCTTTTTGGATGTACAAATCAAGAGAACTGCCAATAGACTGGAGACAGACATATTTCGAAAAAACACAGACAGGAATAATCTGTTGCATTTCACCAGCTTTCACCAACAATCTTTGAAGAATCATTTACCTTATTCACAATTGTTGAGAGTGAAACGCATTGTTTCCCAACCCGAAACATGCACAAAACAAATTGATAGCATGCTCAACAGATTCGTTGAAAGGGGATACCCAACTGAGATTTTACATCAAGCCAAGACACGATGCGCATCCAAAACTCGCATTGAACTGCTAGCCAAAATCAATAAACCGTGTCAAAACCGCATGGTAGTGGTATCCAAATTCTCAACCATGAGCAAACGCTACAAAAACGTCATTATCAGACACTGGCCTATCTTAGCCATGGAACCTGACTTCAAAGGGTTATTTTGTAACAAACCCATTTTTGCTTATACCAGAGGAAAGAACTTGAAGGAATTATTAACACAACCTCTAACTAACACTACATCGCAGATTTACAAGGGCACTGTACCGTGTTTAAATTGTAGCAACTGTAATAATGTCATCAAAGGCACATGGATGACACACCCCATGAAAGGAACACGCATAAACCTCAAAGTCACAGCTACATGTGACACCACCAATGTGGTATATTTGCTCAAATGCCCATGTGGTTTGCCTTATGTGGGTAAGACAGAAAGGAAGATCAAGACCAGACTCAATGAGCACAAAAGCAACATCAGAACTAAAAACACCAAATCCACAGTTGCCACCCATTTCATGGACAACAATCACAACATCAGCCAATTAAAGTTCCTGGTACTTGAGATCGTGGAGAAAGTTGAAGGCAGAAATAACAACAACTACATGCTCCAGAGAGAGAACTATTGGATCAAGGCTTTGAACTCTTTCAAACCTTTTGGTTTAAATGACAGAATGGAATTTTCTTGCTATCTCTAGCTCCCCTTGTTTCTTCTGGGTTGCCATCTGAGTCACATTCTTCACTCTCTAGTTTATCTCATTTCATCTTTTGTTTTTACCCTTTTTTCACTCATCTAGACCTTTTAACCTCACAGTGTTGACCATTCTTCTATTTTTTGTTTTATACAGATTATCTTTTATATATACTGGTTGTTGCACCCTCTTCTTATTTTGGCACCATCAACGTTTTGTTTACTCCCATTCTTCGTGTTATCATTGCTCAGCTTGCATTCATTTACTTACTATTCACACTTCAGTTTCATTTCTCAAATCTTTATTTTGTTTGATCGCCGCTCTACTTTTGCATTCACCTACTACCTTTATCTCCATCTATACTTGGAGGACAGGCTTACATTTCCTAAATCTGAGACATTTTACATCAGCACGCGTCTCTTTTAGACGTTACAAGATGACCGCTACACTTTCTTTCAGTTTGGCTCGTTGTTATCTGAGTTACATTCTTTACTCTTCAGCTTATTTTAATTTATCCGCTTTTTACTTTCTTAACACGTTCAGACTCCTTTAGCTTTACAGAGCTGATTATTGTTTTCTTCTCACATTTATGTGTTGTTTTACAATATTTATATTGCATACATACTGTTCGTTGCACCCACTATCTCCATCCCCGCATCTCCAATGTTTTGCTTATGTTCATTTTTGTGTTACCATCGCTCAGCTTCACACTCATTCACTTACCACTTATACGTTTGTCATTATTTCTTTACTTTCCATTTTTGCATTAACTTTCTACTTTTATTCGGATGATATGTTCACATTTTCTGAGCCATTTCATACCAGCATGCGTCCCTTCTGGACGTTACAAGATGGCCGCCACACTTTTTTTCAGTTTGGCACGTTATTGAGTCCGTTTTTTATCCATTTAACCACACTTCGTGCATGGCCGCTTTCACATTGCTGATCTACGTGCCCAGACGCGTAAGCTGTTTTCGAACACTGGTGAGTTTTTGACGTTCCCGTTTTGTTTTTGGGTCCACAATGACCGCATGTACTGTTTCACTTTGGGTCACTCGCTATGTTTCCATAGCCACTCACAACGGGTTTATCCGCAGGCATTGGCACTTTATATATTTTTGCTACTCTCTAGACGCTTTCCTGAAGCTCATTCACTTGGAGCATTCTAACGCACTTTTCTTATAGCATTAGTTACATCAGCACAATCACCTATACTGGTTTTAATACTTGGTATGGGGTTACATATCTTTAATTCATCTATGTTTCGTGGTTCTGAGCTGATTTACCGGGAGTATTTTCCCCTCTTATGCTTCATTCATCTTTCAATGTATTTACGGATCACAGCATGTTCCTGATTCGTTTTTCTTATACTCTCTGTAATAAGGCATTAACCATATTGTGTAGTCTTGACTCCATGTGGTCTATTTTCTTTTCACCTTTTATTATTTCATCACCCTATATCAGCAGCTTATTCTTCGTTCTACACACGTATTCATTCATGCTGACTACAAGCGTACTGGAAGGACTGTTTGTTTTTACTGTATCTTTTGCTTATTAATTACAGATCATTCTCCCCTAATGAAGGGCTGTAATAGCCCGAAATGCCTCGGGATTTTGATAAATCGGGATTTTGAAATGTTCAGTCTGAAGTTTGGATGAACAGATGCTTTTGGATGGGATTGATATGAATCACATAATATCAACAACCTAATTTCATTAAAATCAGCGATTTCAACTTGACATTCTGGATTCATCTATTGTTTGACACGGAAGTGTATACAATCTTTAACCACAATATTGTGGTAATCAGCTGTGCCCAGGGGGACGTTCCCTATACAGGTGACGCTCACTTTTTTCAGTTTCTCCACACCCCTTGACCAGAGGGTGAAACCCCAGGAGCACGCTACAACTTTAACATTTTCGGTGTGCGCAGTCCTACTTTACCACTTTGCAATACAGAAAAGAGACATTGAGTTACATGTGAAAGTTCAGGGGCAGTGTGCCACTTTGAGTATGTGGGAAAAACAAGTAAAGAAGAGGGTGCTCATACACTTTTGGACGGAAACATTTTCAAATGCTGGAGATTGTTTTGCTTGCACTGTGACAGACACTGGGCAGACACAATTGTGTGTGTGTTGTTGTGCTCTGATAGATACAGGGCAGACACTGTTGATTTTGAGTTGTGCTCTGATAGATACAGGGCAGACACTGTTGATTTTGAGTTGTGCTCTGATAGATACAGGGCATACACAGTTGATTTTGAGTTGTGCTCTGATAGACACATGGCAGACAGTTGATTTTGAGTTGTGCTCTGATAGATGCAGGGCAGACACAGTTGATTTTGAGTTGTGCTCTGATAGACACAGGGCAGACACAGTTGATTTTGAGTTGTGCTCTGACAGACACTGGGCAGACACAATTGTGTGTTTTTGTGCTGTGACAGACACAGGGCAGGTACAGGTGCTTTTGTGTTTTTGCACGCTGACAGACACTGAGCAGATGACAATAAGACATAAAGTGATTTTGAGTTTTGAAATTTCTTCAATGCAATGGCTGATGATTTTCCATGAGTTATACAGAACAAGTAATGCACAAGGAGCAAATGTGATCAAATGGTACATACAGACAGAAACTGCAGTCTTGCATGAACAGTTGGTGCAGATCCCGGTAAAATGTCCAGGGGGTGGTGTTTGAGGTGCCTGAGACACAGGATTCCCCAGTGAAGTGGAACAGGGAAATGTGGCAAATTTTACTGCAAAGCACAGCTACTGTGTATCATGTAGACTCTCATTGTCCTATACATTCACTAGACAGAACCTTTAATTCCCTTACAGATGAAAAGGCCAAAATCTTGGAGGCAGAGGTAGTGACAAACGATTCTGATTTGGTGTGCATAACTAAGTGCGAGCACCTAGGAGAGAAAGACCATACTAACAGGTGGGCAGAGAATGAAGGGATGCATATTGCCCTAGACTTACTTAGAACTGTGATTCCTATGTGTCAATATGCACAACGCAGACCAGTCCCACAGATGGTGAGGGGCCAGTTGGAGAAAGGAAAATTACCAGAGCAGATAGGGCAGATGATCTGCCTTGGGCTCATGCCAAATTATCAAGGATGCACGTATTCAGCAGTGTGTGGAGAGATAGTCAGGAAGGGGACTGCCCCAGCCCTTCTTACTGTGCAGGGAGAAGGAGAGTTTGACTCCAATACCAAGAATTCAGAGGCCATAGTGTGGGTAGAATTCTCAGATAATTCCCCAGAGCCAGCAGAGACCCGTGCAGACAGGAATGATAATATTGTGCCATCAAACCCAAAACAGAAAAAGAAGAACGTGCGCTTTTTGAAAAAAAATTGCAAGAAGAGTCATGCTTGTTTCTTTTCCAGATCATACTGCGACGTGTTGGTGTACCTGATGTCCCTGTCCTGTGTGTGGGTGCATTTGTCTGAGTGGGCCCGTGAGGGTGTGGCCCCCAACCCTGGAGTGATCACCGGATGGCGCAAACTGACATTGTTGCTGACATCCTTTGGCTGAATCAACTAGAACTAGATGGACCTACCTAGCCAGTGATAATAGACTGATGTGGTGAAAATAAAGTAAAATGTTTAAATATATCATTTCAAAGTAAGAAAGATGTGTGTCTTTCACACAGAAGGACATTATTTGTTCCGGAAATGCTGTTCAGTTTGGAAAAAAAATAGATTGTGAAATTAAAATTACAGAAGATGCTGTTCAGTTTAAAGATGATGATTTTGAAGTTCCTTTATTTTAAGCAAAATATATAAGTTCGGCTGCTTCAATAGTAGAAGTTCCAGAATTAGCCATTTATAACACTAGAAGCATTAATGAGTTCATATGTTTGATTCTATTTGTGCATTCATTTTGTGTATTCATCATACATTTATTCTTGACGCTGAGTTATTATCAGATTTGCATGAGTTTTTTTACATGATTATGTTACATGTGTTTATAATGTCACTGTTTTAATGTGTCCTTCATTTATATTTGTGTTTTCACTTAAGAAGTTCCTTTTTTGATATATGTGTGTTATGATAGTCAAAGGTAATGGGGAGGAATGTAGTGCTAGAAGCACTCTTATGGTTTGACACCACGTGATGACCTTTGACTACCATCATTTTAATTGACTTTGGTGTTTTACTTTACCCTAGCATGAATGTACAACATCCTGCACATGCCTTTATTCCTTGAAGGTTTCTTTCATGTAATCTTGCAGTCTTAAAGTGGGAGCTGTCACAGAGTAGAACAGCTTGCCAAGAACAGAATGTGAGGGATGTGCATTTGAAAGCATGAGAGAGAGAGAGTTGTGGAATGTACTTTTTGATCTCGAAGTGCAGTGTTATTAGCAGTGGTGCTCCAATGTGCATTGTGTTGAACATTGAGAGATGAAGTATGTGATGCTATAGGCAGTGGTGCACAAATGTGCATTGTGTTGTACATTGGGAAGTATTATGAAGTTCTTACTATTGGCTTTGACATGGCCTCGTGTCATCCTGAATTCTGACTCTGTCTTGCTAGAGCTTTCCGTGCGCACAGGCCCACAAAGTGCTCAAGTTGTTTATCCACGTTCAAGGTTGTTTTGTTTTCTGCTGGATGGAGGCTTTCGTAAGCTCCGTTAAGATGAAGGCTGGAGCATGTGAGAATGCAGAGGGAACGTGGGAACTACGTTTGCCCTGGAATGCTTGCATGGAAGGTCGCCTATTCCAGGAAGTTTCCTTGGCGCAGAGGGAGGGACTCTCGAACCTTCTAGTGTGTTTTGAGACTATAAAGCTGAGGGTTGTTGACTTAGAAACCGGGATTGTTTGAGCCCGAATGATAGACGCATCTTCAGTGCAGGCATCTGGTTTCTGAGTCTCCTGGCTTCGGCTTTAAGTCCCCCAGTCTGGAATGGGTCAGGATGAAGATTGCACGAGGTGAAGTGTTTGAGTTTTGATTATTGCCATTGTGATGTGTTGCCAGTGGCTATGATCAGTTGAGGTGTTTTCTTTGTGATGTGTGAGTGAGTCAGAGTGCACATCCAAAGTAATCATTTGATGTATTTAGTGTATATATCATTTCTTGCAGGACATCCATTATTATCTGCTTGTGCATTTTATTATTATTATTCATGCATTTAACTGTTGCATTTACCAAGTGTGTTATTATTGCTTGCATATAAATATATATCTCTATATACATTCGAATGTTGTTAATTTGACATCTGGGAAAGCCTTTCTGTTAGAGAGCATTGCATAAATAAAACCCCAAGCCTTATTCTAAAAGAGAGTCTTTGATGTGTTTTATTTTATAAAGTGAAACCCCTTTTAGGTGTTGTTGTGTTATATGTTTCCTGCTTCGTCGTGTTTGGGCCATCGTCTGGGAGTGGTATTTTTTTGGGGCGTAGCAAGACATTTTGGCATCACTTGCAGGATTTGCAAAGAGTGCAATTTTAAAAGGGAACAATGCTCTCTAAAATGTCCATGTTTTCAGTTGCAGATTCCCAGATGGGTGGGGAGTTGCCTCTAATGCATGTTTAACAGATGAGGGGCAAACACAGAATATTTAAATGTGTAAAAGATTTTTCTCTTAAAGAGGGAACACAACTTGGTATTTCAGAGAGAAAAGTGGTGTCATTTTGAATGCATTGCTCAGAATGTATCAAAAATGTGGGCAGTTAACAAAAGAATGTAATGAGCTGCAAAGGGAGTTAGTTGAAGCTAAAGAAAATTCAAACCTTTTAGCACGTGTAAATAAATCACTGAAAAGAGAGTTGGAACTCTATCAAGCACCGTTTATTTTGCCAGTTAGTTTAGATAGCCAGAGTGATTTATTCATGAAAAATGTGGATGCAGGAAAGCTGCAGGTTAATTTACGATGTTCACAGGAGGTTTTAATTTATTCTTTTGAGAACATTCCTCAGCCAGAAACGAATGGTATTTTGGTTGAATTAGAAGCTTCCGAAGTAACGTTGAACCGAGAAATTGTAAACGTGCAGGAGTATTTTGGAAACTACAGAAAAGATAAACAAACCAGCCGTTTTGAACTAGCAATCATTGGTTGCAGTTATAAATCAGACTGGTCAGTGAATGACAAACCTTGCTTTACATGGAGAGACGTTATGAAAAATGCAATTTTAAAACATGAGTCTAAATGGGAAGAGGAGCAGCAATGTGCTTTTGAATCTGCAAAAGAGATTATGCAATGTGTTTCAAATGTGTGGCCAATACAGAAAAGAGACATTGAGTTACATGTGAAAGTTCAGGGGCAGTGTGCCACTTTGAGTATGTGGGAAAAACAAGTAAAGAAGAGGGTGCTCATACACTTTTGGACGGAAACATTTTCAAATGCTGGAGATTGTTTTGCTTGCACTGTGACAGACACTGGGCAGACATAATTGTGTGTGTGTTGTTGTGCTCTGATAGATACAGGGCAGACACTGTTGATTTTGAGTTGTGCTCTGATAGATACAGGGCAGACACTGTTGATTTTGAGTTGTGCTCTGATAGATACAGGGCATACACAGTTGATTTTGAGTTGTGCTCTGATAGACACACGGCAGACACAGTTGATTTTGAGTTGTGCTCTGATAGATGCAGGGCAGACACAGTTGATTTTGAGTTGTGCTCTGATAGACACAGGGCCGACACAGTTGATTTTGAGTTGTGCTCTGACAGACACTGGGCAGACACAATTGTGTGTTTTTGTGCTGTGACAGACACAGGGCAGGTACAGGTGCTTTTGTGTTTTTGCACGCTGACAGACACTGAGCAGATGACAATAAGACAAAAAGTGATTTTGAGTTTTGAAATTTCTTCAATGCAATGGCTGATGATTTTCCATGAGTTATACAGAACAAGTAATGCACAAGGAGCAAATGTGAGCAAATGGTACATACAGACATAAACTGCAGTCTTGCATGAACAGTTGGTGCAGATCCCGGTAAAATGTCCAGGGGTGGTGTTTGAGGTGCCTGAGACACATGCATGAACAGTTGGTGCAGATCCCGGTAAAATGTCCAGGGGTGGTGTTTGAGGAGCCTGAGACACAGGATTCCCCAGTGAAGTGGAACAGGGAAATGTGGCAAATTTTACTGCAAAGCACAGCTACTGTGTATCATGTAGACTCTCATTGTCCTATACATTCACTAGACAGAACCT
Source organism: Calotriton arnoldi (assembly GCA_963921515.1). NCBI lineage: Eukaryota > Metazoa > Chordata > Amphibia > Caudata > Salamandridae > Calotriton > Calotriton arnoldi. Next base: position 3,043,061 of record CAWUFW010000357.1, read on the forward strand.
TTAATTCCCTTACAGATGAAAAGGCCAAAATCTTGGAGGCAGAGGTAGTGACAAACGATTCTGATTTGGTGTGCATAACTAAGTGCGAGCACCTAGGAGAGAAAGACCATACTAACAGGTGGGCAGAGAATGAAGGGATGCATATTGCCCTAGACTTACTTAGAACTGTGATTCCTATGTGTCAATATGCACAACGCAGACCAGTCCCACAGATGGTGAGGGGCCAGTTGGAGAAAGGAAAATTACCAGAGCAGATAGGGCAGATGATCTGCCTTGGGCTCATGCCAAATTATCAAGGGTGCACGTATTCAGCAGTGTGTGGAGAGATAGTCAGGAAGGGGACTGCCCCAGCCCTTCTTACTGTGCAGGGAGAAGGAGAGTTTGACTCCAATACCAAGAATTCAGAAGCCATAGTGTGGGTAGAATTCTCAGATAATTCCCCAGAGCCAGCAGAGACCCGTGCAGACAGGAATGATAATATTGTGCCATCAAACCCAAAACAGAAAAAGAAGAACGTGCGCTTTTTGAAAAAAAATTGCAAGAAGAGTCATGCTTGTTTCTTTTCCAGATCATACTGCGACGTGTTGGTGTACCTGATGTCCCTGTCCTGTGTGTGGGTGCATTTGTCTGAGTGGGCCCGTGAGGGTGTGGCCCCCCAACCCTGGAGTGATCACCGGATGGCGCAAACTGACATTGTTGCTGACATCCTTTGGCTGAATCAACTAGAACTAGATGGACCTACCTAGCCAGTGATAATAGACTGATGTGGTGAAAATAAAGTAAAATGTTTAAATATATCATTTCAAAGTAAGAAAGATGTGTGTCTTTCACACAGAAGGACATTATTTGTTCCGGAAATGCTGTTCAGTTTGGAAAAAAAATAGATTGTGAAATTAAAATTACAGAAGATGCTGTTCAGTTTAAAGATGATGATTTTAAAGTTCCTTTATTTTAAGCAAAATATATAAGTTTGGCTGCTTCAATAGTAGAAGTTCCAGAATTAGCCATTTATAACACTAGGAGCATTAATGAGTTCATATGTTTGATTCTATTTGTGCATTCATTTTGTGTATTCATCATACATTTATTCTTGACGCTGAGTTATTATCAGATTTGCATGAGTTTTTTACATGATTATGTTACATGTGTTTATAATGTCACTGTTTTAATGTGTCCTTCATTTATATTTGTGTTTTCACTTAAGAAGTTCCTTTTTTGATATATGTGTGTTATGATAGTCAAAGGTAATGGGGTGGAATGTAGTGCTAGAAGCACTCTTATGGTTTGACACCACGTGATGACCTTTGACTACCATCATTTTAATTGACTTTGGTGTTTTACTTTACCCTAGCATGAATGTACAACATCCTGCACATGCCTTTATTCCTTGAAGGTTTCTTTCATGTAATCTTGCAGTCTTAAAGTGGGAGCTGTCACAGAGTAGAACAGCTTGCCAAGAACAGAATGTGAGGGATGTGCATTTGAAAGCATGAGAGAGAGAGAGAGAGAGAGTTGTGGAATGTACTTTTTGATCTTGAAGTGCAGTGTTATGAGCAGTGGTGCTCCAATGTGCATTGTGTTGAACATTGAGAGATGAAGTATGTGATGCTATAGGCAGTGGTGCACAAATGTGCATTGTGTTGTACATTGGGAAGTATTATGAAGTTCCTACTATTGGCTTTGACATGGCCTCATGTCATCCTGAATTCTGACTCTGTCTTGCTAGAGCTTTCCGTGCGCACAGGCCCACACAGTGCTCAAGTTGTTTATCCACGTTCAAGGTTGTTTTATTTTCTGCTGGATGGAGGCTTTCGTAAGCTCCGTTAAGATGAAGGCTGGAGCATGTGAGAATGCAGAGGGAACGTGGGAACTACGTTTGCCCTGGAATGCTTGCATAGAAGGTCGCCTATTCCAGGAAGTTTCCTTGGCGCAGAGGGAGGGACTCTCGAACCTTCTAGTGTGTTTTGAGACTATAAAGCTGAGGGTTGTTGACTTAGAAACCGGGATTGTTTGAGCCCGAACGATAGACGCATCTTCAGTGCAGGCATCTGGTTTCTGAGTCTCCTGGCTTCGGCTTTAAGTCCCCCAGTCTGGAATGGGTCAGGATGAAGATTGCACGAGGTGAAGTGTTTGAGTTTTGATTATTGCCATTGTGATGTGTTGCCAGTGGCTATGATCAGTTGAGGTGTTTTCTTTGTGATGTGTGAGTGAGTCAGAGTGCACATCCAAAGTAATCATTTGATGTATTTAGGGGCCGATTCCGATCTCGGTCGGAGGCGCACCCAATACCATTCGGTCGGGAAAAAAGCCATGCGAATGCCTGTTTCCCGACCGATCCGTACAGCATACCGAACGAGTAAGTACGATGCGCACAACAGCGATACAAAAGGGGATGATGGACGGAACGTTTGAGCCAATCAAACACTCACCCCCAGTCAACTGATCTTGGTTTAATCCATCATCATTCTTTAGCTCACTCCACCACCCCAGTTCAGACATGGCCATATGCAAATCAGTCTGACCCTGTGCCTCATGGGAACAGTACAGCCCGAACTGCCAAGCCATGTCTACCCTGGACCGGAAACAAGCATCCTAGGACCGGTTTCTGGCATTCCAGCCGTCATCAGCCAGGCTTGCTTGAATCCAGTGGCAAAGTGAGCAAGGGACCCACGTCTGGGCATACCCCGCCAACTTAGGGCGAACAAAGCGATACAAAGGGGATGATGGATGGAACGTTTGAGCCAATCAAACACTCACCCCCAGTCAACTGATCTGGGTTTAATCCATCATCATTCTTTAGCTCACTCCACCACCCCAGTTCAGACATGGCCATATGCAAATCAGTCTGACCCTGTGCCTCATGGGAACAGTACAGCCCGAACTGCCAAGCCATGTCTTCCCTGGACCGGAAACAAGCATCCTAGGACCGGTTTCTGGCATTCCAGCCGTCATCAGCCAGGCTTGCTTGAATCCAGTGGCAAAGTGAGCAAGGGACCCACGTCTGGGCATACCCCCGCCAACTTAGGGCGAACAAAGCGATACAAAAGGGGATGATGGACGGAACGTTTGAGCCAATCAAACACTCACCCCCAGTCAACTGATCTGGGTTTAATCCATCATCATTCTTTAGCTCACTCCACCACCCCAGTTCAGACATGGCCATATGCAAATCAGTCTGACCCTGTGCCTCATGGGAACAGTCCAGCCCGAACTGCCAAGCCATGTCTTCCCTGGACCGGAAACAAGCATCCTAGGACCGGTTTCTGGCATTCCAGCCGTCATCAGCCAGGCTTGCTTGAATCCAGTGGCAAAGTGAGCAAGGGACCCACGTCTGGGCATACCCCGCCAACTTAGGGCGAACAAAGCGATACAAAAGGGATGATGGACGGAGCGTTTGAGCCAATCAAACACTCACCCCAGTCAACTGATCTGGGTTTAATCCATCATCATTCTTTAGCTCACTCCACCACCCCAGTTCAGACATGGCCATATGCAAATCAGTCTGACCCTGTGCCTCATGGGAACAGTACAGCCCGAACTGCCAAGCCATGTCTTCCCTGGACCGGAAACAAGCATCCTAGGACCGGTTTCTGGCATTCCAGCCGTCATCAGCCAGGCTTGCTTGAATCCAGTGGCAAAGTGAGCAAGGGACCCACGTCTGGGCATACCCCCGCCAACTTAGGGCGAACAAAGCGATACAAAGGGGATGATGGACGGAGCGTTTGAGCCAATCAAACACTCACCCCCAGTCAACTGATCTGGGTTTAATCCATCATCATTCTTTAGCTCACTCCACCACCCCAGTTCAGACATGGCCATATGCAAATCAGTCTGACCCTGTGCCTCATGGGAACAGTACAGCCCGAACTGCCAAGCCATGTCTTCCCTGGACCGGAAACAAGCATCCTAGGACCGGTTTCTGGCATTCCAGCCGTCATCAGCCAGGCTTGCTTGAATCCAGTGGCAAAGTGAGCAAGGGACCCACGTCTGGGCATACCCCCGCCAACTTAGGGCGAACAAAGCGATACAAAGGGGATGATGGACGGAGCGTTTGAGCCAATCAAACACTCACCCCCAGTCAACTGATCTGGGTTTAATCCATCATCATTCTTTAGCTCACTCCACCACCCCAGTTCAGACATGGCCATATGCAAATCAGTCTGACCCTGTGCCTCATGGGAACAGTACAGCCCGAACTGCCAAGCCATGTCTTCCCTGGACCGGAAACAAGCATCCTAGGACCGGTTTCTGGCATTCCAGCCGTCATCAGCCAGGCTTGCTTGAATCCAGTGGCAAAGTGAGCAAGGGACCCACATCTGGGCATACCCATCATCCCCTTTTGTATCGCTTTGTTCGCCCTAAGTTGGCGGGGTATGCCCAGACGTGGGTCCCTTGCTCACTTTGCCACTGGATTCAAGCAAGCCTGGCTGATGACGGCTGAATGCCAGAAACCGGTCCTAGGATGCTTGTTTCCGGTCCAGGGATGACATGGCTTGGCAGTTCGGGCTGGACTGTTCCCATGAGGCACAGGGTCAGACTGATTTGCATATGGCCATGTCTGAACTGGGGTGGTGGAGTGAGCTAAAGAATGATGATGGATTAAACCCAGATCAGTTGACTGGGGGTGAGTGTTTGATTGGCTCAAGCGTTCCGTCCATCATCCCCTTTTGTATCAGCTTGTTCGCCCTAAGTTGGCGGTATGCCCAGACGTGGGTCCCTTGCTCACTTTGCCACTGGATTCAAGCAAGCCTGGCTGATGACGGCTGGAATGCCAGAAACCGGTCCTAGGATGCTTGTTTCCGGTCCAGGAAGACATGGCTTGGCAGTTCGGGCTGGACTGTTCCCATGAGGCACAGGGTCAGACTGATTTGCATATGGCCATGTCTGAACTGGGGTGGTGGAGTGAGCTAAAGAATGATGATGGATTAAACCCAGATCAGTTGACTGGGGGTGAGTGTTTGATTGGCTCAAGCGTTCCGTCCATCATCCCCTTTTGTATCGCTACTGTTAAGCCCTAAGTTGGCGGGGCATGCCCAGACGTGGGTCCCTTGCTCACTTTGCCACTGGATTCAAGCAAGCCTGGCTGATGACGGCTGGAATGCCAGAAACCGGTCCTAGGATGCTTGTTTCCGGTCAGGAAGACATGGCTTGGCAGTTCGGCTGGACTGTTCCCATGAGGCACAGGGTCAGACTGATTTGCATATGGCCATGTCTGAACTGGGGTGGTGGAGTGAGCTAAAGAATGATGATGGATTAAACCCAGATCAGTTGACTGGGGGTGAGTGTTTGATTGGCTCAAGCGTTCCGTCCATCATCCCCTTTGTATCGCTTTGTTCGCCCTAAGTTGGCGGGGTATGCCCAGACGTGGGTCCCTTGCTCACTTTACCACTGGATTCAAGCAAGCCTGGCTGATGACGGCTGGAATGCCAGAAACCGGTCCTAGGATGCTTGTTTCCGGTCCAGGAAGACATGGCTTGGCAGTTCGGGCTGGACTGTTCCCATGAGGCACAGGGTCAGACTGATTTGCATATGGCCATGTCTGAACTGGGGTGGTGAGTGAGCTAAAGAATGATGATGGATTAAACCCAGATCAGTTGACTGGGGGTGAGTGTTTGATTGGCTCAAGCGTTCCGTCCATCATCCCCTTTGTATCGCTTTGTTCGCCCTAAGTTGGCGGGGTATGCCCAGACGTGGGTCCCTTGCTCACTTTGCCACTGGATTCAAGCAAGCCTGGCTGATGACGGCTGGAATGCCAGAAACCGGTCCTAGGATGCTTGTTTCGGTCCAGGAAGACATGGCTTGGCAGTTCGGGCTGGACTGTTCCCATGAGGCACAGGGTCAGACTGATTGCATATGGCCATGTCTGAACTGGGGTGGTGGAGTGAGCTAAAGAATGATGATGGATTAAACCCAGATCAGTTGACTGGGGGTGAGTGTTTGATTGGCTCAAGCGTTCCGTCCATCATCCCCTTTTGTATCGCTTTGTTCGCCCTAAGTTGGCGGGGGTATGCCCAGACGTGGGTCCCTTGCTCACTTTGCCACTGGATTCAAGCAAGCCTGGCTGATGACGGCTGGAATGCCAGAAACCGGTCCTAGGATGCTTGTTTCCGGTCCAGGGAAGACATGGCTTGGCAGTTCGGGCTGGACTGTTCCCATGAGGCACAGGGTCAGACTGATTTGCATATGGCCATGTCTGAACTGGGGTGGTGGAGTGAGCTAAAGAATGATGATGGATTAAACCCAGATCAGTTGACTGGGGGTGAGTGTTTGATTGGCTCAAGCGTTCCGTCCATCATCCCCTTTTGTATCGCTTTGTTCGCCCTAAGTTGGCGGGGGTATGCCCAGACGTGGGTCCCTTGCTCACTTTGCCACTGGATTCAAGCAAGCCTGGCTGATGACGGCTGGAATGCCAGAAACCGGTCCTAGGATGCTTGTTTCCGGTCCAGGGAAGACATGGCTTGGCAGTTCGGGCTGGACTGTTCCCATGAGGCACAGGGTCAGACTGATTTGCATATGGCCATGTCTGAACTGGGGTGGTGGAGTGAGCTAAAGAATGATGATGGATTAAACCCAGATCAGTTGACTGGGGGTGAGTGTTTGATTGGCTCAAGCGTTCCGTCCATCATCCCCTTTTGTATCGCTTTGTTCGCCCTAAGTTGGCGGGGGTATGCCCAGACGTGGGTCCCTTGCTCACTTTGCCACTGGATTCAAGCAAGCCTGGCTGATGACGGCTGGAATGCCAGAAACCGGTCCTAGGATGCTTGTTTCCGGTCCAGGGAAGACATGGCTTGGCAGTTCGGGCTGGACTGTTCCCATGAGGCACAGGGTCAGACTGATTTGCATATGGCCATGTCTGAACTGGGGTGGTGGAGTGAGCTAAAGAATGATGATGGATTAAACCCAGATCAGTTGACTGGGGGTGAGTGTTTGATTGGCTCAAGCGTTCCGTCCATCATCCCCTTTGTATCGCTTTGTTCGCCCTAAGTTGGCGGGGGTATGCCCAGACGTGGGTCCCTTGCTCACTTTGCCACTGGATTCAAGCAAGCCTGGCTGATGACGGCTGGAATGCCAGAAACCGGTCCTAGGATGCTTGTTTCCGGTCCAGGGAAGACATGGCTTGGCAGTTCGGGCTGGACTGTTCCCATGAGGCACAGGGTCAGACTGATTTGCATATGGCCATGTCTGAACTGGGGTGGTGGAGTGAGCTAAAGAATGATGATGGATTAAACCCAGATCAGTTGACTGGGGGTGAGTGTTTGATTGGCTCAAGCGTTCCGTCCATCATCCCCTTTTGTATCGCTTTGTTCGCCCTAAGTTGGCGGGGGTATGCCCAGACGTGGGTCCCTTGCTCACTTTGCCACTGGATTCAAGCAAGCCTGGCTGATGACGGCTGGAATGCCAGAAACCGGTCCTAGGATGCTTGTTTCCGGTCCAGGGAAGACATGGCTTGGCAGTTCGGGCTGGACTGTTCCCATGAGGCACAGGGTCAGACTGATTTGCATATGGCCATGTCTGAACTGGGGTGGTGGAGTGAGCTAAAGAATGATGATGGATTAAACCCAGATCAGTTGACTGGGGGTGAGTGTTTGATTGGCTCAAGCGTTCCGTCCATCATCCCCTTTTGTATCGCTTTGTTCGCCCTAAGTTGGCGGGGATATGCCCAGACGTGGGTCCCTTGCTCACTTTGCCACTGGATTCAAGCAAGCCTGGCTGATGACGGCTGGAATGCCAGAAACCGGTCCTAGGATGCTTGTTTCCGGTCCAGGGAAGACATGGCTTGGCAGTTCGGGCTGGACTGTTCCCATGAGGCACAGGGTCAGACTGATTTGCATATGGCCATGTCTGAACTGGGGTGGTGGAGTGAGCTAAAGAATGATGATGGATTAAACCCAGATCAGTTGACTGGGGGTGAGTGTTTGATTGGCTCAAGCGTTCCGTCCATCATCCCCTTTTGTATCGATGCGCACAACAGCACAGAATCCGGCCGAGTCGTACTCACCCAATCCAGGTCCTGTTCTCCGACCGAGGCGAATCCGGAAACGCAGAATCAAGTCGCACGGAAGTGAAAATGCAGCCCCGTCCGGCCGAACAAGTACGATGCGCTTCCCGTACGCGCCGAACCCGTCGCTACGCACGGCACGTCAAAGCATCCGGGAGAGGCGCACATAAGCTCCGATTCGCGCCACAACACGATCCACGGCTAAGAGGCGAACACGCCAGCGACGAGGACGACGCGAAGCGACGAGAAAGACGAACGACACGAACCAACCATGAATCCCTTCGTCCCGATCATACCAATATTCTACATTTACTACCGGAACAGGCATGGACGCGTACGGCGCAGCAGGTAAGTCAGACACCAATCACAAAACACATACAACACGTACACGACACATCACACACACACAGAGGGATGCAGAATTTACTTGCAACAGCAGCACCATAGGGGCGGGATGCCCATCACCAATGCCACATATGCACACAGGGGCGTGAATGCGCACCACCACCACCATCCCTACCCAGGGGGGGCCGGATGCCAACCACCACTACCACCCTTAGCCATGGGGGTGCCAGATGCCTACCACTACTACCACCCTTACCCAGGGGGGGCTGGATGCCTACCACTACTACCACCCTTAGCCAGGGGGCTGGATGCCTACCACTACTACCACCCTTAGCCAGGGGGTGCCAGATGCCTACCACCACTACCACCCTTACCCAGGGGGCTGGATGCCTACCACTACTACCACCCTTAGCCAGGGGGTGCCAGATGCCTACCACTACTACCACCCTTAGCCAGGGGGTGCCAGATGCCTACCACTACTACCACCCTTGCCCAGGGGGCTGGATGCCTACCACTACTACCACCCTTAGCCAGGGGCTGGATGCCTACCACTACTACCACCCTTAGCCAGGGGGTGCCAGATGCCTACCACCACTACCACCCTTACCCAGGGGGCTGGATGCCTACCACTACTACCACCCTTAGCCAGGGGGTGCCAGATGCCTACCACTACTACCACCCTTAGCCAGGGGGTGCCAGATGCCTACCACTACTACCACCCTTACCCAGGGGGCTGGATGCCTACCACTACTACCACCCTTAGCCAGGGGGTGCCAGATGCCCACCACCACTACCACCCTTACCCAGGGGGCTGGATGCCTACCACTACTACCACCCTTAGCCATGGGGGTTCCAGATGCCTACCACTACTACCACCCTTAGCCAGGGGGGCTGGATGTCTACCACTACTACCACCCTTACCCAGGGGGGGCTGGATGCCTGTCACTACTACCACCTCTACCCATGGGGGGCTGGATGCCTACCACTACTACCACCCTTAGCCAGGGGGGTGCCAGATGCCCACCACCACTACCACCCTCACCCAGGGGGGCTGGATGCCTACCACTACTACCACCCTTAGCCAGGGGGTGCCAGATGCCTACCACCACTACCACCCTTACCCAGGGGGCTGGATGCCTACCACTACTACCACCCTTAGCCATGGGGGTGCCAGATGCCTACCACTACTACCACCCTAAGCCAGGGGGCTGGATGCCTACCACTACTACCACCCTTAGCCATGGGGGTGCCAGATGCCTACCACTACTACCACCCTTACCCAGGGGGCTGGATGCCTACCACTACTACCACCCTTAGCCAGGGGGCTGGATGCCTACCACTACTACCACCCTTAGCCAGGGGGTGCCAGATGCCTACCACCACTACCACCCTTACCCAGGGGGGCTGGATGCCTACCACTACTACCACCCTTAGCCAGGGGGTGCCAGATGCCTACCACTACTACCACCCTTAGCCAGGGGGTGCCAGATGCCTACCACTACTACCACCCTTACCCAGGGGGCTGGATGCCTACCACTACTACCACCCTTAGCCAGGGGGTGCCAGATGCCTACCACCACTACCACCCTTACCCAGGGGGCTGGATGCCTACCACTACTACCACCCTTAGCCAGGGGGTGCCAGATGCCTACCACTACTACCACCCTTAGCCAGGGGGTGCCAGATGCCTACCACTACTACCACCCTTACCCAGGGGGCTGGATGCCTACCACTACTACCACCCTTAGCCAGGGGGCTGGATGCCTTCCACTACTACCACCCTTAGCCAGGGGGTGCCAGATGCCTACCACCACTACCACACTTACCCAGGGGGGGCTGGATGCCTACCACTACTACCACCCTTAGCCAGGGGGGTACCAGATGCCTACCACTACTACCACCCTTAGCCAGGGGAGTGCCAGATGCCTACCACTACTACCACCCTTACCCAGGGGGGGCTGGATGCCTACCACTACTACCACCCTTAGCCAGGGGTGCCATATGCCCACCACCACTACCACCCTTACCCAGGGGGCTGGATGCCTACCACTACTACCACCCTTAGCCATGGGGGTGCCAGATGCCTACCACTACTACCACCCTTAGCCAGGGGGGCTGGATGCCTACCACTACTACCACCCTTACCCAGGGGGGGATGGATGCCTGTCACTACTACCACCTCTACCCATGAGGGGTTGGATGCCTACCACTACTACCACCCTTAGCCAGGGGGGTGCCAGATGCCCACCACCACTACCACCCTCACCCAGGGGGGCTGGATGCCTACCACTACTACCACCCTTAGCCAGGGGGGTGCCAGATGCCTACCACCACTACCACCCTTACCCATGGGGGGCTGGATGCCTACCACTACTACCACCCTTAGCCATGGGGGTGCCAGATGCCTACCACTACTACCACCCTAAGCCAGGGGGCTGGATGCCTACCACTACTACCACCCTTAGCCATGGGGGTGCCAGATGCCTACCACTACTACCACCCTTACCCAGGGGGCTGGATGCCTACCACTACTACCACCCTTAGCCAGGGGGCTGGATGCCTACCACTACTACCACCCTTAGCCATGGGGTGCCAGATGCCTACCACTACTACCACCCTAAGCCAGGGGGCTGGATGCCTACCACTACTACCACCCTTAGCCAGGGGGTGCCAGATGCCTACCACTACTACCACCCTTACCCAGGGGGCTGGATGCCTACCACTACTACCACCCTTAGCCAGGGGGTGCCAGATGCCCACCACCACTACCTCCCTTACCCAGGGGCTGGATGCCTACCACTACTACCACCCTTAGCCATGGGGGTGCCAGATGCCTACCACTACTACCACCCTTACCCAGGGGGGCTGGATGCCTACCACTACTACCACCCTTAGCCAGGGGGGCTGGATGCCTACCACTACTACCACCCTTAGCCAGGGGGGTGGCAGATGCCTACCACCACTACCACCCTCACCCAGGGGGGGCTGGATGCCTACCACAACTACCACCCTTAGCCATGGGGGTGCCAGATGCCTAGCACTACTACCACCCTTACCCAGGGGGGCTGGATGCCTGTCACCACTACCACCTCTACCCATGGGGGGCTGGATGCCTACCACCAACACCACCCCCACTCATAGGATGGACAATGCATGACACAACCAGCACACCACAACCTAGGGAATGCAAGAAAAAGACATCCCCCCAACACCATGACAAGCGTGTGTAGACTGTGTCAAATCAACACAAAACCTCTCCCTATTACAAATTACAGTCGGTCTAAATCCTACAATGTAAACAAAATCATTGTCTCAATATTTATAACAAAAGTTTTCTCTTATTCCATTTGTATCAAAAAAATCTTTATTTTTTTATAAATTTTTCATATAGTTCATTTGTATAAAATAATTTATCTGAACAAAATTGAAATGAAACATAGCCCCACAAAAATAGAGAACACACATGTACCCTGTCTTACATACCAACATCAGTCACACCCATACACTCATGTCGAAGACACAGTTACAACATCAACAATCCATAAAAATACATAATAAATAATGAAAACAAACAAACACAAAAACATAAATTCCTAAAGCATGTCAAAACAACTAACTAACAAAGCGCCGACGCGCGTTTCGGAGTGGAATTAGACCAACAATTCCTTCGTCAGGGCGCAGAATTGTGAATAACTTGGTGGTATTATAACCATCCGATGATTCTTGGCATTTATGTACAATGTACAATGTGGGGCTCCTTATCACAGTGTGGCCATGGATGTATCTGCAGTTTAACCAGGCCAGAGGAGGGCACATAGCATGTAATACAGAGTTCACAGTGCAGTCTTTGACTCACCCCCTCCTTGCTGCTGTCTGGCCTTCAGCTGCCCATCCAGGTCTGGAAACACCACCGCCAGGATCTGGAGCATGTGGGGGTCAGGGTCCGTGTTCCGCCCCTCCTGCGAGGAGGCGACAGCTTCAGCTGGACCCGTGCAATCCTCCGGGTCCAGCCCCGAAGGTCCTGCCACCTCTTCTGGCAGTTGCGGATCCGGCGCTTGTAGACCCCCACGGACCGGACAGCCCGGACGATGTCCTTCCAGATCTCCTGCTTCCGATGGGCATTAACCTGTCAGGATGACAAAGTGAAAAGGCCATTACTACACATGCAACATATCCGTGCATGACACAGTTGTATATACATGTCTCAATCACAGGGGCACATGATGTACACAGGCAGTGCAACGCTGCCCATGGACAGTTTGCCAGAAGTCACTACATGGTATCATTGCATGGGAAGTAAAACCTTGTTCAAATGCACTGTCACTGCACCATACCTGTCCAGTGCATGTCACTACACACTATGGGGGGTGACAACTACTCAGTGAGCCTGCTAGCCAGTGGCGTGCAGACTTTCAGCCTTGCTAGTCAGACAAAATGCACATTCAGAAAGGCAGTGCACAGAACACTCACCTGCTCCCCTGGTGTCCCATACAGCTTGCTGTACTGTGGAAGTAGGCTGTCCAGCAGGGCCTGGTTCTCCTCAAGGCTGAAGGCTGGGGCTCTCTCCACAGTACGTGCCATTGCAGGGTCCAGAGGTGGCAGAGACAGCAGCAGTGCAGTGGCAGATGTCCTCCTGGAGCATGTAGTGCAGGCAAGTGAGCTCTCAGGGGAACAGCCAGCAATATATATGTGCTGGAGAGGCAGATACTGTCCCATGTGTCCAAAGTGATAGGTCCAAGTCGTTTGCATCTTCTGAATCTAGCCAATCCATGGAATAGCAGCACCAATACACGCCCACAGCATCCTTCAAATCTTCAACTTCATGACATACATGATTTTGCAACATTGTTGTGGGTGACCAACTGAATTTCCAGCAACCGACTCGTTCGAATTTCGAAAACGCGTCCGTTGCCAGGCTAGGCCATTGTCAATGTGTGCGCACCGATCGGTCCATTGCTGTTCAATGCGTGCAGGGGTACAACGCGTACCCGCACACATTGAATGCAATGGGCCGGCCGGGGGCACCGATCGGTCCATTGCTGTTCAACGCGTGCAGGGGTACAACGCGTACCCGCACACATTGAATGCAATGGGCCGGCCGAGGCACCGATCGGTCCATTGCGGTACAACGCGTACAGGGTACAACGCGTACCCGACACATTGAATGCAATGGGCCGGCCGGGGCACCGATCGGTCCATTGCGGTACAACGCGTACAGGGGTACAACGCGTACCCGCACACATTGAATGCAATGGGCCGGCCGGGGCACCGATCGGTCCATTGCGGTACAACGCGTACAGGGGTACAACGCGTACCCGCACACATTGAATGCAATGGGCCGGCCGGGGCACCGATCGGTCCATTGCGGTACAACGCGTACAGGGGTACAACGCGTACCCGCACACATTGAATGCAATGGGCCGGCCGGGGGCACCGATCTGTCCATTGCGGTACAACGCGTACAGGGGTACAACGCGTACCCACACACATTGAATGCAATGGGCCGGCCGGGTGCACCGATCGGTCCATTGCTGTTCAACGCATCCCTGTACAAGTGACTGGCATATGTCACCATGCCTGTCACAGATGAACATATGCCAGCCACAGATAGCTCCCAGGGAGTGAGGGGCACACCTACAACACGACAGCCTGTCCAAACTGTATCATAAGGCATGTAAGGTTGCATTTCCTATTGTGTGTATGTTGGTGTACATGTTGTCCTGTGGGTGTCACCTGGGGGCAGCCACCCCCAGGCTGTGCACGTGTTCATGGGGACAGGATCCTGGGTGTTACGTGTACATGACCACTGTGATGTGCAACTGTTCATATCTGTGCATGTGCCATGGTCACATTTCACGGTGGTGTATGTGTATGTCATGTCACATACCCCGTGAGTCCCATGTGGGACGGTATGTTTGAGCCAGGGTGTCCCAGTGGCACAATAGTGATGGTCCTCCACAGCCTGTGTACATGTAGTGTTTACAATGTCTCTGATTTCATGTGCACAATGGGAGACAGTCTCCACATCCACGTTGTGTGTGCATGGACTTTGATGTTGTGCGTGTGTGTGTGTCACAGACGTCCATGTCTGTCCTGCAGTGGCAAGTGGGACCACTACCTGTGGGGGTCATGGTTGTTTTGCTGTGGTGTATACATGATACTCCATGTAATGCCAGTGTCCATGTGGCAATACAGGGTCCCTGGGAATGTACCTGTCGTTGAGCTGTGATGCCTGGGGCACATCTGTCCTCACATGTCACTGTGGGGGGTGATTGTGACACGGCAGCAGGAGATGGGAACTGTGACACGGCCTCATGATATCCAATGGGCCAACCTGGGACTTATTGATGCCACTTGTTGAACCGTGATGACAGATGTTGGCCATGTATGTACCATACATGTCCTTACGGAACTGCACACTTCATGTAGTTGTGCCTCATAATGATGTATGTTGTGATATTGAGTGTGTTCAATGCCGCATATGTGGGGTGACTGACAATCTTGCTTTCTTCTCCTCTGCACTGCAGGGCTCCTGCTGTCCATAGACCATTCCCAGACCTGGCAACGATGGTGGAACGGGACAGCATCCGACGGTACCGCTTCACCAGGCAGCTGATTGAGGATTTGGCAGTGCAGTTGGCCCCACATTTGCAGCCTGGCCGGCCGTATCCTACAGCGCTGACCCCCAAGGTGAAGGTGATGGCAGCCCTACACTTCTTTGCCACCGGTACCTTCCAACATACTGTGGCGACTGCTGGTGGGATGTCACAGACCATGTTGAGCCGTGTGCTCCGCGATGTTTTGGAGGCAATGTTGCTATTCCTGAACCGGTACATCTATTTCCCTAGACTGCAACGACTCACTGACGTGAAGAGTGACTTCTATGCCCTGGGGAGGATGCCGCATGTCATTGGCTCCATTGATGGGACACATGTGGCTTTGGTACCACCACAGACCCAGGAGCAGGCCTACCGTAACCGCAAGCACTACCACTCGGTCAATGCACTGGTGGTGTGTCTTGCAGATATGACCATCACACACGTGTGTGCCCGTTTCCCTGGTTCAGCACACGATGCCTTTGTGATGAGGAGTAGTCGCATCCCCAGGATGATGGCACAGATGCAGAACCAGCGTGCCTGGCTTGTCGGTGTGTACTGACTTTGTGCCATTGTGTGTGATCTGATCTGTAGTATTCCGCCCACTTTTCCAAGTCAGCTAATGTGCACTTGTCTGTCCGTAGGTGACTCGGGATACCCCAACATGCCGTGGTTGCTGACACCCCTCAGGAACCCTGTGACACCAGCCCAGATGCGCTACAATGAGGCACATGGTCGGACCAGGAGAGTGATTGAGCGGACATTTGGTCTCCTGAAGAGCCGCTTCCGCTGCCTGGGCAAGACAGGAGGGTCCCTCCCATATGCCCCAGCGAAGGTGTGCAAGATTATCATCGTCTGCTGCATGCTCCACAACCTGGCAGTGTGGAAGGAGTTGCCTCTCATCCAGGATGACAATGACCAACATCCGCCACCTGTGGAGGATCCTGGCCTGGACCACGATGCCAGTGATGATGATGATGATGAGGGTGATGTCCGCACACAGCTCATCACCAACTTCTTTAGCTGAATGTGAGTATCCTGAGGTGTCATGTCAATGATGTGAGTTGGCATGATATGTGTAGGTGGTGCTCTGGTGCTGTTGGAGTGTGTCCATGGGCTACTTGACTGGATGTGTGTAGCGATGTGTGCTTACAGGTGGTCTGTACTCCCCAACAGTGTTGACATGCTAACTTGGTTCTGGGTGGGTATCTTGTAACATGTATTGTGCATGAGTTTTGCTGTTCTGTCCTGTTCTCCATTGCTTTTGACTGTGTGTCATTTCTGTCCTTCACAGGGTACTTTCAGATTCGTTTGGTCAACTGTGTCCACCGACGACGTGATTGTACTTCCAGGGTGGTAGCTGTTGTGTCCCTACAGGTGATGTGCGCCACACCCATGGACTTCCTTCCTTCTACAGTTGTTGATTGTGTGCCCGCTGCCAGGTGGGATTACCTTGCATCTGTAGTGGTTACGACATGTTGCAACTGTGTAATAAACCTGTGCTTCACTTTGTGATGTGCGTTGTCTGTGGTCACACATTTGACTGCCATTTGCTTACTGCACCTGTGGGCTACTTGACTACAACTGGGAATAGGTTTGGTGTCTGTGCATTGCACCGTCTTCCCTGGCAACATCAGTGTAGGCAATGAGTCAGATGGCCTAGGTGTGTATGTGTTGTGTAGCCCTGGTGGTGTGTCTCCCTCATATGTGTCACGTTACCTTTACTCACATGCCTGTGTTGTACTTGCTGTTGCAGTTCGCATACACAGTGTAATTTTGCAGTTCATCATCCCCATGACAGCACCCACGTTGGAATCACAACAGAGGCAAGTATGGTGTATTAGTGTGTTTATTGTGATACATTTGTGTGAATAGTGCATAGGATGGTTAGTGCTGTACATATATATTGCAATCAGAAGTTCCTAGGTGAATTGAAAGTCCTGGTAGACAAAATCCCCAGTATCGGGGCCACAGTTGTCTGAGACATTGGTCCAACTTGTACTCCCCATGTCATGTGTGGGAGTTGTGTTGCCGTCAACAGGGTGAACAGTTTGTGCACAAAGGTGAACATCCAGAACAGGTTCAGGCTTCCTGGGGTTGCACTTGGCCATCGGCCTCTCACTTGCCCCTCCTCGGACGACCCCTCTTCTTTGGGGGGCCCTCAAGTACAGGCTGCTGCGGTGCAGGGGACTCTCCGCCAGAGTCATCCTCCCTCCCTGTGGCAGTTGCAGTTTGTTCAGCACCAGATGTTGTTGGCACACAGGGAGGTGTGGACTGGTTGCTGTTCATCTGGCGGAGGCATTGTAATATGTCCCTGTGCACCGCCGTCATCTCTTGCAGTGCGTCCCACTTGGACTCCACGCGGGACATGTGTGAGTCCAAGCGGGCATGATGGGCAGCCTGCTGCTGTTTCATGTCTCTGAGGAGCCCCACTACCTGGCTGAGATCTCCGGTGCTGGACTGGTACGCATCGGCTATGCGTACCAGTTGTGGGTCATCATGCACACCAGCAACCTCTGCAAGCAGTGACCTCTGTCTCCCACCCCTCCCACCACCCCTGCCGACATGTGCAGTGCGTGCAGTGGCACGCACAGATGACCCTGGTCCCCCTTGGGGGTTGGTGGTGGTGGTGGTGTCCATGGCCCCACGTTGGTCCAGGGTCCCTGTGCTGGTGGTGCTCCTTGTTCTGTCCATGTCGGCAGGGATGGTATTTGTGGTGACAGTCGTTGGAGGGGTGGGTGCAGGGGGTGCAGCTGGTGGTCCTGCTGGTGCTGCAGCTGGTGGTCCTGCTGGTGCTGCATGTTGACTTGCACCGGATGTGCCAGGTTGGTCTTCTTCGTCCGAGGAGGGCAGAGGCTGTACGACACCAGTGAGCTCCGCATCCTCTTGAGCCTGGGACTGGGACTCCTCAGCGTCTGCTGCTGTGTCCCCATCATCACCTGTTTTTGGGAGACACACACAATGTATGTTATGTTTCTGCAGGCATCAATGGTTGACACACCTGACAGTTGTGACTGTGCCTCTGGGTGCGGGCCTGTACATTGCATTGTCCTAAGTTGTCGCAGTCAGGGGTTGATATTGGTGTAGCACATTGTCCTGCATTATTTGGGCATTTCTATGTATTTGTTGGGGTGTGAACATGGTCTGCATTGGTTGTATTTGGTTGACAGCCGGCCCTCCTTCCCACCCAGCCAGTCAGTTATCCCACCATGGACTGTGCTTGCATTGCAGGGAGTGCAAGTTGTCTTTCAGGATGTCAGTCAGTGGTGTCCTGCTGTTGGTTGTTGCACAGTTGCCAGCAGGGCCGTGTGCTCCCCACAGCAGTAGCCAGTGTCAGCCATCTTGTCAGTTGTTTTCCACTCCCTGTGATGTGAGCATGGTTCAGGGTGGTGTTGATGGGACAGTTGTGGGGGTGAGCTATGTCTGTGACTATGACTCCCATCATGCTATTGCCTCCACCCCACTTCCCAGCATTCCCATACTTACTTGCTTTTGTGGGGAGTTCAGTGTGTGTGGGTGTGAGAGCAATGGCAAGATGGCTGACAGTGGTGTTGTGCTGTTTGTTGGTGCACAGTTGCCAGCAGGGCCTTGTGCTCCCCACGGCAGTAGCCAGTGTCAGCCATCTTGTCAGTTGTTTTCCACTCCCTGTGATGTGAGCATGGTTCAGGGTGGTGGTGATGGGACAGTTGTGGGGGTGAGCTATGTCTGTGACTATGACTCCCATCATGCTATTGCCTCCACCCCACTTCCCAGCATTCACATACTTACTTGCTTTTGTGGGGAGTTCAGTGTGTGTGGGTGTGAGAGCAATGGCAAGATGGCTGACAGTGGTGTTGTGCTGTTTGTTGGTGCACAGTTGCCATCAGGGCCTTGTGCTCCCCACAGCAGTAGCCAGTGTCAGCCATCTTGTCAGTTGTTTTCCACTCCCTGTGATGTGAGCATGGTTCAGGGTGGTGTTGATGGGACAGTTGTGGGGGTGAGCTATGTCTGTGACTATGACTCCCATCATGCTATTGCCTCCACCCCACTTCCCAGCATTCCCATACTTACTTGCTTTTGTGGGGAGTTCAGTGTGTGTGGGTGTGAGAGCAATGGCAAGATGGCTGACAGTGGTGTTGTGCTGTTTGTTGGTGCACAGTTCCCAGCAGGGCCTTGTGCTCCCCACAGCAGTAGCCAGTGTCAGCCATCTTGTCAGTCCTTATCCACTCCCTGTGATGTGAGCATGGTTCAGGGTGGTGTTGATGGGACAGTTGTGGGGGTGAGCTATGTCTGTGACTATGACTCCCATCATGCTATTGCCTCTACCCCACTTCCCAGCATTCCCATACTTACTTGCTTTTGTGGGGAGTTCAGTGTGTGTGGGTGTGAGAGCAATGGCAAGATGGCTGACAGTGGTGTTGTGCTGTTTGTTGGTGCACAGTTGCCAGCAGGGCCTTGTGCTCCCCACAGCAGTAGCCAGTGTCAGCCATCTTGTCAGTTGTTTTCCACTCCCTGTGATGTGAGCATGGTTCAGGGTGGTGTTGATGGGACAGTTGTGGGGGTGAGCTATGTCTGTGACTATGACTCCCATCATGCTATTGCCTCCACCCCACTTCCCAGCATTCCCATACTTACTTGCTTTTGTGGGGAGTTCAGTGTGTGTGGGTGTGAGAGCAATGGCAAGATGGCTGACAGTGGTGTTGTGCTGTTTGTTGGTGCACAGTTGCCAGCAGGGCCTTGTGCTCCCCACAGCAGTAGCCAGTGTCAGCCATCTTGTCAGTTGTTTTCCACTCCCTGTGATGTGAGCATGGTTCAGGGTGGTGTTGATGGGACAGTTGTGGGGGTGAGCTATGTCTGTGACTATGACTCCCATCATGCTATTGCCTCCACCCCACTTCCCAGCATTCCCATACTTACTTGCTTTTGTGGGGAGTTCAGTGTGTGTGGGTGTGAGAGCAGTGGCAAGATGGCTGACAGTGGTGTTGTGCTGTTTGTTGGTGCACAGTTGCCAGCAGGGCCTTGTGCTCCCCACAGCAGTAGCCAGTGTCAGCCATCTTGTCAGTTGTTTTCCACTCCCTGTGATTTGAGCATGGTTCAGGGTGGTGTTGATGGGACAGTTGTGGGGGTGAGCTATGTCTGTGACTATGACTCCCATCATGCTATTGCCTCCACCCCACTTCCCAGCATTCCCATACTTACTTGCTTTTGTGGGGAGTTCAGTGTGTGTGGGTGTGAGAGCAATGGCAAGATGGCTGACAGTGGTGTTGTGCTGTTTGTTGGTGCACAGTTGCCAGCAGGGCCTTGTGCTCCCCACAGCAGTAGCCAGTGTCAGCCATCTTGTCAGTTGTTTTCCACTCCCTGTGATGTGAGCATGGTTCAGGGTGGTGTTGATGGGACAGTTGTGGGGGTGAGCTATGTCTGTGACTATGACTCCCATCATGCTATTGCCTCCACCCCACTTCCCAGCATTCCCATACTTACTTGCTTTTGTGGGGAGTTCAGTGTGTGTGGTGTGAGAGCAATGGCAAGATGGCTGACAGTGGTGTCCTGCTGTTGGTTGGTGTGCAGTTCCCAGCATGCCCTTGTGCTCCCCACGACACAGCAACAGTGTCAGACATCTTTGATGGGCCTTTCCACTCTCTGTGGGATGTGCATGCGTGAGTGTGAGCTCGCTGGGCCATGTGGTGGGGGATGTAGAGCTGTGCCTATGACTCCCATCATGCTATTGCCTCCACCCCCTTCCCAGCATGCCCATGCTTCCTTCCTTTTGACTCTGCTTCCCTGTGGGGTGGGCTGCCTGTGCTGACAGGATGGCTGGGAGTGTTGTCCTGGCAGTTGTTTGGCTAAAAGTCCCAAGAGTGTCCCTGTGCTTCACACTACATTACCCAGGGTGGAGGTTCTTTGTGGGATCTTGAGTTAGGATGTGAGGCATTGCATTCTCCCAGGTGGGTTGTGTGGAGTTTGTGTTGAGGGGGTGTGTGAGGGGAGGTGCTTGTGACTATGGTCAGTGCTGCGAGTCCTCCTTCCCACCCAGCCAGATATCCCACCATGGAACGTGCTTCCATTGTAGGGAGTGGAAGTTGTCTCTCAGGATGTCAGTCAGTGGTGTCCTGCTGTTGGTTGTTGCACAGTTGCCAGCAGGGCCTTGTGCTCCCCACAGCAGTAGCCAGTGTCAGCCATCTTGTGAGTCCTTTTCCACTCCCTGTCATGTGCGCATGGTTCATGGTGGTGTTGATGGGACAGTTGTGGGGGTGAGCAATATGTGTGACTACGACTCCCATGATGCTATTGGCTACACTGACTTGCCCAGCATACACAGGATTCCTTCCTTTCAGTGGTCTTCACTGTGTGTTTGTGTTGTAGTGGTGGCTACATGTCTGGATGTGTTTGTTAGTTCTATTTGTGCCACTGCCTAGCTGTAGTTGTAGTTGTGTTTGTACATGTGATGACACGGTTAAATGTAACTTTGAGATGGCATGTGTTGTGTTTATCTGACTGACATACACATTTTGGGATGATTCTGTTCTGGTTGCTGTGTAATTGCTATGAGTGCATGGTTTGACTCTCCCCTTGACAGTGATGTGTGTGTGTATTGTGGCAGAATATTGTGTACATTTGTTGTGTACTCACCAGGCTCTGGGATGTTCTCTAGTCCATAGACGCTCACTGGCGGAAGGATGGCCCGCACCTTCTCCTCCCAGGGCCTGAGGTATACTGGCTTGGCAGGAGGGCCACTGCCAGTGTATTGACTCAGGAGGTAGTCCTTCTTGAGCAGCTCCCGTACCCTCCTGCGCACGTCATACCACCTGTTCTGGATGTCAGTCTTTGTGCGCAGACATGGTGATTGTGCGTTCACCCTGTTGATGATCCTCTCCCACATCTTGGTTTTCTGGGAGATGGGTGTCTGTTGGACCAGTGTGCCAAACAGCTGTGGCTCTACCCTGAGGATCTCGTCTACCAGGACTTCCAATTCACAATCTAGGAACTTGTGATTCTTCTTGGGGGGCATGGTGATGGGTGGTGATGGTGAGTGATGTGTGTGTTGGTGTGCAGGTGAGGGTGTGTGAGTGTGTGTTTTGCTGGGTGTATGTGAGGTAGCTATTTGTTGGTGTGCTGATGGTGTGTGGCTTGTGTGAGGGATGAGCTGTGGGTGTGTGGTTGCTGTCTGTTGAGTGCTGGCAGTAGAATGGCATTTGCAAAGGATCATGGTTGGGATTTGTGTCCTTTATATGGGTGGAGTTGTGGGTGTGTCTTTGTTCTCTGTCCCCCCCCAGTATTTATTGGCTTTGTAATTGCTTGTTTGGCCTTTTTTTGTGTATTTTTCCTTAGTACTTTCTGTGCATGTTGGAAACGTTCTTGTGACTGAGTCGGACCCTGCATTTGTCTCGTACGGTCTTCTCCGTTTCGTTCACGCTGTGTTTGTGCAGTTTTCTATGCTGCGTACGCGTTGGTCGCGGTGTTTTGTGTTACTTCGGCTCGGTTTTGTATGCGTGTCGGTCGTACGGCTTGTCCTCTGTTCGACTCGGTCGTGGTTTTCGCGCCTTGCATCGTACTTAGCGGTTTGGAGTTCGCGTGTAACTTTCGGTTGGATTTGTTCCGGGTGCGTGTCGGTCGGTTCGATTCGCGTGTTTTTCCGGCCGGATTGCTGTTTTCCGTGCGGCTCGGTCGTTCGGCTTGGGTTCAGTACGTGTCGGTCGGATTTTGCACGCCTTGCATCGTACTTGGCGTGTCGGGCGCCACAGGTACGTGTCGGTCGGAATAAATTCCGGCTCCGAGTCGGTCGGTGCTTTTTCCGGCCCGAATCGGAATCGACCCCTTAGTGTATATATCTTTCTGATTTCTTGCAGGACATCCATTATTATCTGCTTGTGCATTTTATTATTATTATTCATGCATTTAACTGTTGCATTTACCAAGTGTGTTATTATTGCTTGCATATAAATATATATCTCTATATACATTCGAATGTTGTTAATTTGACATCTGGGAAAGCCTTTCTGTTAGAGAGCATTGCATAAATAAAATCCCAAGCCTTATTCTAAAAAGAGAGTCTTTGATGTGTTTCATTTTATAAAGTGAAACCCCTTTCTATGTGTTGTTGTGTTATTTGTCTCCTGCTTCGTCGTGTTTGGGCCATCATGTGGGAGTGGTATTTTTTTAGGGCAAAGGAAGGCACTACCTTCATACCTCATTCAAAACAAGCATTGGCAATTTCAACAGGTCTGGCTTATGAATAAAAGTGCCTTTTGTGTCAGTGATGGATGCAGCTACTCAATAAGCCATCATATATGCACCCTGTCACTCATGCATCCATTCATTATTTCTATGATTCATCTTTCCAGTCACTCTCTGACACATCCGCAATAAAACTCACACAAACTCAACAAGATATTCAAGTTAAATTTAAAGAACACAAGTAGAAAAAAGAAAACATGCTGATTTCTAAACACAGAGGGCATATATTTGTAGTAATAAAACTAAACATAGCAGTGGTTGTCCATCTTGCAAGGGTATTGTAAATAGTCTATTCTTGTTTTAAAGTTCAAGAATGATTGCCACTTATAAAACCAACGTGTTGGCCATCTTGGAATAGTAAAACAATGATACACTATGGACAACAACATTCCATAATGATCTTCTGGTTTAGAGGCAGTGGCTCTGTGGTGGAATGCAGCACAATGCAGATGAAAGGAGCAGCAAGCAAGCAACCCTTTAGCACTGCCTGGAGAGCTCTAGCATCCTCTTAAGAAACACTAAAATAGAAAGAGGAGAAGCAAATAAATGAAAAGGGAACTATAAAAGAGGAAAATTCAAAACTAAAGGCCTGGACAACCAGCCCTGATACTGAAGCACACTCATTTTCAGGTGCATGCACACATGTAATCAGAAAATGCTGTAATTCAAAGGGCAAAACAGCCAATCACTGATACAGACTGAACCATTACCCGATGCTGTTCAGTGTCATGGATGGAAGCAGAGTGTTAATGACAATCAGACAGATAAATAGCGAGGCAGAGTGGACCCAAAGGCCCTCTATGCATCCATATAGATAGATATTTATATATATGGATGGATGTATTATTTAATGTTTTTGTTATTACAAAATCCTGGCACACATCTAAGAACAGATTCAAGCAAGAATTATTACAGTGCAAATCTTAACCCCCAAGGTTTTGTCAGAGGGAGTAAGCAACACCAAAATCATTCCCTCAAAATGTAATCGGTAACAAAAGAGTAGTAACAATCCACTCTTAAAAGCTGTTTGCCTTCAAGACATACTTTTCGCAATACATAAATAAGGCCTACTTGCTTTGTCATAACTCTTTATTATAAACAGATTACACCTAAAGAATCTGACATAATGTTTCACGGTGAACTGATAAGGCCTCTACCCGTTACAAATGATTTGACACTATCCACAATCCAGGCCTACAGAAGCTCCAAACCGGGAGCCAACAGGAATAAATTTATAAAATTACAGTTGGCAAGACAATATACATACCCTCTGAATAGGGCCTTACAAGAATCATCACAGTGAAAATCTACTCCCAGGGTTTGTCAGAGTGGGTGAAAAAAAAACATTACCTTTGTCTACGATGGTGATCTGTGAGATTATATGCAACTAAATACCTTTTTGTAACATAATATGACACCGTAAGAGGCTTACAGGCTTTCCATATGCTTTTCACAATATATAAACCACGCCTACTGCCTTTGTAATAACTTTCATAATAAACAGGTCAAGCCTATGGCATTGGGCATAACATTTCTATGTACACCGATCAAGCCTACTGTTGCTATTGTTGGCTTGAAACCATAACTAACTCGGGCTTACTGTACTGAGCATAAGCTTTCCCAAAAGGTGACCCTCTGGCATACAGTCATAAGAACACAAATGTATACAAAATTACAGTTGGTAAACCAAAATAGTATCTCTCCTAAAAAAGCTTAATAAGGATTCTCATCTCCTAACAGAGTTTAATAAGGATTCTCATAGTGCAAATCTTCGTTTGTCCAAGGGGGTAACCAACTCCAAAATCCTTGCCTACTAAGGTAATCTATGGGACTGTCGATAAAGAGTCAGAATATCGAGTTGGAAATGTCGACTTGCACTAATATCGAGTGCAAAATATCGAGATACATAAATATCGACTGCAAGAATATCGTGGTCAAGAATATCGAGTTTAAGGTAAGAAATATAGTTTTCTAAAATATCGAATTCATTAATATCGTTTGCAAAGATATAACTGTTAAAAATATCGTTTTTTTAGTTTTAGTTAGTGTTATGTATTTTAGTATGTATTTTAAATGTATGTGTTCTATTTTTTTGTCTAAGTATTGCATTTGTTTTTTAATATGTGTTAACGTTTTAGAAGTTATTCATTTTATTTTAATTAAATTTAGTGTTTTAGTTACGTAGCAAGTTGTGGGTTTATAGGGGAATAGGGTGGGAAGTAATTTAATTATAATACATTGAATATTAATTTTTATTTATTAGTATTTATTTATTTTTGATATTATAGTGTTAATTGTGGGAATTAATTTATTATTAATTAATTAATAATTGGCTGTTAATGTTTATTGATTAATTAATTGGTAAATATGTTAATTGTGTAATTTTTTTAGGAGCGGGTTGTGGGTTTATGGAGGAATAGGGTGGGAAGTAATTTAATTATAATTAATTTATTAATATTTTTTATTAATTAATATTTATTTATTTAACATTTTATATTGTAATTGTGGGAGTTATTTTATTATTCATTATTTATTAATTTGTTGTTAATTATTATTAATTAATTGGTAATTATGTTAATTGTGCCTTTTTTAGGAGCGGGTTGTGGGTTGATAGGGGAGTAGGATGGAAGTAATTTATTTTTAATACATTTAATAATATTTTTTATATCATATTTTTATTTTTTATTTTATAGTGTTAAATGTGTGAATTAATTTATTAATAATTATTTATATTTTGATTGTTAATTGTTATTAATAAATTAATTAATTGTTAATTAATGCTAATTAATTAATTAAAATTTAAATATGCCAAGTGTGTAATAATTTTGATGTGTGAGTTGTGGGGTTTATAGTGGTAAATGGTGGGAAGTAAATTTTTTAAATTAATTAATGATTTGTTGTTAATTGTTAATTGATATTAATTTATTAATGTAAAATTAGTTATGGAAATTGTGTAAATATTTTTAGGTGTGTGTTTTGGTGTTTATTGGGGTATAGGGTGGAAATTTAGTTTAAATTAATTAATCATTAATTGATCATTAATATTCATTTATTAATTGATAAATATTTTTGGTAATTGTTTATTTTTTATTTAGTTTGGGGATTTAGGTTCTATAGCTGTAACATTTGGTTAGTACATTAATTTAAAAATTTTAAATGTGTTTTTTAATTATTAATATTTGTTTCATTGATAATCAATTGTGTTAATTATAGAGGTATACTTTTTTATTTAATTTAGATGTGTTTTGTAAATTGTGCGGTGTTATAGGGTAGGAAAACAAATATTACATTTATGTAATAATTATTTTTTTAGATTAAAATTAATTTGTATTACAAAATATTTATTTGTTTGTAAATTGTTTGTTAAATTGAAAAAAATCATCTTTTTATGTAAATTTTTGATTTTTTATAAATTAAAATATGTTTCTATGTTTTTGTAAATTTTTATATTTTTATATATGTTTTGTTTTTGGGTTTTTTATTATATTTTGTATTGTAGTTGATATTTTGTTTGTTTTTAAACTTGAATTTTCTTCAGTGGGAATAGTAATTTATACCCCTACACTATCCAACACTTTCCCTACTGTTGCACTCACTGGAGTGGGAATAGTAATTTTTACTCCTCCACTTTCCAACAGTTTCCCTACTGTTGCACTTGCTGCAGTGGGAATAGAAATTTTTACCTCCCCGCTATCCAACACTTTCCCTACTGTTGCACTTGCTGGAGTGGGAATAGTAATTTTTACCCCTCCGCTATCCAACACTTTCCCTACTGTTGCACTCACTGGAGTGGGAATAGTAATTTTATCCCCTCCGCTATCCAACACCTTCCCTACTGTTGAACTCGCTGGAGTGGGAATAGTAATTTTATCCCATCTGCTATCCAACACTTTTCCTACTGTTGCACTCATTTGAGTGGGAATAGTAAATTAATACCCGCCGCTATCTAACACTTTCCCTACTGTTGCACTCATTGGAGTGGGAATAGTAAATTAATACCCTCCGCTATCCAACACTTTCCCTACTGTTGCACTCATTGGGGTGGGAATAGCAATTTTTACCCCTCCGCTAACCAACACTTTCCCTACTGTTGCACTCCCTGGAGTGGGAATAGTAATTTTATCCCCTCCGCTATCCAACACTTTCCCTACTGTTGCACTCATTGGAGTGGGAATAGTAAATTAATACCCTCCGCTATCCAACACTTTCCCTACTGTTGCACTCATTGGAGTGGAAATAGTAAATTATTCCCCTCCACTATCCAACACTTTCCCTACTGTTGCACTCCCTGTAGTGGGAATAGTAATTTTTACCCCTACGCTATCCATTACTTGCCCTACTGTTGCACTTGCTGGAGTGGGATTAGTAATTTTTATCCCTTCGCTATCCAACACTTTCCCTACTGATGCATTTGCTGGAGTGGGAATAGTAATTTTTTCCCCTCCGCGATCCAACACTTTTCCTACTGTTGCACTCATTGGAGTGGAAATAGTAAATTATTCCCCTCCACTATCCAACACTTTCCCTACTGTTGCACTCGCTGGAGTGGGAATAGTAATTTTTTCCCCTCCGCTATCCAACACTTTCCCTACTGTTGCACTAAATGTAGTGTAAAATGTAGGTTTAAAAAATATTAAATATTTTAATATTTGAATTTATAATATATATATATTTTATGTTACAGGTGTATGTATATATATATTTATTTATAATTTTTATTATATTTTAACATTTTATAATTAATTAAAATTATTATTTATTAGTTATTTTTAAGTAAATATATATATTATATTTTATATATGTATGTTTAATTTATTTATAAATTAAATTTATTACTTATAATTAAAATTTACAAATAAATCTAAATATTTTTTATAAGTTAAATGTATTAGTTAATTTATTTTACATTATTTTATATACATATAATAAAACGATATTTTGTACTTCGATATTTTTAACAACGATATTTTTTTTCCAGTATTTTTGCACTTACCATTATAAAGATAGGAGGTTGATTTTTTTGACAACGATATTTCTGTTCCGATATTTCTGTAGGTCGATATTATTGTTGTCGATATTCTGTCAGTGATCCGGGACTGTCGGAAACAAACAAATATCTGTAGGATTTAAGGAGGTCATTACGATGGCGGACGGAAAAAACAACCGACCGCCATGGTAGCGGGAAAACACCGCCCGCCGCTACCGCGGGAAAACCGACGGCTAGATTAGGATCCTCGGCGGTAAAAATCCAACCGCGGCGGAAAGGAGACCTGAGAAACCGCTGTTCGCCTGCGGAGAAGGCCCAAACCTGTCCGCGGCGGTCGGTTTCGCAGTGGAAACAGCCCAAACGACCGCAACCACAGCGGAGACACCGCCATCGAAATTATGATATTCCCGACATCCCCGCGGTGCAGTGCGCTGTTTCTGACCGCCGCGGTCGACAACATCGAAGAATCAGTGAGACGGCGGAAGCGCCGTAGCCAAGCCACCACTGCGGACGCTCCGTTAAAAAAATGGCGGTCGCTAGAAAAACACACAACATGGCCACAAAGTGCACCAACCAAACAAGGCATGCACCCAAAAATAGCTAACACAGCCCAAAGACACACCCCCATGGTAAACTCCAAAACTACAAATCCCAGGTTCACACACACACTACACCTGCTACCAATACCCCATCCTGACACACCCACAGACACCAGTATAAATCCAGCCCCCAACATACCACAATCCTTTGCAAAACTCCACAACTGAGGGGACATCCACCACAGATGACAGGAGAGGCAAATCTGCACAACACACACATCACCACCACCACCACCACTTCCGCACCTGCACCTCTAACACCTTTGCACAGCACACACCATACACATCACAACCACCACTACCACTTCCAAACCTGCACCCTAAACACCTTGACACATCACACACCATGTCACCACAGAGAATGCCCAAATTCAGTGAGAGTGAGTTGAGGGTCATGGTCGATGAGATAATCAGGGTAGAACCACAATTGTTTGGTAACCATGTCCAACAGACACCACTAGCAACAAGGACCCAAATGTGGAGAAGGATAGTAGAGAAGGTCAATGCAGTAGGGACCGTGCCACGCAATAGAGATGAAATCGTGAAGAAGTGGCACGATCTGAAGGCAGTGGTCAAAAAGAAGAGAGCCAAGAACCATGAGCTGGCTCACAGGACAGGCAGTGGCCCTCCCGTTC
The DNA here is from genome assembly GCA_963921515.1 of Calotriton arnoldi. Classification (NCBI taxonomy): domain Eukaryota; kingdom Metazoa; phylum Chordata; class Amphibia; order Caudata; family Salamandridae; genus Calotriton; species Calotriton arnoldi. The sequence continues at coordinate 3,072,436 of CAWUFW010000357.1, forward strand.
CACTCAAAACATTCACTGAATGGGAGGAGAAGGTGCTTGGCATTCTACATCCAGAGAGTCTCTCAGGAATACCCGGGGAGTGGAGGCTGGTAAGTACAAACAAATGCCTAACATCACACAAATGTACTGTCTTGCACTATTACAAAATAATACCTCCTAGGTTCAAATTCATTCATGTGCACAACACTCCCCCAACACATCTCTCACAGATACAACAGACACTCCCCTGTAGCCCCCAAAGGTTGTTAGCAACATCACCATGGGTACATGTGTACATGCTGCCAGCACTACAACTCCCACCAGGCCCCCTTGTCCCACAGCTGAGCAGGATGGAGCACTGCCCCCACCCAGAAGCATGCCTCAGCCATTGTGTGCGACACCCTCACCTAACAGGTAGGTAGCCATCTTTACAGGGAGGTGGGTGGGTGTTTGGGAGGCCTGCACTAGAACTCCCACCAGGCCCCCTTGTCCCACAGCTGAGCAGGATGTAGCCCTCCCCCCACCCAGAAGCATGCCTCAGCCATTGTGTGCTACACCCTCACCTAACAGGTAGGTAGCCATCTTTACAGGGAGGTGGGTGGGTGTTTGGGAGGCCTGCACCACAACTCCTACCAGGCCCCCTTGGCCCACAGCTGAGCAGGATGGAGCACTGCCCCCACCCAGAAGCATGCCTCAGCCATTGTGTGCTTCACCCTCACCTAACAGGTAGGTAGCCATCTTTACAGGGAGGTGGGTGGGTGTTTGGGAGGCCTGCACTACAACTCCCACCAGGCCCCCTTGGCCCACAGCTGAGCAGGATGTAGCCCTCCCCCCACCCAGAAGCATGCCTCAGCCATTGTGTGCTACACCCTCACCTAACAGGTAGGTAGCCATCTTTACAGGGAGGTGAGTGGGTGTTTGGGAGGCCTGCACTACAACTCCCACCAGGCCCCCTTGGCCCACAGCTGAGCAGGATGGAGCACTGCCCCCACCCAGAAGCATGCCTCAGCCATTGTGTGCTTCACCCTCACCTAACAGGTAGGTAGCCATCTTTACAGGGAGGTGGGTGTTTGGGAGGCCTGCACTACAACTCCCACCAGGCCCCCTTGTCCCACAGCTGAGCAGGATGGAGCACTGCCCCCACCCAGAAGCATGCCTCAGCCATTGTGTGCTACACCCTCACCTAACAGGTAGATAGCCATCTTTACAGGGAGGTGGGTGGGTGTTTGGGAGGCCTGCACTACAACTCCCACCAGGCCCCCTTGTCCCACAGCTGAGCAGGATAGAGCACTGCCCCCACCCAGAAGCATACCTCAGCCATTGTGTGCTACACCCTCACCTAACAGGTAGGTAGCCATCTTTACAGGGAGGTGGGTGGGTGTTTGGGAGGCCTGCACTACAACTCCCACCAGGCCCCCTTGTTCCACAGCTGAGCAGGATGGAGCACTGCCCCCACCCAGAAGCATGCCTCAGCCATTGTGTGCTTCACCCTCACCTAACAGGTAGGTAGCCATCTTTACAGGGAGGTGGGTGGGTGTTTGGGAGGCCTGCACTACAACTCCCACCTGGCCCCCTTGTCCCACAGCTGAGCAGGATGGAGCACTAGTCCCACTCATAGGCATGTGACGTCTGTGCAGCCGCACATGACACCATGCCACTTAGTCCACAGTCACCAACACAAATAATGCAAAACAGTTGTGTTGTATTCACCATGCACAAGTCTCTGTTCAAAATTGACCCACATTGTGTACACTGTGCCAGGCATCACACACTGCAACACTAACAACGATCATGCTGCCCTGCAGCAGTGTCTGGCCGTTTGTATGTCAAAGTGCAAATCACCCATGTCATACCACAGTGTTGCAATGTAAACAGTGGAAGTGCAGTGCACCCAAAAACTACACTGCAGCTGGGACTCACAATGCTAAACTAAGCACATCCCAAATGTCCTGCAACACACCCAGCTACCACAGTGCTGCACTGAATTACAGAACAGCACCTTGTCTGAATTAAATTGTCAAAGGTGTCTTGTTTGGACCACCAATGTGTGTATGCATTGACAATGTTCACATCTCACACTGTCTGTCTGAACAGTGCTGGTATAGTCTGGCCCCAAAACCACACATTGTCTGCACAGGGCTGAGTACATCTCACACATACACCACTGTTGACCACAACATGTCAGTGTATGGATGCCCTGGAACAACTGCTTCACCAGTACTGTGCTCATGTTCTCAGGTCCACAAATACCATGAAACCATGACAGTGTGGAAATGTATGCTGGGTGAGATCTTCACCCTGCTGTATGTCACCACTGTGCTACGAGACTCTACCCCTTGCCCTATTGTGCCTTCAAATGTCGGGGGAGTGAACCCCACAGCCAGATAGCTGGAACAACAGTGATGGTGGGCTATACCCCATGACCAAATGTAATCTGAAATCAATGGGTACAAAAAGCCACACACACATCATGCTCACCACACGCACATTCCATCCAAAGATTTCTACCAAGTCACATAGCCATGTCATTGCTCACCTTCACCTCAAACGGTAGTTAGCCATCTACACAGTGAGACGGTGTAGTGTGTTTGGCTATCCGTCCCACAAAATGCAACATGCATGCTGTTCCACCACTATGGAGGATGGGACACTACACCCCCAATAAGAAGAATGTGGCAGGCAATGTATGCTACCCACCCAACTCACAGGTAGGTAACCGCATCTCACAGGTCGGGGTGTGTGGGGCTGGGAAGCTTGCACAACAACTCACACGGGCCCACCTGACCGCCAGCACACAAGACCCATTACTTCCTGGCACCAACATGCATGTGTCAGTCATTGCAATGTACACTTCAAAAGAACTGGCATGTGGACATATCATGCTGACTTGTCCCACACTGGACCAAGATGGAAGCCCTCATCATACACACACAGAGAGGTCTCTCAAATACAAGGAAAACACAGCAAACACAACATATCAACAGCCACAACATGCAGCCAGATATGCATTTAAAAAAACATGTTGGCATAGGACACCAGGCCTCTCAATGCACAACTGCACACCCAGATAGTATTGGCAACTATAGTGTGCACACACCTAAGAAAATTAAACTGTGACAGCAACCAAAGTGTGAATGACTGAAACACATGTAGATGGAACTCCGAGCACAACCATGCACACCACTACATGCCATCTGACAGTAGCAGTGGTCCAGACCACCTAGGATCTAATTAAAGCAAACTTAAGCATGTCTGGAATTGCAAATACAGATATCTACACCACATTGAAAAGGTATGCATGAAACTACAATGGTCACTCACTGTGCAGAGTAAACCGCTGCAAGGGCTCAACAAGTGACACATACGCGTAAATGGATGACATATGATTGATCAATAACAGGATGCCAACATGAGACTGTCAATGTCAGAAAATTATATTGTGCATGTCATGTCTTGACAACTCCCAATATGGACAAGTAATGCATGTACCACAACAGCTTGTAATGCATCACTGGATGTCGGTCAATGCAAATTTGTACAGTGAACAACTGCTGGATGTACAAACAGTTGATGTAACACTGCTAACACAAACTTTGATGGGTGCAACACAATGACCATTTCTCATCTGACCCACAGGTGACCAAAACTCACTGCAGAGGATGACACCACCCTGCAGAGCCAGTCCCCCCCCGGAACAGAGACAACTGGATGAGGACTCCCGGGATTCCTTGGATGAGGAGCTCCACGCTGGCCCATCTGGTGTGGCAGGCGCAACCAGTCCCAGGCACCCATTGTCCCCCCAACCACATCAGCTGCAGCCACTGACCATCCTCTGACAGCTGCTGTCACGGCCAGTGTGTCAACCACTACCACCACCACCACCACCACCACCACAGCTGTCCGCAACACCCTCCCTGCCCCAGGGGTTGAGCAGCCCACCACATCGACTGCGGAGGCCAGGGAGAGGATGCAGCGGGCCAATGTGAGGACCGGACAGGACCGTGGCAGCAGTGCAGCTGGTCGGGACAGGGTCATGCAGAGGGGGACTGATCCTGGGACGGAAGCCCTGGGCCACATCGACAGAGTCCTTGGGGCCTACCAACAGGCCCAGGGACGAATGGGCCGGTTAGAGGAAGAATCTCGGGAGCACCTCTTGCTGCTGAGGTCCATGGACACACGCATGGGACAGATTGTGGACCTCTTGGGGCTGCTAGTGGTGGTTCTGAGGGACAGGCAAGCGCAACATTCTACCCCTCCGCCTCCCCCTGTTGGGCAGCAGGATGACACTTCATCATCCTCCCCTGCGTCCACAGAGGGGGGTGAATCCTCAGACACCACTGCCCCTGCAGCAGTGACCCCTCCAGTCAAGCGCAAAAGAGGCTGTCCAAGGAAAGGCCAGGGGGACTCACGTGCCAAAGCACCTGCCAAACGCTGGTCCCCGAGCCAGCCATGATGGCAGACCACTGCACCACTGCATTGACCTTTTGGACTATCCTTCACCACACTGCCATGTGAATGGCATCTATCTGTTGGACTGGGTCTCCACATCATTGTGGGGACTACTCAAGTATCTCATCTACCATGACTGTCAACTCACTTCTTCAATTCCCCCTTCACATCTTCTCCACCCTCGCATGTCACAGTTGTAAATAAATACACCTTACACACATGTTGTTGTGTCTGCTCCGTCTTTAATACAGGATGTGCAACCTTCACCGTGTAGGACATGGTCCAGGGGAATGGAATGTAGGTAACAAGTGAGATGCTGAAGGGACCTAGGGAAAACCGCAGAACAAGAGTCACTTGTATGGGTGTGGCATTGCACACAACACTTGTCAACAAGGTACTCAGATCGACAAACTTTACACAGAGCAACAGTCACCATAGAGACATTCTATATCACACACACACATATATAATCACACATACATTGGCAGGCAGCAATGAGTCAACACCAAGCTGCAGTCAGCAAGCTCACATACACCCACACAGCAACAGCAACACCATCAGACCATTTTGTTCCTTCTACATCATCACTCACCTTCAAGTGAAGTAGCGGGTGATGAGCTGTCGACGCATGTCGACCCCTTCCTCCTCTCCACTGCCCTCGTCACTGGATCCGGGTTGATTTGCAGGTGGCGGCCTTGGCTGCTCATCATTGTCATCCAGGATCAGGGGTATTGCCTTGCGAATGGCCAGGTTGTGGAGCATGCAGCATGCCACCACTATCTGACACACCTTCCCTGGCGAGTACATAAGGGCACCTCCAGTACGGTCCAGGCACCGAAATCTTGATTTTAGGAGACCAAATGTCCGTTCTATCACACGCCGTGTCCTCCCATGGGCATCATTGTATCGCACATCAGCTGGTGTGACGGGATTCCGCAATGGGCTCAGCAACCACGGGCGGTTCGGATATGCCGAGTCACCTGGGTGTGAGAGTCACAGATTAACCTTGCAGTCCCAAAATGCAACACAACAGCATGTCACACACACACCACTCTAATCCACTATGCATACTCACCCACAAGCCATGCACGCTCAGGAAGCAGATTGGCCATCAGCTGAGGAACGATGCTGTTGCGCAAGATGTGGGCATCATGGGCTGAGCCGGGAAACTTGGCACACACGTGTGAGATGATCATGTCCGCCAGGCACACCACTTGAACATTTACCGAGTGTGAATGCTTCCTATTGCGGTAAACCTGTTCACGTGCCTGTGGTGGCACAAGCCCAACATGTGTGCAATCAATTGCACCAATGACATGGGGGATATGTCCAAGGGCATAGAAATCGCCCTTCACAGCCACCAACTCAGGCTCCCTGGGAAAATGGATATATCTGTCTTTGTACAGCATCATGGCCGACAGGACATCCCTCAGCACCATGCTGAACATCGGCTGTGACATCCCGCCTGCACTTGCGACCGTGTGCTGGAATGAGCCTGTTGCAAAGAAATGCAGGCATGCCATCACCTTAGATGTTGCGGTGAAAGCTGTTGGATATGTCCGACGTGGCTGCAGGTGGGGCTCCAACATGGCACATAGGTTCTGCAGGGTTTGTCGGTCCAGCCTGAATTTGCGGATTATATCCTCATTCTCCATGTCTGCCAGGACTGTGAACGGACGATGGATATTGGGCCTCCTCCTCCTAGGACAGATCACAGTGCACAGATGTCAATGCAGAAGACCATGAAATGTGCATCACATCAATTTTTTCAACAGACACATTCCCAAGTCTTACAACATGCACCATTAACCGACAGGGCACTTCACAAGTAGGTACACATCAGGCACACTACTCATACACCTGTCCTCTTACCAGCAGCAATTATCTGTGCACCCCTCCGGCTCATTCGCATGCACAGTGTGATATACTAACAGATATGTGTGCATACCTGTGAGTATGACCCCCAGCATATGTTACTAATTGCAATACTACCCAAAAACACCATGTTGCTGGTCCTGATACACCTACCAAAACAGGTTGCACATGGTACACTTCAACTACACACTGACCACCGGCTGAGCGTGGGGGACACGTGTGTGCATGTGCATTGGACAATGTGCCAGTTGCTGATGCCCCTAGTTCAGAAAATGAGACGACAGTGTGCATTACATTGCACACACAGACATTGACCATTATCTACATATGCTATGCAACACATTAACTGGACAGTCTACATGTCATTACACAGCACATGTGACATGTGCGAGTGTATGTGCCCATGCAATGTACTGGCGACCCATATATGGTATGTGTTGATGACGTGGAGTGACATGTCCCTTCTGTGCATTTGCCCTCATGAGGACCCTTCAATTGTTGAGACACTGGGCACTGTACATGTTGGCCAATGCAGAGAGCTGGAGGACACGTTAGGTGCAGCACAGCTACTCCACAACTCCATTAACGCTCACTCCAGGCACTGTCTGGCAGACATATGACGGTGCCTACCGCCTGGCCCCTGTGGTGTGGCACCGCCCATAACCCAGGCACGATCACGGGTGACACCGTCAGATATGTATGTGACAATGGCGGTCACCATTCACCGCTACCCAAATCAACGCTACAAACTCAACCACTGAAAAAATAATTATTCATACACGAAATCATGATCTTCAACAATGTATTCTTGTTGTATGATTAACATCAGTAATTCACATAATATCAATATCAATACATCAAATTGTATACATGAGATAATGATATGCTTCTGTCAGATTTGTTATGAGACAACAAAGATATCATTATCTCATGTATACAATTTGATGTATTGATATTGATATTATGTGAATTACTGATGTTAATCATACAACAAGAATACATTGTTGAAGATCATGATTTCGTGTATGAATAATTATTTTTTCAGCGGTTGAGTTTGTTTAAATTTCACTAAAACTTTCAGAACACACATTTACTGTGCACGTAGTTTTTCAAGTGAATGCTCGCTTGATAAAAATTTTAGACATATGGCGGTGCCTACCGCCTGGCCCCTGTGGTGTGGCACCGCCCATAACCCAGGCACGATCGCGGGTGACACCGCCAGATATGTATGTGACAATGGCAGTCACCATTCACCGCTACCCAAATCACGGTCACTCCAGGCACTGTCTGGCAGACATATGGCGGTGCCTACCGCTTGACGACTGAGGTGTGGCACCACCCATAACCCAGGCACGATCGCGGGTGACACCGCCAGATATGTATGTGACAATGGCGGTCACCATTCACCGCTACCCAAATCACGGTCACTCCAGGCACTGTCTGGCAGACATATGGCGGTGCCTACCGCTTGACGACTGAGGTGTGGCACCGCCCATAACCCAGGCACGATCGCGGGTGACACCGCCAGATATGTATGTGACAATGGCGGTCACCATGCACCACTACCCAAATCACGTTCACTCCAGGCACTGTCTGGCAGACATATGGCGGTGCCTACCGCCTGGCCCCTGAGGTGTGTCACCGGCATGGACCATGCCCTTGCAGCCAATGGGAAGCAGCCTCGCGGTAGCCTGATGCGAGTTTGAAAATCACAGTAGGCGTGCACCACCCCCGCGGAGGCGGTCACTGGAGGCATTCAAAAGATGCACCACCGCGGTAGCGTGCACATGGACCCTACGGTGTGTCACCGGCATGGACCATGCCCTTGCAGCCAATGGGAAGCAGCCTCGTGGTAGCCTGATGCGAGTTTGAAAATCGAGGTAGGCGTGCACCACCCCCGCGGAGGCGGTCACTGGAGGCATTCAAAAGATGCACCACCGCGGTAGCGCGCACATGGACCCTACGGTGTGTCACCGGCATGGACCATGCCCTTGCAGCCAATGAGAAGCAGCCTCGCGGTAGCCTGATGCGAGTTTGAAAATCGCGGTAGGCGTGCACCGCCACCGCGGAGGCGGACATTGGATGTATTTGAATGAGGCAGACCTGGTACACCAATAGCAGCACCCTGGGACCACTGACACAGCCCCAGGGGCCTATATATGTGTGGGAGGGTGCACCACATTCCCACAGCTACCAGGGACTGCTGACTGACAACCCTCCACCTGCTGCTGCTGCCTCAAGGGACTGCTGGCTGCCACCCTGCACCTGCTGCTGCTGCCTCAAGGGACTGCTGGCTGCCACCCTCCACCTGCTGCTGCTGCCTCAAGGGACTGCTGGCTGCCACCCTCCACCTGCTGCCTCAAGGGACTGCTGGCTGCCACCCTCCACCTGCTGCTGCTGCCTCAAGGAACTGCTGGCTGCCACCCTCCACCTGCTGCCTCAAGGGACTGCTGGCTGCCACCCTCAACGTGCTGCTGCTGCCACATGTCCATTGTGATGTCGAGGACTCAGAAGATCCGTGCCAGTCCCTTCACCAGTGAGGAGCTTGGGGTCCTGGTAGACGGGGTGCTTGCACAGTACCCAAGGCTTTATGGCGGCCCTAATGTCGTGGTAAGTCTCCCAGACTGTGAGTGAGAGTTCAGGGTGTGCACAAGTGGGGTGGAGGTGCTTCGGTATGTGTCAGTGGTTGTGGGGCTCTGACATGCACTGCCTATCATGTTTACTACAGCGGGAAGGGCTTGGTGGGCTCTTTCACACGTTACCCTGCATGCCTATCCTCAGTAGAGGGACATGTCCTGTAGTGTCAGCCATACAGTGCAGCTGCATTTTGGGGATGCAGGAGTCTGGCCAGTTATCGTTTGTGTGAATGGCTGTGTTGCTCCAAATTAACCCACTCAGTGTCAGTCCACCTGCCCTGCACAGTCCCCGCCGAATGCCACATGTCCACATCACTGCATGTACAGTGTGTTCCATGTGTGTTTGGGTCACGCCTCTTCATCTAAGTCCCATCTCAGCCATGCAGATTGCACAGGAGCAGGCGTGGGAGAAGGGTGTGTGTATGACAGTTGTTGTCACTCTATGTGAGTTCCAGGACACAGTGAGGCTTTCACAGGGCTAGGACACTTAGGAATGCGCAGTGTTGGACACAGTGAGTCCAACAACAAGACACATGTTTTGCTATCTTCTCTATGTGTAGTTGTAGGTAACTGCAGACAGTAGCTGCAGCCAGACTACACGTTGCTTGCTGTGTTGGTATCCTGCATGTGAATGGGATGTGGAGGTACTGTGTCCACCATCGAAGATGCATGCCTGTACGTCTGATTGACCAATGACATTGCACCATGTTCACAGCAATTGTTGGCTATGTGACAATTGTAGCTGGAGTTTTGGATGAGTCACTGTCGTGCTACTGCATTTTCGTTGGGTTGTCATTGTGCATTGTGTCACTGTAACCTCACCCCTCTTGTCTCCCATTGCCTGCAGCTGAAGGTCCACCAGCGTCGAGCCGTGTGGAGGGCGATTGCCTCCAGAGTCCGGGATCTGGGTGTGTCAAACCGAAGGCGCACCCACTGTCATAAAAGGTGGGACGACATCTGCCGGCTGAGCAAGAACGTGGCCGAGATGACGCTGGGGCTGCTCCCTCGGACTGGGAGGTTGGCTAGGCGTAGCATGACACCACTAATGGCCCGCATCCTGGCTGTCACACAACCTGAGCTGGACAGACAACTGAAGGAGCATCAGCAGCGAGCCAGGGGTGAGTATGTGTTGCAGGCTGCCTTTGGCTGGGAGTGGGTGCATGTGTCTACAGAGTGTGCAAATTGTCAGCTGTGTGACGTTGGTTGTGTGGTGCAATGTTTTGGGAGTGGCCTCTTTGCTGGGTGTATGTGCCATGCTTTTGCCCAAACGGTGCTTCATGAAGTGAGTTTTAGCACTGTGCATCTCTCTTACATTTGGAGTTGTGGCCTTCAGGTACCTTCTGCTGTGGGGTAGTGTGTGAATTCAGATGGATGGGAATGCCAGTGTGCCAACTGTGAATGCGTTTCAATGAATGCGTGCAATTCCAGACCTCAGATGTCTGCCAGTCAGACATCTGAGGCCAATGTGCAACAGTAGATGTGCCCATGGACTTGATATGGTGGATGGCATGTGTGCAGGGTCATTGTGGGCTGGTATGTTGTAGTCTGTGTGGTCCCCTACTGCTCCACACATGTAGGTGATGTGCACCATGTCGTGGTGTTCATCCTTGCCAACATCGGGACAGTGTGTGTGCACAGGCCATTTTGGGGCTGTGTCTGATGTGAGCCAACTGCAGGATGGTGTGCTGTGTGAGTCACCTGGGGCACTTATGGCAGGATGTGTGGCGGACATGCACCGTTGTGTTGAGATTTTGGGTGGCAAGATATATGTGTGCACAGGGTGACATGCAATGTGCTGCACACCTCTTTCTAGGATGCACATGTATTGGCACGTGTTAGTTCTGTTGATGCCACTCATCTCACAGTACTTCTCTCTCCTATTCAGCAGCTCCCGTATGTGCAGAGGGAGAGGGGACGGACACCAGTGGTGAGGCTTCCAGTGCAACAGCCGCACCGGAGCAGAATGACACAGATGTGACCAGCGCCGAGGAGGGGGACAGGAGTCTGCTAGAGGATTCACAGCCGGAGACACAAAGCTCTACCTCATCTGACGCCAGCGGAGACACAACCATGTTGGGGGGTACAGGGAACGGGGACTCGGCCACCTCTTCCGCCACACAGCGTCCAGTGCCCAGCCTCCCTTCAACCTCCACTGGTGCTGCCCGTGTCCGCACGAGTAGGAAGGGAAGAGTCACCTTCACACCAGGCACAGCTGCCCCAGCCCATGTCAGCCCTGCTGCCCTCAGTGCAGAAGCAGTCGAGCTATTGCGCCAGCTGTGTGTGGGGCAGACAGCACTTCTCAATGCCTTCCAAGAGCACGACAAAAAGTTGGGGCAGGTTATAGCTTTTATGGAGGGCTTACATTCAGACGTAGGTGGGCTACACCGGACTGTGCAGTCCTTGTCATCAACTGTGACAGCAGCCCTGCAACAGGCACATAGTCAGGGAGCGGCTCCCAGCACTCGGTCTGGCCCCGTGTCACTGTACACCTCTGACGACAGTGACAATGCTCAACGGACCCCAAAGTCCCGATACAGAACCCGCAGCACACAGGAGCAGCAGCAGCCCAAGCGTACTATGGCGCAAACACCATCCCCACATAAGAGTAAGGCCACCCCAGAGCGCAGAGAGAAAAGCCCAACAGGCGACAGCAAGGGCCACAAAGCAAAGAAAAAAGCATCAGTGTCACACGCCTCACCTTCCTCCCCTGCCAAAGACTCCCCTGTCCCAAAGACATCTCGCAGAGGCAAAAAGACAGTTTCCACACCCACTGAGAAGGTGTTGCCTGCAAACATTACACAGGATGAGGGCCCCATGGATAATCCATCCTTGACCTCCACTCCCATCCCAAGCCCTGTGAAGCCAGCACGGGAGGACACTGTAGGGGGCAAAGCTGGTGGACAGAGGGAGGCAGGGCGGCGGCAAACACCAGGCAAGCGCACAGCGGGATCCAGCATGTCCCCAGAGGGAGGGTCACCATCCACACCAGAATCAGCTTTGGTATTGGGGTCACCTGTTGTGTCTGCCACAGTTCCCCTCAATCCCCAGACAGGGAAGCCTTTCAGGATCCCCAAGAAGTGGAGAGGCAGCCCTCCACAATCTCCGGCACACACTGTGTCTCACCAGGGCATGAGTCCACCTCCCCGGGCCACCACCCCACCTGGTCCAAGCAGCCCCCCAGCTACCAGATGCACAGTTGGCTCTTCCACAGTTGTTACTCCTACTGCCCAGGGCAGTCCTCCAACTGACCCCAACACACAGTCAGCTCCAAGTCCAACAGACAGACCCATCTGAGTGGTGGTCACCCTCACACACCTGTCTGTCCACAGGGGTGCGTGTGATGCCCATTGTCAAGCCCATTACTCTGTTGCTGGGCATGGCATGGTAGAGTTGCATACATTCCCTGTGTAGCTTCTTATGTCACTACTCTGCACAATGTCTTTGCCTTTTTGTTCACTGCTGTTTGCCCCTTGCCTGTGCAGCATCTCATGTACCTCACCTGCACATTGGACTGGCCACTGGCCTTGCTGTTCACTGCTGTTTGCCCCTTGCTTGTGCAGCTTCTGATGGAACTACTCTGCACATTGTACTTGCCTTGTGTTTCACTGCTGTTTGCCCCTTGCCTGTGCAGCATCTCATGTACCTCACCTGCACATTGGACTGGCCACTGGCCTTGCTGTTCACTGCTGGTTGCCCCTTGCCTGTGCAGCATCTCATGTACCTCACCTGCACTTTGGACTGGCCTCTGGCCTTGTTGTTCACTGCTGTGTGCCCCTTGCCTGTGCAGCATCTCATGTACCTCACCTGCACTTTGGACTGGCCACTGGCCTTGTTGTTCACTGCTGGTTGCCCCTTGCCTGTGCAGCTTCTGATGGAACTACTCTGCACATTGTACTTGCCTTGTGTTTCACTGCTGTTTGCCCCTTGCCTGTGCAGCATCTCATGTACCTCACCTGCACATTGGACTGGCTACTGGCCTTGCTGTTCACTGCTGTTTGCCCCTTGCCTGTGCAGCATCTCATGTACCTCACCTGCACTTTGGACTGGCCACTGGCCTTGTTGTTCACTGCTGGTTGCCCCTTGCCTGTGCAGCTTCTGATGGAACTACTCTGCACATTGTACTTGCCTTGTGTTTCACTGCTGTTTGCCCCCTGCCTGTGCAGCTTTTCATGTAAATACTGTGCATATTGAAATGCCCACTGGCTTTGCTGTTGCCCAAATTTGTTGTCTCTATATGCAAATTGTGAATAAACACAGTTGGTCCTGCAGTGAGTTGTGTCAGTGTCCTTCCTGAATAAAGTTGTTTCTGTGTGTGCATGGGTTACTGTGTCACCGGCTCAGAATGCCACTTCAACATTGCCAATGGGTTGTCTCACATTCCATTTTTTTTGCAGGGGTGGGAGGCACTTCATTTCTACATGACTGTGATACTTATGGGTGCAGTGCAGGTGGTTGGCAATGAAATCTTGTTGTCATCTTCCTTCTTGGCTCATGTTATCTATGGTGGACACATGTCAGGTTTGTGGGCAATGGCAGCACAGGGTGGGAGTTTGGGCACAGGCTTACAGGCAGGCAGGCCAGGGTCATGTGGTCTGTGTGAGCTTCCTTTCTGTGTGCCAATCAGTGTCGGTGTATGGACATCTTGTGGTGATGAGTTATCCAGGTCCCATGGCTTACTTCCAATGTGTGAACTTGGGTGGTGGAGAAGTGTATGGTGTGAAGGGGGTGACTTGGTTGTGACTGTGGATGTGTGTGCACCTGCATTGTCAACTACTGCCATGTGTGACCCTGGAGTGGTGTGCCTGTATGTGTACTTGTTTAGCCCTGTGGTTGTGTTTTGTGCACATGGCAGTATTGTGTGTTGCTGTTGTGGGAGGAGGTATGTGTGACATATCCTACTTGTACTTGGCTGTCATGTAGTGTGTCACTGTGTGTTGTGCAGCAGACATTGTCTTGTCCAGTATTTGGATGCCTATGTGTGGCTGGTCAGTGTTTGAGTTCAGGGCCTTCCTTACATCCCTGTGCCTATACATGGGTGTCCTTGCTGTCTCCAGGAGTTGTTGCATTGGGGTGACCGTGGTTTGTGTTGACTGACTGTGTCAGCCATGTGTGCTGTGATGGGCTGTGTGTGTTCTCACATGTGTCTTGTCTTGCATGTGCATCACACATGCTTGATGGTTGTGTCACTGCCCTTCCATTTGTGGGCACCTCACTTTGGCTTTCCTATATGTTGTCCTCCATTACTGCTGGCATGTGGTGTGTGTATGTAGCTGTGAGTCAGGGTGGTGTGTGTGTGTGTGACTTGTCAGGTAGTGTGTGCAGTGGAGTGTTTGGTCCTCATCTGTGTGTGTGTACATTTTGTGCCTGGCCTCAGTGTTCTTGGCTTGTGTGTGATGTTGTTGTGGTGTGTGTGTTGGCTGGGGCCTGGGCTTCTGTGCTATGTGTTCCTTTGCAAAGGGTCCTGCTGTGGCTGTATATGCAGTTGTTGGGACGTGGGGCATGGTGTGGCTGTAGTTGTGTGGTTGTTGTGCAGGAGTGGCACTTGTGAGGCACCTGTTGTGTCCCTTCAGGGAGGTAGCTGGTGTGTTGTGGATGGAGTTGTGGCTCTGTGCGATTTGTACGGTGCCCTTGGCATGCGCTGGCCCTGTGCTCAGCGTTGTGTGCATGGTTTCATGCACACTGACCGCGGCGGTGACGTAACTGGGACATTTGTTCATGAATGCGGTACATGGGTGGGCAGTATGTGGCGAGATGTTTTTGTCACAGGTGGGACATGTGTGTGTGCAGTGATGGCTGTGTGCCTGTCCCCACAGGGGTGTGTGGTGTTCCCATGCGATGTTTTTCCACCCTGGAGCTGTGTATTGTGTTACTTGCACTGTTGTGTCTGTACGCAGCGGTGGATAACTTGCAGGTGGTGTATCATGTACAGCACCGGGAAGGCGTGTAGGGCAGGATCCATCGAGGTGTGTCCCGGGTGTTTCTTTTCTGTCTCCGCTGTGATGTCTCCGCCGTCTTTCGCTGTACGGTTTCTCCGTCGTGGTGCGCTGCCCTGTTTCCGGCATTGTGATATCTTCGGCGTACGGGACGTCATTCCGCACGGCGGTGTGTGGTGATTGGCTCACTCCGCCGCGGTGGTGGGCGCACTTTGATGGCGGTCGGCGTCGCACCGCAGCGGGCGGGAAATGTGCAATGTGTGGCCATCCTAATATGACGGGCGCGGAGACCGCTGGCGGCGTGCGGTAAATGGGTGTTACCGCCACCGCCGGCACCGCGGTCGTGTCTCCGCCCGCCATCCTAATAGGCCCCCTAATTTAGCATAATAACAATCTGCCTTTAACTGCCGATTGACTTTAACGTGCTTTTCACAATCAATATGTCAAGACTTCTACCTTCATCATAACTTTTCATAATAAACAATATGGCAAACAGCTTTATCATGGGCTTGTCACCATAACCAGCTTAAGCCCATCGTACTGAGGGTAAGCTTTCAGCAAGGCAAAGATCCGGCATATAGTCATAAAAGTACAAATGTATACAAAATTACAGTTGACAAAGCAAAATACTTTTCCTCTTAAGAGAGCCTAATGAGGATTATTGTAGTGTATATCTTCAATCCCCACAGTTTGTTCTGGTAGATCACCAACACCAAAACCCTTGCCTATTACAGTAACCTGTGAAATTTCATAAAACAAAGTACCTGCCTACAGACTTTAACACAGTGTAACTACAATCCATTCTTACAAGCCTATTATCTTTACCACATGCTTTTCACAATAAATAGGTTAAGCCTCCTGGCTTTGTCATAGTGTTTCATTATAAACAGATCAAAACTATGAAATCTGCCATGTTTTTCCCAATTAACTGATGAAGCCTTTACCCTTTAACATTGGCTTTACATTTTACCCAACATCGGCCAATTCAAGTGCACATAAACTGGCAATCAACATGCATACAGTTATAAAATTACAAATATGTAGAAAAACACAGCTTGCAAAACAATAAAACAAGCCCGCTTAACATAGCCTAACAAAAATCATGAGATTCCATGTAACAAAATACCTATCTGTAGGCTTTGACATAGAGTAATAAAAATCCACACCTAAATGCCTATTGACTGTACCATATGGCCAAAGCTCTTCTCCCAGGGTTTCTCACATAATTGTCTGGCGACAGCTGCATTGTCGAGCCAGACCATACAAAAAGTGAAAAACAGAGCCAGGCAATAGGCAGATACATAAAAAGAAACAGAGCGGGCATCTCATAAAAGTAACTGCTGCCAGATAAAGGCAGTCAGAGGCCTCCTTCCATCTGGGCCCCAATGCCACTGCACCAGCTGCACCAATGATACTCACACTCCTGCTTTGCACAATATTTTCACTTAGCATTATTCCAGTCCCGTAAATTGTATTAGGTGCTACATTTGAAGTTACCGATTATTTGAAAGTTGTGAACCAGGTGCATAAATGTCTTATAAGCACATATGTTTTATAATCCTCAGAATACTGCAGCAAACTCTAAAGTATTTGAATATTTCATGAATTCGCCTCAGAACTGTCTAAAAAACTGGTTGGAATACAGTTCTACTATAGCGGAGGAGTGTCGCCCTACAGAAAAATGCCCCAGAAAATAAAAATACAATGGTAATAAAGTTTATTACAATTTTATTTTTCTCCAAATAGCGTGTCAGAATGGGGCGGGGCATTTGTTGCTGAACGGCAGCAGGGAGCTATGCACTTATGTTTAAAGTGCGTATGTACCTTTGGCCGGCCATCTTGCGACGGCCAGCCAGACAAGCGCAATTTAAACCTCTCTTACCCAGCCGTCTAAGACATCTGGGTTAGAGAAAGCACATGGCTCCAGTGCTCTAAAGAGCTCTTAAGAGCCCTGAGAGAGGCCACTACCTCCAATCCTGGCACTTCTCTCATGCTGATTAATGGCATGAGAACAATGCCAGGATTGGTTAGGGGAGTTGGCTGGGTCCTGTGTTTGGCACCTGGAGGAGAGAAGACTGGAACACTGGAGTAAGGAGGACGTCATTTGGTAAGCCAGGAAGGTAAGCAGCTTTTTCTTTCTTTATTTTTCTACCCCCCATTTGCCAATCTCACCACTCTCCTTACATACCAGCCGCCACTGTGTAAAATGATGCTTTTTTAGCTAATAAATTTGAAAAATGTTGCTGCACAGTGCACAGTTTGCTCCAGTTTTTTCCATAGATATTTGGAGATGGGGGTCTCCCTTAAAATATCCTCCATTGGGGAGGGTCTGTTATGCTAATTATGCTCATTAAGTCTATTATGTGGCGTATGTTTGGAGGGCTTCCTTTGGTTCTCAGCAGTGCTTTAAATGGGCAGGTACTCTCCGATACCTGAAAGGGAAAGCACCTGCACTTCTCTGCACTGCTGCAATACATTCAATGGTAGAGTACTGGTACTTCTCAGGAACAAACAGGTGCCCTAAATAGCGAGTACCTGCACTTTGATATTTCCATTTAAAACACTGGTTCTCAGATCTACCTTATTTTTAAATTGTTCAGTCTCAGCTGTTTCCAATTGCAGACAATGCCCTAGTATTTGTCATTCTAGTATTAAGCCAGCACTTGAACATAATGCAGTGAAGTGCGTCAGAATCCGGTCACTGGATGTGTCCTGTAGTACTCAAAAAACAAGATTACAGAGAAGACTCACATTAGATGAGCAGGGATTTAATCAGAAAGGATATACTGATAGATGTGTTGACAAGACAATGAACTGAGCCAGGTGCTTTGGCTAGACCGAAAAAGGTAGGGGGGGGTTGGTGTGTGTGTGTGTTTTGTCTCAAATGGGTGTGGTCAAGAAAGGCAATTAGTAATCTTTTGAGGGGGTAGTCTCTAAAAGGGGTGTGGTGTAGAAAGGTAACTATGAATCCTGCGGGGCTGTTTTTTAAAAGGGGATGGTCAAGGAAGGTAGCTAGGAATCCTCTCCAAGAGGCGTGGTATTTGTAATTACATGTGTGCCTTAGAGCATGTGAACTAAAATCCTGTACTTCACACAGCCCTCCACCTGACTATATTTAGGTGTCTTTCTGTGAGTTTTCTGTGATTGTATCCAGACATATTCCACAACAACAAACATTTGCCTAAAACAAGCCAGACCCATATGTGACTGTAAATAAACATTAGTATGGTCAGTGGAAGAGGAAATGCTCCTTGAAACTTCTCAGTCACTCCCATTCTCCTCTGCACACCAATTTTCTCTGCAGTCTCTTACTCTGTTAGCCACTTACACCTTTTCTCCTCACATCTTTTAAAATCCTCCATCTGCATTGCTCACAGGTTCTCTCCTTCCTCTTCATCCCTGCCTTTTCCCTCTGTATTCTGCATGTACTTCCTTATGCCACCTCCCTTCATCATGGCCCTCTGTCTCTCTCACACTTACTTTCCTGCTATCTTCATCTGCGAACACAGTAACATCTTTTCCTTTGGTGGTGTCACTAATTCAAAATCTTTTGTATACCTAGAAACCCTGCATGAAAACTGACCGTGACCTAAAACTTTTACCTCTTGACTTCAAATGACTCTCCTTCCTTTGCATCCTCTGCATGCCTCCACTCTCTACAGCCTACTCTAAATCTCATGCATGTTTGCCTTAATCTCTGCAAATTGCCCACACCTTAGTTCAAACATCACAACCTCTACTTTAAAAGTCACAGCCCAGCAACCCAACAATACCTAATCTCTAATCCACCAACCAATGCAAGAAATTCTCAAATCGCTCTCTCCCACTAAAGTTCACACCTAATTCCTACTAATGTAATCTACCACACAGAAACTGGAGAAAAGGCACTGAATGGTTCCTGTAGAGCACAACGCTAATCCCAATAACCAACAACAATTACCAAAAGAAAAAAATACAACCCTGGGACCTGGACCTTGTCAGGGGTAGTAAGTGCTACATAATGCAATTTCAATACAATATATAACCCACAGTAAAACTAAAAGAAATAACTATCAGACAGTAACAGCCAATTCTAGTTAACATAGGCTGCATTAACAATTCCCTTTTACTGCTTGACACTCCTACACTCACATATGACAAAACTGCTCAGGGTCCTATCCATCACCCAGTACTAAACCAGTCCACTGCAATAAACCACCCATCACCAATTGAACAGGCACTGAATAACTGTAGAGATCTGACACATACCGCTGGCTAACTGAGGACTTTAATTTAGTCCAACACTGCAGGTCCATGGGGGCAACAGACTATGGCCACTTCTTGGCACCTCACAATGACAATCAGATTTGGGAAAATATTAACAAAGTCCATCCCAGCAGATCTCTCCACCACTTCTCCCTTTAAGCTATGCCTGCTCAGGGTCACAAAATTTAAACAAAATATACCAGAATAAATAACCCAGTACTGTAACCAGTTAAGTGGACTATGAACATAAGAAATACCAAAAGATGACCTGCAGAGCTGCTCAAAGCTGCCAGCTTATTGAAAACCGTGAACTGCGCGCTTATCTCTCACAGTTCTTCACCTATCACACTGCTAAGCACAGCGTCCCATAACATGATAACCGCACCTCGGTGGTCCTCACGAACAACATCGAAAACTTCCTACACAGAATCAAAACAAAGACAGCATATTTCCAACCAAACAAGCTGCACGGTGTAGCTTGCCACCTTTGTAGACAAGTGCTTCAGTGCCCCACATAGGGCTGGTATCCCCTATACAAATGTTAAAATGCAATACAATACCATTGGGTGAGCATGTTTTTTGAACATCTTTATGACTGACTGACAGGCACTGTGAGAAACAGCAAAGCCATCAATCATGCCCTATCAGGAACACTAACCCACAACCTGAACTCAACCAAACACCTTGAGACTACTCAGTTACTTAGTATGCACTATAAAAGGGTCCTATGCAGCATGAAAAACACAACAGAAAACAACATCTGGAAAAAAGGCAAACGCAATGCAAGGTGTGAGACATTAACAGGGACTGCGTGGCTGACAAGAATTACTTCAGGGTTTTTCTTTTTACAGTCATTGTTGAATCGATCAGTGTTTTGCCTATAAAATGAATGACATGAATATAGGAACCAGTAGGTACGCTGCAAAGTGAGTGTTTAATTACAGGTCTCAGAACGGTAAGGAGATGCCCAATGTGAAGCCCTGATTAGGCTAATAATGCTAAGGGCAGATTTGCTGACTGCAAAACGTCGATCTCCAGACGGACAAGTAGAGCACTTTTTTTTGTTATTGGAGATAACGCGACTACCTCAGAGTTCAGGGAAGATTGACACGTTTGAACTACTGAGGGCACAGTTACATGAATAACTGGTACTTGATGTATTGTTGCTACCTTTACTGGCAATTCGAAGGGCATTTTTTAACCGACAGAGATCAGACAGAACTGGTTGTCAAGGCAACCAAAGTTATTTTCACTTCTACATAAGTCATTCCAGGACATGGATACATGGTTTGAATAGAACTACTGAAAGCAGATCAAACCTGAGCAGCAAAATCTGGATAAGATAAGAGAAAGGAAGACCTTGGAGACTGATTTTGCGATCCATGTTAAATTGTTAAGTTGTTAACGCACTACCTGCATACTGTCATCTGACCTGAGGTCCTTGAGGAGAATCTTACACCTCAGTCCGGTGGAATATCGTAAATCAATAGTTTATGCCTTAGTTACTTCTAAACTGGTCTATTCTAATAGTTTGTACTTAGGGCTTCCAGGGTTTCTCATCCAATTTCTCCAGACCATTCAAAACGCCACTGCTCAACTGATTTTTAAAATCCCTCCCTGGGTCTCGGTGTGAAGCTATTTATGCCGGCTTCACTGACTTCCTGTTAATAGTAGGATCCAGTTTAAGGCCCTTACCCTTGCCTTTAGAATATTTAATTAAAAGGATCCTCTCTACCTTAGGCGTTGTTTTAAGCTCTCCTCTCATGCGTGTTCGTCGAACAAACTCAAACTGTTTCAGATTCCGCGCATCTATAGGAAGAGGAGGGAGATCCTTCACCTACCTGTCACTCAGGCTGTGGAATACGCTTCCACTTGGTCTGAGAAGCAGCCCCTCAAATGGTATTTACAATTTTTTTTTTAAAGCACTTCTTTTTGATTCCTGTATACATATCTCCTAACCCTGGGTTCTTTCTAACGACGTTGTGAGTGATCTTTCCGTTAGCACTCGGGACACCTTTTCGAGCTAGCTGTGCGCCTTAGAAATGCATTGTGTTGTATTGTTTTGCTCAGTGTTAAGTAGTGTATTAAGAGCTCTGCAGTAAACCTCTATTCAAGCAGGTAGACGGAGATGACAGTTGAAAGATGTCTTCTTAATATTAGGGGTGGGCAGAACTTGCAGAGTTTCACTCTATGGAAATCTGCGGAGTTACACGAGAACTACACGAGATCCTGCGGTTTTCCACGAGCGGGCGAAATTCATCACATCGCACTGCTCACGCTGATTTTTAGCGCCGGGTGCTTGTTCCACGCAGTAAAATCGGCTCGAACAAAACCATGCAGTATTCCAGAGGGCGCTGCTTCTTTCTGCCGCTCGAGTAGGTTTTCTACTCGAGCAGTAGCTTTCTCAATGCAAACGGTTGCGACCTGCAATGAACGGTTGCATTGAAAGAATTTGATCGGGTGGCATTCTAGCTCCCATAAACCACGCTAGGGGATGCAAATTCTCGCTAGCACTCGCCAACTTAACGTTGGCGAGCTGCGAGCGAGAAAAAGCTCTGCCATGCATCGGTTGGCAGAGTTATCCAGGACTCTGTGTTACAAGCGTAACGTGGAGTGGGCAAAACATTGCGAACTCCGCCGGTGGAACGGAGTTTATTGCCCACCTCTACTTAATATCTTTAGTGGAGGTTAGAAGAGTGCAATGCCTCAGCCACCAGCAAGCACTCTGCTTTCCCCAGCACAACTCCTCACTGAACGGTCCTACATGACCACCCTAACATTCCTTGCACTGCATCACTACTTAAAACATTAAGAATACTGCACACCTCCTTCCTATTACAAAAAAGATTAAGATAAGCAGCAACAATAAAACTTACAAAATCTCTTGTAGTCTAAATACACACAGCAGAACACTTGTGAATATGCATGAATACATATGTTACTCACTAGTCATTAGAGATCACATTTATATTATCACTTAGATGTTTGAGCAACTTCATACATCTATTTTTTCTTTCCTGAGTATCATTACTGACACAATTAGGGACATGTTTTTTATTGAACATGATACCATCATGATTTCTTGACTCAGACTCCACTTTGGGGTAAAAAGCACAACCCTTCTTTTGTTCCTGAAGCAGTTGTTTTCTAATTTTACAGCATTGAGAAATAGTTTGCCAATGTTGAGTGTTGAAGAGAACCTGGAGACCACACCAGTGCCATGTGGATGTTCAATTCTATCAAGCTCACCCACTGATACTTCTGTGCAGCGTGCTCCATGTTTTTGATCAATGTATTTTTCCTTTCCACAATTTTCCCACTTTCCTCCTCTCTCCAATTCTGAGGCACAGTAGATCCAAACCCCTTATTGTTCATCCATGCTGGACTGATCAATGAATTGGGTTTTCTTCCTCTGAACAATTCAAAAGGGACTCTTCCTTAAACCGAGGGAGGAGTCAATGTATATACTTCTACCCTCGAAATGAATTCGTTCCTCCAATCCCTGCCACTCACTCTGGCAATCTTGATAGCTTCATTTAAAATTTTGCTGAATCTCTCCACCATACCGTTACTTTCTAGGTGATAGAGATTTGCGTCTAACCCCTCTTTGAGACAAACATTTTTCCATCCCAGAGGACACCATTTGGGTGCTATTATTGTTTAATGTGGAGTCCGGAAAACCTTCTCTGCCAAAAACTTCTTTCAGAAATGCTGTTCTATTATTGGTCTCTATATCACTACACATGTGTATTTCAGGCCAGCAGGAAAACATACCCAAGAGAACTATCACATACTGCTGTACTATATCAAAAGCTACATCTTCTCATGCTTTAGTTAGTAATCATCTAACTACCATAGGTTGAGTTCTTGTTTTGTATGTCTTATGACACTGAACACACGCTAAGCAATCTCAAACTAACCTCTCCAACTGACTATTCAGTCCCGGCCACCAGAAGTGCATTCTCAGTCTCTCCTTGGTTTTACTGATTCCCAGGTGACCTTGACAAGCCAAATTAACCAATTAATTTCGAACCGCCTCAGGTAAGATTAATTTGGATCCTCTTAACACCAAGCCTTGCAGTAAGGACAGCTCATTTCGTACTTCCCAATACTTCTTGCAATCCATATTTCCACAATCTTTTGAATCCTATCCTTTGTCAATTAGACTAGACAGTTCACACAGTGTTGCATCAGTGGCAACTAATCTAAGTTTAAAGTTTATTGTCTGATTAATTAAAATCTTCAAAATATATTCGCAACAGGTGTAAATATAACATATTTCATAAACAGCAATTATACTCATTAAAACCAGACAGACTAAAATGCAGTTTTGTCTGAAGCATAGCATCATAAGTGCAAATTGCCATTATGATGCTCATTAAACCATACAAACTAAAGATCATTGAAAGGGCAAAAAATTGTGTGTGCGAACATGATGATGAAAGCTTTTAACAACATCGTCTTTTGGTCTACCTCATGCTACAGAGGATCTTAGCTACAGCATCCATGGACTGAGCTCACAGGTTATCTCAATGCAGTAAGACTTAATAAAGGAAGCATTCTAATTGAAATGCATTCATGAGGATTTGGGCTATGTTTGCAATCCTGCCAGGAGCAAACTTTGCAAATGCGATTTGGAATAATTACAACTCATTAAATCCTTACAAACTAAAGTGCATTTGAAGAGAGAAAGGCTTTATGTGCAATCGTAATAGTGGCGGTTTTAGCATGATTGTCTTAAGCCTGGTGTCGCAGGTATAGTTTAACATTATTCGACTCATTGAAGCCATAAAGGCTAAAGTGCGTTCAAAAAGGTAAAGGCTATGTATGCAATCGTAATAATGACAGTTTTAGCAGCAGCATCTTGGGCCTAACATCACAGGTACAATTTAACATTATTTAGCTCATGGGATCATGCAGGCTATAATGTGTTCAGAGGAATAACAATTGTGTGTCTGATCTTGTTAGTGAGGGTTTTTAGTAGGTCATCTTATTGTCCTACATCCTGCTACAGGCGTTCTTGACTGCATCCTCTTTTGCCTGGCTTCACGGATGGACTCAGTTTCTCTCTTATTATGGCGTCGAACTTGGAGATTCTCGCTATGTCCATAGGAATCATGCATGTATAGACATAGTACACGCCCTCCTGACATGAGCGAATTCCTTGCTGCCGAAATATTCGCCAAATATCTCCTTTAGCCTACCGGATAAACCAGTCCAGGCAAAAAAAGTGTCTCAATCAGGGAAAAGAGACTGGAACCGAATCACCCCTGACTCGTTTTTCTCACACTTCCCCCATTTTAACCCCGACACGTGTCACCATAATTCTGCTCAAACAGAAGCGGAACATCTACAAAAAGAAATAGAGAAAGCACTCGATCAGTGCGCTCCTAAACTAAACAGCAAATCTAACAACAGAACGCGATCTGAAAAATGGTATTCGTTAGAACTAAAATTAATGAAAAGAAAATGTCGAACCTGGGAGCATAAATGGAGACTGTCAAAGGACACCATGGATAGACAGAGCTACCTAGTCGCACTGAAAAGCTATCATTGTGCCCTCAAAAATGCAAAGAAAAACTACTACAAAAAAGGATCGAAGACAATGGCAATTCATCTAAAGAACTTTATAAAGTAATCCGAGAACTCTGCAAACCCTCTAGCTTGTCTCAAACTATGGCACCAACTATTGAAAACTGCGAGCTACTTAACAACTTCTTTATAGATAAAGTGACCAAAATCTATGCATCCTTCAACAATCAGCCCGAGGGAGTCAACATAGACTGGGAAGCTATGGCACCCTATCCCCTGGCTCAGATCCATCTGGCCACTCTGGCCCCCTTCTCAGAAGAGCAGGTAGCTAAAGCTATGACCGAGATTAAGGCTGGATCGCCACTCGATCCCTGCCCACACTTCATCTTCTCCCAGCTAGTGTCAGTTCTATGCCCCCATGTCACCAACATTTTTAATCAATCTCTCCAGCAAGCCTCCATCCCAGACATATGGAAGGAAACAGTGGTCTTTCCTCTATTAAAAAAAACAGGCTTGGAAATTTATGATCCAGCAAACTATTAACCGATCTCGCAGCTACCATACTTGTCCAAAGTCCTGGAGAGACTGGTTAATAGTCAACTCACCACTTTACTGGAAACCAATAACTTATTGGACCCCTCCCAGACTGGCTTTAGGGCCAACAATGGCACCGAGGCTACTTTACTTGCAGTATCCGATAACATCAGATCCCTAGTGGATCAAGGCAAAGCCGTAGCACTGATATTCTTGGACCTCTCTGCGGCTTTTGATACCGTATCCCATAACAACTTACTACGTATCCTCCACAAGAAAGGATTACACTCAAAAGCCCTCTCATGGTTCGCATCTTTCCTGGAAAACAGAACTCAAACAATTCAAATAGGATCTTGCTCTTCTATCCCCAAAAGCATCATATATGGCGTCCCACAGGGAGCCTCTCTAAGCCCAACCCTCTTTAATGCATATGTCTCTTCTTTAGCAGCCATCAGCAGGAAATGGGGCTTTGATATCTGCTCATATGCCGATGATACACAATTATTGATCCCCCTGGATGACAGACTTGCTAGCACTGACACAAAGAGCAACCTAATTAACTGCCTTACTGAAGTCGCATCTTGGATGACAGATCACTGCCTAAAGCGAAACGCTGGAGAGTCCGCGATTTTGCTCTTTTGGGGGTGCACACTCAATTTGGGACAGCAGCTAGTGGCCCCACGCGCTGGGAACCGCCCCTGAACCCAAACGTGTTGCAAAAAATGTGGGCATCCTATTTGATGATGCCCTATCCATGCTGGACCAAGTACGCCCGTTATGTGGAAAAAGTTTCACCATATTGAAACTCTTCCGCAGACTCTTTCCCTGGATTCCTTTGAATTGCAGGAAAACGGTCACGCAGGCCCTTTTTCTGGGCAGATTGGACTACGGAAATGCACTTTATGTGGGCATGGCCGACTACCTTTTCTCTCGTCTTCAAGTTGTCCAAAATGCTGCCGCTAGATTGATCTGCAATAATAACCGATACAGTTCAGCATCAGACAGCATGAAGGAACTACACTGAATGCCAGTGCGCCAAAGAGCCAAATTTAAGCTCCTGTGCTATGCTCACAGAACCTTACACAAAAAAGGTCCACACATTCTGCAAGACAAATTGGAATTCCACGCCCCATTACGCAATTTGAGATCTCGCCATCAGGCTCTGGCCAAAGTGAAACGCACCACTAAAGTCAGGATGGGAGATCGCTCCTTTTCTAAGTCAGCTGCAGTTCAGTAGAACGACCTCCCCCTTGACCTATGCCTGACAGATGATTATCTGCTTTTTAGAAAGAAGCTAAAAACCTTCTTGCTCCCCAGATACTAAGTCATTTAGAATAACCTGCGCCACAATCAAATACCCTCTTTTCCCACACTGCATTGTATGCCATCCTAGCGCCGTGATGTCCTTCGGGATGAATGTTGCGCTCTACAAATACAAATACAAATACAAATAATAGGAGGTGACGTTGTGGCAACAATTCAGGGCAACAACACAGTAGATGGATCGTTGACTCCATTTTTTTTTTTTAAACAAACTTTATTGGGGTTTTACAAAAGTTCCAATAATCAACAGTTCATCATATCTATTAACATTCAGGAGAGTGCTCCGCTGCGCCATGGTATTCACATCCCTATAGGCAACCACTTTATAAGAGCAATAACCCACATCGTACTCATTCGCTCTCCCTCCCCCAGCAGTATATCAGAGTACAGGTGTCATTTGTAGTATTTCTTAGACTGCTGCAGCTATAGTGAAGCTCAAGTGCGAACTCTGTTCCCCCCACTTAACCCCCCCAACTAACCCCCCTCCCTGCCCTCCCCCCTAGGCGTGTCACTTCCACACAAGCTACTCTTTCGTGTTCATCTTGCGCTTCCGGGTTTGCGCCACCATTGACTAAGCGAGGCTTTTAGGAGCTCCCAGGCAGTTACAATGGTGGTGTATTGGGGTTGCTGCCAGCTTCTCTAGGGCTGTGGGGTAGACAGGGTCATATAATGCTCAACCCATCCCTGCCGGAGGTTCCTCTCCCACTTCTTCATCTTCAGCATCATCTGGGAATCGGAGCAACACTACCAAAGTTTCCCAAGTTCGTGCTGTGTCCAGTGCTTTCTCATTTCCAGTTCGCTTAGCTAATTGCATTCTGAATATTCCGTCACATTCTGCCCACTTGGTGAATTCTGCCTTCCATCTGAGTATGCGTGGCCCCTGTGGCGCTTTCCATCGCATAGTTATTTCTCTCTTAGCTAGTACTAAGCCCAGATCTATAAATTTACTCGTGATCTTATTTTTAGATGTGTGTGGAAACCAATGTAATAGGCAATAGCCCGGAGACGCCTCAAATTCTCTGTCAGTAACCTCCGTCAGCAACCGTGTTACCTCTTCCCAGAACCTACCCAGGTATGAGCAGGACCAGAACATGTGTTTAAAATCTGCCCCCTCCCTGTTACATCGCGGGCAAGCTGCTGTTTGGGTTTCAAAATATTTATTGATCTTCTCTGGGGTAAGGTATGCTCTATGCAGGATATAAAAATGCACTAATTGAAATCTAGCGTTCCTGGTGCTCTTCCAAGCCCTCTCTACTATTCCCCCCCAAGCTTTCTCCGGAATAACCTCGTCGAGGTCCGCCTCCCACTTCAACCATAGTTCTGTTAAGGGCTGCAATGTTTCTTGGGTAGTGCGCCTGTAGAGGCACGTCACCGCCTTGATGGTACCTGCTGCCATGACCACATATTGGCATCCTAGGGATGTCCGCGGTTCCATGAACCCCTCTCTCCAATGCTTTCGTATAGCCGCAGTTAGGGCGGAATATAGAAGGAAGTCCCCCCTGGGCAACTCATAGCGGTCCTGCAGATCATTAAATGGAATCATAGCTCCTTCTTCGTAGAGATCACCCATAGTCCTCAGCCCTTGTTCACTCCAGGTCACTAATCTCTGCCAGTTCCCCCATGCGGGAGGGCTTCACACATGAGCAGTGGAATCTCCGGGGCATAAGGGCACTTAATCTTAGTTCGCCTCAGACATCTATTCCAGCAGAGCCGGGCTGTGCGCAACTCCAGGGGAAGAGTTAAGGATCTAATGGGAAGCTTTAATACGATTCGGGACAGTACTTTCAGTGGCACTAAATTCTCTCTCCCCTCTCCCTCCTCCCTGAAGCGGCTCGCCTCCCACTTTGTGAGCCATTGCAGCTGAGCCGAGATGTAGTAGGCCTCAAAATCAGGCACTGCCAACCCTCCCTCTGCCCTCGGGTGCATGAGCACATCAAGTGCCACTCTTCGCCTTCCATTCCCCCACAGAAAGTCCAACACCATCGATTTTAGTTGGGTAAAGTACCTTGCTGGTATCCAGATCGGCAGGGTCCCAAATTAATACAGCAGCCGCGGTAGTGTCACCATCTTGAGCAGGGCTACCAGGCCAGGCCAAAATTCAAGATTACCTTTCATACTTCTAATGGCCCTCCCTATGTTGCCCTCTAAGATGTCCCCCTGTGTGCGGAATATTTGGGTGCCTAAATACGTCAAGCTCCTGTCTTCCCATCTCACTCCCTCCGTGGCTTGTGGACCTACCCTGCCTTCCTTCGCAGGAAATAAACAAGATTTCCCCCAGTTGACCCTTAACCCAGCTGCTACTCTTAATGCTTGTAGCAATTATTTCGCGCCCCGGAGTGCCTCTCCAGAGTCTGCCAAAAACATCAGCAGATCATCCGCATAAAGTGCTATATGGTTTACTTGCCCCGCTATAGTGAGACCCTGATAATAACGCCCCGTTCTGGCTCTAGCCGCAAACGGCTCCACCGCCAGGGCAAACAACAGGGGGGAGAGCGGACACCCTTGTCGCGTACCTCGCCCTACCCTGCAAGCATCTGATATGAGTCCGCATGTTTTAACCCTGGCCGTGGAGTCGGAATACAGGAGGGCCGTCCAGTTAACAAACTTGTCTCCCAACCCAACTTTCCTCATTACATGGAATAAATAAGGCCATTCCAGGCTATCAAAAGCTTTTTCTATGTCTACGGAGAAAACCGTCGCTGCTTCCTTGTTATACGAGTCTGCTTCTAATATCTGCACGAGGCGCCTGACATTTATGGCCGTGTTTCTGGTGGGTATAAATCCAGATTGGTCACTATGGATTAGTGTCATCATGTGTGGAAGAAGACGAGTTGCCAATATCCGACTCAGAATTTTGTAGTCTAGATTGAGCATAGAGAGCGGGCGGTAGGCTGCTCTATCCCAAGAGGGCTTCCCCAGTTTAAGCAGCGGTATAATGATCGCTTCCCTGGTCGAGACCAGAAGATGCCCCTCCCTCTTCGCTTCATTGTACATCTTTACCAATCTGGGGGCCAGTAAGTCAATGTATGCTAGGTAAAATTCGACAGGTAGACCATCTGTCCCCGGTGTTTTGTTCCTTGCCATGCTTTTGATAGCTCCCCTTACTTCTCCAATTTCTATGTCCCGCCCCATAGCCTCCGCAATGTCCCCGACCAGGACTGGTAGGTCCACGCCGCCCACAAATTCATCTAGGTTCTCCCCCATCTGGGTCGCCCTACTTTTGTAGAGATCAGTATAGTAATCTAGGAACAGGTTATTGATGCCTTGCTGGTCGTATCTTGCTTCCCCATTCGGCTCCCTAACCTCCAGTATGACCGACCCTCTCCTGGCTGGCGCTGCTAGCCAAGCTAGCAGCGCTCCCGACTTATCTCTCTCCATATGAGCTCGGGTAATATATTTTTTATAGTCAAAACAGCGGAGGCGCTCCACCTGTCCCGCCACTCTCTCCCTAGCATCTAAAAGTTCCCCCTGTTTAGCAGCATTCTCCGGTCTTTCCTGCTCAAGTTCCCTGAGGCGCTGATCAGCTCTCTGTATGTCCTCTAGCAAGGTCTTCCGAGTTCCCACCATCCCCGATATACAACAACCCCTGATGACTGTCTTAAAGGCATCCCACTCTATCAAAGTACTGGATGCTGTGTTAGCATTGTCTTGAAAATAGTGTTCTATGGCTGTGCCTACTTCCCCGTGAAACACCGGATCCTCTAAAGTCTCAGGCCGCAGTCGCCATGTGGGTATTTTGGGTCTTGCCCGTGACCACTGCAGTTTTAAAAGCTCTGGGTTGTGATCTGAGATCGTCCGAGTGAGGTATTCGCTACTACGCACATTTTCATGTACGTCTGATGAGCACAGTATGGCATCCAGTCGGACATGAAGGTCATGCAGTGCCGCAAAGAAGGAGTAATCCCTGACTCCCGGGTGCTGGGCGCTCCAGGAATCTACCAATCCCCACTCCTGTTGCCAGTGTTTCCGCAATTTTGTGCGTGGGGGCTTCTGGCAGTAGGAGGTGAGAACGATCCAGAGTAACATCAGATATGCAATTAAAATCCCCTCCCAACAGCACTGAGCTGGCTAGGATAGGGGCCAGTTTCCTAGAGAGGTGGGAGAAGAAAGTTGGCTGTTCTGAATTAGGTGCGTATAGGCTTCCCAAGCTGATATCCCTACCATCCAGCTTCCCAGAGACCACCACATACCTGCCCTCGGGATCAATAATTTGTTTAGTACATCGAAAGGGTATCCCCACCCTCACCCAGATCAGTACCCCTGTGCGAATGCTGAGTAATTGGTATAAAAAACTTGCCCCCGCCAGCGACGTTGCAATGCGGCTCCTTCATCTGCCATAATGTGAGTTTCCTGGAGCAGGGCAATCTGGACCCCCCTACGAATCAGATATGCGTGAATTTTATGACGTCGTACCATTGAGTGCATCCCCCGTACATTCCATGTAATACATTTTAAATCTAATGCGGTTCCCATTGTGTGTGGGCAATCTTGCTTCTATCGTGCTTTGCCTTTGTGACACGCCTGAATTCCCCTAACAGTTCAAGAACCAAACAAATCCCCCAACTCCCCCTCCCCAGGACAGTCACCGAAGAACTAGTTCCCATCCAAACTGTACCTAAGAACACAAAGTCTACCATTCGTGGCAGGGGTGGTTAGCCGACGGGTCCAATCTCAGATCCCCGCCCGCCGCCCCCCTCCGTACCTGTAAAACATGTTTCACCCCGGTCCAGTAATCAATGACCTCCTGTTGCCACTATGCTGATAGTAGTGGCCATTACGCGTTCCCTTTGCTCATGGCCCTGGTCCCTCTCCACAGCCCACAGTATAGGAACATTAAACATGGCCATCAGACAATGTCATCCGCCGTCTGCGGTGTAACCTCCCGGAGTTCAGATTCAGAGGAATCAAGACCACTACGTGCCGGCGAACCTTCCGATCGTTCCACTTCCATTCCGCTGCTGCTGGAGCCAGGACTGGAGTTCTGCTTGCTGTGCTTCATAACTTCCTGTAATGCTTTCCGACGTTCTAAGTTGAGCTCCCCAGGGGATGGGCCCCCAGTACCTGGTTTGTTGTGGCGAGGGCTTTGTTGAGGTATGCCCAGCGGGGTAGTGGGTCTTCCCGGAGGTCTCCGTCTGTCCAGCCATTCCCAGGCCTCTTGCACCGTGGTAAAGAAACGGGGTCCTGCAGTGTCCGCGACCCGGAGCCTCGCAGGAAATAGCATCGCGTATGGCGACTGTAGTTTTTAACAGCAATGAAGGATGCCCTGTTCCTTTGTACTTCCCTTGTGAAGTCAGGAAAGATCATGACTGCGCTGTTGTCGATCTGCAATTTTTGTTTTTGGCGCACTTCCTGAAGTATATGGTCCCTATCTCGGAAATGCAGCAGGCATGCTACTTTCGGTCTAGGAGGTGCCCCTGGTTTGGGCAGTCTTGCCAGCACTCTATGGGCTCTCTCTAGTGCATAGAAGGATGACAGACCTTCCGGGGCTACTTCCGTTCGGAGCCAGTCCTCCAAGAAGCGCACTATATTCGTATATTCGCACCTTGTGCCTTTTCTGGTACTCCAATGACACGGATATTGTTCCGGCGGGATCTCCCTTCACTGTCTTCCGCCCGCTCTTCCAGCACTTTGACTTTAGTTACAAGTTCTGCCAGCGATTTCTGCATCGTAGTCATCTTCTCCGGCAAACGGTCTAGCTCCTTCTCCGAGTTCATCACCCGATCTTTGAGCTTCCGATGGTCATCTTTCAGCAAGTTTAAGTCTGTGCCTATTGCATCTATTTTTCCTTCTAGGACCTCCCTGGTGGCCGTGATCGCCTGCATAATGTCTGTAAGTGTAGGTTTCCTGGGAGCTGAGTCACTTCCTGATTCTTGGACCTCTTCATCCTCGTCTGACTGAGGGCCCGGAGCTTCCACATTGAGGACCGTATATCCTCTCTTCTTCTGGGTTCTCCCCATTGTCTCAGGAAGTCTTTGTCCCCTTCTCTTTAGGTCACAGGTAATCATGGCAGGGCACTGGTTAGGGCCGTTGGAGTGCCGAGAGGTCAGATTCTATTTTTGCTCCAACGTCGCCTGTATTGTTGAACCCCTTGTCGCCGGTCCCACTCCAGAGAGCCGCCACTCTGCTATTGTCGACTGCGGCTTATGCTGAGGGTCCCCAGGCCGCTCTCTTCCGTGCACACTTGCGGCTGCCGCCGGTTGGGTGATCCCTGCGCTTCCAGATCTAGGGGAGCACCCGCCTCCGCAATGCCAAATGGATCCCCTTCACTGTAAGCGTGGTCCCAGACTGTGTGCGCCCTCCCCACGCAGCAGGGTAGGAATTCACCAAGCCCACTCTTGCCTTCTTCTGGTGCAGTCGCCGCTCACCGTCAGTCAGTGCCAACTGTCTTCGCGTTCCAGGCCCTGCACCCGCCGCACCAGATGGAGAGCTACGCCAAGGGTTTGTCCCAGCAGGTGCCGGTCGCTAAGTAACTGGTGATCTCTGGGGTGAGTAGTCGTGTTCTTTACTGCTGATTGCTCCCTTCAAAGCATAAATGTCAACTCAATCATCCGCTGCACTGGCCTGCCTTACAAGCAGGGCCCCCAGCAGCCTTATGTTTGACTCCAGCGCAGGCTCTTAACTCCTGGGTATTTGGGCGTCGGGAAGCCTCTTTGTCCCGGGTGAGTATGGGGCTCCCCGGCGCTTGTGGATGGCGCCATCCTACTCCGCCTCCCTATGCGCAGGGTATGGTTGCGCGGGCGTCCTCGTCCCCCCACCTCCGTCTTGCCGCTCGTAGTGACAGCTAATGAGCCGGGTCTGGGCCCCCCCACAGATGCAGAATGTCCTCACCAACCCGGGGGAGGTCTCGTCGCTGGGTTATCTGCCCTCCGGTGACCAGAGGTGCACGTCCTCTCACCTGAGTGCACGGACTAGCTGGACGGGCTACACCGAAGTCGCCATCTTATTGGAGTGGCTGCAGTGTCTCGCTAACCCAGCAGCAGGCCGCAGTGCGCCTCCCCGCCAGGCTCCCGCTCTCTCCGCTGGGTTCTACGTTCCCCGGTCCTCCGTTCACCAGGGGAGTGTTGACTGACTCTTCGGGACACAGTGCTCATCCACAAGAGCGCCGGGGTCTGTGCAGCCGGTCGGGTCACAGGCCGGAGGCGGTCCTATGTGCAGGCGCCATTTTGTAGCCGGGTCCGGTTCCGCGGGTCCGGTTCCGCGCGCTGCTATTTCCTCAAGTTTTATCCGCTCCCGGATCAATACAGGGCTCGCTCCGCAGCTCTTCAAGCGCCCCAGAGTCTCCGGTTCGCAGATCTGTTGTCGGGTCTGCGACCAGATTTCAGGATTTACGTTTTGGGGACGGCGGCGGACGGAGCACCGCAGTCCGCGTCTTCCTACATCGGCTACAAGCCACGCCCCCCATGGATCGTTGACTCCATGGCCTTAAGTTGGTACACAGTCTGCACTGCTGTGGGCCTAATAATTGCATTTTCCAGTGTGTTCCAAACTCACAAGTTGGGAAGGTCAGGACCGTGGTATTCAAAATGCTCCTAAGGGCCTGCCTCCCCAGGACCGCTTTTAAGTATGGCTGGCAGGCCGTATCCGGGTCCCAAGGTGCCCAGGATCTGCATAGTCACAGAAAGGTCTTGCTTCTTTGAAAGAATCCTTCCTTGCTTCTTTAACATGCTCTTTAAAATTGGCAGGGAAAGGACTTGCTGAGTTACGCTTTCCACAAGAAGATTTAACATTATTATGGCACTGTAGAAGTAATGAGCCCAGGGACTGCGTCCACCATTAAAAATAATGTTAAGTGCATGTTTCATTGATCAAGCATCAGCCCTGATTACTTGATGGAAGTACTTTATAATGTCTTTTTTACATACCGTATATATGTTTGTCAGGCTGAATTCTAGCTGTATCAATGTGAGCCCTGTAGTTTTTGGAAGCCCAAGGAGGTTCCTGTAGGCTGCTAAATGACAGTGTTCCAGAATGCCTGTGAGTTTTTCAGGATGAGCGAGGTGGCTGTTGCTCATTGTGGGCAAGACTTTGACTTGAATTACTGTGCGTATCCCATCCGCTGTTGGGCACTGAAACGTTTGATATAATATAGCTATGGAGAATGTGGTTTTGGCCGACTTGACCTCCATTGTCTTTTCTTGAAGAGCGGCTTTACCTGAGGCTGACAACCAAACCCCTAGGCAGTTATATTTATTCGTCGTGGCGATATTCATGTGGCCAATGTTCCATGTCAGCTGCAGTTTTTTAGTGCGTTGGCCAAAGATAAGAACTTTGGGTTTTGTAGCTTTGATCATTAATGAGTTTGTGGTGTTATAATTATGCAGGATGTGCAATGCCCTCCTCATTCTGACATGAGTGTGGTCTAGAATTACCAAGTCATCGGCGTACTGTATGATGGGAAGCTTGAGTAATCCAAGCCTGGGGGGATACAGATTCCCCATCCTTTGTGCCTGACCCAAGTCTGCAGTGTACAGATTGAATAATATGGGTGCAATAATGCACCCCTTCTTCAAACTCTTGTCAGTGTAGATCTTTGAAGTGGCATGGGATTGAGTTCGTTTGACTCGGATCCAGGTGTCTGAGTATAGGTCAATTATTGCGCCCAATAGCAGCTTAGGGATCCCCCATGCAGCAAGTTCAGCCCATAATGTTCTTCGATCAATAGCGCCAAAAGCCATGCTGCAGTCTGTAAAGCACACATATAGCAGGCTTGATGTTTTTTTAATTGCTCGATTCATCAGATATGAAAGGGCGATGACATTGTCGGTTGTAGAGGTCTTTGGGCGGAAGCCCATTTGGTAATATGGTATTATATTGTTGGTGGTGACCCAGACTTCGAATGCTCGCAGAAGCAGTTTGGCAAATGCTTTCCCGTCTACGTCCAGCAAGGCGATTAGTCGGTAGTTTTTGGGGACCATATTTTCGCCCATTTTATGGATGGGATATAGGATGGAAACCCTCCATGAATCTGGAATGTCGGATGTCATCAGACAAGTCTTGAAAAGAATATGCATATGGGGTGCCCAATATTGTGCATCTTAACTACACGCACTGCCAGGCACGCCATTTGGCCCAGGAGCCTCATCCCTGCTTATGGCTTTAAGAATTTTAGCAGTTTCCGCCTCTGTTACCTCTATTTGATCATCTGTAAGGGTCTCACTCAGGCCATCAAGGGATTCACGCAGGGACCTGCTGGTATCTTGGTGTCAACATATAGACGGTGTGCTTGGGTATCCAGTTATCTGTAGAAACTGCGCTATCTTTTCACATGTCTTTATTTAGCAGGCCATTTACGTGGATCAGGAATTGGCATGATTTGCCTAGATTGAGAAGATTGAATAAATGCAGCCACTTTTCCTCCAAATGCTTTTGTTTTAGGGCCTATAGTATTTTTCTGTTTATGCTCCTTGCCTCTTTTAGTTGTCTTAGTGCCACTGCGCCCCTCTGCTTTTTGCACTTTCTTTCAGCAAGTTGACATAGCCTTTTACTATGTTTAAGTTCAATGTCCTTGAGCAGTGGCTTGAGGGTAGATCTCGCTGATGGCCGTTTTTTTATTCCTCTGCTATTAGTGGCTAAGGAGGCATGAAGGGCCCTAATCAGGCTCCCCCAGGCTTTTTCCACCTGGGACACGTTTTGAGTAAATATGAGGGGATTATGTTGTGCCTTCCATGTCTGGTGCAAGAGTTTATTCACCGGTCTTAACTTAATCCCTTTCTGTAGAGGGTTGAGTTCTGGTGTTAGCAGGAAGCCAGCAGACCTGGAAAGGCTGTAAGTGGCATACATGCCAATTGTTATTGTCACTGAGTAGTGATCACTTTCTGTTCTTACCGCAACCTTGTATTCGACACATCTCATTGCAGATAGCGACTCTGAAAGATGTAATACAGGGTTGAGGTGTTTCTATATGTAGGTTGTCATTTGCTGTTAGAGATGTCCTGTTGACTTGTGTGTAGGTCAAGTTCCTTAATGCAAACCTCTAGGAGGTGACGATTTACTTATATCTGGTCACCTTCTGATTGACCTAGCTTTCCTGTGTTAAAATCCCCTGCAAGGATGATCTCATGGTCTGGGTGTTGATCAGTGATTTCCTGTATTAGATCACAAAATTCCATGATGATTTTTTTTTTAACTTTCTTTATGGGGTTAATATATATGTTGAGGACTATTGTGCTGATAGATTGCCCCCTAAATCTAAGCCATGGAGTTTGAGTGCTTACTAATCGTGACTGGGGGATTTTATCTCTTCAACTTTAAGTTGAAGATTACGTTTTATGAATGTAAATAACTCACCAGCAGGCCTTCCAAAGAGATTTTTCTTCTGGGCGGTTTTATGGAATGCATAATAGCCTGGGATTGAAGTACCCACTATGGTCCAGGTTTCCTGTAAGCATAGAACATCACTTGTGCTCAGAAAGTTGAGAGCATCTTTTTGCTCTAGGAGGCTAGTAGTCCTGTAACATTCCAACTGATCACCCTAATACTTTTACTGACTCTATTTTTATTTAATTTCGTGGTGTTAGGGGCATTGCTGATCCTTTGATTTTAAGGTGTCTGATAGTCATCCCCAGTTAGATTGCTCATCCGATAGAAGGTTTTCTTTTGCACGAATGGCAGAAGTGTTGTTACCCAGTTCATTTGTCAAGAGGACTGTTATTTTTCTCTCCCATGGGGGGATCAGTGGCTGTTCAGTGCATCGCAGGATGCCTTTTCCTCTACTAGGCTACGGCTTGTCATTTGATGTCCGTGATAGCACGTGAGGGTACTTTTCTACCACTGGCTCTTTAATAAGTATACCCCATGCCTCAAAGTGCTTGCTTTCCTTTAATATATTTTTTATGTCACCAATGTCCCTCCATTCTGTTACCATTGATTTGTTAGGGCTGATCCAGGAGCATGTTTTAAATTGCACTGTTATTAGTTGTTCCAATGTGAGGTATGCTAGTGCAGGAATGTTTTTTAGTAAGCGTAGAATATTTGTTCTGTTTAATATGTCATAGTCCCCCTTCGTGATATATTTGTGAGTAAATATTAAGGTTCCTGTTATGGGAGGTGGACAAAAGTGTCCCCGTTCAATGGACGATGTGGGGCTGATGTTCTGATGGCCATCTTCATGTGTAGCCTTACGGGCCATATGTCCCTCCTTGGGTTTGGCATGAGAAACGTTGTTAATGTTTACATGCTTGCCGCCTTCCAATCAGTACAGGTCCCCTGCTGGTCGGTGGCCGGTATGTGCACCTGCACCAATTCCAATGCTTTCCCCGTGGTAGGTAACTCATCTTGGTGGACATTATTTGCTCTTGAGATGCTGCCCTTCAGTTGGTGCGTGTTGCTGTATCACCAACAGGAATTCCTGTGCAGATTCCGTTGTCATTGACGTAGTTGGAGCTACATCCATGGCCTTTAACTGGTGGTTTGTACTAGCGGTTCTGCCGCAGGTGCACCCCTGCTCTTCCCCTGTGCTGA
This sequence comes from Calotriton arnoldi, assembly GCA_963921515.1. Taxonomy (NCBI): domain Eukaryota; kingdom Metazoa; phylum Chordata; class Amphibia; order Caudata; family Salamandridae; genus Calotriton; species Calotriton arnoldi. Next base: position 3,110,402 of record CAWUFW010000357.1, read on the forward strand.
GTTCTATTGATTTCTGTGGGCTTGGTTTGTAAAGTGGGATTGCAACTAAATTTTCCCTTTTGCTGTTAGCCTTGGCCACTGCCTTCGGGTAGAAAATGTGGTACAATTCAGTTTTGTCCTGTTTTTTGTCTTGGCTCTCATTTTCAGCATTTAAGGTCGCTGGGTGGTTCTCAGTTGTGGGAGGGCTTGTGTTTCTATGCTAACTATAAAGGGGCATATTATCAACGGCCAGCGATAATTATCGCTGGCCGTGCTTAGCGATAGATATCTTATCGCTGGCTATCTCCGGAAATTATCGCCCTGGTAGCGCGTTATTAACAACACGCTTCGCCAGGGCGATAAAAATTCCGGAGATAGCGAGGTTATCGCCGTTTTGCAGGGAACATCGCTGGTTTTCCAGCGATGTTCCCTGCAAAGCGGCGATGACCTTGCTGATACGACCCTGTGGTCGTATCAGCACAATCCACCCCTATGTTAGGGATGGCTAAGTCGGGATAATAGCAGACGTTAGATTTTGGCGAAAACGGCCGTTTCGCCAAAATCTAACGTCTGCTATCATCCTTGGGCTGCCTTGTAAATATCGCGATGTGCACATCGGCGATATTTACAACGTAGCCCATCTGGGGATACGCACAGTAACGCCCACCTTGCATCTCATTAGAGATGCAGGATGGGCGTTATGGGAAAGGAGCGATAGGGCAAGGATTCACGCGATAGCGTGACCTTGCTAATACAGCGATAAAATTATCGCCGCTTTTCGTCTGAAAACAGACGCTAAAGCGGCGATAATTTTTTATCGCCGGCTTGTTAATATGCCCCTAAGTTTTTATTTCTTTTCAGTCTTTTCATTGATTTCCGCAGTTTCTTCTTTTCCCTGCGAGTGTTTTGTTTTTGCTGCTTCTCCACCTTCGGGGAGGTCTCTGTGTGCAATGTTTCTACTGGATTTTTCGTTTGCTTTTTCTCCTATATACTTAGGATATCTATTTGGATATCTATTTGGTTATGACAGGAGGAAATATATTTTTGCTCAGCTTTAGTATTGTCATGTTGATCCTCCTTAAGGTCCTTGCTTTGAGGTGTTCCATTCTGTTCAGCCTCCCCACTAGCTGTAGATAACGGTCTCCCTAAGGGACCGGTCGAGTTGCCGTTTCTTGAGTAATAAGGGGCCACCTCATTTGTTGCATTTATAGGAGAGTCATTGTCCTGACCTGCCCTTGAGTCTATGGCTTTTAATTGTGTTATTAGTGTGAACAGAAGATCCGGTAAGGTAGAAAGTTTGTCAATTGTAGTATTGTTTCTCCTAATGTCATCTTGCTTACCGTGTGGCTTGTGGCTACAGGTGGTGGAGTCCAATTTCTGATCTAACATGGCTATCTTTTTGTTGAGCGTTAAGATGCATTGTGCCAACAACTGTATGAGGTCCACTTGAACCTCTAATTTGTGCGATTGCCATGTTAGGGCTTCAACAGTTGCTAGCAAGGAGGAGTTTATGGTGTTAAGGATCATATCAGGGGAGTAATCATATTCCTTCTGGGGACATGTTTGTTCGTTGGCATGCACAGTCCTAGCCCCGTCTCCCCCCTTTCTAGGATGTTCACCTTGTGCTCTAACCCTGCGGCGTTATCAGGCTCAAATTTCTCTTGTATGAAAGGATCTTTTGTATTGAAGGATCCAGGGCTTATTAATTGTGAAGCTACAATAAAGGTCTGATCAGCGAGTTTGGGCAGCGACCATCCTCTCTCTTTGCAGCTGTCTAGAGGACTAGAACTTGCCTGCTTATCCCTGTCTGGGCCATGGTGCCATTGTATCTCTGGGCTGAGTTGATATTTAAACGATTGATGTGTTTGATTCGTCGTAATCAGTCCCTTGGCTGCCACTTTGGGCCACACCTGTTTGATTCATTCATTTCATCGTAGTGGGAAAAATTATGTTTATGTACCTTAGGCTTAGTTTCTCCCATGATAGTTGAGGAGACCTCTATGATCTCCATTTCCTCGTGTTCAGCCCCTAATGTTTGGGCAGAATCTTAAAGCTTTTTGATTATTTGCGTCTGTTAAACTATTCACCTTTGGTGTTCTTTCATCGAAGGCCTGTTTGTGACTGGATGAGGGGGTAGACCGTATGAATTTTTGCATTTCTTTGCCTAATTTAACTTTGCTGCTTATTGATAATTGTGGGGGGTCTACCATGGTCCTAGTACTAGTGAGGTAGTTGTGAATAGTGTTGTGTCTTCTTGCAGTGGAGCCTGATCGGCTTTTCTTGGTGCCTGCTGCACTCGGCCTTTTCACCTTGTGAGGGTTTCCTCCTGGGTCTGCCTGGGGCGGGTCCTCCATGGGGGCTGTTTCTTTGCCTATGCACAGTGGGAGGAGGGACTTTTCACTTACTCTCTCTCTCTCATTAATCCGGCTCTGCACTTAGCCAGTTTTTTTAGCTTATTGTTAAATTTGCGGGACTCGAAGTCTTTATGTGAGAGCTTCCAACTTAAGGCAAACGCTGATGCCAGATTTCATTGATGCCGCTCCCAGAGCTGCGGGGCCGACTTTGCTGCTGCCACTGCAGCTACCATTGGTATCGCTGGTTCAAACTTTATTGAAGTTGCCTCTAACTCTCTTGCTACCATTGATATGGGCTTTTGTCCTTGGACATCTTTAACCATCTTGAACTGGTTGGCCATTAGACTTTAGTCTTTTAGACTGTGTTCACTATTCTGAAGGTGCGCTCATCGTGCAGGGCACTTCATGCTGCGGCTGATGATCTCGTCATGTGATCCTGTTGTAGGGCAATGGATGTGTGTCATCCCAGAAATGCCATCGTAACTCATGAATGCTGTGTTCTATTTAATGCAGGGAGGAGATGGATTCTGCGGGAGCAACGGATGCCCCCAAGGTGCACCCAGGCCTACCTGGGCTGCTTCTGTGGGCTACCAGGCTCGCAATTGCAATGACTTAGTCCAGCTCTTCAGCTCATGCTCTCTCTGCTCCTCCGCCTGAGCCTTAATACCCTGCTCTTCACCTTACTCTAATGCTCCAGTAGTCCAATGCTCTTCACCTTGCTCCAATGTGCCTTGCTTCTCTAAAGGGCCCAGCCAACTAGCTGGACCAATGCCACTGCTCCTGTTGTGCTTTTCAACCGTACTTTTGGGTGTGAGTAGTAATGCTAGGCAAGACTGGCAAGACTAGTGAAATAGCGCATTCAACTGGGGGGGTGCTGGGACAACAGGAGGTTGGTCAGCTTATTAGGGTGGGCATGGTGAGCGCAGTAAACTGGGCATTCACCCTCAGAATCGTAGTACAGCCACGCTTTCTGTGGCATCTGTGTCTCCTGGTGCCTCTCAGAGAAGTTGCGAGTCGGTCGGCCCAGACTCGGACCAGACTGAAGGTGGCGGCTCACAGTATCTTCCCCAGGGCTCAGCGCATAAAGGGTTCATGCCAGCACATGCTTGCCAGCAATCCCCCGGGACTTCCTATCGGGGCTACTCATGGTGTGTGGCACGCAAGCAGGCTCAAGCCCCAATCGGGCTCTGGCCACCGCTGACTTCCATGCCTTGCCACGCCCACTCTCCAACATGGTAGCAAACAGTTGTATCTCCGGAAGAGGAATGCACCAACTCTGTCTCCTCCATGAGCCTAATCTTAAACTAATCTTTTCTACACATCTTCGCTTACTGTTCCCCCAGAAACCTCACAAATATCATATTTACTTATGTCACTGGCAACATCTTAATTTTCTTCTTTTTTCATTTGATCACTTGAAACTAGAAGCGAAAGAAAATCAGCAACCACATTACTGATGCCTTGAATATATAAAACATCAAATTTACATTCCTGTAGTCACACTATCCATCTAGAAATTCTACTAGATTCTGAATCTTATCCTTTCTTCTCAAAGATGTCTATAAGTAGTTTGTGATCTGTTTTTACATCAAATGTATTTTCCTACAAAAACCTTTTAATGTTATTTGTTGCCCAATGTATACTCAGGGGTTCTCTCGCATTGACAGAATATTTTAATTCAGTACCGCGAGAAATGACCATTATTAATCTTTCATTTTTCTGATCACTTTGTTTCAACACTGCTCTTAGGGCCATATGTATCAACCAAAATTGCGATCGCAAATGCTGAAATACGCAGAATTTCAGCGTTTGTGATCGCAATTTGGCTAAGTGGTATGTATGAAGGCAAAACTGCCTCGCAAAATAAGGAATCGCAAAATTTGCGATTCCCTATTTTGCAAATGTATTTAAGGAATCGCAAATTGCGATTCCTTAAATGCAATGTAAGAAGCACAAAAAGTGCAATTTGGCCTTAAGGAATTGCAAATTACCACCAACTTCAAGTTGGTGGTAATTTGCGATTTCTTTGAAAAATGCACTTTTTTGCATTTTTCAAAGTGCAATGTGGCGCACATACATGCCCTTAGGGCATGTATGTGCACCACATGTGCACCCATGCTTATTTCAGGGGTGCAACAGGGTGTCCTTTTGACACCCTTGCACCCTTGAAATTGCATTCTCAATTTGCGATTCTCTAATTGCTAATCGCAAATTGAGATTGTCTTCCCATTCATTCCTATGGGCCTCTAGGCCCATAGGAATGAATGTGGAGGGTTTCCTTAATTGCGAATCGCAATTTGCGATTCGCAAATAAGGAATATGTAGGATTCGCAAAACTTTTTGCAAATCCTACATACATCGCGTTTTGCGATTCTCAAATAGCGATTCGCAAAAATTCGCTATTTGGGAATCACCAAACATGGGTTTGATAAATATGGCCCTTTACCCTTTAGAGCTGGCATCAGTGTCAAGTTTAGATTCTTCATAAGCCTAAAAACTTCGTAAAGAAATTGCAAGGGCTAAAACGTTTTTGACGTCTTGAAATTCCAAGTTATACTGAGAGGACCAGAGAAAAGTTGTTCCTTTTTGCAATAAATTTATCATGCTTCAAATATGTTCTGCAAATTGAGAAATATATTTATTGTAGTATTCTGTCATACTAAGGAATTTAACTAGCACATCTCTATTTTCAGGCTCATGCATTGTACATTTCTTTTTGACTGGATCATCTTTTGGTTTGATACCATCACACACACATTTATGCACCAGATATGTCATTTCTTTACAATTCAACTTGTGTTTAGTCTCCTTGAGAGTGATACCACAACTACGGAATCTCTCCAATACTTTCCTCAATCAATCATTATGACTAGAGGTTCCATAAACCAACACAGCATCTTGATACATGTTTAAACCTGGTATCCCTTTTGGTATTTTCGCAATTGCTCTTGGAAATATCGATGCAGCAGAGATTAGACCAAAAGGCATCCTAGGAAATCTAAAGATACCAAAACGAGTTATAAATATGGTTAAATCTTTTGATTTATCATGAAGTTTGATCTGATGATACGTAGATCTAAGACCTAATGTGGAAAACACTTTTGCATTCTTGAGCTGAGAAAGCATCTCAGAGATGTTGGGAAGAGGTTATTTGTCAACCACTACACCTTTATTCAAACCCCTTTGATAAATGCAGATTCAGGAAAAACACCTCTACCGTCGACCAGATATTCAGACTTCAACTTCTTTTCTTGAAAACGGTGACAATAGAGGGTGGCAGCCTCTACCTAATATTTGTGGATCTGAAGTCGGCTTTTGATCTCGTGCCCAGGGCCAAATTATGGGGTGTACTTAGAGATCTAGGGATCCCCCTACCTCCGTACCATTCTGATGAGACTGTATGAAGGTAATTTTGCTCAAGTGAGGTATGGAAAATGTGGTGAATTAACCCCCGCTTTCTGGTCAACAGAGGGGTACGGCAGGGATGCGTGCTCGCACCTACTTTATTTTGCTTATTCATTAATGCACTGGTTGACCAACTCAGGAAGGTTAAGGATAATGATGCCCCCAAGATAGCGTGTAGTAAGGTTCCAGCAATGATGTTTGCTGACGACACTCTTTCACTTTCAAAGTCGCCTATGGGAATTGCGATTCTCCTATTACCATGACCAGAAAATCTGGATTTCATTAAAGACAAAGAGGCTGGCATTATGCATTATTCTTTTAATGCAACTTCAAGTACAGCCACTTAAAAGTTACATCATAAAGCAAAGCTCTAGAATAAACAAGTGTAACTAGGCAACAGCAGCACAGAGATCTGCCTCTTTTAAATGCAGTGAGAGCAATAGGACAAAGTTCTTCCAAAGGCAACGAAGTCCACAAGCTGGCATCATGCAGGGAAGGCCACTCCATGGAACAGAGGAAGGCGAGGAGTCGAGTGTTGCTTGCAACGGATCATGAAAAAGAGCCAATCAAGACGAATTATCTGAAAAAGGACAAAATATTAGGAAATTGTACTTAACACCCTATGTAAAGGGGAAAAGAAACGGTGGTAAATGATATTACACATATTAAAGGCAAAATACAGTGAAAAGACTGAGTTAAATTGTAATCTACTCAAAACATTGCACGTGATAATCAAGGAGATGTTAAAATCCACTCCCGGGAGGGAGGGTTGGGATAATGCCAGCCTCCGTGTCTTTAATGAAATCCAGATTCTCTGGTCATGGTAATAGGAGAATCGCAATTTCATTACAAGACCGGAGGCTGCCATTATGCATGTTGGTAGTGAAGTAGAACTACATCTGACATGTGTTCGACAGGTTTGTAGTATTGTTTTGCAAAGGTATAGGAACTTGACCAGTCTGCTGCTTTGAGGATATCATCCAACTTGCCTCCTTTCCAAAAGGACTGGCTAGCCATAGCCCCTCTTAAGGAATGTGCCTGAAATCTAAGGAGATCGATGCCTGCCAATTGCATAGCCAGTTTAACCCATCTAGCTATGGTAGAAGAAGTGACAGGTTTGAAGGGCTTAACAAAGGATATAAGGAGTTGGTTTACACCAGCGGTGCGACGAGGGCCCATCCTTGAATCATATTCCTTCATGCAATCCACCACACATAATTTTTTACATGCGTCAAACCTAGGGTAAAAAATCATATCAGACATCGTTTTAGTTCTCTTGATAATTTCAAATCTGACGCCGAACGCGTCATAGGATCTGTTGGATATTTCCAACGCTTTAGCGTCCGAAACTCTACGGCAGGATATTAGACAAAGGAGAGATGCTAGTTTGATGGAGAGTCTCTTATTATCTAAGAAGTTATTATTCGGCCAGTTACAAAATAGATCAAGTAGCAACTTAACATCCCAAAGGGTGTCATATTTAGGTTTTGGAGGTCTTTTAAGCCTGATACTCTTCATAATTCTGCAAATTATAGGGTTTTTGCCAATAGTTCTACCATTTAAAAGGGAGTGACCCGCAGAAATGGCAGATCTATAACAGTTAATTGACCTATAGGAAAGACCTCTTTCAAATTGTTCGACAAGAAAATTGGCTACATGCACAATAGGGGCCTCCACGGAATCCAGGTTCCTTTCCAGGCACCAACAAACCCATCTTTTCCAGATGCCGTTGTATCTATAGTGTGTACCAGGTGCCCAAGATTCTTGGAGGAGAGAAGAAGCCTGCGCCGAAAGCCCAGAGGTTTCATTGGCTCGCCTGAATCCAGCGGATCCTCGATAGCTTTGTTGCCTTCTGTAATACCAGGGGGTTGGAGATTAATACACAGAAGACCAAATTTATGGTCTTCAATCCTGCCAACAAGTCTCGCTCTAACCCCTGTTTGAATGGCACTATGCTTGAAAGAGTGTCAGTCTTTGACTACCTAGGTGTCACCTTGACAGAAAACCTGGAGTGGGGGCCGCAAATGGCTAAAGCAAGCCTTGAGCGCGCTCAGACCGTAGGAGGAATTGCAAAAATGTACAGAACTTCCATCCACAAACCAGCCGGGCCAATAGCTGAGATTTACAAAGTACAAGCAAGGGGTGCTACATTATATGGGGCAGAATTATGGGGGCCCTGCACCGCTAGGAGCCTGAACAAGGTAGAGAACAACTTTATGAGGCAGTTGTTAGGTCTCCCCCCTAGCACTCCCCTCACCCCCCTATGCCTGGACCTGGGCATTAGGCCCATTGGGGAAGAGATCGGCCTTAGACCCATAACTTTCTGGCGTAGATTGTGGGTGACCCCGGAACTGGCCGCCTATCTGTCTGAGCTCAAAGAGCTATTGAGTTTCCCGGGTATCAGTAAACTACCTTGGTTTGTATATATAAAGGAAGTCTGTAACAGGTTGGGCAAAGCAGGCTTATGGAGTAATCCTGAAGAATATTGCCTCTTAATTTCGCTGTCAGAATTGGTCAAATCCTTTAGGAGGCACAAATTTGCCGACATCCAGGAAAGCTCGACTTCCGGCCGTTTGACAGCCGAATTCTTAAAAATCAAGGACGAGTACATTATAGAATCCTTCCTGGATGATATCCAACCAACTCTGGCAAGGAAATTATATGTACAGTTCAGATTTGGGACTCTACCACTCCGTGCCTTTTCGAACAAATGGTCCAAAACTCTACCTGGAGGGTGCTCTGCCTGTAATTATAAGGAAGAGACAGAGTTACATGTCTTTTTTTCTGCCCTGGCTATAAATTGCCTAGACAGCGTTGTCTTATTCAACTCTGTAGGAATCTAGGTTTCGTACACTGTGCAGAGGCATTTAGAGTCCTAAAGTTGGACACTCATGCCCCCACTGTCTTTGCTGTATCTCGTTTTTTAACTTCATTGTGGCGTGTACGTTGGATTTTTTTAAACCAGCCATTACGGCCCTAGAAATTCGCATTGTCTGTATTCTTTTATCATCTTTGTATCTATTCCTTCCTTTTTAAAGTTTTAATGATAATATCTTCTGATGAAATAAGTTTTTAAACCCCTGACTGCACTGTACTATATATGTTCCTGTTCTAGTGATTCCCAGGCAGTTTGATTTGGAAGGGTTGAGATATGACTTGCTTAGGCTTATCCTCAGGAAGATCCCAAAATGCACTTTATTATCGCCAAATGTGTCAAACTGTATAGTTATTTATTGGGGCAAATTTTTTGCCATATTCTTTTTTTATATGAACTAATTCTATGGTTATGTTTTATTTATGGTTCATTTGTGTATACTCCCTTGGGAGAAATTTTATGACTATGTACTTTTATGGTCCACGAGACCGAAATAAAGTTATGGAATGGAATGGAATAAATGCAGAGTTTCGCCTCACTTGATGCCTTACATGCTAAAACAACAGAAGCCAACGGATCAGTAGCCTCAACTTCTTTAATATTGCCCTCATTTTTTTTTATTTTACTAATTCATCCAACATGGTCTGTCATATGTCAATGGGTAACCTTACACATGACTGACACTTCATTTTTTAAAACTGTTTTATGCACATAACCAAATAAGCATCCCAATCTGTCACAAAAACACTTAAGGAAATTCCTTTCACATCCTAACAATAAAGTCATCTCCATTTTCTTTTTGAATGGAGTTGACTGAAACATTTTCCTTCAGCACAATGTGTGGTTCATTATTTCGGGTCAAAAATTAACCCCATCTCTTTTTGATGAATCCTACTGGTAATGCTGTCACCTTTAACAGACACAAAAATCTCCCTACTGTAAATCTACCTTTGTATTCGTGTCCGCCATGAAAATAGCCCATAAGCTTAATGAGTTCACCACCATAGGCCAATAGTCATCTGTCATAATTAAATATTTTGCTCCATGGTATTCAAAAAGAAATCCTTGGGAATCAGTGTATTTGTGGCACCAGAATCAAACAACATCCTGACTTTTAAACCATTAACTCTTTCAGAATCTAAGGGACCATCTTTACAGTGTTTAATTACTTGAAGTACAATTTTGCCACAATGTAATTCACTCTTGCTACTGTCATCCACAACATTTACTTCTTTTACCTTGTTTCCCTTGCTTTTGGAACAGCAATTCTTGCCATAATGACCCTTTTCCCCACACAGTTTACAAGTTAAAGCTCAGGTGGGACAACTTTTGTTGTTAGCCAAATGACCTGATGTGCCACACTTGAAGCATTTATCAGCAAAAGGTTTTTTGAATGTACTATGACATTTTTTGTGTGACAGCCTGAACTCTCTTTAGATTTTTTTCTGGACCATTGTAATCACACAGGCTAGTGAATCTATTATTTTCTTAGCAATGACAAGAACCTCTTCAAGTTTAGGATCATCTTTCTGCCAGATCATCTCCTTTACCTTTTCTATGTTACATCCTAACGTGAATTGATCTCTAATGCGCTCATCTAAGTTTCCAAACTTACAAGATGCTAATTTGCATAAATCTGAAATATGATTTTCTACGGAATCTTTTAGTTTTCTGCACCCTTTATCCAAAATGGTAACTTTCCAAAATGATGCTGATCTTTGGTAAGTAATGCTTCTTACTGCAGAATTGATATTCATTGAGACCTTTGGCTTCTTCATCATTAAACTCAGGAAGATGATCAAATTCTTCCTGACCTTCTGAACCTAAACAATGAAGAAGGAATTAGGTTTTTCTCTCAGTGCTCAGTAAGGTCCCACTCACTTTAGAATAATGCCCAAAAATGTGGCCATTTGAGAACAGGACCGTAACATTTAGCATGCTTACACAGTGGGGAATTAAAATGTTACACAAGAAATAACAAATGTATAGACCAAACCACTATTAACACTGCTGTTAGATAAAGTATGTCTCTTCACTCTGGCACTTGATGCAGAACTTGAAAAAAACTTTAAAATTAGAAAACGTTGACAATAAATTACTTGTCCAGAGAAAATTTTAAATGGAAAGGTGTGCATGTCACTGTAGAGGGAACACCTGATGAAGAATTTGAATGAATAAATTGTTGTACTAGACATTGGTGTGCATGTCACTGGCAAGAAACATGCACTTATGGAGAAATGGTGTGCATATCACCGGTAACACTAATGAAGTGCATAAAGTAATTAAATTAACAACAAAGAGAAGTCCCCAGATTACTCCACTGCACTTTAACATGTGGCATGCATATCACTGTTGACTACCAAACTTCCTCTAATATATGGTGTTCATATTACCATTCATAGCTAGGCGCTTGGCTGACAACCATAATACCATCCTTGTTTGAAGAAACGCGTCTTGCTATCACTGCAGCCACGTCACACAGCATACTTTAAGTGGAGACTTGATACACACAAGGACCTCAACGATGCACATCAGTAAATAGGCAACATCAGCGTATGGAGTTACGCTAAAGGTGTCTCATTCCAGGCTTGAAGAAATATGAGTCTGAGATGTTAAAGGTGAAATTATGTGTTTTTTTCTTTTTTTGAAGATCCCATCCTCGTCACCACTGTAGTAAACCTCGGTTCCAGCAGGCAGTCACTGATGACATTTGAAAGAAGTCTTTTCCCTAACTTTATTTGAGGTTACAAACCATAAGCCACCAGCAGGCCCTCACCCAGCATTACAATATGACCACCCTAACATTCCTGGCATTGCATCACTATTTACATCATTGAGAATATTTCAAGCACCAATACAAGATGTAGTTTAACAAATTGTTGAATAACAGAGTCATGAAGAGTATAGGGAAGGTTGTGGCCCTACGAACAGGGTTGTTGATTCTAGAACTAGGGAACCGAACATCCTGTGATTTTGGGCTTACCACTTAATCTCCCTTTGCCAAGAAAGTGAATATGACCTTATGTAGTGACCTACGTTAACCTTATGTAATGTAACTGGTGCTCATGTAAAGCACTGCGATGCCCTTGGGCCGAGCTTGTGCTGTATTAAAACTGCAAAAACAAAAAACACTTTTGAAAAGATCATGTACGAAGTATTCTCAGAGTGGCTGAAAAAGAAGCTTTTCCTCTAAGCAGCATAACCGTCAGCTGTGCTCTGTAGGCAAGGGATGTCAGTAGAAGTAGGGGTGTCGCAAGAGGTCCCTGGGCCCTTATGCAAGCAAGGAAAATGGGTCCCTTTACTTTTCCCTTTGAAACGTTAAAGGCAGCCATCACTGGAGTGGGGTAGGCCTCTCACACCCTTGGACTCCGGTGCACTTGCTGCACCATTGGCAACACTTTTTTTTTATTAGAATCAGTACACGTTACTTGTCTTCATTATTATAGAATGTGAAATATTCCAGTCTCAAAAAATAAGCGATAGACATGGAATGACTGTAGAGCCAACCCATCAATTTATACCTGTTTGATAACACATAAGACATAACGTTCCTGACATGGGTAAGGGGTTGCAAATGACTCCACAAGCTAAGTAGGGAAAATAACCCATGCATGTTATCATATACTTGTGCGGAGAATCTTCTAGATTTATACTATGTGTCACAAAAATGTTTACTTCAATCAGTAGCTACACATACCACCAGGAACAGTCTACCTCCACTCTCAGAACACAGATTCCACTCCAGTCACCGACATGACTCCATCTTTGCCTGTGATGCCGTATGGCACTTGGCTGATTTGTGGCTGGTTTTGTGCTATACAAATACCATGTACACATGTATATACAAACATTCATGCATACAGTGAGGAGCAAAAGGACAGGGTCTCTAAAATGATTATCAGAAGATACATGTGGGAGTAAGGAAATGAGAATGCAAGGAACATTATTGTGTGCCATTTATAATGCTGATCAAGTTTGATATATCTGCGCCACAACAAATCATGAGAACAAATGACATGCTTTCCTTTAACAAAAGGTGCTACATCATGCAAACAACATTCTTTGCTGTCACTATGAGATATAGTCTGCTATCAAGTTAGCATATTCTAACATCCAATAATTCATCTCCGTCATTAAATTACTGTTTCTATTCCTGTAGCAAATGTTTGAATTGTGATCTTAATTTTTTTTATTGTTTGCTTCACATGAGATTCAGAATTTCATTCAAGCTCTTAGAGGCAGTGTTAGAACTGGGTTCTCTAGTTGGCAGAGTTATGCACCCTGTCCAAGTAGGGACTACAATCCAAGTCAGGGTAAGCTAGATACACATTAAAAGATAACCTGTGCTCACCCTCTAGTAGCTTGGCACATAGCAGTCAGCCTTATCTAGAGAGGCAATGTGTAAAGTAATTGTGCAACACACACAGTAACACAATAAAAGAATGCTCCACACAGGTTTAGAAAAATAGAGAATACTTTTATGAGAAAATGAAAGACTAAAACAACAAAAATCCAATAAGCAGAACTGGAGTTATGGATTTTTAAAGAATAAACCAGAAATAGTGCTTAGAAGTCAATAGCGCTAAAAGGTTACTTGAGGTTGCGCTAGACCAGGGTAAATCCAAGGTTCAGACCGACTGCTATGGAGGGCAGGCTGGCTACAAGGCTCATACAGGCCCCGTAGACAAAGTAACTTGGATGGAGCAAGCGTCAATGTCGAATGCTCGAAGTCGAAGAGGGATCGTGTTGTCGTCGATCCCGCGAATGAAGTCGAAGTGTCGGTACCGGTCCACACAGTTGATGAAGACGTTGTCGACGAACCCCTTTATGATGCAGACACTGCGTAGTTGTCAAGCCGCGCTATCCGTCGTGGTCGAACCGAGCAGTCCGTCGAGGTGATGTCATCGATCGGCTCATGTGTCGGTGTCAGAAGGGCAATGCTTTGATTCCGGCGCAAAGTCATTACTGCATCGATTTTGATGCAAAACAGCTGCAGAATCCCCTTCTGAGCCCCAGGACTGGATTGGAACTTCAGGCAATGGAGGACTCACAGAAGGCAGAGTCCAGCAGCAGAGTTGCAGGAAGTCTTTGATGGCCCTGAGTCTTCAGAACAGGGGTCAAGCCAGCAAACCCTTGGAGCCACTCTGGGTTCAAGTGAGATGGTTCCAGTCCTTGTCCTCAGCAGGGAAAAGATCAGCAGGCAGCAGGGCAGCTCAGCAAAGCAGAGAAGCAGTTCCTTTCGAACAGTCAGTCAAGCAGAGTGGCAATCTTTGCAGCACAGCAGTCTTTACTCCTGGCAGAGTTCTTCACATGTCCAATAGTGTACTGTTTTGGTAGGGTCAGAGGCCCAGTACTTATTGTCAGATTCAGATTGGTTAACAGCACACAGCCACTAACCTTCAGGAACAGATCCAGCAGGGGCGATATACGTTTCCCAATTCCCCCTGGCACTAACCCCAGGGAGTATATAACACCCTACCCTGCACGGAAGTATGCAGGGGAAAAGGGAAAGGGCTAACAAAAACAAAAGGCAGCAGTCCGCTACCCGAGGCCCTCTTCGGTCCTCTCCTCACACGAGAAATCCTTCTTTCTCGATATGCGATGAAGCACTAGGGCACCCTGTACACAAGAGAAAACACAGCTATTAATACTTCTTGACACCCCGCTCACTAACGTCAGTATGAATGGGAGCAGTGAATAACCCCCCGCCTCTAAGACACACTCACATGCATTGCATACTGGGAAGAGTCGAACCACAAACTGCAGTCACGGATTAAAGTAAACACCAAAGGAAGTAAACACCAAGGGTTGAACTTGTCTGCCAGAGTCCCGGAGGTTACTGGTAAGCCACAAGATCTCCAATAAAAAATGTATGGTGTTACAGCATCCTCTAATGACATCCAAGAAAGTAGCAAACAGCTACTTCAGGAAAAGACAAAATCAATAAGAGAAAGAAAGTCTGAGTGTGATGCTCACTCTCGTCCTGAGAGCGTGCGCTGGCCCAATTGGGTAAATTAATGTACCTTGATTTCACAAACAAGTTGTGAGCGAGGTTGTCCCAGCTCGTAAAAAACATAGGATGATATTCAGCTAGAGAGCGTTAGCTTCCACGCTCGAGGGACTACTCCAACACCACGGAGCGGAAGCGTGCACACAAGGCACAGCAGGGGGTTAGTTGGAAGCGGGTTTTCTTTGGCAACAAGCATTCAGGAACTGAATGCGCTGAATAGGTTCCAACTCCGCGGAGCCGCTGATGCCGGAATCCTTGGCAAAAACTGCAGCGAGCTCCGACTCAAAAGAGCATCTGCAATGGAATCCACAGGGAAGCGGTAAGCGAGCTCTGGATTCAGAGGAGCAGCTGCCACTTTCTAAAGGGCTGATGAGAGCTCCGACACCCCAGAGCGGCCTTGGCATAGGAGAAACGGAATCCACAGGAAACAGAGGAGGTTCTCAAACAATAAGTCATGATCCACCGGCTCGCACATTGATTGACAAGCACCGGCTTCGCTCAAGGGAGGGACTTATATAGGCAGTCAAAAACCCTGGAGAGACACAACAGCAGCACTAATGCCTTCTGGGATCTGTGGCTCTTCCCAGTTGCCACAAACAAAACGCAGTCACACAGTACTACCAGTCTCACTGCTTAGATGATGCTGCTGTTTACCCCCTATTTATCTGCTTTTACGGAGGATCATGACACTTATACCCAGTCGTGCCTTTGAAGTGGGGGTGCCTTCAAAGCAGGACGAAAGTAAGATTTAGAGGAACGTAGCCATTCAAAAGTGTGTCCTTTATGGATTTATCCAATGGGCTTGATACACCCAATTTGTTTAAATGGTTGTATGACATTTCAACGCATATTTTTACCATGAATGGGTTTACCATGCTGTCTTTATCACACATGCCTTTACCACACAAATGTCTTTACCACGCATCACTTTACCACACATTTACATCTGATAATATTTAAACTACCTTTACCACGCATATCTGTACTACTCACACCTTTACCGTGCATACCTTTACCAGACCATACATTTTAAATATTAAAATTAACTTATAAAAATTCCCCAAAAATAAACTTGTAACACACTACAATGATTGAAAACACTTTAAGTAACTAAGGGGCACATTACGATGGCGGGCGGAAGCACCACCGCCGTGCTGGCGGATGCAAAAAGCACCAGTTACCGCCGGCACGCAGCAGTCCACACGCCCGTCCAATTACGATGCGAAAAGTAGGCCAAACACCGCCGGCAAGCCAGCAACACCGTCCGCCATCAAAGTGCGCCCGTACACGTAGCGGCGCAGCCTAACTGACACACACCGTCCGACGAAACACGTCCCGCCCGGCGCATAAATTACGATGCCGCAAACAAACGGCTCCCACGGCCAAGAGATACCGTACGACAAACCGAAGCGGTAACACGGATGCCGAGCACGGACAACGAAGAAGCGGCTCCCCGAGCATGAATCCAGCACTGCAGGCCCTCCCCATGCTTCTGCTGATGCACCACCAAGGACGCAACGTACCGCGGAGACGCAGGTAGGCACACACACAACAAGTGCACGCAAACAGCGCACACAGTGCAAGGGCGGAAAAAGCGGACAACCCCCCACCAGCGCGTGTACACTACACATCCACCATTGCATCCACATATGACACACAGGCCAAATCGTAACATCGCGGAACACATGTGTACACACCACCTGGGACTAGGAACCAACCACCCCGTCACGGCCCCAAAGCGCCGATGACGCCGCCACACATGCGCACAACGCAGAGGCCAACCGCAGCGCCATGCATGCGTCGCACACAGACACAGGGACACAACCAAGCAGCACACACATCAGCCCCACCCCGAACGCACATGACACGTGACAGGCCTGCCACAGACATGTCCCCAACGCCCAATTCACGGACAACACCCAACGCCACACAACCGACGCACACATGTCAGTGAAGTCACGCAACAGCAGGACACACCCCAGTGTAACAAACATGGCGTAGCACACAGCGGCGGCAACACCAACTAGGAGAAGCAGGGCCCCTTCGGGAAGAGGAACGCCAGTACCACACTGAAACACCCATACCACCCTGCACATATGAACAAGACATATAAAACGGAACACCAAAGAGCCCGGGGACCGACAACAGGTGGCCCAAGAATAACATTCACACACAAGGCCCAAAGCAGAGCGGAAAGGCAGCCTGCCGCCCACACAAGGGAGAGCAGACAGCACTGAATGACCTTCCATTCCAACTCCGAAACCACAGCCCTACGACAGAAGCCGGTGAATACAGCCATTGTCCAAGAATAGACCAACACAGGCATGCCGAGGAGACCGACCACAGGGCAGATAGCGCATATCACAGAAGCACACAACGGACGGGGAAGAAAGAAGAAAACACTCCCCCATGTCGGCCACATGCAAGTTAATTGGAAGGAGTCACACATCACTGACCTTGAACTGTCTGAGAAGCATGTGGGAAGAGGGCCCGTGTCCTCCAAACAAGCAAACAGAACACAAGTCCTGTCTCCCTACGACTACACAGAGCTCACAGCAACCTCGGAGCGTGCACATTGCAGACTGCACACACAGCCGGAGCACGCCACTTCAACGAACCGCTGCGAAATGGCAACCGCAACACACCTACCCAACTACGCCGAACAGCTCAAGCTGTACAAAACCAACCTGTTCCATACATTGGGATGCGATCTCCTGTCCCTGCTGAACGTAAGTTACCGACTGACTTACCGCATCACATTGTTCAGCTGCGTCATGCCCGTCTTCTACTGTCGGAGGTGTCCCTACCAGCATCCCGTCGAGATATGCCTCTCCAACCCGGCATGTCTGAAGGCGGACCTGCTACCACTACTCCTCCCTCTGGACGCACACGACAGGGCCTGCTCTGCCTATGGGGGCATGGCGTATGTGGCCAACATCGCACCCGCACTGAAATGGGACCACTGTGCCTCCACACGACGGATCATCGAGAACAGCTACATCGAATGTCACCCAGAATGCCCCATCATGGTCCTCCAAGGGACAACTTACGAACAACACCTTGACAGCCACCATCCGCTACATTGGCTGGCAAACATGTACACCACCAATGACATGGAAGCCCTGCTGGACGGCATCGCATACCTGACAACCTGTCAATTCGTCGGACCACAACGCAGGTTCCCCGAGTGACCTATGATGTCCAACCCCGCACCCATGCTTAGCTTCCGCACGGACTGGCCAGTCACCACCACAACAGCCATACCAAACGACCGGCAACTGTAACCACACCATCAACGACATCGCCATGACATCGGATATGACCGGGACATGCACACTGTTCCCCATCACATCCAGGAACACCGCATGCATCGTGGGAGGCAGTGGCATGGGCTCTGTGTATCGCACCCACATGGACGGAACTGCACGAACAACCAGGACACGACATGGATCCAGCGCCCATGGACACACACACCGCTCAGTGGACATGAATAGGTCGCCTGGAGTCTGTGGGTGCTGCACCCCTCCCACCCCCGCCCCGGGAATCCCATACCAGGACCTTTGCATGGACGACAAGTGCATACAACAACAACACGACCCCAGTGACTGTGACATGTCCAGTAACCACCACAGTGCAACAACAAGTGGCACGCCGCTGCATGCACGCAAGCACATGCCCTGATGTCATCTCACATGCACGCGTGCATGAGGAACAACCGCAGCAAACCTGTCACATGGAACTGAGATGGACTGTGCCCATGATGCCAAGCGGTCTGGTAGGCTACATGTATACCATCTGTGTCAAAGTCCGCAGCTCCGCAGCTATACGTAAATGTACATTAGCACAGCCTTGGCCAAGCAGATGTCACTCTGAAGCCCACATCCCACATGTAACAGCCAATCACATGTAACCCCACACCCTATCCCATTTGCAATCATGCTCAGTATATCCTCAACATGTATTCCGCTGCCAGTAGTGTCCACTATACTGCATCACAGAGGACAGAAGACTCAATATAATGTTTGAAACCAAAACTGTCTCCGCTGACTCATTTCACAAGTACGAATGAGAGAGGATGAGAGTATGTGAAGTACACGGCAGTCGTGACATGACCATGTAGTCCACTGGTATTGGATGTCAACGCAAATGAGTAGCACTACTGTGGAAGACACACATGTGTCGTGTGAAGTCGTATGGACGCAGTGCTCAGGTGGGTGGGTGCGACGGGTAGATGCGCACATGCCAAGTTGGAGCACGCCGTGTTGGGAGGGGTCATGAACAGTACACCACCGCTTCCCTGGGCATCGTGAGAGGACACCTGTCGGGGGAGTGAACACGTGTGTGCACAGCAGCCGGGCACACGTACAAAGCGGTACCAGGCGCACCTCAGCCCACCCTCTGTGGACAAGCTGGATCCTGTTGTGCGCCCGCCATGCCCCTTGACAAGGCACACACAGCCCCAGTCGACCAGGTGTAACCCCAACATAGTCAATCCGCACAGGCGATACAGGGCACGGGATGGCAGTGGAGCATGGTGTGTGAGAGGTCTCCTCGCGCTCCTCCTGGTCATATCACGCAGGCAATAGAACCTCAACGTCTAGCATGGCACAAGTCAAATGGAAGTGTAGGGGGACGCACCACAGCACGAGCAGCACTGACGTCACGGGAGGTGGCTCGCACCATCCCATCCATTGCCCATCATACCAACCACGCCACATGCCATTGCGACTAAGTGCAAGCGCGTGCGCCACCACCCCGAGCCCTCCCCAGAGAGGCCAAAGAGTGAATGTGTGGGCCATCAGCCGCAGACGGACGCGGCCTGGCCGCAAGGGCAGCCACAGCCACTGGGTGTCGCAGGTGGCGGATCCGGAAGGCGAAGACTGTGATGCATAGTCCATGCAGGCCGGGTCTCCATTTGGGGCACCACGCAGGTGGACGGCGTCCCGCCACACATCATACCCTGAGACAGCCCACTCGTGCAACTGGACCCACACATACACTCCTTGCCCTCTCTGGTGCGAGCTTGGGGCTGCCTGTGCAGGCGCTAGCCTCGCAGGTGAGCATGCATATTGGGGGAGCGAGGGGAGGACATGAGGGCTGGGGCGAAGATGACTGTATCACTGTCAGTAAGTACAAGGGATGACCCAGATGTGGAAAGGAAGAGACGTGTCCCGTGTGTACTGCAACTAGTCGCCAATCCAACTACCCCCATGTCCGGAATGTAAGCCCGCACCTAGGCCCGCCCATCCGCCACATCGAACATACCACCAGCACGACAACCTTCCCATTCGAAACACTGACTGGGGGTGGCGACCAGTGTACAATCATGTGTAGCCTACCCACGCGTACATGTGGGCCCTCCATGATCCATGTCACCTGCGGCAAAGTCATGACATGCGCAATGAGGGAAGTGAGGAGAGCTGTCCGCCCCACGCGCAGAAGGTGCATCAGCTCCACAGACCCAGCAGCGAGTCCAGCAGGGGTCACATGTGCAGGGGTAGCTGTGCCTGGTGTGAAGGCACATGCATATAGACAGCACATCGACCAATGTGTAGTCTGCCCACATCTACAGTCCATCATCATGCGGACATAGGAATTGAACACAGGGCAACACATCTTCAGTTGGTGCACCCACCGTGACCAACAATGCGCAATCATCGACGTACCCGCCCTGTGCATGGCCCCCACCCAACGGAGGCACATCCAGTGCCACCATCCCACACACACAAGCCTTCCACGGAACATGCTGTGTCCAATGCTCAGTACAGAGTCAGCGCCCATCTGGTGGATCCTGAACAGGAGACACATGCACACACATGCCAGCTCCCACTATGTACGTCTGCCACCTGGCACGTGCAATGTAACCTCTCACCTGTGACGTGTGACTGCAAGCACACAGCCGTCTTGGCATGGGGCTGTCAATGTGGACACCTGTCAATGTTTCGGGAGGTGTGATCCGTACAGTGCTGTACATAGGGTGCAGTGCTGACACCTACTACTGTCTCATATCCCCTCGTGCCACAGGTCCCACTTGTTTTGGCCGCTCAGCCTGTGCCCACATCGTCGTCGTCGTGTGCCATACTCATCCAGCCGCGGAAGCAGTTCCATGCTCAGCAGACATTCATGTTGCTGTGGCGTTGCCGCTTGACGGATATGCAGTCAGTCCCCATCAGCACGCCCCGCAAGTCATTGGGGCCTAGATCCCCATGTGCATGCACATGGCAGTGGTTTGTATCACTAGCCATTGCCATTGTTGGGAGACCTGTGTAAGTGTATTGTGGCCGTGCCGTCCCAGCTTGACAGCTGGGCTGTGGCTCATGTGCTTGCTCAGTCATGTCAGTGATGTGTATGCGAAATTGCTATGTGTCGTGTTGCTTTGACATGTGTCCTCTGCCATTGTCCCTAGGCGGAGACCGAACATTGACCGCCCATACCAATTGCTGGCGGACATGGACGATACAGAGGTTATTAGGAAGTTTCGGCTGGACAGGCCAACCCTGCATCGACTGTGTGCCATGTTAGAACCCCATCTCCGTCCCCGCAGGGTGTATCCGACTGCTGTCACCCCCACGGCTAAGGTGATGGCCGCCATGCATTTCTTCGCCACTGGGTCATTCCAGCACACAGTGGGCATTGGAGGAGGGATGTCCCAGCCCATGTTCAGCAAGGTGCTGAGGGATGTACTGGCAGCCATGATGCTGTGCCGAAACAGGTACATCCGCTTCCCCAGGGCTCGTGAATTGGCGGCAGTGAAGGGTGCATTCTATGCCCTTGGCAGAATCCCACACGTCGTTGGAGCCATTGACTGCACACATGTCGGCCTTGTTCCACCACAGGCCACTGAGCACCTGTACCGCAACAGGAAGCACACGCACTCCCTGAATGTGCAAGTGGTGTGCCTTGCGGACATGGTGATCACCCACGTGTGTGCAAAGTTCCCAGGCTCGGCCCATGACGCACACATAATGCGCAACAGCATCTTGCCACGACTGATGTCCAATATGCAACAGGATCGTGCCTGTATTGTCGGTGAGTATGTGGAGTGGTGTAGCGTGCTGGTTGTGCGATGCTGTCCCCTGTCCAGTTGGAATTGCAACGGTTCTCTGTGTCCCTCACACCCAGGTGACTCTGCGTACCCGAATGGGGCATGGCTGCTCAGTCCATTGAGGAATCCTCGCACCCCAGCAGACGATCGCTACAATGAGGCACATGGGAGGACCAGACGTGTGGTCGAGCGTACCTTTGGTCTCCTCAAGTCCAGGTTCAGGTGCCTGGACCGCACCGGGGGTGCGCTGGCGTACTCCCCACAGAAGGTGTGCCAGATAGTGGTGGCGTGCTGCATGCTGCACAATCTGGCCATTCGGAAGCAGATCCCCCTCATCGTGGATGACGGAGATCAATCAGGGCCCCAGCCCGCAGACCAGGACAGCTCGAGTGAGGAGGACAGCGGAGAGGAGGAAGCTGGTAATGTGCGGCAGCAGCTCATCGCCCGCTACTTCACTTGACGGTGAGTGTCCATGTACGACGGCTGATGTGGCTGTATCTGTGCAGGTGTGTGTGTGCTGTGTCAGGGTGGCCGTTTGTTCACTGCGTGCTGTGTGTCAACGCTCCATGGCCAGGGTAGTATGCCACTGTTGGTGGCTGTGGCATTGTGCCCTATTGCTCTGTGCGATGTGTGTACATTGCTTGTAGTTGTTGACATGTACTGTGTGATGGGTGTGTGACACACTCATTGAATGTGCTCCTGTTCTGTCTCCCACCCCTAGGTCCCTACAGGCCCTCCGGATTCAATTGCCATGCCACGCATCAGGTGCCTTTCCGCCCAAGGTGGCCGTTGTATTCCGTACAAATAAAACACAGGGCACAAACAGCAGTTAGTGAAAAAGGTGCATTTATTACAAACTGTGACATGTGATTGTGTGTAAGGTGATGACAAAAGTGGTGCGTGCAGTGACAATGAGCTGTCGGTCATGGCTGCGTGATGATCAGGGTGTACCCACTGGTTCTATGTCCATAGTCCAACACACACATGCCATCCAGATGGCTGTGTGGAGTGGGATCGTAGTCCAAGTCAATGCAGTGGCTGGTCAAGGAAGGCTGGCGGAAGGCTGGCTGGCTGCCTCACTTGCGTTTGGAGCGTGCGAAGTCCTCCCGGGAGATCTGTTTCCACTTCGGACGGCCCCTTCCACGTTTGCGAGGGGGGGTGCCTGCTTGCGACATGCTGGTGGTTGAGGTGTGCTCACTGGCTGTGGACGCAGGGGAACTGGACACTGCTGCTCCACCCTGCGCCCCAGCAGGTGGTGGCGGAGGGGGAGCTGCTGTCTCTGGCTGTGACCTCACCGCCACCACCAGCTGTCCCATGAGGTCCACGATTTGGCCCATACGGGCGTCCATGGACCTCAGCACCCCCAGCACCTCACGCGTGTCTGAAGCAGACCGGACCCATTGTCCTTGGGCCTCTTCATAGGCCCCAAGGACTCTGGCCATTTGAGGCAGGGCATGGCTCCCAGGGAGGCTGGCGTTTCCCTGACCCTGCTCCTCCTACCAGTCCTGCTGCCACCGGCCTGCCCACTAGCCACATTGCTCACCACGGTCCTCGCTGTGGCTCCCAGGGTGGATCCAGTCGGCCGGGCCACCACCTGCGCTGGGGCTGGTGCCAGCGAAGACGTGGTGGTGGTGGCGGCGGTGGTGGTCGGTGCGGCGATGGTGGCGGTTGCGGCAGTGGTAGTGGCCACAATGACTGTGGGTGTGGCCGCAACGACAGTGGCAGCAGGGGGCTGGGAATGTTCAGCAGCCCTGGATGATGGGTTGGTGGGTAGGAGGGGTCCTGGGGAGCGGCTGGGCCCTGCCACACCAGATGGGCCTGCTTGGTGGTCCGTGTCCGAAGAGGAGGACAGATCCTCCAGATCCGTGTGTCCTCGTTGGGGGCTTGTAGGCTGGCTGTGCTGGCTGCTGGCTCCATCCCCAGCATCCAGCAGTTCGTCACCTGTGGAGAGAATGAGATTTGTTATTGTGTTGCACCTGGCGAAGTATGTATTTGTCGTCTGACATTAACAGTTCGTGCAATCTCGTACATGGGTTTCCCGGAGGCGTGTGTGTGGCTGTAGCATCTGTAGTTGTGTGTGCTTGGCAATGGGACTGTGTGCTGTGCACATGTGGCATGGGACGGATTGGCCATGCCGATGGGTGTGTTGCTGTGCCCCTACTTATTGTGACTCTGGTGTATGCGGGCTCCTGGCCCATCCTGGGTCTGGTTTGTACTTTGCTTTTGGTGTTCAGATGGGACGCTTAGGAACGCATATGGCAACATGGGGGCCATGCCCCAGATTCGCATTTGGGAGGGAATATGCTTTTGGGGTTCAAATGGAACGCTTAGGAACGCATATGGCAACATGGGGGCCATGCCCCAGATTCGCATTTGGGAGGGGATATGCTTTTGGGGTTCAAATGGAACGCTTAGGAACGCATATGGCAACATGGGGGCCATGCCCCAGATTCGCATTTGGGAGGGGATATGCTTTTGGGGTTCAAATGGAACGCTTAGGAACGCATATGGCAACATGGGGGCCATGCCCCAGATTCGCATTTGGGAGGGGATATGCTTTTGGGGTTCAAATGGAACGCTTAGGAACGCATATGGCAACATGGGGGCCATGCCCCAGATTCGCATTTGGGAGGGAATATGCTTTTGGGGTTCAAATGGAACGCTTAGGAACGCATATGGCAACATGGGGGCCATGCCCCAGATTCACATTTGGGAGGGATATGCTTTTGGGGTTCAAATGGAACGCTTAGGAACGCATATGGCAACATGGGGGCCATGCCCCAGATTCGCATTTGGGAGGGGATATGCTTTTGGGGTACATGCTGTGAGCCATGGGTGCCGAACGTGACATGTGTTGTGGCAGCATGACAGTGCATGGTTTGAGGTGTGTGCATGCTTGACATGGCCTGCATATTTGCTGTCTGTTGTGATTACTGGACATGGCATTGGACGCATCGTTATGAGTGAGTGATGGTTGTGTGCCAGCCAACGTATTGCAGTTGTCCCATCTCCTTGGTGTGCGTGCTGCCCTGTGCCATGTGCATCACTGCAGTGCTCAGGGGGGTGTGGCCCATGTTGTGTGTTGTTGCTCACAGTGTGTCGTGCGCTTCATTGACTTCTGGCACATGGTTGGTCATGGGCATGTATCTTAGCGTGACTGCTGTATGTGTGGCAGCTGTGCGGATGACATGCCTTTCATGAGACTGGGGCTGACGGATGGGATGGATGGTATGTTGTATGTGCATGGTGTGTCTGTGAGTTTGATGGGTTCAGTGGTGTTCGTGTGCATTTATGTTGTTCCGCTCTGTTGCGTCTAGTGTTGTTTGTCTTACATAGGCGTAGTTGTGGGGTGTGTGGTTGACAGGCAGTAGGGGCTACATGGACAGGACTTCAATGGTGTTTCGGTTGTGTGTGATGAGTTGCACAGTGGCTGCCGTGTGGGACTATATTCAGTGTGGCTTGTGCATGCAGACGTGGCTCCTTGGGTGTTGCTATGTCTGTGATGGGTCATGTGGGGTGTGAGTCTGTTGTTCATGTCCGTGTGCACATTGTTCACTTGTTCGTGACGGTGGGCGGTGCTGCGTGTTCGTCTGCTACGTGACATGTCCCATGTGTTGGTCGTGTTATGGTCCTCATGCCTCCAGTAATCCAGCCCTGTCCAGTTTCCCACCTGCAAGTTGTTCGTGCGTGCACTGTACTGGATGCCACATGGCTCTAAGCGGGGGTGCTCCATGTTGCAGGTCTGTGGGGGTGGGGGGGTGTTGTGGGTCGTGGGGGTGGCTGGACACCCACTGACACCGATTGCTGTGGACCGTGATGTCTGCCTTTCGGCTGTTGTTGTGCACTGCGGTGGCTGACACGTGGCTGTGGGGTGTGGGGGATGCTCCTCCTTGCTGTGCTGTGGGACTGGGGCCTGGTGTGTGTTGTACTTGGGCTGTCCACCCTCCCACCCACTGCACTTTGTGTTCCTGCCACTTACCTGTTACTTGTCGGTTAGTGCAGCTGTGGCGGACACATGGGTGTGGTGGGTGCTCGTTGTGGCGCTTCTGGCATATTTGGGGACCTGTTGGTGGTTACGTGGCTGGCTGAGTGTACACATGTCCCCACGCATCTTACAGTTGTTCGGTTTGGGCTGTGTGTGGTGGTGTCTGTTGCATGTGTGTGTGATGTGTTGTGTATTGTGTGCTGGACATGGGGGTGTTTGTCCCTGGGAGCTGTGGCATGGTAGTTGCGCATGTGAGTACATAGCGGTGTGCTGGTATACATTACCAGCCTCCACTCCCCCTGCTAATCCGGCGAGGATCTCCGGATGTATTACGACTCGCACCTTCTCCTCCCACGCTTTGAAGGTCTTAAAGAGCGCGGGATTCCCTCCGCTAGTGACGGCAGCCAGCTCTCTGTTTTTGCCCTCCTTCTTCTTGACCAGGCTCTTTACGTCATTCCAACGTTTGTTTATTTCACCTCTGTTCCTGGGCAGGGTCCCGACTGCATTGACCTGGTCTACGATCCGGTTCCACATTCTGTTTCTGGTGGCTAGTGGTGTGTGCTGGACCATGTTCCCATAGATTTGTGGGTACACCTTGATGATCTCGTCGACCATGACCGTCAGCTCAATGGGCGTGTACTTGGGCATTCTTTGTGGTGCCATGGTGTTTGTGGTGCTGGTGCGGTGTGTGTTGTGTAATGTGCAGGGGGTTTGTGGTGCCGGTGTTTGGTGGTGGTGGTGGTGGTTGTGATGTGTGCGTTTCTGTGGTGTGCTGCTGTCCTTGCTGTGTCACTGTGTCCTCTCCTCTCCTCTCTGGTTTGCAATGTAGCAAGGGGTTGTGGTCTGTGGGAGTGCTGCTTTTGTACTCACCTATGTGGGTGTGTCCTCATGGTCTGTTGTTTTCAGGTGTGTTGTGTCTGGGGTTCTGGCCTTTGTATTTTTTGTTTGTCCGGGGGGTGTTTTCGGGATGTGTACTGTGCTTGTGTATTTGTGCGTGCCTTGCTGTGTGGACTTGTTGGCCATGTTGTGTGCTATTGGTTTTGTGTGCGGATGGTTTCTGTGCAGGTACGTTGGCGCCATGGCTTCTGCCGTGTCGATTCTCATCGGCGTTGTTTGCGCTGGCGGGCGGTATATTTGTGGTTTTTCCGCGCTCATGTCGGTGCGATCGTAATTTCACGTGCGGTGTGTCGGCCGTGAGGGCGGGCAGTTTTGTGTTGTCGTGCGTGTTTCCGTCCGTGGCGGGCGGTTTGACTCCGACTCGGACGTTGGCGGGCGGTATTTTGTGTGATTTTTCCGCCGATGGCGTTTTTCGGTTTGTGTAATCGTAATGGCGTGGTCGGTGTTCAGGCGGTGTGTGCGGGCGGATTTTTGCCGCTTCCATGCCTGGCGGATTTATTTACGCCGGGTATCGTAATGGGCCCCTAAGATGGCAGATGCACATGCTACGAGCAAAAAATACATTCTTTGAAAATATAAGTTCAGTCATAATATTCTTCACATTAAAACAAAGATTACATAAGTCATTTAATAATGGCAAACCCTTTGGAAACACATAAACATCCCAATTACCATTTTTTTGTGCTCCGAGGTATACTGCCCTGTGAGGTGACCACACGCACTGCTGACAGGAGGAGACTCGGATACAGAGAGTGCTGAACATAGTGCAGCCTACTTTTCAAAGTGAGTTAGACTCTATTTGAAATATTAGCTACTGCCAATTAAATATATACATAATATTTGTTTTTACTCCCACAGAACCCACGTGAGTAGAAGTTTGTATTTATCACTGCTGACCGACAGTTACTTCTTTACACATAAAAAAAATCTGCATAAGAAGGTTAAATGAAAATTAAAGTATTTGTTTAAACAAAAAAACATTTTTTCATTTTCGATTCAGAGCCAACTTTGGGAAGATGCTGAAGAGCGAAGGG
The DNA here is from genome assembly GCA_963921515.1 of Calotriton arnoldi. NCBI lineage: Eukaryota > Metazoa > Chordata > Amphibia > Caudata > Salamandridae > Calotriton > Calotriton arnoldi. The sequence goes on from CAWUFW010000357.1 coordinate 3,137,986, forward strand.
GAAGATTTACTATTCTCAACTCGAGAAGATGCTGGACAATGAAGGGGGCAGAATTAGTAATCTAGCTCCAGGTAGGGCCAACTTGGGGAAGGTGCTGGACACTGAAAGGGGGCAGATTTACTCTTCCTAACACCAGTCAGGGCCAACTTGGGGAAGGTGCTGTATACTGAAGGGTGGCAGATTTACTATTCGTATTAGACTTGGCATCTTTTGGCGTGTTTCCCCTGTCTTTTTGCTTTCTGACCTCCCGGTTTTGACTCTGTTTTTGCTGGCTTAGTGTCTCTGCGCACTTTCTCACTGCTGTTCAGTGTTAAAGTGCAAGTGCTCCTGTTGTAAATTATGTTATGGATTGGTGTTTCCATGATTGGCATATTTGATTTACCTGTGAGGCCCTAGTAAAGTGCACTGAGAGTGCCAAGGCTGGTAAATCAAATGCTACTAGTGGGCTTGCAGCACTGGTTGTGCCACCCACAGAAGTAGCCCTGAAAAGGTAACTCAGACCTGCCACCGCAGGGTCTGTGCGCAGTTTGTAACTGCCATGTCGACCTGACAAGTGCACCCACTTGCCAGGCCCCAACCTTCCCTATTTCTACATGTCAATCACCCCTAAGGATGCCCAAGTACCCCTGTGGGTAGGGTGCTGTGTATGTTAGAGGTAGGACATGTACTAATGTGTGTGACGGTGGACAGTCAAAATATCGATTTTTAAATATCGAAGCACAGTTATATCGAGTTTTAAATATCGTAGGGACAAAATATCGAAGTCAAGAATATCAACAACCAGAATATCGAAGTTAAGGTAGGAAATATCGATGTTGCAAATATCGATGTTAGTAATATCGATAGTTAAATTATCGATGTTAATAATATCGATATTTATATGAGTGTTATGTATTTTAGTATGTATTTAATATGTATGTGTTCTATATTTTTTAAGTATTGTACTGTTTTTTTAAATATATGCATACATTCTTTAGAAATTAGGAATTTTTAAAAAAGTAAATTTTGCGTTTTAGTACCGTAGCGGGTTGTGGGTTTATAGGGGAATAGGGTGGGAAGTATTTTAATTATAGTAAATTAAATAATAATTTTTAGGAATTATTAATTTATTTTAATTAAATTTTGTGTTTTATTTCTGTAGCAGGTTGGGGGTTTATAGGGGAATAGGGTGGGAAGTAATTTAATTTTAATTAAGTAATTATTAATTTTTAATTATTGTTATTGATAATTAATTTATTTCTAATTAATTATTAATTGGTAATTAATTATTATTAATTGATAATTATTTTATTTGTATTAATTTATTATTGGAATGGGTTGTGTGTTTTTAGGGGAATAGGGTGGTAAGTAAATTATTTGTAATTAAGTAATTAATTAAGAAAAATCGAGTATTGATAATTAATTTTTTTGTTAATTAATTTTCAAGTGGTTATTAATTTCTATTAAATATTATTTATTGGTATTGATATTTTTGTTAATTAATTATTAATTGGTTATTAATTTTTATTAAATATGATTTATTGATATTGATACTTACTTTTTTTGTTAATTAATTATTAATTGGTTCTTAATTTGTATTAAATATTATTTATTGGTATTGGTAATTATTTTTTTGTTAATTAATTAGTAATTGGTTATTAATTTTTATTACATATTATTTATTGTTATTGGCATTTTTTATTTAATTATTAATTGCAAATTGATTAATTGAAAATTAATTTAATTGTGTGAAATTGTATGTTGAGTGTGTTGTGTGTTTATTGGGGAATAGGATGGGAAGTATTTAAGATTATTAAAGTAGTTATTATTTTTGATATATTTGTAGTTTTTTTCTTCTAAATGTATTAATAAATCATTATTTAATTACAATATTTATTTCATTTATATGTATGTTATTTTTAACATCTACGTTGTCCAACGCTTTCCCTACTGTTGCACTCACTGGAGTGGGAATAGTAATTTTTACCCCTACGCTATCCAGCGCTTTCCCTACTGTTGCACTCACTGGAGTGGGAATAGTAATTTTTACCCCTACGCTATCCAGCGCTTTCCCTACTGTTGCACTCTCTGGAGTGGTAATAGTAATTTTTACCCCTACGCTATCCAGCGCTTTCCCTACTGTTGCACTCACTGGAGTGGGAATAGTCATTTTTACCCCTACGCTATCCAGCGCTTTCCCTACTGTTGCACTCTCTGGAGTGGGAATAGTAATTTTTACCCCTACGCTATCCAACGCTTTCCCTACCGTTGCACTCACTGGAGTGGGAATAGTAATTTTTCCCCGCTACGCTATCCAACGCTTTCCCTACTGTTGTACTCTCTGGAGTGGGAATAGTAATTTTTACCCCTACGCTATCCAACGCTTTCTCTACTGTTGCACTATGTGGAGTAAGTATATATATTAATTTATATGTATATGTTTAATTTATTTTAACATTTAATGTATTAGTTATTATTTTTAAATATCCTTTAATATTTTTAACTATATTTCTTTTAATTCTATGTATTATTTACTTAATTTTACATTATTATTAAAACATTTTAAAAAACGATATTTTTAACTTCGATATTTTTGACAATTATATATTTTTTCCGATATTTTTGTACTTACCTTTATGTAGATTGGACTTCGATATTTTTGACTTCTATATTTCTGTGTCGATATTTTTGTAGGTCGATTTTCTGTCCGTCGATATTCTGTCATACATTCGTGTGTGACATGTCCTGGTGGTGAATTACAGTGTATTTCGTTTTTCACCATTGCAAGGCTGCCTATTCCCATAGGACAGAATAGGGAGTTTGTTTATACCATTCTATAAACATAACTACCCCTGGGAACAAGGTAGAAAAATAAAGTTTAGTATATCTGGACTCAGAATGTTAAAATGCATCTTTTAGTGAAGATGATTTTTACATTATGGGGCCGATTCCGATTCGGGCCGGAAATCTCTCCGACCGAGCCGGACCCGGAGAGAATTCCGACCGAATCGGACTCTGGCAGTCCGACCGAACGAGTACGATGCGCACGCATGCACCCGGACTCGATTCGGTCGGACTCCCATTGAAGTCAATGGGAGCCGGTCGTACAACGCGTACGCGGGCTCCCATTGACTGAATGGATGCGAGGCGAACAAGGGCGCCCCCTACAGCGGGTACGCGTCGAAGCGCATCGTGCCGTACAAGCACAGGTAGGGGGGACCCATGGGTCCCCCCTGTGTGCGACTCGCGCGGCTATGCGTACAGGGGGGTCCGACGCGGACCCCCAAAATCCGGCTCCGACAGCTCTTTCGAGCCGGACGGCGCGAGTCGGTCAGACTGCTCGTGGTGCGCATCGTACTTACCCGGGCGGGGAACATCTCCATTGCGCGGTGCGAGTTGTATCCGTGCGAGTCGGTCGGAGCGTGTTGTAGCCGCGTTCGAGTGGGTCGGCGATTTCACGGGCGCTTGCATCGTACTCGCTCGGCCGGACCCGCGTACGATTCGGTCGGGAAACAGGGCTCCGAATCGGATCCGGTAATGCCGAATCTGATTCGGAGCCCTACCGGCCGAGATCGGAATCGGCCCCTATGTGTTTGAAAATACCACTTTTAGAAAGTAGGTATTTTCTTGCTTAGCCATCCTGTGTACCTCTGCTGGGGTTGTGGATTGAGTATCTGGCTTTGGGATGACAGGGGTTGGAGAGGGACAGTGGCTCTAGAGAGCCTGATGGGTCAGGGCTGGGCTGAATAGACCTGGGTTGCATTTAGAGTAGTGGGAGGAGATTTCCTTGCACCTGAATGAGCCTGGTCTGCCTTGCACAATGCGTCTCCACCCCCTGCCAGGAAGCTGCACCAGTGAGAACGGAACTGGTTTGGGCTGGGTATAGACACTCTCTGCCTTCAGAGAACAAAGGACTTGGTGGTATAAATATTGGGGCCCAGACCCCAGAATTTTAGAACTCTTTAGGACCAAGAAGACTGCCAAGAAGGAGAGCTGGAGAAGCTGTGAGGAGGAACTACCACTTTGCTGTGTGCTTTGCTGTGTTGGCCTGCAGTGGCTGCTTCTGTCTTGGGCAGGGAAAGGACTGGACTTGAACTTTCTGCAATCTCTTTTTGTGAGTTTCTCCAAGGGCTTGAGGTAGAGCTTGCCCCTTGTTCAAGAAGTCTCAGGAACAGCAAAGACTTCAAGAAAAAGCAACCCCATGCCGTCTATGACGCAGCTGCCGACTCCGTGTCCTGAAGGTACCGCAGAGGGCACTGCCACAACGCCGCACCACCACCCTGGTCTCACCGATGATGCCTTCTGACGCCGCCACTGCTGGCACTGCGACCTGTGGGCACCGCACCGCCTTGCTTCACATCGTCGCCCTGGTATACCCGACTACGCTGCTTCACTCCAACATCTATGCCGCTGCTTGCACCGTGGTTCGATGGCACCGCTCGTAAGTTACACAATGCACCGTCCACATCCTGCACCGCAGCCTTGGCCTACCAACGTCGGCACCATCGACTCCAGTTCGTCAGCCGACGAAAGCACTTCAGCAACGACGCCGCCGCTGCTTGCACCGTGACCTGCCAGCACCGCAACGAGCACCGCTGCACTTCGCACCGCAGCACACTACGCAGCCGACGCCAGCGCTCCTGACTTCAACCGCGAGGAGTTCGATCTGCAACGCGTGTGACTTCCAGGGCCCGATGACTCCTGCACCGACCTCCGGAACTGACGCCTGCAGACGCCGTGCTTTCGGAGCTCAACGAGAGGTCACAGATGCCCTGCATTTCTAAAGATACTGTTTTGCGGGTCTTCCTGACACAGCAGCTGGCCCGCGATGCCGCGGACAGCCAGAACTGTTTAGAATTTGTTGTTCACGACGCCGTGATAGCCCCAGATGGAGCTATCGACTTCAAGGAACTTTATTTCAAGTTTATTTTGATAACTGAAGATTTCTAAGTACTGTATTGTGGATTTTTATCGTTTTTGTTCTTGTTTTAAGTTTATAAAAATATTGGATATTTTTCTAAACTGGTGTTGTGTCCTTTTGTAGTGCTTATACTGTGTTACTGTTGGCTATTGTCAAATTCTTTACACACTGCCTCTAAGATAAGCCTGACTGCTCGTGCCAAGCTACCAAGGGTGTGAGCAGGGGTTATTTTAGGAGTGTAACTCCCTTATCCTGACTAGAAGGCAAGGTCCCTACTTGGACATAGGTGCAAACCCTTGCTAACTAGAGACTCCCATTTCTAACATTGGTTGTCAGCGGTGAGGATAGGACTTGCATTTGCACTTGACTTACAGTGATTGGTGTGCACTACTACCATATCACAGACCATTACGTACCACATACTGTTTTATTGGTCTATTTTTGCCTTTCCATCGGTCTTGAACTTGAACTTTCCACTACAACATGCCTGAATCAATTGCATCCTCTGCTGCTTCCTTGGAAGTGGCCTTTGAGGGGGAGAGGTTAGAAACCTACAATGTGAAGGATTGAAGGCGATCTGCAAAAACCTCAAAGTCCAAATCAGGGGCCTCACCAGAAAAGAGGAGCTACAAAAGGCGCTGAGGGCCTGGGTAGCAGCCAGACATGCTAGTGAGCTGTCTGGGGATCTTGTTATGGAGGCAGCTGAGCCAATGCCAAGGATGGATGCGCTTTTGGGAGGGGGGACACCCTCTAAACCAGGCAGCAGTGGCTTGTCCCCAGAGGAGCTGGAGGACAGGCGGGAAGCAAGGAGAGTTGCTATGGAACTGGAGAAGCTTAAGTTAGCCATGGAGGAGATAAGGATGATGCTAGACCATGAGATCACGATAAAGGAGCTGGATCAGAGGAGTAGAACCAGCTCAGATGGTGGCAGCAATTCAACAGGGCAGGCAGACGGAATTGTGCACATCCCCAAGAATGTAGGCAAGGAATTCAAGAAGGGGGATGACATACAAAGGTGGTTTCAGGGGTATGAGGCGTCTATACACATGAATGGGGTATCTGAAAGGAATTGGGGGTAGGGTTCTGGCCTCTCTTTCCAGAAGAAGCTAGGGATACTCTGATAGCTTTGGGTAAGGGGCAGAACCTCATCTATGCTGATATGAAAGACGCTCTCCTCACCAGGTATAGTCTCACTCCTGAGAAGTATAGGGATCAGTTTAGATCCAGCCAGAAAACTGATGCCAACACTTGGGGGCCGATTCCGATCTCGGCCGGTAGTGCTCCGAATCGGATTCGGTTTTACCGGATCCGATCCGGAGCCCTATTTTCCGACCGAGTCGTACGCGCGTCCGGGCGAGCGAGTACGATGCGTATTCGCCGACCGACTCGTCCGGGCGACCCGACCGCTCCGACCGACTGGTTCCCGGATCGTACTGCTCCGACCGACTCGCTCGGACCCGATTCGCACCGCGCAATGGAGACGTTTTCCGGCCGGGTAAGTACGATGCGCACCTCGACCGCTCCGACCGACTCGCGCCGTCCGACTCGAACTCGCTGTCGGAGCCGTACTTTGGGGGTCCGTGTAGGACCCCCATGTACTGCGGCTACCCGTGCGAGGCGCACACAGGGGGACCCATGGGTCCCCCTACCTGTGCGTGTACGCCGCGGGCGCTTCGCGGCGTACTCGCTGTAGGGCGCCCTTGTCCGCCTCGCACCCATTGAGGCAATGGGAGCCCGCGTACGCGTTGTACGACCGGCTCCCATTGAGTTCAATGGGAGTCCGACCGACTCGTGTCCGGTGGCATACGAATGCATCGGACTCGTTCGGTCGGACTGCACGGGTCCGATTCGGTCGGAAATCTCTCCGAGGCCGGCTCGGTCGGAGAAATTACCGACACGAATCGGAATCGGCCCCTTGGTTGGAATGTGTAGATTCCTTCTGCAGGTCTCTGGATGGCTGGGTGAAGGTCAGTAATGTAACAGATTTTCAGGGGCTCTACAATTTGATTGCATGGGAGCACTTGTCTAGTCTATGTTTTGCAGAGCTGTGCCAGCACTTGGTTGATAGTAAGCTGACTGACCCCAGGAAACTTGCTATGGAGGCGGACAGCTGGGTGAGTACCAGGGTCCACAAGAAAGCGTTTGGGGGAGACTCAGCCAAAGGTGGGCAGGGTCCCCAGCAGAAAAGTGGGGGGGGGACAAGGGTAAAGCACAGGAGTTCTATAAAGGGCCTCAAACTAACACCCAGGGTAAAGGTTCCCATCCCCCAGGAGATAAGAAACAAGGGGTCTCTTCAGGAAAGCCTGCTGAGACCGGCCCCTGCAAGAGTTTTTCATGTGACCAGGTGGGTCACTTGAAGGGGGACCCCAAGTGTCCCAAGAGGGCACAGCCACCCGCCGGTGGGCAGACCAAGGTGTTGGCTAGTGTAGCGTTTGGGGAGGAGGGGTGCCCACATGAGGGTGGGGATCCCGCAGAAATGACCCTCGTCTCACTAGGGGACAGTGAGATGGTCCCAGGAAACCAGGTGCCACCTAACACAAAGAAATACAGTACCTGGGTGACCATCAATGGGAAAAGGATAGAGGCTCTCAGAGATACTGGAGCCAGTGTGACTTCAGTCCGGTGTCACCTGGTCTCTGAGGAGCAAGTAGTCCCCGGGGTATTCCACCAAGTAGCTGCTGTAGACAACTCAAAGCGCCAGTGTATGGTGTCGCAGATTCCCTTTGAGTGAGGGGGGGGTCTCAGGTCCCTTGAGGGTGGTTGTGAGCCCTACCATGCCTGTACATTGTCTGCTAGGTAACGACCTGGAGCAGTCCTTGTGGAAGGATGTTGAGCTCAGGTCTCACTTGGAGATGCTTGGGTTGCCAGAGAGGGCATGCGTGTCCACTCGGTCAATGGCAGCCAGGAAGGGTGATCAGAAGGACCTGGAGCCTGAAACAGTAGCCCAGGTCCGTGCCAAGAGAAAGGGCATGGGTGCGGGAAACCGGCCCCTGAAGTTCCCACAGACCAGGAGGAAGCTGACCTTGAGGGGGACGCCCCGGTACCTACAGGGGAGCAGGTAGCTGAACTGGGGGACATCTCCGAGCTGACCCATTGGCAGCAAGAAGGTGGTCCCACCAGAGAAGACTTCTGCAGGGAGCAGAGGGAGTGCCCTTCTCTGGAGGGTCTGCGGCGGCAGGCTGCAGACCAGGAAGCTGGTGATCAGACTGGATCACATTGGATCCACTGGGAGAATGGTCTCCTGTACAGTGAGCCCAAGGTCGCTGAGCCTGGGTCAGCCATTCTGCTGGTGGTATCCCAGCGCTTCAGGACCTTCCTACTCGGTCTGGCTCACGACGTGCCTTTGGCAGGACATTTGGGGTGGGACAAGACCTTTGACAGGCTTGTCACCCACTTCTTCTGGCCCCAAATGCGAAGGCAGTCAGATGGACACTTCAGGTCTTGCCAAACTTGCCAGGCAAGTGGTAAGAGTGGGAGGAAGGTCAAAGCTCCTCTCCAACCTTTTCCAGTTGTTGGAACCTCTTTTGAAAGGGTAGGGATGGACATTGTGGGGCCACTGGATCCCAATACAGCCATGGACAACAGGTACATCCTGGTCTTGGTGGACCATGCCACCCGGTACCCGGAGGCAATCCCTCTCAGGACAACGACGGCGCCAGTGGTGGGCCAGGCGTTAATGGGGATCTTTTCCCACGTGGGCTTCCCCAGAGAGGTGGTTTCTGACTGTGGGACCAATTTCTTATCGAAGTATATAACATTCCTGTGCAAGGAGTGTGGTGTGACCTACAAGTTCACCACTCCTTACCACCCACAAGGTAACGGTTTGGTGGAGAGATTCAACCAAACCTTGAAGGGCATGATTAAGGGTCTAACAGAAGCCATGAGGCATAAGTGGGACGTCCTCTTGCCATGCCTTCTCTTTGCATACAGGGAGGTGCCTCAGAAGTCTCTTGGGTTCAGTCCCTTTGAGCTCCTGTATGGTCACCCTGTGAGAGGACCTCTGAGTTTGGTGAAGGAAGGCTGGGAGGCAGCTCCCAGTAAAACTCCCCAGGATGTGTTTAGTTACATGCTGGCCTACAGAAACCAAACTGCCCGCTTCAGGAAACTCGCTCAGGCGAACCTGGAAGCAAGCCAGGAAGAAATGAAAAAGTGGTATGACCAGAATGCCACTCTGGTCGTATTTCAACCTGGGCAAAAAGTGTGGGTCATGGCCCCAGTGGAACCTTGTGCCTTGGAGGACAAGTGGACTGGGCCTTTTGAGGAGGTGGAGCGCAAAAGTGATGTCACCTACCTGGTGAATTTGCAGACTCCCAGGAACCCTTTGAGGGTTCTCCACGTGAACCGCCTCAAGCCCCACTTCGAGAGGTCCGAAGTGAGCATGCTCGTGGCAACAGATGATGGGATGGAAGAGGAGAATGAGCCTCTCGCTGACCTCCTGTCCACCAAGGAGCACGATGGGTCAGTGGAAGGTGTGATCCTCTCCCCTACACTGACCCCAGAGCAGCAGAGTGACTGTCACCAGTTGTTGGGACAGTTTGCCCCACTGTTCTCTCTGACTCCAGGTGTTACTCACTGGTGTACCCATGAAGTGGACACTGGTGATAGCCCTCCTGTAAAGCACAAGATTTACAGGTGGACTGACCGGGCCAGGATCAGCATCAAGGAGGAAGTCTCTAAGATGTTGGCCTTAGGGGTGATAGAGCCCTCCAGATGTCCATGGGCCAGCCCAGTGGTCTTGGTCCTAAAAGCTGCTGCACCCGGTGCCACTCCAGAACTGCGGTTTTGTGTGGACTACTGTGGGCTCAATGCCATCACCAGGACTGACGCACACCCCATCCCCAGAGCTGATGAGCTCATTGATCGGTTGGGAGCTGCCAGGTTCCTCAGCATGTTTGATTTCACGTCTGGGTACTGGCAGATTGCCTTAACCGATGGGGCCAAGGAGAGGTCAGCATTCTCAAGCCCAGAAGGACATTACCAGTTCCAGGTGATGCCCTTTGGGTTGAAGAATGCCCCTGCCACCTTTCAGAGGTTGGGCAACCAGGTGTTGGCTGGACTGGAGGATTTCAGTGCTGCATACCTGGATGACATTGCAGTGTTCAGTTCCAGCTGGGAAGAACACTTGCAGCACCTCAGGGAAGTGTTGAGGGCTCTGCAGAGGGCAGGCCTCACAATCAAGGCCAGTAAGTGCCAGATCGGGCAAGGCTCTGTAGGGTACTTGGGACACCAGGTAGGAAGCGGTCAGGTGGCGCCCCTACACCCCAAGATTGACACCATTCTGGCTTGGGAGCCCCCCCAAGACCCAGACAGAGGTGAGAGCCTTTTCAGGTCTCACTGGTTACTACAGGAGATTTGTTAAGGGCTATGGCACCATTGTTGCCCCCTTAACAGAGCTGACTTCCAGGAAGCAGCCCAAGAAGGTGATCTGGACTGAGTCCTGCCAGAAAGCTTTTGATGCCCTGAAGGCAGCCATGTGCACGGCGCCCATGCTCAAGGCACCCGACTTCTCCAAGGAATTTGTCGTGTAGACTGATGCTTCAGAGCATGGTGTGGGAGCGGTGCTCTCACAACTGAATGAAGAGGGCCTAGACAGCCCTGTAGTCTTCCTTAGCAGGAGACTACTTCCCAGGGAACAGAGGTGGAGTGCCATAGAAAGGGAAGCATTTGCTGTGGTCTGGGCACTGAAGAAGCTGAGACCCTACCTGTTTGGGACTCACTTCTGAGTTCAGACAGACCACAGGCACCTCAGATGGTTGATGCAAATGAGGGGTGAGAATCTAAAACTGTTGAGGTGGTCCATCTCCCTACAGGGAATGGACTTTACGGTGGAACACTGCCCTGGCACAGAACGCACCAACGCAGATGGTCTGTCCAGGTTCTTCCGCCTTAGTGAAGAGAACTCCCAGGAGGTTGGGTAGTTCTCCCTACTTTCAGCTGGAGGGAACATGTGTTAGACTTGGCATCTTTAGGCGTGTTTCCCCTGTCTTTTTGATTTCTGACCTCCCAGTTTTGACTCTGTTTTTGCTGGCTTAGTGTCTCTGCGCACTTTCTCACTGCTGTTCAGTGTTAAAGTGCAAGTGCTCCTGTTGTAAATTAAGTTATGGATTGGTGTTTCCATGATTGGCATATTTGATTTACTGGTGAGGCCCTAGTAAAGTACACTGAGAGTGCCAGGGCTGGTAAATCAAATGCTACCAGTGGGCTTGCAGCACTGGTTGTGCCACCCACAGAAGTAGCCCTGAAAAGGTAACTCAGACCTGCCACCACAGGGTGTGTACGCAGTTTGTAACTGCCATATCGACCTGGCAAGTGCACCCACTTGCCAGGCCCCAACCTTCCCTTTTTCTACATGTCAGTCACCCCTAAGGTAGGCCCAAGGTACCCCTGTGGGATGGGTGCTGTGTATGTTAGAGGTAGGACATGTACTGATGTGTGTGACATGTCCTGGTGGTGAATTACAGTGTATTTCGTTTTTCACCATTGCAAGGCTGCCTGTTCCGATAGGACAGCATGGGGAGTTTGTTTATACCACCCTATAAACATAACTACCCCTGGGAACAAGGTAGAAAAATAAAGCTTAGTATATCTGGACTCAGAATGTTAAAATGCATCTTTTAGTGAAGATGATTTTTACATTCTGTGTTTGAAAATCCCACTTTTAGAAAGTAGGTATTTTCTTGCGTAGCCATCCTATGTGCCTCTACTGGGGTTGTGGATTGACTGTCTGGCTTTGGGATGATAGGGGCTGGAGAGGGGCAGTGGCTCCAGAGAGCCTGATGGGTCAGGGCTGGGCTGAATAGACCTGGGCTGCATTTGGAGTAGTGGGAGGAGATTTCCTTGCACCTGAATTGGCCTGGTCTGCCTTGCACAATGCTATCTCCACCCCCTGCCAGGAAGCTGCACCAGTGAGGACAGAACTGGTTTGGGCCGGGTACAGACACTCTGGGGTCGATTCCGATTCGGGCCAGAAAAAATACCGACCGACTCGGTACGGGATAATAGTCCGACCGACACGTACCGGCGTTGCCTGACCTGGGAAGTACGATGAAATGCATGTGAATCACGACCGACTCGTACGGAACTCAAGGCGAACGACCGAGCCGGATGGAAACAAGCCATCCGGCCGGAAAACCACACGAATCGAACTGACCGACACGCACCAGGAAGAAACCCGAACGAAACGTACCCGCGAACTCCGGCCCGCGCAGTACGATGCAATGGGTGCAAAAGCAGACCGATTCGCACGGAGCCCAAGCCGTACGACCGACACGCATACAAAACACAGCCGAACAAACACAATACACCGCGACCGACGCGTACGCCGCATATGAAACAGAGCTGAAACACAGCGGGAACGACTCGGAGAGGCGTGCACGAGATAACTGCAACGTCCTACTCGGTCAGAAGAATGACTCCAACATGCACAATAATCACAAATGAAAAAATACAAAAAAGAGGGCCAAACAAGCAATGACAAAGCCAATAAATACAGGGGGAAAAAAATGGAACAAGGACACACCCCCAACTCCACCTACATAAAGGCCACAAATCCCTACCATGATCCTTTGCAAATTCCACTGACCTGCCAGCACAGAACACCAGCAGACAGCAGACACACACACAGCTCATCCAACACAAAAGCCACACACCATTAGCACCTCAACAAATAGCACCCTCACACACACACAGCAAAACCTACACTCACACACCCTCACTTGCACACACACACACATCAATCACCACCACCACCCATCACCATGCCCCTAAAGAAGAATCCAAAGTTCCTAGATAGTGAATTGGAAGTCATGGTAGACGAGATCCTGAGGGTAGAGCCACAGTTGTTTGGCACATTGGTCCAACAGACCCCCATGTTGCAGAAAACCAAGATGTGGGCGAGGATCGTCGACAGGTTGAACGCACAATCACCATGTTTGCGCACAAAGGAAGACATCCAGAACAGGTGGTATGATGTGCGCAGGAGGGTCAGGGACATACTGAAGAAGGATTACCTCCTGAGCCAGCACACCGGCAGTGGCCCTCCTGCCAAACCAGTATACCTCAGGCCCTGGGAGGAGAAGGTGCGGGCCATCCTACCACCAGTGAGCGTATATGGACTAACAAACATCCCAGAGCCTGGTGAGTACACAACTAATATACACAATATTGTGTGCCAATACACACACATCACTGTCAAGGGGACAATCAAACCATGCACCCTAGCAAATCAACAGCAAACAAAAGATAATCATCCCAAAAGTGTATGTCAGTCAGAGAAACACAATACATGCCATCTCATAGTGATATGTAACTGTGTCATGACATGTACAAATCCAATACCAAATTGAGCTAGGCAGTGGCACAAATCTAACCAACAAACACTGTCAGATATTTAGCCACCACTAGAACACCACCTCACAGGGAAGCTCACAGAAAGGAAGGAATCCTGTGTATGCTGGTGAAGTCAGTGTAGCCAAGAGCATGATGGGAGTTGTAGTCACAGATAATGCTCACCCTCACAATTGGCCCATCAACACCACTCTGAACCATGCTCACATCACAGGGAGTGGATAAGGACTGACAAGATGGCTGACACTGGGTACTGCTGGGGGGAGCACAAGGCCCTGCTGGGAACTGTGCACCAACAAACAGCACAACACCACTGCCTGACATCCTGAAAGCCAACTTGCACTCCCTGCAATGCAAGTACGTTGCATGGTGGGATATCTGACTGGGTGGGAAGGAGGACTCACAGCACTGACCATAGTTACTAGCAGCTCACCTCACACACCCCCTCAACACAAACTCCACATAACCCACCTGGGAGAATGCTATGCCTCACATACCAAATGAAGATCCCACAAAGAACCACCACCTTGGGTAATGCCGTGTGAAGCACAGGGACACTCTTGGGACTAGTAGCCAAACAAATGCAAGGACAACACTGTCAGCCTTCCTGTCAGCACAGGCACACTACCCCACAGGGGAGCAGAGTCCAAAGGAAGGAAGTACGGGGCATGCTGGGAAGGGGGTGTAGGCAATAGCATGATGGGAGTTGTAGTCACAGATACTGCTCACCCTCACAATTGGCCCATCAACACCACTCTGAACCATGCTCACATCACAGGGAGTGGATAAGGACTGACAAGATGGCTGACACTGGGTACTGCTGTGGGGAGCACAAGGCCCTGCTGGGAACTGTGCACCAACAAACAGCACAACACCACTGCCTGACATCCTGAAAGCCAACTTGCACTCCTGCAATGCAAGCACGTTGCATGGTGGGATATCTGGCTGGGTGGGAAGGAGGACTCACAGCACTGACCATAGTTACAAGCAGCTCACCTCACACACACCTCAACACAAACTCCACATAACCCACCTGGGAGAATGCTATGCCTCACATACCAAATGAAGATCCCACAAAGAACCACCACCCTGGGTAATGCCGTGTGAAGCACAGGGACACTCTTGGGACTTGTAGCCAAACAAACGCAAGGACAACACTGTCAGCCTTCCTGTCAGCACAGGCACACTACCCCACAGGAAGCAGAGTCCAAAGGAAGGAAGTACGGGCATGCTGGGAAGGGGGTGTAGGCAATAGCATGATGGGAGTTGTAGTCACAGATACTGCTCACCCTCACAATTGGCCCATCAACACCACTCTGAACCATGCTCACATCACAGGGAGTGGATAAGGACTGACAAGATGGCTGACACTGGGTACTGCTGTGGGGTGCACAAGGCCCTGCTGGGAACTGTGCAACAACCAACAGCAAGACACCACTGAATGACATCCTGAGAGTCAACCTGAACCCACTGCAAGGGTGGCATGCTTCATGGTGGGATAACTGGGCTAGATGGAGAAGGATGGCCGGATGTCCACCAAATACAACAAATGCTGGCCATGCACACACCTCAACATTCACATTGAAATGCCCCAGGTATGCATGACAATGTGCTACACAAATATCAACCTCTTACTGTGACAACTTAGGACAATGCAATGTACATGCCCGCATCCAGAGGTACAGTCACAACTGTCAGGTGTGTGAACCATTGATGCCTGTAGAAACATAACATACAATGTGTGTCTCTTCCAAATACAGGTGATGATGATGGGGACACAGCAGCAGGCGAGGAGGAGTCCCTGTCCCAGGCTCCGGGGGACACAGAGCTCACTGGTGTGGAACAGCCTCTGCCCTCCTCGGATGGCGAAGACCTACCTGGCACCTCCGGTGTGAGTCATCATGCAGCACCAGCTGGACCAACACCTGCACCCCCTGCACCCACCCCTCCAACAACTGCCAACACACAGACCACCCCCGCCGACACGGACAGACCAAGGACCACCGATGGCAACAGCACAGAGCCCCAGGCCCAGCGTGGAGCAATGGACGACAACACCACTAACAACCCCCAAGGGGGCCTTGGGTCACCTGTCCGTGCCACCGCAGGTCCTGCACGTGTCGCCAGGGATGGCGGGAGGGGTGGTAGACATAGGTCGCTGCTTGCAGAGGGGTCTGGACTGCATGATGACCCACAACTGGCACGCATCGCTGATGCGTACCAGGATAGCACCGGAGAGGTCAGACAGGTCGTGGGGATCCTCAAGGACATACAACAGCAGCAGGCTGCCCATCATGCCCGCTTGGACTCCCACATGTCCCGTGTGGAGACACACATGTCTCGCATGGAGTCCAAGTGGGACACATTGCAAGAACTCACAGCGGTGCATAGGGACATATTGACATGCCTCCGCCAGATTAGCACCAACATGGCCACACCTCCCTGTGTGCCCACAACATCTGGCGGAGACTCCCCTGCACAGCCGCAGCATGCACGTGAGGGTCCCCCCCCAAAGAAGAGGGGTCGTCCGAGGAAGGAAAGCTGAGAAGTTGATGGCCACGTACATCCCCCAGGAAGCCAACACCTGTTCCGGAAATTCTCCTTTGTGTGCAAACGTTTCACCCTGTCGAATGCAACACTACTCTCCCACATGACAGGGGGAGTTCAAGTTGGACTAATGTATCATATGACTGTGGACTTCACTCAGGACATTTCTGCTACCAAGACTTCCAACTCATCTGGGAACTTTGGATCACAATCCCAATGTACAGCACCCACCATCCTGTGCACTATACACACACACATTTCTGTAAATAAAATCACTAGTACACCATACTTGCTTCTGTTGTTATTCAAATGTGGATACTGTCATGGTGATGATGATCTGCTAAATTACACTGTGTATGCAAACTGCTACAGCAAGTACAACACCGTCGTGTGAGTCATGGTGACGTGACACATATGAGGGAGACACACCACTAGGGCTACACAACACAGAGACACCAGGGCCATCGGACTCATCGCCCACAGTGATGTTGCCAGGAAATACAGTGGAATGCACAGACACCACACCTATTCAGAGTCTGTGTCAACTAGCCCACAGGTGCAGTAAGCAAATGTCAGTCAGATGTGTGACCACAGACAACGCACATCCCAAAGTGAAGCACAGGTTCATTACACATTTGCAACATGTTGTTTCCACCACAAATGCAAGAGTTTACCCACGTGGCAGTGGCCACACAGTCAACAAGTGCAGAAGATATGAAGTCCAGGGGTGTGTGGCACATCACTTGTAGGCAAACTACTGCTGCCACCCTGAAAGCTGAATCATGGTGTCGGGGATCCAAGTTGACCAAAGTACTCAGTAAGCACCCTGTGAAGGATAGACATGACACACAGTTAAAAACACTGAAGAACAGGACAGAACTGCAATACTCATGCCCAATACATGTCACAAGACAACTACACAAAACCAAGTTAGCATGTCAAAACTGTTGGGGAGTACAGACTACCTGTAAGGACACATTGCTGCACGCATCCAGTCAAGTAGCACATGGCCACACTCAAACAGCACCAGAGCACCACCCACACATATCATGCTAACTCACATCATTCACATTACATCTCCCTGGATACTCACATTCAGCTGAAGAAGTTGGTGATGAGCTGATGTGCGGACATCACCATCATCATCATCATCATCACTGGCATCGTGGTCCAGGCCAGGATCCTCCACAGGTGGCGGACGTTGGTCATCGTCATCCAGGATGAGAGCCAACTCCTTCCGCACTGCCAGGTTGTGTAGCATGCAGCAGACGATGACAATCTTGCACACCTTTGCTGGGGCATATGGGAGGGCCCCTCCTGTCTTGTCCAGGCAGCGGAAGCGGCTCTTCAGGAGACCAAGGTCCGCTCAATCACTCTCCTGGTCCGACCATGTGCCTCATTGCAGCGCATCTGGGCTGGTGTCACAGGGTTCCTGAGGGGTGTCAGCAACCACGGCATGTTGGGGTATCCGGAGTCACCTACGGACAGACAAGTGCACATTAGCTGAGTTGGAAAAGTGGGTGGAATACTACAGATCAGAACACACACAATGGTACAAAGTCAGTACACACCGACAAGCCAGGCACGCTGGTTCTGCATCTGTGCCATCATCCTCGGGATGCGACTACTCCTCATCACGTAGGCATCGTGTGCTGAACCAGGGAAACGGGCACACACATGTGTGATGCTCATATCATACCACCAGAGCATTGATTGAATGGTAATGTTTACGGTTCCGGTATCGCAAAACAGTACAGAATCCTCGGGTCTGTGAAAACCAGAGATCAAAAAGTGTGATAAATCACTACATAATTTGAAAGCATGAAAGTATAAAATACAGAACCAAATGACTAGGTGCCACAGATCTATCTATGGGCACTTCCCTTTTCAGGACGAAATCCCTCACTCACCATAGGTGACATGCTTCATCATTTGGGATTCTCCTCCCAGAGGAAAAACATAGTTCCTCTGAGGGCTACAACCCCCTCTCTGAGAGGGAGGAGCTCAGGGATGTTTTAAATAACTAATAGGATATTGTAAATCCACATATGAAGAGACAACTGTGTGAATGAGGGCGCAGCGCAACAAAAAATTGATAAATGTGAAAATAGTGAAGTTAAAACTAGCTAGAGAGCGCAAAACAGATATTTTATTCAAATACGCCCCTTGCCAGGATTAAAAAACGCAAAGGTAAAGTAGAAAATAGTGGTCCACTATTTTCTACTTTACCTTTGCGGTGTAAATTCATACCGCTGGTACACGTTTTTAATCCTGGCAAGAGCGTATTTGAATAAAATATCTGTTTTGCGCTCTCTAGCTAGTTTTAACTTCACTATTTTCACATTTATAAATTTTTGTTGCGCTGCACTTCATTCACACAGTTGTCTCTTCATATGTGGATTTACAATATCTATTAGTTATTTAAAACATCCTGAGCTCCTCCTCTCAGAGAGGGGGTTGTAGCCCTCAGAGGAACTATGTTTTCCTCTGGGACGAGAATCCCAAATGATGAAGCATGTCACCTATGGTGAGTGAAGATTCTCTGAAAGGGAAGTGCCCACAGATAGATCTGTGGCACCTAGTCATTTGGTTCTGTATTTTATACTTTCATGCTTTCAAACTATGTAGTGATTTATCACACTTTTGATCTCTGGTTTTCACAGACCCGAGGATTCTGTACTGTTTTGTGATATTGTTTTGGGGATTGAATCCTGTGAGGTCTTTAAATTTCCCTAGGACCCTCTGGCGTTGAACCGTTCTTTGTTTGGTACGGTTCCGGTATGCCTGCTCATGTGCCTGTGGTGGTATCAAAGCCACATGTGTCCCATCAATGGAGCCAATGACATGTGGCATCCTCCCCAGGGCATAGAAGTCACTCTTGACGTCAGTGAGTTGTTGACGTGTAGGGAAATAGATGTACTGGTTCAGGCATCTCAACACTGCCCCCAAAACATCGCGTAGCACACGGCTGAACATAGTCTGTGACATCCCACCGGCAGTCACCACAGTGCGTTGAAAGGTACCGGTGGCAAAGAAGTGTAGGGCTGCCATTACCTTCACCTTGGGGGTCAGCGCCGTAGGGTATGGCCGGCCAGGTTGCAAATGTGGTGCGAAGCGCACTGCCAAATCATCAATCAGCTGCCTGGTGAAGCGGTACCGTCGGATGCTGTCACGTTCCACCATCGTTGCCAGGTCAGGGAATGGTCTATGGACAGCTGGTGCCCTGCAGTGCATAGGTTGAAGAAAGAAAGATTGTCAGTCACCCCACATATGTGCCATTCACCATACTCAATTTCACATGATACATCATTACGAGACACAAGTACTTGATGTGTGTGCCGTTCTGTTCGGACATAACTCACACCTACATGCCCATCATCTAACTTCTCAGTACAACATGTGTGCACAACAGGTACCAGGTTGTGCTATGGGAAACCATTAGGCTGTGTCACAGTACCCATTTCCTGCTGTCACGTTCCACACACACACCACAGTGACATGTCTGGACAGATGCGCCACAGGCATCACAGCTCATTGACAGGTAGATTCCGAGTGACCCGGTCTTGCCATATGGACACTGGCATGACATGGCGTATCATGTACACGTCAGAAAAACAAACATGACTCCCACAGGTAGTGGCCCCGGTCGCCTCCGCAGGACAGACATGGACGCCAGTGACGCACAACATCAAAGTCCATGCACAAACAACGTTGATGTGGAGACTGTCTCCCATCTTGCACATGGAATCAGAGACATCGGAAACACAACATGCACACAGACTGTGGAGGGACATCACTATTGTGGCAATGGGTCATCCTGTGACGTACATGCCTTCCCCCATGGGACCCTGGGGGTATGTGACATGTCACACACATACACAACCTGGAAATGTGACCATGTCACATGCTCCAAAATGAACTGTTGCACATCACAGTGGTCATGTGCACAACACACAAAGGACCCTGTCCCCATTAACACATGCACAGCCTGGGTGTGGCTGCCCACCAGTGCCACCACAGAAACCACATGTTAACCCCCATACACAGAAAAGGTAATGCAGCCTTGCATGCCTTAGGAAACAGTGTGGACTGGGTGTGGTGTTGTAGGTGTGCCCCTGTGTCTCTGGCAGGTATATGTGGCTGGCATACGTTCACCAGTGACAAGCATGGTGACATATGCGACTGACCTGTACAGGTACGCGTTGTACAGCAATGGACCAATCGGTGTGCCCGGCCGGCCCATTGCATCTGTTGTATCCCAAAATACGCGTTGTACAGCAATGGACCGATCAGTGTGCCCGGCCGGCCCATTGCATCTGTTGTGAGCGGGTACGCGTTGTATCCCGAAATACGCGTTGTACAGCAATGGACCGATCGGTGTGCCCGGCCGGCCCATTGCATCTGTTGTATCCCAAAATACGCGTTGTACAGCAATGGACCGATCGGTGTGCCCGGCCGGCCCATTGCATCTGTTGTATCCCGGAATACGCGTTGTACAGCAATGGACCGATCGGTGTGGCCGGCCGGGCCATTGCATCTGTTGTGAGCGGGTACGCGTTGTATCCCGAAATACGCGTTGTACAGCAATGGACCGATCGGTGCGCCCGGCCGGCCCATTGCATCTGTTGTATCCCAAAATTCGCGTTGTACAGCAATGGACCGATCGGTGTGCCCGGCCGGCCCATTGCATCTGTTGTATCCCGGAATACGCGTTGTACAGCAATGGACCGATCGGTGTGGCCGGCCGGCCCATTGCATCTGTTGTGAGCGGGTACGCGTTGTATCCCGAAATACACGTTGTACATCAATGGACCGATCGGTGTGCCCGGCCGGCCCATTGCATCTGTTGTATCCCAAAATACGCGTTGTACAGCAATGGACCGATCGGTGTGCCCGGCCGGCCCATTGCATCTGTTGTATCCCGGAATACGCGTTCTACAGCAATGGACCGATCCGGTGTGGCCGGCCGGCCCATTGCATCTGTTGTGAGCCGAGTACGCGTTGTATCCCGAAATACGCGTTGTACAGCAATGGACCGATCGGTGTGCCCGGCCGGCCCATTGCATCTGTTGTATCCCAAAATACGCGTTGTACAGCAATGGACCGATCGGTGTGCCCGGCCGGCCCATTGCATCGGTTGTATCCCGGAATACGCGTTGTACAGCAATGGACCGATCGGTGTGCCCGGCCGGCCCATTGCATCTGTTGTATCCCGGAATATGCGTTGTACAGCTATGGACCGATCGGTGTGCCCGGCCGGCCCATTGCATCTGTTGTATCCGGAATACGCGTTGTACAGCAATGGACCGATCGGTGTGGCCGGCCGGCCCATTGCATCTGTTGTGAGCGAGTACGCGTTGTATCCCGAAATCACGCGTTGTACAGCAATGGACCGATCGGTGTGCCCGGCCGGCCCATTGCATCTGTTGTATCCCAAAATACGCGTTGTACAGCAATGGACCGATCGGTGTGCCCGGCCGGCCCATTGCATCTGTTGTATCCCGGAATACGCGTTGTACAGCAATGGACCGATCGGTGTGCCCGGCCGCCCATTGCATCTGTTGTATCCCGGAATACGCGTTGTACAGCAATGGACCGATCGGTGTGCCCGGCCGGCCCATTGCATCTGTTGTGAGCGGGTACGCGTTGTATCCCGAAATACGCGTTGTACAGCAATGGACCGATCGGTGCGCACGCATTGGCTGGGGCCTGGCATGGCAACGGACGCGTTTTGAAGCTCCAACGAGTCTGATGCAGTGAATTCAGTTGGCCAGCCACAACAATGTTGCAAAATCATGGGTGTCATGAAGTTGAAGATTTGAAGGATGCTGTGGGCGTGTATTAGTGCTGCTATTCCATGGATTGGTCAGATTCAGAAGATGCAAACGACTTGGACCTATCACTTTGGACACATGGGACAGTATCTGCCTCTGCAGCACACATATAATGCTGGCTGTTCCCCTGAGAGCTCACTTGCCTGCACTACATGCTCCAGGACAACATCTGCCACCAACACTGCTGCTGTCTCTGCATCCTCTGGCTACTGCAATGGCACGTACTGTGGAGAGAGCCCCAGCCTTCAGCCTTGAGGAGAACCAGGCCCTGCTGGACAGCCTCCTTCCACAGTACAGCAAGCTGTATGGGACACCAGGGGAGCAGGTGAGTGTGCTGTCCACTGCCTTTCTAATTTTGCATGTTGTCTGACTAGCAGGACTTACAGTGTGCACACCACTGGCTAGCATGCTCACTGAGTAGTTCTGTGCCCCCAAAGTGTGTAGTTACATGCACTGAACAGGTACAGTGCAGTAACAGTGCATTCCAACAAGGTTTACTTTCCATGCAATGATACCATGTAGTAACTGCTGGCAAACCGTTCATAGCCATCGTTGCACTGCCTGTGTACATCATGTGCCCCAGTGATTGAGACATGTATATCCAACTGTGTGATGCACGGATATGTTGCATGTGTAGTTATGGCATTTTCACTTTGTCATCCTCACAGGTTGATGCCCACCAGAAGCAGAAAATCTGGCTGACCATCGCCCGGGCAGTAAGATCCGTGAGGGTCTACAAGCGCCGGATCCGCAACTGCCAGAAGAGGTGGCAGGACCTTCGAGGCTGGACCCGGAGGATCGCAAGGGTCCAGCTGAAGCTGTCGCCTCCCTCGCAGGAGGGCGGACACCGGACCCTGACCCCCACATGCTCAGGATCCTGGCGGTGGTCTTCCCTGACCTGGATGGGCAGCTGAAGGCCAGACAGCAGCAAGGAGGGGTGAGTCCATGACTGCACTGTGAACTTTGTCTGACATGCTATGTGCCCTCCTCTGGCCTGGTTAAACTTCCACAGTACATCAGTCTTGTGGTCCAGGACCCATGTCCCTCTATTGTGACATGCCCACTCCTCATCTGATACGCATATGTGTTGCCCTTACAGTCAGGAAATTGTGTCACTTGGGGACTGTGTCATTGCATTTTGCTTTGCTCAAGGTGGGGGACAGCATTTGTTCCGGTGACTATGTTGTGGGATTCATGGGTGGGTCAATTGCTCACACAATGCCCAAGTCCTGACATGTAATCTGGGTGTAACTTTGATATGTGGTCCACTTGCTGATCTGATTCACCACATGTCCCTGGGGTATTTGGCACACCCCCATGCTGTGGGTGGGAAGAATGTTTGGGCCTCAGGAGTATGTATATCAAGTGTGTCACACATGCTTAGACGACCTGCCTACTGTCCAGGACTCATCCCTCTTACAGGTGGAGCTGGACAGTCATGCCTACTCCAGGGCATACAATACACTCTGTACTCCCACTCCCGTGGATCATCTGACATGTTGTGATCAGTGACATGTTCCCTCAGGTGTCTGCCTCTGTGTCATTGTGCTGTGGCTTCGTTGTCAGGACTACTGGTATGTTTGTCGGTTAGGGCTCAGCATGCCATCTGAGATGTGACCATGAGAGACAATACTTCTGTGACTTATAGGTGTCTGATCACTTTACTGTGCACACAGGTGTATGCGACTGTGACTTTCAGGCAGCTGTTTTTCATTCACAGCACACTGTGAGGTGCTCATGTTCAGAGAGTTGTGTTTCGTGTCCCCCATATGTCCAATTGGTATGACGTGGACAAATAGTAGTTCAGATGATGTTGTTTTGGGGGATGGACATGTGCACTTGTCAGTTACATAACTTGCATTCCCCATGTCCTAGGATTGTGACACAGTGCAGACTGTTGTTGGCTGGCTGCCATGGCCATGTGACTGGAGACAGTGATGTATGACTTTGCACGCATGCCTGTGTCATGGCATTAAATTTCCTAAGACTGATCCTGCAGGGGAGTGACATGTGCAACATGCACCCCATTGTGGCATTGACTATCCGGACATGGGTGGATCATGGTGTCTGGTGCTGGTATGCATCACATGCATTTCTATTTAGACTCTGGCCATCCCTTTCTCTGAACACCTGCACTGACTCAGTGGCAAGAGATGTGATGTGTGCATGTTCACATACTTCACCGTGTTCCCTGCAATGTCCAACAACTGCGTAGGTGGTGCATGTGTCCACACTGGGGTCTTACCATCAGACAGGCACCAGACAGATGGGTGCAAGGGCAGGAGGGTGTGAGTCCCATGGTTGACCATCAGACTGACAATTGGCTTCCCGAATCTGTGTGAGGACTTTAGGCAATATTCAACTAAGGATGCCAGGGCTTGCTCTGTGATGTGCTGTACTTACTGTGGTGTGTGCGGTCAGTGCAGGTGACTGATGTTTGTCTGTTTCCCTAATTGTTTGCAGATACATCCACGGCCACAGGAGGGGACAGCCCCACGGACCAGGAGGAGCAGCGGAGCCAGACTGGGTCAGCATCGGACGAGTGGTCAGAGGGACCCAGTGGCACAGAGGGCGAGGGAGCCACACCGAGGAGTCCTCAGCACCATCCACCTCAGCTGAGGACCACAGCATCTCGGAGGATGACTCCCTTGTGGAGGCGGGTCTCAGCAGCCACCAAAGGCCAGCTAGTCTGTCTGGCCCCGCCACCACCACCACCACCACCGCCCTCCCATTGGCTCCCATTCCTGAGGTCCGTGGAGGCTCCCGTGCTCGGGAGCGTGTCTCCTTCGTGCCAGGCACCACACCCCCTGCCCCTGTGTCCCCTGCTGCCCTGAGTGAGGAGTCTGTGTACCTCCTTCGGCAGCTCCATGTAGGGCAGACAGCAATGCTGAGTGTCCTCCATGCACACACCACTCTGTTGACACAGCTGGTGTCGTTCATGGAGGGCATCTCGACGGGTATGTCTGCCCTACAGAGGAGCAATAAGTCCATGGAATCCTCCCTGACGGCAGCCGTGTCCCTCCTCCAACAGTCCCTCACCCCTCCCACCTCTGCCCCATCCACACTTCCTGCCACCCTACCTGTCCAAAGCACATGCACACCTGCACAATCACCCAAGCACACAGACACGAGCAGCACAGACACACCCAAGAGAAAGGCAAGACGTGCACACAAGCATCCTCAGGGGACTGATACCACACACACAGGGGATGGGGAACAGACACACACACAGGCATCCACAGTCACTCCGCAGTCCTCCAAATCCTCTCCCTCCAAGACCCCAACCCTTGCCTCACCTGCTACCCCACCTACACAGCAGATCTTCCTGTGTGACCTCGGCCTCTTCCCCTCCGATCCTGCTGATCCAGCATACCGGGGGAAGAGGAAGTCCACCCACACAGAGGGGAGTGCCCCTCGCCCCGGACACCCTCCCCCAGGCGCAGGCAGACACAGGACCCCATTCGGAAGTCCCCCCGGACCAGGAAGAGCAAGACCCCACCACCACCACCACGCAGCTCCACCACCCAGTCTCTCTCCTCCATCCCACAGGTTCCCCCGCCACACCCTGCCCCAGGTTCCCCCACACACCGATACCGCATCCCCAGACTGCTTAGGCCCCCCCCTGCCACTTGCTCTTCCACCCCCAACCCAGACGCTCTGCCTGTTAGTGCCACTGGTGTGGAGACCGGGTCCCCCCTCTGTCCTGCCCACCTCATCTGCCCACCCTTCCACTCCCTTGGAGTCATGCACTGCAGTGGAGTCCACAACCACCCCGTCTGACTCGGGCACTGCAGTGGGGACCCAGTCCACTACATCAGACCAGCCCACTGCAGTGGTTGCAGCACCCACACCAACTGACTTGTGTACCACAGTGGTGCCGGCCCCCTGAGTCAGACACCTCCACTGCAGTTGCCGGTGACACTCCTGCACCCACCACCCCTTCACTGCCTCACTCTGCCATCCCCTGATCCTGTCCATGCGGTGCCTGGCCTGCCCCTTGTATGCCCCTCCAAGGGGATGTCCCCTGTCCGTACCAGTGCAGGCAAGCAATGGGTGACCAGTTGTCACTTATCACCCTGTTGGGACTGTGATTTTGGACTGGCCATTGGCCTTAGTTTCCTTTGGACTTCAGAGTTTTCCTTAACTTTTGCTGAATAAAGCCTCTTTTTGTTTAATTCTGGGTTTTCTTTTGATGTACATGATGTGGATGAGTAGCATCCGTGTTAGACTTGGCATCTTTTGGCGTGTTTCCCCTGACTTTTTGCTTTCTGACCTCCCGGTTTTGACTCTGTTTTTGCTGGTGTAATGATTCTGCGCACTCTCCGCACTGCTGTCCAGTGGGAAAGTGCAAGTGCTCCTGTATAAAATATGTTATGGATTGGCGTTTCCATGATTGGCCTATTTGGTTTATGTGTCAGTCCTTGTAAAGTGCACTGCGAGTGCCAGGGCCTATAGACCAAATGCTGTTGGTGGGCTGCAGCACTGGATTGTGCCACCCACGCAAACAGCCCGTAAAGTGTAACTCGGGCCTGCCATTGCAGAGCCCGTGCGCAGCCTGGGGCTGCCATATCGACTTGGCAAGTGCACACACTTGCAAGTCCCTAAACCTTCCCTTTTCTACATGTTAGTCACCCCTAAGGTAGGCCCAAGGTACCCCTGTGGGCAGGGTGCGTTGTATGCGAAAGGTAGGACATGCCCTGGTGTGTGTGGCATGTCCTGATAGTGAATTACAGCCTAGTTCGTTTTCACTATTGCAAGGCTACCTGTTCCCCCTAGGCCAGAACGGGCAGTTTTGATTATTACAGCTTATAATCCTAACTGACCCCGGGAACATGGTAGAAATTCGAGTTTAGTATGCCTGGACTCAGAATGATAAAATGCATCTTTTAGTGAAGTTGGTTTTAACATTCTGTGTTTGAAAATACCACTTTTAGAAAGTGGGTATTTTCTTGTCTAACCATCCAAGCCTGCCTCTGCGAGGTTGTATATTCCTTGTCTGGAGTGTGAGTGACAGGGGCTGGGGGATGCCAGGAGACAGGGTGAGTCAGCACAGGGCTGAATAGCAAGATCTACATCTAGATGGGTAGGAGGAGTTGCACCTGGGCCCTGAATAGGACAGTGCCTTCCCTCCACAATGCTGGCTCCACCTCCTGTGGTGCGTCTGATGTCCCTGGCCTACTCACTGAAAGAAGGGACGGAGACTTGTCAACAAAGTGCTCCAGAACTAGTTTGGACTAGGCAAAGGCCTCTCTGCCTTCAGAGAACAAAGGAATTTGGGATATAAATATTGGGGCCCTGACCCCATGAATTTAGATCTCGCTGGAATCAAGGAACCTGCCAAGACGAAGAGCTGGAAGAGCTGCCAGGAGGAGTACTGCCCCTTTGCTGTGTTGTTGCTTTGTTGGGTTGGCCTGCAGCTGCTGCTTCTGCCTTGGGCAGTGAAAGGACTGAACTTTCTACAAACTTGTGCTGAGTATCTCCAAGGGCCTGAAACCGAGCTGGCCTCCTGTTAAGAAGTCTCAGGGACTACAAAGACTTCACAAACCTCTGGGTACCACTTCTGGAACGCTGTTTCAGTCGCCACAGAGGAAGGGAACTGCAACCGACTCCGTCAACCGAATCCATCCCTGGCCGGTGACCTGTTTGCACCGCAGACCGCATCGCCCCGCTTCGCATCGCAACCCTGGTCTCACCGTAGGCGACGTCCGACGCCGCCAACACCGAGCCGCTGCTTGCACCGTGACCTGTGGGCACCGCAGTTCGCATCGCATCGCTTCACTGAACCAGCCGGACCCGACCGACGCGGACGCTGCAACTGGCTCAACAGTCGTGACCGCATCGCATTTGGGGCACCGCTCGCACGTTTGCGACGCACCGCTCCGACTCGCACCGCTGTCCAACGCCAGCTCCCGCACTCCGGCTTGCTCGCCTGCATCGCAACCTGTCAGCACCGAATCGAGCATCGTCTCACCCTGCATCGCACGCCTTGGACTCACCGACTCCGTCTGCACGACGCTCATCGAGCCGCTGCCTGCACCGCATCGAGGGACACCGCACCTTGCATCGCTCCGTCTTGCACCGCAACCGCGACGAAGCGCCGACCGGCTCGTACACTCCGTACCAGCCACAACGAGAGAGGTACTGTGACCGAGTCTGTTCACGACTCTGCTGGCCCGTATCGACGCGGTCGGCTGGAACTGTTAGACTCTGTGGTTTTCAGCATCGCGGTAGGCTCGGACGGAGCTACCGACTGCATTCGAACTTTGTTTTTGAACTATTCCTGCAAAGAAGAAGTTACCTTATCAAGCATTCATGTTTAAAGTATAGTATTGTGGATTTTTGTCGTAATTGGTCTTGTCTAGAGTATATAAAAATTGGTTATTTTTCTAAACTGGTGTGGTGTCCGTTTGTAGTGCTTACACTGTATTACTGTTGGTTTTGTGCAAATGCTTTACACACTGCCTCTAGAATAAGCCTGACTGCTCGTGCCAAGCTACCAAGGGGGTGAGCAGGGGTTATTTTAGGAGTGTAACTCCCTTACCCTGACTAGGAAGAAGGGTCCCTACTTGGACAAAGGTGCAAGCCCTTGCCAACTAGAGATCCCATTTCTAACAATCCTGCATTTGCAGTTGTAATAGTGTTCATATCAGGAAAATGAAGTGTTGCTGTGATGGACTCCATGTGGTCCATGGGATATGTGTCCTGTTGTAGTCTGGATCTATGGCATCCTTTGCTGCAGTCTGAGGGTGTAATGTTCAGCATTTGACACAGGGATGTACGTTTAGCATTTGTAAATGAACATCTTTGTCTTACACTGATGCACATCTGGTGGGCTTACCACTGTTCAATGTTCCGATTTCCCTGACTGTGTGCCCAGCTCCACTGGACATGCAGTTTTGCACATCAATGTCGAAGGACTCATCTGTGTATACAGTGCAACTTGCTTGACACGTGTTTTGGGTGTATGCAGATGACTGACGTGACACTCCCGTACCCAGGCTGATGTGAGCAGAGCCTTCTGTGTGTTGTAGTTGTTGACTCACTGACGGAGTGTTCTGCTGACATGTTTGGGTCGTGTACAGACAAGGTTTGGCACAGCGGAACTTCCACAGGAGTGGAGTGCCCTCATGGCAGTGTGTAATCCGGTGACATTGCGTGGGCCTGTTTTGTGTGTTGTGTAAGCATGTCTGTGGGTGTTCCCTTCCCTTTTCCTACACAGGCTGTGACCCTAGGGATGTTCCTGTTTGTGATGCTTGCTGAGTTGTTCTGTGTTCATCCTGCATCTTGGACCTGGTTTCTCCGTGATGTGGGTGCAAGGCAAACTAATGTTCATGAGATTGTCATCCCAGGTTGTCTTTGTTGTCAGGGCTGGGGATGTGGTCAAACGCAGATGGGACACATTCAGGATTCCCCTTGGCACTTGTTGTTTACACAAGTCATGTGATTTACAGTTTGTGGTAGCTTTCAGTGATTGTGACACGTTGTGTGTGTGACTGCTGCCACTACTCAGGGTCAGAGCTGCAATGTTGGAAGTTGTGTACGTGTGTTCTTAGTGTATCACCTTGGCTTCTTCGTTGGTGTGTGACTATGGCCAGGATCCCATTGATTGTGGTGGATTTCACATCATGCCCATGTACAGCGTACTGTGCTGTGTGTCAGACATTGACGAGTCTTGTTGACTGGCCATGTGTGATGGCTTTCTGCACCTCAGTTCCCACCACCACCCCTGGTATTGTCATGGGTGCATGTGCAATGTCACCAGTCCATGTGAGCTTCACTGCTGCACATTGGTGGAGATCAGGGTGTGTGGTGTTGAGTGTGTGCAAATGTGAGTTGTTGCACGGCTAGACCCCTACCTCCATAGTGGCCTTGGCTGGCAGGCCGTGCTGATTGATTAGAGCTTGTGTAGGTGTGATGGTAGTTTGTTGCTCAGGATACATGGCTGTGGTTCACAGTGTGAACAACATCTACCTTTGTCATCACAGTGGGATTATCATGCAGGCTAGTGTCAGCACAATGTGGGTTCCCTGGGGGTAGTGCTGTGGTGGGTCTGTCTCTTGCTGTGTTAGTTGCTGTTCCTACAAGCCTGTGTGACATGTGTAATTTGGGCTCCCTCTCATCTAACAATGCCTGATTGCCCACATAGGGGTATCCGATCCATGAGTAACTTTTGTATGGCACTGTATACACATCTGTGTGGTTGGAATTCAAGCCTCCTCATGTGTTGTGTGGTTGCCTGGGGACACTGGCACCCCCCCCCATCACCCGTTGTGTTTGATATGCAGTGTAAGTCTGCCTGTTTGTGTTTGTGCCTTAGCACCACTGCATTGGCATATCTTGAGTGTGCCATTGGCTGTATGTTGTTTGGTGGCTTTCCCCTGCTGTCCCTGGGACTCCTAGGTCATCAGTCAGCACAATAATCATGGTTTGTATGTCCCATTGCTGCCATGGTATGGTATTTGTTCACCTCACATCTACAGTCTCCACAGGATATCTACATTTGTGTGTCCATTGGTGCAGATATGTGGGTCAGCATTATGATGGTCACTTCTGTCATTGTGTTATTTGTGAATGTTGACAATGTGGGACCCCATGGGGGATGTTTGTATGCACATGGCCAAAACGATGTTTCAGTGACACTGCACTGTTTGCCTCGACCAATCTATGTTGCTATGGGACACAAGCACTACTATGCCACTGATGTGTTTGTTGTTGTGTGACCAGGATTCATCCATGCAGTTTGGCTTTGGCAGCTTTTACCATGACTACACTTCCCTTTTGGTCACTGTGGTGATGGGGCTTTAGGCCCCATTGCCACACTGTTCAAAAGTGCATCCGCTATGGACCCCACACTTCCCTTTTGGTCACTGTGGTGATGGGGCTTTAGGCCCCATTGCCACACTGTTCCAAAAGTGCATCAGCTATGGACCCCACACTTCCCTTTTGGTCACTGTGGTGATGGGGCTTTAGGCCCCATTGCCACACTGTTAAAAAAGTGCATCAGCTATGGACCCCACACTTCCCTTTTGGTCACTGTGGTGATGGGGTGTTCGAGCCCATTGCCACAGTGGCCATGGTCGGCTTGCATTGTGGAGGCCACACACATTTATGTGTGACACATGTGTTAGGGGGTCACATTGTATGTTCAATGTCATGTTCAGTCTTGTAGGCATTTGACACAGACTACACACCTTTGTCAGGGTGTTGGGGGGATGTAATTTTCTGTCATTCCTTATGTGGAAGTATGCTGGTTGTGTCATGCATTACCCGTCCTATGAGTAGAGGTGGTGTTAGTGGTAGGCATCCATCCCCCCATGAGTGGGGATGGTAGTAGTGACAGGCATCCAGCCCCCCCTGAGTAGGGGTGGTGGTGGTGACAGGCATCCAGGCCCCCCTGAGTAGGGGTGGTAGTAGTGGCAGGCATCCAGCCCCCTAAGGGTGGGTATGGTAGTAGTGACAGGCATCGAGGCCCCCCTGAGTAGGGGTGGTGGTAGTGGTAGGCATCCATCCCCTAAGGATGGGGATGGTAGTAGTGACAGGCATCCAGGCACCCATGATTAGGGGTGGTGGTAGTGGTAGGCATCCATCCCCCCATGAGTGGGGATGGTAGTAGTGACAGGCATCCAGCTCCCCATGAGTGGGGATGATAGTAGTGGCAGGCATCCAGCCCCCTAAGGGTGGGTATGGTAGTAGTGACAGGCATCCATGCCCCCCTGGATAGTGGTGGTGGTAGTGGCAGGCATCCAGCCCCCTAAGGGTGGGTATGGTAGTAGTGACAGGCATCCAGGCCCCCCTGGATAGTGGTGGTGGTAGTGGCAGGCATCCATCCCCCTAAGGATGGGGATGGTAGTAGTGACAGGCATCCAGGCACCCATGATTAGGGGTGGTGGTAGTGGTAGGCATCCATCCCCCCATGAGTGGGGATGGTAGCAGTGACAGGTATCCAGCCCCCATGAGTGGGGATGGTAGTAGTGACAGGCATCCAGCCCCCTGGATAGTGGTGGTGGTAGTGGCAGGCATCCATCCCCTAAGGGTGGGGATGGTAGTAGTGACAGGCATCCAGCCCCCTGGATAGGGGTGCTGGTAGTGGCAGGCATCCATCCCCTAAGGGTTGGGATGGTAGTAGTGACAGGCATCCATGCCCCCGAGTAGGGGTGGTGGTAGTGACAGGCATCCAGGCCCCCTGAGTAGGGGTGGTAGTAGTGGCAGGCATCCATCCCCCTAAGGATGGGGATGGTAGTAGTGACAGGCATCCAGGCACCCATGATTAGGGGTGGTGGTAGTGGTAGGCATCCATCCCCCCATGAGTGGGGATGGTAGTAGTGACAGGCATCCAGCTCCCCATGAGTGGGGATGGTAGTAGTGGCAGGCATCCAGCCCCCTAAGGGTGGGTATGGTAGTAGTGACAGGCATCCATGCCCCCCTGGACAGTGGTGGTGGTAGTGGCAGGCATCCAGCTCCCTAAGGGTGGGTATGGTAGTAGTGACAAGCATCCAGGTCCCCCTGGATAGTGGTGGTGGTAGTGGCAGGCATCCATCCCCCTAAGGATAGGGATGGTAGTAGTGACAGGCATCCAGGCACCCATATTTAGGGGTGGTGGTAGTGGTAGGCATCCATCCCCCATGAGTGGGGATGGTAGTAGTGACAGGCATCCAGCCCCCATGAGTGGGTATGGTAGTAGTGACAGGCATCCAGCCCCCCCTGGATAGTGGTGGTGGTAGTGGCAGGCATCCATCCCCCTAAGGGTGGGGATGGTAGTAGTGACAGGCATCCAGCCCCCCCTGGATAGGGGTGGTGGTAGTGGCAGGCATCCATCCCCCTAAGGATAGGGATGGTAGTAGTGACAGGCATCCAGGCACCCATATTTAGGGGTGGTGGTAGTGGTAGGCATCCATCCCCCCATGAGTGGGGATGGTAGTAGTGACAGGCATCCAGCCCCCCATGAGTGGGGATGGTAGTAGTGACAGGCATCCAGCCCCCCCTGGATAGTGGTGGTGGTAGTGGCAGGCATCCATCCCCCTAAGGGTGGGGATGGTAGTAGTGACAGGCATCCAGCCCCCCTGGATAGGGGTGGTGGTAGTGGCAGGCATCCAGCCCCCTAAGGGTGGGGATGGTAGTAGTGACAGGCATCCATGCCACCCCGAGTAGGGGTGGTGGTAGTGACAGGCATCCAGCCCCCCCTGAGTAGGGGTGGTGGTGGTGGCAGGCATCTAGCCACCCATGAGTAGGGGTGGTTGTAGGGTGGTGTTGGTGGTAGGCATCCATCCCCCTATGGGTGTGTATGGCATTGGTGTTGTCCATCCCACCCCTATGGTTCTGCTGTTGCTTGTGTACGTCATTTGTGCGTCCCTATGTGTGTGTGACATATTTCGGGTACGTGTAGTTTGTTTGTATTGTTGGTGTTTGACTTACCTTCTGCGCCGTACGCGTCCGTGCCGGTCCCGGTAATAGATGTAGAGTATAGGTAGGACCTGCGCAATGGGATTCATGCTTGGATCGTCTCGTTCGTGTTTCTCGTGTCTTCGACTCGTACTCGTCGCTGGCTTGTTCATCTCGTAGCCATGGATCGTCTTGTGGCGCACAACGGAGCTTATGTACGGCTCGCCCGGATGCTCAAACGTGCCGGACGTAGCGACGGGTTCGGCGCATACAGAATGCGCATCGTACTAGTCCGGCCGGAAGGTGCTGTGTATTTGCTTCCGTGCGGCTCGAATCGGCGTTTACGGATCCGGCTCGGGCGGGGAACAGGAGCTGGATTGGGTGAGTACGGCTCGTTCGGTAACTGGGTTGTTATACTCATCGTACTTGTTCGTCCGGACGAGTGTACGAATCGGTCGGGAAACACGCATTCGGCTTGTATTTTTTCCGGACAAATACTGTTAGGTGCGCTTCCGGCCCGAATCGGAATCGGCCCGTAAGTCTTTAGAGAACAAAGGACTTGGTGGTATAAATATTGGGCCCAGATCCCAGAATTTTAGAACTCTTTTGGACCAAGAAGACTGCCAAGAAGAAGAGCTGGTGAGGCTGTGAGGAGGAACTACCACTTTGCTGTGTGCTTTGCTGTGTTGGCCTGCAGTGGCTGTTTCTGTCTTGGGCAGGGAAAGGACTGGACTTGAACTTTCTGCAATCTCTTTTTGTGAGTTTCTCCAAGGGCTTGAGGTAGAGCATGCCTCCTGTTCAAGAAGTCTCAGGAACAGCAAAGACTTCAAGTTCTTCTGCCCTCAGCACTGGGGGCTGTGTGTTTTGTGCTGCAACAGAAGAAAAAGCAACCCCATGCCGTCTACGACGCTGCTGCCGACTCCGTGTCCTGAAGGCACCGCAAATGGCACCGCCGCACCCCAACCCTGGTCTCACCAACGACGCCTGCTGGCGCCGCCACTGAGCCGCTGCTTGCACCGCAACCTGTGGGCACCGCACTCCGCACCGCCTCGCTTCACATCGTCACCCTGGTATCCCCGATGACGCCGCTTCATGCCGACATCGACGCCGCTGCTTGCACCGTGGTTCAAGGGCACTGCTCGTAAGTTACACGACGCACCGTCCTTATCTCGCACCGCAGCCTTGGCCTACCAACGCCGTCGCCATCGACTCTAGTTTGTCAGCCAACGACAGCGCTTCAGCAACGACGACACCGCTGCTTGCACCGTGACCTGCCAGCACCGTGACGAGAACTGCTGTACTTCCCCCCGCAGCACCCGACGCCTGCCGACGCCAGTGCTCCTGACTTCAACCCCGAGGAGTTCGATCTGCAACGCGTGTGACTTCCAAGGCCTGACGACTCCTGCACCGACCTGAGGAACCCACGCCTGCAGACGCCATGCTTTCGGAGCTCAACAAGAGGTCACCGACGCCCTGCATTTCTAAAGGTACTGTTTTGCTGGTCTTTCCGACACCGTAGCTGGCCCGCGACGCTGTGGTCAACCAGAACTGTTCGGAATTTGTTGTTCACGACGATATTGGATATTTTTCTAAACTGGTGTGGTGTCCTTTTGTCGTGCTTATACTGTGTTACTGTTGGCTATGTGCAAATGCTTTACACACTGCCTCTAAGATAAGCCTGACTGCTCGTGCCAATCTACCAAGGGTGTGAGCAGGGGTTATTTTAGGAGTGTAACTCCCTTATCCTGACTAGAAGGCAGGGTCCCTACTTGGACAAAGGGGCAAACCCTTGCCAACTAGAGACCCTCATTTCTAACAATTCCCAACCCCAGTCAGAGCCAACTTGAGGAATTTGCTGGACACTGAAGGGGAGCAGATTTACTATTTCTTACTTCAGTCAGGCCCAAATCAGGGAAGGTGCTGGGCACTGAAAGGGGGCAGATTTATTATTCCTAACACCAGTCAGGGCCAACTCGGGAGCATGGTGGTCACTAAAGGGGGCAGAATTAATATTTCTAACTCCAGTCAGACCTAACATGGGGAAGGAGTAGGGCAATGTTAACGTGCAAGGAATATTAAAAGTTAAAATACATTTGCCTCATATTATAAGCAAATACAGAGATAATGAATATAAAAAACTAAATTACTATCAATATCTTACTTTGATCGTCTAGGGGTTTTAACTGTCTACCACATGTATAAAAATCATAATCAAGCCAAAAAAAGCATAAGATTACAAACTACAAAAGTCTCATCTGAAAGGTAACTATAAACACAAATCCAAGGCAACAATGTAATAGCCCTATTTTTAACACCTAACAGGGAGTTAACTTACAATGGTTTCCTTTCAGCAATATTCAACATTTGAACAATAATTTTTTTAAACAGGTGCATAAAACAGTCCACATTGTCAATGTCTCAATAGAATAGAGCCGAAAAAAACCTTTAAATATGTACATATGTTTACAAGACTTTCTCAATTTGTTTTCAAATTCAAAGGCAAACACATCAACTGCTATAAAAGAACCGTCAACAAATAATAGACAAACCAAACAACTTTATCATTGTTGTCATACATTTTATTCGCTAACGAAAATGCTTTTAATAATAATGTGCAAAGCTCAAGTCTAAGTAACACATATGCTAAATGCAAATTTGTGCTAGGTAATCATACCTAAATGTTATAGGCCTGCAAATATATAAAAGTGCTGATTTAAGTTATTCTAACTGTTGATGTCATGTTAACTGAAAAATAATGAATTAACACTGAAAGGCCTGTTTTTCACATTGAATAGTTGTTTGCACACAATGTTTTTTTCTTTGTTTAAAATGTATTTCTTCCAGAAGACTTCTGCTAACTAGTAAATAACACTTGTTTTGTATTAGACAACTGATAGTGAGTTCTCACCAGGAGGAGAGGAGGCGACTGGAAGGATGATTTATGGGAAGAACTATCCGGACCATAGAAACATCAACAATGTAACTTTTCAAGGTTCAATGTCTGAAAGCCTATTATGAACCTCTGAGAAAATGGGGAGTTTGTCTATTCTCATGTGTTTACTGAAATTCTATTGAAGGATGAAGAAGGCGGATGAAATAATGTTGCAACATCGAAAATTGTGTGTTTATATTAGTCCGTGTTCCTAGAGTAGCAGCTAGATTCCTATTTTCTTCCTCGACTCTCTGACGGTAGACTTTCCTTTGAGTTTCTGATGTTGTTTCTTCATGAGAGGCTGCCTTACTTAGATTTTACTGATTTGTCTGCTGGTATCCTTGAGCTGACAATATTTTCCAGCACATTAGGTAAAGTCTTTATACTTGCGCATTGATTCTCTCATTCAAAACTCTTCACTGGGTTTCTGAGCTAACACCTTTTTCTCCCATTATTCCAACTTAATTTAGAATAGTGGGGAATTTTCAGTTATGGGACACACTTGTCATATTATTACTATATTAACTTTTATTTTAACAAACATTTTGTTCTATTTTAAATTCAAATATCGATTGATGAATTATATTAACATTTAATGCTAAAATCTAAACATTACAATCTAAATGAATAAAAAGATAAAAGACTAAAAGAATTGAAAATAAAACCCTTTAACTCACACTAATTCTTTTTATTGACTGAAGTAAAGATCTTTAATGATTTATTGCTATGTAGATGATTGCTCATCACTTCTCCTTGTCGATGAACTAAGGGCCATACGACCAGTGGCGGGGTTAATTTAATGATTACACCCAAAGATTGAGATATAGAAAACCCTGTTCCCTCAAGTGGTAGTGAGAGGACGGTTTATGTCATAGGAGAAAGGAGCTGAAATAATTTGCCCCAGTTTAGAATTGCCCATGTCTCTTAAGTCCAAAGCCTGAACTTGAAGACTGAAGGAGTTTGCGGTTTCGTAGGCAGTTGCAGTGGTAGAGGTGTGAGTATCAATAGGGCTATGCGTCGCAATTGTCTGATTAAGAGTCTGTCTTTGTGTGAAAGTTGTGTGTTTGTGCTATGGTAAAGTTTAATTATAGTTGAAATTATGCTTAGATGTTGAGCGGCTGAAGTTGTTATCAGACTCAAAGTACCGGGATAGATAAGTAAGTTGAAAGTTGAAATTGTGTTGTTATTTGTCTGCTAAGGTTTTGTGGTGCAGATTCGTGTGGTACCATCTATTGCACAATTGCGATAGACACTATAACAATTTGGGGTCGATTACGATGCCGTTCGGAAGGGCTCCAAATCGGATTCTGGCTTGCCAAATCCGATTCGGAACCCTTGTTTCCGACCGAATCGTACACAGTTCCCAACAACGGATTACGATGCCTGAAAACCATTCAGGCTGTTCGATTCAGCTCCGAAAGGCATTCGGACAGGTCGAATCCTTCGAAGCCCAATAGTACAACTCTATGGACACGGTTTCCGAGCGAGTGATTACGATGACCGATTCGGACAGCCGTTCTGATTCGGTTTGCCTGAAACGAAACGGCTGTCGGAATCTGTCTTTGGGGACCCATAGCAGGCCCCCTTTTACCCCGGGCCTTCCGAATAGGGCCCATTGGGGTACCCAAGGGACCCCCTTTCCAACCATGCACAGTGTGGCAGGCGCCATGGGGTGCCCGCCACAGGGTGCACGATTTTCCCCAGCCACCCCTTTTTTCAATAGGAGCTTGTGCTCTCATTCGGAACACAGGCTTCCAGTGAAGTCAATGCAAGTCCGACCGCATCCGGATGCATCGTAATCGGTCGGTCGTACTCGCAGAACCTGATTAGTTTGGAAACGATTCCGAAACCGATTCAGTCGGAAGGGTTTCCTAACGAGTTTGTAATCAGCCCCTTTGTTAGGTTAATCTGTTATGTTAATCTGGTTTGTAAAGCGCGCAGATACTCGACAGAGTGTTGCGGCGCTCAGGCAGTGGGCAACCGAACCAGGGCACCTAGATTAGCTTTTTAAAGAGCCAGGTCTTTAGTTTCCTCTTGAAGATGGCAGGGCACCTAGATTGACTGTTTCAAGAGCCAGATCTTTAGTTTCCTCTTGAAGATGTCCAGGTTGTATACTAAATGAAGGTCGGATGGAAGTTTGTTCCAGTTGAGGGGACCCAAACAGGAAAAGTATCTCCCCTCTATTCTAAGGCAGTTGATGCGGGGCACTCTTGCAAGGCGCGCAGAGGAAGAGCGCAAGGTGCGTGCTGTAATGTATTTGCTGATCCTCTCTCTGAGATAGACTGCGCCCGTATCATGCATGGCCTTATGCATTAGGACAAGAGCCTTAAAGACAACCCTCTTTTTTATAGGGAGCTAGAGGAGGGCCCTCAAATGAGGGGGCAGGTGAGACCTAGGTGGGAGTCTGAGTAGCCCTCTCGTTGCCGAGTTCGGCACCACCTGCAGTCTATTGAGAAGATAGTCAGGGAGGCCGAGGTAAAGAGCATTCCTGTAGTCAAGTCTCATCGTAATCAGGGCCTGCACCACCTTTCTACCAGCAGACTAAGATAAAAGAGGTCGACATTTTTTTAGCATGCGGAGCATGCTGAAGCAGGAGCCCGCAAGGGCTTGAGTCTGCGGTTGAAAGGAGAGGAAACTGTCAATTTTAATCCCTAAGTTTTTCACACAGTTTTGGGGTGAGCCGGGGTGCGGCATTGTGAGGGACATCTGCGAAAGTTACGATCTTGGTTTTATTCAGATTGTACCTTAGATGGTGCAAGTCCAGCCAATGAAACACCCTGGCACAGAGAGATGAGCTTCCCATTCAAGTCACTTCCCTTCTCGCAAGCAAAAAGAAGCTGCATGTCATCTGCATAAGAGGTTACTTTTGCACCCAGGTGCTCAGCAAGAGTAGCCAAGGTCGCCAGATATATATTAAACAGGGTGGGACTGAGAGCCGAGCCCTGCGGTATGCCCACAGTCAGGGTTCTGGCTTGTGAGGTGTGAGGAGGCATCGGTACTTCCTGAGTACGTTTATCCAGAAATGATGATAGCCAATTTAAGGTCAAGTGTCTGATCCCTATCTCTTGAAGGCGCTCAAGCAGCTTGGAGTGGGGCATGGTATCAAAAGCCGCTGTAAGGTCCAGGAGTATCAGAATGGCTTTGCCCCCGTGTCTAGAGTGTTCCTTACGTGTTCGACCACTTCAAGAAGCGTGGTCTCCGTGCTGAAATGGGGTTGAAAGCCGGATTGGCTAGTGTGAAGTATTTCATTGTCTTCCAAGTAGTGGGAAAGTTGGTAATTGATTTCCTTTTCCAAAATCTTTGAGAAGGCAGGGAGATGGGCCTATAATTTACCAGTTGCTTGGGATCAGCTGCTGGTTTTTTCAGCAGCTGGAACACTTTCGCCTTTTTCCAGGCCAGTGGGACCACACTCGTTGCCAGCAAGGAGTTCAATATGTTGTTCATTTTGGAGTTGATAGATTGGGCTGCCATCGTTAGCACGGTAGTTGGGCAGGGGTCGAGAGGAGAGTCGGATTTCAGGCCCTATGATGCTGAGAGTGACTGATCTAATGAAAGGGGAGTGAATTTGTCTAGCGAGGGGGACGTGAGAGGAGAAACAGCTTCCTTTCGTGTAGGGCCTGTATTTGGGACATTTGAGCACTATTCTGAAAGCTGTTCTGAATGGTCTTGATTTTTTCATAGAAAAAAGTGTCTAGTTCATCACACCACTCAGCCATTGGTGTGCATACTCTAGATGTGACAACGGGGCGCAGAAAAGAGTTAACAATTTTAAAGATTTCCTTTGCTTTAATATCAGCTTCCTTGATCCTAATATCATAGAAGGTCTTTTTAGCTAGGGACAACTTCCCGTGATAATTCTTCAGTGCGATCTTATATTTAGCTTTATCTTCTGGATGGAACTTGCGTCTCCATACCCTTTTCGAGCTGTTTACAGTGTTTCTTGCAGGCTCTAAGCTCATCATTGAACCATGGAGCAGACGGGTATAACCTAGATTGAGATTTCTTTTTAATGGGGGCTAGTGAGTTAACAGTCCCCCGCATCCAACTGTCCAGGCATGCGGTGTCCTCTTCAACACAGCCGGTCAGGGCTAGAGTATTCATTGTAAGAGCACGATTAATATCGTCAGACTGTAACTTATGATAGGCACGATAGGAAAATAGAGAATTGTCCTTCAAAAATGGCCTGTTGCTAGTCTGAGGCCAAGCAAAAGGAATGAGGTAATGGTCAGACCATGGAAGGGTTGTGGGTTGAGACACCGCCAAGTCCACGTTGGAGAAGACCTGGTCAAGAGTATGGCTGGCTTGGTGCGTAGGGCCGAAGACCTGCTGTTTCATTGATAGGGGGCTCATGATTTCTAAAAGAGCATTGGCTTCGTGTCCAGATGCATTGTCCAAGTGGACATTAAAGTCACCTAGCACTAGGAAGTGCCCACGGGACTAACGCACTCTCCAATGAGTGCAGGCAACTACTGGGTGGGCCTGGGGAACGATAGAGAAGAATCCCCGCCAGAGACTGGTTGGGGGTAAAACCGAATGCCTCCGCAGCCTCAAGGCCCTCAAGAGCGAAGGATGAGCATTCAAATTCCTTTTTGTACACTCAAGACGCCCGCCCCCTCTACCTATTTCATGGTCTGTTGTGATTGTACTAATATTTTTGGGTATTAGTGGAACCTATTGTGCAAAGGAGAAACTATATCAATTAGGGGGATTTCTAGCAGATCGAGATTTCATTTGTGTGCGCATGTGTGAGGGGATGATGTAAAGTGATAAAATTATTTCCGTTTTGTTTCTTGTATGAATGAACTACTTTGAAGTCTTTAGCAGAGCAGACAAAAGTTAGTTGTTTATGGGGCTTGCTTAGAGTGGTAGAGTTTGTATACAAGAAAATTGTAAAGGAGGGTGAACCGCTGAAAGGAGTGAAGGATTATGTCAGAGTGTGCCGCACTGAGAGAGGTTAGTTGGTGTGAAGTGCCACACTGAGATTGGTTGACGAGTCATCAAGAATTAAACTGTGATAGGTTTGCAAATGAAAATTGGGACAGGATTGAAGGAAAGCATTGACGCATACGGAATTGTAAACTGAACAAAAACATTGACATTTTCTGAATTGATTACTGTTAATTTATTGTTAAATTCTTGCAATCATGAAATGTTTCAAAGCCCTTAGAGATTTCATGAGGGGTGATGTGCGAGTCCCAGTTTGGCAGAGTGAGAAAGCTCCACTGGAAGGTGCCAGTTCATTATATGGCAACAAATGTAGGGCACCATACATGTTTGTTGCTTCATTAATGGTGCTAGATCACTTAAAACTAACGGCCATTTAAATTTTCACAATACAGTACTTTTTATTTAAAGATTATTGAACACTTAAGAGGAAAATTGTACAAAATGAAGCCACCTCCTAGACCTACACAATATAAAGCATTAAGTGCTTGGGAGAGAGCAGCTCATGCCAAAGAGAAAGAAAGGTACCAGAATAGAGCCAATAGAGCAGTGCGAAATTACACTGATGCTCAGTGAGATGAATGGCAGCAAATTTTGAGAAAATATATAGTCAACGAAGCTAGGATGTGCCCAGCAATAGCAACAGAGAAAGCTCAAAAGAATCGAAAGCAGGGAAATGATGATGAGAAAGCTGCAAGGAAAACAGACACTGATAGTGATTCAGGAAATTACATTTTAGATGCCTTTTTGTCCTCACGTCCATTGCCATATGTGGCCCCTACAACAAACACAGAGAGTGCTACAACTGTTAGTACTACAGTGGCTACAGCCCCTGTTGATCCCAATCCAATTCAGATTGAAATACTACTTCCAGCACTTCCAATTGCGCCTGCACCTGTTGAAGCAGCCCCTACGATCATTGCTCCAAGTGAAACTGTTTCAGTTGTGACTGTTCATGGTCCAGTGTCACAAGTTGTGTTAGTTCAAACATTGGCAGAATTGTTATGTCTGTGTAAAGAGATCCCATGACAAATTAACAGAATAGGCAGAAAAATATGAGGTGGATCTCTCCAAGAGTGTTCCCTTACAGAAGAGCTTTAAGGTACAGTTAGATGAGGCTATTGTGACAATGCGGTCTTCAGGGATGAGATTACACATTGCTGAATTGGTAAAGTGTATTCACAAATGGAACAATTATGACAGGTTAGAAAGCAAATGGGCAAAGAAACAGGAAAAGAAAACAAAACAATCAGACGCTGCAGAAGCAAATGGTAAGCCATTACCAGCACCCCCAGATGAAGATGAGGCTTTAACTTTTCGTATGAGGGAAATACGAGGTGGAGGGTATATTCCTCAACCTTGGAGTAGAGGTGATCTTGCAACATTTATGAACAACTCTCTGAAGCAGAGAGAGAGTCCCAATCAGTAGTATAAGCAAGTTAACAGATTTGTAAAGATTTCAAAGATTTTGTGGACAGACAAGAACACTTGTTTTGCTATTGTGGGCTGAATGCAAGATAGCTGTGCAATGGCCACCTTCAGAGCCTCCAAGAGATGCACGTACTTGTGCACCATCACCTGTGGTAACTGGGGACACATATGAACAAAGTATGATGAGGTGATTACCTTTCTGAA
Organism: Calotriton arnoldi; assembly: GCA_963921515.1. NCBI lineage: Eukaryota > Metazoa > Chordata > Amphibia > Caudata > Salamandridae > Calotriton > Calotriton arnoldi. Next base: position 3,180,503 of record CAWUFW010000357.1, read on the forward strand.
AGGATAAGTTCCAGCGAGAGACATTGATTGGCTAATGATCAATAGAACTACCCAAGAATCTAAAGAATTAGTGCATGCTGAGTATGAATGATTGTTGCAGATGTTTAAACAGCATAGCAGACAAGAAAATCCTGAAAAAGGAGATATGGGGAGTTTAGTGTCATAGGGCTCGATTCACAAAGGGCCTCCACACTTGTGACAGAGTCTCCGCAGTCATGGTGGAGGGTGGGGGGGGGCACTTTCATGGCGGGACCTCCGCACTGCAGTTTCTCATTGCGGAGGTTCTGCCACGAGTGTAGGCCTCCCACAATGACTGCAGGGCTACCAGGGGGTGAGCACAGGTTAATTTAGGGTGTATTTGTGACTTACCCTGACTAGGATTGTGGTCCCTGGTTGGGCAGGGTGCATACTTCTGTCAACCAGTAATCCAATTTCTAACACTTTGTAACTCAGTTCTTATGGAGTACATTGATGACCTGCGTGCTGCATCAAGTACACAAGAAGCTTGTAAACAGGACATGGTTGCCAATTTAAATCATTTGTCTGAGAACGGACACAAGGAATCCCGAGCAAATTACAATACTGTCAAAGAGAAGTCCTCTATTTGGGACATCTCATTGAGAAGGGAATGAGAAAGGTGTCACTGGAGAGAATGGAGACAGTTTTGAAGATGAGTCCACCCAGAACTCAGAGAGAAGTCAGGATGGTCCTGGGAATGGTTGGCCACTGTAGACAGTGGATACCAAACCTTTCCGTAGTGGCCAAGCCTTTACTGAGGCTGATGCACAAAGATGTGCCTGGTCCACTTCCATGCGACAACGATTGCTTGAAAGCTTTCCTGGAGCTGAGTCTCTGTTGTGCCCCGGCACTAGGAATGCCTCATTACAGTAAAATGTTCACATTGTTTTGCACTGAGAAGGAGGGCTGCACTCTCTCATTGCTTACCCAGTTGCATAGAAACTCTCGAAGACCTATGGCACATTTTTTCAACCACACTTGGCCCTGTTGCCGCACGACTGCCTGGCTGCCATAAAGCAGTTGCAGCAGTTGTTGTCAGTATTGAGAGATGTGAGAGCATAGTGATGGGACACCTTCTTACAGTGTGGTCCCTCAATCCGTGGAGATATTGCTCACCTGTAGAAAAACACAATATCTGAGAAACAGCAGACCTACAAAATATTAACAAAAGATACTTGTTGCAGAAAATGTTACTTTAAAAAGATGTCAAACACTCAATCCAGCTACATTGTTACCGTTGCCTGAAAGTGAGATTGATGAAAATGAAATTGAACATGAACAAGCTAGGACCAGACATTAAAGATAAACCCCTCGATGAGCCCGAATATGTAATATTTTTGGATGGCTCATGTCTAAGAGACAATGAAGGAAATTTGAGAGAACTGCTTGTGCAATTCAAGAAGTGGTATAAGCCTCTGGGCTTCGAGGCATTAGTTCTGCGCAAGTGGGCAATTAATTGCCCTGGCAAGAGCTTACAGTCTTTCAGCTCAATTAAGAGTGACTATATTAACTGATAGTCAATATGGCTTTGGTGTGGTCCTTGATTTTGGGCAGTTATGGTCACAAAGGGGACTTATGACATCATCAGGTTCCACAATTAGAAATGGGGAATATGTAATGAAATTATTGGAAGCTTTGCAGTTACCCCCAAGAGATTGCAGTAGTTAAAGAAACTAGTAAAGAAAGTAAAAGAAACTTATTTAAGGTACATTTTTCAACAAGAACAAAGCAACATCCAAATTGTACTAAAACCAGCCACACAAAATAAAACAAATTCTCCTTTTACCAAATAAAATTGCTAACCTAAACAGAATTTTATTTTATAGTGCAGGTATTATAAATAACAACCTTCTTTTGTTTTACAGGAATATTTGATATCTCATACTTTAACTTTTTTTCCATCTCTACAAACAGAACTATTAACCTAAAAAGAATTGTTTATCTCAACACATCTTTCAAATAACAATATTTTCATTTCTTTCACAGATTTAAGCAGAGCATTCAAATTTGTTTAAAACTAAAACCACCCAAAATTATTCAATTTTTTACATTATTTTTCAGATTTTCAAATCATGGAAAATGGTATATCCGATCCAAGAGGGGCAATAAATTACTAAAATACAGTGGATACCTTTATTGTAAGGTGAGACGTACTGAGCCCAGGAGTCAGTGGAGGTGTGTGGAGATATTCTCGAAAAGATTACTGAGCATAACCACTCTGCCTCTGCAATGTAGTTAGAAGTGAGAGAAAATGTCCAGAACATTAAATCACTTGGTGCCATCTTCAATGAACCTTGTTTATTGATGGAGGTAGCCCAGAACATCCCCATGCACATTGCTAGTAGTATGCCCCCAATCCCAGATTTAAGAAGAATGGTGCAATGGCAAATAATCCCCAACTAACAACCTATTCTGTTAACATCCCCCCTGAACTATCTGAATCTTTTAACCATGAACCTTTCCTTCTCTATAATAACAAACACCCTAAGAAGCGTTTACTAATCTTTGCTACCCTACATAACACTGTAACCCTTGAAAATAGTGAAATTTGGAAGATGGATGGCACCTTTATATCCACTCCCATACAGTCACCCAAATTTGCACTATACATGCTAACATAAATAACACTACAATCCCACTAATTTATGGTTTACTCAGTGACAACCAATCCTTAACTTATTCTGAATTTGTATCAGTTGTAAAATATAAAACTATACACAAAAGTCCTAGGAAAATAATAATTGACTTTGAATTACAAATGATAAACACTATTATTATTAACATTTAACCACAAACCCAAATTGAAAGCTTGTTTTTTTCATGTTTTTTTCCAGGCATATTGGAAACAAAATTCAAAAAGCATCCTTGACAGAGGATTACATGTCAAAGAGTAAACTACAATTTCAACGTACAAAACTCACAGCTTTGTGGTTTGTTCCTCCTGACTGTGCAAACAACTTCTGCACCTCAATTATACAATCAGAATATTTTACACAAAAAGAGGAGAAATTGGCACAACTTTTAAATTACTTTAAAGATACATGGATTGGCCTTCTAAGGAGGTTGGGTCACAGCAGGAAGCCATGCTTTCCAGTTGAATGGTGGATCGACCTGCTTAGAGGGAGGTGCAAAGATAAACAATGCCATTGGGGGTTGGCATTAGTATTTTAACATTTCTATGGGTAAACATCACCCCAACATGTATTATTGCCTGAAAATTTAAAAAAAGGAACAAAGTATTCACAAAATGAGACAGGCACAATCATTAACAAGTAGTCTGAATCCTTGAGTTTCCAAAAAAGAAAAGAAATGTCAGCAAACTATTGGCCAAAATCCAACAGTTTTCTATGTTGGGAGGTTCAGACTGTCTTGAAAATATTGCGTACATCTTACACTGTTAATCTCTTTAAAAATTAACATGCAGTACTCTGCTGTTTTGACAATAATCTTAAAATAAATTGGTATTTTTAAACTATTTTTGTAAATTCATTAAATGTTTTATCTTCTACCTTTCTTTAACTATTGGTGATCAATTAGAAACATGTAATACTTTTTTCCATCTTTATATTACAGTTATTAAAATTATTTTTGATCAAGAAATATTTTTATGTGTTTTTAATACTGTTTAACATTATTTATTTAAGTTTTGTATTCATTAATATATACATATATATTTTAATAAATTTATGGGGAAATGTTTTTTAGCAACTCAAAAGTAGAGGGTAAATGTTTGCTCATTTTTATTTTTTAATATTCCATTACATTCCATATTTAATACACTGGTATTTTATCAATTAATATTCATTTCATGCAAATATTTAAAACATAGGTATTTTAATTAATAGTTGAGTATTAATAAACTTCCCCACTCTTTATCTCATTCCTCTTTTATCCCACCCCTTAAGCTTGCTATTGCATAGTTTTATTTAATTTAAAATAATAGGCATTCATTTTTGATCATTTTTAATTTAAAAAGAATTAAATTTACATATTTAATACACAGGCAATTTAATTAATACTTGAGTATTAATCAAATTAACTGTAAAGCCCTTACATCACACCCCTAAAACGTTTATTTGTAAAATAATAGTCACACTTTTTATTATTATTTAAAATTATTAATTTAAATTGAATATTTAATACACCAGTATTAAGCACTGGAAATAACATTCAGTTGTCTTTATGATGTCTTTGCCTAACTCAAAGCTGTTTCTTTAAGTCTACCGCAGAATAATGGAAGGTAGAGTTGGACCCCCGGGGTTTCAAACTGATCTAAATGATACATGCGGATCGCAACATCAGGCACACTGACCTCCTACGTTACTTACCTGGGTTTTCAACCGGTTATCTGTAACAGGCAAACTAATCTCCTCAATTATAGTATTGTGTACTAAGTCCAGAAAGGTAACCTGCTGCTGGCACACAGAGCTCTGCAGAAGGCAAATCAGCTCTGAATCATCTTAATTAAATTGTACTTCAAATTCAGTTTACAGACACAGTTTCACTCAAGTGCTTTAACCTGATGAGGCATCTTAATGGGCGTGGGGTCTGTGACCCACACTTTGCACTCACTTCTCTGCTGTAGATGCATTCATCAAATGCGCAGGCATAGTAAAATTGAAACTTGTGACTTATGAGATACACACATACTTTTTTAGTAGGTGGTCAACCCTATTCTTCCTTATTGTGATTTAAACCTGTCACACTAAGGTTACCCAGATCATTGCATCAAGTGCACTCCTCACTAATCTACCTTTCTCTGTGGAGAAACATGAATGCCTTCTCGGCAGCAATGGACCTGAATACATGATTGAGGCCATCAGTAGCATACTGGAAAGAATTCCAAGATTTCAACTCTAGATAAGCCTTAGTCCACTGACTCCCCCAGGGTCACATGTCTATTTAATGTACGACACGGACCTATGCAACCAATAGAACGCTTATACCCATTGACGTAGAAGGCAGTTCCTGTGTTAACGTGTTCCTTCAAAAAACGCCCCCCAGCCCTGAAGAAGACTTTCATTGAAAAACATACCAGGGCCAACACGAAGGTCGAAACGCGTTGGCGTATTTATGGGTGTGGCCGGAGTTATTATCAACCTTAAAGATTACAGATTTTTTATATAATATTGGTGACGTGAGCCATTACATCGCCTACAAACAGATAAAGTGCTCCGACCACCACTACAAAGGGCCCAGCAGTATGTTTTGGACTGTGCAGCAGAGGGTTAGAACATGTTATAACCCCATATATTCTAATTGTAGGACACTACACATGGTGTCTTCATGTTTTTAAACACATGTTTAAATACTATTTCATCGTAATATTTCAGTTTATGTTTGTTTGTTTTTTGATTGATTTGCTTATATTGTATACATATGTATTCGTGGGCAATGATGCTATGTGTATACTTTTGTCCCATTTAAATGTATGTTATTTTGTTTATTAAGGAAAAAAAATATCTATTTACAAACATAATCCCTTGTAGATCTCCTTGAGTACACCGTTAAATTTGTGGACGTGATATATTCAGTGTATAGTGGTTAAGATTTTTTTAATTCACCAGTTGTCATTTATTTGACGCTCAGAGAAATAATGGTGTAACGTCTTTCTCTGTGAGATGATGTCAGATTGAGGGTTTAGGGGGTACCTTCTAAGATAGAGTATGTATTGATCCCAGCCCCCTATGTCCTAAATTGGATCACTCTCCTCTATGATACACATTTTTAGAAAGTTGGCATTTTCTTGCCTTATCCATTTGGTGCCTACAGCCTTTTCTGGGTCACATGACTGGGTGTGAGTGACAGTTGGGCTTTGTGTATTCCTCCTAGACGGCCACACACAATTGGGAGCTTAGGTGTGAATGGATGGGCAATCACTGGGAGGTTGGGAGGGAGGAGCTGTGCCCAGACCCACTTACACTTGAATACGCTGTGTCCTGTCTCAATAGAAAGGGCTGCCTACCTCCTGTAGTTAGTCTTGAGCCAGAGCCAGGAAGGCAGGGCACCTGTGCCCTTCAAAGGCATGCCTCTACAAGCTTCTCCCCACTTCAAAGGCACAATCGGGTATAAATGCTGGAGCTCAGACACCACCACTTCAGTACACTTCTGGACCTGTGGATACTCTGCCAGGAAGAAGGACTGCTGTGCTGCTACAAGGACTGACACTCTGCAGGACTGTTGCTCTGAAGGAACGGCTGCCCTGCTGTGCTGACCTGCTGCCCTCTTGCCTGGGTGAGAAGGTCTGGACCTGCATCTCTTGAACCCAGAACCCAGGGTTACTCCAAGGGCTAGTTGGCTGGCCTCCCGATCTAAAGCCTCAGGGACTTAAGAGGCTTCGAACAACCTTGCATCTGCACCTGGACTCTGCCATCTGTGAGTCTACCTTGCCAAGTGGTGCCACCCCAGTCCTGGACTCTTGAAAGTGGGCTTAATGTGCTCTGCCAGCCTCTGTGGATCCAGCGGAACTGTTGCATCTCCTCTGCTGTGCGATGCAACTATGAGAAGAATCAACACATCTCCGCTGCTGCTTGTATTGGACCTGTGGCAAAGACCTTCATCGCCGCCGTAGCCCGCATCACCTTCGTAACCACCGCTGGGCGTCATATCCTTGGTACAGTCCCTCGCATTGCTCGTCAACTGCAACCTTGACGATGATGCCATTCTCCACATTTCAGTTTTGCAGCTCCTCGGAACCGACGCATCGCTCCGACTGTACGCCGCATCCTCGACACCAGACTTCACATCACAATCCCGTCAACAGATCCTTGATGATGACACAGGCCTTTCTATCGCAGCCTTGCCACATCTTGGAACCGACACATCACCTCAGCTCTGTGATGCATCTTCAACGTGGACCCTCGTTATGCACCACAAACCAGGATTTAAGGTACTGTGTTCAGCGGGCCTAACTGGGTGTCTGTAGCTGGCTCGCTCTCCGTCGCGGCCAGCCTGAACTTGTGACTTTGTCTTGGTCCAGCATGACCAGATATTCATAGCTGGCGCTTTGTGCTTTTGGCACTATTTTTGCTAAAACCTTTAAAATTGCATAGCTCCAGTTCTACTGATTGGATTTTTGTCATTTTGGTCTTGTTATTAAAGAAAGCTCTATTTTTTTTTTACTTGGTGTGGGATCCTTTTTGTATGGTGTTTTCACTTTACTACTTTTTGAAGTGTTGCACAAGTACTTTACACATTGGCTCTAAATTTAGCCTGACTGCTCCTTGCCAAGCTACAAGAGGGTTGAGCATAGGTTAATTTAGGGTTGGCCTGTGCCTCACCCTGACAAGGATTGTGTATGATGCTTGACCAGGGCTCAGAACGCAGTCAACCAACAACTCAATTTCTTACAGATAGTTACTGCATATTACCTTTACCACAATAGCTTTACCACTCAGACTTTTAGCACAGTGAACCTTTTCTTTACAGGCATTTCACCATAACGTTCCTTTTAAGGGTCCACCATTAGTGCTAATTTTTGGGTGAATGGGTAATTGGGGGGTGGGAGGGGTGATCTGACTTGGGCTGACACCATTGGTGCTTCTGTGCAGACTGAACGGAGATGATGTGAGATCCAGTGAAGCCTTGCCTCACCAAGGCCATCATCTCAACTACTCCGGTTACACTTTCCCATTTCCTCTTTCTTCCATGTCTCATTCCTCTCTCTTCTCCATTACCTTTTTTCCCTTTTCCACTTCTGACTCTCATCCATCATCTCTCTCACATACTTTTACCCCTCCTCCTCTCCCAGTGTCCCATTCCTTTTCTTACACTTGCTTATCTATCCTAGTCTTTCTCTTTTCTATTCCAATCCTGTTTCTTTTACTCTTGTTCATTTTCTTCCTATTCCTCCTCTTTCTGTGCCCACAACTCCCCTATTCTCTATCTTTTTATTTCTGCCCATCTCTTCTTTCCTCTGGCCTTATCTCTTTTTCCTGTCCTCTACGATCCTGCTTCCTCCTACTAACTACAGATTGCTCTACTTTCTATGCCCTCTTCTTTCTTCCTCTATACATCTCTGACTGGACTGGCGGCAATGGAAAAGCAGAATGGTCTTTTGGGAGTTTCTGTCTTCCTCATACCTTGCAACAAACAGTGCCTACTACTTCTGCTGATGTCGATGCACTTCTTAGACATTTAATTTTGCTTCTTCCTTCTGCTCCTTTCCTCCATCTTCTGCTCTCTTTAAAAAAGTTTTCTACTCTAGCCTTCCCACCTATTTGCTTTCCCATTCACACCATTCTGACTCCCTCTCTGCTATTTTTCCTCTTCATCTCCCTCCCCCAGTGCTTTAAGTTGAATGAAAATGGTGGAGGGAGATCCTAAAGGGATGTGAGCTAAAGACGTATGTAGGAATATACCTCTTCTTGCATGATCACCCCTGTTAGAAATTGGGTTGTTGGTTGACTGGGGTGGGAGCCCTGGTCAAGCAACAGCCACAATCCCTTGCAGAGTGAACCACAAACAGCCACTAAATTAACCTCTGCTTTACCCTGGGTAGCTTGGCAATGTGTATATTAATGAGCACGCAAACAGTAAGAAAGTGAAAACAGAACACCCAAAAAATCCCAAACCAATTTAGAAACATAAGAGTGCATTTTAATAAATGACAAAAATCCAATAAGTAGAAACAGAGTTATGACTTTTTAAAGATTTTAGAGAAAATAACACCAAAAACCACAAAGCACCAACTATGGATATCTGGTCATGCTGGACTGGGTCAAAGCCACAAGTTCAGGCCGACTGTGAAGGAGTGCAGGTTGGCTACAGTCACCAGGTTAGGTCCGCTGAAGTTTAACCTTCTCAAATCCATGCCAAGAGTCAGGTTCGCGGTGGAGGGGGCCACGAGCAGCATGGGGAGCATCATGGAAGGCTGCCGGAGTAGCGCAAAGAGATAAGACTATAAGTGTGCACTAGCACCTGAGGATAGCGGGGCCTACTTTCACCCTATTTTTGCGAACTGGCAGGGGCACACTCGTGACGGTTATTACATCAATGCAGGGGAATCCCTGTTAGATTGATTTAAATGATGTAAGAACACTTTAGTTGGGTCAGATTATTCGTAATGATGCGTTTTTTCTATAGATACTTCCACCACTTACAATTTGCGATTTCAGGCACAACAATTACAGATAAAGGTAAGACTGGGCATCTTTGGCACCGTAGAGCCTTGTTATGAATCTTGAAAATTCATATCGGTAGTAATTGATAGAACTTATTATGGTTTTAGTCTTACGTGACGACCGTTGATAGAACCTGATGAGACCATAAGATTGAATTTGCTTGGAGAGACCGAGTGAGTATTGATTTAGTTGAGCTTATATAACATCACCTCACCTGATATGAAACAGTCTAGTACACCTAAAGAACACAGCACAATGGGATGTAAGCTTGAGGTTTGGCACAGAGTGTCTTTAAGTTAAAGACACACCAAACACCAAATATAACAACTTCTGTACTCTGAGAGCATGCGATCTAGGTTGTGGGCTTGTCACAACTCCTTGACTTTCTGAAATGTGACTTCAATATTAGTTGTTTTTTTCTTTTAAATCTTGGATTATGATTTGTCATAGAAACATGCCCTGAGGAAGTCTGCTGTGACATCAATAGCTTGAGACAAAACACGTGTTGGCAAAGGGGCTCTTATCATCAAAATCGAAGAATAAAAAGACTTTTGAAACCACGACCTCAATTTACTTCTGTGTGCCTTGAGATCAGTAATGCCAATTTCGGAATCTCCCTATTGAGGAAGAATGGATGGCTCTTCCTCCTCCGGAGCACCAGAGAACTTATAAACATTTGCTTTAAGAAATTTCTTTTGTTTGCGATACTCTATCTGTACATTTGGTTGAGTGCGCTAATCTCCCAGCCATTGCTCTGTTTTGTTAATATTAGCGCAAAGAGTAGGCCAGGTGTCGTGGACGGGTGTTGCTTGAGCTTTGCGATTGCGGTCCCGAGAGGTCGATGGTGTAGCGTGAAGGGTTGGGTTGATGGTGTTGGGTGCGAGCGGCAAGGACTCGGTTGAACAAGCCCCGTTTGTGGTTGCAAAGAGCCTAAAACTTTGATTTCAGATCTCTAAGCAACACCAAGGATCCAGGACCTGAGGGGCACCACTTGGGGGTCAGGAACTCACTTCAGCTGGGTCCAGGTGCTGGTACAGGATGTTGGGGAGAATTTTATGTCCCTGAGGCTCACATCAGGAGGCCAGCAGACCAGTCCATGGAGTCGCTCTGGTAGCCCTGAGTTCAAGATGAAATTGCAGGTCCAGTTCTTCTTCCCCAGGCAAGGAGGCAGCAGAGATGAAAGGCAGCAATTCAGCAAAGCAGCAGGTCAGCAGTACAGCAGAGTGAGAGTCTTTTCAGCAGCAAAGCAGCCCTTCCTCCTGGCAGAGTATCCACAGGTCCAGAAGTGTACTTAAGAGTTGGTGTCCGAGGTCCCCTTTTTATACTCTGGTGCCCTGGTTCTGGAAGGTGGAAAAAGCTTCTAGACAGTGGCTATGAAGTACATAGAATATCCTGGCTCCCCTGCTCAGGCTCCAAGTTGTCTGCAGCGACAAGGTGAGGCTGTTAAGCCTTTTGTGTGAAGGCAGAGCACAGGGTATTCCGTTGCAAGTGGGCCTGTGCTCAGCTTCGCCCCCCCCCATCCTGCCAGCAGATGGCCTATTTGTGCACATTTAACCCCTCTATTGTGTGACTGTCTGGGAGGAATTCACAAAATCTAACTGTCATTTGCATCTAATTATGTGACCCAGGCCAGACTATAGGCACAAAAGGGCTAAGGACAGGAAAATGTCAACTTTCTAAAACTAGCGTTTTCAAAATTGTAATAAAAAATCCGACTTTACCATTAAAGAGGGTTTATCATTACAATTTCATAGACACCAAACATGACATAGCTACCCACTTTTAATTGGAAATTACAGCTTATTAAACGTAATAAGGAATCACCAATGTTATCCTATAGGAGGAGTAGGCCTCACAGTAGTGAAAAGTGGATTTAAGAGTACCAGGACATGTAAAACTTAAACGTAAATGTCCAACCTTTTTGTTACATAGCACGCTGCCCTATGGGCATTCTAGGGCCTATCTTAGTGGTGACATATATGTAATAAATGGGGAGTTTAAGGCTTGATATGTGGAATTGTGATACCAAGTCGACATGGCAGTTTAAAACTGTATTCAGGCTGCAGTGGCAGATTGGGACACGCTTTGAAGTGCTACTTAGGTGGGTGGCATGATAAGTGCTGCAGGCCCCCTAGCAGCATTTAATTTACAGGCTCTAGGTATCTAGTATACCACTCTACAAGAGACTTACAAGTAAATTAAATATGTCAATTGGGTATAAAGGAAACCACCCTAAGGCTGACAGGTCCAATAACCCCTATTTTGTTGGACTGATGCTGCTGTAATTTTGAGTCTGGGATTCAGCTAACCAGGACCCAGTGCATGTGCTCTGACCCTTCAACATGTCAAATTGGCTACATCCCTCATTGGCACCCTTAACTTACCTTTTAAGACCTAGCATATGGTACCCCATCTACCGAGGGCTTGTAAGATAACTGTCACTGGTGGACTGGAGCACTTATTGTGCCACCACAAAAGTGACAAGGTAAAACATGCCTCCAGGCCTTCAACTGCAGCCTGGTGGTGCAGTTTTAAAACTGCCATTTCAACCTGTCAAAATAAACTTTTTGGCAAGCCTAGACCTTCCTTTTTAATACTTAAAAGCCACCTCATGGCAGGCCTCAAATGCCCATAGGCTAGGGTGCGTGGTCTTTAAAATTAGGCCATGCATGTTTAATGTGTTTCATGCCCTGGCAGTGAAAAACCTCTAAAGTCATTTTTCACTGTGGCAAGGCTCACTCTCTCATAGGCTAACACTGGTTTACACTATTACATTTAATAAGTGCTAAATTCAGTTTGAGAACAGCTAGTAAAATGGTTCAAGGAATCATTTTGACAGTACTTTATAATCCAATCTAATGGTAAAGTCAGATTTTATCTTACTATGAAAGAACAGACACTTTTAGAAAGTTACTGGTTTTCTGCCAAGATCAAAAGACTCTCCTGCTAGAGTCCTGTTGTCACCTGACCCCCGATGGCTCCTCTGAAGTGAGATGTGGACTGCACCCAGACAGTGGACAAAGGGCTTTGGGTTGAGGAGGTGTCTTTCTTCTTTGAGCAGTAATGCCTGAGGGCTGTGTTTATCCCCTTCCTAAGCTTAAAATAATGCCTACCCTGTCACTGGCAAATGTAGCTCACACCTAGACATGCCTCATGTTTGTCCTTCTATTCAGGCTGGCCCCAAACCCAGTGGGAGGGGGAGAGCTGCCCAGAACTGGTTTAGGGGGTAGACAATAAATTGCCCTCTACCCACCAGTGAGCGTTGGGCATAAAAGCGGTACCCATGAATACCTTCTTCAGAACACTACTGGACCTGTGGAAGACAGAAGAAGGACTGCACCTGCTGTTGAGACCTATGAGGAGAACCCTAAAGGCTGGACCTGCTCCCACTTGTACCCAGGACAAACAGTGGACTCCAGTGGTCAGTTGGCTGACCTCCTGTTAAGCTACAGGGACATAAAAGCTGCAAGAAGCCCACTCTCCTGGAAGAGCCCAGCTGACCAGTTTCAATTGGACCTTGCCTGGACCCTGCTGGTGGCTTCTGTTGCACTGAGGTCCTAGAACACTTGTCTGGTGTTGAAATGCACTCCTCCTGCCTAAACATAAAACCTGGGACTTAGCAACATTAGCTAATTTTTTGCCCGGAGAACCATTGTGGGAGCATGACCGACCTGCCCGCTGATGTGCCTAGGGTACATCGCTGGTGCACCTGATTTCACTGCAGCTCCCCCTTCTTCTCCATAACAGTAAATCTGATTCAGAGGGCCCGACGCTGACTGACATCAGATGATATTGAACCCTCTTCTACTACAGCCTGCAGCCTTGCCCAACTGAGGAAATCCATCCTCCAGAAAACAGTCTAAATCCAAATGTAGAGAGCTTCACTGGGCACAATGCTGAGCAGCCTCCGATTGACATCGATGACTTCCTGGGCGCAAACTGAAGAGTTTTCCCGCTTGGAGCTTTTCCTGACTTCCTCGAATGCTTTACTGAGACCTAGCCCTTTGTCAACCCATCATGGATGAGCCAGTCTTTGGATCGAGCCTGCAGCTTTGCCCCTCTGAGGACTCTATGTTCTTGGAAATTTTCTAACTGTGAAGGTAATTTTCTGAGCAGGACCAATCCGACTTGTGTATCTGACCCACGCTCCATCCATTAGCCTTGTCCTAGACTCTTTGTGAGATTTCTGTTTTTGCGTTGAGACATATCACACAACAAGGAATGCACACTGAATAACTTAGCCAATGCTTATTAGAAGTATCATAAAAATGTGTAATAATGATTTTGTTGTGAATAATTATCATTGAAAATATTTTAATTCTAAAAATATGAGACTATAAAATAGACATTGCCTATGCCTTTGGAAGGAGGAGTGGTCTTCCGAGTGTTTTAGTCACTCCCTTCTCCCCTTCTTGCTACTTTCCAGTCTCTCACACTTATGCCCTTTTTGTCCCTAGTTCGTTCTGAATTGCTCCATCTGCACATCTCTCACATCATCTCCCTCCTCTTCATCTCTCTCTTTTCACTCTGTCCTTCTGCATGTACCTCTTTGCATCATATTCTCTCACTATGCCCTCTCATTCTCTCACACAAACAACGTGTTCTCTCTCATCATCTGAAAACACAGCCTTTTCTTTTCCTTTGTTGCTGTCAATATTTGACAGCCCCTCCTTCACACACTTACACATAAAATGGCTATTACAACTGTCACATATGTGACCATCCATCTGTGCAGTCTGCAGGGAGGCCAAGGATTGGATGAGCATGTATCTGAAAATATTTATCACTCCTGTTCTCCCATTGGGGGCACTGTGAAAAACTTATACTGGCTTATCCTCAATGCCAGAGCTCTCAATCGTGCCCCTTCATGAACACCCATCCATACCCTGTAGTCGCCCAGACACCTAGAGGCAACTCTGTTCACTGTATGTACTCTACATGAGTCCTATGTCACATTAAAAACTACAGAAACACAACACATGAGAAAAGAAAATACTTTTAGAGAACAGAATTTGAATTAAAACAAGTGAAATGTAAACAGGGACTGCATCACTGACATGATATTACCATAAGGAATTTTACAGTCATAGTTACAAATCTGTGTATTTGCCTGGAAAGTTGAGGACATTATAACACGGCTTAATATGGACCTGTTTCGGTCTGAGAGGTCAGGTCTGAGAGGAGAACTGGCCCTTAGAGCACCACCCTCACCTTTTTCTTTACTTTCTTGGTTCCTATTGCAACCTTTTGCCCTAACTCTGTACCTCCCACTCACCTTGTTAAATAATTTTAGGACAGTGCAGCTATGAGTCCGGTTTGGGGTAGAAGGGAGGGCGATGCACACCGGACATCATGCTCTCAGGGAAACTTCATCCCAGAAACCTTTAAATTCTTGCTATGCCATACTGAAGAGCAGTGAGGTTGTGGGGTAGCTGTTTGGGGACAAGGCACCTCCCCTGCAGCACCATGCAGGGTAGGATAGAGGCACTGTGGGGCTAGTTATGCCCAGCATTGTGACACTATACTTAAGACAAGACCACAAGTCTGACATACCTGGGGCACTCCGTCCATCATCTTGTTGTGTTTGCTATGTTGGCCCTAAGTGGCCAAGGGTATGCCCAGACGTGTGTCCCTTGCTCGCAGTGACATTGGATTCAAGCTAGTCTGGCTGATGAGGGGTGATACCCTGAAACCGGTCCCAAGATGCTTGTTTCCGGTCCAGGGAGGACCTGGCCTGGCAGTTCGGGCTGGGCTGTGCCCATGAGGAGCAGGGTCAAGACTGATTTACATATGGCCAGGCGCGGCCGTCACAGGTAACAGTGGTGGGGTGGGGTGGGGCAGGGCAGTGAGGGGGAAGTGGGCAGACGACGGGAAAGGGAAAGTAAAATAAATAAATAAATAAAACCACTTACCTTGCTCTCAACGCACTTCCCCCCAACCCTGCCATAACCCCGCCCCGCTGTTTTATTGCTGTTACCTGTGCTGGCCGCACCTGCATATGGCTGGGCCCAAACTGGAGTGGCATAGTGAGCAAAAGAACGATGGATTAAACCCAGATCTCTTGCCTGGTGGTAAGAGCTTGAAAGGTTCCAGCACTCCGTCCATAATCTTGTGTTTGCTGTACCTGGGGATGGGCAGAACACACTGGGGTCGATTCACAAAGGGTCTCCGCTCTCGTGATGGGGGGCCGCAATTGTGGCAGGGGCCCTGCATTCGTGGCGGGACCTCCGCAATGGGTAACTGCAGTACGGCGTTCCCACCATGAGTGCGGGACCCCTGCCACGACTGTGGGGCCGCCGCCACAGGTGCAGAGGCCTTTTACGAATTCACGCCCCCTGTGAGGCACTTAAGCACGCCCTCATGGCACTTGGAGCTGCACCTTTGAGTCCGACAGCTGTGTCTCATGAGTTCATATGTTGTACATGGGCAAGAGAAAACCATGTTCTCACCTCAATAAGTTTACAAAGCTGGACAGCCTTTCGAGCAAGCAGAATAAAGTAGGCTGAGGGGCCCCCTCTGGCCAGTGAGGCTGGGGACCCCGGACCCCACAGGTACGGGCTGCGGGGTCTTGTGCTGTGCACCTAATATCATCATTCCCAATTCAAGATGGTGGGTTCAGCGAATTCATATGGCTTTGTTTTTTTTTATTCCTTGCAGACTTTCTTGATAGCATCTGCTTAACACGCATTGTTTGATCTGTGTGGGTGGCACCGTGGCTAGAAGAAGGAGTTGTGGAAACACCAATCAGCAGCCAAGTCCAGACCAAAGCCTCAGTCCACTCAGCAACCCGACACTGAAACAGGTGTTTTTGCACCGTTTGAGTGCATTTACTCGTTATCTGAGAATGAAAAGTAGATTGTTAAGGCCTGTTTACAAGAGAATTTACAGAATAGGCCTCCAACCAGCGCTCAGGAATTCCGCTGCGTAGGACTTACAGGAGGGACCAGGAGGGCTTCTTGGCCCTCCAAGGTCCCTCAGGAGTAAAGTGGACTGCATCCCCCAACCAGTGGTGCGCCAGGAGGCGGGTTTGCAGAGTGGTGGAGAAAGGGGGGCGTGGCCTCTGAAGACCTCTTAGCAATCCCACTGTGTGGGACTTACTGGAGGTAACAGGAGGGTTGTTGGCCCCCAAGGACATCCTTGGGGGGCAACTACCCCTCCTATTGCCTTAAGTAAGTCCCACACAGCTGGATTGCTGACTTCTGATACCAGGCCACGCCCCCTTTGTCCACCACTCTGCGCTCTTGGTTGGGGTATGAAGTCCCCTTCGCTGCTGTGGGTCATTAGGGGCCAACTAGCATAAGTAACCTCCAGTAAGCCCCACACAGTGGGATTACTGAGAGGTGGTTGTAGGCCACGCCCCCTTTATCCACCACTCTGCAAACCCACCTCCTGGCGCGCTCTTGGTTGGGGGATGCAGTACCCTTGCCTCTTGAGGGTCCCTGGGGGCCAACTAACCTTCCTGTTACCTCCAGTAAGCCCCACACAGCTGGATTGCTGAGAGGTGGTCGGAGGCCACACCCCCTTTTTACACCACTCTGCAAACGTGCCTCCTGGCGCACTGCTGCTTGGGGGATGAAGTCCACTATAGTCCTGAAGTCCTCAGGACACAACAGGGGAACCTCACCCCCCCACCAGCAGTGTCCCAGGAGGCGCGTTTGCAGAGTGGTGTAAGGGTCATTTTCGGACCCGGGGACCCCATCCCCGGAGCCAGATCATTTCATTTTTTTTAAATTATTATTTAAGGAGGGGGGCCGCGCCTGCCTCCTCCCCAGGCCATTTTCGGCCTGGGGGAGCATGAAGCCCCCACGGTCCGGCCGGTTCCCACCTACTGCAGAAGCCAGCTTGGCTTTTTACCCCAAGGGAGCTGCTGACATGCAGCTCCCTGGGGGTAAAAGGCAAAGTGCTCCACTGTGAACAAGTGAGAACAAAATGTGGAGCACTTGTTTGCTATGGGATGGCCATAGCAAACTGCAATGTCCCGGGGGTGGGCACCCTGGGACATTGCTGGAGCCGGCCCTGGGGGGTGGCGGTCCCCAGGGCCATGGAGTGCTCCACAAGGGGGGCCTTCAACATGATTAAAGCCCCAGGGAGGTGGTGGAGCCCCCCCATTCATCTTTTCAATGTAGCCTTGGGGAGGTGGCGGTCCCTGGGGCTGCGGGGGGGGCATGGCCCCCTGCAATTAATAAACATAGCCCGGGGGAGGTGGCAGTCCCTGGGGCTGTGGGGGCCCGCATGGGCCCACGCATATATTTACATCATTGCCCCTAGGACCTGGCCCATCCGGGTGCTTAAAGAAAACAAGCTCTTCGTTTTTTAAAAATTTTCAGCCGGATTCGCGGATCCAACGCGAATCCCGCAGAAATGTTTTTAAAAAAATGCATTTTATGGCCCTTGGTGTCCCTGTGGGACCCCCTCAGCAGGCCTAGGGGGTCAGGGTGTTTCTACCCTGCCCCCTTTTCTTGATTTATATCCTTTTTTTACCTTTTTTCTTGTGACTCGGTTCAACCGAGTCACAAGAGTGGCTGCCACACTTCCTGGTTGGAACTGTTGGCAGCCAATCAGATTTCAGGCTCGAGATCAGGAGGGTTCATGGATCCTCCGTGGCCATATTTGTATTCCTGAGAAATGTTTAAATTTCTCAGGAACTACTGAACAGATTTACACCATTTAACAAAAAAGGTGCTTTCTGGACTAAGAGCTACCTTTTTGTCAAATTTGGTGTAATTCCGTTCTGCAGTTCCGGCTGTAGCCGTGTCTAAAGTTTCCTATGGAAATTAACATGGAGAAAACGTGTTTTGGGACCCTCCCCTTTTCTCGGTCCCCACTTGACGAATCACCCCGAAACTTTTAACACAGGAGCTGACCTGACCGCCCCATTAGTTTTGAAAATTTCGCAAAGATTTGTCAAACGGCGTCAAAGATATTGGCAAAAGAAAAAAACGCTTTTGAATAGAAACAAGGTCCTAACTATAACTACCTACTGGCGACCTTGGGGGCCAATTACCCCTCCTGTTACCTCCAGTAAGTCCCACAAAGCAGCATTGCTGAGAGGTTGTCAGAGGCCACACCCCCTTCCTCCACCACTCTGCAAATGCGACTACTAGCAGGGGGATGAAGTCCCCTTGGCTATTGAGGGTCCTTAGGGGCCAACTACCCCACCTGTTACCTCCAGTAAGACGCTCACAGTGGGTTTGCTGAGAACTTTTTGGTGGCCACGCTCCCTTTCTCCACCACTCTGCAAACGCGCGTCCTGGGGCACTACTGGTTGAGGGATGGGGGCCAACTAGCCCTCCTGTTACCTCCAGTAAGACCCACACAGCTGGATTGCTGAGAGGTTGTCAGAGGCCATGCCCCTTTCTCTTAGTCCTGAGGTCCTCAAGAGTCAAGGGGACTTCACCCCCCAAGCACCAGTGCGTCAGGGGGCGCGTTTGCAGAGTGGTGGAGAAAGAGGCATAGCCTCTGACAACCTCTTAGCAATCCTGCTGTTTGGGATTTTCTGGAGGTAACAAGAGGGGTTGTTTGTCCCCAAGGAGCCTTTGGAGGTAAGGGGGCTTCATCCCCCAACCAACAGCGCGCCAGGAGGTGCATTTGCAGAGAGCTGGAGAAAGGGGTCGGGGGTCTCCTGTGATTTGTGGATTTTTTTCCCTATTTTTTTGTTTCTTTTTTTAAGGGAGGGGAGCTGCGTGGCCCCCTTCCCTGGGCCATTTTTGGCCCTGGGTACCCCATCCCCCAGGGTGAGGCCTTTTTTTAATGGGTGAGGGGGCAGCGCAGTCCCCTCTGGGGACCCCACCCTCGGGGTCCGGCCTTTTCTTTTTTTTTCAAAAATAAGAGGAGGGGGGCTCAATTCGCCGGGGCAGATGGGGCAACGTGTCCCCCCTCCCGGGCCAATTTTGACACCAGGGACCCCATCCTCTGGTGCCTGCCCTCCATTTTGAGTGCCCTGGTCCCACCCAGGGCACCCCTTGACAATTGTTAGGGACCGCAGGGGGAGCCTCAAGGCCCTCGTGGTCCCTGCCAGCTTCCCGCTTCCTGCAAGAGCCGGCATTGATTTCACAGACAGGGAGCTGCTGGAAAGTCAGCTCCCTGTCTGTGAAACCAATTCTGCTCCGCTTTCAACAAGTATGAGTATTTGTCATGCTCTCGCTTGTTGAAAGCGGAGCAGCGGTGCTCCCACTAAGCCACAGCAAACAAATTATGTCCCAGGGGTGGGCTCCCCGGGACATAGCAGAGCTGGCCCTGGGAGTAACAGTCCCTAGGCCCATTAATGGCTCTTGGAAGGAGGGCCACGTGGCCCCCCTCCACCATTGATTTTAGACCCGGGGACATGGTCCCCAGGCCCGGGGGCAGTGACGGACACCCTTCTTTGCTTACATTTTGCTCCGGGATGGCAGTCCCCAGGGCATGTGGGGGCCCCCTGCATTCCATTACAATATTTAGCCCCAGAGGGTGGCAGTCCCCAGGGCTGCAAGTAAGGCCGTAGGGCCTCCTCCGCATTATTTTAAATTTAAATGTCTGCCCCTGGGAGGTGGCGGTCACTGGGGCAGCTGGGGAGCCACGAGGCTCCCCTGCATAAATTGACGTTACTGCCCTGGGGAGGTGGCGGTCCCCGGGGCTTTGAATAGCCTGAGGACAGGGTCCAGGCTGCAATATTTCCTATATTTCAACAATGACCCCGGGACCTGGCCCACCCGGGGGCCAATTTCAAACGAAGCATGGGAGCCCGGTCTTCGTTATTTTTCTTTTCATTTTGGGGGGAGTCACGGATCCAGCATGACTTCTGCTGAAAACGTTTTTACAAAAATGCTTTTTTGGCCAGACCCCCCCCCCCCAAAAAAGGACTAGAGGGTCAGGGTGTTTCTACTCTGCCCCCTTTTCCTTTTTTTAATCTTTTTTCTGTGAGCCATTTCTACTGAGTCACAAGATGGCTGCCAACACTTCCTGGTTTGAAGTGTTGGCAGCCAATCAGATCTCAGTACAAGATCGTGAGGGGTGGCGGAGCCACAGCGTTCCTATATATACAACTGGGAATTTCTTTAAGTTTCTCCGCAACTACTGAACAGATTTACACCAAATCGCAAAAAGGCACATCCCTGAACCAACATCTACCTTCCTGCCAAATCTGGTGCAATTCCGTTCAGCAGTTCGGGCTGTAGCCGTGTCTAAAGGTCCTATCCGAATTAATATGGGGAAAACGCTCTTTTAAGCACCCCCTGTTCTCGGCCCTCGCTTGACGGATTACCCCAACATATTCCAGCTAGCAGCTGAAGTGAGCGTCTTCTTAGTTTTGAAAAATTCGTGAAGATTCGTCAAACGGCGCCAAAGTTATTGGCAAAACAAAAATGCTTTTCCTATGGAAAATAGGTACTAACTATAACTAGGTTATTAGGTTATGTATATATATATATATATATATATATATATACACATATATATATATATATATATATATACATATATATATATATATATATAAATAAATATATAGGGGTTCACTTATCTGACATATACTTAAATTTTTGTTGTAAAGGCGTGCGTGTTAAAGGTATAAGTGTGATAAAGACTTGTGTGGTAAAGGCAATGCGTGGTAAAGGCAATGCGTGGTAAAGGCATTGCATGGTAAGGGGTGCATGGTAAAGGTTATGCATGGTAAAGACTGCGTTGTAAACGTTGTTTCTCTTTTAAAACATGTTTCAGGCCTGCCACTGCAGCCTGCAGTGCAGGTTTAAACTGCCATTTCGACCTGCCAATATAAACCTTTTGCGAGGCTTAAACTTTCCTTTTTATTAATTATAAGTCACCCTAAGGTAAGCCATAAAGGCTCATAGGGCAGGGTGCATTGTATTTAAAAGATAAGACATGTGTGCGTACGTTTTACATGTCCGGGTAGTGAAA
Source organism: Calotriton arnoldi (assembly GCA_963921515.1). Lineage (NCBI taxonomy): Eukaryota > Metazoa > Chordata > Amphibia > Caudata > Salamandridae > Calotriton > Calotriton arnoldi. Next base: position 3,201,535 of record CAWUFW010000357.1, read on the forward strand.
AACTCCTAAAATGCCTATCTCTCCCTTTGACTAACACTGGGTTACCTTATTACATTTAATAACTGCTAACGTTGGATTGGGAGCAGATAGAGATATGCTGTTTACACCAAAATAAATTGTAATTTAAAATCTTCTTTACTGGTAAAGTTCGATTTTAAGACATAATTGTGAAAATGCCACTTTTAGAAATGCCTTCTGACAGAGTCCTGGATCAGATGACTGTGAATGGCTTTGCTTTTGGGCTTTATGTATTGCTTCCAGACAGTAACACAATAGGGGCTTAAGTGTGGATAGGATGGGCCACTCTGGCAGGGTAGCAGTGGGAGGAGCTGTACCTAGCCCTACTTACACTTCAAAGGGATTTGCTTCCTGCACACACATAGGAACCTGACACCAGGCCTGCTCTATCTTTTGTCACGCCAGACAGTTAGGAGCCTTGACAGGCAAAGGGGAAGAACTACTTGCGTTGCATAACAGGTGACGGGTTTACTACCTTAGAATGATACCTCAGCCCTTTAGGTTAAGTGATCTCAATTAAGTACCTTTTCAGAGAATCTACTGTGCGCTACATGCATGACAAATCCAATGTTTAGCTAATTCTGCAGTAACATACACCAAAATGAGCAGCAATAAGACATAATTATAAAAGGTTAGCCTGAATATGTGGAATAAATCATTGAATGCAGGAGGATATTCTGTGCAATGTCAAAGTTGAGGCTTATGTTAAATCACATATTTGACTCTTGTTATGGGTTTGGTAGAGTTCTACAGTTACATTAGCATATGTTAAATGATATATTTTTGTTTGCAGTCACTCAGTTGATATTATTTTGCTGTACAAAATAATGAAATTATATTTTCCCTGTTTTGCAATTAGTTAGCTTTATTCAACATTGGCACACAAGTGCTTCAGGTGCTCAATAACGAGCTTAGAGACGGATATTGCAATGTGGTCCTCTCCATTGCAGATCATAAACATAACAGAGTTCTGTGTCACAGAAGTGTGTTTGTTCAGCTACTATCTGAGGAGTGTAACTAATGAAGCTGGGAGTTTGTGTACTGGCTCACCTGGATTTACTGCAGGGACGACATGGATGGAAGTGAAGCTAAACCCCAACTTCCCTCACCTACCTCCTTCGCCCAACTTAGTCAAAGCAAAAGAGGGAAGGTGGGGAAGGAGGGAAACAAAACAAGGGAAGGAAGAAGGGGTAGACGTCCGCTGGATCTTCTGTGGGAGTAGTCTTCTAGAACCCTGAAGGAGAAATCACAAGGTGAGTACTAAACATGGATAAAAGGAGCTGGCTATAATGAGATACCTTGAATGGAATATGGCAAGTGCGTGCGAAGAAACCACTCCCAGAGACGATAGAACACTCCCACTGTCTACAAGGAAGGACAAGGTTCAATATGTAATAGGACTGTAGAAGTTTGCATTTGAATCAAGAAAGGAACAATAAAATACAAACCTAGGTTAGAGACACCATAGGAGTGGATAGGACCCCTAGTCAAAAAATAATAATGTACCAGTTACTCCTGCAATTAGAGAAAAACCCAAAAACTCATTTCCCTAGTCAGGGGGAAGCACGGGACAAAAAAAGGCAAAAAAGCAGGGGTGAAAACTAAGCAAAACACAACAGTGGTGTTTTGGATTTTTGCAATAGTGTTTTTTCTTCTTTATTGCAGCCAGAAAGAAGTTTACCAGAAATAAAGAGAACCTTAAGAAGTACCCGTCAAGAGCGCAGAACCATCAGACAAGTGCCTTTTCCTATTGCAAAAAAGCAGACCTGAAAACAACCGAAAACAAAGATACTATGATCCTTTATAGCCCTTGCCTATTTTCTTGTCTTCCAGAGACAAATTACCAGGACGCGAAGGGTTAAAAGAAACAGAAGCTACCTTGCAACAAAGTTACCAGCTGGGAAGGAGCAGCGTATCGACAAGCCCCGGAAGAACAACAGAGGACCCAGGAAGCAGAAGGACACACCAGGAGCCCAGCAACACGAGCGGGAGACTGCGGAAGAAACTGCGGTCACAAATGGATTCAGGTAAGTCGGGGAACAAAAACAGTGGGAGGCCTGGCGGGATCCGTGCTGGAACGCGAAGCGCATTGCCAGTGCGGATCCCTCCTTTGAATACCAATTAAGCGCCGCACTCGCCCGCTGACAGAGAACGGCGGGCGGGGCTCGCGTCTCTGCGCTCGAATGCAGGAACGGGTGCCGTTGTAATCAGCGCGTCCCGAGGAGCACGACAGTTTGTATTCAAATATTCACTATTAGGACTATTTATCTGTTTACCCTGGCATACATCCCAAACAGCTCTGTACAAAGATTCTCAGAGATATCTCTGCAAGGCTCAGGGATACAATTGGGCCTCAGTGGTGTGTGACAGTCCATGTCCAAACAGAGCCTGGTCTGATTACACCTCTTCATAAGCACTGCAATCAGGTACTCTTGTGAATTTATTGCTGGATGGTCAGTGCTCTATTAGCGGCTCTCATGCGTATGCTATTTGTAAATTAAACTTAGACTGTACTTCAGATTGTTTGTTCCTTGCAGAAAACTGGTTATCTGACAGTTTACTCCAATCTTCTGGTGATGTGAACCACGTCTGCTGTTAAAATTGTTAAGTGGACAGAGGTGGAGGTAACGCTGTCATTTTTCAATCATCGAAAGGTTCTTGATTTCTGTTTCAGTTACATCACTCTTGAATGTGCCTACTTTGAATTTTTGAGGATCACATAACTCCTGGTTGATATAGTGCTCCCTCTGTGACTATCTTTTTAGCTTTCATGTGTTCGATTTTTATCTCCTGAAAATATTTCCTTAGTTGGTGATTTAATTTAGTTGTATGCTGGAGGAGCATTCTGACCTTTAATAATAGCGAACTCCTTGGTAGTCGCAGAGCTGATCTGAGCATCAAGAACAGACCTGGAAAAATCTAACACCAGCCCCAAATTACACAAAGCGAGCAAACACCTTAAGCAAACCAAACCCTTTATAGGGAGTTTCAGGTGGAGTACCTACACCACCAATACATGAGGAAAAATAAGGGCAAATGGCATAGTATGAAAAAGAGCAATAGGTTCTAGAAGAACGTATCATACATTATATAATGTCAACTTAGTATAACCCTAATTTAAAGTTCAAGGGCCAGATGTAGGTAAATGCATGTTTGCGATTCCTTAATAGCGATTTTTAGGGAATCGCTATTAAGGAATCGCAAAATGGCATGTAGGTAGGAATCGCAATATTTTTTGCGATTCCTTAATATTCCTTAATTGTGAATTGCAAATTGCGATTCGCAATTAAGGAATACTTTCCCATTCATTCCTATGGGCCAAGAGGCCCATAGGAATGAATAGGAATTGCTCCGCAATTTGCGAGTCACCAAGAGGCACTCGCAAATTGCGGCGCAATTTCAAGGGTGCCAGGGTTCCAAAAGGACACCCTGTTGCACCCCTGAAATGTGCATGTGTGCACATGTGGCGCACATACATGCCCTAAGGGCATGAATGTGTGCCACATGGCACTTAAAAAAGCAAAAAGTGCTTTTTAAAGGAAATCGCTAATTTCCACCAACTTGAAGTTGGTGGTAATTAGCGATTCATTAAGGCTAAAGTGCACTTTCTTTTGTGCTACTTACATTGCATTTAAGGAATCGCAATTTGCGATTCCTTAAATGCAAGAGCAAAATAAGGAATCGCAATTTTGCCATTCCTTATTTTGCTAGTAGGTTTCAACATACCTACATTGCTCGCTGCCAAATAGCGATCGCAAACGCTGAAATTCTGCGAATTTCAGCGTTAGTGCTCGCTATTTGGCCACCTACATCTGGCCCCAAGTGTGCTAGGAGGAATTTTCATCACTGTCCCTATTCCAGTATCTTGTTATAAGCCATTTAAAGTATGTGAGACAGAAAACGAAACACAATCAAATTGATGCTGCTGTATAACAAGTGCAGCAATGGCACCGTTCTTGAGTGGCCTTCCTAGAGTCTTTTTATGGACTTGTTTTGTGGCATTAGGACTCTGTACACCATGACACTCCTATTCAGTGTCACAAAGCATGTGCTCTTTCCCTACTACCCTGAGGTAATATTGGCTAAACCTAACTGGCTTATTTAACCTTTTAGTAAGGACATGGTATGTTGGGTCATAAAACGCACCAGCGATGTGAAGATACATTTCACATGCCGCCTCAGTATATGTTTACACCACCTACATGCAGGGCTTTAAGTGGGAACAAAAAACTGGGGGTGCTCTAAAAGGGGCGTGGCAAATCTCTTCAAGGGGTGTGGCCTATCCGAGTAGGGGCGTGGTCTAAATCAAGATAACTAGCATTGTGTGCTTAAGAAAATCATGAAGTCGCATCCAGCAAAGGATAATAAAATAGGCAAAAGGTATATTTATTAAGTATAAGCCATAAAAATACCAAACACTTTAAAAAACATGTCAAAATTATTTACATTACTTAGAAATCTATTGCAGGATTCCCCAAAACCCTTGAAGATATTCACTGTGTCTATTTTGCTGGGGTTTCTCACGGAGTCAGAGGTGTGGCAGAAAGAGCAAAATATCCCAATTTTTAGTATTTGTTTCCCATTTCACTAACCAGTTACAGCTTATTACGTTATTTAATTTAACCAATGGATACACATGTTTATTTAAGGTTTAATATGAGTTATTGACATTAAAATACATTCACAGAGTGGGATACGTTTCCAATCACAGAATGTCCCAAATATCCTTAAAAGTGGAATCGCAAGCCATTTGTCTCCCAGCCATGCAGTTTCTGTCATCAGCACTTCCCTCCCTTTTTCCACAAGAGCAGTTCAAACATGAATGGCAAAATATCCTAGTTTGCAAATGTTTTCCACATAATTATGGCTCTGCCATATTTGCCACATAATACATCATCTGCTGCATAATCTGACGATTTTAACTAATAAATTGTTTATAGCTCAAACGGATCAAAAGTTACAAAAAATGTGACTTGTGTTGCTGCAAAGTAGATGGCCCATTGCAAAGGTTAACTGGTCAACTTTCTCACTGCTGCAGTTGTATGTTCCACTGGTACTAATAAGGAAAAATCTTTGCGGATACTGTTAGCATGTGTAAAAATGTCAAAATAATAAAGTATCAGAAACTTTACAGCACCACTAATAGCAGTATAGGGTGTCAGAGCACTTTACATCACGTATGATTGCTTATCTCAGTGTAATATATGTGTGTAAATCACTGTATACGAAATGTTACACATGACAAAGGACTATAAGGTGTAGGAGTCACATGACAACCATACTAGTAGGCAGCATAGTTTAATAGTGATTGGTCTGGAGAAACACAAACTCAGAATTTAAAACGTAATACCATGGTTGGGGGTTCTCTTTAATAATCAGAATTGATTTCTACCCAAATGAACCCTTTTTTGCAACATTAGGATAATCAAAGACTGTGGAAAAAACATAATGCTCTAATTTATACCTTGCAGTTTGCATGCAGCTCTTACATGACAGTAAATAGCTCACTGTTCTATGTTAGGATTTTAACTTATTAACTGCAAGTAACAATAGGCTCTCTCTGACAAAAGCAGTAACTCACTGACCTATTTACATTATGTGCACTTTGTGATCTGCATGGTACATGTTCTTAGCAGTGGGCACATTAACCCTCTGCGCTTCCTTTCCATGAGTCAAAATGTCCACTAGACAAAACACCATCTCTCTCTACTAAGAACATTAATCCCTGGAGTTATCATGACATTTTTATTGTTGCCGAAAATTGTTGGAGGCCAGGAAGTAGGCAGCAAGTGCTCTTAAAACCATTTTATACTTGCAAACACGACGCCCCACCTGAAGTCAGCGCCACCCGCGGTCCGTGCAGGTAACAGCGGTGGGGCCGGGTAAGGGGGGGTTTCGAGGGGTGATGCTGAAGGAAAATTAATTATTTAATTTCCCCTCGGCATCGTCCCTTGAAATCCCCCCTTACCCGGCCCCTCTGCCCCACTGCTGTTAGCTGCACGGATCGCAGGTGGTCAGCGCCTGGTGCGGCCGCACTGCCCTAGAGCCACCCTGCTCAAGGGTCCTTTGACCTCAGTGACAGAGTCACTGTCACTCTATGGTGTGCTGCTTCATAGGCCTGCCAGCAAGACTGGAGGTGAACTTCAGGATGAATTGTGGCGGACAGGCCTTCGAGGTTAACCCACACATGCCACTGCTAGGGTCCACCTACTGGTGCTAAGACACCAGGGCTTTTAAGATCTTGCGGGGCCTTCTAAGTTCTAGCATGGGAATGTGCTCCCTCAGCAGGAGTGGTCTGGTGGACTGGTCATGAAGGCTGAACCTGGTTCCCCAGTTCCGAATTCAGCAGCTCTGACCATAGTGCCACATCCTCTCCCCCACTGAACACCATACTGCCCCACTGAGAGAAACTTGCACTGCATTGACCCGCTATAAACACCTGGATGTGACTCAATTCAAATTACGCACTAGACAAGAGCAATATGCTGCCTAAAAAAATTAACATCCTAGAAAAAGCAAACACTCATAGAGAATGCAAGATTAAGTAAAGCACATGAAATGAAATGTAAGCAGGAACAACATGGTTACCTTTTTCTTTTTACACTCATTATTCAGAAATTAGTGAGTGCTTTTGCCTGAAAAGTTAAGGCCATGACTACAGGGCCCAGAAGGGACCCGTTTCAATGCCCATTGCTTATATCCTTACAAAACGTAAGCAGTATGGTTTAAAAAGACCACATTCGTGAACACACAGCCGCTGTACACATTTTGTTTTCCAATTCACCCATCAAGTAGGTATTTCAGTACCTCCAGGAATACTACACTTTCCCACCCAGGGAAAACAATGTTGTTTAAAGAGAGACGAGAAAACAAAAGTAGCGCTTCACTGACAAACACTGTAAAGTGGCGCTAATGTGTTTAGGTGTGAATAAATCAATCTGGCCACCTTGCAACCACTCTGTCTTGCTTTAGCTAGTTACTTTTCATATTTTGAATGTTTTAGTTCTCTCCACCCCGAGGCTGCACTTAGAAATTGAAAAAAGTCAGAAAAAGAGGACGTTTCCAGGAAAAGTGTTTTTAGGTCTCGCCTGGCGACGCAGCGCGAAGCGCTGTCGCTAGCGAGATCTATTGTCACTGACTTGCTTCGGAAGGGAGACAGGAGCTGTGCACGCGCAGGCCGGACTGGAAATGTGAACACGCACGTACAGGCACGCGATGTGCACATCTCCTGTCCCCCTTCCGTCCTCTCCAGCCGCATTGCACGCACTCCCCAGCTGTCCTTGCACCCCTCCAGTGTCAGTCAGCCATGCGCCTGCCACCCCCACCCACCCCCACCTTACCGTCGTTCCGCCATGCTTCACGCGATGCCCTGCAGCGTGTCCCCAGAGCTCACGTCACGCTGGTCTTTTCTGGCGATCTCCAGACAGCAAATGTGCACGCTCACGGCGCGTTCTGATGTGCACTTGTCTTCTGTCGGTCGCAGTCTCGTGGCACCAAAGCAATAACAACCGCACGCCTACGAAAGCCGCGCCCACTCTATTAAAAATGCCAGCAGGATCCTATCCACGGTCTTTTTAAGCCTCACGTGTTCTACCTGGTGACGCACGCGGAAGCACCCCCTTCCAGTCAATGCGCAACCATGGAAATAGAACCGAGAGTATTCGTGACGTGCAGACCGTTGGCAGTGATTGGCTGAAGGACCTCAGCGAGAGGTTAGAGGAGCTGAGCGGCAGGAGGAATCTGTCTGGAGCAGTAGTAGGTAAATAATAGAGGGGCCCGGTGATACAGGTGAGAAATAATACGGTCAGGCGAGGGGAGAGAAAATAAGCAGGCTAGTGCTGGGGAATTCTGCATAGAGAGAGTGCAGTGATGAGGGATTTGAATGGGCGAGGACATATTTTGACGCTGACCACTTTGTGTGTCACATTTCCTCGTTTGAGATGTGCTAATGTGTAATAGTTTTTATGTGTGACATATTGATGAGTGACACGTACTCGCTGGCAGTTACTGCTAATTGTTCTTGTTTGCATATCATATGTTTGAGTACAGAACTCCACCCCAATCTTTCCATACCTCCAAATATTCCTCACCAGTCTCAGTGCTTTGCGGCCTTATAGGTACTATGACGAGCTTTATATATTGTGCAATATAATATTAACCTCCACGGAAGGTTTTGGTGTAGACTTAGGTCCCCCGTACCAGCAGCATCAAACACCAAGGGGACTTTCATGTGGAGGCCAGTGTGATGTCTCCACAGTCTAGACAACCTTCCTATCCCCTACATAGTTCATCCCCCTGTATCCAACCTAACCTATATTCCTTAGACCAACTTAGTTGACATAGCAGAGGCACGCCTTCCAAGTCCAAGAGAGGACTGCAAACGCTCTTAGAGGGTGAAGAGATAATCTCCGTGCAGAGAGATGAGGTGAAAGCATATAAGCAAGTGTTTGTTTATGTAAAAGGGCGTGATTGGTATGTGTAGTGAGCCATCCGAGACACTCCCACGGTAGCGCACTGCTCCGGATGTGCACCTTTTACATCCTCTGGCCAGAGACTATAAAATAACGGGGTCCTAGACTGCACACGGGGGGTGTTTGTTTGTATTTGATTCATTGGTGTCAGCAAGAGCACACTGCCAGACAGGGTGTCCGCGCTACCTGGCGTCACCCTGCCACACTAGCGACGAGGGTCCTCCCACGTGTGCCCCTGCCGTGATTACGTTCTGGCTGCACCCTGCAGGTTCATTACACACCTGAGATCAGTTGCCTCTGTGGCGCCGCCACCACTCTTACCTAATCGCTGCACTACACGGTTTGCCTTGTTAATGTTTGCTCCGGCACACATTTCATCTTCCACAGGCGCTGCTGGGTGCAAGCCTCTGTCTCTGGCCTCTTTTTTCAGAATGAGCAGACACGTTCTCTAAACAGGTATAGAACAAGCATTTGCAATGCAATAGGTCTCGCATTTGCGAGAGTTTGAGCTACTGGCATTCTAAATTACAATGCCTTTTATTTATGTTGGTTTTTAAAACAGATAATTAAAAGGCATTATCATTTCCAATGCCAATCGCTTAAAATTTCGCAAATGCGAGACCTATTGCATTGCAAATGCTTGTTATTTTTTGGATCCATTTCACAGGGGAGCAAATAAACGAAAGCAGGAAAGAGAAGGTAATACCTGTTTCTAAAAGTCTCGGTTTTCATCATCCCACGCTGGCACCACGACGACGTTGCTCCTGCGCTGGAAAAAGAGAAGGGAAATCCTAAGAGAAAATGGTTTCCCTTCCTCCAACAACGCTCACCTGGCATGACGTCATGCCGTCCACGTCATGCCGTGACCTCCACTACTCAGTGAGGAAACAGCTCTCACTGCAGTCCAGAAAAAAAAAAAAGAAAAAAAAAAAGGACTACCTTTGCCAGCCGCGAAAATAGAGCCCGATAGAGACCCGTTTCGAGGGCCCCCCAAAAAAACTGCCGGTACTCAGACCCGGACAGACCCGGCCCACTTAAAGCCCTGCCTACATGTATGACTGGAAAAGTATGGCTCCCTGTTCAAAATTGCAATCTGGCTGGCTGCAGTAAAAATCCCCGCAGTAACACGTCATAGAAAAGTGCTTCCCCATGTGGAAAAACTTAGTTTAATACATTACCAAAGTCACCACTAAGTGTGCCTTCTAAGCCCACAGCGGTAGGTGCTTAATGTGTAAAAGTAGGCCAGGCTAAATATTAATGGAAAATATACCCCTGCAGAGATGGGCTACCAATTGCTATTTACAACTGTATAGATCGAAGTGCCAATGTTCCATAGAGAGGCCTTATTCCGAATAAAAGCCTGTTTCTACAATTTGACCCAGGGAAATTATAGAAACTTGCTTTAAAGCTTTTTTTTGACTAATTTGTAAAAAATCTAGTTCAGTGCCGAAAGTAGATTTTTCCACTACTGGATAATTATTTTCTAAAAATCATACATTGTGCTGCCTCGAATCCAAGTAGTGTTAATCCAGCTCTGCCGGATTTCCTTTCCTCAAGTGTCAGTAATGTTCCATTATGGTGTGAAGTGATGTGCTGCCAGGGAACAATATATCAACTTCTAAACACTGGAAAACTGTTGAAGGACAAACGCTGAAACACTTTGCTGAGATGAACCATTTGGGAGTGTGCATGAACAGACAGCATCACAAAATGGCAGAGCAACACTCTTCCTTTTCACATACAACTGCCATAAGGAGGCCCAAATGACAGAAGTCTTTGCATCCAGAGCTGTGTCTCAGACATCAGGACAGACAGCTGTTCCTCATTGCCAAAGGGCTGTATATGTTGTGGACTCGGGAAGGAAGGAATGGGAGCCTGAATTATGCCATTTGGGATAGGGGCCTCTTGGAAGTTCAAGGTATCAAGTGATGCAGGAAGTGCTGAAAAAGAGGGTTGGAAGTATCCAATCATTGGCTAGTATACCAATTAGAATGACACCCTACCATCAGAAGACTCCTGAACCTTGAGCGAGACCAGGAGAGAAGACGAAGAATCTACATGGAAAGAGGACTGAGGTGTGACCTGCTCTCCACTTATACACAACAGCTGGAAGAAATTTCCAAGGATCAGTTGTCTGGCCCTGACTTTCCCTCAGAATGTTACCATCCAGAGTGGGAAAATCAGATGCTCAGTAAGGAGTGGACTGCAATGGATCCAATGAGAGCCCTTGATGGATGAAGACCTCATCCCTGGGAGCTTTCTCTCAAAACCTAGACAATGTGGGAGTATTAGAGCAGCGCGGTCTGTCTTGCCTTTTGAGCTATGACAGGAGTCCCCACCAAGAGCACCAGGATGATGTACCAGTGTGGGACGTAACCCCTCGACATTTGTGAAGCAGACAAGTTAGTTTGCCCCTTTTGTCCTGTTTTCATTTTTGCTGCCAGAGCGCATACTGGAGCTGTTTTGGGATAATTCACTTAGGGTGACAGTGGCATTTCCACTACCATTGTTTCTATGGATATTATTAGGGGTTTTCTTCAAAAAATCTATCTCCTGTTTCATTTATTCACTTTTGAAGACTTTTCTGTCATTTTGCTTATTACGGTTTTCTTGATTTTTCTAAATTGGTTTGGCAATTTTATTGTGTTGAGTTCTTAATGTTACTGTTGTTTGGTACTGGCTGAACATCTCACACATTTCTCTGGTATACCTCCTGCTGTTTAAGCCATAGTTATCAGGGGCCAAGCAGAGTTTCTCAGTGAACTGTGTTGAATCTAACAAGACTTTGTTTTATTGAGTTGGTAGAGTAACCAAACCCCCATATTAATAAACCACTTTCTGACTCCAGGGTCCTAGAATCATATGCCAACATGTAAAGCATGGTGGCATAGCCAGTTTTCACAATGCTGCCAATTGCTGGGTGGATTTTCCACTCTAAATCTAGTAGATTTTGAACCAGTTTTTGGGAAGTTTTACTGAAAATTCTGGGCACAAAGGGTGGCAGACACATCAGATTTGTCCATGAGATATTTGCAAACCCCAAATTGGAAGACACTTGATGTGCGAAAGAAAATTGTGCCAAAAATGTGGACTTCAGTTTTAACCCTCTCAAAATCAGGCCAGTTATGGCTTAAAAGTTCCACTCAAACAAAAGCCATTGCAGTTTTACAAATCTTTGTCATTGTAACGAAACATTTGCCCAGCTGTAATCTCCAAAATGCATAACTGGTTCTGATTGAGCCACGGTTGTAATTAGGCTCTCTTGTTGATAAATGCTTAATAAAATAAAGTTTAAAAAAAAAATTGTCACGAATGGGGATATTTATTTAAGAGGGGTGTTCCTCAGCAACTTAAAGCTTTTCCTATGTATTAGCTCAAAACGCTGTCCTTTGAGAATCTCTGCTGACCCCCGGTATCTATAGCATAAGCAGAAGGCACTCTCCAGAGAAGTGCATATTACGTTGAACTGTACCAACTATTTTAAAGTAAGGAACACAATACAGTACAATTCCCAAACCAATTTAGACAAATAGAGAACAATTTAATGAGCAGGAAGACACAAAGATCATTGAAATAGGTTAACGAGAACCAGAGATATGAATATTTTTCTTTTAATGCAAAATGCCACAAGAAAAATTAAAGCACAAATCAAGAGTCACTGTTCGCGACTGATAAGAAACTAAGCACAATTCCAGGTCTACCAGATCCCGATCAAAGTTTTTACTTTCTGACATAGGGCCCGATTACGATGCGGGCAGGAAGGGCTCCAACCATTGGTCGGAGCCCTCCTGCCCGCATTGTAATCACCGATGCGGATTCCCTTCTGGCCGAGCCATTTCGATGGGCTCGGTCGGAAGGGAATCTGAATCAGTCTTCCAAATGGCTTATGACTGGCTCGGAGAGCCTGTCCGCCATTCGGAAGGCCCACAGTAATCCCCCAGCCGGCTCTTTCCGGCCAAGGGATTACAAATGCAGTTTTCCCACTGCCTTTTTGTGCCGGCCTTTCCAGCACAAAAAGGCATTCAGAAACAGCTTTTGGGGCCCCCAACAGGGCCCCCATGGGTGCAAGGCCACCAAATGGCGGCCTAGGGGGCACCTATGGTGCCCCCCTGTTGATCCCTGCACCCCATGGCAGGCACCTCAAGGTGCCTGCCACCGGATGCAGGGATGAACTGCACCCCTGCTCTTTGCTATGAGAGCATGCATTCCGTTCGGAATGCATGCTCTCATAGTATAGTATAGGATTGCGACCGAACAGGGTTCGGTTGCATCCTAATTCCTGGGCTGGAACCGTCGACTGGAGGTCATTCGCTTCCAGTTCCAGAACGATGCCGGACGGACTTGGGTCCATCTGGCATCGTAATCGGCCCCGTAGTCTCTGAAATGGAAGTTAAAGTCTTCCAGTCGGGCAAGGCACATAGCTCCTGCTAAGGCTGATGGTCTTGATGCTAAAAGCTCAGAGTGGAACAAGCCTGGATTTCAGGGCCACCGAGGTCGCTTCATGGACGGAGTAAATTTGTCGCCTTAGTCACTTTTTTGAAGCCAAAATCTTGAAGCGTGCCTAGACTGGGAGCTGGCACCATGTAGAGCTCCACAAGGACAGATACCTTTCCTGTGAATTCCCTCTGAACCAGTTTTCAGTATGACAAAAAGCCCAGAGTGAGATAAACCTGTTTTTCTTGCCCACCTAGGGTGCCACATTTCTGTACAAACCTCAACACCTTGTCTCACTCCACTAGAGTTGGAAAAAATGACTAAGTTCCACTTTTCTCCAACTGCTTGGAAAGTTCCTACTGCAACTGGATGTCTGGGATGGTCTTGGGAATGAATAAGAAAAACCCTCCCTGGCCTCTTCAAGTCAAAAGAGATAGTGCTAATGCTGCCCTGTATTCTGCTAGCTGTTTCTACCTGATGGTTAATTCCTGCTAAGTGGTTAGAAGACGCACCCACATGCTCTTCTTGGGCTCAGCGGCAGGCTATTGTCCCCTGAGCCAGAATCATTAACTTGCATAGCCAAAGATGTGCAATCCAGCTCTTGAGAATCTGAGTGGCAAAACTGATTTTAGGCCAGTTTTGGGTTAGGCAGCACAAAGTACATGTTTACAGTTACCTTATTAAGTAAGAAATAACTTTGAAGCATTTTTATAGCATTTTCCCAGGCGGAGATAGGAAATAATGATTGTAATCCCATATAGTCCTATTCAGGGAACAGTCTAGCGAAGTGAAATTGCTTATGGGTTTGTTTTCACTTTAAGAACATAGTATGTTATGCACCCTATTTTTATATATTAGCACCCTGTTGTGTGGGTTTAAAGACGGCACACCTTAGGGGTGGCTTATGCATATATAACAATAGGCTTTTCCTACATGGCAAAAACACCTTTCCCTCTCATGTGTCACTGCAGTGCATTTATACTGCAGCGCAGCTACAGAACAGTGGTACTCCTGACAGATATATTTTTGTCATATATGTGAATGGAACAAGCCGTTCTGAGAATCCGGGAGGATTAATATTGGTGTCACCCCCCGACAAACGGAAAAACCAGTGGAACACCCCGCAGCCACGAAGCCGCTGTCAGGTAGGCGACTACGGGTCGTAAGGCACGTAGGGGCGCTTGGCCAATAGTGAGCTGAGTGGAAGGGGCTATGCCGCTGTTTAATTAACATATGTCGGGTGCGGGTTGTGCTTTTGATACTATCGTGAGGCCAGCACTCGCAAGTGCTACACAGACAGTATTCAATATTCAAATATCTGAATTACTCAAAATTGCTCTAAAGACCATGACAGCCGACGCGCTCCGGAAACGAGAAGCGGCGGCAGCCGATATGTTCGATGACACAAAAAGGCCAGCATTGGACTCGATATCCCACAATTCAACAGCGGGGCCTCGGAATACAAGTCTAAAGGATAAAATCAGACAGCTGGAAAAGCTCATGAGAGCGGAACAGAAAAAGTGGTGGGCGGCTAAATCCCTCCAGCGATATGTAGATGTCAGAAGGGTGCCGCGAGGTTTGAGGATACTCTTGGCCCCTAGCTACGAAGACCCAGACAGGGAAATGATGAAAGAATGGGCTGAGGCAACCTTGGACTCATCACGCAGGCTTTTACTCATCCTGGTAAAATATGCCGAGAAAGACCGGGCAAAACTATTGGAACAAATTGATGCACTTAATGTAGAAATCGATGGTATGGGACAGAAGTAAGAAACCTTCAAATTAAAGGAGGAGATGACCAAGAAACTAAAAAGAGAGGAAGACACAATCAGGGAAAGGAAAGGTTTTAAATTCCATAGGGACCGCAATGACTATGAAAGCGGACGTATTTTTACGTTCGCCAAAAAATATGACTCTTTGAAGGTCTCAAAATACGGAGGAGGGCAAACTGACAAACGAGCTCCCGCTGCCAGGTCGAGTGCAGCAGATGTTTCTTCGAATTCAGACCTGAGCTCAGCCCTCGAGAGTGAAACTGAAACAGAGACCCGTAAACAAATGCTTCAACAGATCCCATCTTCACTCTCATTGGCCGATGAGGTGGATTTTTGAGTGGAAGAGCGCAGGCAGACCCTGCGCCAAAGACCACACCAAAACAAAACAAAAATAGAACATCTAAACGCCGGGAAAGAAGGCGGGCCAGGAAGTGAAGCATCAAGCAGCAAAACGCAACAAAAGAAACATCAAAAGAGAAACTGGAGACGTTAAGACAGTATGAACTAAAGACCAATCCTACAGTCTTGAATCTCACGGATGTCGTGCTCAATAAAGCAGAACAACAACTCCTTTCCATGGGGCTCTCTTACTGCCCCGTCAGTTCTTTCAATTATGCCACAACAAGATTCGAGATCTACAAAAGTATACGAAAATTAAAACTAAAAAAACACTTTTTGCAGCGAAATCAACAGCAAGATGAACTTAGAACGGATATAACAGCAAGTCAGGATATTTCCAACGACCAAGGAGTAAGTCAACATAGTCTCACTCCATCAGACATGGTACTACTTACAGACATGCAAGAGCTAACGGAAGAAAACTTGATGCCCAGTTTAAACATAGCAAGTGATGAAAGGGAGATCAACATTAAAATGCAAATAAAACCAAAAACTTCTTTCAAGCCTCGCTCTACTTTTAATCCGCTAATGATCAAAGACTCGATTGACAGTTTTCACGACAATGTTGTGGGCGGATTAAAGGACTTAAACTATAAAGTACTAAACTCCATTAAACAAAAGATCAACAGACAGGAGATCCAATTTCATGTTTTGATGTCCAAACTAAAAGGAAACCCAGACATTGTTGTCCGCAATGCAGATAAGGGCGGCAATGTAGTACTATGGAAAAAATGTGACTACATCATTGAGGCCATGAAACAACTCAAGGACACAGATTGCTATCGTCGCAGTGACTATCCAACACTGCGTAAGGTAATCAATGACTTCAACATGAAATTAATTGGCTTGAAGAATGCAGGATTGCTAACTTTAGATGAGTTTAAATACATGAAAAACGACAAACTAGTAGTCCCTATCTTGTATTTCATTCCAAAGATTCATAAGAATGCCCAAGTACCACCTGGCAGACCAATTATCTCCGCTCGTAAAAGTCTACTCGAAAACACCTCTAGATATATAGATTATTATATACAAGAACATGTCCAAAACTTGGCATCCTATATCAAGGACACAAGTGACTTTTTAGTGAAATTGATGGACTACCCATGGCGGGCTGAATACTTACTAATCACACTAGACGTGACATCCCTCTATACCTCCATAAATCATAGGGATGGACTAAGGGCCCTTGAATACTATCTTGCTAGAAGAGGACAGGACTATGCTCAACACAGTCTCATGCTTTTAAATATGGTTGAATTCTGTCTGTACAATAACCATTTTATGTTCCAACACAGCATGTACCAACAGTTGCGAGGGGTAGCTATGGGGGCCAGCTTCTCCCCCAGCTATGCCTGTCTCCACATGGGCTGGTGGGAGGAGCTGGTCCTGCTAAAACAACATACACCCTTTGTAACCAAAAACATTAAGGCCTGGTGGAGGTACATTGATGACCTCTTTTTAATTTGGGACGGATCAATCAGTGAGGCTGAGGGTTTCATTGAGGGACTCAATAGCAATCAATTGAACCTACACTTTACAGCATCCATTAGTCATGAAAGCGTTAATTTTTTAGACGTGCAGGTTTTTGTTAAGGATGGCAAATTGGAAACAAAATTACATAGAAAACCCACAGCGGGCAATGCAGTACTACACGCAGGCAGTGCACACCCCAAGCATCTCATCCGCAGCATTCCGTGCGGTGAGATGCTTAGACTAAGACAGATTTGCAGCTTCGAAGAAGATCTTGTTACAGCGCAAGAAATTAGTAAGCTGAGATTTCAGGAAAGGGGTTACACCACACACTGCATTGACGCAGCCATCCATAAGAGTAGGTCCAAATCCAGGGAAACCCTCCTCAGAAAAGATATTGAAGGAAACTATAAACCAACTAAGGACATAAGTAAACAAAAAGAAGGGGACAATTTTAGATTCATCTTAAAATTCAATAAACACGAAAAACAGGTCAGAAAGCTTATAACTAAAAACTGGCCCCTAGTTTTAAGTGACCCCACAATTGGTCATCTGCTCCCAAGAAAACCAGCAATCACATATAGCAGGACAGTGTCCATGAAAGATATACTGGTCCAGAATGACCCTAGTGGTCCAAGTAAAACCTTGTGGCTGACCCAAAGAAGGGGTTTTTTCAAGTGCAAAGTATGTAAGGCGTGCCAATATGGCAGTAACCAAATTACATACAAAACCCCTTTCAGCGACAAAGAAAACCCCATCACTAAGTCCCTTAATTGCAAATCCGATCATGTTGTCTATGTGCTGGAATGCCCTTGTGGGTTGCGTTACATTGGTAGTATGATACTACAGGGACACAAGAGGGTACTCCAGCACATAAGAGCGATAAAAAATCGAGACCAAGCTTATCCAGTAGCCAGACACTTCAGTGAGGCACACAAAGCGGATCCCAAAGGCCTGAGTTACTTTTTAATAGATTCTGTCCCACCTAGCAAAAGAGGCGGTGACAGAGAAAGATCACTCAGACTACTAGAGGCTAATTACATCATCAACCTCAATACAAAACAACCAAGGGGTCTGAACGCCACTGAAGAACTGTATACTTGTCTATAAATTTCTGATGACAGAACAACATCTTAAAGTCATAACTTTATGTAGGCCTACTGAAAACTATCATCCACGAACTGTATTATATTTTAGACATTAGTCAATATATTCTGTCTGCCGCATTTTATATAAGTTTTCACACATAGGGTGAGTTAGTAGTTTTTTACACATGGTTTTTTACACATGGTTTTAGAATTTTTTTTGCACCAATATAAAATTTGCACTAGCACATGCACTTTAAGTGAATAGGCTGACATGAAATTATTTATATCAATTGTACTGTCTTTGCGAAATTTGCACCTATCTGATATGTTAAAAATAACTGTTGATTTTAGGTTTCAACACCTAGGTATTTATACCGAAATGTAGTACATCAATGATCTTGATGATGTTTTTTATGAAATCCCTCAGTTTTAACTATCAGTTTTTAAAGGTTTTAGAAAAATGTCCGTACAGATGAAATTTGATTGGTTGTGACAATTCTACCACCAACCACAGGGTTTTTTTAAAGCAAAGCAACTAGTTATGGTATAGTTATGAAGATATTCAGGGTCAGTTTTCTTGCATTGACATCCCACAAATTTCCATAAAAGAGCTAAGGGATGCCATAAGCAGGATAATTCCTGCAAAAGCTCCAGGTCTAGACAAGATCCCCGGTGATGTTTATCGCACTGAACCTAGCATTTGGGCCCCGTACCTATGGATTTTATTTAATGCCATTCTCCAGGGAATGCCAATTCCCACGGCTTGGTTGGGGGCGGAAATTATTCCGATCTACAAAAAGGGTTCACCACTTCATCCTGCAAATTATCGGCCCATCAGTCTCATCGATGTTACCCAAAATATTTATGCCCGAGTGCTGCTGGGCCGACTGCAGAGTTGGATGGAAGAATACTCCATCCTTAGCCCATATCAGGCCGGTTTTAGAGCAAAAATGTCAACAATTGATCAAGTCTTCAGGTTGCAATTATTGCACTGGAAGACAGTGATCCTGGAGGGTGGCAGCCTCTACATGATCTTTGTTGATCTAAAATCGGCATTCGATTTAGTACCGAGGGAGAAATTATGGGCTATTTTATTAGATCAGGGTGTTCCCCCATATCTCTGCCATAACCTGAAAAGATTGCACGAACACAACTTTGCTCAATTTAGATTTGGAAAGAATGGAGAACTCACTGATCGTATTCCCATTGAGCGAGGTGTACGACAAGGGTGTGTTCTGGCCCCTACCCTCTTCTGTCTATTCATCAACGGTCTTGTGGATGCCTTGATAGCGGGGGGGGGATATATACGCCCCTAGGTTGGCGAACCGCAAGGTACCTGCCTTGATGTTCGCGGACGACACCCTCCTTCTGTCTAGATCCCGTATGGGAATACAGAGGGCTTTGGACATCTTTCACTCATTTTGCAAGAGTAGGGGCCTGGCAATAAATACTCAGAAAACAAAATACATGGCATTCAATGTAGGGCATTCCACCCGCCCCAACCCCCACTTAGATGGAGAATTTCTGGAGAAAGGCTCGGTTTGTGAATATTTGGGATTATCACTGACTGAGAAAATAAATGGACTGGGGAGTACAAACAAAGACAGTCAGCTTAAGACTAGCCCAGACCTCGGGGGGTTAGCAAAGTTACAGAGGAAGTGCACAAGCAAAATGATTGGGCCGGTCCTGGAAGTATATAAGGCTCAAGCTAGAGGGGCTGCTTTGTATGGGGCAGAAATTTGGGGTTTTCGTTCGTCTGATCATCTTTCTAAGATCGAGAACTCCTTTATTAGACAACTCCTGGGGCTCCCGAATAGCACGCCACTTACACCACTCCGCATGGATCTGGGAGTGGGGCCGATTGCAGTAGAGGTTGCCCTCAGACCTTTGTTATATTGGCGTCGCTTATGGAGTACACCAGAATTATTAGTGTACAGAGAGGAACTGAGGGAAGTAGCCAACCTTTATGGAGCCAGTAAAATCCCATGGTTGGTCCACATTAGGACCTCCTTAATCTCCATGGGAATGAGTAACCTATGGGATAGCGCTGAAGTTAGCTGTCAGTCAACACCCAGGAAGGTTCTGTCTAAAAGATATAGGGAATATAGTGTAACCTTATTGCAAGGGAGCTCCACGACCGGAACACTGACAACATCTTTTCTAGAAATTAAATCGCAATATAGGCTAGACCCCGTCATCGACGTCATGCAGCCACCTCTTGCTAAAAGGCTATATTTACAGTTCAGGTACGGCACCCTCCCCCTACGTGTTTTTGTTAACAAGTGGGGGGGCACTGCTACTAAGGGTTGCCCAATATGCACCCATACACCGGAGACGGATTTACATGTGTTATTCTTCTGCCCTATATATAAGAAAGCGAGATATCGATGGCTAGTACAGCTATGTAAAAATCTCGGAGTATCCCAGTGTGCTCAGGCTTTTAGGATTTTAAAATATGACACCAGCATGCCTATAGTGTATTCAGTCTCTCGCTATCTGTTTGCAATGTGGTGTATACGTCGAGCTGTTTTAAAAACACAGTCAGCCCGAATAAACTGCCCTACCCCCCCATTGTGATCGGTTGTTTTATATAGCTCGATTTTATTGTATTTTATGAGTCATAAATATGTATTTCTTTTTAGATATTTATAATTCCTTTTTCGTTTATTTTTTGGGAAATCTTTGATTAGTATATTAATGTGTATGCCTATTAACTATAGAGAATGTGATATCACTTGGATTGTGTTTTACATGTTTTTAACTGTGCTTTTATGGCCTCATAAGGCCGAAATAAAGAACCTTGACTGACTGAATAGGCTGACATGGAATTATTTATATCAATTGTACTGTCTTTGCGAAATTTGCACCTATCTGATATGTTAAAAATAACTGTTAATTTTAGGTTTCAACACCTAGGTATTTATACCGAAATGTAGTACATCAATGATCTTGATGATGTTTTTTATGAATACCTCAGTTTTAACTATCAGTTTTTAAAGGTTTTAGAAACATTTCTGTACAGATGAAATTTGATTGGTTGTGACAATTCTACCACCAACCACAGGGTTTTTTTTTAAAGCAAAGCAACTAGTTATGGTATTTTACCTGGACGAATGTATTTTAACAGAATTGTTTTGCTGAGTTCCTCTAACAACCATTGAATCTGTCATTCATTTCCATGATTCGGAGCCTATGCACTTGTCACTTTAAGGAAACTTGGATTGAGCAATCGAAAAAAAGAGAAAAAAATGTTATAAAAAACTACCCACCTGACAGAGCGTGTCATGTAATCAAGGCCCTTGATGGGCTAAAACGCGTCATGGCTGTAGAGGTCGGCGAGCAATAAAGAACAATCTTGCTGCACTACCTTGTGGTCCGTGCTCCGTTCTTTTGAAAAGGAATTCGGTGGTTTGACGGAGTTAACGCTGGGCTATATATATATACACACTGCAATCCACATATGACATTTAACAAATTTAACAATCCATGCCACAGATGCATTTTAGGCACCATTTACAATGGACTTATAGGGCAGCTAAATAGGTCAACAGGAAGTACCAGTTGTTTGGAGGTATCAGAAACAGCATCAAATACCCAGTCACCATGAATGCAAATTTAGCAAAGCCAAACCCATATTTATAATGATTTTAATCATGAAACACACAATTTGAGCAAACAGCTAGACGTTTCACATGCACGGGTGATCACTAGAAACCTGGTAAGCATGATTCAGTGTTTCATCATTCATAGATTAATAACTGAGTACTAATTTTGATTGGGTAATAGTAATTGTACATGAAAATGGTTTTTGGATACAACTTTGCTGTAATTTTAGTATAACTAATACATTATTATTTTCATTATTTAATTCTCATATGTAAGTTCTGCTGTTGACTTTGTTAAAAGTTTAAATGATGTCCACGATTTTCACACTCAATCCCTGAATTTAGCTTCTTGTCCCCATTTGCCCTCTCTCCTGAAACTCCCCTATACTGTAGTGCTGTTGCAGAAACTTTTGTGACTCATGCAGCCACTGATTGGGCGGTGAGTGGTTCTTTCTATCTACACTACAGTCCTCTTTTGATTCACATATACATCAAGGTATATTGAGCTTCAGCTTGAAGATGGCTCCATCAATGCACCTCCATCTTGATATAACTCTGCCTATCCATCCCTGACCACCAACTCCCTACAGAAACTCTGCCAGCAAGTGTAGCTTTGGCACAAGAACCTATAAACAGTTCTTACAATTCACCTCCACCATTATGCCTTACAGATTGTTCTTCCATTACACCTAAACAGAGACCTTACAGCACTCAGCGCATGGATGCCTGTATTAAGCCTAGCAGTGCTCTGCCACTGCACCAACATTTTGAGCCCTTCAGCTCTCTACCAGTCCCAGTGCTGCCAATGCATCTTCATCTGAGTTGCCACATTCCACTTCTAGGCACCATTGTGGTATTCCACACTGTTATCCTAGAAACCTATTTTCAATATTTATGAAGTTTTATCCTTACCAAACATGAAACATCTTTACAATATAAAGATCATTAGTGCTCTTCCGAGTTATATTCGATATATATAGGAACAAATACAAATAGTTATATTTATATATAGTCCCACACATTTACAAAGAGCCAAGTGACTCACTTGCTAGGATGCAAGTTTGTGTGTCAGCAGCTCCAGATAGTGAGATACTTCTGAAGCTTTGCGCTGCTGGTGGACGGCCTAGACTGACTCTCTCTGCAGACTGTGCCAGAAAGTCCCTGGCTTGTCTCACTACTGCAACTAGTGAACTTTAACTAAATCCATTGGGATTTCAACTCAGAGGCTGGTGGTGTACAACATGAAACTAAAACCTAATTGCAATAAATGTGTAAAGCAAACAAAACTATCAGCAGAGACCTCAGCCAGCACAGCCTGAGTACAAGGAGTACTCTTCAGACGGACCACTCCTATGTTAAAAAGAGGCATTGTAAAATCAGGAATTAAAAAAAAGGAACCATTCCTGTTTCTTGACCTGGTGCTGGCCACATCTCATTTAGGAATCAGCCATACTGATCTAGCCTACCATGGAAACTCCCACTATCAGTAGGGGCTGGTCCACCCCTGGATACTACTGAGGGGACTTTTTTTTTTTTAAATACTTTATTGGTTTTTTAACAAGGTATACAAAGGCATATATCAGCGTACGCAAGTTTATCCCAGGCGAGATTGTACTAGTACATGTATCACGTGAGGGTGGTATCCTACATGGTTATCCCGGCCTAACCCAGCGCTCCTTGATGGCTAACAAACAGGAATATTTGAAGCTTTTTGAAAAGGCATGACCTCGCATGTGGATTAAGAAGGAAAAGTTTGTAACGGATTGGAATCAGCATGGATTAAATGGATAAAAATGGATAAATGAATAATAGTGGTGGATCACAGTATATTGATGATTTCGCTGTGCAAATGGGATTGGAGCGTGATGTCGCCCCACACTGTATGGATTCTCATTCAACATGCCACCGGGCAAGGCATAAGCCCATTTTGCACGCGTACTAGGATTAACGTTTCGAGTACAGATGGTTACATTAAGTTAAGGAAGGTGTGCATCCTGTCACTCCTTGGTAACAAACAGGACAGGACAGGCAAAGAAAAAGGCAAAGAAAAGGAAAAGAGAAGAGAAAAGCAGAGAGGAAAGATCCCCGGCTTGGGGAGCTATAGTATCACATTTGCATATTTATACATTTGAAAGAATAAGGGTGCTCGACAATGGCCATTTTACCTCTCCTGGCAGACCATTGAGTGTACCCATGACACATTTACTTGAATACAGTTCATACAGCTGGTTCAATAGTAAAGCCTCTAAAAAGTTCCATAGTGACCTGGTACGATAGTAGAGTCCCTTGGTTTGGTACCTTTCTGAGATCATTTATTCACGGGGGTTCATAAGAGTCTAGCAACTTGTCTAAAGAGTTCCATATTGTCCTGGTTGACGGTTTCCGTGAGGAGCTTTGTGAAGCTATGTTGTCGGCCCCTCTGAGGTGGATGATCCAGTTTAACCAGCTCCTGTACGACGTCTTGCTTGTGTCTTTCCAGTTGGCGAGAACCATTTTTACTGCCGAGGTTATTAATAGGTCGAAAAGGTCTCTGTCAGATTCATTTCTCCATTTTGTACTTATGCAGGCTGTGGGCAAATTGAATGTGTCTCTGTCCAGATTACTTTTAAAGACCCCCCTATGAAGGTAAAGACTTTGTCCCAAAACGTTTTGACTAATGTACAATGGTAGATAAGGTGGGCTAAGTCCCCCGTCTCCTGCTTGCAGTTCCAACACGTTGCATCGCTTCGGAGCCCTAATGTACATAACCGGGCCGGGGTCCAAAATGCCTTGTGTAGTAGCCAGTATTTGGTTTGGGAGAAAACCGGGGTGATCTTATTACGTGAGACGGAACCCCATAACAAGGGCCAACCCTGCTCTTTTGGCTTCTCTGGTGGCAGTTGACCCCAGTAGGCTATTGCTTTGTCATTAAGTTTGGAGTATTTTGGGCGGAGAAGTTTATATATCTGTGATACCTGATGTCCCAGTTTGTTAATGTTCAACACAAATATGGAGATTGAGGGTTGGGCGTTAGATATCTTTGATTTTGTGATTGCCGCTCTAATCTTTAAAAAGTTGTAGAATTCAATGTCAGCTAGGTTATACTTCACTTGGAGGTCCTTAAATGTGAGCGGGTATGTGGAGTTCCCTAGTTGATAAGGGAAGAGGATACCCTTCTTAATCCATGTGTCTAGGGTTAGGCTTTTGCCTTTATATTTAATCTTGCTATTGGCCCAGAGGGATTCTAAGTTAGATCCTTTAATACTGTGTTCCAGTTTTTGTCCACCTTAAGCAATGCTATCTTTGTGTTTTTAAAAATGGATTTGGAGGTCTGTGGGTATAGTCTATTCGTTGTTAGCAGTGCGAGGGGGCTTAGGTTATTGAGGATTGCCCTTTCCACCTCTAGCCATGCCGGGGTGTAACCGGTGGGTGGAATTATCCAGTATGAGCCTTGTTTCGCCAGGAACGCCAGCTGGTATAGTCTAAAGTCAGCTAGGTTCACACCTCCTATTGTTTTAGCTAGTCTTAGGGGCCGATTCCGATTCCGGCCGGAAATCTCTCCGACCGAGCCGGACCCGGAGAGAATTCCGACCGAATCGGACCCTAGCAGTCCGACCGGACGAGTACGATGCATTCACATGCTATCGGACTCGATTCGGTCGGACTCCCATTGAAGTCAATTGGAGCCGGTCGTACAATGCGTACGCGGGCTCCCATTGACTCAATGGGTGCGAGGCGAACAAGGCCGCCCCTACAGCGGGTACGCGTCGAAGCGCATCATGCCGTACAAGCACAGGTAGGGGGACCCATGGGTCCCCTGTGTGCGACTCGTGCGGCTACTACGCACAGGGGGTCCGACACGGACCCCAAAGTCCGGCTCCGACAGCTCTTTTGAGCCGGACGGCGCGAGTCGGTCGGACTGCTCGCGGTGCGCATCGTACTTACCCGGCCGGGGAACGTCTCCATTGCGCGGTGCGAGTTGTGTCCGTGCGAGTCTGTCGGAGCGTGTTGAAGCCGCGTTCGAGTCGGTCGGCGATTACGCGGGCGCTTGCATCGTACTCGCTCGGCCGGACCCGCGTACGATTCGGTCAGGAAACAGGGCTCCGAATCGGATCCGGTAATGCCGAATCCGATTCGGAGCCCTACCGGCCGAGATCGGAATCGGCCCCTTAGTTTCTTGATACTGATCCTTGCTTTTTTCCCTCGCCACAGGAATTTAGAGATGAGATTATCTAGTTTGCGGTGGAAGTCGTCCGTTAGAAGGAGCGGGAGCATGCTGATGAGGTAGTTGACCATTGGGTGATCATCATTTTGATAGTCTTGATTCTGCCCCACCACGTAATAAATTTTGGTGACCAAGACTCCAGAAGCTTCTTTATTTTCCCTAGTATTGTTTTCTCGTTTTGGTGTAGGGTGTCTATCATGTTACTCCCAAATTCGATGCCTAGGTATTTTATGTAGCCTGTTTGCCAAGTTAGTCCCGAGCCTCCCAGGACCTCTCTCGTACAGTGGATGTTTAATGGTTTGAGTTCTGATTTCTCCCTGTTGAGTTTGTACCCCGAGAGGTCAGAATATCTCGTGATTGTGTCCATCAGGGCATCAATTGATGTCTTTGGCTGTTCCGTTACGATTAGTATGTCATCTGCGTAAGCAGCTAATTTTATTTGGACGCCATTGATCTCTACCCCCTTGATGTTGTCGTTTGAATTGATATCCCTGATAAGGGGTTCCAATGCTAGTAGGAATAAGGATGGAGATAGTGGGCAACCCTGTCTGGTACCTTGCTGTAACGTGAATGGCTCAGAGAGCGAGCCATTCACGACAATGCGGGCTGATGGGTTTCCATAGAGGGTCATAACCATACGTGTATATTCCTCCCCTAGGTTGAAGGTCTGCATGCAGTGTTCCAGGAAGCCCCAGGAAACCCTGTCTAAGGCCTTCTCGGCGTCTAAGGTGATAGCTACTGCGGACTCAGTCATATTGTTGGCATGCTCTATAATGTGGCACAGAAGACGGGTGTTATCATTAGACATGCGCGTGTGGAGGAAGCCTACCTGGGAGTTGCTAATTAGTTTTGGTAGGACAGAGTTGAGTCTGACAGCTAGGATCTTTGCGTATATTTTGCAATCTACATTAATCAGTGAGATAGGCCTGTAAGTCTTCGGTGACAGGTGGTCCTTCCCTTCTTTCGGAATAACTATTATATTTGCTTCTGACATGGTGTGTGGCGTGGACCCTTGGGATGCAATGTGATTAAAAACTCGCTTCATGGTTGGTTTTAGCTGGTCTAAGAAGGTTTTGTAGAAAGAGGCTGTAAACCCGTCTGGGCCTGGGGCTTTGTTATCCTTTAGGGATCTGACTGCCATTTCGATCTCTGTGAGGTTAATTTCCTGCCCTAGCTTGATTTTTTTCTTCTGCGTTAAGTTGCGGGAGGTTGAGTCTATCTAGGTATTTGGTACATTCTTCTAGATTTAGGGCCTGGTCCTTCTTATAGAGTTCCTGATAGAAATCTTTGAAGGTCCTAAGGATGTCTTTGTGTTTGGTATGTGTTTTGTTGCTATCGTCTTTGATGGATGAGATGACAAACTGGTTTTGTTTGTGTTTGAGATAGGAAGCAAGCAGTTTCCCCGCTTTGTTAGCTTCACATAGGTTAAGCGCTTTATGTTTATTAATCCATAGTCCTGCCCTCTCAGGGGACTTTTTATAATAGCGTGAAAGGGACACAGGGAAAGTCCGCTACCAGGACATGACCAGAGGCGTAGCTTCAGGGGTGGTGTTTGGCATGTTACATCCCACCCCAGTAAATGTATTTTCTGACATATAGTTGGGTCCATGTGCTTTCAGTTGGGTATGGTGATACAGTAGCGGCTGGCAGGGAACGGGAGTGGACGAGCGGGTGGGGTTTACCGGGATGGGGGGAGGATTACAAAATTTTAAAAAAACACTTAGCTCATCGCCGCGTCTCTCCTCAGTCGTCTCTCCTACGTCATCCCTCGTCCTCTCTTAGCAAGGAGCCAGGAAGCACACAGGCTCCCTCCCCTAAGTCAATCACAACGAAGCAGTCCTGCACACTTTGGAGTGCCAACAACCACTCCTCCTCCTGGATGTTACGGGAGTCCCAGCCCTGCCCAACCTGGCCGGAAAAAAATTAAAAGTATAATAACAGAAATAACTTCTGTTATTATCACTTTCTTTTTTTTTCACTGCTCCGCAAGCAGTGTGGCGACGCTCTTCCGTCTTAGTGGAGGAGCCGTGACTGTGGTGAGATGTCTGTTGGATTTCACCAGAAATTGTTTCATACACACAGACAAATACGCACATACACTCTCACCCTCTCTGTTTTGAAAGTCCTCAAAAATATTGGTTATTTTACAAAAAATTATGTTTTGTCTCTTAGTGCTCCTTTCAATCCGCATTATTTCCCTTTCCACTGCC
Source organism: Calotriton arnoldi (assembly GCA_963921515.1). Taxonomy (NCBI): domain Eukaryota; kingdom Metazoa; phylum Chordata; class Amphibia; order Caudata; family Salamandridae; genus Calotriton; species Calotriton arnoldi. Next base: position 3,229,209 of record CAWUFW010000357.1, read on the forward strand.
CCTTAAGCTCATCTCCTGTGCCCGGGTAGTCGTATAAAGTATTTTAACTTTATATGGCAGCCTGATTGTCGGAAAATCTGAAGCTCACACCCCCCAATCTTACTGACCAAGCTACGCCCCCGCACAGGACCTGCTGTGCACGCTTCTCAAATGTAGTCTCACTCAACACTAATGTGAATGCCCGCTCAAGAAGTGCTCTCTGGACGACACCAGAGGTATAAGAGAAATAAGCTGAAGGCTGACAGTGTACTAAAGCCTCACAGCACAGAGGGTCTATGCATGAGAGCATGTATGGAGAACTCACACAAGCAAGCCAACCTTCCATGCACGCCTGTTCACTGCAAGGTGTGTCGGTACTCCGTTGCAGAGTAGGGTATCTGTCAACCTCTCAGTCCACTGGCCGTATTAAAGTCAGGTGGACCATTGGTTTTCATCAGCAATGTGCCTGTTGACTCTGTCGATGCAAAGCGGGATTTAAAGACTTTTTAAAAATTATTTACTGTAAGACAAATAACAAGGGTGCAAAATGGTAGATTGATGTAATGCCATTTTTGCGACAGTGGTAACAGGTGGAGTTAAAATACATTATAGTGTTGATGTCCAGTGATGTCATTACAGAGCAGAGCAAACATAAATATTGTTTTGAACCACATCTATTAACATACCCTGATGGAAAAACCAGGAAAAATACTATACACAGAAGCAGGGGTGAAAGATGAGCGCAAGAGATAGAGAGGACGGGAAGGAGATAGGAGAGGGAAGGTAGGGAATCGGAGAGTGTATTTGGAGTGTCGTCAAAAGAGATGCAACATTGAAAAGAGAACTGTTAGATGAGATTGAGGACCAATTAGATTGATTTACAGGGGATCAAGTTTCTGTAAGAACCTATCCAGGGAGTTCCACATTCTTGAAAAGTGTGTAGAGATTGTTGATGAGTTGTGTAATGAATTGTGAGCACGGCATGTGTGTATGGAGATTCGGTTGGGTGGCTTCCAGTTCACCAAGATGAGTTTCATTCCAATTGACAAAGAATGTCCATGAGTCTCCTGTCTGGAATTGAGGGGGTATCCTGTTGAGGGCTGTTAGTGGGCCTAGGCTGACAGTAGGGAAGTCTAAGTTAACATAGGGTTGAAAGTATTTTTGAAGTAGAGAGACATTTTCTCCCAGAACAGTTTGATTAAACTGGAGCTAACAATATGTGTTCTAGATCTCTGGGTGACTCTCTGTAGTTCCAACAAAGATCCAAGTCCGTAAAGCCAAGTTTTGAAAGTTTGGCAGAAGGCCTGGTGCAGGGAGAGGGGAGTAAATGTTTTGTAGCTCTCACAAGGAGAGTGACATGTCAGGTGAGTGTTTACTAAGCAAGATACTAGTCTGGTCCATAGTTTAAGGTGGTTGTCAATTTTTATTTTTTTATTGTGCCATGCGGAAACTTTGGCGATCTGGGGCCCTTTAACAGAGAGTGCCCTGGGGGCATGTGCGCCAGCTTTGTGTGCCCCCAGGGCACTTTGGTATTACAGAAGGGGCCACAGATGCTTGTGCACCCCCTTCTGTAATACAGATAGCGCTGGCGCACATGTAGCGCCATCCCTATCATTAGAGGGCATTCCTCATTTGTTTAGGATTGTGGCCCAATGCAAATGAGGGAATCACTTTGCCTCTGCGCCAGCACCATATTATGGTTGCGAGCTCTGAGGCAAACATGCCTTTAGGAGGCGTATTGAAAGTGCGGCACAAAAAGGTGGCTTAATTACAGTGCGCCTCCTAAAGGTAGCCTTCTAGAGGGGAGAAAGGGTGTCCCATGGACCCCCCCAGACATCCCCTTGCAGACGGGTGCAGTGATTCACTGCACCTGCCTTCAATGGGATCTTTAATCACTGTTGAAAGTGCAGGTGGGTTGCCGTCTGCACAGTGAAACATGGAGCTGCTTTAAAGCAGCTGCTCCATATTTCACTTGAATGCGCTGCCCCTAGGGCAGCACGAGTTTGTGGCTGCTCTGGGGACAGCTCATTCACCATAAAAGGGCGCACTTTCCTTGTTTGCACCCGGTGGACCTGTTTGAAGGCTTGGCGCAAACAGGCGAATTGCACCCTTAAGGTAATACGGGCCTACGTTAGACCTTTTTTTGTCTATCTCTAAGATGGCTTTTGCTATATTAATTATGATCTGTTTTGAGGGTTGAGCTCTAATTGGGAGCATTGGTATGTTAGCTAAGATGTGGTGAACATAGGAGAGGTTATTTTCAATCTAGTATGATTTACAGACGGCACTTTAAGTGTCCATGAACCGGTATGATCCTTTACTTGCAAGAAAGCAGTTTGATTGTTCACGCAGTTTGGAAAACGGCATGCCTCTGTTTATAATCGAGACTTTTGTAGGAGAATCTCCTATAGAAAACCTCAAATTTCTAAACTGAAAACATGGCAGTCAAGCACACATTTGTTAGCTTTTGTATTCAGACAGTTAACACGTTAGGCTAGGGCCTATGCCTCAGTCATGTTTGAATGCAATCTGACCTGTCTTGCATGGAACATTTATCACTAGTGACACCCCTGAGCTTGGCCAAGGCATGGGGATGGGAGTTTCAGGACCCTTGAGGCTCATGGCCAAGGCCGGGGCAGGACTCATAATGTCATGGCAGCTGTTAGCTACCCCAGTGAAAACAAACAACAAAAAATACTTGATGTTTCAATTTTCCATCCTTTGGAAAGGTGAGGGAAATACAGAAACCTTCCTGGCCCTAGGGCAACTCTAGCTGAGTCCAAAGAGCAGCCTTCACACTCCCATCAGCCAGAGGGGGAATTGTAAGGGAGGGGTTAGGGCAAGCACACTCATCCCTGGCTGATTGGCAAGGCCAAGAAGGATTATTTTGGACAACCTGGCCATCTGGCAAGGCCAGGATGTGGGTGAAAGACCATGTATGTTTTGCACCTCTAGCTGAACTTTATGACAGACGAGAAAAACTCTACACAATTGGTTGGGTTCAAGACCGCCTAGGTATGCATAATATTTATGCTGTATCTGTGTTTTTTGTTTTTCATCCTGATGTTCCTGAACATCACTAGTGTCTTTTCTGAAATTGGGTATTTTGCAAACAAGAAATTAACATTCTACACCATGTGCACTATTTTTAAGTGTGTCTAATGTTCTTAGGAGAGTTAAGCAATCCATGTGTGTTGATTTCCTTGCTTTGATTTGTGTAGATGTCCTGTACACAATCCAGTAGCACTTTTGCTCTTGGATGGATTTGCACCAAATTTAAACCAAAAGATAGTGCTTTGTCCAATTTACTCCTTCAGTTGGTTTGCTGTAAATTCAGCCAGCGTTTTCTGAAAATAGTGAAAAACATCATTTATGAACACTTTGTAAGCTTGGTTGACGAAGCAATTCACAAACTGAAATTTGTATCCAAGAACGAAATCTGATATGAACTGATCATTTATGCTCCACCAGTAATTTTTAGGTCAAGCCTAGCAAACATGCTCAAGCAGCATGGGGTTGGACGTAGGCTGTGGAAATGGACTGGCTTCTCCACTGACACATCTCCCCTAGGAGACAGGTGTGTGTATTAGGGTGTGAGAAGGGACTTGCCTCTCCATTTTTTCTTATGATCCCACAAGAGTTTCTCGCAAACTCCTGCGGGATCGCAACTTTAAAAAAAAGAATTTACAGTTTCCTTCATCGTACTACTCATGCCTTGTAGACTTCCTCTCAATTACCAGAGGTCTGGTTGCTCTTACCTTGCCCCTTGTATAGCTTTTTCTGGTCATTTTCACAACACAAGGATTTTGTCCCCATATTCAGTAATGGCGGCTATTTCATTGGCGTTTCTCTAACAGTCAGCCAATCAGAGTGCGAGCTCCCACGGAACACATGGGAGTATCTTGCTACTGCAAGAGGGCTGATGGGACAAAAAGCCCTCTCAACCAATCAGATGGCTCTATTTTTGATTATGCATGACCATGGGATTCTCATGAAGTGCTTGTGAACCCAATAGTCTAGATATACAAATATTTTTTAACCTTAATTTCTAAAAAAAAAAGTACTGAACAGATTTGCACCAAATCACAAAAAGCACATTTTCTGGATGAAGATCTAGCTTCCTACCAAAGTTGATGGAATTCCTTTCAGCCGTTTTGCCTGTAGCAGATTTAAAAAATCCCTGGAATGTATATTGGAAATTGCATGGGAAAATTTGGTTTTGGAACCCCCCCTCCCCTTTTTCCTTGGCCCCTGCTTCACAGATCACCCCAAAACTTGCCAGGGAGGATCTGAGGTGGATTAACTTTTGGGGGAAAGTTTTGTGAATGTTTAGCAAACCCAAAATCTATTTCCTATGGAAATGTGGTCCTAACTATAACTACTCACTGAAAACTGCCTGTGGGTATATATATATATATATATATATATATATATATATATATATATATATATATATATATATATATATTATCTACTGGCGGTCGCCAGTAGATAGTTATAGTTACAACCTATTATCCATAGGAAATCCATGACATTCTATTTGCAATAACGTTGGCGTCGGTTGACGAATCTTCGCGAAAGCTTCCAACTTGTTGGGGCGATCCGGTCCGCTCCTACCCTGAAAGTCTCGGGTGATACGTCAAGCGGGGGCCGAGAAAAAGGGGGTCCCAAAACGCGTTTTCCCCATTCATTTTTCCATAGGAACCTTTAGTCGCAGCTACAGCCCGAACTGCTGAACGGAATTACCCCAAATTTGGCAAAGAGGTAGCCCTTGGTTCAGACTGGTGCCTTTTGCTAAAATGGTGTAAATCCGTTCAGTAGTTCCTGAGAAATTCACAATTAAAATCACATATATATCTATGGGCGCGTCGGATCCGCGTACCCTCCCGATCACGAGCTGCATGCTAATTGGCTGTCAACACTCCAAATCAAGAAGTGTTGGCAGCCATTTTGTCCTCGGTAGAACCGAGGGACAGAAACAAGTGCGCAAAGCGCAAAAGGGGGCAGGGTAGAAACACCCTGACCCCTAGGTCTGCTCAGGGGTCCCACAAGGACCCCTGGGCAGAAAAAGATTTTTTTTTTTTTAAATCGGCGGGATGCGCTTAGGGTGCGCGTATCCCGCCGAGAAAAAAAGAAACAAGTGCGCAAAACGCACAAAGGGGGCAGGGTAGAAACACCCTAACCCCTAGGCCTGCTCAGGGGGTCCCACAAGGACCCCTGGGCAAAAATCGGCAGGATGCGCTCAGGGTGCGCGGATCCCGCCGAAAAAAAAAAATCGAGCGCGGTCTCCCGCGCTACGATAGCTAGTGGCCCCGGGTGGCCCAAGTCCCGGGGGCATGGTGGGGGGGATAATTTAATGTGTGGGGGCCTCAAAGGCCCCCCAAGCCCGGGGACCGCCACCCCCGGGCTTTTTAAAAATGGTGCGGGAGGGCTCTGAGCCCTCCCGCAGCCCCGGGACCACCACCTCCCGGGGCTTTTTTAAATTAATAATAAAACCAGTGTGGGGGCTCCAGCCCCCACACGCCCGGGACCGCCACCTCCCCGGGGCACTAAACATTTTAATATGGGGGTCCGTTACGGGGCTGTGTACTGAATGGGAGGGGGCCGCGCGCCCCCTCCTGGAGCCCTTGATGGCCCTGGGGACCACCACCCCCCAGGGCCGGCTCCTGCAGTGTCCCGGGGTGCCTACCCCCGGGACACTGTAGTTTGCTATGGCAGGACGGGAGCCTCGCCATATCAAACTGCTTTGGATATTGGAAGAGAGAGCAGGAAACCTGCTCTCTCTTCCAATATCCAAAGCCGATTGCTTTTCCACATGGGGAGCAGCATGTCAGCTGCTCCCCATGTGGAAGCAGCAATGCCGGCTCCCAAGGGACGTGGGGAGCCGGCAGGACTGTGGGGGGATTGGGGACACCCCCACAGTCCCCAACGGAGAGGGCCAGCCCGGGGGATGGGGTCCCCGGGGCAAGTAGTGGCCGGGGAGGGGGCCACGCGGCCCCCTCCCCCAAAAAAGAGGAAAATTAAAAAAAAAAAAATGGAAAGGCCGGCCCCGGGAGATGGGGTCCCCGGGGCCTTAAAATGGCCAGAGGAGGGGGCCACGCTGCCCCCTCAAAATAATAAATATAGAGGCCATGCCCCGGGGATGGGGTCCCCGGGGCCAATACAGGCCCAGGGAAGGGGGGCCACGCGCCCCCTTCCCGTTTTTTTTTTTTTGTAATTTTAAAAGGGGTAAGGCCCTAGGGGATGGGGTCCCCAGGGCCCAAAAAGAGAAAAAAGGAAGGGGGCCACACAGCCCCCCTTCAGGGGACAAAAAAACAAAAAACGATCGGGCTCGCAGGCCCCGCCCCTTCCTTCACCACTCTGCAAACGCGCCCCTGGCGCGTTTGCAGAGAGGGAACAATTCCCCTTGAATACTGGGGGTCCCTGAGGGCCAACTAGCCCACCAGGAACCTCCAGTATGCGCCAGGGGCTGCCTTGCAGAGAGGTGTAGAGAGGCCACACCCCTTTTTACACCTCTCTGCAACGCAGCTCTGTGGCGCTTTTTGGAGGTATATGGTGGGCTAGTTGGACTCCGGGGACCCTCAGGATTCAAGGGGACTCTTCAATCCTGAGGGTCCCTGGGGGCCAACTAGCCCAACAGGTACGTCCAGAAAGCGCCACAGAGCTGTGTTGCAGAGAGGTGTAAAAAGGGGTGTGGCCTCTCTACACGTCTCTGCAACGCAGCCCCTGGCGCATATTGGAGGTTCCTGGTGGGCTAGTTGGCCCCTAGGGACCCTCAGGATTCAAGGGGACTTAATCCCCCAACTTAAAACGCGCAACGGGCGCGTTTGCACAGATGTCACCTCAGGCCCCGCCCCTCCCTTCACCATTGTGCAAATATTCCTCTAAAATCAGCCGAAATACGAATTCCGATTTACTCACCTGTTATCAGGAGAGACCTCAGTGCTGCATCTTTCAGCCCAGTACTGATCCTCAAAAGTAATTTTAACCGTACTTACCAGTAACTTGAATTTCCTTCCATAGGATATCATTGCCTGCTTTTTGCTGAAAAAGTTTCAAAGTGTTGATTTTTGAAACATACAAATATTCCTGTAAAATCAGCCGAAATACGAATTCCGATTTACTCACCTGTTATAAGGAGAGACCTCAGTGCTGTATCTTTCAGCCCAGTACTGGTCCTGAAAAGTAATTTTAACCGTACTTACCAGTAACTTGAATTTCCTTCCATAGGCTAACATTGACTGGTTTCACTTGGAAATTCTTCTAAGTGTGGAGTTTTGGAACTTTAAAATATTCCTCTAAAATCAGCCGAAATACAAATTCCGATTTACTCACCTGTTATCAGGAGAGACCTCAGTGCTGCATCTTTCAGCCCAGTACTGATCCTGAAAAGTAATTTTAACCGTACTTACCGGTAACTTGAATTTCCTTCATAGGCTAACATTGACTGGTTTCAGTTGGAAATTCTTCTAAGTGTGGAGTTTTGGAACTTTAAAATATTCCTCTAAAATTAGCCGAAATACGAATTCCGATTTACTCACCTGTTATCAGGAGAGACCTCAGTGCTGCATCTTTCAGCCCAGTACTGATCCTCAAAAGTAATTTTAACCGTACTTACCAGTAACTTGAATTTCCTTCCATAGGATATCATTGCCTGCTTTTTGCTGAAAAAGTTTCTAAGTGTTGATTTTTGAAACATACAAATATTCCTCTAAAATCAGCCGAAATCCGAATTCTGATTTACTCACCTGTTATCAGGAGAGACCTCAGTGCTGCATCTTTCAGCCCAGTACTGCTCCTGAAAAGTAATTTTAACCGTACTTACCAGTAACTTGAATTTCCTTCCATAGGCTAACATTGACTGGTTTCACTTGGAAATTCTTCTAAGTGTGGAGTTTTGGAACTTTAAAATATTCCTCTAAAATCAGCCGAAATACGAATTCCGATTTACTCACCTGTTATCAGGAGAGACCTCAGTGCTGCATCTTTCAGCCCAGTACTGATCCTCAAAAGTAATTTTAACCGTACTTACCGGTAACTTGAATTTCCTTCATAGGCTAAGATTGACTGGTTTTCAGCAAAAAGTTTCAAAGTGTTGATTTTCACAAACTACAAATATTCCTTAAAAATCGCCTGTATGACTTAAACGCATTTTTTCAACTGTTTACAGGAGATGCACCAGTGCTGGATCCAGGATCCAACACTGAGTAAGAAAAAGTAACGATAACAGTTTTTACCTGCTAAGTGAATTTCCTTCCATAGGATAACATTGGTGATTCTATGAGAAAAAGTTTCTAAGTGTCAACTTTTAAAATACAATAATATTCCTTAAAAATCACGACTGTAACCAAAACGCTTTTACTCAACTGTTTACAGGAGATGTACCAGGACTGAATCTAGGATCCAGTCCTGTGGTTACAAAAGTAATCCATGAAGTAACTAATTGCATTTAACTAGAAATTCACATTGAGCTGAATGTTGCATTGTGTTTGAAAATGTGTTGCCCATTGCAACAACTGTAACTACTGTACTTAAAAGTCTATTGCCTATCTGCAAAGTATTTAAACTAAAGTAATTCATTCTGAGAAAGTATTTTTTGTAATGTAATGTATAATGTAATTACAATGTAATTTAAAAAATAAAATATGTAAAAAAAAAAATCTAAAAATGTAGTAAATCAGTATGAAAAAAATTAATATAACAATTAATACATTTAAAAATTGTCATTTACAAAACCTTTGAAATTCACTGAAAAAACCGTAGGTTTCAGGCACGTTATAGTTAGAAATTAGCATTTAAAAAACCTTTGAAATTCACTGAAAAAACCATAGGTTTCAGACACGTTATAGTTACAAATTAGCATTTAAAAACCTTTGAAATTCACTGAAAAAACCATAGGTTTCAGACACGTTATAGTTAGAAATTAGCATTTAAAAACCTTTGAAATTCACTGAAAAAACCATAGGTTTTAGGGACAGTTATAGTTACTTGGACATTGCACTCGTACAAAACCTGTGAAATTCCCCGTTATAGTTAGTTCAGCTAACTATAACTCGCGCCTCGCAATGCACTGCTGATGACGTCACATATTACATCACTCATGACATGGTCAGTGACATCACTGATGACATCACTGATGACATCTCAAATGACATCACTGATGACATCATCCACGTGATAATCTGATGCACCTCCTCACACCCTAATATAACCTTTGATACACCCACTCTAAATTACAGACTGCCATTCGCAAAACCATAGACACTCCAACACCAATAACTACATACCCACTCACTGATTCTTAGGTCTACACACACATCCACTCACTCACCCGTACAGTCACTCATACTTACGGTCACTCAGTACAGGACTATCATATGCACTCTTACTCCTATATAGACACTCAAACAACGCCACTCATCCATAGAGATACTCACACACCTAGTCAGTCATGCAAATAATTAAACACACTGCCATTTACTCACCTATACAGTTATACACACACCAGCTCACTTACTCATACAAATAGTAGCACATTGTTACGCTCTTATACAATCACTGATACAAGCACACACTCATCCATACAGCCACTATCACAATCACTCACTCTTGCTTATAGCTATTTATATACTCCAACACACATATATACTGCCTTTCACATATGTAGGTACTCACACATGTACCACTGGGACATACATTCACTCACTAACACACTCTTACACACACTTACCCACCCATACAGTCTATCACAGATGCACTCTTGAAACCATCCACCCAGTGAATCACCCACTCACACATCTATGCACAGAGTTGCACACACCCCTCCCACACAAACACTCAGGCACCCATACAGATACTCAGACAAGCATTCAATAACTCATATAGACACTCATGTAGCTATTCACAAACACATGCAGCCACTTACACAGCAACAGACAGACGGATACAGACATTCACCCAGTTTAGTCACTAACCCATGCATTCAGTAAGATACGTTAAATCACTCACTTATACAGTCAGTCACGCACCTACTAAATCATCCATACAGACACTTACACACCCACTCATTCTTCAATACGTCTTTTCCTATATATATTAAAAATATTTAAACTTTAGAGAAACACACAGTCACTGGATGATGTCATCAGTGATGTCATTTGAGATGTCATCAGTGATGTCATCAGTGATGTCACTGACCATGTCATGAGTGATGTAATATGTGACGTCATCAGCAGTGCATTGCGGGCGCGAGTTATAGTTAGCTGACCTAACTATAACGGGGGAATTTCACAGGTTTTGTACGAGTGCAATGTCCAAGTAACTATAACTGTCCCTAAAACCTATGGTTTTTTCAGTGAATTTCAAAGGTTTTTTAAATGCTAATTTCTAACTATAACGTGTCTGAAACCTATGGTTTTTTCAGTGAATTTCAAAGGTTTTTTAAATGCTAATTTGTAACTATAACGTGTCTGAAACCTATGGTTTTTTCAGTGAATATATATATATATATATATATATACATACATACATATATATATATATATATATATATATATATATATATATATATCATTCAGACAAGACAGCGCCGTTGTATCAGTCTTTAAAGCACATGATGTAATCTCATTGGATGAATAGTCATTGCAGGTGAAAGGGGACTGCTCAGATCTCAGGCTGATGCCATTTCGCGGCCATCTTAGTGCAGTTGTACTTTACTTGGGGCCGAATGGTGACACCTGGAGAATGATAGATATCTTCATTATTATATTGCTATGTACATACACAGTCTCGCCTCTATATGGGCACATTCTCAACAGGTGTTCGCAATCCACCTCCCAGAGTGCAAATAAAGCCCAAGGTGGAATGTGGAGCGAAATATATATATATATATATATATATATATATATATATATATATATATATATATATATATATATATATACTCATATATACATTACATACATATACATATGCATATATGTACATATATATACATATATATGTATGTAACCTTGCCTGACCATACAACGAACACTGACTATATGCATGACACTGGAAAAACGTGATTCTGCAGCTTCAGTTTTTCCTCTGTATATATGAATTTGCCGCATTATAGACATAATCTATCAACTGCTGCATATTTTTAAAATGTTATCAAATTTACTAAAATATTTACACAGGTAGTGCAATGCCGCACCTGTCTCTTTGGAGAAATGAAGTGATCATTTTTCAGCTGTTGATTGCTGTATGTATGCATTTAAATAGAATGAAAGATTTATAGAGCGTGTGTCTACTCCAAGAAGTGTTGTAGCGTTAACTAGACAAAGCCAAGGCGAACTAGCAGGGTACATTAAAGTGCTGCAAATAGGTGAGTTTCGAATGCCTTCCTGACAAATAATACTTCATGTGAAATAGCATGAAGAGACTGTGGGAGCCGGTTACATTCTAGACTTGCAAGGACTGCAAAGGAACGTACTTTCTTCCTAGCCTGTCAAACCCTGGGCACAGTGACAAGAAGCGCAGAGGCAGATCAAAGAGATGTAAATGGGTGGTACTATGTGATCCTGCTGATGGAGTACTGTGGGTCATATTTATAGAAGACACACTGTATGGTGGTAAGGGCTTTAAAAAGAATCCTTCTTTTTAACTGGGGGCCAGTGCACATCTCATAGATGATGCTCTGTAGGGTCTTTCTTGGGGATGTTCAAGATGAGATGGGCAGCCGCATTTTGGGCCACTTGGAGTTTTTTAATCCAATTTTCAGGGAGACTGAGGAAGAGAAAATTCACATAGTCTAGCCTTCAGGTATTAAGCATCTGGACAACACTCTAACATGAAGTATAGGGAAGAAGGTCTAAACACTTTCTAATGGAGTGAAGCAGGGCAAAACAAGTCCAGCTTGACGTCAAAGTTCTTAACTTTAGTGTAGGGGGTGGGAGTGGGAGGTCAGTGGGCCAGCAGTAGTAGAACCCATGCTCCCTCTCTTGATCAAACAGAAAGATCTTTGTTTTTGATGCATTACATTGCAGATGACTCTTCCGCACCCAGTACACAACATCACTCAGACAGGATTTAAAGGTGACAGCTGTGACTGGGTGTTAACACAAGGTGACAACATTTCCCAGACTGTAAATATCCCCTGTTTAAAAACATCCATCTCAGCATATTGATGTTATTATGTTTCTAGCAGGATCTGGTTTCTCTCTTTCCAGCAGGAGGAGCAGTGCATGGCCCCATACTCCTTCCTGGGCCCATCTGTAGAGGTCTTCTAAAGTAGGAAACAACAATTAATTGTAATGGCTTTGTCTTTGTCCTTAGTATTTGTTTTTTCACTATTTACACATATTAATGTTTACATTATAGACACTGCCCTCAATTTAACCTGTATTTCAGGAGGGTGGTTGGCTTATAGAACAATTTCAAACATTATGCATCTCTTTTTAACAACCAACATCTTCATTCCTAACGTGCATCCTACTGAAACACTCGCACATCCTGAATATCAATGTACTATTCTGCTCAGAAGGACTATTTAGGTCTGGGTACAGATATGTTTAGCTATCTGGCACATATATTGTTACTATTTCTTTAGCTATACATTTAATTGGATTCTAGTACACTGGAGTAAAACGTGCTCGCCAATACTATTGGCCATTTGATGTATCATTTTGCCTCCTTTGTATTGTCTCTATTGCAATGCATGAGGGGCTATTTTACATCTAAAGAGAACACTCAGTCATCACACATTAAAATATTTATGTCATACAAGAATTGAATACATAACACAATGCTTTTGGTATTCCAACAAAATATATTGTAAAAATATAATTAAACACAGTTATCGTATCAAAAATATTGTGATGTCAAAAGCAGCACAGAAGAGAATATATAAGGTAAGAGTTTCCGTTTTTAGATCTTTCATATTGTTTTTTACAGTAGTTATACATAATATGTTTTTTTTATCTTTGAGTTTTATTCGTTTTTGTGTTATAAGTTGTAATTTTTTAATGTTAAGTATGTTTAATTATTTCTTGTTTTGTTGTTTTATTTGGTAATATGTTTTACGGTTTTATATTTTATGTCAATTTAAATATTTTTTGGGTGGGTTGTGGGGTTTGTAGGGGATAGGGTGGAACATATTTTAATTATTTATTTTTAATTGATTATAATGTTTTTCAAAATTTTAATTTGTTTATTAAATAACAATATATGGAAACATATGCTTAGTAAATTAACAGATAATTTGAACAATATCATAATATTTTTAACTTGTTAATTGTTCAATTGGATGATTGTATTAGAAATTTCTTTTTTAAATAATTTAGATATTAATTGCAGTATGTTTTTGTTTAATAATTTATTTTATAGTTGTATTATATGTTTAAATACTGTGTATTGTTATTTTACATGTTTTAATAGATTTAATCATTAAATATTATATTCTGTCTAATGTTATATGTTCGTTTCATGTTTTTAGTTTTTATAATTTATATAAATTATATAGTGTTCTTTGTAATGTGTTTATGAAAATATATTTCATGCGTTTTTCATTTTATATATATATGTAATTAATTTTGTAATGATTTAGGATAGGGAAAATGAAAACTGAGCTTTCTAGTGTTTAATATTTTCCCTGCTATTCCTTATTATGGAGTGGGAATAGTAGGCCTCAGCCTTTCAAAATCCAGCACTTCCCATACTGTTGCATGCGCCAACGTTGGAATAGTAAATCTGACCCCTCTAAAGTCCAACACTTTCCCTACTGTACTTCAGGTTGGAGTGGGAAAAGTAATTCTGACCCCTTGAATGTTCAACACTTTTCCTACTGTTGTTTATGTTGGAGTGGAATACTAAATCTGACCCCTCAGAAGTCCAACAGTTTCCACTGTCTTGCTTACGTTGGAGTGGGAATACAAAATTTGACCCCGCCAAAGTACAACACTTTCCCCACTGTTGCTCAGATTGGAGTGGGAGTACTGAATTTTACCCCTGCAGGTCTATTTTATATTCAATTTCTTTAAGTTGTTTTAATAGATTTTGTGTTTTAATATTAAAAGTAATTTTAATGTAAATCATTCTATTAATTTTTTATTTTGTATTGTGAACATTTTTAATGTTTAGTGTTTGACATTATAATGAATAGTTATTAGTTTATTTAATACTTATGTTTAAATAATAATTCGATATTTTAAATATTATGTTTATTATGTTTTGCAATTATTTTAAAGTATATATTTGTATTTTATGATTGTAAGTTATATTTTTTATATATTTTTCATAATATAACTATTTGTGTAGTATTATTTTAAAAGTTAATATATGTTTTAAAGTTAATATAGTGTATAATAGTTCAAATCCAGTGTACTTACTCATTTTTGATAATATTGTGGTCTTCTATATTTTTGTTGCCTATATTTTTGCAATTACATACAAAGTATATACAGTCGATATGTGTGAGCTTAATATTTTTTGGTGAGTTTTTTGTTGCAAGATATTTTTGTACACGATATTTCATCAGACAACCATACTTTTTTGGGGTTTTTCCAATGCTGTAAGTTTTTTTGTGTGTTATAAACAACACTTGAGCACGAGCCTGACCCTAAGATGGCCCTGTACTATATTTTACCTAGGAACAATGTACTTCCTAGATAGCCATTCGAAGACATTGGATTGCATCTATTGGCCTCGCAATGTTTTTTAATGTAATTTTATAGCCCCTAGTGGGTTCTCTGCTGTGCCACGAGGGCTGCGCATTTCTCCTTTTTAAAACTTCCTGCTCAGCATATTGATGCTTATATGTGTCTAGAGCAATCTTTGCTCTCTCATTACCAGCAGGTGGGGACAGTGGCAAGCCCATTCGCCTTTGTGGGGCCTCCTGTGAAAATGCCACTCATCCTTACTGCCTTACTTGGTTGATCTGAGGTGCTGCCACTTTCATTCACTAGCGTAGTACATTACTGCCTGCTCTTGCAAGTGTCGGCCAACTGTCAAACTCTCCTAAGCATTTGCTGACACTCATTTGATGTCACCTCACCTGGGGCACCCGCCTCAGTCCCTGCTGCCTCCACTGAGGAAATTATTTTCCTGTTTCACTGAGTCAGTGTTGCAAACAAGAGCCAGACACAGTACAGCATTTAATAGTAAGGCAAAGTACTAATTGAGCCTTCTAACAGAGCAAGCAAAGAACCTGGCAGACTTCATGGACCTGAGGCTCCCTCCCTACCAAGAGCATCCTACTGGTCCTAAAAATGTCAACACGTCTCATACTGGCAAATCTGTTTTTTAATATTTACAGCAGAATATAATGTAAACAAATACAATTTGTGTAAGAGACTGCCATTGAATCACCTCGTAAATAGCATGTCTAAAATAAAATGATGCACTAGTTCACATTTAGGGCTTGTGGGATGTAATGTTGTGACATAGCTATAGATTTTCACTCTCTCTAAGACATTTAAACATCCTCTATTACTTCACATAGTTTGGCACCACATTTTAGCATAGACAAAACTATTACTTTATGTAATATATTTGACACCACATTTAAACAAAGACAAAACTATTACTTTATGTAACATAATTAGCACCACATTTTAGCAAAGACAAAACTCTCCTCACCACTACAGATGACATCCGCACCCTCCTCGACCGAGGTGAAACTGCTGCCCTCATCCTCCTGGAACTCTCAGCTGCCTTCGACACCGTCTCCCACAACACCCTCTGCACAAGACTCCATGATGCTGGCATCAGCGACAAAGCCCTAGAATGGATCCGTTCCTTCCTCACTAGCCAAACACAGAGAGTCAGACTTCCACCGTTCAACTCCGAACCCACAGAGATCAGCTGCGAGTACCGCAGGGATCCTCCCTGAGCCCCACCCTCTTCAACATTTACATGGCCCCACTTGCAGCCATTGTCAGAAGCCACGGACTCAACATTGTCTCCTACACTGACAACACCCAGCTGTTACGGCCTGAGTCCCTTCCTTTGTCTTAGGGGTTATGATTGCGCTATGCCCTTCTGGAGTGTCTGGGGATTACGTATTGTTACTTGCTGCTATCTTACTTTTGGGTTTCTTGTTTCCTTTCCTGCCCTTCTCGCGATGGGCGTCTTCCTTTCTGGTTTCCCTCTGAGGATCGTATTGGGCGCAACCGCAGTGGTGTTCCATGGGCGGTAGCAACGAGTATTTAGGAGCCGCCTACCTGCTCCTCGTTGCTTGGCTTCGTTTCTGGTTCCTGCCCCGGAAGGATTCTTGCTGTTAGCGTTCTGCTGACACAATGTTGATTTTTCTTGCCCGGACCTCCTCGGATTACTTCTTACCAATTCACGGACTACTCTGACTTCCCTGTTACGTGTTGGCATTCTGGAGGTATAACATCCTTCCTAAGGACTCGGAGTCTCTGTATTTTCCGGGTTTTGATAAACCCGACCTCCCCTTTTATTTATTTTTGTTTCAGTGCACTGATACCGTTTTGATCCTCTACCAAACAACAAGAACTATTGTTGTTTTGTCAGTTCTGAGTGCGGGTTTTTTGCCTCATTGGCTTTTTCCCGCTTTTCTTTGTATCGTGACGTTAAAGGATTCTTGCCCTATTTAGAAGGACTTGGATACTCTCTCTCTTCTGGATCGATACCTTTGTGGATTGCCACTTCGGATGTCTTTTGAGTCCCTGAATGGATGTAAAAGGGTGAGCCAGTCCTAAGTAGTATTCATGCTTTTTTTTCCTTGTGACTAGTTAATGGTCTTTCTAACGTTTTCTTTGTGCTAATCTTTATCTTTTCTTTACTTCTTTTTGAAGACGCTGTGACTTGCCTGCTTCCACGATGTCCCGGAGAGAGATTTTCAAGTGTTTACCTACACCTTGCCTTATTTCCTTGTTTACCTGCCTTCTCCCGGTGCCTTTTGCGCTCATGTCTGTTTTCTGCTGGGCATGAAGGGACAAAGCACAGGGTGAGTGACGGGACATTCTTCATTCCAGCAGTACCTGGTTTTCAGGTGAGTGGGGTCGGAACACCAGCTGATTCTCTCCCTCACAGATGAACCCACAGTCGCCAAGAGCAACTTCCACAATGGGATGAAGGCAGTCGCCACCTGGATGAAGGACAGCTACCTCAAGCTTAACTCAAACAAGACCGAAGTCTTCATCCTGGGCTCCACCCCTTCACCTGGGACGACTCCTGGTGGTCCCCCCACACCCATGGATCACACACGAAACCTCATCATCATCCTGGACTCCTCGCTTTCAATGATCCATCAAATCAACCCGTTTTGTCCCCCTGCTTCCACGCGCTCTGCCTGCTTCGTAAGATATTCAAGTGAATCCCCACCAGGTCCAGGAAAACTGTCACCCATACGCTCGTCAGCAGCAGACTCGACTACAGCAACACACTCTACGCTGGCACCACCCAGAAACTCCAAAGGAAACTGGAGGACATCCAGAACGCCTCTGCCAGACTCATCCTGAACATCCCATGCCGCAGCCACATCACCGGCCATCTGAGAGACCTTCACTGGCTACAATCAACAAAAGAATTACCCTCAAGCTCCTCACGCACGCCTACAAAGCCCTCCACCTGCATAACTTAACCACAGCCTCTTCTTCTACACTCCCACCAGACGTCTCCACTCCGCCCAACTGGCCCTGGCCACCATCCCACGGATCCGCAAGACCACGGCTGGAGGAAGAACCTTCTCCTACCTCGTTGCGAAGACCTGGAACTCCCTGCCTTTGCACCTCAGGCAATCACCATCATTGCTGCTGCAATTCAGGAAGGACCTCAAAACCTGGCTCTTCAACTGAACCGCAGATACCCTCCAAACTCCCACTCAGCGCCTTGAGACCCTCACGGGTGAGTAGTCGCACTTTATAAGAAACCTGACTGATTGTTAGATTACTTTATGTAATATATTTATAATTGCTAAGATCAATCAATGTTAAATCTGATAAATCAGTGTAGCCTGCAGGTCATGTTTCAAACTCTAGTGGAATGTCTTACTGGCATAACATTGGTATTTCTTAGCATTGTAATAACATTATCACTTTGACTGGGGTGGACAAAGTATATATGATTTTCTGTAACCTGCCTGCATCCTTCCACACATTCACTCACAGATTCATCCAGCAATCTAGTAATACCTTCACTTATTTCACTAGACATACTGCTCTTACATTCAACCATCCATGCACTCACATTATTTAGCTATGTATTCACTCGTCCATCAAAGTATTTACACATTCTTACATTCAACTTCTAAGCGTATACAGAAACATGGAAAGAACTGTTTTCATTGGTTTTTAAGTACTCCTGATATTTAAAACATGTTTTGGAACATAAATGGGGTGGGCCGAATACAAGAGGCACACATTTTATTACCAGAAGTGGATGCACTCAGGCTTGTTCTTTGCTATGTGGAACATTGTATATGTTGCACTCAAGCTATTTCACTGTGGGATGCAATAAAAAAACATAATTGAAGTCCCTGTGTCATGCAAAATAAAAATATTGACATGCTGAAGACATATTTGATTCTGTTTAAACAAATCAATTACAATAAATAGAATAGTTACCAATGATGAAACTGTTAATTAAACTGTTAATTAAATAGACTATTGAACAACATGATACACTGACTGATTGTACATGGGTACATCATACATAGTAGCTACCCCCCCCACCCTACCCTAGTCAGGTGCAGATCAATAGAGTCGTTCTTGGCGTCATCGAACCCTGTAATGTCCATGCAGTGCACAGCCCTGTTACACGTTAGCCCTACTGTCTTGTGAGGCCTGCGGTGAAAGGATAATGAAAACAGTGTCCTATCTGAAGGAAAAGTAGGTGAGATTCAAGGTGTACCAACATAAACCGTAAAAAACCCAACTAGTCTTAGTGAAAAGAGATGCATGGCATTATACATGTCTCACAAATTGTGTGGGTTGTGGCCTGGATGGCAGGGAGTCACATTGTCCCTCAGTGCTCCAGGGTAATTTTTCAGCGCTATGAATAGGAGGCGCCCTACTCTGGGGGGTGTTCTTCCGATTCTGAGTCATCAGGTGACTCATTCTCTGCCCTCTCCCGTACCCTCAGTTGTCTGTTAGTCCCCAACCGCAGTAGGCCCTCTAATATGTGCGCCCAGGACTCTTTCCCATAGCCCTCTGTCCGCCTCCCGATGTGGCACCTGTCCCTCAAGGCTCGCCAACTTGCGTAATTCTGCCAACCAGCTCTGAAATCTGGGTCCCGTCATGGTCTTCCAGGTCATCAAGCTGTCGCCTAGCTAGTATCAATGCTAAGTCCATGAACTGAGATGTGATGATGCAAGCCTTGGGATGGGGGAAGCTACACAGTAGGCATATCCCAGGTGTTGTGATCAGTGGGCGGTCTGTTGTTCTTTGTATTAACTCTATGACTGTGCGCCAATATGGGGTGAGAAGCGGGCAAATCATGTGGATGAAGTCGGCATTGCTGTCTCTACATCTGGGACAACTCGCATGTGCCTGTGGGTTCATTAAGTTTACGCTCTTGGACGTACCATATGCTCTATGTGAATAGTATTACTGTATGGGATTAAAGCACACATTGCGTGACATTTTTGAGGTGTGTTGAAGAATGTTGGTCCAGTCGTGGTCAATGATGGGGGATCTCAGATCCAGTTTCCAGCGACAATGAAATGTCAGGAGGTGTGCTTTCACCTGCCTCAATAATGCCTTATAGATCATAGAGATGGCGTGACACCTCCCCGATACCTCATAGATACAGTGCAGGCCCCTGGGGCCCTACAACTGTTAAAGAGTTTTCCAAAGTCTGATAGAGTGTCATTTGTGTAGAGGTCACCCACTCTGGTGAGGTTGAGTTCTGCCCAGTCTCGGTGTCTGCTCCAACTACTCCTATGATGGCTGGCCAGTAACTTCATCAGTGGTAGTTCCCAGTATATGGTGCTTATGTGTTTGTGCTTTGAAGTGCAAGGTGCCAGATGTTCCTCCTTTTTCGGCCGAGGCAGGCCTCCGGGTGCCAAGAGTAGGTGCGCTAGCGTTTTCTCCTGTGCGGTGCCCGGGTTAGTGCTCTGGGTCTCCTCCCAGTAACACTCCCGCCAATGCGCAGCCCACTGTAATGGAGCCACTAGGTAATGTATTTGAAAATCAGGCACCCCCAGGCCCCCCTCGCAGCAGGGGGTTGGAGTTTCGCCAGTGCTGTCTGGCTCCTGCCCTGATCCCAGATGAGTTGGGCGATCAACGTGTCAATAGTGCTGAAGATATTCCTAGGGGTAACTAGAAGGAGGGCAGTGAAGAAACACAATTGCGTGGGGAGGACCACCCTTTTAACAAGGGATTCTCTGCCCATAACAGACAAGGGGAGTGTGAGCCAGAATTTGACAGCGGGGCGCAATACCGCCACCACGTCCAGGATGCTTCCGTACAAAAGCTGGTCTGCTGTGTGATAGATACGGATCCCGACATATTTGATCATTGTAGGTGTCAATCGCAGTGTGTCCCTCAGGGCTCCTAGGGTGTTCCCATCTCTCTTGGGCATCAACGGGAATGCACAGGATTTGTCTCAGTTGACCTGTAAGCCAGATAATGTCCCATATTGTTCCAGTGCTTCGAAGGCCCCTTGTATGTCCTCCACTGTTCCCTGCATATAAAGCATCATGTCATCTGCATATAGTGAGAGCTAGAGTGGCATTCCATGAATGCAAAGCCCCTGATAATGGGTTCCTTGCTGGAGCACATTGGTCAAGGGTTCCAAAGCTATTGAAAATAGCAGGAGTTATAAGGGGTAGCTCTGTCGAGTGCCCCTGCCCACCCTGTAGCTGGCAGAGAGAACCGTACCAGTTTTAAAACAGGCCGTTATCCAGGTGTAGAGGAACCTAGTCCACCCAATGAAGCCGTTGCCCAACCCCATGCCCGCCATTTCCACATAGAGGAAGTCCCAAGATAGGGAGTCAACAGATTTTTCAATTTCAATGGCCAAAGGCATGGTTGACCCAGGGAGATCCTCAGGGTGGTCCATTACTTGTAGCAAATGCCTAATGTTTTGGATGGTGTTGTGAGTGGGCATAAATTAGCATTGATAAGTATTATAAGCCCAAATATGCGGGGCAGTACCCTATCAGCCAGGATGAGACTGAGAATCTTGTAATCAACATTCAGTAAGGATAGAGGTCTGTATGAACCAACACTTTCCTTGTTGTGATCCGGCTTGAGGAGTGCCTCTATCAGCGCCTCTTGCATGCGTGCGGGAGTTCCTCGCCTTCCTTGGCCGCATTGAACAGTATTGTTAATCTTAGGACCAATCAGTCTGCATACGTTGCACAGAAATCAATCGAAATGCCGTCTGTTCCCGGTATTTTGCCCCACTCCATGACCTTGATTGCCCCCCTAGCTTCTGGCTCCGTTATAGCTCCCCCAGGGGCTCCACCTCTGTTATCTGCAGCTGCTTCAGCCTAGCTCCTATGACGTAGTCATGGAGTAGCTGTGCATGACATAGTCATGGAGTAGCTATGCATTGCATACTTCACCCGGTGCACACAGATGTTTATAATATTCGAGGAATTCCTGGTTGATCTCTGACTGTGAATATACTATCTCACCATTTCTGGTTTTGATGCTGAGTATTTAGGACCCCCTCCTGTCTGGGTTAATAAGTCAGGCTAGTAGCCTGCCAGGTTTATTGCATTCCTCGTGGACTTTGGCGATAAAGATGTGGTAATCATACCCCTGCGATTTCTCAACTCGAGCTAGCAGTGTTTCCCTCTCCTCACGCAGCCTAGCCTCAGCCTCTGGATTCCCGTCCCCTGCCCTCTTCAAGCTCAGGAAAAGGTCATCTTGCTGTCGGATGTCTGCATGCAGTTGTGCGCATACTCCGCTCGTTTTTTAGGTCGAGCCTAGCGCAGAGCGCATGCGCTGCTCTAGGAAAACGACCTCTTGGAATCACTCTGGACTTTTCACACGCTCGTGCGTGTGTTTTTTTTTTTAGCCTTTTTTCTATTGGGCTTTGCGTGTGTCTTTATAAAAAGACAGCACGCAATTGGGCAAAGGCGGGTGCATGTCCCACCTTTCCCAGGGAATGTATCCGCCCACGGCCTACGGCTTGCGGTTACGAGCAGGGGCGCCATCTGTTCGGGGTCATGTCACCATCTGTTTTTAATTAGCGCGTTCGCCGCGCTGCCGTGCTCACTCGCCCCCGCTTCTCTCTCGCGCCATTCTTTGCTTTTCGGGAAATGTTTACTCCCAGGGCGTTTTGCTCTCGGGAGCCAGCAGCAGCGGCGCGCAGGCTGCCATCTGTTTTGGGTCAGGTTTCATTTCCATTCCTTGTCGCTTTCATTAGAAGGCGCGTCCCCTCCACCCCACCTCTACAAGAGTGCGCTTTCATTTTCTCTAAAACACAAAGGAACAGAAACGAAATCAATTACGGTGACATCTTACTTTTCAGTGGAATCGTCAGCACCGTCTAATGAGCGGGCCTTGGCCAGAGCCTCACGGGAAATTACAAATAAGCTTATTATGTCCATCCACACTACTTTCAAATGACTCCAGACTGCAGTGTCCGGTTGAACGTGAAAACCTTGCATTTCAGCCGCTGCTTCTCTAGAAACACCAGCAGCACGAAAAAACCGACAATAAGCCAGACTCAGTTAGCCTGCCCGGCCCGCTCTGGTCCAAGCCAATTCTGTTGGCTCAGTGGGTTGACGCTTCCACCCTATTAATCTTATGTTTGACCTCACAACCGCAGGTTCGAACTCCAGCGCGTCTGCTCAGCCTTTCATCCTACTAGAGGCCGACGAACTAATTAACATTCATTTGGTTGGCAATAAACATCTGTTACTGGGCACCAAGATGCAGCATACTCCAGCCCCGCCTTCACTTGCACACTGGGATAACTCACTTTCGCCTCCTTTCAATTCGGCTCCTGATTTTCTCTACTGTGCTCGCTTTCTGATTTGGTACTGGCATTATATAATTCAATCTTAACTTATCTTTTCGCACCCCCACCTCAGAAATCTGCAAGCACTTCTCCTTTCATTCCTTTTTATTTTTTGCATTATGTAGCGCGAATGAAGGTATCAAAGCACTTTACATAAGTACTAGTTCCATTACAGAAATCTGCCCGGTGGGTGATAATGTGCTGCATGGCTAAACACTTATAAGGTCCCAAAGGCGAGACCTATTGGCTATGCCAATGCTTGTGCTATACATTGCCTGTGTATCAGCACCTTCAAAGCATCCCATTCCACAATCTGGGAGGTGGCAGTGCCCTCATTCTCCATATAGTAACGCTCTATAGTGTCCCCTAGTGTGTCCTGGAAGGCTGGGTCCTCCAGCAGTATCGGTTTGAGCTTCCAAGTTGGGATCAGTGGTCTAGGAGTATCCCATAAAAGAGTTAGTACTAGCGGGTTGCGATCAGAGTACGTTCTGGCCAGGTATTCAGCCATTTGCACTCTACCCTGCAAGGTCGCATTGCATAGGAATGTGTCTAGTTGTTCATAGAGAGAATGCATGCCTGAATAGTACTAGTATTCTTGATATTGAGGGTATTGGTGTCTCCACGAATCGCTCAGGCCCCACTACGTTGCCCAGTCCCTCAATGCTTTAGCTATTCGGTATGCGGCTGCACCAGGAAGGGGAGGGTGTGACCTGTCCCAAAGTGTATCAGCCATGTAGTTAAAATCACCTCCCACCATTAGTGTGTAATGAATGACTTTGGATAGCGATGTGGCTAGGGTGTCCAGGAAGGTGCTTTGGTCAGTATTTGGGGCATGTATATATTCAGAAAGGCAATATCTTTCCCACCTAGTTGCCCTGCCAGGAGTACAAACCACCTTTCACTGTCCATCGCCTCTATCTGAGGTCCGAAGGGCACCCCCGGTCATATCCAGATTAGGGGCCGCCTCGCATATCCACTGTTTGTGTAGTGACAGTCCTTCTGCCACGTTCAATTGCATCTCTTGTAAGAAGATTACTTGTGCCTGTCTTAGCTTGATGTATTCCTGTATTGTATAGTGCTTGCCGGGTAATTAAGTCTCTGCACATTCCATGAAAGGACTTTGAGCGCCATCCCTCAGCTGATAAGAAAGAGACCCCTTGAGACCTCTGCCTTGGCATTACTCCTGGCCTCAGTCACAAGAATAAATCTCTCTTTGTAATGAAGTGCAACATCAAACCATAAACCTTTACAAAATTCCCCAACGCCCCCACCCAGGACTGTTAAGCCACGACCCTCTGTCCAAACCGAAAATAGAGTTTAACATAGAACATCAGGGGACGGTCCCGCCAGCACACCGTCCGAATAGGGCTCTCTCTGCCCTGCTAGATGGTGCCTGTCCAACTTCGATCTTGTCATTATTAGGTAGATTTGTACTTCTGGTGTTCCGGGCGCTCCGTGTCACAGGCCCTCATATTCCCCACTTCGCCCCCTGAAACTCCAAGTACTTGCCAAGTGTATGTCCTCTAGAATTTGGTCAGGAGTGGCAGCTAGGGGGTCATCTGATATTCTGGGAGTAAGCACCATGGTCCCAATGGTAAATCTCATCTGAGATCATTGACCTATTAGTACTGGCCTCTGATTCCGACCCATGTTCTGCAGCCAGATGGTCGACTTGATTTTTGTGGTAGTGGGACACTTCTGCTATCACCTGTGCTCTGGCCCTGGCTGCTTGTTCTCCCAAAGGACGATTATGTGGCAGTCGGTTTCTCTGTCTCTTTTTCTACTTAAGTTCCCAGCCAGCTTCCACTTTACCACCCTCTCCCCTCAACGCAGTCCCTGTTGTGTGTAACCAGGCCCAGCTGCGGCCCATGCAGGTAAGATCAGTGGGGCCGGGTGGGGGGGATTTCGACAGACAACAACGAGGGAAAATTAATTATTTATTTAATTTCCCCTTGTGGTCGTCTGTAGAATCCCCCCTCCCAACCCGGTTCCTCTGCTCTTCCCTGCATGGGTCGCTCCTGACCAGGCTCATGCCTCCTCTGGCATGATGAAGAAGTGCGTTGAGTCCTCTGCCACTGCTCACAATTTCGCCAGAAAGAGAAGGGCGTATTTCAACCCCAGTATACATAATTGTTGCTTCACCGCTGTAAAGGAGGTATGTTGATCTGTACCATTGCATTATAGTCTAAGTATGCTGTCACAGTAGACCCTTTGATTTGCCAGGGCCCCTTAGCTTGAAAGAGCTGTAGGATTAGGTCTTTATACCTATAATTTAACAGCTGTGCAATAATTGGGCGCAGAGTTGCTCCCGGTATGCTACCCTGGTATGCGATATGCACGTTCAATTGAGAACTGAGGTGGTTTTACCAGCCATCACCGCTTCTGTCAGCCAATTTTCCAGGAAGAGCTCCACTTTCGGGCCTTCCGCCCTTTCTGGAATGCCCAGAAACCTGACATTGTTTCGCCTAGAGCGGCCCTCTGCATCTTCCACCCTGTCCTGGAGAAGCTGCAAGTCCCTGGTCAGTTGTTGCAACTGGTACTGCAGCTTGTTCACTGAGGGCCACAGTGTTGAGATTTCTGATTCATTGTCCTCAACTCTGTTCAATAGTTTCTTGTGATCGGCCCGGAGTAGGGTAATCTCCACTGGGACCGTGTCGACTTTTCACCTCCAGTGAGATTTTAGCTGTCCTGTGTGGCCTGTAGTACTCGTTCAAATTGGGCTGAGTGTGTTTCCAGGGTTGCCAGCACTTCACTTTGCAGTGGATGGGTCAGGGATGCGTTCCTGTTATCGCAGGAAGTGGTGGTTGCCATTCTCGCTGCCTTGGGACTCACCATTCATATTTGCTCTCTGGCCGCACCATGAGGCCCTGGAGACGGTCTATCAGTATCTGTACATTCGCACCGGGGGTCCCCATCTGGGCTTCCTGTAGGCAGGTGTGAAGCTCAGAGGGGCACTTCAGGGGTGGTGTGCTTCTTCAAACAAAAATGTCCTGTATAATGCAATGCGCAGGGCCCACCCCCAAGTGTAAGCTGCATTGTGCACAAGATTGTTCCTGTTCTGGTTCCCATCAATCGTAGCTGGATGTCCCCGCTCTTTGTCCTATTGGGTGTAGTCCATCGCAGTGGGGGGGGGCATGTCGCTGACCCACGCGCTGATCACTGCCCGTGCCCCAATGTGAAAGGCAGCGAGTCTTCTAAGACTCCAGTGTGGATGAAAAGAGTTCTGTAACATCGTTGTCGCCTTCATCTCCGGTGTCTACCTTCCTATAGAGAGCCACTAGCCGCTCGGGCCCTACATCTTGGTACTTCTCTTCATATGCAGTAAGAGTGTGGTAACAGAGACGTACAATAAAGTATTGTTTGCGGTTTTCAACATAGGAGTTGCATATGTCAGTTACATACTCTTCTGTCTCCTTCCTATCTATGAGGGATTTAACTACTTTATCAATGCCTGCTCGCTCATTTTTACTAAATCGCGGGACCCTGGGCGCTCCTGTTTCTTTTGATCCTACCTCTACTACTGTATCCTTTGATGAGGCATTTGGTGTGGGTGACTCGGTGGGAGCAGAGGCGGTGGAGACTGAGACGATCGTGCCATCTCCGGCTATACTTTGGTGGTCCTGTCGTTGTACTACGGGATGAGTAGGGGCGTAAGGGGGTGGCATGTATATGATTGGGGGACCTAACAATAAATCATCATCTACCCTTTGTTTTGCTGGTAACTTGGGGTAAAGAGTCGAGGGCGTTCTAACAGGGCATTGATCTGATATTTTTGATTCCTGTTCCTTTTTATCGATTTCCTTTTCTTTTAGTTTTTCTTCTAATCTTTTACAGGCTTGGTAAGCTGATTTTCGCGTTTCTAGCTTCGTCCCTTTTCTTTCTTTGAGCTGCCTCTTTTCGCCATAAGCCAAAACTGTCAAACATGGCTGGTCTAGTTTCTTTTTGTGGAGAGCTAATTCTAACGTTTCTATTTTAGCGGGATCGAAAGATCCCGTCAGTGGCCACTGATTTACCCGGTCCTTCCTAGTGTATTTATGCCATAGTTTGCTATAAGCTACGCTGGCTAATCCATACTTTACGTACATGTCCTTGTTAGGGGTGCCTTCCGGCGGTGCCGGCTGACTGACTCTAACGAACGGTCTGGTCCAAAACAATTACAATCAAACAATCTAGAGAAAACAGGCATGACGTATTTATCGGTCAAAATGAATATCTCAATCAATCAATTTAGACAAAAAGTCTGCACTACCTGTCCTTCGCTGCCTGCAAAAGAGAGAATATTCCTATTCTTTGTTGTTTGCAAGCAGGAAATGTCGCAAATAACTCAATATCAAAAAAGGAATACTAGTATTTCAATCAAACTATTCAATCAATCAATCAATTTAAGTCGTTTTTCACGACCTTACCCGGACCGTATGGACAGTTCTTCGTCTTCCCCTTCCAGCGCCTGGTTGTCCTCTCACTCCAACAATCAATGCGGCGTTCCTCTAAGGTCCCAGTCAGGACCGCAGGTCACTCGAGAGAGGTCCGTTCGGAACCGGTGAAGTTCAGTCGATCGGCAGCCAGACAAGGGTCTTCTCAGGCAGGTATACCCCAATCGTTTAGTTGTTCACTCCGTCGTTAGGACCTCTCTACCGGACCCACGCGTCGCTGATGGGCCCTACGCTTGGGCGACAATTTGTGAAAGGCAGCAAGTCTTCTAAGACCCTCAATGCTGCCCGGTGCAGGGTTCCACCTCTAATTCACTTTGGGTTTGCTATCAAAATAATGAGGCAAGCGCTGGAAACTGGAAGAGAAGAAAATGGTTTATTTCTCATGAGGAGATCACGTCAACTGAGACACCGGGATGTCTGAGGGAAGTGTTCTGCTGACAACTCCCTTGGCTCTTCCTTTTATACAGGTTTGACACAATGCATTTGTTTGATCAACATGGTTACAAAAGCTTGGGGTCCCCGCCCCGGGCAGGTTGTCACACAAGCCCAACAGTAATTCTCTTCCCACCCAGGTCAAACAGACAATCTTATCTTGCAGCTGGACCTTGCTTCAGGGTCTAAAACATGTGAGACCGGTCAGATCTAAGAGTCCGTTCTGTTGATAAAAACAGGTCCCATTGTTGGTAACAACAAGTCTTGCTGTTTGCAGTGCAATAAATCATTTTGCAAGAGTCTTTTTGGTGTTTGGAACCTGTTTGTGTAACTAGGTGTAGTGAAGGGTAGAGCGTCCAAAGGCTTGTCTGAAAACAGGGATGAGAGGAAAAACGAGTTTGTGGCAGCAAGTGGCGCTGAGGTTTGTTGTGGCAATAGAGTTTATAGCCCCCAGCACACATACCAGGTCGGTCAGAGGGTCAGAGGGATGCTAGTAAGGGCAGGGTGAAACAAAGGTGACCAACAGAGTACAAAATGGCTGTGATAGATTAAAATGACTGCAACTTATGTGCACATAGAATTCCACCAGACAAGATGGCGCAGGTAATGTTCATGATTATTGTTTTGCTTTTAACAGTGGCCCCTTTGAACATAACTAGCCAGCTTGTCAGTCTATTTCGATCTCCATAATGTCCCGTATCTCTTGATCATACATTACTCTCATTTTTGTTAGCTGAGTGTCCATAGTCTTAGGGTGCAAGGTAGTTATGCAAAGAGAACACAAAGGTGGTATACAGTGTATACCCAAACAACAACCACATATTGTCAATACTGGGACCAAGAGAATCATTGATATTTTCCAACCCCACTCCTTCAAGATGCCCCAAAGCCAACTTCCAACTGTCCAAGTCTCTGATCCTTGATGAATTTCTGAAGATAGTCTATGGAGATGTTCGATTGCTTCATAGACAGAAGGTGAATTATCAGGAATGTATACACAGCAGCTGGCACCGATGATGCGGCATGCTCCTCCACGGTCCGCTAGTACCACGTCCAGGACCATGCGATTTTGCAGGGTAACCAGACGGACCGCTTGGAGCTCAGCAGTGTTGTTGGTGAGGATGCCAGCAGTGACGTTCAGGGCGGTCTCTACCGCTTGGGACAGATGTCTGATGGCTCGGCTGTTTGCCATCGGACCCCATAGCGGGACGAGCCCTTTTGCTGCGTCGAGGAACTGTGATGAGGCAGAGTCTGCTGGATCAATGTCTTTAGAACGCTTTTCTCGATGATGCTCTGCAGGGGCTGTGTAGGTTGGTGGCAAAACAAAGGCGATGTAGCATGTGCCCCCCAGTTTCTTGGGAGCCAGGTGTAGGCTTTGGTTCCACAAACAAAGTACATATTGGGTGATGCAACAAGCGCTGGGGGGTTGGCAGTGTTCAAAGTCCTTACAATGCTACAGGTGCTGTGACCCACATTCTTAGTCCCACGGCCTTCAATGCATACAAGGCCAGAGACGTTCACCACAGATAGGGCCACAGTCAGTGTTGCAGCAGTTCTTTTCTTCAGGTAGGAAAATGTGGCTCTGTTAGGATTATTGAACACTTGCATTTCCACTCGTTCTTTGGCGGGGACATCAATCTGGAATGTCGCATTGAAGGTGTGAGGGCAGAAGGGGGCGGCTGTCGTTCCTGTTTTGTTTCGCCAGAACTCGTTGTAGAACTGGGCGATTGTTCCGTCGGAAGTGGCATTGTCTTTGTAACTTTCTTGTAGGAGCATCATCCAGGCAAGGCAAGATCCGTGAATAGAAAAGGGCGAAGGGATGAAAGGGATGGAATGTTCAGTGGCATGTGGTAACAGCCCACAGACCCAACAGTTGGTAGCATTGGTGGCAAGATTGTGTTGGTGCAACATCTGCACGAAAGAATTATTCCAGAATTCTTTGCGTCGTTCTCGGAGATGTGGCGGTAGTGATACCAGGTAGTGTTCTTTCTTGGTGGTTGGTTGCATGGTGGGTGACAATGTTCTGTATGCAGGTGCATTCTCTTCAATGATCCAGAGTGCGACCATTAGCAGGAGACAGGTGAGAAATGCGGCTACAAGTGCAATTGTCTTTGTGCTGTGCAGGTTAGCAGTCTTGGTGTCTTTGCGGTGGTTTTGCAGGTGTTCAGTTTCTTCCATCATCTTCGAGGAGCTCAACAACTGTTAGGACCACAGACTTTTGTCTGGCGCTTTCCTGGTAGCGTTGTTTGACTGTGCTACCGATCTGAGACCTTGACTCAGTTAGTGGCCTGGTCGTTGGAGCTCCCTCCTTTCGTCGATCTTAGGTTGTACCCTTTCCTGGATGGCACCGTGGGGTCGGGAAATTCTGATAGTTCGAGGGTGTCTTCTTGTGGGTAGCAACTCAGAGCTGGTCGGTCTCTCGTGAGTACTTCCTCTTGCACCTCCACCCCTTCACAGGTTGCCAGGGTTGATGGGACTCGTTTGCAGTGATGGGCATGCAGCCAGTTTCGTTTTCCTTGCACTCGGAGGGCAGTTCGGGTGGTGATCAGGACTTGCCAGGGGCCCGTCCACCTAGGCTCCAGATTCTTCGTTCTTTGGAAGTTGCGAATTAATATATGGTCGCCTGGCTTTATTTCATGTCCCGGGCCCCTGGATACGTCAGGCAAGGCTTGCTGCACCTGTTGGTGGATAATTGTTAGCTCGTTTGTCAATTTATGCAAGTAATCCGACATTAATATGTTCGGGACATCGTTAATGGAGGTGGGTCTTGGTGCCGCCCAAATGCTCATAGGCCTGCCGAAGACCACCTCATACGGGGTCAGTCGGTGTTTGGTTGGGGTGGAGCGCATCGATAACAATGCCAATGGGAGGGCGTCGGGCCATTTCAACCCGGTCGTGGCAACTATTTTGGCTAGTTTTAGTTTCAACGTTGCATTGTGTCTCTCTACCAGGCCCGCTGATTGGGGGTGGAAGACGGCATGGAACTTTTGTTTTACCCCCAACCCTCACAGTATGTTCTGTATCACCTCGGCTACGAAGTGGGGGCCGTTGTCGCTCCATAAAATTCTGCAAAGGCCGTATCAGGGGAAGAATTCTTTCAGCAATACTTTTGCAGTGGCTAAGGCGGTATTGTCGCGGGTGGGATAGGCCTCCACCCATTTGCTAAAAGCGCACACAACCACCAGGACATATTTTAGACCAAGGCATCTCTCTAGTTGAATGTAATCCATTTGAAGGATTTCAAAGGGGTGGTCAGGGACTCCAAACCCTCCCCGTGGTACTACTGTCCCCTTCCCTGGGTTGTGTTGTAGGCAGACTATACATTGTTGTACTAGGCGTTTTGCAGATTCTGCTATCTTGACGTTATGCCATACTCTGGTGATTAGTTCAATCATGGGGGTGGAGCCTATGTGTGCTGGTAAATGTGCCATGGTCAATATGGGGATGAGGTAGGCATTGGGTAACAGCCATTTATTTCCGTCTTTAGTTCTCCAGCAATCTTCCTCGTCTTTTAGTCCCACCTTTTCCCACTCGGTCAATTCGTCTTGTGTGCCTGTAGTCTGTATGTCCCTTACAGTGGTCCTAGCGTCAGTCCATCGTTCAGCTTGTGACCTGGTCACATACATTCGTGTCGTAGTTCTGTCTCCTGCCGTGGCTCGGGCAGTAACGTCTGCTAGTGCATTTCCCTGTCCAATGAGATCAGTCACTTTCCTATGTGCTTGGCATTTTATCACTGCTAACTTCTTGGGGAGGAGGACTGCTTGCGTCAAGGCGGAGACTAAATCTCCATGCAGGATGGGTGTACCGTGTGAAGTCAGGAACCCTCTTTCTTTCCATAAGATCCCAAAATGGTGAACCACCCCGAAGGCATATTGGCTGTCGGTGTATATGTTAACTGTCGTGTCAGTCGCTAAGATACATGCTCGTGTGAGGGCAATGAGTTCTGCAGCCTGGGCTGAACGTTGAGGAATACGGGCTGTTTCCAGAACGGTTCGGGCTGTGGTGACAGCGTATGCAGCTGAGGTGGTGCCGTCGGGGAGTTTGATGCACGAACCATCCACCCATAGTTCTCCATCTGGTTCTAGAAAGGCGGTGTCTCTGAGATCTATTCTACTCTTTGTTTGTTCATCGGTTAGTGTCACACAGTCGTGTAGTGGAGTCACGCTAGGATCATTTTCGGGTAGGGGTAACAGTGTGGCTGGATTGAGGGTGGTGCATCGCTTTAGGGTAATGTGCGGTGCTAGCAGGGTCAACTCATATCCTGTCAGTCGGGCGCTAGTCAAGTGTTGGGTTTTGGTCTGGTTTAGTAGTGTGTCGACTGCATGGGGTACTAAAACAGTGACTGGATTGGAGAGTACTATTCCTTCGCTCTGGCGTATCGATACTGCTGCAGCTGCCACAGCGCGCAGGCACGCTGGCAGTGCTCTGGCTACTGGATCGAGGGTGGCAGAGAAATATGCACAAGGGCGTTGTTTTTGACCAATTGATTGTGTTAGGACAGACAATGCACATCCTTCCCTCTCGTGCGTGTAGAGGAAGAATGGTTTGGAGTAATCCGGGGTTCCTAGGACAGGTGCTGAACAAAGGGCATTGCGTAGTTCTTTAAAGGCTGACTGGCATTCGGGGGTCCAGGGGAGAGGTGAGGGGATGTCTTTAGCTAGGAGGGAGAGAAGGGGTTTGACAATGAGGCTAAAG
Organism: Calotriton arnoldi; assembly: GCA_963921515.1. Classification (NCBI taxonomy): domain Eukaryota; kingdom Metazoa; phylum Chordata; class Amphibia; order Caudata; family Salamandridae; genus Calotriton; species Calotriton arnoldi. The sequence continues at coordinate 3,261,668 of CAWUFW010000357.1, forward strand.
TTCGGTAACCACTGTCGGCAAAATGAGGTGAGACCTATCAAAGAGCGGACTTGTTTCTGATCTTTGGGGACAGGGGTGTCTAGAATTGTCTGGATCCTGTCAGGCGTGAGTTTCCTCCCTTCTTTGGATAAAAGGTGACCCAAATAGGTCACTTGTGATTTACAGAACTGCAATTTCTTTCGGGAGACCTTGTGACCATTCTCAGCAAGAAAATGGAGTAGTTTGATGGTGGCTGTGACGGCTATTGGTATGGTGTCCGCTGCTAGAAGGATGTCGTCTACATATTGTATTAGTGCCACTCCATCTGGCAATTGTATGGCGTCCAACTGTCTTTTAAGCGCCTGGCTATAGATGCTTGGGCTCTCAGTGTACCCCTGAGGTGCTCTGCAAAATCTGTACGAACGGGAGTTTAGGGTGAATCCAAATAGATAGCGGCTGTCCTTGTGTATAGGTATGGAAAAGAATGCGTTTTTGAGGTCAATTACAGTGAAGGTGGTGGCAGTGGAGGGGATTAAGGTCAAAATTGTCGTGATGTCGGAAACTACTGGGTATTGTGGCACTACGATTTTGTTTATCTCCCGCAGGTCAATGATGAAGCGGTAGGCTTTTCCGTCTCCCTCTCCCTGTCTCTTTACAATCGGTAGTATGGGACTATTACAAACGTTGCTCACTACTTCCTCTACCACCCTTGCCTCTACCAAAGAGTGTATGATCTCTGTCAGTGCCTTCTCACCCTCTGGCGATATTTTGTACTGCGGTACTTTCGGTAGGGTTGCGTCCTGTCGTATTGTTACGTGTACTGGGTCAATCATCATTCGTCCTACGTCTGAATCAGCCCTAGCCCATAAGTGTGATGGCAAAGTGTCCAGTAGGGATGCGTCAGCCTCGGAGATGGGAAACATGTGCTGATTAGGGTTCTCTCTATGGCGCTGGGGGTTGTCATACAGGACGACACGCACTCCGTCTGGTGAGCATCTGATAGTCGCATGGAAGTGTTTCAAAAGGTCGAGACCCATAATGGCGTCTGGGGTGTTGGAAGAGAGGAGGAATGTCGTTTCGACGCTATTGTTGTCAAGGTTAAAAGGGATCGGTCGGGACAAAGGGTTGGTGGAGGGCGTACCGTCAAATCCTATTGAGGTCACATGTGAGCCTGACAAGGGTGCCCTTGGAATCAGTCGTTTGGATAGTGCACTACGTGTTGCTCCCGTGTCTACCAGAAATGGCGACTTTGTGCCCAGGACCTCAGCGGTAACATAAGGGCCTTGCTGATCAACATAGAGCTCGACTGGATCCCTCCCTTGCCTCTGGCTGTCCTATGCAAAGTCGTACGCATTGTCATAATCTGTCTGTTGGTACTGATTCTGTTTGGGATGGTCAAATGTGTTCACTCTTCCTGGCCTTTCCTCGCTTGCTTCACTCGCGTACCCTCTCCCACGTCCTCTTCCTCTCTGTCCACTTGCTATTTCCCTCGCCCCTCTGCCCCTACCAGCTCCTAGCAAAGCCGGGCATTGGGTTTTCCAGTGTCCATATTCTTTGCAAAATGCACATTGATCCTGTCCTAGGTCTTGGCGTCCTACATATGATGTCGATGAATTGTTTCTAGGTGGCTGTACTCTAGGGGTATTCTGCTGGTATCCTCCCCTATATTGCTCCCTTCCTACATTTCGCCCCCTGGAGTTGTGCTACCATTACCCTTTCCTTCAAGTCCTTCTTTTTCCTTTCTGTAGCCCTGTCATTTTCGTTTCTCTGATGCTCATAGTACTGGGCCATTTGGAGAATGGCCGCCGGTTTAGATGCTGCCCAACTACTTTCGCTGGCTTGTAATTTCTGGGATACATCTGGCAGTAGTCCTTTGACATAGTTCTGCACAAATAAGTGGTGTCCGGTTGCGGTGGACATGTCTTGTCCACTGTAATCGGAGAACACCGTTTCAAATCTGGAGAAATACTCTGAGACATCCTCTTGTGGTTTCTGGCGGCACGCGGTTACTATGGACCAGTCTATCTTTTTCTCTGGGATCAGCGTTTTCACTTTCTGCACTATTTTGTCAGGGAGGTCCAATATTGCTTTAACCGGTTTTTGACCAGGGTTCCGCTGTTTATCTAGTGTGTTAAGTTGTTCCCAGGTATGACCAAGCAGTTCGGTATGGTCTATTTTCCTAATCTGTTTCCACACATCTGCTGGCAAACATAACCCGAAGAACAAGTCTATGTCGGCAAGTGTCATTATTGTTGATCCCAGAGCGGTACCTAGCTCGGTGTAAAAGGCGGTGGGGTTCTTTCGTAAATCCGGTAAAGATTTACGGAACGTCAAAATGTCCTGTCTGTCCCATGGTTGATACACCCAATTGTAGACCACCCTTCCTCTAGCATCTTGATGGTTCATATCGTCATGAGTCCCTTGTCCTCTAGGAGGTACCCAATAAGGGGCAGCTTCTTTTATCGGCATCATGCTATCTGGTTTTTCCACCGGGGGTCCTGCTATCTTAGATGTCCTGTCCTTATCTATCCGTCCTTGTTCCACGAGGTGACGGAATACCTCCAGTGTGGATGAAAAGAGTTCTGTAACATCGTTGTCGCCTTCATCTCCGGTGTCTACCTTCCTATAGAGAGCCACTAGTCGCTCGGGCCCTACATCTTGGTACTTCTCTTCATATGCAGTAAGAGTGTGGTAACAGAGACGTACAATAAAGTATTGTTTGCGGTTTTCAACATAGGAGTTGCATATGTCAGTTACATGCTCTTCTGTCTCCTTCCTATCTATGAGGGATTTAACTACTTTATCAATGCCTGCTCGCTCATTTTTACTTAATCGCGGGACCCTGGGCGCTCCTGTTTCTTTTGATCCTACCTCTACTACTGTATCCTTTGATGAGGCATTTGGTGTGGGTGACTCGGTGGGAGCAGAGGCGGTGGAGACTGAGGCGATCGTGCCATCTCCGGCTATACTTTGGTGGTCCTGTCGTTGTACTACGGGATGAGTAGGGGCGTAAGGGGGTGGCATGTATATGATTGGGGGACCTAACAATAAATCATCATCTACCCTTTGTTTTGCTGGTAACTTGGGGTAAAGAGTCGAGGGCGTTCTAACAGGGCATTGATCTGATATTTTTGATTCCTGTTCCTTTTTATCGATTTCCTTTTCTTTTAGTTTTCTTCTAATCTTTTACAGGCTTGGTAAGCTGATTTTCGCGTTTCTTTATCTTGTCTAGCTTCGTCCCTTTTCTTTCTTTGAGCTGCCTCTTTTCGCCATAAGCCAAAACTGTCAAACATGGCTGGTCTAGTTTTCTTTTTGTGGAGAGCTAATTCTAACGTTTCTATTTTAGCGGGATCGAAAGATCCCGTCAGTGGCCACTGATTTACCCGGTCCTTCCTAGTGTATTTATGCCATAGTTTGCTATAAGCTACGCTGGCTAATCCATACTTTACGTACATGTCCTTGTTAGGGGTGCCTTCCGGCGGTGCCGGCTGACTGACCTCTAACGAACGGTCTGGTCCAAAACAATTACAATCAAACAATCTAGAGAAAACAGGCATGACGTATTTATCGGTCAAAATGAATATCTCAATCAATCAATTTAGACAAAAAGTCTGCACTACCTGTCCTTCGCTGCCTGCAAAGAGAGAGAATATTCCTATTCTTTGTTGTTTGCAAGCAGGGAAATGTCATAAATAACTCAATATCAAAAAAAGGAATACTAGTATTTCAATCAAACTATTCAATCAATCAATCAATTTAAGTCGTTTTTTCACGACCTTACCCGGACCGTATGGACAGTTCTTCGTCTTCCCCTTCCAGCGCCTGGTTGTCCTCTCACTCCAACAATCAATGCGGCGTTCCTCTAAGGTCCCAGTCAGGACCGCAGGTCACTCGAGAGAGGTCCGTTCGGAACCGGTGAAGTTCAGTCGATCGGCAGCCAGACAAGGGTCTTCTCAGGCAGGTATACCCCAATCGTTTAGTTGTTCACTCCGTCGTTAGGACCTCTCTACCGGACCCACGCGTCGCTGATGGGCCCCTACGCTTGGGCGCCAATTTGTGAAAGGCAGCGAGTCTTCTAAGACCCTCAATGCTGCCCGGTGCAGGGTTCCACCTCTAATTCACTTTGGGTTCGCTATCAAAATAATGAGGCAAGCGCTGGAAACTGGAAGAGAAGAAAATGGTTTATTTCTCATGAGGAGATCACGTCAACTGAGACACCGGGATGTCTGAGGGAAGTGTTCTGCTGACAACTCCCTTGGCTCTTCCTTTTATACAGGTTTGACACAATGCATTTGTTTGATCAACATGGTTACAAAAGCTTGGGGTCCCCGCCCCGGGCAGGTTGTCACACAAGCCCAACAGTAATTCTCTTCCCACCCAGGTCAAACAGACAATCTTATCTTGCAGCTGGACCTTGCTTCAGGGTCTAAAACATGTGAGACCGGTCAGATCTAAGAGTCCGTTCTGTTGATAAAAACAGGTCCCATTGTTGGTAACAACAAGTCTTGCTGTTTGCAGTGCAATAAATCATTTTGCAAGAGTCTTTTTGGTGTTTGGAACCTGTTTGTGTAACTAGGTGTAGTGAAGGGTAGAGCGTCCAAAGGCTTGTCTGAAAACAGGGATGAGAGGAAAAACGAGTTTGTGGCAGCAAGTGGCGCTGAGGTTTGTTGTGGCAATAGAGTTTATAGCCCACAGCACACATACCAGGTCGGTCAGAGGGTCAGAGGGATGCTAGTAAGGGCAGGGTGAAACAAAGGTGACCAACAGAGTACAAAATGGCTGTGATAGATTAAAATGACTGAAACTTATGTGCACATAGAATTCCACCAGACAAGATGGCGCAGGTTCTTGTCTGGTGGCAATGTTCATGATTATTGTTTTGCTTTTAACACCAACTGCCCCTGCGCTATTCCGAGGTGTTAGTCTCTAAGAGTTGCCACAGTCTGTGCCAGTCTTCAAGGCGATGTTCCCCGAATAAATGTGAGGTGAAGGCCTAGGGGGCCCAGATCAGTGGCGAGCCATATAGCAGGCCTAGCTAATCGCATCGCGGCCACCGGTGCCTCAGGGCTTGTTCTCAGGCCTCACTGCAAGCCTCCGTACTTCAATATGCTCTCGGGTGATATTGAGTGCCCACACTCGCAGCCACTTAGATGCTGCCAATCGCTGCTATTCAGCTCTCGTCACCCCCCACACTTCAATCTACTTTCTGGGCAGGGGGCAACAATGGGCAACCCTTGTTCGAGGTCTCTTTGGCGCCATCAAGTGTCGCTTTTCGGCGCCCCATGCTGCTTTCCTTTCGTGGGGCCACCGTGCACCGCTCGGCCTGCTCGCAGTGTGGGCCACTCGTCCCGCGCAGGGGGTCACTGGAATGCGAGTCCAGGCAGTTCTGCTGCCATGCTTCCTCTGGTCATGCCTCCCTGACAAGGTTTGGGGCTTCGTGGGGTGTCGGGCGAAGGATACCGCAGGATGATATGCAGGCCGCACACGGAGCTCCGAGACCCGCGTCCGCATAGGTTGCCATCTTAGACCCGCCCCCTGATACATTGACTGATGACCTCCTTATAATCCAATAATAGCAGGAACTCTAATTTCAAGTGTCCTCACACTGATGATTCGACTTAGTTAATTGTTCAAGCAACTGATAGGCTAAATCCAGATACTTCATTCATTTACTAATTAAACAATCAGTCTGTAAATTAAAACAACATCTGATTGATTCCTTAGTTATCCTTACATTTGCTTTAATAAGTGATAAATGTAAATATTTTCTACATAAACCTTGTAGTTTTGGGCAAAGAAATATAATGTGCTCTAGAAATTACATTTTCTAATCACTTAAGCACAAAATCGTGTTTTCCAAGATCCTTCTAACTGGCATATTGGAATATATAATAAGTGAAACCTTAAATATTTCAGCTTATTTACTGCCTTCAAGTTTAAATCAATGTACGGTTGTTTTGATAAAAAAATAAGAAACTAAGGATAGTTTTGTGTATTTGTAGTCCAATAAAGTTATTAAGTCTTTTTCATGGCTTATATCCCTCAGAGTGGTTCATATGATCCCTTTGCACTAGGATCTTGCCGTCCTTATTAGTGAAGCTAATGGAGGAAGATTAAATTCCTGGATCAGTTCTTCTATAGAGGGTGGATTAAGATCAAGTTTGTTTATTTTCGTTCATCAACCATTTACGGATGTCCTCTCCCACCTTGCTACAGACACAGACATAATTGATCATGGAAGTGATATGCAAAATGGATAATGATGTCAGATTGAGTTCTAAACTGAGTACATCATGTGGTGTTGAAGTCTGTAGATTTAACAATGATTTAAGATTTTCCATATAGATGGTATTGAGCTCTTGCACACGTGTCTCTGAATGCCACTCATGCGACCTAAAGCAAAGGGAGGAGCTTAGCGTTTAAAGGAAAAATGACGGACCAATGGCTCTTCCACCATAGATATTAGCAAACTGTTTCACTGATTTGGTAGTCAGGTTTGCTGTTTGCTTTTGCTTAAAAATGTTGTCCGCCCAGGATAGTTTGGCGTCTATGGTTGTACCCAAATAATTATAATTAATTACTATGTGTTGATGTCCTAACTTTCATTTTGGATGCTTCCCTTCTTTTCCTGAGCCCATTATTTTTGTTTTTGTGACATGTACTGCCAATCCTTTGTCGTTATTGAATTTGTTAAGCCTCAGCACCTGTCTTTGTAGGCCTGATGGAGTTTGTTGGAAAATCACCAGGTCATCTGCATAGACCAAGTGACTAATAGTTTGCTTGGCTTGTTTTGGAGGTAGGCTTTCTAAGGAGTTCATGTAGAGCGGAAGATCCAATATGTATAAAAAGAACAGAAGTAGAGCCAACACACATACATGTTTGACTCAATTTTCAGCACAGATCTTGTGGGGACTATGTTGTTATTAGACTGTTAGGCTCTTGTCCTGGTATCTTTTTAGAAGTCTATTTAATGTAAGTTGTACCAGTGATCGATTTCTTCCCCTAAATGATTATTTCTCCCATAATCTGTTATGATTTACCTTGTCGAATGCCATGCTGTAGTCAATAAAGCAAACCTATAGGGTCTGTTTTTTCTAAATGCTTTGTTGGCCAGCAAAATGAGGGGGGCTGAGATTTATTAATTGGGGAACATCCAGCTCAAAATCCAGTTTGAATTGCTGTCAGAAGGTTATAATTATATCGCCCAGTCGGTTAGCTTGCACAATAAATATTTAGCACATAACTTGCTTCTACATCAAGCAATGCTATGACACAAAAATGTTTGGGATTGTTTTTAGGGTCGTTTTTCTGTATTGGGTGGATTATAGAGCCCTTCCATGATGATGGAACCTGACCCGTAACTTGATTAAATTGGAGTGATAAGAAAATACTTAATACAGCTAGATCATGCTTCATCAGAGCTAAAGGATTGCCATTTAGACTAGCAGCTTACAAGGTTCTGCTCTTTTTTTAATCATTTTATTTTAAGTTATAGTAAGGCTATTTTTAACATAACCTCTTGTCAAGAATGAAGCAGAAATAGTGCTTATATAATGGTGCTTTATATACATTTCCATTTGGAATAAAATAATTGTTGGCAATTCTGTAGACTGAAGTCGCAGACCCAATCAGAATGTCTACAGTTTCTGTCTTTGGAAAAGTATGTATTTTTATAACTCTGACAAGTCTTTTTGTGGCATCACTACACAAGTATGTGGTATGTTGGGGAACTGACGTGGGCCAGCTTCTAGTTGAAATGGTGGTGAAAGAGATTAAGGGAAAGGACAGTTGAGAAGCAGTTGGCAGATGTGAGCGGAGGCAGAAGAGGCGCCTCTCTTCAGGTGGCAGTATCTTAATAAATCTATGTTGAACCCCCTCAGGAGAAATGGTACTTTTATTGCAACAATGGCAACGAGCTGGAGGAGTTTTGAACAACGGTGAAGAGCGGTGTTACAGTTACTTACTGTGAAGCCTCCAGGGTTGCCGTGCTGTGGTTTGATCAATCTGGACCAGGCGACGTGTTCATCTCATCTACCACCGGAGGACTCGTGGTGCAGGTAGTGAGGTGTGGGCCGAGAGGCCTAATATGCGTTGTGTATGAAACAAGTAAATCAGAACAGTTGAGCGGGCCTAACGCGCATGTAAAAGTAAGCTGCGTGCATCATGTATGATGTGATCTGCAGGCAGCCATTTTGGATTGAGTTGCTCCGCGACATCATTACGCGATATAGCAGCCATTTTAGTTTGGGCTGCTTTTGCAGGAACGGTGATCCGCACACATTAAAACTTTAAATTACAGCCTGATCGATTACATTATTGGGTGGATCCACTGTGATTCGCTCACCCTAAAGTAAAGTTGTGAAGTGGATTTTTTTTTTATTTAAAAAAGCCTGGAGTTGTGGTGGAGTTAAGCTGGTTAGTAAATACTACTGAGCTTTTCCTTGCGTGCTTTACTGAGTGGATGTACGGTGATTCACTTACCCTCAATTATAATGTGCTAAAAGAAGCTTTAGTACCCATTCCGAGAGTAGTACAGGGATTTTCACATCTCTTGCAAGTGGATCACGGTGATTCGCACACCTTATACTCATATTAAATTCAGCGCTGGATCATGGTAATTCGCGCACCATGTACTGCTATTAAATTCATGCACACCTCATACTGATATTAAATTCAGCACTGGATCACGCTGATTTGCGCACCTTGTACTGCTATGAAATTTAGTGCCGGATCACGGTGATTCGCGCACCTTGTACTGCTATTAAATTTAGAGTATTATTAGCCAGGTAGATTGTGGCTTCAATACAACCTCCGCCATTTTTTGGGCTGAGCCTGGGGACCCACCGATTGAGTGCGAAATGTGGGTGGATTTATTTGAGGCTTACATGGCAGTTCTAGAGGAGGAATAATGTTCTCCTTAATGGTGCCTGTCTTTGTGGAAGCATTGATTGGGGGCGGTGGGTTTAAGAGAATTTAAAAATGTATCACTGTTGGAAAATCCAGGAGATGTTGATGTGTACCAAGTTGCTAAAAAACAATTACAGGAACGTTATGGTATGAACATAAATGTAGTATTATAAAGGTTTAAGTTTTATTCCAGGGCTAAGCAGGAAGATGAATCCATTGATCAGTTTGCAGCTGCACTTAGAGGACTAGCAGTTACGTGCAAGTTTGAAAATATGTTGTATGACCAGGTTTTGAGAGACCAACTGCTAATGAAAACGAAGTCTAAAAAAATACAGGAGAGGTTGTGGTCTTGTGGTGAAGTTAATTTGAAAACTGCTTTGGAGGCAAACAGGAGCATTGAAATATCTGAGATGTGCATCCAGACTGTAAGGAAGGGATCCAGCAATAGTAATGCGGACTCTGTTAATGCTATTATGACGGTGAAAGAAAGTAAAGACAGGGAAAAAAAATTATGTAAAACAAACTGGTACAAAATTGTGTTATAGGTGTGGGTCAAGGGAACATTTGGCTAACTTCAAGGCGTGCCCCGCTGTGGGGAAAATGTGCAGTTCAAGTCAAAAGAATAGGTCACTTTAGCAGAGTTTGCAAAGGTGTAAAGAAAAATTTAAACTTTGTATCGTAATATGATGAAGGACAGGTGGAAGGAAGTATGCAAGGTGTGATGCTAAGTATACAGGAAGGAGGAGAGCATTGTAAAGGAAATTCTGTGAAATTACTTATGTGTAAACTAAGTGTAGATGGATGTAAAGTAAATGCTATGGTTGACTCATATGCTTGGTATATCATCATGAGTTAAAAAGTATGTTCAATAAGTTGTGGCCAGGTAGAAACTGTACCTAACAGAGGTGTGTCCTGGAAGTTATACAGATCAAAAGAAATCTATAGTGGGATTTGTGTATGTACAAATTGAATTTAACCATAAGCAATGGCTCAGGAAATTGTATGTTGATGACAAAGGGGAATTAATATTAGGATGGCCCCACATTAATGAGTTAGGAATTAAGTTGGATCCTAATAGGAATCCACTGATTTATGATGTGCAAGAATAAAGTAAAGAAGAAGTGGAATATGAAAATCTTAAGGGGAAGTTTCATGAAGTGTTTAAGGAATCCTTGGGGAAGTTAAAGGGGTTTAAACACAAGATTACATTATGAGAACACATGAATACCGTGAGACAGAAATTACGGAATGTGCCAATGAACTATAGATCCAAACTTAAGGAAATGTGGAATGATTTATGTGTAAAGGATATAATTGAACCAGTTGAGAGTTCAGATTGGATGTCACCTGTGGTGATATCACTTAAACCTAATGGAGAGTTATGCCTATGCATAGACTTAAGATGTCCTAATGAAGCTATCTGGGTGAATACCTTTCCTTTACATAATTTACAAGAATTACTATCATCTGTATGTCATGCCGTGTTTTATTCTACAATAGATGTGTCCAGTGCACATCCCCTGATTGAATTGGAAGAGGACTAAAAGCACTTCAAGGCTTTCATAACAACTGAAGGGGCTTTTAATACAAGAGAATGCCTTTTGGGCTGGCTAGTGCATCAGCCTTGTTCCAAAGGGAAATGACAAAATTGTTAGCCAGTGAGAATGGGGTGAAAGTATTTCAAGATGAGATTTTGGTATTTGGAAAGGACAAGACCACACATGATGTAATTCTGAATCGGGCGTTATCAATTTCGAGTGACAAGGGTTTGACAGTTAAATGTAAGAAGTTCAAATTTGGTAAAGACCGAGTGGAGTACTTGGGCCATAACATTTTGAAAGATGGTATTCACATTAAAATTGGTCACGTAGAAGCAATATTGAATGCTCCAGAACCAACTGGCAAGGAGCAACTGATGTCATTCTTGGGCCTTACCAAATTCTATTCTAGATTCGTAGAGCATTACTTTATGAAAGTGGAGCAACTGAGGAAATTACTTAAGAGGAATGCTAAATTTGAGTGGGGGAAGGAGCAAGTGAAATGTTTTGCAGGTATCAAAGAAGAGATTTTGAAACCCCCCTTTTTTAAATGAAAGTGGACTGTATTTATTTCAGTGGATGTTAGTGGTTACGGCATTGGAGTAGTTTTGGCTCAGAAGAAGGGAAAGGACAAGTGGATTGTGGCATATACTTCACGTACTCTAAATCAGGCGTAAAGGAATTATTCCGTGATTGAAAAAGAATTGCTAGCAGCATCTTGGGCTGTACAGTGGTTCAGGTTGTACATTTGGGGAATTAAGTTTAAAGTATGCACGGATCACAAACCTTCAGTAAATATGCTTAGACCGGGAGGTTGAAGGAATGTATCTCCCAGGTTAGCAAGGTTGCTCTCTAAGATCCAAATGTACCACTTTGAAATTGAATTTGTTCCAGGTAGAGACCATGTGATAGCGGATAGATTATAACGACTTCCTGTAGAAGATGAACCCAGGAAAGAGGAGGTTAAGCAAGTGGAGTATGATGTAGCATTTACATATGAGGATGTATTGTGTGGAATGGGTGGTATTGTGTACCATGAGGAATTGTTATCAGTGGACGTTTGACAACAAGAAATGAAGGATGATGAAGTTCAACTTGTAATGACATATAGTACTAATGGATGGCAGAATGAGCGAATGATGAGAGGGGATATTGCCACCTTTTTGGAAACTCAAGGTGTAGTTGTCTTTATGTAATGATGTGGTACTGAGAGGTGATTCAAAAATGGCCCCCTGTAGTTCAACCAGGATGTGGGCAGCAACAGTCCTTTCCCTGTACAACAATTGGTTCAGCTGAACCGCAGTGGCACGGGGACAAGGCAGGCAAAGTGCAGTGCAACACGCAAATATTCAGTATACTTTTAAAATCATCAATAACAGACCGGGTATATAAAAATAAGTAATTGCAGCGCGTTAGCAGTGTAGTGACGGAGCCACCCGGCCCGTTCACGTACGCCTTACACGCACCCACGCACCCCGAGGGCAGGCTCACCCGAGGGTTTAAATAAAGGGGCTCAGGGACCGCTCGTGGTCTTGGCCCAGTACTGTACTCAAGTGTGTGTGTCCCTCATTGATCACGGCCCAAGCCTGCGGCCTAGTTAAGCACAGTGAGTGTCCTGCTATTCAAGGACACTACACTGGTGACGAGGCGGGTCTCACCCACGCCTCGTGTTGACCTCACCTGGAGTGCTCCCCGGTGCCCGTGGTCGCAGCCGGTTTCTTCCGCCGAAGTCCCTGGTGCGCGTGCGATCCGCGCAACCGGCGCCGCGTGTGCGGCTCAGCGGGTGCCCACCCCGCAAGGCTCTGGACGCCCTGGAGTGGAAGTGCGCCGGCGTGCGTCTCCTCAGCGGGTGCCCACCCCGCCACACGTCGCTGCCAGCCTGTCGTCTTCGGCGCGAGGAAAGCGCCACGAGGTGAGGCCAACCCTGCTCGCACTTGCCTGCGCCGCCCGGGCCTGCAACCCCGTAACGTGCACCATCGCGCCTAAGCCCATGCAGTATCACGGCCCGGCCGCACTCCCACAGTCAAGTGGTCGAGCCGGCGGGCGAAGCACACCCCTATCACCGCGTGTCTGTCGTCGGGGCCACGCTGCGCGTTTGCCCAGCACGAGCGCGCTCATCGCGCCCATCGGCCCAGCAGCCTTTCGACCTATCAATCAAGCGGCCCATCAAGTCTGGGAGAGGGGAGGCCCACCCCACAGGACACGCGAGGGAACCACGCTCAACCCAGACACTTGGTCCTCTAGGGAGCGGACAAGCCTCCCAGTGTGAGAGTTCACACCTCAGCCAGCCAAGACACTCAGTCAGCATTGCCAGCCGCTCAGGGCTCCCCTGTTCAGCGCCAGCAGCAGCAGCGCGACCTCACGGTGCGCATCGCGACGCCACAAACGGCACAAGCACCGCGTGCCTGCCTCACACGCCACAGACCAGCGCGAATTCCGCTCTGAGATGAGCCCTACGCCAATCAGTGTTGCAGGTCATCACCGCCCACGCACTTCGACGAGCAAGCTAACAGTCGAGGATGAGCGGCCAAGATGCCAATGGAGGAGGCGCTCCCCCGGTGACACAACCGCCACCCCCTCAGCAGGCAGGTCCACCAGATCACGCCCGGCCTGGCCAGGCCACAGCTGCCCTCTTACCGCCCTTCAGCGAGCTCTCCGACCCATCCACAGCCGCAGCGTGCTGGAAATCCTGGATTGGCCGCCTAGACCATTACTTCATTGGCGTGCGAGAAACCGATGGGAGGGTGAAAAGGTCGCTCCTCATGTGCTACGGAGGAGGCGAGTTGTATGACCTTTTTGAGACTTTGCCGGATAGAGGGGCAGATGACGACTACAGCGGGGCAGTCACGGCCCTAAACCGACATTTCGATTCCCAGATAAACCCTGATTTTGAGCGTTTCAAGCTCCGGCAGGCGCGGCAAGGGGAGGCCGAGGCCATCGATGTCTTCTACGCTCGCCTAAGGAAGCTAGCAAGCTCCTGTACGCTGCCGGACCAGAGGGAGGAGATCAGGGCACAGATCATCCAGGGATGTCGGTCAGTTACGCTGCGACGCCTGATACTACGACAGCCTGGCATCAGTCTAGATGAGATTCTCGTGCTCGCCAGGTCCCACGAGCTGTCCAACGCTCGTGCGGACGAAATGGAGGTGGCCCTCAACCGGCCTACTTCGCAGCCCGCTACGCCGCGGCCACCCACGATCAAGGAGGAGAGAGTGGACGCGATTCAGAGACGGCCGACTCAATCTAGACGATCCGGGAGGCCTCCCCAAAGAAATACATGCGGGAACTGTGGTTTGGATCACCCTCCGGCGGGGAGGTGTTTCGCGAGAGGAAAGGCGTGCTCCCAGTGCGGAAAACTTAACCATTTCGCGAAGGTTTGCAGGAGTGGAAGAGGGAGGAGCAACACTCCTGGCCCATGTGGGCTCTCGACGGCGGTGAGGCAATTGACGCTGGAAGACCCAGTAGATCAAGTGGACAACACCCCACCAGGGTTTGGCCTAGGAACTGAAGACAATGACGTGTTCTTTGTGTCGTTCGTCGGCCGGGAAGGAACAAAGTGCTGACCACCGCCCATGTGCACCATCACCATAGCGGGGTCTCCTGTAAGTGCCCTCATAGACACCGGAGCGTCAGTCAATGTAATGGACAGTGACCAGTACGAGAAATTATCACCACGCCCGCCACTCCTACCGTCCAAGGCAAGGATATACACGTATGACGGAAACGAGCCACTTCCCCTACGAGGAGTCATGGAGGTCGAAATTACTAGCGAAGGCCATCGCCTCAACACAAAGTTCCACGTCACTGAAGGAAAACGAGGCACCCTCCTCAGTTGCCACACGGCGGAGGACCTGGAGTTAGTGTTCTTCGCGAACCAGGTGCATGATCTGCATGCTCGAGAGATGCTCAGAGAATTTCCTATGCTTTTCGAGGGCCTTGGGTGCCTGAAAGGGAAAATGTTCAAGCTGCACGTTGACCCAACGGTCCGACCCATGGTGCTGAGGCATCGGCGGGTGCCATTTCACCTGCGGCCGCAAGTGGAGGAGGAGCTGAAGAAGTTGGAGGACCTGCGGGTGATAGAGAAGGTGTCGGGCCCCACACCGTGGGTGTATCCTCTAGTCGTAGCCCCAAAACCAAAAAAGCCAGGAGCCATTCGACTCTGCGTCGACATGCGCTTACCAAACAAGGCCGTGAAGAGAGAACGTCATCTCACACCCACGATGGATGACATTGTGGCCGACCTGAACGGCGCCAAGTGGTTCACCAAACTCGACCTCAATGCCGGCTATCATCAGCTGGAACTCCACCCCGATAGTAGGAATGTCACAACATTTTCCACCCACGTAGGACTGCGTTGCTACAAAAGGCTGAGTTTCGGCGTCTCTTCGGCTGCGGAGGTGTTCCAGAATGCAATAAGGGAGACTCTTACAGGACTGAAGGGCATAATAAATTTGAGCGATGACATTCTCGTATTCTCCAAGGCGCTCGAGGAGCACCACGTACACCTCCGGGCCACCCTTCAACGACTCGCGGACAACGGGCTCACCCTGCACAGAGCCAAGTGCTCGTTCTATCAGGAGTCGGTGGACTTCTTCGGGTACGTCTTCTCCAGGGAAGGGTTGCGAGTGGACCCGAAGAAGGCGGCAGCCATACGATCTGCCCCGCGACCCACGTCGGCCACTGAAGTCCGGAGTTTCCTGGGGATGGCCACGTACTGTGGCCGGTTCATTCCTAACCTGGCGTCCCTGTCCGAGCCGCTCCGTGCCCTCACAAAGTCTGGTCAACCGTGGGTCTGGTCTGCAGAGGAAGATCTGGCATTTCACGCCGTCAAGGAAGCCCTCATCGATGACCAAGTCATGGCATACTTTCGCCCACATCGGCGCACTGAGGTAGTGGTGGATGCAAGTCCCGTAGGACTGGGCGCAGTCCTGATGCAAGAGACAGAGTCCAAGGAATGGGTCCCAACCGCATATGCCAGCAGGGCATTGACTGCAACTGAGATGCGGTACGCACAGATAGAGCGCGAGGCCCTGGCCATCAAATGGGCATGCCAGCATTTCCATCTCTACTTGTATGGGCATGAATTCCGAGTGGTCACCGACCACAAGCCTCTTGTTCCTCTTTTCGCTGGCACATCTCGGCTCGCTCCTCCCCGGATCAAGAGGTGGGCAGTGCAGCTGCAGGCATACCGTTTTGAGGTGATCTTCCGTCCAGGGGTCAACAACCCTGCCGATTTCCTGTCACGGCACCCCGGCCGTGCCGTCCAATGCACTGGCCAACGAAGACTTCACCGAAGAGTTTGTCCGGGTGGTCTCACTCGAAGCGTGCCCAGTCGCACTCACGCTAGAGGACATCGGAAAGGCAACCGAATCGGACGAGTGCGTTGCCAAGGTCAAGACCACGTTAGCCAACAGGAACTGGCGTCACTTCCTAGATGGTATCAGCTCCCTGACTGAGGACGAAAGGCTATTCCGACAACAAGTGTGGAGAGTGCAGAGCGAACTCAGCGAGGGCCTTCATGGAGTCGTATTGCGTGGAACCACACTCGTGATCCCGAGGAGCCTGCAAAAGGAAGTAGTCCGTCTAGCGCACCAAGGTCATCAAGGAGTCTCGAAAACTAAGGCCCGGCTGAGGAGCAAAGTCTGGTTCCCGGGGATGGACGCCATGGTCGAGGAAGCCGTACGCACATGCCATGCCTGCAACATCACGGTTGGCGACCCTGCACCCCACCCGGTGATCACAGAAGATCCATGTCTGGAGCCGTGGTCCAAAGTGAGCATCGACTTTGGGTCGTTTCCGGATGGTCGAAACACCCTGGTACTCGTCGACTCCCATTCGAAGTTCCCGGTGGTGGAGGTAGTGTCATCAACAGCGTTCCACCACGTCAAGATGGCTCTTGAACGCGCCTTCGCCATGATGGGACTGCCTGAGGAGATCAAGTCAGATAATGGGCCGCCGTTCCAGGGAAGAGACTTTCAGGAGTACCTGGCCTCCAGAGGCATTCAACACCGAAAGATCACGTCACAGTGGCCCCAGGCGAACGGGGAGGTGGAGCGGTTCATGCGTACAATGAACCGGGCTCTCAGGATTGGAGTTGAGAAAAGAGAAGATGCCGAGCAGTGCCTTCAGCAGTTTCTCAGTGCCTATCGTCAAACCCCACAATGCATCACCCAGTGTGCGCCAGCCCACGTAGTGTTGCGGAGGGCGCCAAGAGACAGTGTTCCTGCAGACCCATCGTGGAGTCCCCCGGCGTTGGACCAGGGAGCCGCCCAGACCCGAAGGAAAGCGTCTAACGATAAGGCGAGCCAAGCTCGAAGGGCACAACCAATGAACATTCACGTTGGGGACCGAGTCGTGGTGAAGGACCGCCACCCCAGCTGGAAGTATCGCACTCCGTATGAGCCTGAGGTGTGGGAGGTCATCAACGTGCACGGCACCATGGTATCGGCCATGCGAGGGACTCGTGTGGTCACAAGGAACACCTCATGGTTCAAGAAAGTTGTGAATGGGACACCACCTACTGACCAAGCCACTGAAGACCTGGAAGAAGGAGACGGGGTAGTCACCACGGACACCCCTCTTGGCAGCCCGGAGCCTACACAACATCAGGCAGGAAGAGAAGTGGAGGCAGCGGGAGAACCGCAAAATTCTGGAGCCGTGTCCTCCGAGCCGGAGAAGGACACGGAGGGGTCGGAAGCAAGGAAGAACTCACGGAGCCAGAGATATGGTCTCCGGCCGAACCCAACCCCCAGCCAGAGACTGAGAGACTTTGCGTGGTGCACAAAGAAAGACTGAACTAAACCCGAAAGAGTCTCTGTATCTAAAAGATTGGAGGGATGTAGTGACGGAGCCACCCGGCCCGTTCACGTATGCCTTACACGCACCCACGCACCCCGAGGGCGGGTTCGCCCGAGGGTTTAAATAAAGGGGCTCAGGGACCGCTCGTGGTCTTGGCCCAGTACTGTACTCAAGTGTGTGTGTCCCTCATTGATCACGGCCCAAGCCTGCGGCCTAGTTAAGCACAGCGAGTGTCCTGCTATTCAAGGACACTACAAGCAGATAGTGAGCAGATCGGTATCATTAAGACTAATGATGCGTCCGCGCTCTCATAGCACTTAAGTAGCGTCTGTTAGTCAGAATGACTAGAGCGCGAACTATCCAAAAATGGCCTACTGCAGTTCAACCAGGAAGTGGGCAGCAACAGGCCTTTCCCTCCACAACAATCAGTTTAGCCGAACTGCGGTGGACCGGGGACAAGGTAGGCAAAGTGCAGTGCAACACTGAAATATTCAGTATACTTTTAAAATCATCAATAAATGACCGGGTATATAAAAATATGTAATTGCAGCACGTTAGCAGATTGGTATTGAGTGATAGTAATGGGTTGAGGCAAAGCGAAAGAGGGAGAAGGGCTCCGGCTTATCTGGGGAGCTTTGTGATGGGGTAAGTCAATTTAGGTTAGAGTTATAGACTTTGTAGCATTTTGCTACATAGTTAGAGTTATAGTCTCTATTAGTAGAATGTTATAAAAGATATAGATTATGTAGCATTTTTGAGTGTATTATTTAGAGCTCTGTATTCTTAGGACGATATATATGTATGTATTACTTATCATTTAGAACTCTATATTATTAGGACTGTACATGAGGTATAGACTATTAGCATATATGATTGTGTTAATTAGAAAGGTATATAAGGATAGACTATGTAGTGCACATATTGTTACTTACTATAAGCATACCATGCTCTATTTTATATGTGTATTCCAATCAGTAGAAATGTGTATTTTGGAAAATGTGTGTTGTTAAAAAAAAGAGGAAGATCTGTGGCATCGCTATGTGGCATGTTGGGGAACTGGAGTGCGCCAGCGTCTAGTTGGAACGCTGGGGAAAGGAATTCAGGGAAAGGACAGTTGAGAAGCTGTTGGTGGCTGTGAGCGGAGGCAGAAAGAAGCCGCTATTCACATGGCATTATCTTAATAAATCTATATTGAACCACCTCAGGAGGTGTGGTACTTTTATTGCAACACTTTTGTATCAGTGTGTTAAAATACCAAAATGTCTAGCTAATAAGGTGTTGTATTGTTTGCCTTTAACCAGCTAATACACCACACAATTTGCCTGCTACAATTCTTCTTTGCTCTTGGTGCATAAGATCTTAAACATCGCCTATGACTAAGGGCCATATGTATCAAGCCCATTTCCCGTTCGCAATCGGGCCGATTCTCAGAATCGTCCCGTTTGCGAATAGAACAAGCCTCTTGGGATGTATCATCCCAAAAGGCATTTGCAAAATAGAGAATCGCAAAAATTGCGATTCTCTATTTTGCGAATGCATTTAAGGAATAGCAAATTGCGATTCCTTAAATGAAATGTATGAAGCACCTAAGTTGTGCGATTATGGCTTAAGGAATCGCAAATTACCACCAACTACAGGTTGGTGGTAACTTACGATTTCTTTGAGAAATGCATTTTTGCATTTTTCAAAGTGGCATGTGGCGCACATACATGCCCTTAGGGCATGTATGTGCGCCACATGTGCACCCATGCTCATTTCAGGGGTGCAACAGGGTGTCCTTTGGACACCCTTGCAACCTTGAAATTGCATTCTCAATTTGCGATTCTCTAATTGCTAATCGCAAATTGAGAATGTCCTCCCATTCATTCCTATGGGCCTCTAGGCCCATAGGAATGAATGGGGAGGAGTTTCCTTAACTGCGATTCGCAATTTGCGAATCGCAATTAAGAATATGTAGGATTCGCAAATTTTCTTACGAATCCTACATACATCTTGTTTGCGATTCTCAAATAGCGATTCTCAAAAATTCGCTATTTGAGAATCGCAAACACAAACTTTGATACATATGGCCCTAAGCTCTTTATGCTGCTGCTTGTACTTAACTGAATGTTACTGCAATTCTTTTCCCTTGGTTCATCTGACCTTAAACATTGTCTGTACTGATGTCTGTCTTGCTAATACACCTTTTATCCTTTGATGAACTACAGCCCCTATTGTTTTTATGCATTAGTGTTTTTAGGTCGAGCCTCGAGTAGCGCGCAAGCGCTGCTCTGCGAGACTTTAAGTTAGGGGTTTCTGAAAGCTGACCAGACGCTCGTGCGTCATGGCCTTTTCCCTGCGGTTACCCGCACAGCAGACATCTGCTTCCAATTATTGTGCCCAGACGCGGGCGCGATAATTGGAAACACATGGCCATTGTGCACAAGCGTGTGGTCAGCTCAGCAGGCTGCCGCGCTCGCTCGCCCCCGCTGCCGACGTCTCTGCTGTCCAGCGCTTCACTTGTTTGCTTTTCCTATGTGTACAGAGTAATACCCGTGTACCCGTGGCTCGAGAAACTCGATTTATTTTCTTCGAGTACACGTTATCCGAGTGCTCAGTTCAAGCTCCGGGCCAGGATAGTGTCAATGAAACAATTGACGGTTCTGAAAGGTGTCAACATTTACTCGTATTTTGATGGATCAGAAGAAGAAGACATACTATTCAGTTTTCCCGGATTTTGAGATGTGGAAAGTCCCCGTCCCGACAGGAAATGAGAGCACGCGATGCAGCAAGCACCTCCAGCCGTCCGCTCCTATCTGGCACGCCATCTATTTTTGACAGCAGCCGCCCCTCACAGGGGGTTAAACATGCGCCTGGGAAACAGGGAGCCCAAAATAACAATGAGAGCAAAGGAGAGTCCGTCGCGCGCGATATCCACGTAGGTCAGTCCCGTATTCTTCTGCGGAGGCCTCCAACTTTCATAGAGAGGGGGTGAGAGGGGGTGAGAGGTCAGACATAGCTGTGGAATTTAACTTAATGTTTTACAGACAGCATAGTGCATATACTTAATTGGAATACTTGTGTGGGGAAAAGGATCATGAAATATGACGTCTTCGGGTAATGTTCATTAGAAGCAAAAAAATGCATTTATAGAACAGTGGTAAACTGGCTTCTAACAGCAGCGATGTGTGGAAATTCAGAACATTTAAGAAAACAATTTTGGATACCCATGAGTAATGAGCATGCTCCTCCATGCTCCCCATGTTTGGGGTTAATGCTAATGCCCCAAACATGTTGCAAAAGAGATCAGCTAATCTGATCATTACTGCCAACAAAAGCCATTTAGACAAACCATGACCTGACCCCGGGGCTCTGGAATGAAAACATTTACTATCCTGTCAGAGCGCAGCACTCTCCCTCATCCCGGCACTAACAGCATCTGCCAGCGCTCCGAGGAGCACGGAAACACATCGCGGCGCAGCAGTGAAAAACGGCCAGTCCCACACCACCAAGACCTGGACTCGATGGGGGTTTGGTACCTGTGCAGGTCGTTTCCTTTCTCCGCCCCTCAGTGACCTGCCTACCCTGCGACCTATTTAGGTCGACTACATTTTCTCTGCACCCCTCCCCCACCCATCTGGGTGGGCAGTAAAAGGGTTAATGCTAATGCCCCAAACATGTTGCAAAAGAGATCAGCTAATCTGATCATTACTGCCAACAAAAGCCATTTAGACAAACCATGACCTGACCCCGGGGCTCTGGAATGAAAACATTTACTATCCTGTCAGAGCGCAGCACTCTCCCTCATCCCGGCACTAAAAGCATCTGCCAGCGCTCCGAGGAGCACGGAAACAAATCGAGGCGCAGCAGTGAAAAACGGCCAGTCCCACACCACCAAGACCTGGACTCGCCCCCCCCCCGACCGAGGCCGTTAATCACCATGTCCTGCCCTCTGCAGCATGGCTCTCTCTCTCTGCCTGAAAAAGTTCAGTGCAGACTTTTTTTTCATGCAGACTCCAACGCAATAGTACTTGCGGATGCACGACCGGTTTTAAACAGTTTATGCTGACTGGACCCAGCTGCTTGAATATCGTTTTTTCAACATCTACTGAACTGCGGTGGAAAATCATGTTAAATCCTACCACATTTTTGGAACTTTGTAAATGAGTTTTCGAGTTTCTGTGGGCATGTTTAAGCACATTTTTGGAAATTTGTAAATGAGTTTTCGAGTTTCTGTGGGCATGTTTAAGCACATTTTTGGAACTTTGTAAATGAGTTTTCGAGTTTCTGTGGGCATGTTTAAGCGATGGAATTTTCTTTTCTAGTGAGGTTCGGAGGATAAACTGAGGTCCCAGGAGGGCAGAGAGGCCACCAAGGTTAGGTATTAGGCCTTTTCACAATTGTTTGAGGGGTGTGAGTGGATGAGTTAGGTTACGTGGAGGAGCATGCTCATTACTCATGGGTATCCAAAATTGTTTTCTTAAATGTTCTGAATTTCCACACATCGCTGCTGTTAGAAGCCAGTTTACCACTGTTCTATAAATGCATTTTTTGCTTCTAATGAACATTACCCGAAGACGTCATATTTCATGATCCTTTTCCCCACACAAGTATTCCAATTAAGTATATACACTATGCTGTCTGTAAAACATTAAGTTAAATTCCACAGACGTAAGATTTTAAGTTGTAGCATTTGTTTCTCCATGCTTCTAGAAAGTATCGTTACTCAAACCTCTCCTGATAATAATATTCACGTATGTGATACATGCATGGGAATTGGGCCTGCGCTGCATGGACTTCAAATGACTAAAACACCAAAGTGGAAGTGACATCAAACACCCTTTCACCACAAATGGCTATTCACGGGTGACCCCTTCACCCACCTTTGCTCCTCAACAGACTCCCTTAACCCCTCAGAGTCCAACTGCAAGAAAAGGACTGAGAACCAAAGGACATTTGAACTGCGGTTCATTTCTGATCCTGTCACTGTATTGATGAACCCCAAAACCAGCCGTTGCAGGACAGTGCCACGTTAGCAGACGCCCTAGCAAGGTTTACCTGTTGATCTGCTAGTTAAGTCTAATTTTTGCGGTTAGAGGCGCCTTTGATAATCACACGTTCTGCTCAGTTTCTGCACTCCGTGTGCTGTTAACACCAAATCTTTCCAAATGATAGATGCATTTCAGGCAATGGCCATAGCCACGTGTATCAGGCAATCAGTACCTGATGAGAGATGGAACTCAGGGTTACCGTTCACTACCACTGAATATAGATTCACTATCGTGTGAGTTACCACTGAATATAGATTCACTATCGTGTGCGCTACCACTGAATATAGATTCACTATCGTGTGAGTTACAGGGCTGGGCACGAGGCGTCCTCCTAAGGACAGCGAGAGAGCTGCTGCTTCTAATCAGCTTGTTTTCTGACATAAACCGACTGTGTGCTGAGAAACGACAAATCAAATGTGTTTAAACTGCACCATCAGCTATAGAGTTTGAAAAGTCTCCTTTGTGGGAGTTTACCCGAAATATCCTGTATGCTGTAAGTCCCAATAGGTTAAGACCAACTCAACTGGCCCGGTGCACTCTGGGATGCACTATTTGCCGTTTATTGTTTCTCAAACTGCACGTCCTACTAGGTTTCCTGGCCAAATGTGCATTTAAATGTAGATTTCACCGTTCATTCTGTTAACATTCCTTGATGGAGAAACCTTAAACTCACTAAAGGATATTAATTTGAGACCAATGTTACTGGCCGAGAATGCTTTAAAATGCAACAATGGCTGTATCTTGTCCAGAAAAATGTTCCCCATAGTATTCAGAATTCGACAACAGTGAAGAGAGCCCCGAAAAGACATTTCGACCCAGGTTCTGGATACGGACCCCGCCCCATTGCTCAAAGTGACCCCCCGCCCCTAAGTTTGACTCTAGTTGCGCCCCTGCTACTGACTACTGACTACAGATTACTTCCGGTCCGAGGATACAGCGCGCGCGCGAGGCGTGTAACCATGGACCTGTCTCCATCACCATCAACCCTCTGGCTGAAAGCGGCCTGGACAGGAAACCATGAAGGGCCTTGCCCTCCGCTGAGCTGGCATCCCATCCCCCTGCCCAGTAGCCCTGCCAGGGGGCAACAATCAAACACACATCCGGGATACGTGCTGTGTAGTAGCTCGTAGTGCTCAGGGTCGATGTGGCACAAGTGCCAGGCCGAAAGGGCTGGGGCCGAGTATCTACTCGTCCCTCGGTGGCTTCGTCTGTATGGATGTGAGGGGTAACTCCTGTACCGCGAGTCTCTTTATATCAAGGCATCTTGTTTTCATGAGCCCGCTGTCTGTGAGTATGGGGGTACCTCGGAGGGCATTCCATGTGCCCTCTGTCTGTGAGTACGTATAGGGGTACCTCGGAGGGCATTACATATGTCCTCTGCTTGTGAGTATGGGGTTACCTCGGAGGGGCAATTTCTGTGCCCTCTGTCTGTAGGTATGAGTGTACCTCGAAGGTGCATTTCCCGTGCCCTCTGCCTGTGAGTATGGGTGTATCTGTGGTAGGGGCATTTCCTGTGCCCTCTGTCTGTAAGCAAGGGGATAACTCGGAGGGGCATTTCCTGTGCCCTCTGCCTGTGGGCATGGATGTACCTCGGACGAGCATTCTCCGTGCCCTCTGCCTGTAACTGTGGGTGTATCTATGGGAGGGGCATTTCTTGTGCCCTCTGTCTGTGAGTATGGGGGTATCTGTGTTAGGGGCATTTCCTGTGCCCTCTGTCTGTGAGTATGGGGGTACCTCGGAGGGGAATTTTCTGTGCCCTCTGTCTGTGAGTACGGGGGTATCTCAGAAGGGCATTTCCTGTGTCCTCTGTGAGTATGGGGGTATCTCAGAAGGGCATTTCCTGCGCCCTCTCTCTCCAGCGGCTGACTCAAGAGCTGACGCACCGTGTTGTCTTGGTGCTCACAGCTGCTTGGATACTTTAATACGCCGAACACGGAGAAGCTCTGTCTCGCTGTGGCGTGTGCGCGCGCACCACTCGCGTCGCCCCCCCTCCTCCCCGCTCGTGCCTTCAAATGCTTGTTTGAAATGTTCAAGGTATTGAAATGAAAACAGCGGTCTGGACTGGGTGTCACTGATGGCTTGGAAAATGTGTTTTTTTGGTGGAACTGCTGCTTTAAGCTTTGGTTTTAAAAAATGTTGCTTCTCTTTGGATAGCTGGCTTGCGTACTGCTTTACTGCCTCATCGCTCTATCTTATTGCCCTTCCTTTCCTAAACTCGCCATGTCCTGAGGGAGGGATAGCACCAGGCTGTTGCCCCTTACAATTTTCTTTGGAAAGGCCACCCGAATATCTTAGGGCGCAGTGTCCATGGTTCCGCAGTGATCGACCAGCTTAGAAACCTGAGGTTGCCTTCCATTGCTTTGTTTTGTTTTTAGCCATGCTGCAAAGAATCCACAAAAGCCTCAGATGCTGCCATCCCCGTCATTTTGTAGGCATGCGCACCTGCAAAACGACAGAGGCTTTTTTTCTTTTTAGTTACTGATCAGAGACGGATCGTTAACTAAACATAAAATAAAACGCACAAATGTTTTTTTTAATTAAAGTTGGCGGGGTAGCAACACAGGTGGGGGGAGGGAACAATGTAGCAGCACAGAGTGCTGGGCAGTGGCGAAGTAACACGGGGGGCGATCAATGAAGCAGCATGGGACGGGACGCAAAAGTAACGGGTTTGAAGGGCTGGAGGGGACATGAAAGCAATGGGGGCAAGAGGGGAAGCTAAAGCAACACAGGGGTTGGGGAAGTAATATGGAGGGTGTGAGTGGGGTGGAATCTGCACACTGGCAAGCGCAAGAGAAAGGGGTCGGAGGGAAGCACTCGGGGAAACAGAGAGCAGCGCTGAGTGCATGGGAGAGACATAGATAAGGGAGGCCACTTAAAAACACACAAACTTTAATAGAGTGCTTCGCACAAAAGAAACCAGCATTGGCATAGCCAATAGGTCTCGCCTTTGTGAGTTTATAAGTGTTTAGCCATGCAACAGTTGATGTTGTTGCACCAAGGATATTGAGCTGCATAACTAAATACTTATAAGGTCCCAAAAGCGAGACCTATTGGCTATGCCAATGCTTGTTTGTTTGGTTTTTTCCAGTCAGAATTTTGTAAAATTTTAATATTGTAACGATTTTAATTGCTCACACAATAAAGCATTCATTCATACACACAATTTGCCTTTCATTGCCACATAACTTAGCAACCCTGCTGCATAATTTGATCCTCCACTGCCGAGTAATTACAGTGTTATTATCTTTATGTGAAAGGGCGGCCATCCAAACGCAGATCTTGAAATGAGGGTTTAATAGTCAAGGTAGCTTTGCGGCGCTTAAAAGCTGTGTTCATTGGCTTCAGGCGCTGTTAAACGTAGCCGTTCATAACTTCGGTTATGTAACTTCCTTGTTGACTATTCCATTCACAAAGAATTAATAAAGAAGTAGTTGTGCTAAAATGCAAAAAAAACTTCTCCAAAAAGCACAGAGATTTGAAACACGAACGTGCTGTGGTGAAACATCGGTACTAAGGAACTTCACTTGAGGTTTCAGCGCATAGCCATCAACCTATTTTAAGATTTAGCTCTTTTGGGGAGGTTTTGACAGCCAGTAGAAATGTATAAATGTCCTGCCTTCGAGCCATCCAGGGCACGGAGAACGCAGAATGCTGAAGTCAGGCCTGGAACTTGTAGTCCAAGAGCGCAGCGGGCCCCTCGGATTGCAAGGCACTGTGCAGGAAACCGACTACAAGTCCCAGGCAGCTCCGCGTGCCATGGGCGGCGAATATTTTCCCTGTGAGCAGAGCACATAGCATTCTTGGCTGTTATATGTGGGAAGGAGCTGCCGTTGAACACCGCCTCACATAGGTCTAAGCCGCTGGGCGCTCCTCGTTTGGAGAGAGATACAGAGCAGGGTGCCAGCAGCGAGCAGGCTCCTGGCAGAGTTGGGCGGCGGCTAGGAGCTAGCTCAGTCTCATGCACAGGAACATTTCAGCATTTTAAACGCCATATTGCAGACAGTTTGCAATACCAAGAAAGAGGCGGTGAGTTGACTCCCTCCAAGTCTGTATACTGTTGCAACACCATATACCGTGCAGCGCCTCGCGTACAGTGTAGGCGGTGCACGCGCATGCAGTGTGCAAGTGAGAAACAGGCAAGGCTGTGAAATGCGCGCTGGAGATGAGGAATACACAGCGTCACAGAGGCATAAGTGGAAAGGTTTAAGAGCTCATGTTTGACCCAGTTTGGCTGCGCTGGAACCAACACAGAAGTAGTGCTGTGTTTCCCTCCCTCCTGCCCTCGCCAGCTTGATACAGTGTGTGCGTGTTTTTAATTCTGCTTTTTTTTTCTCTCAGTTAAACTTTTGAATCCTGCTCTTCTCTGTCTCCCTTGACAGCTGCTCGGCTGTCTGTCCACCAAGGGCGCCTTTGATCTGCACATTTCTCTCGATTAAACGGAGCACATGTTCTCTATTCTTTGGTGCGGGGCGTAGCTGGCCAGAAAGGTCCTCTGATGGGGCGCTCTGTTTCTTGCCCTGCAGGTACTGTGCGCGTGAGCTCCCGGTGAAGTTAATCGCTGCCCGTGCCTTCTCCTGCTCGTGCCTTCTCCTGCTCGATGGCTTCCAAGCTCCTGCGCGCCGTCATCCTGGGTCCCCCGGGGTCCGGCAAGGGCACGGTCTGCCAGAGGATCGCCAACAACTTTGGCCTCAAGCACATCTCCAGCGGCGACTTCCTGCGGAAGAACATCAAAGCCAAAACAGGTAAGTGCCACTGCCCATGCGGGCACGTTTGTCAATGTCTGCCCTTCATAACCGTACCCGCTTCCCTAGCATCAGGGGCGTAACGCAGAACTATGCCCCCTCCCCCCGAAGAATGTAACACGGGACCCCCAAGTCCCGGAGTATCCCATATCGCGCAGATACCAATTGACCTTGGCCTGAATGGGGGGGCCGGCCCCGGAAGGGTTGCCCCCACCGCCGAGCCGTCTCGTCTTACGCCCCTGCCCAGCCTGACAGGAGCGAGACTTAGTCGGAAGGAAAAATGGTGTGCCCCCCCTCCGAATATGGCGAAGGGCCCTGAGTTTGCCACATCTCGTATAGTAGATTCATTTTATATGCCTTGCACCGAATGGGGACGCCCAGAAGAGTGGGAGGCCATACAGCCACCCTCCACTCCCGCTAGGGAGAGTTACTGTGAGTGCGGAAGTACTCAACAGTAGGGCTCTGGGAGGGGTATTAAGTGGTACTGCCAGGATGAAACTTGTAGTTAGTCACCTGTAATAATGGTCTGTTTTTTTAACGAGTCATATATGGCTTTGTTTAACTTGAACTTTCCATTGAAATGCAGGGGACTGGATGGCTATCTTGTATGTTCACCACTACTTTTTTTAATTTTTTTTTTTTTTACTTCAAGCGAAGTATAGCAGAACCTCAATATAAGAATACAAAGTTGTTTGAAACGCAGGCGAGTGGCGTTTTGAAGCAGAATTAGTTGGAACCGACAATTTGTTTTTATTTGGAGTTGTGTTTTAGAGTGGTAGAATATACTGTGGGTTTACAGCACTATTTATCAGCAAAAGTGACAGTGGACCCCTCAATCTAAAAATACACAGAAATATTTGGAACGCACATTGTGGAGGAGGATAAAGCAAAGAGGGGTTTTACATACTTGTTTTCCTTACAACTCAAAACAGGTGGCAATAGTGTTTATTAGGGGAACTTTTGAAGGTCTGTTCCTCTCCAAGGAAGAAGTTGTGGGGACCGAGAAGATTCCTGTGCGTGGGGTCATCGAAGGGGCATTTTGACCTTTTCTTTAGTGTTCAAACTTCCTTAAAAATCGATTAGTTATGATTTTTAAAAATGTTTTTTGATCCTCCTTGGGAATTCTTCAGCATTGCTTCAATCCAAGGAGGTCTACCTCTTCAAAGTTAATCTGTCTGAGCAATAAGTATGCTAAAGCATTGAAAGCAGTGTCTTTCGACAGGATTTGACATTTAAATGCATTGCAGCTCTCGAGTGGGTACATGGGCAAATGGAAGTGATGGATTTAACATTCACGCTGGCACATTACTGCACAATCCTGCTAAAATCCTCCAAGTGGCTCATGCGAGATTAAGCAAACGGCAGCTTCAGAAACGGTACTGAATTGGGGGGAAGAGAAAATCCATTTGTAAACCGATTATACGAAAATCTTTTATTTTCATTTCCAATAGTCATTCAAGGTCACTTGGACTTTAAGGCATCAAATCCCATTTTAGGGTTGTTTTTAAACTGTATATGCAACTGGGTGTGCATCTCTGGAAATGTATTTTATGCAGAAGATTCCTAGAACAGTCGAAAAATTGAAAGCTGATAATCCACAGCCATTGGTGTACGCATTTACTGACTGGTATGTACCTGGGCCTCAGTGGCCCTTCTGCCTCTTTGGCATTTCTCTGGTGGGCCTGCCTTTAGAACAAGATGGGCTGTTTTGACCCAACTGTGCTCCCATGGTCCCTGTCTAGTCGTCGCCTCCTGCGTTGGGGGGCTGGTTTGAGCTTTTTTGCTAAGGCTGATTTTTAGTTTCAAGTTCGGCCCTGAGATTTATATAGTATTGCCCAGAACCCAAATATTTTCAGTTTAGCGGAAGGGTGGTAATCCAACCCCGGTCCCCGGATCACAAAGTCGGCATGCTTGTAAGTAGATCACATCTCCCAGTATTGGTTATCTTTATTTCCATTGGTAACTACTAGCAGATTTTCTCCTATTTATATCAGTTAGTTCCTTTGTGGGACCCTGGTGGCTAGCTGATTGCACGTGATGGGACTCTATTAAAGGAAGACTGCCACTTTTATTGCAAATATATGAGATCTGCTACTCTAGGAAGATTCTGGTCATCTGATCAACGTTTAAAGTATCTGGATGGTTGGTTGAAAATACATTCTACCCATTGGGTTGTTTACATTTATTGATCATTGTGAATGTTGTTTTGCAAGAGCTATATCTTACATTCTGTGCAAGTATCCACCTAACTGAACATGGCATGAAGTGCAGAAGAATGATGCCATGGCAATAAGTATGTGGCTATGACATCTTTCAAGTTCAGGTGTTTATATGCGCGTATAAAAGGCCTGCCCCTTAAACCTCACTTATATGGAAAACTCAACCCAACTCACTTTGGGTCTTGTGACTAGTGAAGCCTCAGTCCTGCACACAGAGAAGCCAGAGATACTTCGGCACCTCTTTTAGTCTTTCTTTAGTTTCTATCATGAAATCCTGGGCATGCACCACTTTAAACAATCACTTATGGGAACCCCCCAATGCTCCACTTCTAAAAGTTGAATCTTGGCCTCAGGCAGTTCGTGAGACTATCTTATTTTATTTATTTGAACAACTTGTAAAGCGCACAAATACCCGTAGGTGTCTCGACGCTACAGTCTTGCAAGTGAAAGATGAATGTATGGATGCGCAATAATTTTCTGCTTGATTTTAACCATTGACAAGATTAGAGAAATGCCCAGAGGCAACCGTGAAACTATGCAGCTACTGGCTGCAGTGACACAAGGGCAGGTGCATGCACACACAGAGCTGGTCATAGTTGCCCTGCCCAGTAGATGCTTTGGGGGCACCCCAGGACCTTAAGGACTTTTGTTGTCTTGGATAGAGTGCAGGGAGACTCCATGGGAAGAGCATCATTCACCGCTTAACCCAGTTTTATTCCCACAGGCCTAATAATGCACTTTTTTGGAGACTGAATTGCTAAGCCCATGCCCGATGGAAACCATCTCGGACACCGTAACGGTGTACACATTCGTCTGTATTGGTCAGCAGTGTATGCCCTGTTCACCTTTGGCCGCCTCCTGTGACTGGGGCGCCAGATGGCATCGAGGGTTGGCCTCAAGTATGCTGTCCCCTTCACCCTAGCTTGGAAGTCAGTTACTCATACAGTTGCTGGCTACAGAATTTGTGTCTGCATGTGAGATATTGTTGTGGCAGAGCACACCTGACTAGCACAATCTTTTCTTGCAGTTTGTGCTTTCAGTTCTTTATTTGCAGGCCTTGAGGCATGAAGTGCATTTTGTGCTGGTACGTTTTGCTCTTTCTTGTCCCCTACAAATCTTTAAATAATCTACAGCCAAAGAGCCTGCCAAGTTTTGTTTGACCCCCACTTTGAGGTGAAGGTGACCAAGAACAGTTAATTGTTTCCTGTCAAACACTACCTTTCCACCTGCTTTGTAACTTACACATAATTTTCCCTGAATTTACCTTACTTAATTAGACTCTATAAAATTCACACCGACAAAAAAAACATTATTATTTAAATCTGTTAGCATTAAAGGCATGTATACAGGCAGCTCTAACAATACAGGGACTGGAGAGAACTAACTGCACTTGGCCTATTGCTACCAATGGCTTGTTATTATGTAGAGCTTCATTCTGCACTTCTGTTGAAAAGTACTTAAATAATGTGCTACTATTGCTCAATATACTGGGATTTCGGTTTATGTACTTCTAAGGATGGAGTTGTCATCGCTCGGATTCAAGCTAATAGCCCAGTTTTGACCGTGGTTCTTAACACGGCAGAGCTTTCCAGATCTACAGCGGTGATCGTGCCAGTCTTCAAGAAGGGGGAGAAGGACAACCCCCAGTGCTACCGGCCCATCTCCCTGACTGATGCTGTAGTTAAGGTCATACGGAGGGTAATTGTAACTAGTTGATGACGTGGGCCAACACTAACAATATCTTCTCAGATGGTTTTAGACTAGCTAGGTCGACCTCCGACCAATGCCTGAATTTATATTTAATTATCAATAAGTACAAGGGTCGGATCCTCCATGAGAGCGGAAGAGCATCGCCCCACTGCCAGAAATGCCCTGCAGGAAAGCCCTAGAGATGAAAAATAAAATGGTAATAAAGTTAATTTATTGTCATTTTATTTTTTATCTGCCCATTCGAAACCGAGTGTCGGGACTGGGCGGGGCCACTGCCGCTGAATGGCAACAGTGAGCTGTGCACTTCAGTTTAAAGTGTGCATGTGTTTTTGGCCAGCCGTGTTGCGATAGCCAGTCAGACATGCACATTTAAAACATCTCTAACCTAGCTGTCTTAAGACAGCTGGGTTAAGCAAACGCAAGCCTCCAGTGTCCTCGGGAGCGCAGAGAAAGTCTGCTCCCTCCAATCCTGGTGCTGCTCTCATGCTGGTGACAGTAGTGTCAAGATTGGTTGGGTGTATTTGCTAGAGACGGAGCAGAACACTGACTGAGTGAGGTGGACGTCGTGCAGCAAGCAAGGTAAGTCAATCAATCGGGTTTCTTGTAAAGCGCGAACTACTCGCCCATTAGGGTTTCAAGGTGCTGAGTGGTTGTTTCTTTTCATTTACACTTAGCACTCACCTTGCATGCATGCACGCACATATCACACATTTGCCAGTCCCCCCAATCCGACTACTTGCCAGCTGCTGCTGCTAAGTACACTGTGACCTGGTCTGAATCCCTTCATTTGACATTCATGGACCTTACGTCCGCTTTTGATAGTCAACCGTGCAAAGCTATGGGGTTTGCTCCGGGTGATGGAGGTGGACCCGAACATAGTGGCCCTTTTATCTGATTTGCCCTCTGGTACCTCGGCATCAGTGCGGTTCTCCCAAGGAAATGACCGTTCTCTGCCCTTTCCTACAAGCAGGGGCATCCTTCACCCTTTACATCAATGGTTTTGAGCCAGCACTCCTCTCTGTCCAGGCAGATTGTTTGAGGATGGGTATGAGACCTCTCCTGGTATTATTATATGCCGACGACGCAGTCCTCATGGCATGAACTGCCATTAGGCTCCAGTTACTATTGGATAAGTTTGTTGCTTTTATGGCAAGTTTGGATCTGGCAGTAAACTTTTCTATATCATGGTAGTTGGCCCACAGACCACCAAGACATTCAAGGTGGCTAACCACATCCTGGCAAAAGTCCCAGCCTTTCCTTGTTTAGGGGTGTTATTTGATGTAAACAATAATTGGAAGCCCCTGATCGATGGAAGAAGAGATGGGCATGTCGGGTCTACAGGAGCAATGGCCAGCTTTGCGCGTTAGTTGGGCTCTTGGTCTCCCCATATTCTACTCAGAATCTATCAAGCCAAATGTGTTGCAGATCCTGTATGGCAGTGAGTTCTGGGGGTATGCTGAGATTGCCAAAATTCAGACAGCCGAAAACCAATTTTTAAAACTGTTGATGCAGATTCCTCACAGGACGCCGGCCTTCTCTGCCCATGAGGTGCTTGGAATCGGGTATATAGCTGACATAGTCGGCCTCAGGCCTTTGTTGAGTTAGATAAAGGTCTGGGCCAAGTAGAGTCTTAAGTTGAACAGACAGGTTCTTGACTCTTAACCACTAGCATAAAATCCCTTGTATTGCCTGCTTGAAGACCGCTTTTGACGACTTAGGGCGGGCGGACATATTTTTGGATCCCCATTCCTTGGTGCATTTAGAACTAAAAAGGGTGAAGGCTCTGTTTTTTGAGCTCGTATTGTTGAACAGAGAACAGGCGAGCGGACATAAGCTCTTGAAAACAGTACTGGGCCGTACATGACATGGAGCCATACCTTGCTCAGGTACATAATATGAGGGACAGATTTGTCTTGGTTAGGTTCAATAACTTGCTGCACCATCTCTTGGCATCACCGAGTGGGTGGGCTCACTGTTGCTCCATGTTGCCCTACTGTTGCGACAATAGGTACCCGCAGGACACTTTACTTTTTATCTTTTGCAAATATTTGTGTGCCAAGAAGGCAGTTTATTGTTTTTCTGCTAAGCACCTTGAATTTTATCCAAGTACTTCCTGCTCTTATGTATTTGAGGTTGCTCCCTAATTACCATGTACTATTTTTTACGAGCCACATTAAGGTCTAGGCTTTCTTGGCCGAATGATATACATTGCTGCTAACAGGAGGTTTTTATCTTGCCCTATTGATGTTTGGTAACTTAGTTTTATTTATTTAAATGTTACGCATGTGTTTTATATTTGCACTGTAACTTTTGCTGTGTTATCTTGTTCTTTAATGGTTATTTTTACATACCGAATAAAGATTTTATGATGAATCTTCACTGGATTTACCTTACTGAATTAAAATTTACACCGGCAAAAAACCCATTATTATTTAAATCTGTTAGCATTAAAGGCATATATTAACTGAATTTAATTTTTGCAGGCAGCTCTAACAATACAGGGACCGGAGAGCACTAACTGCAATTGGCCTATTGATACCAATGGCTTGTTTTTATGTAGAGCCTCATTATGCACTTCTGTTGCTGAGTACTTAAACAACGTGTTACAATTTACTCAATGTGATGGGATTTCGGTTAACGTACTTATAAAGGATTGCAGTTGTCATTGCTCGGATTCAAGCCCATAGCACGCAAATCGCCAAAGATGTCAGCAGTGAGCGTTTAAATCGGTGCTCCTTCTTACCTGCAGTCTGTGCCTTACTGCCTTTCATTTGACTGGTCGTTGCCAGGGAAAGTCCCCCGCGCTTCCAGTTTACCCCGAATGCCCTTTCAGTTGTGCATGCCAATTTAAATGGAAATATTTTCGATTTTGGTGACGTAAATACTTCACCACAGTGGCAGCTGCGCAGCGATGCCTTCGGCCGGAGCCATTTTATTTATAGAAACTTTCAGCGTTAACGGGTGACCCTGAAGCGAAGAAGAGGACGTTTCACAGCAGAGGTGCCAATCTGGCAGCGAGAGAAGTGTGTGTACAACAAAAACACCTGACTGAAAGGCACAAACGCAGTATTGTTTGTATTAAGACACCCATAGACTTGTTGCTTGTTTGAAATCTTGCCTTTCATGCATGAGGTGGCGGTATTTATTAAGGAGGAGTTGTGGGGCAGCTGTGAGGTTTTGTGATTTGTTACTATAAGGAATGGGCTTATAGAAATTTCTGACCACTACCCCCTCCAAACCAAAGACCTCTGATTCCCCTCCTGCTGAAGCAGCTTTCATTTAAATTTTTTTGTCCCCGTCTTCATTTTCTTTTACACCTCCCTTCCTTTATCACCCACAGACCCGAGTGACAACTTTTTAGGTCGAGCCTGGGCAGCGCATGTGCTGCTCTGCTAGGCATGCTGTACTCGGGTATGGACTTGAAGCTCCTCCCACTCTCCGCCCATCTTTTTAATAGGCTCTTGTTACTGTCCTTTCTAAATGGTTGCTTCTGCTTCATTAATAGGCTTGTTAGTTCCTCCTTAGTAATGCCTTGTCTCCATTTGTACCCTCCCATAAGGACTGGACCTTTTACTTGTGTGGTTACACATTATGTTTATTTAGTCTGTGAGAACTATTTTCTTTCATTATTTTGTCCCACTCCAGACACGACGTGCTTTCCTGCAACGGCCGCTTGCCTTTCTTTATTTATTAAATGCTTTATTTCTTAATTTTTTTTAAAGCGCCCTATGCAGCGCTTTCACTTTAATATCAGACAGACACCTTCCTTTACACGAGCCGTGTATAAAGAAATGGACTTGGCCGACATTAAAGTGAAAGCGTGGCATGGGGAGCTTTTACAAAAAAAAATATTTGTCAACTCGTCGCTTGGCCCTGTTCTATGTGGGTTGTGTTTCGGCTCAAACATAAAAAAGCGAAAAGTATGTCGGATCTGGTGCTCAGTTAAACACGTGGCCTTAGTTTCACCATAATAAATTTAAACTGACCAAAGGGTAATCTGAATCGTTTTTGCTAATGATTATTTGAATGAATTTTGATTTTTATTTACGCTAAAGAGCGTGCGATTTTAGGGTATAAAATATTACAGAAAGAAATAACTAGCTATGAGTCAGTTCGGGAAGCTTTTGAAATGTATTTGTCAACATTTTGTAAATCTGTTTGAGGGTTAAAATCGGGGGCGTTTAATATCACCATTAAATTGCATTGGAGGGAATCAATCAATCGGGGTTTGTGAAGCGTGGCTACTCACCCGTGAGGGTCTCAAGGCGCTGTGGGGGGGAGGGGCGTAGCAGATCAGACTAAGTGCTGAGTTCACCTGCAGAGCCAGGTCCTGAGGTCCTTCCTGAATTGCGTCAGCGAGGGTGGTTTCCTGAGGTGGATGGGCAGGGTGTTCCATGTCTTGGAGGTGAGGTAGGAGAAGGACATTCCTCCGGTTCTGGTTTTGCGGATTCGTGGGACTTAGCCAGGGAAAGCTGGGCGGAGTGGAGGTGTCTGTTGGGTACGTGGATTGAGAGGCGGTGATTCAGGTATGCGGGTCCGGTGTTGTGAAGGGCCTTGTATGCGTGGGTGAGGTGTTTGAAGGTTATTCTTCTGTCGACTGAGAGCCAGTGGAGGTCGCGGAGATGTTGAGTGATGTGGCTACGAATGGTGATGTTGAGGATTAGTCTTGCTGCGGCGTTCTGGACATTCTGGAGTCTTCAAAGGAGTTTCTGGGTGATGGTGGCGTAGAGTGCGTTGCCATAGTTGAGTCTGCTGCTGATGAGGGCATGGGTGACTGTCTTCCTGGATTCAATGGGGATACATCTGAAGGTCTTTCGAAGCAGGCGTAGTCTGTTGAAGCAGGCCGAGTAGACTGTGTTTATCTGGCGGTCCATTGTGAGCAGGGAGTCAAGTACGATGCCGAGGTTTCGTGCGTGGTTCATGGGGGTAGGGGGACTTTCTAGAGCAGAGGGCCACCATGAGTCGTTCTAAGCAGAGGGGGAGGCTCCCAGGATGAGGACTGCTTTCTTGTCCGAGTTGAGCTTCAGGCAGCTGTCCTTCATCCATGTGGCGATGGCTTTCATGCCTTCGTGGAAGTCGTTCCTGGTGACAGTGGAATCTTTGGTGAGGGAGAGGATCAGCTGGGTGTCGTCGGCGTAGGAGACTATGCTTAGCCCGTGGTTCCTGCCGATACTGCGAGGAGGGGGCCTTGTTGAGATTTGAGAGAGTGGGGCAGAGGGAGGAGCCCTGGGGTACTCTGCAGCTGATCTCTGTTGGTTTGGAGAGGGACGGTGGGAGTCTAACCCATTGTGTTCTGCCAGTGAGGAAGGAGTGGATCCAGTTGAGGGCCTTGTCTTGGATACCAGCATCGTGGAGTCTTGTGGCTAGGGTGCTGTGGGAGATGGTGTTTAATGACGTTTTAGTCTGGAAAAAGGTAAAACAAATGCACAGTTTTACTTTTTAGCTTAAAAAGAGTGTTAGCATGTATGCAGTGGCATAATAAAAGCTGAGCCCACCCTTTCATATAGCGACCACTAACCAGATAATGTCTTAGGACCTGATTTCGAGTTTGGCAGACGGGTAGCGCCTCCACAAACATAACAAATATCCCGTCAGCTGTAATACAAGTGCATTTTATCCTATGGCACTTGTATAATGGCAGACAGGACATCTGTCACGTTTGTGAAGCAGTGGCCGGTTCTGTAAACTCTACACCAGGCCCTTAGCTTCTGGCATCCTCTGTCACCTGAGGGTCTTCAACGTGGTGAAAAATGGATATGCTCAGTTTCCCTGTCATAGAATTAAATTATCATAGTGAAGGATGTTGTTTTCACTGTCCCTGTACCAGTAGACCTTCTCAGGATGACTATCTGGAACCTTTAGGGCTGTCTGATAACGTGTTTCCAACATAGTTAAAGCATTCTCAGATTGCCAAGGTTCTTGAAATGTGTTCCCCCTGATTAAGACAAATATCCCTCTTTATAGCTCTGTTACCATTGTAAGACCAGATACATTTGTTGTCGGACCATGAAAGAGAAGGAGTGCTGTATGGGAAGTGGTTTAAATATCTTCCAGTATTTACCCTCCAACTGGAGACAGTTAAAAAAGGGGGGTATTTTGGGTAAGAAATTATACTTTGAATTTATATAAAGTGTTACATCATGTAGTATTTATGCATGCAGCATTAGTGCAGGTCATTGCTTAATTTGTAAAAAAATTAGTGCCAGGACCTTCGTCAGGAGGCCATTGCTGCTTGCATTGCTCTTTGCTGCTGTCAGTTCTGCCAATTACAGTAACAACCAAACTACTAACCAACACACTCGTACAACATTCTGACTATTCCAGGCTCCCAAACCTATAAGAACGACTTTGGCATCAGGCATTGGTCATTTTTAATGTATATTGAATTCATAAATACTGTTGTGCTGGTCTCCAAATTAGACGAACAGCGCTACCACGTGGCAGACTGTCATTAGTGCTGGTGTTTGGCTGGTGTTGAACACTGGAAACAACTGACTCAAATTAAGCAGTGGTGCAAATATACTATTTTTTTCGACCTTGAGAGGATAAAGGGTTGAGCTGGCCCATCTGGATTTCACATCTCTGATTAGGAGTTTATATACCGATGTATAACCACTTCACCATTACACAAAGCTCCAAGGAGCAGGTTTACTTCCCTGTCCTCCACAGTGCTCCTGGCCCTGCACCCTCAAATACCAACACCCAGATCTTTCAAGCGCCTCCCTTGCCACTTCCCACTGTCAATCCCCCATGGCCTCCTTTATCCTAGCCTACAGATACCCCACAAAAAACTTGAAGAATTGTTAGAGCTCATAATCTCATCCTCCTTGCAGCACTCCAACCCTACCTTTCTGTGAGACTTCAACCAACCAGCAAATACCATCATTAAGGTGATGAAGAAATCTCTCGCACTCCTAAATGCCCTGGGCATCAAACCGCTCGTCTCCAAACCCACCCCCTCCAAAAGCCACATCTTCGGCTTCATCCTGTCAGCGTTCCCTGCAATACACTGCATGTATTCAACACTCCTGAATTAGATGGATCACTTTGCCATTCCTTTTCCAATCCTCCTCACCACCTCAATACACCAAAAGGTACTAAAGAAATAAAATCCAACTTTCTGCAGTGACCAGGTTCTCTTATGCACAGCATCTAAGAATACCTCCGGAACCTGTTGAAAACTATCCAGGCAACATCAAACATTACCCGACATATAGAACGCTACACTGAAAAACCACATACAACGCATCCTCAAAAAGACAATCCTTCAAACTGAAACCTTCGGCATAATGGTACACTCAAGAAATCTCCTTCAACAAGCACACCATTTGCAGACAGAAAAAGAAATGGAGATTATCAAGGTCAAAGATGACAACACCCAATTTATAACACTCCGCTCTGCATGCAGACCCACTAACACCTCCTTGAAAAACACATTCTAGGCACCTTCTACAAACCCAACATCAATAAACTAACAAAAGTAAAGTCTTTTTAAAGCTATTAAACATTGCATCAATCCTTCAGTCAGCTGACCAGTGTAATGCTACATACTGATTCTTCACAAACAACATCACACATCAACAATACAAAAATAATGCCTAATCTACTGCCTATCCCTCATCACTCCACCACCAAGTAAAAAACCTTCAAACTCCTCTCTCATGTAAAACTTACCAACATCCTGAACTCACTGAAGGCTTCTTCTCATGAAGATGACACCCTACTATCCTCGTCATCAATTCCCTTCTTGACAGGGAAGTGTTGGTGGCCCCCGTTGTTACAATCTTTTTTGGCCCTCCTCCAATTACCTCTTTCTACATCGATTCCCTCACTATCGCCCTCCAATGGTGAATCTCATCTCTCCTTAGCCCCTCTCTCATATTTATTTATTTTATAGCGCTACTCATCCTAATGTAGACTCAGTGCGCCTTCACATCACATATCTGTTCTACAGAGAGATTGAGTCATACAAGTGTGTATATCAATGTATAGGAAATGTTACTTGAGACAATGAGGACTATAGGTGTATATGTTTACAGTGCTTGGTCTGAAAAAACGAAGAGGCAGATTAACAAACTGTTTACAATGTGCAGTAACCAAAGTTGCTCTCTTGCGTGAAAAGGAGAGAGCACAACACCACCATATCTATTAAGATGCGGTGCTGTTGCTTTCCTCTCCAGTGCTGCCGTACTTTAGGCTGCCTTGCACCAATACACACAACATTGCTCCCTAGTGCAAAGGTGTCTGCGTGAAGTCAACCTTAGGTTTTATATGTGAAGGGATCCTTCCAGCATAATATTCTATGCTTTGTCAAAGTTTAGCACTTTACCACTTTGCGTGTGTGCTGTACAGTGCAGCACACATGCAAAGATGAAAAGGTTTGGAGCAAATGCATCTTTTCTTCAATTTTAAGCCTGCCTTGAGGAGGCATAATTTTTGGATGCCAATCCCTTTCTACTGAAGTTAGTAAATTGGGCTTAGCGTCAGAATCCATGGGTGACTGCATGAGAACGTCAATTTCCCACACATGGCATGCCTCCTTGACGTAAAGCAGCCAATAGTGCTACTTTGCATTACTTTAGGGCTACTGTCCAATGGAATACAGGATTTGCGCTGGAAAGTATGCCCCAAAACGTTACTTTGAGCTGGGTTTGCATCACTTTTGTGTTGCAAAGTGTTAGTAATTCCACTCCATAAGCGTAACACAATGATTAGGGTGCCATACTAATAAACTGTATTGCTCCCAAAAGGAACCCTTTTTAGCATCCTTAGAATAACAGAAGGTTGAGAGGAAAAACAATCGGGTTCTAAACCCATGCCTTTAAATTAGCATGCCACACTTTCATGCCGGTTCGTAGCTCATTGTGCTAGATTACAAGGATTTTTAGTTATGAACTCCAAGTAACAAAAGTATCTCGGTGACAAAAGCAATAACCCACTGAGCTGTCAACAGCAAATACTAATCTGTAATCTGCTTGTCACACGTTGTGTTTTGCAGCAGGAACAATTACCATCTATTCTACTAGAAGTCATCATTCCTTGTGACCATTCCTTTCCATTATTGCTTGACCAGGTATTCCCAATAGGTGCAGCTCCTCAGATCCCTATAGCTGACAATATAAAGTGTGGCCCATAGCCTCTAAAGTACAAATGGGCCCTATTGTAAGGCTGTGGATGAGGGGTATCACGTCTGACTGGGCCAAGCTTTTGAAGCAGATCTGTAATCCATACGGATTCTTATGCCACACCACATTAAGTGTAAACTCCAGGTCGGCATGCCTGTCCTTGCTCGGGTGACCACTTTAGCGCCTGCCTTGGGCTCCATGAAGGTTGACAACAGTGTTCTTTGCATTTTCTGGTCTGTTGCTTCATAAAATCATCTAGGAGTTGAAGGCACCTTTTCTGGTGCTCAAAGTTTATCTTCCCTCTCTGAAGCGTGACAGTGGTGTTGGTGTACACTGACAATGCTAGGAACGCGGACAAGCAGGCAGCAGCTTCGTTCTCCTCGTTTGTACTCCTAGTGATGGTGCTTTGACGATGGACCTTCCCAATAAATAGCAGCCTTTCAATTACAGATCTGGGAGGAATAACCTGCACTCAAGTTGATTTCATGAGTGACTGAATGGATATGCTTTTCTTTCCCCAGGGATATGTATATTTGATGCTTGGTGCACTTATCAACCAAGTCTTTATGAATGAATGAATGAATGAATTCTGGTTTTATAGCGTACACGGCTACCCACAAAAGGGATCCCGATTCATAACTTCTTTTTCCTCACGGAAGCATCCAGGCGTTGTGTGTGTGTCTTTTCTCTTCCTCCTACATGTTGAGGGACCATGTCAAAAAGTCGAAATACAGCAAAATGTGTTCACCCTCAACCCAAAAATGTGCTGTGCAAAGTCTTATGTTTTCATTTTTTCTACAGAGGGCACAAACAAAAGGTTTGCTGTGGTAAGATCACCATCTTCACAGCTTTCAGGAACAAGCAGAGTTGAAAAAAATGACTCTTTGTACTACAGGCTTGCATTATTCTACGTGGTAGTGGATTGTTTCTATTTTTTTGTAGTTTCTACATACTTGCAGTTTGTATTGGAAAAAGGTTTGAAAGCTATTGGTGAATCTGAAAATGTATACATTTCCCAATTGTAGACAATATTCAAAATTCTGCAAGCAGACATTTGTGCATATCTTTTGTGGTTTTCCCAAAGAAAGTAAACCTTGATAGAAAAAATAATGTAAATTAGAAGGAAAATAAATAAGTGACAACATTTATGCATAATTTCTAGCCGATTTACAACAGTAATATATCATTACATAAGCCCGACCTTTTCTGGTCACAGGGATTCATAGTGTCTATTTGCTGACTTGCCAAAACGCTCTATACACAGAGCTAACAACTGAGCTGCAGGTTATAAAATTGTTCATTCTATATGATCATACAATTCCTAATTTCAAATGTACTAAATGAAAAATGACTGTGAAGGAAAGCTATGTATTTTTGAAGTGTGCCCAAGATACTGAGTTTAGCATTAGTAGTTCTTTGTAAACTCTAAATTTGGGGCTACCCATACTATCATGTAATATGTGATGCAAAGTGTGTTCTTTCATGAACGATGACTTGCATTAAGAAGCCCAAAATGAAGAAATTCAATTGATAACCGCAAATGTTCTACTATTCTGTATTCCCATGCTTCTCCTCATTAAATACAGTGCCCCAGTTGGGTGGCTGGGCTTATCACTCACATAAGGAAAGGACTCAAAATGCAACATGGACACATGAATAGTTTGGCTTTGCAAATTGACCCATTTTGGCGACGTGAGTAGCTGCGGTATTTGGATCACCACTAAGGGGACCCTTCTAAACCTGGATGTAGCTGAGAACTGGACACCTCCGGGAGTCCAGGGTTTTGTGACTTGTGTGGATCCCACCACGTTTTCATGTCTAGAATGCCCTGCAGGCTAAATTCACACATTTTCCTTACATTCCTGTTATCTTAATTTCCAGAGTTTGTGGAGATCCACAAGAGTCTTAACACCCAAACTTACCACATTTCTCCTGATTGAAAACCGTATCCCACTTGAGGGTACCATATTTATCAGTGTACCAGAAGTATTTTCTTTGTTCGTGTGCATGTGGAACTGTTCACTTCCACTGTACAAAGGAGGTAGTGCGCTTGTCGTGAATGGTTTGACAGGCACACTAAGGTTAAAATAGATCACAAGGTATGGAATTGCAGTAAAAGTAGATCAAAATTAGGGTAATTTTAGAGAAAGCTAGGCATATATGGGTAAGCATAAGCTAGTGGCCCTGCTCAAACTCTAACCCACCTGGTTGTACACCCTAAGGCCGGCCTATTTAGGAAACAGAAGTATAATAAAAATCCAGATGATACCAATTGTTGGGTGGGGTGTATTAAAGATTTTTCTACAATTTCATAACATAACTAAATAGGAGTTCAATTACTCTATAATGGAGATAAGGTACAACAACACAGTTTATCACAAAACAGATTTTAAATTGGTTTAGATCATGTACACTGGAAAATAAAGTATTGAGCAACAGGAATAAACCTTTGTTTATTATCTTTTTGTTTGATGATGTAAATATTTTTAATCTTCCCTATAACAGCCAACACTTGTTTCATAGCATGTGGCTCCTTCTTCGGGACTGCATACATTCAACAAGACAAACAAAAAGGAAAAATGAACAATACATAATACCACTTGAAATAAATTAACATACACCCTGTACTTCTACACTGTGCTGGACAAACAGTACATTATTGCATTAAACAGGTTTTGTATAAAGTGCCATTAACCACAGTAGTTATCGTTTTCTTAAAAGTTATTCTAGGCAGCATCTTTCAAATAATTTCTTGTAATTTGCTGAATATGTAAATGTTGGACCCGGCTCTCTTTGCAGGGTCACCCCAGATTCTTGCCGTCCTTTGCCAAACATGTTGTTGGTGGCTTTTAGGACCGCACACTCTTTTCCTGATAATCAGTGGTAAAGTGCTTGTGCTCTCTCCATTA
Organism: Calotriton arnoldi; assembly: GCA_963921515.1. Classification (NCBI taxonomy): domain Eukaryota; kingdom Metazoa; phylum Chordata; class Amphibia; order Caudata; family Salamandridae; genus Calotriton; species Calotriton arnoldi. The sequence continues at coordinate 3,304,625 of CAWUFW010000357.1, forward strand.
GACATGGTAAAATTGGTCCATTCCTGATTGGTATATTTAATTTACTTATACATCCTTATTAATTGTTGCAACATGTACCCAGGACCTGTAAACTAAATGCTATTAGTGGACCGCAACACTCCTTGTGCCACCCACTAAAGTAGGACTGTAAAACATGTCTCAGGCCTGCCACTACAGCTTGTAGTGCAGTTTTAATACCGTCACGTCATTCTGGTAAAATAAACCTAAGCTTTCCTTTTTAATACTTGTATGTCACCCCCTAAGGTGGGCCCTAACCCCTCCTAGGGTTTACATGTCCGGGCAGTGAAAAACTCCTAAAGTATTTTTTTCTCTGTTGTAATGCCATCTCTCTCATAGACTAGCACTTGGTTACCATATTACAATTAATACGAGGAATTCAGTTTGGAAACAGATAGAGAAATTCTTAAGCTCAATTGAATTGTGATTCAAAACCTTCTTTAATGGTAAAGTCGGGTTTTAAGTTACTGTTCTGAAAATGTCACTTTTAGAAAGTTGGCATTTTTCTGCCTAAAGCAAATGTGTCTTCCTGCCAGTGTCCCGGGTCAAATGACTGTGAATGACTCTTCTGTGGTGTTCTGTATTTTCCTTCCAGACATAGGGGCAAAAGGGTCTTGGGTGTGGGTCAGAGTATTGCTCTCCTGTCATTAAGTCCTTCCTGACATTCAAAGGGTAGCCTCTGAGCTTGCCCACCCCCTTCCTGACTTGTAAGGGCTGCCTGCCTTGCCACTGACATATGCAGGTCACACTAGGCCTGCCTGCTTTTTGTTAACGTAGGCAGGTTGGAGCCAAACCCAGGAAAGGGGGAATGTTAGGATAGTGGGAATCCGCCACATACAGGCTGGCACCGGGCATAAAAGTGGCCCCTTCAGAACCTCTTATCTGAACACTGCTGGACCTGTAGAAGATTCAGAATGACTGCCCTGCTGTATGAAGAAGGAAGATTGGACCTGCCTACCTTGAACCCAGAATGGCCAGAAATGGCCCTAAGAATAGGTTGCCTGATCTGCTTTTTGAGCTACAGGGACACCACAATCTTGCAGAGGCCTGCCCTGCAACTGCCCAGCTGACCCGCACCAACAGGACCTGCCTAGCCCTGATGCTGCCCTCTGTTGGAGTGAGTCCTGATCCTCAAGAGGTGCTTACCCAGGTCCTGGGCCCTTAGCTGGAATCAGAGTTTACCCCTCTTGCCTCAATTCACAATCCCTGACCTCTAGGTGAACATAAAGACGTTTTTGGGCTCTTCGCAACTGTGAATGTACTCCTTGTGTCACCCGACGATCATCTGTGACGCCCGTAGATGCAAATCTCCAGCAATGACCAGCTCTTTGCATCCGCTCTGAGATCCATTGCCACAGGCGTAAGTTCATGTCGACCGCCAATGTGAAGCTCCAGCAAGGACTGACTTTGTGCTTAACAGTGACCATCAGCGATACCCGGCCCACTCCTCACGATGACAATGGTCTTCCTGTGTCGACTGCGAAGCTCCACTGCAGCTCCCTGTGTGGACTTGGACTGAGAGAAAGCATAATCTTCAGCAGGACAAACTTGGCCTCAGTATCTGACCTGTGCTCCATCGTGGTTGGCCTGAACTTGGGTGAAGTCACAAGTCCAGCGTAACCAGATAACCACAGTTGAAGCTTTGTGCTTTTTGGCGCTTGTCTCACTAGAAACTTTCAAATGGTTCTACTGATTGTATTTTTGTTGTCTTGGTGCCATTTTATATATCAAAATAACTTCATATTTCTAAATTGGTTGGGGGATTTTTCTTGTGTTGTGTTTTCACTTTATTACTTTTTGAGTGCTGCTTAAATACTTTACACATTGCCTCTAAGTTAAGCCTGACTGCTTCTGTGCCAAGATACCTGAGGGTTAAGCACAGGACTATTTAGTGTCTTCTGTGGTTCACCCTGACAAGGACTCTGTTTATTATTTGAGTTGGGCTTCCACCCATTTCAACTAATAACACAATTTCTTACAATACATTTTTTGTTTAAAAATTATCTAAATATCTAATATGAAACACTTGTTGGCTGTTATAGAGAAGGTTTTCATCCTCAATCAGAGGACCAGTTTTGGATGGCTTTCTGTCTTGCTTGCAAGTTGCCTCCTCCTTTATTGCTGCCCAAAAAATATTGTACGTTTAACCAGGATATGGACTAAGCTTGGATTAGTGCAAGTTATTTACTATAGTGATTCTCGCATTGGTAATCCTTGATCTCCGGATAACACCCACTATAATGATTTTAAGAAGTCCGCTTCTGAAACTTAGGACTCACGTGCTATATCAGCCCTGTACATATGTCTGTGTACATATTCTGTCTGCCAGAAGGCAGATGTGATGGTCGGCCCTGTGCCCCGGTGAGGTTGTGCTGCCCCTTTTTTTGAAGAGATGGCCCTGTGGTACACATTTGCGCTCTCTTTCCTGGTTATCAGCTGGACGTCTCTTAGGTATGGAGGAAGGGCATTGAAGGCTTCTACCAGAAAAGTCACTTTGGTGAGTGACTTTAGTCGATGGTGACTGAAGTGTATTAGTAATGGTTTCTCTGGCGACTTTCCTGTATTGATTTTGAGCTCCGCTCTGGCAGCTCTTGAGTGAGTGGCAGTTCACGGTTTGTGTTTCGGCACCCTAGCTGACAGACAGTCCAAGTCTTTCTAAACTGAAAGGACTTTTCATGTTGCGTGTGACACACATCTCTCTTAGAAGTGTACTTAGTTGCTTCAAAAATGCCTTAAATATTTAATTACCTAATATAATTTTTATACTCTGAATGGTGTAGAAATAGTGCAGAAAGTACAGTATGGAAACTGCTGAAAAAAGATGTATTGGAAAGTACAGCTACCGAGCTCGTGAACGCTATTTACCACAATGGTATAGATTATTTACTTTTCTGACAAAGTATTTGAGCAACATAAATTGTTGATCTCATGAGACACTGGTACAGTGGTAGTACCAGCTGCAAGTAGCAGTGCTATTGTATGACTCTTTAAAGGCAGCTCAGTTAATCAAGCTGTTTTGATGCACATGTCCAGTGGAGGCACTGGTGTAATAACAATCAGAAAGTCAAACATTAACGAATAGGCCAGCTTAATAAGTGAATTTATGTGTGTGACTATTTAACTGCAGAGGCAAAATTAGAAAAATAGAACTTTTTTAGCAATGATTGCTTTTGAAGTGTAGCCGAAAGTCATGATAAGCTAATGTTTGTATAATTAAATTATGTTGCAAGCAGAAGTTGTTCAAACACGAGGCATGTTATCCTTATAACAAGAATTGACCTAGTAGAAAATTAGAATATTTACTTTAAAATTAAGAAAAGGCAATTTAAATATGTAATTCATATGATTTTCCAAAGGAGTTTTAAAAAGAAAATATCAGAAATGATTGGAACATGGGCATATCGTGACGGTCCCGTGAGTCACACTAATGTTAATGATTGATCATTTGAAGCGCCTCGACCTAAAAGAGGGGTTGCAATTGATTTCATAGTAGTATTTCTCCTTTTCAGAATCACCAAGTATACTACATCCCGAAGAAGCGTTTTCACTTAAAAGTATTCTGATTTCATTGTTTTGCACAAAGAAGTGTGCTAACAGCGCAACACACTCATGTGACTTGTTTTTTTTTTGGTTAGCGGGACATAAATTTCAGATTTCATTTAAAAAAAATCCAAAACGGGAAATCATATCTCTTCTTTAGATGTCTCCTCTGAATCATTTGCCTTTTTAACAGTGTCTTCATGATTTACCAGATGCAATTTGCTGTATTACATTTCCAGACAGTCAATGCATATAAAGGGGCAGGAGTCTGTTTGCCAAAGGGAAGCACTGGTAGGGGCATTGGGTTCCCTTAAAATTGCACTGTTTGCACTTTGCTCACTGTTTGTAGAGTTTACATTAAATTGGCAACAGGCTAGTACATGAGCAGCAGACAGCACACCTCTGAAACACAGTCCAAAAAACAGTACTCTGTGTCTGCTATATCTAAAGCGAACTTGTAGCAACTACACCAGTGTGAGCACACAGTTTATTGACTTTTTGTGAGAAATATTGCCTGTAGTTTGTCATTTTGTTTTCTGAAGGAGATAGTCCAATCACAAAGTTCAGTATCAAACAACCTTGAGAATGCGCAGTTCTTCCCAGGCAGAAGTGATTAGCAATGTTGCACCAGGGGAGCCTAAAATGGTATTTTAAAATGTCAGTGATTTCTTGACATAAAAGCAACAGATGGACTTATTGAATTAGGTGAGCGCAAATGTGCAGCAAAACAGGTGGGGCTAGCTTGGAGCATAAATCAGATCAGACCCAGATCTGACTGAATTTAGCTTTTGCGGTTGTCTTAGACTTACCCCTTGTAAAGTTGGTCACACGAGGGGGGAGGGGATCTAGCTCCTCTGAAGTGTTTTTGCGGTGGTAGCCAATATCACGGCTGACCTCTGAAGCAGTCCGGTCCATTGCCTGAGTCCTGCTTTGCTGCATGTCCAGGAGGATGGAGACCATCAACTCCATGTTTAAATTTGGCTTCCAGTAGTAAGAGATCCCTCCTCTCGCCCTTTAGTCAAAAAACAAAAGTGAAGAGTCCCAGCCAGCCAGCAGAATGCCTTTAAATTCTTTGATGTCTTACCTGTAGTTGGAGTACTTTTTGAAAAACAATTTTTAAACTGATAAATTCTTATTGGTCAAGAATGGACCCAGCAGGATTACTGAACAAAATGCAAATAGTGACTACGTGGGGAGATTTTAAATGACCAAATCTGACTAATTATTAGAGAGATTTCTACAGCAGATTTTTTTTTTCTTCCTGATTGATGATGAGACGAGGCCAGAAAGGTTTGAATTGGAGAACACTTACTGTTCTACTCCGAGTTATTTAGACATTTCATCTAATTTTTAAAAACTGCGGTTCCCCTTGTTTTCATAACTCTAAAACAATGTAGTGAAGTATAACTATATATCTGAAACCATGCTTTTTCACCCGGAGACTTGTATTTAGAACAGCCCCTTCATTTAAGATTAAACAGGAAGAATTTTCTGGAGAAGCGGAGTAAACAGAAGAGTTAATGAAAATTAAATGGATGAGGCCCAAGGTATGCCTTGTTTCCTTGAATTAAGTACTCTAAGAGTTGTCAAAAGAGGAAGAGAATAGATGCTTTATTTATCTATCTAGGTCGTGCAATACAATAGTCTTTTTCAAGGGATGTTTTGCAATAGTATGCTATGAGCTTCACATAAAGCAGCATATTAAAGATTGTGGTTCCTCTGCTGAAATACTAAGTATTTGGAGGGAAGATTTTGGAAGCTGTGGGTATTAAGAAAGTTGGTGATCGAGGATCCCAGACCAGCTAATAAAAGGTCATGTAACATGTTTCAGAGTCAAAATAGAATGCATACGACAGAATTTAGAAGTGATAATTTATGTTTGATTTATTAGAATACCATTGGCAATTTGAAACATACGTTGTAGGATTGTTGGAAGTTGCAAACATTGGGACGATTTTGTACAAAAGTTGCAGCTTTTGATCCAAGGACATATTCTAATCGAATGCATTATATCTGAGTTGTGGGAGACTTCTTAAGGCGTTTATGCAGCCAATTCAGAGGTACTCTGAATGCTACGTGGTAAGACAGTTGCCAAAATAATGCTTTTAAATAACAGGAAGCATGTTTTTAAACGCATCTGATAAATGGCCTGAGGTGCTCGGGAAACAAGCTGGTCTGCAACAATTGTCTTTTAACAAATCGCAAATGCATTTTTGGAGCTATATACATAACTGATTGATTAAGTACAAAGAAAGTTGGGCAACGTCCTAAACAATTCTCCCTCAAAGTCCATAATTCAATCAAATCCAATTTCTTATTTATTATCTTTGATATTTATTCAATTTTCCAAGCCTTTTATTTTTCCAACACCGTCCTAAATTTAATTCAAGTGTAATAACATATTGTCAACAGATGTAGCCAACATGTATTTCTCGAGTTACACCTTTTCTCAAGGCCTACCGTTGATATAGCTTGATTCCCTTCTTTTCTTGTATTATCGGTATCTACACTGCTCTTAAGTCCCAATGTTTCCTAAGATAATTTTTCATTCTCATTAATTATCAACATTTAAGCATGATGGCCTCTAGTATGATAACATCTGTTGTATATGCTGGATTATGACCATTACTTCCCCTGAACGTTATTGCCTGCAAACCTAGCTTACATGGATATCACAAAAATCTGGCATGGATCCAGCTCTCTTGGACTTATGTTGGACACCCCCCTTAAGGGTCTTGCTACAACTGGTGGTCAAAGCATTTCATTCTTCAGTGGCTCACTCATGAGTCCCTGGGGTTACCACCACCACAGAACCGACCAACGTAGTGGTGGAATCATGTAACTTTATTATTTTTTTTTTTTTTGTTAAGCATATTGAGACCTCTACATTTACACTTCTTGATTTTCTCCTCCGTTTCATCAATATTCACTTCTCTGGTTAACATTCCAGTTATGTTTTTGTTGCTCAAGTGGATGCATTTTTGCTTTCCAGTCACTTAATGGATTCGTATTATTTTTCGGTTTACCTTATAAGACCACTTTTGCTATGTTTTGCCTAAAGACCTATTCTGTACAATACCAATGCTTACTGTGGGATTTGGATCAGCCCATAACTTATCATTGAATTGCTTTCTTATCGATCTTATTTGATGTTTTTTCTTTGTCATGCATTTGTTCCGTCTCTGGAGCATAGCTGCTTTACCATCCTTTTGAAAGGATGATTTGCCTCCTTCCACTGCTTATATTCAGCAAACTAGTCTTATTTCTTTTGCATTCAGCACTCCATGGAAGTGCTTCCTTCTCTCCACTACTGCTGTGTATTTTTGCTTACCCTTCACCTCCCATGCTTTGTGTTGCTCTCCCACACCTAGTTCATATGTTCTTTCCCCACCCCACTCCTCCCTTTCCAGCTCAACTCTTCTTTTACTACCTTTTGCATTGCTCGCCTGCCCTTCACTGCTCACCGTCACTCATCAGCATTGACTTTCTCCCCCTACCCAAACCGGCAATCTGCTTTTTGGCCTTTGTTTTCTCTAAATGTGCTGTACTGTATTGAATAAAAATGATCTCTGCGAAAATCCCAATTTTTCTTTCTACATGTATGACCTGTGCTGGGACTGCTACCAAAAGTAGTTAGTAACTTGAAAGAAGGCCTGTTTATCATTATGTTGTCTGTCACACCTTTAATCTTGAGTTCTGGTGGAGATTACTTTCAGTCCCTCAGTTTTCTAGATCTTGGTACTGGAAAGAACATCTTCACAATGAGTCCGGTTCACAAAGGCGTATTCTTAAATGCCTTTGTACCTTGTCCAACATCCTAAAGTAAAGTTACAAAGAGGGCACCGTCCGTTCTATTTGTACTAATCGTATATGAACAACCCAAAACTATTCCTATTTTATATATCAACAAAAACATTTAGGATTATGTGAGGAGTACTACAACAGTACTGCTTCACATCCTCATGAATGCCTTTGTGAACAGGCCCCAAATCTGTCTTTCTGAGCTTCCACTGTGGCAGTAAAGAGGTGGTCACAGGAAGGGCAGCGAAGAGACCCCCTGATGGACGCAGGGAGCGCACCTGCACCGAACAGAAAGTCATTGATATACAAGTGAGTATATCTACAGACAATAACACATCATGATGATATAGTGACTAATTAGTACATCTAGTAAGCCTGGAATAAGGCCAAGAAGCATTACATCAGTCAGTAAAGTTAAACTACGGGTCAGGAAGTGCGCCTCCTGCTGGAGACCAGAGCCTGCCCGTAGTCTGTGTGCTTTAAGTGTCCTAAATATAAACGCAGGTTGGCTAAGACCAGCTATAACGCACACCTGTTTCTGCTGCCGCCTTTTACAGGAGAGGCTCCTTTCCAAACCGGATCCTAAAACAATGACTTCATACTCTCTGCTGCCAAATCTTCATGCCTGGTTTGCCCTTCTCGTTTATTTGAGTAGGGTTGCACAGTTCCAGTCCCTCCCCCATGCGTAGATATTGCATGCATCTGTAATTCAGGGGCGGTGGAAAGGAATTGAACACTGAGAAATACAGAATTGCAGAGAGTCAGCACTAATGCATCAGATTTTTTCTTTTTTTCTTTTTCTTTCTTCCAGTTGTTTCCCATTTCCTCCCGGTGTTTGCCCGCCTTCAGCGGGTGATGTGCTCGGTGAAACACTTCCGAGTTCGCTCTGGGTTTGTAATATTCATGGGGATGGCAGCTGTCATTATGGGCCTCATCGGAATTACGGGCTGCTCGTAAAGACGCATCTTGGTTGTTAGTCTAAGACTTTCCTATTTGAATTTCGTACCTCAACGGGGTGGTGTTATTTCTTTTGAGTTATGGAAAATATTTCCCCGGTTTGACCTCATTCCTGTGGAACGCTAGTCTATAAAGTACTATCAGTATATGTTAATCTAAGTGGGCGAAGTGACTTCACGCTTCTCTGTTCTCTCTCTTAGGCTAGCATGTACGATACGAAATACTCCTGCTGAGGTGTGCTGTTATTTTTTCTATTTTTTTTTCATGAGGTTCCTTGTGGATATTTGTGCTTTGAATAGAACGGGAAATATCATCTGTTTATTATAAAAAAAATAATACGCTTTACCCTGTGATCTAATCTTTTTCTCAAACTACGGTGATGATCAAAACGTAGTTAGGAAAAGCTTAAAGAACCCCAATGTTATATGAACACTTAATTTATTATCAACATTTGTTACAGAACATAATTCTTCCTAATTGAATATATTAAATTTCTGATTACTCTTCCTTTCATCTATCACAAGCATTTCTATACACATCTGTAATGTTTTCTCTTTTTAATCATAATTCTTTATTAAATCGTTTTCACACAAAGCCATTATATAGTACAGTTCAGACTTTACCCATACAAGTACCAAGCATCATTAGAGTTGTGCCTGCGTGAACCATGCACTAGCGCATGCACTCTTGCTTGTTATACACTAGTGTTTAAAAAAAGAGTTTGGAGCCCGCCCATTGCTTACTATTCGCTGGCTTAAGTGTCACTTCTTTTTTGTTGCCTCCTAATTGGACAGCACAGGCCAGGCGTCGCTTCCTGTTTTTTCTCTGGCACATGGACCAAGCACAGATTGTTTGTTCTTAGTGTCTCTCCGCTGCTTGCGCTGTGACTCGGGTGCTTTTTTTTTTTCCAAACTTTTTTTTGGGACTGTGTTGCTTCTTTTCCCCTTCCACCCACCACTTCTCTGTGTTGCTGCCCACCGTCATCTCTCTGCTTCTCGCACTGTGATTAAGGTATCTTATTTATGTTCACTGTTATCTGTTCCCTGCCCCCCCCCAAACAACGCAAACCCTTTTGTGCTACTATTAAAAATTTTTTGCTCCCGTTGTCTCTCCGTCGCGGTACTGTTGCTCCATCTCCCTCCCACTCTGTGTTGCGCCCTTCCTCCTTGTGCTTTTTGGAGTTTTGTGTTGAACGTTTTTCTGACTAGTATTAGCAGGACGGAGTAGAGTATTCAATTGCCAAAAGCTTTGTAGACTGGATAGAGTAATGGGAATCTCACGTTGTTCAGTTAATAGCCAGTGGTGTGCTATTAGTGTTTTTCTTTCATGGCTTTAACAGATTTTAAATTTGATTTAGTGTTTTTGGAATGTTGATGTGTATGCCATTACAGTAGTCCAAAAAGTATCATGTTGGTAGGACTTTTAGTAGTAGATCATTGTGTTAATTTGGCATCAAATGATAAAGTTGAATGAGGAATTCTGTCCTTACCCATGTTAGAAAAGGCTCAAGCTATAGGCTTCCCACAGAGAGAATGTGTGTAGAGTATTTTAGCAGCAACAAAACAAAGTTCAGAAGCTAAACAAATGGTATTCCCAGACCAATTTAGTAAAAGGGAATAATATTTAGGGGCCGATTACGATGCAGCCTGTAAAGGCTCCGACCGACTGTCGGAGCCTTCCTGGCCGCATCATAATGGGCTGCTCGGTTTACTTTCCGACTGCCGCATTATGATGCTGGCGGTCGAAAAGTAAACCGGTCGGTCATTCCGGTTGGCTTACGATGGGCTCATGCAGCCCGTCGGCCAGTCGGAGCTGGCTCGTAATCCCAAAGGGTGGGCCTTTCCGCCCTTGGGATTACGATGCACGGTTTCCGACGTGGTTTCCATGCCGGCCTGTCCGACATGGAAACCATGTCGGAAAGCATATTTGGGGGCCCCCAGCAGGGCCCCCTTGTGTGTGCGGCCTCCAGTTGGGGGCTGAGGGGGCACCATGTGCCCCCCTTTTGATCCCTGCACCTCGTGGCAGGCACCTTGAGGTGCCTGCCATGGGGTGCAGGGATGAACACCTCCCATTTCTCAATGGGAGCTTGTGTTACGGCCGGTTTACGTCCGTAACACGAGCTCCCTTTGAGAAATGGGAGTATGAGACCGAACAGTGTTTGGTCGCATTTTAATTGGCCGGTCGGTCCCAGGACCGAGTCGGTGTCGGGTGGAAGCAATTCCGTCCGACATCTAAATTGGCCCCTCAATATTTAAAATGAGACCAAAATGACAAAAATCAATTAAGCGCACCAGTAGTTATAATTTTTTTTAAGTAGATTGCAAATAGTGTCCAGTGAAAACAAGGGATCGTGTAAAAGTCCATGCTAGTCCGGGGTACAGGTGACCAAGTCCTAGTTACTTTTCTGGCTTACTACGACCAAGCTTTTGTCAGCTAAAGTCTAGCAGTTCACTCTGGTCACTAGTTTTATGTTGGGACTTGCTCTTCGTTGTGGATGTCAGACCTCTTAGAGGTGCTGAGATGGGCTCCAGGATGCCAGATGCACCCAGTTCCCACTGAAGCCTTGTGTTTTAGCATCGAAAGTTCAACGTGTAACAAACTTGAAATCTGGGGCAGCTGAGGATGCTTTACCTCCAGGGTCACTTTGCTACCTTTTCCCTTCTGGTACATAAGCAATGTTTTTTGGAGCTTGAAATTCTTCACGGGGCAAGTCTTGATGTCGCTGACATCCTGTGATCCGCTAAGCCAGGTGCATTCGTACCGGGTTCTGCAGTAGCCCTAGACTAGAGCTTCATGCTGAAAAGCTGGACCAACCTGAAAATCTTGCCCACCTGGCGAGTGCCTTCATCTAGTAGCCTAAGTACCTTCCCCACCCAGTCCTGTGAGTTGCAAAGTTTTAAAGTCCCAACTTTATGGGATGCTGAGTATTTTCTTTTGGTCACTCCTAGAGCTCAGACTTCCAACATCTCATTACATTCTGTTTGTCTTGTTAGCATTGTGTCAGCCCGCAGATGCAGTACATAATACCAATGAGACGCATATGCGCCTGTAGCGAAAATAACCTCATCCAAAATGGGGCCGACCACTTTGACACCATTGCAATAAGATGTACAGAGCACTGGCACTTTCTACATGTTCTAGCAGAGTGAATGATTGTTCAACTTTCCATAAATGGTGGTGGTTCAGCTGTCCGATCTAGTACAATTGATCAGCCACCATTTATGGCAAGGATAACTCTATAAAAAAACTACATAGACCGTGTTCAGCAAGAGGAAGCATAATATCCCGGGGTACATCCCTCAGCACAGACAGATACATGGGCACTGACTGATCAATCGCCAGATCAATCGTCTTTGGGTGTTCCAACTAGTTGCCATGTTTAGGACTAAACTTGTGCCCTATGGGAAGATGATCACCCTCCCAGTATCCAGTCCTACCAAGCAACAAAAAAAAATGACAATGCACGTGCCAGAGAGGTCAGTGTAAAATAGCAGACCAGCACCACTACACTGTACCCGCATTATCAACAGATAATATAGATAGATTAGTCTCAAATCCCCCATATGGGAGGCTCAGAGGTGCGCCCTGAGGGTTGTGCACCACTCAGGGAGTGCCAGAGGTGGACCAGACTCTGTCCCAAAGAGCGTGTCAGCTATTGTACACCAATCCTGAATGTCCTCAGAATTTCTTTCATCCGTGCGCACCATTTTGAGTTTTATTTCTTCGTCTGTAAAACAAATTTTAAATTGCACTTGGTTTGTTTTGGACTTGATAGCTTGTCTTGGTAGGGCTCAAATTTCCATTGCTGACCTCTAACCTTTCCTTACCAGGATGGCTAGTTCATTATTGAATAATTTGACTTCTCCTGTCTTCTCTGGTAATTCAACAACTCCCAACTCACTGGCATCCCTGATTTCGACATAACTCAATGAGTAGGGTCCTGCTCACTGCTGCCTCACCCATAAAGAAATAAAGCTATAGCGGCAGGACCCTGAAAAAAAAATATTGGGCTATCCAGACAAGACTGCATCATCTTCCAAACCTAATTCATCACCAAAAAGTAATTCTCAAACACAACCACACTTGCCTAGCTGAGAAAACCCTTGCAGTTTCTGGAGTATCTTACATTTTATTAATCCATAACATAACTGTGAAAAGCAGCGAGTCTCCTGGGATCCCCAATGCTGCCCGGCGCAAAGTCACCTTTAATCCACTTTGGATTCACTATCTAAAATAACGAGGCAGGCGCTGGAAGGCAAGAAAAAGGTTTATTACTCTTAGAGGAGACCACGTCAACTGCTGACACCAGGATGTCTTCAGGGAGGTGTTCTACTGGCAATGCTTCTGACTCTTCCTTTTATACAGTTTTACACAATGTATTTGTTTCTTTTATCATGGTTACAAGCTTGGAGTCTCTGCCCCGGGCAGGTTGTCACACAAGCCTGACATTGTTTTATCAACATGGTTACACAAGCCCAACATTAACTCTCCTCCCACCCAGGTCAAAAACAGACAATTTAATTGCAGCTGGACCTTGCTTCAGGGTCTAAAAGCGAGTGAGACCGGCCAGATCTAAGAGTCCGTTCTGTTGATAAGAACAGGTCCCATTGTTGGCAAAAAACCAGTCTTGCTGTGTGTAGTGCAATAAACCATGTTTGCAAGAGTCTGTTTGGTATTTGTAACCCGTTTGTGCAGGGATGAGAGGAAAGACGAGTTTGAGGCAGCAGGTGATGTTGATGTTTGTCGTGGAAATAGTTTATAGCCCCCAGCACACATATCAGGTTTGGTCAGAGAGTCAGAAGGCTGGGTGAAATGAAGGTGACCAACAGAGTACAAAATGGCTGTGGTAAATCAGAATGACTGTAGTTTATGTGCACGTAGGAACTTTCATCAGACAAGATGGCGCAGAATGTTCATGATTGTGTTTTGTTCTTAACAGTCGCCCCTTTGAACATAACTAGCCATCTTGTCAGTCTATTTCGATCTCCATAATGTCCTGTATTTCTTGTTCATACATTACTCTCATTTTTGTTAACTGAGTGTCCATAGTCTTAGGGCGCAAGGCACTTATGCAAAGAGAACACAAAGGTGGTATACAGTGTACACCCAAACAGCAACCACATATTGCCAATACTGGGACCAAGAGAAACATTGATATTTTCCAACCCCAGTCCTTTAAGATGCCCCAAAGCCAACTTCCAATTGTCCAAGTCTCTGATCCTTGATGAATTTCTGAAGACAGTCTGTGGAGATGTTCGATTGCTTCATAGACAGAGGGTGAATTATCAGGGATGTATATGCAGCAACTGGCACCAATGATGCGACATGCTCCTCCACGATCCGCTAGTACCACGTCCAGGACCATGCGGTTTTGTAGGGCCACCAGACGGACCGCTTGAAGCTCGGCAGTGTTGTTGGTGAGGATGCCAGCTGTGACGTTCAGGGCGGTTTCTACCGCTTGAGACAGATGTCTGATGGCTCAGCTGTTTGCCATCGGACCCCATAGCGGGACGAGCCCTTTTGCTGCATCAACGAACTGTGATGCGGCAGAGTCTGCTTGATCAGTGTCTTTAGAACGCTTTTCTCGATGATGCTCTGCAGGGGCTGTGTAGGTCGGTGGCAAAACAAAGGCGATGTAGCACGTGCCCCCCCAGTTTCTTGGGAGCCAGGTGTAGGCTTTGGTTCCACAAACAAAGTACATATTGGGTGATGCAACAAGCGCTGGGGGGTTGGCAGTGTTCAAAGTCCTTACAATGTTACAAGTGCTGTGACCCACATTCTTAGTCCCACGGCCTTCAATGCATACAAGGCCAGAGACGTTCACCACAGATAGGGCCACAGTCAGTGTTGCAGCAGTTCTTTTCTTCAGGTAGGAAAATGTGGCTCTAACAGGATTATTGAACACTTGTATTTCCACTCGTTCTTTGGAGGGAACATTCATTGGGAATGTTGTATTGGAGGTGTGAGGGCAAAAGGGAGCTGCTGTTCTTCCTGTTTGGTTTAGCCAGAACTCGTTGTAGAACTGAGCGATTGTCCCATCAGAAGTGGCATTGTCTTTGTAACTTTCTTGTAGGAGCATCATCCAGGCAAGGCAAGATCCATGAACAGAAAAGGGTGAAGGGATGAAAGGGATGGAATGTTCAGTGGCATGTGGTAGCAGCCCACAGACCCAACAGTTAGTGGCATTGGTGGCAAGATTGTGCTGGTGCAGCATCTGTACGAAAGAATTATTCCAGAATTCTTTGCGTCGTTCTCGGAGATGTGGCGGTAGTGATACCAGGTAGTGTTCTTTCTTTGTGATTGGTTGCATGGTTGGTGACAATGTTCTGTATGCAGGTGCATTCTCTTCAATGATCCAGAGTGTGACCATTAGCAGGAGGCAGGTGAGAAATGCAGCTACAAGTGCAATTGTCTTTGTACTGTGCAGTTCAAAAGTCTTGGTGTCTTTGCGGTGGCTTTGCAGGTGTTCCGTTTCTTCCATCATCTTCGAGGAGCTCACCAACTGTTAGGACCACAGACTTTTGTCTGGTGTTTTTCCTGGTAGCGTCGTTTGGCTGTGCTACCGATCTGAGACTCTGACTCAGTTAGTGGCCTGGTTGTTGGAGCTCCCCCTTTCGTCGATCTTAGGTTGTACCCTTCCTTGGATGGCACCGTGGGGTCGGGAAATTCAGACAGTTGGAGGGTGTCTTCTTGTGGGTAGCAACTCAGAGCTGGTCGGTCTTTTGCGAGTACTTCCTCTTGCACCTCCACCTCTTCACAGGTTGCCAGCGTTGGAGGGACTTTCTTGCAGTGGTGGGCGTGCAGCCAATTTTTTTTTTCATTCCACTCGGAGTGCAGTTCGAGTGGTGATCAAGACTTGCCAGGGGCCCGTCCACCTGGGCTCCAGATTCTTCGTTCTTTGGAAGTTGCGAACTAGGATGAAGTCCCCAGGCTTTATCACATGTCCTGGGCCCCTGGATATGTCAGGCAAGGCTTGCTGCACCTGTTGGTGGATAATTGTTAGCTCGTTTGTCAATTTATGCAGATAGTCTGACATTAATATGTTCGGGACATCGTTAATGGAGGTGGGTCTTGGTTCCGCCCAAATGTTCATAGGCCTGCCGAAGACCACTTCATACGGGGTCAGTCTGTGTTTGGTCGGGGTGGAGCGCATTGATAGCAATGCCAATGGAAGGGCGTCGGGCCATTTCAACCCGGTTGTGGCAACTATTTTGGCTAGCTTTAGTTTCAATGTTGCATTGTGTCTCTCTACCAGGCCCGCCGATTGGGGGTGGAAGACGGCATGGAATTTTTGTTTTACCCCCAACCCTTTCAGTATGTTCTGTATCACTTCGGCTACGAAGTGTGGGCCGTTGTCGCTCCATAAAATTCTGCAAAGGCCGTACCGGGGAAGAATTCTTTCAACAATACTTTTGCAGTGGCTATGTCAGTATTGTCGCGGGTGGGATATGCCTCCACCCATTTGCTAAAAGCGCACACAACCACCAGGACATATTTTAGACCATGGCATCTCTCTAGTTGGATGTAATCCATTTGAAGGACTTCAAAGGGGTGATCAGGGACTCCAAACCCTCCCCGTGGTACTACTGTCCCTTTCCCTGGGTTGTGTTGTAGGCATACTATACATTGTTGTACTAGGCGCTTTGCAGATTCTGTTATCTTGACATTATGCCATACTCTTGTGATTAGTTCAATCATGGGGGTGGAGCCTATGTGTGCTGGTAAATGTGCCATGGTCAATATGGGGATGAGGTAGGCATTGGGTAACAGCCATTTATTTCCGTCTTTAGTTCTCCAGCAATCTTACTCGTCTTTTAGTCCCACCTTTTCCCACTCGGTCAATTCGTCTTGTGTGCCTGTAGTCTGCATGTCCCTTACAGTGGAACTAGCATCAGTCCATTGTTCAGCTTGTGACCTGGTCACATACATTCGTGTCATGGTTCTGTCTTCTGCTGTGGCTCGGGCAGTAACGTCTGCTAGTGCATTTCCCTGTCCAATGAGATCTGTCACTTTCCTATGTGCTTGGCATTTTATCACTGCTAGCTTTTTGGGGAGGAGGACTGCTTCCGTCAAGGCGGAGACTAAATCTCCATGCAGGATGGGTGTACCGTGTGAAGTCAGGAACCCTCTTTCTTTCCATAGAATCCCGAAATGGTGAACCACCCCGAAGGCGTATTGGCTGTCGGTGTATATGTTAACTGTCGTGCCAGCTGCTAAAATACATGCTCGTGTGAGGGCAATGAGTTCTGCTGCCTGGGCGGAACGTTGGGCAATACAGGCTGTTTCTAGAATGGTTCGGGCTGTGGTGACAGCGTATGCAGCTGAGGTGGTGCCGTCGGGGAGTTTGATGCACGAACCATCCACCCATAGTTCTCCATCTGGCTCTAGAAAGGCGGTGTCTCTGAGGTCTACTCTACTTTTTGTTTGTTCATCGGTTAGTGTCACACAGTCGTGTAGTGGAGCCACGTTAGAATCGTTCTCGTGTAGGGGTAACAGTGTGGCTGGATTGAGGTTGGTGCATCGCTTTAGGGTAATGTGCGGTGCTAGCAGGGTCAACTCATATCCTGTCAGTCGGGCGCTAGTCAAGTGTTGGGTTTTGGTCTGGTTCAGTAGTGTCGACTGCATGGGGTACTAAAACAGTGACTGGATTGGAGAGCACTATTCCTTCGCTCTGGCGTATTGATACCGCTGCAGCTGCCACAGCGCGCAGGCACGCTGGCAGTGCTCTGGCTACTGGATCGAGGGTGGCAGAAAAATATGCACAAGGGCGTTGTTTGTGACCAATTGATTGTGTTAGGACAGACAATGCACATCCCTCCCTTTCGTGTGTGTAGAGGAAGAATGGTTTGGAGTAATCTGGGGTTCCTAGGACTGGTGCTGAGCAAAGGGTATTGCGTAGTTCTTTAAAGGCTGTCTGGCATTCAGGGGTCCAGGGGAGAGGTGAGGGGATGTCCTTAGCTAGGAGGGAGAGAAGGGGTTTGACAATGAGGCTAAAGTTCGGTAACCACTGTCTGCAAAACGAGGTGAGGCCTATCAAAGAGCGGACTTGCTTCTGATTTTTGGGGACAGGGGTGTCTAGAATTGTCTGGATCCTGTGAGGCATGAGTTTTCTCCCTTCTTTTGATAAAAGGTGACCCAAATAGGTCACTTGTGATTTACAGAACTGCAGTTTCTTTCGGGAGACCTTGTGACCATTCTCAGCAAGGAAATGGAGTAGTTTGATGGTGGCTGTGACGGCTATTGGTATGGTGTCTGCTGCTAGAAGGATGTCTACATATTGTATTAGTGCCACTCCATCTGGCAATTGTATGGCGTCCAACTGTCTTTTAAGCGCCTGGCTATAGATACTTGGGCTCTCAGTGTACCCCTGAGGTGCTCTACAAAATCTATACGAACGGGAATTTAGGGTAAATCCAAAAAGATAGCGGCTGTCCTCTTGTATAGGTATGGAAAAGAAGGCGTTCTTGAGGTCGATCACAGTGAAGGTGGTGGCAGTGGAGGGGATTAAAGTCAAAATTGTCGGGATGTCGGAAACTACTGGGTATTGTGGTACTACGATTTTGTTTACCTCCCGCAGGTCAATGATGAAGCGGTAGGCTTTCCCATCTCCCTCTCCCTGTCTCTTTACAATCGGTAGTATGGGACTGTTACAAATGATGCTCACTACTTCCTCTACCACCCCTGCCTCTACCAAAGAGTGTATGATCTCTGTTAGTGCTTTCTCACCCTCTGGCGATATTTTGTACTGCGGTACCTTCGGTAGGGTTGCGTCCTGTCGTATTGTTACGTGTACTGGGTCAATCATCATTCGTCCTACGTCTGAATCAGCCCTAGCCCATAAGTGTGATGGCAAAGTGTCCAGTAGGGATGTGTCAGTCTCAGAGATGGAAAACATGTGCTGAAAAGGGTTCTCTCTATGGCGTTGGGGGTTGTCATACAGGATGACACGCACTCCGTCTGGTGAGCATCTGATAGTCGCATGGAAGTGTTTCAAAAGGTCGAGGCCCATAATGGCGTCTGGGGTGTTAGATGAGAGGAGGAATGTCGTTTCGACGCCATTGCTGTCAAGATTAAAAGGGATGGGTCGGGACAAAGGGTTGGTGGAGGGCGTACCGTCAAATCCTATTGAGGTCACATGTGAGCCTGACAAGGGTGCACTTGGAATCAGTCGTTTGGATAGTGCACTACGTGTTGCTCCTGTGTCTACCAAAAATGGCGACCGTGTGCCCAGGACCTCAGCGGTAACATAAGGGCCTTGCTGATCAACGCAGAGCTCGACTGGATCCCTCCCTTGCCCCTGGCTGTCCTATGCAAAGTCGTACGTATTGTCATAATCTGTCTGTTGGTACTGATTCTGTCTGGGATGGTCCAATGCGTTCACTCTTCCTGGCCTTTCCTCGCTTGCTTCACTCGCGTACCCTCTCCCACGTCCTCTTCCTCTCTGTCCACTTGCTATTTCCCTCGCCCCTCTGCCCCTAGCAGCTCCTAACAAAGCCGGGCATTGGGATTTCCAGTGTCCATATTTTTTGCAAAATGCACATTGATCCTGTCCTAGGTCTTGTTCCTAGGTGGCTGTACTCTAGGGGTATTCTGCTGGTTTCCTCCCCTATATTGCTCCCCTCCTGTATTCGCCCCCCTGGAGTTGTGCTATCATTACCCTTTCCTTCAAGTCCTTCTTTTTCCTTTCTGTAGCCCTGTCATTTTCGTTTCTCTGATGCTCGTAATACTGGGCCATTTGGAGAATGGCCGTCGGTTTAGAGGCTGCCCAACTACTTTCGCTGGCTTGTAGTTTCTGGGATACATCTGGCAGTAATCCTTTGACGTAGTTCTGCACAAATAAGTGGTGTCCGGTTGCGGTGGACATGTCTTGTCCACTGTAATCAGAGAACACAGTTTCAAATCTGGAGAAGTACTCTGAGACGTCCTCTTGTGGTTTCTGGCGGCATGCGGTTACTATGGACCAGTCTATCTTTTTCTCTGGGATCAGCGTTTTCACTTTCTGCACTATTTTGTCAGGGAGGTCTAATATTGCTTTAACTGGTTTTTGACCAGGGTTCCGCTGTTTATCTAATCTAGTGTGTCGAGTTGTTCCCAGGTATGACCAAACAGTTCGGTATGGTTTACTTTCTTAACCTGTTTCCACACATCTGCTGGCAAACATAACCCGAAGAACAAGTCTATGTCGGCAAGTGTCATTATTGTTGATCCCAGAGCGGTACCTAGCTCGGCGTAAAGGCGGTGGGGTTCTTTCGTAAATCCGGCAAAGATTTACGGAAGGTCAGGATGTCATGTCTGTCCCATGGCTGATACACCCAATTGTAGACCACCCTTCCTCTAGCGTCTTGATGGTTTATATCGTCATTAGTCCCTTGTCCTCTAGGAGGTACCCAGTAAGGGGCAGCTTCTTTTATTGGCATCATGCTATCTGTTTTTTCCACTGGGGGTCCTGCTACCTTAGTTGTCCTGTCCCTATCTATCTGTCCTTGTTCTATGAGGTGACGCAATACTTCTAGTGTGGATGAAAATAGTTCTGCAACATCGTTGTCGCCTTCATCTCCGATGTCTACCTTCCTGTAGAGAGCCACTAATCTCTCTGGCCCTACGTTTTGGTACTTCTCTTCATATGCAGTAAGGGTGTGGTAACAGAGACGTACAATAAAGTATCGTTTGCGGTTTTCAACATAGGAGTCGCATATGTCTGTTACGTGTTCTTCTGTTTCTTTCCTATCTATGAGGGTTTTAACTATTTTATCAATGCCTGCTCGCTCATTTTTACTTAATCGCGGGACCCTGGGCGCTCCTATTTCCTTGGTTCCTACCTCTACTACTGCCTCCTTTGATGAGGCATTTGGTGTGGGTGGCTCGGTGGAAGCAGAGGTGGTGGAGACTGAGGCGATCGTGCCATCTCCAGTTATACTTTGGGGGTCCTGGCGTTGTACTACGGGATGAGTAGGGGCATAAGAGGGTGGCATGTATATCATTGGGGGACCTAACAATAAATCATCATCTACCCCCTGTTTTGCTGGTAACTCGGGGTAAAGAGTTAAGGGCGTTCTAACAGGGCATTGACCTGATATTTTTGATTCCTGTTCCTTTTTATCGATTTCCTTTTCTTTTAGTTCTTCTTCTAACTTTTTACAGGCTTGGTAAGCTGATTTTCGCGTTTCTTTATCTTGTCTAGCTTCGTCTCTTTTCTTTCGTTGAGCTGCTTCTTTTCGCCATAAACCAAAACTATCAAACATGGCTGGTCTAGCTTTCTTTTTGTGGAGAGCTAATTCTAACGTTTCTATTTTAGCGGGATCGAAAGATCCCGTCAGTGGCCACTGATTTACCCGGTCCTTCCTAGTGTACTTATGCCATAGTTTGCTATAAGCTACGGTGGCTAATCCATATTTTACGTACATGTCCTTGTTAGGGGTGCCTTCCGGCGGTGCCGGATGACTGACCTCTAACAAACGGTCCGGTCCAAAACAATCAAACAATCTAGAGAAAACAGGCATGACGTATTTAGCGGTCAAAATGAATATCTCAATTAATGTTAGACAAAAGTCTGCACTACCTGTCCTTCGCTGTCTGCAAAGAGAGAATATTCCCATTCTACGTTGTTTGCAAGCAGGGAATGTCTCAAATAACTCAAAAAGGAATACTAGTATTTCAATCAATCAATTTAAGTCATGTTTTCTCACGACCTTACCCGGACCGTATGGACAGTTCTTCGTATTCCCCTTCCAGCGCCTGGTTGTCCTCTTACTCCAACAATCAATGCGGCGTTCCTGTAAGGCCCCAGTCAGGACCGCAGGTCACTCGAGAGAGGTCCGTTCGGAACCGGTGAAGTTCAGTCAATTGGCAGCCAGACGAGGGTCTCTTTCAGGCAGGTGCACTCCAATCATTTAGTCGTTCACTCCGTCGTTAGGACCTCTCTACTGGACCCACGTGTCTCTGATGGGCCCCCCGTTGGGTCGCCAATTTGTGAAAAGCAGCGAGTCTCCTGGGATCCCCAATGCTGCCCGGCGCAAAGTCACCTTTAATCCACTTTGGATTCACTATCTAAAATAACGAGGCAGGCGCTGGAAGCTGGAAGGCAAGAAAAAGGTTTATTACTCTTAGAGGAGACCACGTCAACTGCTGACACCAGGATGTCTTCAGGGAGGTGTTCTACTGGCAATGCTTCTGACTTCCTTTTATACAGTTTTACACAATGTATTTGTTTCTTTTATCATGGTTACAAGCTTGGAGTCTCCGCCCCGGGCAGGTTGTCACACAAGCCTGACATTGTTTTATCAACATGGTTACACAAGCCCAACATTAACTCTCCTCCCACCCAGGTCAAAAACAGACAATTTAATTGCAGCTGGACCTTGCTTCAGGGTCTAAAAACGAGTGAGACCGGCCAGATCTAAGAGTCCGTTCTGTTGATAAGAACAGGTCCCATTGTTGGCAAAAAGCCAGTCTTGCTGTGTGTAGTGCAATAAACCATGTTTGCAAGAGTCTGTTTGGTATTTGTAACCCGTTTGTGCAGGGATGAGAGGAAAGACGAGTTTGAGGCAGCAGGTGATGATGTTTGTCGTGGAAATAGTTTATAGCCCCCAGCACACATATCAGGTTTGGTCAGAGAGTCAGAAGGCTGCTAGAGGACAGGGTGAAATGAAGGTGACCAACAGAGTACAAAATGGCTGTGGTAAATCAGAATGACTGTAGTTTATGTGCACGTAGGAACTTTCATCAGACAAGATGGCGCAGAATGTTCATGATTGTGTTTTGTTCTTAACATAACCAGAATAGCATGTAAGAAGTACAAAATGGCAAATGCAGGAAACCAGGCATAAATTGTGCACAAAGACTTTGGAATTTCCTTATGTCGCAGATAGGTCTTGCTCCTACACTTTTTTTAAAATTTTTATTTTTATTTTCTGTAATCAGCCGTATTATATTTAAGGCTCTAATCTTCGCCTATAGAGCATTGGAGAACAATGGACCTCCGTACTTGAGATGCAGACCCAAGACCCATCAGATTGGATCCCTCGGGTCCTTTTTTGCATGTGAAAAGGAAAGTGTTATTCGGCAATGCGTTTACGGTCTTAATCACCGCCATAAAGCACCACAGTGCTCAATCGCCTTTAAAAGCAATTTATCATAAACCTAGCAAGTCTTCTCATCTTTCTTGCCTCAGGTCTAATTCTCAGATGTTCCTGCACATCCCAAGGGTCCACAGGGCAAGGCGCGATGGGATATTCTTCACCTTTCTGCTGACAAAGCTCTGGAATTCGCTGCCGTCGTTCCTTTATTTTGCTCTCTTGGAGAGGATCTTTAGGAGAGGCCTGAAGACCCACCTGTCTAATGCTTAGGTCGGTTGTCCAGTAATCTACTCTGTTCTCATGGGCAGTCCTGCTGTTAGCGCTGGGACACTCCGTCGGGAGTAGCCGTGCGCGCTATAAATGCCATTGTAGTGTATTGTAACGAGTTGAAAGCTGCAAGAAGCACCTCATCCCTTATTGAAGACCATGTTTGAGCTGCTCCCAGCTCTTGGGCCCAACTAGAATGGATCTGCACCACACTCCATCATGGATTGTTCATTCACATTGTCATGTACACCACTTCTCTGTTTACTAAGTAGGTACACCCTATAGAAGTCCTCCACATCATGAATTTATGTATGTTCAACAAATATAGAGGATTATATTATTGTCTTTACTGCGTCTCTACTTCTTCAGTCACTCTCTCCTCTCATCAGTTTCATGCTTTTCCTCACCTCCTGTAAAATGCTCCTGCTCCCGTATTAATCTCATTTGATGTATACATTTCTTCCTTTCTTCCTTCTGTGCACTTTTGTGCTTTTCTCTGTATCGAATAGCACCTCTTCTGTCTCTTTTCACAGCTATCCCTCCTCTCGGATCTTCCATTCTCAGTCTGTTAGTTTTGTCATCCTAGACAGCATCGTAAAAGTCATTAACAGTGTGACAATGTCATGTATGATTCCACACTGGGTTACAATTAACTGGTTATGTCTTCTAGAAGTGTATTGCCCATATAACAAAGTTTTTATCCAGTGAACAACGTCAATAAAACACTATAGGTGAGAAGTACAAGTTATCTTGAAATTCAGCTGTGAAGGTGAATAGTGGTGTAATGATTCAGTCCCAAGGATATCACATGAACAGTAAAGTTGTGTAGATGCCCACCGGAATGCAAGTACAATCCTATCAGAAGCTGTCCTCGAGGGTATTTATAGTTTGTTTGTTGCAAATACCTACAAGTTGAAAGTAATACATTATTTTTAAGGTGCCTACTTCCAGACCTAAACACGTGGGAGTAAATTATTTCCAGAACAAAAAGAAGTCATTAAAATGTTCGGTGACCAGTGGATACCAACTGATGGACATTTTTGGCTTCTGAAATGAAAACAAAAGGCAGAACAGACAACAGGGTCTTTAGGAGTCATAGCTTTGGGGCGAACACTGAACTTCTACAGGTCTACTTCTTCTGACTTTGCAAATTTGGACATCCAGTAGTAAATACCATACAATCAATGGAGGCCTTTGACTTCTTGGCACATATTTTTATAAATGTCCAAAATGAGCTAAACAGATTTTTTTTAATTTTTTTATTAATATTCTTCCTCATACATATAAAGAGTACATGGCTATGCTGAGTCCAGAGTGAGACAACTGCATCTTTCATTGCATTAAATACACAGCCTATGAAAAAACACCACATTGGCTATCACTAATGTTTGTGTCATTTAAAAAGGACGCAGCGCTCTTTAAAGGAAAATTCTGTAAAACTCCTTTATGACTTTTACCTCCTTTAGCACCACTCTGTATACTCTGCCAGGGCCCACTGCTGAGGCTGCTAATGCCCCAGAAAGGAGATAGACATTTGCAGCACCAAACTGGGCCCCCTCACCTCTGTGCTAGCCCTTCAGAGTCCTCTAATTCGAAACTGCTAGTTTAAGTGTAGCTAATGTGTCTCTGTCAATGGACTGCACGAGCCACGTTTAAGGCGCTTCATTCACTTTGGGGTACGGCATCATACAAGCTACCTCATGCACTCGGCCAATCGGAGTGACTGAGCTAACCCAGTTATGTTTCGAAGCTGGGACAGCTTCACTTGCTATCTTGATCTGTAACATGCAAGGCTGCCACCGGGCCTACGGCTCACACTTTTTAAATGTCACAGCTCTTTGATCTGACATTCTGTTTTGACAGGCTGTTTTCAGAAACCACTTTGCCTAAATCGCTCTGGTTTATACTACCCCTATCCTATATCTAATTTCTTGCTTTCAGATTTTCCCAGACATTAGGGGAAAAATGTGGGTCTGGCGTACAACTAGTGTTGTTTATTGAATTAGTTAGTGGCTTCTAGTCTTTAAGTAAGTCTTCAATCACCATTTGATCGCAGTATCAAGCTTTTCATTTTTACAGCTCTGGGACAATTAAATTAACACGTTCTTTACAACACTTTTAAGGAACTAATTGGAGAGGCACACAGAGGTTGCTTGTGGAGCAAAGAGTGCTTATCCACCATTGATGTTCCTTCAGGAACATGTTTTACCATCCACAACTTGGCGCTATTCTCACACACATTTAATGGAGCGATATTAAGGGCTAATTGACTTATTTAGAGGTTGGCATCTACCATTATGGCAAATTTGGCTCCTTTGCCGCCCTGGTAATGGAAAATCAGCCATTTTTACAGAGGCGCTGAGATTTCCCCATGAAATGGGACCTGTGCCATGAGGAGTCGCTTTGGGAGAGAAAATCGTTTTGCAGAACTTCCACCATTGCCTGTGTTTAATGGTGGGATTCCTGTTTTCGAGTGGGCCCACTAGAAATGTACTCCAATGTGGAGTGTACTGTCAGTGCCCATGTAGCTGTTCTCCTTGATGTGCTGAAGGCTGGATCCCGCCACATTAGGGATATTATACTACCCCTTGCTGAACGCTGTCCATGCGGTCTTTCATAGAGGTACCTCTGCCTTAAATGGTGGCTGATCAACTGCTAGAGCCGCCAGCATGTATGGAAGACCTCTCTGAGCATTTAGGGGGCTGGAAGATTCTCAATCTTTGGGACATATGATACCAAGGGAACTCCGAATAGGGTGCTGCAAGCTCCGAATTATTATTTTATTTGGTCAGATTCTGCTTCACCGATGTTGTCTTACCGGGGCTGTATTAGTACAGAAGTTTTTAAGTGCAAGTTACAATTACTCTTCAACAGATCTCCAGTTCTAGTGGGTTTTTCTAAAGAGGAGTTTGTATTTTTAGAATTAGTGACTGAAAGATAAGGTGCAGTTGTTACACTCTAAAGCGGGACTTGAAAAGAGCAATGCTAACTCTTTCTGAACTATTTTTAAACTGTGCCTGTCTTGCATTTTGGGTTTTATTGGACTTGATTGGAGAGAGGGTAGGCCGCTAAATCAAAGAGCGGACATTCCTTGGATGAGGATATATGCACTCAGCCGTGGCTACTCATGTACTTGGAAGCACTCTGAAGACAAACGGGATACATTGTTTCCTCGTCATGAAGACTGATTGCTCTGCCTGGTACAGATTACACTCGCATTCCTCACTGGAATTTTGCTTTGTCGACTTTTCAAACTGAGTTGGAACCCTAATATGCACATAGAATCTGCTGATTGTTTTCAACCAGGCACTGTTTTAAGGTTTCTGAAAAATGAGAGCCTCTGGACATGCACTTTCCCTAACATGTCTCTTCTTGTACATCTGCAGCATGACTTTTTTTTTTTTGCAAAGTCTCAATGTAAGGAACTGGTTAATGTTCATTGCTTTTGAGGCTTTTAAGAATTAACTTCAACCAGTACTTAAACTTTTGGTTAATCAAAGTGTCCTTTTTAGGCGTACAAAGTCTTTATGCGCTGCACAGTTTTTATGTGGCCCACAAAATTGTATCTGACTAATGATCTCTTTGATGCATTCCACTTAAAACTCAGGCTTAAACTATGCTAAATGTTCAGTGGTTTGTTCTTATTTATTTAAAAAATTTATAAAGCAAACTATCACCATATTGGTATCCTGGCGCCAGGGCCTCCACTGGGACAAAAAAACTGAACAAACCGCGAAATGCAATATGGGTTCCTTGGGGAAAAGCCAAGATTTCCAGGTTTTTCTAAAATGCAGTAAATCAACTGAAGATCCGAGGAAGGCTGGTAACTTATCCCAGAGCTGGGCTGCTCTGACCATAAAAGCTCACCCGTCCCATCTTCTGAAATTTGCCAATGCCGATAAGATTAGCCATTGCAGAGTGGAGACATCTCCCTGGGGTGTATGTTTTTAATCTGTTTTGTAGCGGCACTGGGCTCTTGCCCTGAAGTGCTTTGAAGACTATACATAGTGATTTAAAGGCTATTCAGCGTTTCAGCGGTAGCCAGTGAAATTCCTTCATCGCAATCGATGCAGGCGATCTCCTAGGTTTGCTCAGTGCCAGTTTAGCGGCTGAAGGTTGGACTCTGTATAATCTATTTAACCGATCTTCCGATGCACCTAGCAGAAGGGTGTTATTGTAGTCTAGCCTACTTAATATTACTGTTGCTTGAACATGAACTACCTTGAAGAAAAAAAATTAGACTAGGCATTTGGCACACCAGGACTAGTTCATTTAATTTAACATTGCGGTCGGGAGAACAGTTACAGGCTTAGGGTCCGAGGACTGTCTCAACTTACAATCGATCTGAGATGGGTTATATGCATCGCATTGAATGCCATTAAACAGTTTTGGCAATCCTTGTTTGGAATGGAATGTGAACCTCTGCCTTCGGAGTTGTAAATGAATGTATTCGATGCGGAATCCAGGTGGTCCTCGACCTTGCGTGGACACTGTGTGGCCAGTGGGCAACGTGTCCAGATGTCCGGCATGGGGAGTATGCTGTGTCCTGCTTGGCATTTGACTTTATGGTGTTTTGGGAGCGGCATACCCCTGTGGTCATGTGTGCTTTATTGGGGCCAATTTACTTGGACCATTGTGGTGCCGCTGCGCCTATCTGTGGGATTGATCTCGGATTTCCTGTTCATGCATTTGTCTGCTATCTACGTGCTGCCCCACCTGTGACCAGTCAGTAACCTCAGGCTGAGGTCTCCGAGCCTGCCTGACTATGTATTTCTGAGTCGGGGTTGACGTGGAGTTCACAACGGGCGAATTTGTTAATAAAGATGCTATTTTGTTTTTATACATAAAACTGTTCTTCATATTGACATCAACTTTCTCAGTATTAACATCACGCTGCACACAATCGGGGTTTTAGCAGTGGCATGCAGCATAGGAACAAGCTTCCGAAGACCCCAGGAGGAGCGAAAAGCACGTGCCTGCAACTTTATCAACGTGGCACTCCATGGACAGTTTGTTGTCAAAAGTGACCCCCAAATTGTGGACCGAGTCTGTTTATATCAGCTTTTCACTGGGTGACAGTGGCCAGAAACTAGAGGGAAGTAACCAGGATTTTATTTGTTGAGCAGCACAAAAACTCTGTTTTGTCCCCATTGAATTTGAAGAAGTTTGAGTCCAGCCTATTGACAATGTCATTCATACAGTTATGGAAGACATTCACAGCATCCTAGTCATTGCTTTCGACGGACAAAATCAATCAATCAATCATGTCACTTATAAAGCGCACTACATACCCGCGAGGGTCTCAAGGCGCTGGGGGAAGAGGGGGGTGGTGCTGCTACTGATCGAAGAGCCAGGTCTTGAGGAGTCTTCTGAAGGCCAGTAGGTCTTGGGTCTGTCGGAGGTTGGTGGGGAGGGTGTTCCAGGTCTTGGCGGCGAGGTGGGAGAAGGATCTGCCGCCGGCGGTCGTTTTCCGGTGCGGGGGACTGTGGCGAGGCTGGTCGAGCGGAGCTGGCGGGTGGGGGTGTAGAAGCTGAGTCGTCTGAGGTAGGCTGGTCCGGAGTTGTGGAGTGCTTTGTGTGCGTGGGTGAGGAGCTTGAAGGTTATCCTCTTGTTGACAGGGAGCCAGTGCAGGTCTCTCAGGTGGGGTGTGATGTGGCTGCGTCGGGGGATGTCGAGGATAAGACGTGCAGAGGCGTTCTGGATGCGTTGCAGCCGTCTCAGGAGCTTAGCCGTCGTTCCTGCGTAGAGGGCGTTTCCGTAGTCCAGCCTGCTGGTGACGAGGGCCTGGGTGACTGTTTTTCTTGTTTCGGTGGGGATCCACTTGAAGATCCTGCGGAGCATTCGGAGGATGTTGAAGCAGGATGAGGAAACGGCGTTGACCTGCTTAGTCATGGAGAGGGTGGGGTCGAGAATGACCCCTAGGTTGCGTACGTGGTCGGTGGGTGGCGGGGCTGTTCCCAGTGATGTTGGCCACCAGGAGTCGTCCCAGGCTGAAGGGTTGGAACCAAGGATGAGGACCTCCGTCTTGTCCGAGTTCAGCTTCAGGCGGCTGGTCCTCATCCATTCGGCGACGGCCTTCATTCCTTCGTGGAGGTGGGCTTTGGCGGTGTGAGGGTCTTTGGTGATCAATTGTGTGTCGTCCGCATTTGACCAGCCTGACATTATGGGCTTTATTGAGTACTATTAGTGGCCTCGTATATATGTTAAAGAGAATTGGGCTAAGTGCCGAACCCTGTGGAACTCTATGTTTAATGGTTTTAAAGTCGAGCGGTAGGGAGGAAGGGCATCTGCCTAACATCGCTCCAACAGATCAGAGCACACCCAATTCAATACAGTACCACAGACTCAAATCAAAGCAAGTCTAGCCAGGAGCATTTTGTGGTTAACCGTATCAAATGCGGCTGAGAGATTTTTGTAATATCAGGACCGCTGACTGGCCGCCATCTACCAACATCCTGAGTTCATCCATAGCAAGCCGACTCAGCCACATGTCCTGATCTGAATTCCAATTACTCCTCCTCTAAGAGGACATTCTCTTCTAAATACTGGGGCAGTTTTTTTACTTACAAAATGTTCCAGTGTTAATAGTGGGAAGGGCAGAAGCGATATTGGCCTATATTTTGTATGGACAAGCGGTCCAGTGAAGATTTTTTCAAAATAGGGATAACTATACCCTTTTTCCAAACCTGTGGTATAGCGCCAGATTCCAGGGATTGTTTACATATCTGCAGTACAGGGGTGTGGAATTTAATAAAATATCTACTCGTCCATGGGGCAGGTTGCTTCATAAATCTACTTGTCCTGTAACAAAATCCACTTGTCCCTTTGGTGCCATGTAGTGCGGCGACAAGTTATGGCAACAATCTCTTGTTATAAGAGCTCTGATATAGCCTCTCTGATTATGCCAGGGCTCATACCATAGTAGTGTTTGAATACTTGCAATCCCCTTATGTTGCCACGTTTCCGCAGATCTACATACTGGGGCTGAAGGTAGTGGTAAGCAATAGTTCCAGTGTTAGAATGCCTTTTTGAGTCTGTGCAAACCTACTAACTTGCATGTTTTAAGGGTTTTCAACAACTCTTCTCTAATCTTTTCCCATACTGAGAAATGTTGGAAATTTACTCCTGACGATGGCAGATGAAAACCTTTTCCAGAGTTGGGGAAAAAAGTGGTTGGAGGTAAAGTGAACTTGCAAACACTCAGAATTTTGCATGAGCAAATCTACACATGCACATTTGCTCATGCTAAAATGCAGTTCACAAATATTTTCTAGGAGTACTATTTCTTGTCCTAATTCTGTAAATTCTTGGGAATTCACGAAAGCCGTATAGCTGCACTTAATGCAAGGACATATACCATGGGTGCACTTTTGAGACTTTCTTTAATAATTGGGCCCCTAATTTGGTCTGGCGTTGACCATGACCTTTTGCATTTATTGAAATTCTCTCTCTCTCTCTCTCTCTGTATCGGCTGGCTTCATTGTGAGTGACAGCATTCTGCTCTCTCACAATGAGCATATCGGCACACAAAGTAGTTTTGTTCAGTGACCGTAACTACTGTGGCAGTGTGTGCTTTTTGAGACTAAAAACAATTTTTGCTTTTGCCAATGTTTGTTATAATGGTGAGGGCCCAGCAGCTCCCACACCAATAAGATTTTACAAAAACCATGCTAAAACAATTCACACATTGACAAAACTAAACAGCTGACCACCAATTTCAGACCTTCTGGTTTTGCCAATGCTTGTTTATTTTTGTTTCCCATAATCTTATTGAATCTGGTTACACTGATTTTCTATTATGAATATTTTTGGGAAATACTAGCATGCATCAACACATGTTACTAAATGATGCTGCAAAGAAATGGAACCTGAAATTTTACAGTAGTTTAGCTAAATGTTTTTTTTTTTTTTTGCTTTCATTTTTTATGAACATTTTATTTTGAAGTAAAGAATCATCAATCTTGCTTTCAAGCTTCTGCAAATATTTGCATCATATCAGAGGGCATTCTGGAAGTATTATACATAGCCTCATATTGCTAAACTTTGAAAACGTGTGTACACATTTTTATACTGGAACCACTGTCAGTAGTGCAGTCAGAGCTTACAACATTTACTTAGAGCGCTCACCCTAATAATAAAGACTTTCAATTAATGAGCCATAAATACAAGTTTGAGCAGCATTAACATATAGGCAAACATATTACCTTAACAGTAGACTGTGCCCTTCCCTGATCCATAATGTGGGTCTGCAAACTGGTAGCCATAGAGTTTGTGCTGCAGGGGGTTGGGCCTACTTGTCCGAAGGACAAAATACACATGAAAACCTGTTGCCCTTGACTCCAAACAAATTGTTCTGGGCGTCGGGCTATAGGAATTCCACATCCCTGGCAGTACCAGTGGGAACAATTTGTCAGCCATTTCTTTCCAAATCCTATGTGGTATAGGGTCAAGTGGTGAGCCTGCTGAGGTGGACAAAGCTATAGTTCAAAAGCATTCCTCAGTTATAGGTTCAAAATATTCTAACTTGCTCTCAAGAATGTCAGGGGAGTTTGCCATTACAAGTATTTCAGTCTTGTTATGAATAGACATGCCTACTATTGCTCTTCCTTCAGGGTGTGTAGCAACTAGACTGAGATCCCTCAGCTGATTAGTGTCCCTAATGTCCTCCAGAATCTTGCTAATCTTTTCCTCAAAGAAATCAGCAAGATTAACACAATTTTTGTGTCTGTATGATTTCCTGTTTCGTGCATGTGAAGTTCTTAGTGGTTGTCGCAATCCTGGGTGAGTTGCTTGTGAAATAGCCATCTGGTTTGCTTGTGCTTGATCTGCGTAGGGGGTTGCTCCAATGCCTGAATAAAATAGCAGTTCCATGCATGTCCAGTTGCTCATGCTTGTGACTAATCCATCAATTCAAACTAATTTGATTAATTCATTATTAAACTTTTTAGGTGCAAAATATCTTTGGCCAGGCCAAACAGCGTGGTCACTAAAAATATTTGACAAAGTACTTCCAAAAATATCAGTGGATCCCAATGAGTAAATCTAAGGCCTTTTTGACCATGATTACTGTTGGAAATGGCCCTTTTTGCAGGGTTATCCCCAAACCTTTTGCTTCTTCCTCCTATTTTTTCCTGACCTGTTTGTTGGTTATAGGACTCTGGGCACTTTACCACTGCTGATCAGTGCTAAAGTGCATATCCTCTCTGTGTAAATTGGTATTGTGATTGGTTATCCATGATTGGCATATTTGTTTTACCAGTAGGTCCCTAGTAAAGTGCACTAAGTGTGACAGTGTAGAAATAAAAACCTTCTTAGGGGTTCACTGATACATCTGGTCCTTAAGACCAACAAAGAAGAGATTGGCACAGAAGCTGTAATATCAAAAAACATGTTTTATTAACCTCAGATGAGGGAGATTGCATCTTACGGTACCCGCAGGCCACTGTAGGAGGCATTCTAATGAGTGCAGAGAACAGGGTCCTTATATATGTATTTGTTACATAGTCAGCATAAAATCAAGGGGAGGTCCTAGCACATACAAGCATGCTTATTGACTAATATGGGTATACAAAATTTGCTTGCTCCACAAAGTGGGAGGGAGACTAAACTGCTTACATGAGTAAGAATAGCCTGACAGTTCTATACTAGGAGCAGGTGCATTCTACCAGCTAGGCCTCTCTGAGCATGTGCAAGACTCTGGAAGAGGGAGAAAGCACATGGCGAGCACATGGCTAACTAAAATGGCTGCCAAGTACAAAATGGCTTTCAGCTCATGCTAACAGCGATTCCTGCAATCTTTAACAGATGATCCTTTTAGCATGAGCTAAAGACATTCCCATGATCTAGTAGAGACATAGAAAATATTTTGCACATTTTCTTCTCATAAATTCATCAATATCCTATGCTAGGTGGGCATTTACATTCTAAACATTTCATTAAGCAGGTATATACAAGGTATAAGCAGGAGTACAAAGTGAACAGAGCATTGGGTCATACAGGTAGCAAGAGAGAATAATGACTATTATCTCAAACAGAAATCTCAATATTTTCCAATCCTAAGCAGAAAGCAAATACCAAAACCATCTAGTCTAATTCTAAGTTTCAGGGCTCTGATGTATTTCAGTGACTATTTATTTCAATTTCAAAATAGCCAACAGCACATACCTAATAAAAACATTTTCAATAGACTTTCTCATTATTTTTTATGAGGGCTAAATTATCAATTAATATACTTAAGGAAAGAGTAAAGTAACATGCTCAGATGAACTTTTCTCGTGCAGAATAAACATTACTCTTAAAAAATATTAAAGCAATCAGACATATTATTACAAAAACAATCCTGGCTCCGGGGGACCAGGAGGACCACACAGGGCCATAGGAATTAGGACAAGGAGCCGCAAAGGGCTGCTCCTCCTCAAAAATGGGACGACCAAAGGGGTACATTACTAACAAAAAAAAGAGTCCTTGGGAAATTGTAGTACAACCAACCAGAGGGGAGTCTTCTCCCTGTGTCCGTTTGAGCCTCACAGGCAGGCTCTTGTTGTTCCCACGGTGGAGCTGCACAACTCGCAACTCAAGAATCACGGAGAAGGAAAAGTCTTTCTTTCAGGATAGGGCAATCACCCCCCAGGGCAAATACCCTCAATGATCCTGTCCAGTGTCTCAGGCAGTGCACCAGTTTTCTTCACTTTAATCTAACAGGCACCAAGGGCACAGCACCTGTACCCTAAACTCAAGTCCTTCCCTAACTCCTGTATTGCACCTCTGGCGCACTGCTCTTTTGTTAGGGCCACAAATTGTACCCAGTGTGCTCGGGCATCTCTTGATCAACAAACAAAGGCGTAGACTTGCATTCACTTGGGACCAGGACTCAAAGGCCTGAAGCAACCCTTGTTTCAAAGGGGGTCACCTCAAGCAAAGCCTCCTTGCCGTCCTTGTCGTTCTGTGACTCTCTCAACTGGGCATCAAAAACTGGATCCACACAAAGATTTCTCCATCCTGATTTGAAACCCCGTCTTTCGCCCAAGACAGTGGCAGGGGTACACACTTCACGTCCCAGTGCTTCCGCCTTCACTGAGGTCCTAGTTGCCAGCAACGCCTATGCTGGTTCCTTTCGTTTTGACTGTAGGCTGGACTGGTGCTGACTCCCAGGCTGGATCTGATGTCCGGGCCCCTCTGGCAATGGTTGTAAGGCAGCAAATATCTATTGGTGGACAGAACAAGAGGTCTTTAGACAAGGCACAGAAATAATCTAACAGAGAGGATAGTCTCAGAATACTTCCTTAGTCTCGGGGCGCCCCATACATTAGCAAGGCACCCAAGAGCCACTTCATCTATCTGAGAGTAGAAAACCCTGGACCTATTGGCAAGTATAAAAGGAACGTTTTGGTGAACTGACAAGAGTAATACATCACCCAATCCCAAACAGCCAAGGAAGTCTGTGTTCATTTACTAAATTCTGAGGAAAAGAGAAAAACAATACAGACATACTCCAAATACTTACATTGGTGTATTCCTATATTACCAATCTGAAGAACCCTCAAGAAAAAGGAAATGTTCTACACTTTTACTCATATATTTTACATTACTTGTACAGGACTGCAGACACTTGTAAAATAATTTCTCTTACATGTTATGCTTAGGACCATGCTCTCATGTTATAGGTGCAGCAGGAAAATCTAAAACTGCTAATTTAACAGGGATTCTTATTGCAAAAAGAACTAAACTTCAACATAGTGAGTACATTTTCTCCAGCAGAACATGTTATGACAAACAAACTCCTATAAAACAATATTTTCCTTCAAAATGTTTGCTAAGGATCACATGAGCGTCTTTCCTGCATTGTACTTTTCACGATCTGGACTATGCAACATCATTTTCAAAAGGAAAAAAAACCCTATCTCCAGCTCTAATAAGGGCTGTCAGCTTATTGACAGAGACTAGCTAATAAAAGACTAGCAATGCCCTTGCAAAACTGTATAGAACATGAGAATAACATAAACAGTAATAGTGTTGCCACCTGAGATTTTTGAACAGAAACCCCCACTATACAGTTCCCCATAAAGATCAAATAAGGGAACATCAATCTGTTCTACTCATTCTTTCATACAGGATGGGCAGTAACATAACATAGATTTTATCATTTTATTAATGCTAACAATTTTTAAAACAGTATTACTGAATAGCCAATGAAATGTCTCATGGCTATTTCACAGACAGCTTAGACAGACTAAAAAAAGTAAGAAAAAGAAGAGAGAAAACATAATTTTGCCTACCCTTAATTTGTAGAGGAGCTAGCCTCCTTCCCCCATTTTGACAGTAGGAAAACCTGAAACAGGTTTTACTTCTGTCAACACTTTCAACCCCTATTTGTAGCAACTGGGCACAAACAAACCAATGTATCAATTTGTTGAGCAATTGTACTAGATTAACATGAGGGCGCATGAATGCAAACTAAAATCCATTTCCTCCTTATCGTAGCCCCTACACAGTATTCTTTAAACTAAAACCATTATTTTTATATACATGGCAGATCAATGCTCAACTGAAGGCTGCCTTTCCTTAGTTTCATATGACTGCGCAAAACGTGTGTTTGCCAAAAATAGGAAGCAAAGCTTCTCTTTCTCTCTTTGCGCTATCATCTCGTCTTTCAAAAACTTTTCGAAGGTCGAAGTGTCCCAGCAAACATTACCCTTCACCCTGCTAAGTTGCTAAATGCAGAACTCCGACCTTTGACCCGTTCAGCAGCTGCTCATTTTTGTGTGCAAGGCTTGCCATGCGGTTGTCGTAATGAAAAGCAACTCTGGAGAATCACAGCTCAAAGGCAGTCCTGTCCGATGTGTTTGCCAGCAATTTAAAGGTAGGATAATAACGTCTACTGGTTTCTGTATACTTATTTTCATTTGTGTATAGTGTGTGGTGTGCAGTCTAGTAATACAGAGATCAGCTGTTTGTTTTATACTTGCATATACTTTATTGAAGCCTGAGAGCACGTTAAAACAGCCTTGAGTGGTAGAACTGCTTGTAAAATTGTGAATTTAGCTCAATTTCGACTTTGGTGGTAGGGGCACTTAAAAATGAATATCCTACAATATTTTTGCATAATAGGAACCCCCAGAGTGTTCTCTAGATAGCCCAGGAATGGGAAATCAGAAATGTATAAGATATACCCTTATAAAAATGAGTTTTGTACGGCTGGGTAAAGTGACAGTTCACTTTTAAGGCTCCTGCTAATGCGGTACAGCACTGCTTAAATCCAACTTTGATGCTAGGAATTCACTGTATGATGAGTAGGCTTTATAAAGATGAAAAAACGAATTTAAAGCATTTATGTTTAACAATATATTTTTTTTCATATAATTAATTTTTTTTTTAAATCAAAACCAACCATTTTGATGATTCCATATTGGAAAAGCAAGCTTCATTCGTAGCCTATTATATTTAAACGCATTCATTCATAACCCTAAGCACAGAAGCCTTACTTGAAACAGGAAAAGTCTGCGCCACTTTTTAAAAGGACAGTTATCATTTAACATCAGAACCACAGATGTACTTATGTAAAGAAGGCATTAAGAAAGGAAATCCCTACTTTCAATTTTGTTCTCTGTTATCCAAAATAATGAAACTGGTTTTTTGAAACTTTTAAAATAATGCAGACCGGTATACCAGTTTTAAACTGACTTAAAATTTCGCTGACTCAGCATTCCTGTCTGTGGCCATGATCAGGAATAGCCATATGCTATTTATGCAGCTGTTGTTTGTCAGCAGGCGTCGAATTTTCACGCCTTTCTCAGGAAAAAAAACCTTTATTATTTGAAATACCCTGACAGAGTTAAATCCCCATTTGTTGTGTCAAACAGTTTCTTTTCAGTTAGTCAGTTTAAACACAGCTGTTGGAAAGCTTTTTCTCGGGTGCTGAAAGAAAAGCATGTCACAGTCTATTTAAAAACTGAGGCATTTCAATGCAGTCAAATCTATCTTTCTATAATGTGTATTTAGTTCAGCAACGACCAAATTCACTCAGATGATGTGCATGCCTTTTAATGTCTAATACAATGTATTTAAGGAAAATGCTGTAACGTGTATTTTAGTCTATTGATTACAAAACACACAATTTCGTTTTTCTTCCTCTGTATGAGGCCTATTTTAATCCTATTGAATACGAATTCTAATTTTATCTTTAGCATTGTGGCAATTTGCACACATGTACAGTGTCTTACTCTGTCAATTTAATAGTAACATGCAGCTGTTTAGCGTATGTTATATAATTCATTTCTGGATTTTTATTTAATATGTAAGTAACTAAATGACATTTTGCATAACAGAATGATGACAGCAAAAAAACATAAACAAACTCATTGAGCTCATTCAGACAGTTACAGAAGGGGGTCATACACGCAGAGTACACAACACAGCGCGCTTAAAGCTAGCCATTCTTACACAAAGAGTACTCACACAAATATTACCAATGTCAAACCAAAAACCCCACATAGACATTTAAACACACATTTAACCCACAAATCAATACTTAGGACTTTAAGACAGCTTACAAATTGTACGCAAGACCAAACTATTTGTAAATACTAATTGTAAGTCATATTTACAAGAAGAGCTCTCAAAAGTAGCCCAAAAAACTGTTCCATGGGCAAGAAGCCAAAATACACCAAATTCGCCAGTTTTGGCTGGTAGAACACTCAAAAAGCGCTCTGCATATCACCACTTATGAATGTTACTAAGTGCGCAGATCCGGATCCATTTTATGTACATATTTAGTTCCATGGGGTACTTAGTCACCAAGGAAGAAATATCTTTTTACTATACGTAAACCTATTTAGGTATCCCCTCTGAGGGAGTCAACTAAGTACTTACTAAATCCATATCGGTACCTCCAAAACAGCAACACTTTCTGCGAAGTGTACTGGAAACAGGCATGCCAAAAATAGTGCAGAATATGCAGTATTATAATCAAAGTAGCGCTTAAGGTACTCTTTGTACGTTGCGCTGTTCAGACAATTTCAAATAGAGAAAAATCTCCTCATTACCCGCCTATATGTATTGCAATGCATATATAATTACAAAACAAATTCCAAAATTGGCCAATCATACAAACAAAGCCACAGTAAGTGTTACTAAAACTACCTTACCAATCAAAGGCATCAAACCAACAGCAAGTGCCGCAAAACGGCTCTTACCAATCAAATGGTGTCCAGGTTCCAACTGCCAAGTTCTGAGTGACCTAACGGTCGTTTTAAAATACTCACGCCAAAGAAGTTCTCAGTCGGGAGCGGCAAACACTTGGAGGATCAGATCAGGAAGACCAGAAATATACTGGGCTGGAAGACAAACAATCTCCGTGCGCAGGGTACCTCCTCAGTAGATTCCTGTCCTGTACTCCTCAGTAGATTCCTGTCTCCCTTAAAGACCACTCCCTTGGATAGCCGCTGCACCGATGAGGTCCACTTTCGGGCGCCATTTGTAGAAATAAAAACCTTCTTAGGGGTTCACTGATACATCTGGTCCTTAAGACCAACAAGGAAGAGATTGGCACAGAAGCTGTAATATCAAAAAACATGTTTTATTAACCTCAGATGAGGGAGATTGCATCTTACGGTACCCGCAGGCCACTGTAGGAGGCATTCTAATGAGTGCAGAGAACAGGGTCCTTATAATATGTATTTGTTACATAGTCAGCATAAAATCAAGGGGAGGTCCTAGCACATACAAGCATGCTTATTGACTAATATGGGTATACAAAATTTGCTTGCTCCACAAAGTGGGAGGGGAGACTAAACTGCTTACATGAGTAAGAATAGCCTGACAGTTCTATACTAGGAGCAGGTGCATTCTACCAGCTAGGCCTCTCTGAGCATGTGCAAGACTCTGGAAGAGGGAGAAAGCACATGGCGAGCACATGGCTAACTAAAATGGCTGCCAAGTACAAAATGGCTTTCAGCTCATGCTAACAGCGATTCCTGCAATCTTTAACAACAGGGCTGGTAAATCAAATGCTACTAGTGGGCCTGCAGCGCTTATTGTGCCACCCACGTGAGTAGCCCTGAAAAGATGTCTCAGGCCTGCCACCGCGGTGCCTTTGCACAGTTGTTAAACTGCCATGTCGACTTGGAAAGTGCACCCACTTGCCAGGCCCTAACCTTCCCTTTTCTTACATATAGGGCACCCCTATGGTAGGCCCAAGGTACCCCCCTGGGCAGGGTGCAGTGTATGTGAAAGGTAGGACATGTACTGGTGTGTGTAACATGTCCTGATAGTGAAATACTGCCAATTTCGTTTTTCACTATTGAAAGGCTATCTTGCCCCACGGGACAGAAAGGGGAATGCTTTGTAACATTTGACAAGCATATCTTCCCATAGGGATAAGATGGAAAAATGGAGTTTGGTATCCCTGAACTCCGGATTTAATAACACATCTTTTAGTAAAGATGGTTTTTAAATTGTGTGTTTGAAAATACCACTTTTAGAAAGTGGCTCTTTTCTTGTTCAACCATCCTGTGTGCCTCTGCCTGTTTGTGGATTGACTGTCTGGCTTTGGAGTGACAGGGGCTGGGGAGGTGCAGTGGCTCCAGGAGTCTGGATGAGTCGGCACTAGACTGAATAGGCCTGAACTGCATTTGGAGTGGTGGGAGGAGTAGCACCTGTACCAGAATAGGGCTGTGCCTACCTTCCACAATGCTGGCTCCGCTCCCCTGTGGTGTCTGGAGCCAAGGCTCACACTAACAATGGATGTTGTTGTGCACTTGCAGAGTGCCCCCCAGAACTGGTTTGAACTGGACTCAGAGCCCCTTGCACAAAGAGAACAAAGACATTTTGGGGTATAAGTATCAGACCCAAAACCCCAGACTTTTAGATCATTCCTGGAATTCAAGAGGAACCTTTGCCAAGGAGAAGAGCGGGAGAGACTGAGGAGAAGTACTGCCCTTGCTGGGTGTCTGGGGTTGGCCTGCAGTTGCTGTTTCTGCCAAGGAAAGGAGAAGGATTTTGCTGTGTGCTGTGTCCCCTGCTTGAAGGAGATCTCCAAGGGCCTGAAGTGAGCTGGTCTCCTGTTTTGAAGTCTCAGGGACACAAAGACTTCACCCCCAGCTCCCCTGAACTCCGCGGCTGAGGTCTAGCCTGCCAAGAGGTGACTGTGCCAGTTTTGTGCCTTTGGAGGTTGTTGCTGCTGTTGGGAGCTTTAAGAAAAAAGAAACGTGAATAACTGCTAAAATCAGCGCATCGCTCTTCTTGCGGCTGTTTTACCGACGCCTACTAGATTTCCACGCATTGTACCTGTGCAGCACGCTTTCCCGACGCATCACCTGCGAACCGGAACCATCACGAGAATCGACGCATCACTCCCCGTACAGACTGGATTCGACGCA
Source organism: Calotriton arnoldi (assembly GCA_963921515.1). Lineage (NCBI taxonomy): Eukaryota > Metazoa > Chordata > Amphibia > Caudata > Salamandridae > Calotriton > Calotriton arnoldi. Next base: position 3,344,658 of record CAWUFW010000357.1, read on the forward strand.
ACCCTTCCTCTGCGTGCAGCAGGACTGTCTCATCGCCTCCCCAAGGTCTCAGGAGTGTCGCATCTATTTGTTTTCCGATGCTGCGGCTGTTTGGCTTGAGAACTTTGGCGCATCTACAGGTACTTTGGTGAAAATTCACGCATCCATCGTTTTCTATGGTACAAGTTCTTGACACCTTTTGAAAGTCATATTTTTAACTGTGTATGTTGGATTTTTGTCGTTTTGGACTTGTTTAGTTTAGATAAAGATATTTTATTTTTCTAAACTGGTGTGGTGTCCATTTGTGGTTTTTTCACTGTGTTACTGTGAGTGTTGGTACAAATACTTTACACATTGCCTTTGGGATAAGCCTGTCTGCTCGTGCCAAGCTACCAAGGGGTAGCTTGGTGAGCAGGGGTTATCTAAAGTGGGTTTCCCCCTTACTAGAAGCAAGGGTCCCTATTTGGACAAAGGTACCTACCTCTGCCAACAAGAGACCCCCATTTCTAACACTGTTTTGTTGTGTATGGCATAATACATTAGTGTTCTAACTAAACACTTGACAGCTGGAATCTAATGTTAATTGACCTTCGACATGTCCCCACAGACAAAGCTCAGGCAAAAGGTCATTTTTGCAGCTCACAACACAATTTCTGCTCTGGATTGCCTTCCCTCATATGTGACTCGCCTAAGCACTGCTACCTCTTATGTTCTGTATGAATGAACCCTCCTACTTTGAACATAAAAACATTAATTGCCGTGCAGCATTGGAATCCGTGCATGAGCATGGTCCAGCTCTACATTTAATAGCCAGCATTGGCAAAAAGTGATATTGTAATGTGGAGCATAACAAGTAAATGGCATGAGAATGGGTATGCATTTGTTTGGAAGCAAAGATCTGTAGAACCGTGGCGGCTGCTGCTAATTAAAAGGGTTGGGGCAACGCAGTGGCAATAATAATTTAAAAAAGGACTTATCTGCTGGTGATGCTGCCGGCCGCCTCTGTGCTCCTCTGCTCCTAGCAGTCCATGGGCCATACAGCACATGGCACCCAGGCTCCCCCACCCAGTCCAGACGCTGCTCTGATGCTATTGCCAAGCATGAGAGAAGCGTCGGGATTGGCCTGAGTGGGCTGGTTTGACGTTCGCTCCGGGACTGGGAGCCAGTGCCTTTTCTCCACTCGGCTGTGCAACGCAGCTGAGTTGGAAATATATAAGTGCGCATGTCGGTTTGGCCGGCCTAAGACAGCTGGCCAAACTGACGTGCACCTTACAAGTGCCCACCACTCCTCCTCCCTGCTGCTGTGCATAGGCATAGAGCATGGCCCAACCCTGCCCCGCTCTAGATTCACATCAGCTCAGTCAGTGAAAAATAAAATAATTGCATTGTTTTATTATCCTTTTATTTTTCATCTGCTGGCTCTGAGCAGTGGGCGATGCACCTCTACCTTTACAAATTAGCTGCCGGTGCTGTGGAATATTAGTGTAGGTTATAAGGTGAGGTGACCGTTGCACTGTCAGTCACAGCTGAACGTTCATGTAGGTTAATGTCTGCCCTTTTCCCATTTGTGCTGCTGCCAGAGAAAAACACAATAAGTTATCTAGCGGCCTAAGAGACTTAAATAGCATTACAATGTCGTGTGTGCCACTGAAAGTTCAAGCTTAAACAGCTGGATAAATAAACAAAATTATCATAGCTGTGTGGAGGACAAGCACTTTTTTTGTTTGTTGTTGAAGTACATAACTTCTGCCCAATCAAAGCATGTACTTTTGGCTCCCAGCATGTGGGTGGAGCCAAAGCCCCTCTCTAGTGATCCAGTCAAGCCAGACCATCTCCCTCACTTTTGTTTGACATGCCAACAGTATTTTAGCATCCTCCATCACATTTTAACAATTTCCCTTTCCTTTGAATATCTTTTATCTTTACATATAAATGTTTTTAGAATAGACCACAAACATGTTGACATCATTGAATTGAACTTCGTGTTTCCTGCATTGTATTTTGCTTCCCCGATCGACTACCGTGCCTGGTCCTGCTATTCAGCTTGCTTGGATGCTCGTGTTGTGCCTTGTAGTTACAGGCGCCTTATGGTGGCAGTTGATGTAACTGGTTCCCTTGTTTGAGTGGTAAATCTTCATTAGAAATTCTGTGATATACAGCCAAAAGTTCAAAAAGCTATCACTGAAGTATAAATATGGACAATACCCTACAGACACCAAACGGCTGCAAGTCTCGTGACCAGCAGCACATCCAGCCAAGCATGGCATTGCTGCTTCTTTCCCACTGCTGGAACTGATACGAAACAGCTTAACTGCCTAGGCTCAGGCTCTGTAATCCGCTGATGTACCGAGCAAGACACTGTGCTGCTCCCTGTCACCAGATCTGCAGCTCACCATACTAATCATTTACCTTCTCTTAACTTTATTTCACCCTCAGAAGGTCCCATTGTTCAGGCATCTACACCTGAGGGAGGACACAGACAAAGGCCTAATATATTAGGACATATCCTGAACTATTAACACTAGTATCATGCATACACAATGCTCATCTGCACACACACACCACTAGCAGCACAAACCCTCCCAACTCCTGCTCATCAACACACATTCTGAAACTCATGCACCTGACCGAGCTGGCATAACACAACCTAGATCCAGTAGCCATCACATAAATATGACTCGCACCCACTGCTACACACTACTTTGGCATCATCACTCCTGTAAGCTACAGCATTCAACACATGGGTTCAACTTGCAATTCACCATGGAGACTTGCATTCATATACAAGTCTATAAATGAAAAAATCATTGTGAAGGTCTCCACCCATCTCCAGGGGCACCTCAGCAAAAACAATCTGCTGCAGGCCCAGTCAGACTTTAAGCCACGCTGCAGCATGGACACAGCTACTGTTCCAGTTGTTAACACCATTCTCATCACCTCTGCCTTCTGATCCTCCTTGACATCTCTCCAGCATTCAACATTGCTGCCAAGAAAACATGGATTCACTCCCTGTGAAACACACATGTGCTTCTCTGACAGAGTCCTGTCCTGCAATGGTTTACTTCCTAATTTGCCAACAGCCACTTGAACCCCAAGATCCCAGAAATGCCCCATATCCTATGGATTACCAAGGGGATTTATCCTCTTCCCCAATCATCTTCAACCTCTACAGTGTCTCGGCTCCTCAATTACCGACATGACGGCAACATCAAATTTGATCAATACGCAGATGACACTCCACTCTGTCAAAATCTACACAAGCAGCGACATTCAGGGACTCCAGCGGATTCAGAATTGAATGTAAATACCTATCTACAGCTCAATCAAGCGGCGAGCTGCTTCTGTTTGCCCAAAAGCTCTAAACAGCCACATATTTGGGCCTGGCATTTTGACATGAACTTGAATGGCTTCACCTATTAACTTGCAAACTATGCAAAGTCACTTGAATTCGCCTTTAACTCGAACCAAAACTTTAAAGAACACATTGTAGGGAAACCAAGACGGCATAATACCGGCTCAGCCTCCTAAAAAAAGTGAAACATTTTTCTTCCAGAAAAACATTTCAAGCCCTTGCCCTCTCAAATATAGCCATGTCAGTGGCCCTCCCAACACCATTCTGGCACCTGTGAAGGGCACACTATTGCATATCCCATCAAGGGCTTGAAGTTTGACCCACTGCTCACGGAACTACACTTCTTCTGCAGACCCAAATTATCTTAAAGACGAGGGCCATAGAAATTACATAAATAGACTGAAAGCACCACACCAGTATACCAGATATTGCCACACTAGAGGCAAAATATTGCTAGAAGGAAGAAAATCTAGAAGGCGTGCCTTCTTCACCTATGTGCCCAAGAGTCAAAGCCTCACGTTTCCTCAAAATGATAGAGGGTAAAATGAGTGACCTTCACAGCTTCTTACTGTGAGGACCATAATGTATGCCTTGTGATGAGCATATTAAAGTACATAACTCAGAACTATCACATCATAATGATTAGCGTATTTGCCAGCCCTGTGTATGCCAGAATGCGTGGTCTAAAATGCAGCCTTACGAAAGACGAAATCTATTGGACTAAACTAATAAATAAACAGGGGTTTCTCAATGCAAGTACTGGAATGGTAGGCTTGCGTACAGAAGAGGAAAAGACAGACCTCCGACACTGGCACCAGTCTCCATACCCTCCAGTTGCCTACTTTAACTCCCAGGCACATGAAGGAGGATGAAAAGGATAGTTGTGAAGCAGTAGCTTTAGAAACGGGCAGTGATCCAACATCCTTATCACCTTACTTTTCCTGGAACTCAAAACATATACTTCAGTGCTTTCCCCTTGAATGCACGGGCTCGGCTCTGAAAATATCACTGGTCCCTTTGTAATTTTTCTGTGGTTCTCCCTGTTCAAGAGCACAACAAACAGTCCCATAACTTGTGTATCAAGGGCATCTGCGAGGCTGCCTTTGCCGAGCATGTATATATAAATCCATGAATAGACTTCTCTCTGTTGCTGTTAAACTACATCAGGTTCTTAAAGGTTGTACAGAAAGCCATGCAGCTCTCCCCTGTCTTTGATGTACAGCAGTTACTTGAGGGCTGTGGTTTTGTTCCCGGTGCAACTCTAGCGTTATAAATGGATTGGAAAGAGTTTTCTTGCAAAAGCAAGTTTGGATCCACGAATGACCGAATAAAAGAGTGAATGCAAAATGTTTACATCTACAATCAAGAGTAGCAAAAAATGTAAGATCCTATAAGCAAAGTTTTCAATGTTGAGATCTATAGCATATGCCTGGTTACCTGATTCAGAAGGCTCCAATGCATGCCCAAGCGAAATTGCAATTTGTGCAAGTAAATGTATGAGATTCGAATATATCACTGCCTATACCAGTCTTCGCTAACTCCCTGTCTGTGGAGAATTCCTCTGAATATGTTGTGCCTGATTATGGGTAACAAAATAGTGAAATTCAAACATAGGTTCTTTTCCTCCTTCTCTTAGGTGAAAATAGTTTGCCATTTTAGGTTTTTGTTTCAAAAGCCCCGTGAACATAGGAAGCATTCATGCACTTTACCCACACTTTCTACATCCCTTGCACTTGACATTAAGGTGTATATTTGATCTGCATATAAGTGTTGGAAATTAGAGATGTGAAGTTGCTTGTTTTTCAAAACTAAAAGTTTGAACTGCAAACTTTGTACAGTTTAAAAAGTGTTTTGTAATTGAGAGTGAGAAAATGCAAAAAACACTATGTACGCCGGAGAATTATCTCCCAAAAAGTTTTTGGGAGAAAATTATTTTACTTAATGTTGTTGTTTTTTTTTGTGGGGGGGGAGGGGGATCTGTACATAGTTAAAGTAAGGACAAATTCGAAATCTTGGCTAACTTTGCAAACGCTGTGAAATGCAAAGTGTGCCAACTTCACCAAACGAAAGGGGGAAAGTTTCAAACGTCATCCATCCCTACTGAAAATGCGTGCATGTCATTCGTGAATACCGAAGAGTTGTGAAGGTAAACGTGTTGAGCGAGCTCTGTTGCATTTGTCTGAGCACTCCTCTGACCCTGCCCTGGGAACACTCATTTAACATTTCGGTCTCACAGTGCTCTCTGGGTTCCAATATCTTCACGCCCTGCTCGTGATTGTTCAGTCGCAGCCCTTTTTCTGATTGTTTGCTTTTGTGTACGTTTGCTTGCACGTGGTTTGCAATGATTAGTATTGTTTGGGCTGTGCAGCCGTAGTTCTTAACCAATTTTCATATGTGACTTGGGTCTTTATCAGTTTGGTTATGTGCTGTCCGGGACGATTGATATGTGCATTGTCTGCCTCGTTGTATGTGTCTGAGGTAATTGAGAGCATGGAACTTGCTAAGTTCCACGGTGCTCCTTCAAACGAGACTAGCGCTGGGTGGTGTTGATTGTTTTATGTGTTGTCACCAGGTTTATTGCTTTGTGGAGAGTGAAGTGCAATTGTGAGCTTGGCGAGGGCCTTCTAAATGGTGCCTCTGAACTGTGCTATATGGGTGTGTTCTGACTAATGTGTCTTTTAGGTGGCTGTGATTGATTGTTTATTATTGGGCTGTTCCTTTTGTGGTCTCAGATACCCAACTAACTGATCTGAGCTGTGTTGGAAGTGTGTTCTGTCTAATGTGTTTTTAGCATGTTTTTTTCAAGTTAGTGGAAGACGTAGCTGTCTCCAAAGCAGCGACCAAGCATCTGTCACATCCTCACGGCTTTGCACTAAATATGTGTAGCCTTGTACATTAAGTACTGTTGGTTGTATATAGGAATTGTGTTTGTTAATGTGCTGTTGGTGTTTCTGTATGTTTTTCTGATGGCAAGTGTTTGTCTTTCTCGATATTGGGGTAATATGTGAGTCAGTCTGCTTGTTTGTGGTAATTCACAAGCTTTCAGGTCCCTTAAGACAGTTTGCGAAATGGTCCGAGCAGGCAGGGTACTGCCTGCTGCTATACTCTGATCTGGTAAAACAGTCACAATTGGTGACATGAGCAGAGTTTGGGCAACCCTTTAAAGGTGTGGTATAAAGGTGCCAATAACATGCATACTGTTTTGTACCCATGTTCAATAGCTGAGGCAAGAGCTTTTTAGGTCTCGCCTGAGCCAGCGTATGCGCTGCACTGGCGAGACATTTAGTGAGTGGGCTTTAAAAAGCCGACCACAGCTTTTTGGGTGTCCTAGAGCGTGCGGTTACGCGCACAGTAACGCGCATTCCTCGCATCGCTCGATCAGGCGCCATCTGGCTTTCCTCTGGCTTGCTCTCCCAAAGATTAGGCACCATCTGGCTTTCCTCTCGCTTTCTCTCCCAAATTGTGTCTAGTAAGAATTATTTTTCTGGTACCTTTTCAGCCTGCAATGAGTGATATTTGACAAAACTCCTTTCCTTTGTGCATTTGTAAAAATAGTTCTGACTTGTGTGCATGATATTTAAACAAAATACTTGGACGACCACAGTTCAGCTACTTTCACATGATGATTTCTGCAATTTTACATGACTCGTCGCCGCTTTCTTAGTGATGATATCTGAATCTTTGGTCTAACTTACTCCCTTTGCTTAGCTTTTGTTCCACACTATACTACATACTGCATCACTCAGGTCCACCACAGCATCACTCTGGTCCACCACAGCATCACTCGGGTCCACCACAGCATCACTCGGGTCCACCACAGCATCACTCGGGTCCACCACAGCATCACTCGGGTCCACTACAGCATCACTCGGGTCCACCACAGCATCACTCGGGTCCACCACAGCATCACTCGGGTCCACCACAGCATCACTCGGGTCCACCACAGCATCACTCGGGTCCACCACAGCATCGCTCGGGTCCACCACAGCATCGCTCGGGTCCACCACAGCATCGCTCGGCGCCACCACAGCATCGCTCGGCGCCACCACAGCATCGCTCGGCGCCACCACAGCATCACTCGGCGCCCCCACAGCATCACTCGGCGCCCCCACAGCATCACTCGGCGCCCCCACAGCATCAGTCGGCGCCCCCACAGCATCAGTCGGCGCCCCCACAGCATCAGTCGGCGCCCCCACAGCATCAGTCGGCGCCGCCACAGCATCAGTCGGCGCCGCCACAGCATCAGTCGGCGCCGCCACAGCATCACTCTGGGGGCCGCCACAGCATCACTCTGGGGGCCGCCACAGCATCACTCTGGGGGCCGCCACAGCATCACTCTGGGGGCTGCCACAGCATCACTCTGGGGGCTGCCACAGCATCACTCTGGGGGCCGCCACAGCATCACTCTGGGGGCCGCCACAGCATCACTCTGGGGGCCGGCACAGCATCACTCTGGGGGCCGGCACAGCATCACTCTGGGGGCCGGCACAGCATCACTCTGGGGGCCGCCACAGCATCACTCTGGGGGCCGCCACAGCATCACACAACGCCACCGCTGAATAACTCAGGGCCAGCACAGCATCACTCAACGACGCCACAGCATCACTCAACGACGCCACAGCATCACTCAACGACGCCACAGCATCACTCAACGACGCCACAGCATCACTCGGTGCTTCTTACACTTTTTAATTACAACTTCTCAGCATGCTGCACAGCAGCCACACTTCTCTACAGAACAGCTTAAAAACATTAGCAAAGTCAATAGCTCTACCTAAACACTTATAAGGCCCCCCAAAGCATAGCCAATAGGTCTTGCCTTTGGGACATTATAAGTGTTTAGTTATCCAGCACAATATCCTTCATTAAACAACATCAAGTGTTGCATGGCTAATCACTTATAAGGTCCCAAAAGCGAGACCTATTGGCTATGCCAATGCTTGTTCTATATACTTGCTAATGCACATAGCATCCCTGTCCCCTTTTTCCATCCTTTTAAATGTTTAATATTTCTTTTCAGGCGCTTTAACGCTGCATTTTAAAACAGTGCTTTTGCTTTCTCTTATTTTTTATGTACAGATCCCTTTCAGGAAAAGAAAAAAAAAAAACAGATGTCATTTTGTATAGGAAAACTCAAGGTTGGGCCATAAATGGCGGGAGGAAAGGTTCGGCCACTGAATCGAGTACATAAACAATTGCTTTCCCACTGTATGTTAAATTTCTTCAAAATATACAGCGCACCTCAATCTACTGTATAGACCTAAGCAAAACTTTTTTTAATCACATATTCTCTTGTATTCTCTGCAAAACAATTTATCTTGTTTGAAACATCAAGTGACGGGTGCAAACACTACAATTGTTTTTTGTGATAGTTGCAAACGTATATAAGCATGTGTGAAGATTGTAATTCTATATATACACATTGTGACCCCAAACACTGTGTTTAATAAAACAATTGCATCCCAGGGGATTTTAAAAATGATGCAAATGTTGTATACAATTCTTTAATAAGGAACAAATCAGTCTTTAAACACCAGTCCCAGCTTTTTTGAAGTAGTCCGTGCTTAGAAAAATTCGAATTAGTAAGTCCCACACATTTTTTCAATAAGCATGGGCAAGAAGGTGGTAGGGGGTATTTATATTTTGAACAGATGGACCTCTTCTCTGGTTTTTCTATTAAAAATTCATTGCATCTAGACTTCCTTGGCCATGTGCGTGTCGACGTGTTTTGACCGTATATGATTCTGAGGTCTCCTCAGGGCAGGGGCTGGTGATGTATAGATCCTTTTGGGATGAGGACCTCTACTTACACAAGTTTAATTTGTAATGCAGATCAGTATCCCTTCTTATCTGCAAGAACTTAAATACTGATCTAAAAGTTAAGTCTTTTCTAAAGTTTTTTCTTCAGGTCACATTCAGCTCTCACTTATCCAATGCGGCAGAAAGAAAATATCTTAAATTGTTGTGCTTTGGGTGCAGCTGTAGATGGCAAATTGCTGGGTGGCGTTTTCTTTATAGTTTGCGCAGGATGAGGCCAATCGAATCCAGTCTCCAGCTTGTGCGTGGGAAGGAACCGGGATTTGGAAGGCTGAAATGGAATGGGAAGACTTGCACGCACTGTCCATGTCCAGAGAAAATGCTATAGATAACACCATCCAAATCCCAGTTACTGACCATGCACAAGCTTGACGGACAAAGGACCAGCGAGACTTGATTCAATTGGTCTTGTCCTGTGCAGAGTTAGCACACTTCTAGTGGTGTATAGCCCATTGTTTAGTGTTGCTGAAGCTGCACAAAGTAATTCTTTGAAATTGGACAGGGCTTAATGTCACTTTGTATAGTACTATTGCTCTGATTTGTCAAATATTGGTTACTTTTGATCATGCCACCATGTAACTGCAGCTTTCTATAATTTTTCTATGCAAGAATTGTGTATACAAACCCCTAGATTTTGAGGGTAGGTCAGAAGATTTTCCCTTTCCACTAGAGATGCTGACTGAATTCCTTGTGATTTGACAGCTTTATTTTTAAGAGACTATTTCCTGTTCTTCTAGGGATGCTGCATGATTTTCTTATGGTTTTTCTGTTTATTTGGGTTTTAGAATAATCAATCAATCAATCAATCATGTCACTTATAAAGCGCACTACATACCCGCGAGGGTCTCAAGGCGCTGGGGGAAGAGGGGGGTGGTGCTGCTACTGATCGAAGAGCCAGGTCTTGAGGAGTCTTCTGAAGGCCAGTAGGTCTTGGGTCTGTCGGAGGTTGGTGGGGAGGGTGTTCCAGGTCTTGGTGGCGAGGTGGGAGAAGGATCTGCCGCCGGCGGACGTTTTCCGGATGCGGGGGACTGTGGCGAGGGCGAGGCTGGTCGAGCGGAGGTAGGCTGGTCCGGAGTTGTGGAGTGCTTTGTGTGCGTGGGTGAGGAGCTTGAAGGTTATCCTCTTGTTGACAGGGAGCCAGTGCAGGTCTCTCAGGTGGGGTGTGATGTGGCTGCGTCGGGGGATGTCGAGGATAAGACGTGCAGAGGCGTTCTGGATGCGTTGCAGCCGTCTCAGGAGCTTAGCCGTCGTTCCTGCGTAGAGGGCGTTTCCGTAGTCCAGCCTGCTGGTGACGAGGGCCTGGGTGACTGTTTTTCTTGTTTCGGTGGGGATCCACTTGAAGATCCTGCGGAGCATTCGGAGGATGTTGAAGCAGGATGATTCATGACTATGCACTTAGCATATGAGCCTTCATGGTATATTCTGTACTGCTTGAATTTTGAAATTTTGTAATGAGTGCTTCCAGTTACTCTTGAGTCGGTTGATGGGGAGGGAGCCTTTATTCGCAGGATCAACACCATGAAGCAGAACTGCCTGAGGCTGGGTGTTTTAGGGTTGGGTGTTCCGCTTCCACATCCCCCAAACACCACAGCATAGAGCCAGCTTTTCCAACGAGTCGCTCGTGAACTACTGGGAGCTCTCCAGCTACCAATAAGTGGCTCTCCTGTGTGTTGCCCAACCTACTAAATTCAAAGTTTTTGCTTGGGTGAATGAATATATGTATAGCTAAATTGAAAAATGTGTGTTTGAGACGAAAATGTGTATTTTCAGAGGTCATAAGCTCAACTCATGTTTGGAGAAAAATGGTTAGAATTCCTAAATATATTTAAAGTTGAAATTTGAGTTAAAGATTATGTGTTGTTGGGGAGACTCATTGCTAATATTATGTTGGTGCCAAGGGCATTGCAGCTATGGGTTTTGTGTATTACCCATGCAATGGCATTCCACGTTGACCATGCATTTTTAGTTCGAGCCTTGGCAGTGCACATGCACTGTCTGCAAAGACCTGTTGTAAGCAGTATATGGCATTTAATCACGCCTGCTGTTTACCATTGGTTAACTCCTCGGTCCTTCTTCTTTCCTGGGTCCTTAGTGGTTGGCACTCTGATAGATCACTTCCGTTCTATTGCAAGGAGCACCGGCCAACTACAGTTCTATTACGCTTTAAGTGTTTGTGTGTTTCGTTTAGGAACTACTTTTATTTTGTGATACTGATAATCTATCCTGACGACGCTGCACACAGCACCCGGTTTCATGTTTTTTCATTTATTTTTTCAATTATTATTGCGCCACTTCAGGGTCGTAATGCACATACTTTAAATACGCACGGGCGCCGCTTTCATCATTATTTTTGCTTTCCAAAAGCGTTTTTCCCTTTGTGTTCCTGCATCCCACCACGGCGCCCAGTTTTCAATCACTATTGCGCCACTTCAGGGTCACAATAAACATAATTTAAATACGTACGGGTGCCGCTTTCATAATTATTTTTGCTTTCCAAATGCGTTTTTCCATTTGTGTTCCTGCAGCCCACCACTGTGCCCGGTTTCATGTTTTAAAATAGTTTTATTTAATCACTATGGCACAACTTCATGTTTGCCATTCTCGTAACTTAAACCTGAGGCAGCCTGATTGCATTCCACATGCTTTTTACCCTTTGTGTTCGTGAGGCCCACCACGTCGCCTGGTTGCATGTTTTTTAATTTTATTTAATCACTATGGTGCCGCTTCACGTCGCCATTTACATAACTTGAACCTGAGGCAGCTGTACACATTTAACAGCCACGTTCACTTCAGTGTCCGTTGGAGAGGAAGGGGAAGCCTCCCCCAGCAGCTGAGGTAAGCCTCAAAAATAAGATATGATTCAAGAAGCCCTGTTTTGCAAAAGCCTGTTAAACTGTATATATACTATATTTGTGGACTTTCAGGGATGGAGTTGGGATCTTAAGAAAAACGCGTGCATCTTCCTGCATCTGCGTTTCCATTCTACTCCCCTTTTGCCATCCTGGGCTCTGTCCGTTTGTGCTGCGTGTTTTGTTTGTCATTTTCCAGTACTTTTTGGCTGCCCTTCACAGCATGTCCAAAGTGGTTTTGTCTGCGTGCGGGGAGTGGTTTGAAAGTTTTTTTTCGCACACCCATGGAAATGGTGGTTGGTATGGCGGGTGTGCTTTAGCTGCCGTCCTCAGTTGGCTCTTTCCACACCTCCGTTCTACCTGGGACCCCCTCCGCCTACTGAAAGCGCATCATTTTTAGGTCGAGCCTAGCAGCGCGCATGCGCTGCTCTGCGAGGCTTCTTGTGTCTACTCCGTGTGGGTCTGACTCCTTCCACACATTGGATTGGCTTTTGCGTGTGTCTTTCAATAATGAAAGCACGCAAATGGCTAAAGGCGGGTGCATGTCCCACCTCTTTTGTAATGTTCACTCCCACGGCGTTTTGCCTGCGGGAGCGAGTAGCGGCGCGCAGGGTGGCAGCTGCATTCCTCGTGGGTCAGGTTACTATCTGTAATGTTCACTCCCACGGCGTTTTGCCTGCGGGAGCGAGCAGCGGCACGCAGGGTGGCAGCTGCATTCCTCGTGGGTCAGGTTACTATCTACTTGAGGGCATGTTTTTCTGTTTTTGTGGCGCGGGGGATTAAGTGATTTGCCCAGAATCACAGGAAGTTGACCCGACGCTGGGATAGACCTCCCCCATGCCACGGAGGCAGAAAGATATGCTTTTGTGTAGATGTGCTTCTCATGATGATGTAAAGTGTTTTAATGTTTGCTGACCATGTTGACGAAGGAACATCAGCAGCAGCAGTACTGCCTTCTATGTGAAACGCGGCATGTTTTGAATTAAGTAGCTTAAAGCCAGGGTGACCATCTATCCTTCATTTTACACGTACAGACAGTTGTATGTTATTTATAATATATCAAATAGCATTTGCTTTGATGGCGTGGCTGATAAACACATTTAAATCGGCATTTTTTTCTACCATATAAAGCGCATGCGTACTTGGTATGTGTTTTGCTGCTTTATATAGCGCAGATTTGACTTGGGAGCATTGGGGACGCTTTGCGCTCAAGGCATAGGTTTTGCACTTGAGAGCATATTTTTCTATTTTTGTGGCACGGGGGGGATTACGTGATTTGCCCAGAATCACAGGAAGTTGACCTGGCAAAAGGGATTTGGCCTTCCCGTGCCGCGGAGGCATGAAGGTATGCTTTCATGTGGGAGATGTGTTTCTGGTGTGGAGCGCTTTGGTGCTGGCGGGTTGTGTTTGCGCTGTATAAAGCTGTAGAAAAGGTATTGATGCAGCGCGTACAATAAAAACTATTCTCCTCCTAGGTCACTTGTAGATCATCCAGGGGCAAACTATATTTTCTCACATCCACATGACGATGGGGCCCATAAACATCGCCTAACGCACACACACGCACACACCTGGATTTCCTTTACAACTTTATGAAATTATGTACTCCCAGGAGAAGCATGAGAACAAAATGGAAAACACCATTTATGTACCGCTGGAAGGAGCCGGGATATCTTATTACCTTAACCTATCGCTTTCTTTTAGTTATTTCTTAAGATATTCCTGCTCATTGTTTTGACGATGAATCATTCATGTAAGAAATTAGTTCATAGTGATTAAGACCAGCTAAATCACAATAACCAATTACTGGTGTCACAATCATTTAGGAAAATAACCACTGAGTCATTTGATTTAAAGAAACTTAAATTTTATGTAATTTTAAAAGCATGAGAAAGAATTTAAAACTTTTATTCAATTATTCATTCATTATTAATTCAAATATTTATTAAGCATAATCAATTTATTGCAGAAAGGAAATTTTCGTCATGAAGCAAAACTCTAATTACCTGCCTACCTTCCTAATTTAGCCTAATGATTTCTAACCTAAATTTGGGAATTAGAAATAACCTGATTCTCATACTCAACTGGAAAATTAAGACAGCAACAGAAACTTCAGCTCGTCAGCATCAGCTACCTGCAACCCGTCTCATCTAACAGTCTTTCAGCATCTCCCGCTCAGTAAGGGATCGATAAGGACCACCCAGCACTGGAAGCCACCAACACGACTCTCCAACTCCGCTCCTGACTGTGACTGCGACTGACCCCCTCCCACTAAGAGTAGGCCCTCTTATACCCTAATTCTAACTTTGCTAACTAATTGTTGCAACATTAATAACACGCTTTTCTTTCATTGGTCCATGCATGTCATCTTATTCATTCTTTTAATCAAGTTCTCTTGGATCCAATGGTCCTTGGATCATTTCCTTTCTCACAGTTCAAGACATGTTTCCATCCGCTTCGATCAGTACATTTGTAACTTCTTTCGATACTCTGCAGTCATTGTCCTTTCTCTTAAACTGGTTTCCCACGGGTCTCTGCTGATCACCACGGCACACTATCAGTTCAATTAGGTCACATCAGCCTTGACCATTTCTCGCATCCTAGCCTCTTAGCAACATCACGAGGTTAGTTTTTCTCCGACTTCTCTCCCGTGTCACATGTCTCCCTTGCGCTTGCGCACATCACCCACTGGCAGCCATTTTATATTGTCACTCGGTTATACTTTAGAAGCACTAATTTGAAGTAAACAAAACATAATTAAAATAGAGAAAAATAGCCTTTTCGTTTCCCTCCCGTCATCTACGTACCCCAATTAGTTATTACCTAGCAGAAAGCAACATTTAAGCTGTTTCTTACTTACCATCACTATTGTTTTTGCAACGACACGTTTTATTTCTATGAAGCACAAAAACATGCATTGATTTTAAATTAGTACGCATTTACTTTTACGTTATAATTAGACACACGGACATCCATTAATAGATTATTTAGCACACACATTTGCGTATTACCCTTCCCACACGTACAGTGTTGATTAATACATTTAAACTAACATTTTATTAATTATTTATAACATTTGTTAGGGGTTAAAAAAAATTATTTTCTCTGCTCCATCAACTCCCCCCTTTGGTGATTTTTTTAAATCACCACATAAAACCCAAGTTATACTTCTTTTTCAGGCAGTATATGTCTTTTATCCTTTGCTTTTTGTTAGTTACACATCTGTTTCCCTTTCATCTTGTCTCCTTGTCTCCTTATACATGCTTCCTTTCATTTTCTCTAACTCAATCTCACCCATTTCTCTCTCTCTCTCTTTCATTATTCTATTATTTCTTTTTATCTTATTTTGTCTTACTTTTCTTTTTATACACGTTATTACTATTTTCAACACCATGGCTAACAATATTACTACAGTTGCTATTATTATAACTTTCCCTATCATTAGTCTACTCATTCTGGTCAACCAATTTGCTACTGAAGAAAACCCTCTACCAAGTTTTCCCAAAACACTTTCAACCTCCAGTGGAACTAGCTCTTTGTGCAAATTTGTAATATACTTCTGTATATTTTCACTTTTATCAGGAATGTAAGTGCAACAATGTTGGACTTTCAACATTCCACAGACTCCACCCTCTTTTGCCAAAAGAATATCAAGGGCAAGCCGATTTTGCATCACCATAGCTCTCATGGCAACCATTTCGGTATTTACCATTAAGAACCCTCCCGCAGTATCTGTAGACAAACGATCTACTACTGTGGATAACTTCCGAATTTTAAATGCATTCAAAGATATTCCCACTGCTGGTATTAATGCTCCAAAAATATCACCTACAATTTCTGAAAAACTTTCCCTCTTTCTACGTGTAAAGCTATTAATCATCTTGTATGTTCCTTTCTCTTCTCTGTCCATATGAAAGATTTTTGGAAAGACCAGGCCTACATAGCAAGTTCCATACCAATGGTCCGGTAACCTGTAATAAGCTCTATTCCCACAAATATAATAGATACCTGGAAATATTGGATCTTTTCCACCTTTGAATCCCCAACCTCCCAGAATTTGATAATTGTCATGGCAGATACTGGAACCTACAAAGTAATTGTCATAGACTGTCTTATTTCTCCTAATACACAACTTTCCTGTTTGCGGCCAATCTAATGTCATTGCTGCATTTATCTTTTTCCCTTCATGATTTCCTTCCTCAAACGTCCATAAATGTGTTCCTTCCTCTTTTATTGCTTCTTTTTGAAATTTCATTCTTCTTTCTTCAACCATTTCTAAAAATACCTTTTCTTCTTTCTTTAACTCACAGGTAAGGTTGTTATTAACTATTTCTTCTAAGGTTAATTTTCTATGTTCTAGAAAAAATTCTCCTAAAACTTTTGCTGGTTTTACTTTGTTAAGTTCTGGTACTACTGGAATGTTTGCAAAAATCTTATCTATGTCCGTATAATATGATTCTAATCTACCTGTTTTATAAAATAAACTTGCTATTACATTACATGTTATTCCATAAGTTAGAGGTAAGTGATGATAAGTCACACCTTCTGACACTGATGCAGGCAACTGCATACAAACATAACAATCTCTCACATCCATTGTCTCTACATATTCGTACAACAATTTTGTAAAAACATTTTTAGAAAAGTCTGTTACTGACTTGTCCTTATGTAATTCTGCACTACTTCTTAAAATAACTGGTTCTTTAATATTAGTTTCTTTTTCTGGTTTAGTATCATTCTTTGCTTCTATCACAGCTAAACTAATAGGAATTGTGATTGCTAAAACTATCCATATGGTCATTAATAACCCTGTACAAAAGCAGCACATTTTGCACAATCTTTTTATAAACTCACATTTATCTCTTCTATCCCTAGTATTTTCCATTTTGCTTTTTCTATTTGTTAAGTTTCAGAAAACTGTGTCACTACACCTCAGAAATGACTTAGATGCCACTCTGCTTTCAAAAAGTCTTTGCTTGGTACTTTCTTTTAATTCTCTCCAGAATTCTTTCGTTGTCACATCCGGTGATTTGTCACATCCAGTAAAATTGTCATGTCCGGCAGAAGCACTATAAGTCTTCACTTCAGGTTTGTTGCATCTCACCTTTTCCCATTCGACTTCTTAGTCTCTGGTTCTCGTGAGTGTTTTCTTCTTCTTTGTAATCCGTCAGTGCGATATACAGCCACTCAGGTGACTTGTACTTTGCATTCACTTTCTTTGTTCTTTTGGATTTTTGTAATCTTTTTCCACTTGGTTTTTCTTGTCCCTTTTGACTTGTTATTTCATTCACTTGTTCAGCACTTTCGTCTCCTGCTCTTATTATTCTATATCTCAATTTTCTTATATAGCTGTTGGGCCAATTATCTCCTTTTCTTGGCCTTTTGGCTTCACCTTCTTCTTCTCTTTCTGATTTCCAATTTCTTTTTCTTGATTCAGTTTTTGCCTTCTCCTCTTCTCCACTCTCTTCAGTTTCTGTTTCAACTGTTTCACTATTGTCTCTTATTTTGAAACTTATGATCTCGTCATCTCCTACTGGTGGATCTGTCTTCTCCTTCTTGTGTTCCCTTATTACTGTCCCTCCTCGGTGTTCTTCCGATTTGGTGTTTTCCTCCCTTTCTGCTTCTAAATTTCCCTGTTCTTCTGTTTCTCTATCTGTCCCTACTGCTCCTCGGGGTTCTTCTCGATTTTCTAACTTTTTGTGTACTTCTTTCCCTACTTCATCTATTAATATTATTTCTGAAGGATTTCCACCATAACTTGTACTTGGTTGTTCATCTAGATCATTTTCTTGCTCATTATCTTCTCTAATTGGTTTATACCCCCAAGTTCTCCTTCGGAATTCTTCACAGTTTGCAACTGAATCATCAGATCCTGAACTTGTGTCAGATATTTCCAGATGTCGACTTACAGGTCGATCTTCAAGTTCTGGAACTTCTGAATTTCTTTCTTCTTCTTCTTCTTCTTCTTCTTCTCTAGAGGTGTTTGCAGTTGGGGTTTCCAGATGTCGACTTTCAGGTCGATCTTCAAGTTCTGGCACCCTTTCTCTTATCCTTGTTGTCCCAGCTGTTAAACTTTTATCCCACACTTCCAGACGTCGACTAACATGTCGATCAGTAGGTTCTTGAACTCTGATTGTGTGGCTGGCATGGACCCAGTTCTTCACTCCTGCACACTTGACTGCAGTCGTTGTCACTAGGATTACCTGTCGTGGTTCGTCCCAGCGAGGAACTAGACAGTTTCTTCTCCTGTGGATTTTTATACGGACCCAGTCTCCTGGATTCAAGTCGTGGGCTGGTTTTCTTTCAAGAGTGGTCGCATCCGGTCCAACCTGATGAAACACAGAACGCACCACATCAGCCAGTCCCTTGCAATAATCCAGTACTAGATCATCAGTTATAGTCAATAACTTATTGACAGGTACGTGTGCTTGTCTCATTGCTCGTCCCATGATCATCTCATGAGGACTAAGTCCAGTTTTCTTTTCAGGGATGCTTCTGATGGTCATCAGAACAAGAGGCAGTGCATCTGGCCATTTGAGTCCTGTAGCTTGACACATTTTTCCTAATCAGTTCTTAATTGTTCCATTAATCTGCTCCACTACCCCAGAAGCCTCTGGTCTGTAAGCACAATGTAGTTTTTGTTTAATACTCAATGCTTCGCAAATCAATTGGATCAACTCATTTTGAAAATGTGTTCCTCTATCTGTCTCAACCGTGACTGGAAAACCATACCTTGGAATGAACTCTCGCAGCATAAGTTTTGCCACTGTTGTTCCATCATTCCTTCTAGTGGGGTATGCCTCCACCCAACGAGAGAACAAACAGACGACCACTAGAACATATTTTAGTCTGTTACTAGGGGGCATCTCGATAAAGTCTAACTGCATTCTAGTGAATGGACCTCCTTCTCGTCCTATTGTTCCTAGACTCACTACTGTTTTTCTTCCTGGGTTAAACTGCTGACAAATAAGACATCTTTGACAAAGACTTTCAGCAATGGCTCTGAATTTTGGGTTATACCAGGTTTGTCTAAAAGTCTGATCATTGCATCTCTCCCAATATGAGCTTGTCCATGGTACATCCGTGCCATGTCTGCAATCATGCTATCAGGCATAACTGGTCTTTCGTCTCTGTACACCCACACACCATTATTTTCCTGTCTTCTACATCCTGCTTTTATCCAGTAATCTTTTTCCTCATCACTTGCAGTTTCTTGTAACTGTCTTACTTCATCCCATGTCTCGACAGTATTAGTAAAAAGCAAAGGAGAAGAGATATGCTCCCTTTCTCTATTTTTGTTCATGGACACCATGTTCTCTGCACAATATTTGGCTATCTCATCGGCATAATTATTGCCGACGGCTATGTAATCTTCGTTCTTCTTATGCGCCTTGCACTTCACTACAGCGATTTGTTTAGGCAACTGTATCGCCTCAAGCAGCTTTTTAACAAAATCTCCATTTCTGATAGGTGTTCCTGCAGACGTCAAGAAACCTCTTTGTGACCAAATCTGACCGAAGTCATGTACGATACCGAAACCATATTGGCTATCGGTCACAATCGTGACTCGTACATTTCTTCCTAATTTACATGCTTGAATCAAAGCAATCAGTTCCGCAACTTGTGCAGACCTTATTCCTTTCAGACAAGACGCTTCCATCACAGTTGCCACTGTGCACACTGCGTAAGCTGCGCTTAAAACTCCTTCTTTCGTTCTCAAGCATGAGCCATCCACAAACATGACATAATCAGATTCCTTTAACGGTTCATCTTTTATGTCAGCTCTTGGTTTCGTGCAATATTCCAGCACGTTCAGACAATCATGATCTACTTCGTCTTGTTCAATTATACTCTCCTCATCTGGCAATGATGTTGAAGGATTCACATTCATGCATCTATCTATGGTCACATTTTCAGCACTCAAGATGACTTTTTCGTACTTAGTCAGCCGACTATGTGTCATGTACTGTGTTTTTGTTCTTGTCAAAAGAATTTCTACTGAATGGGGGACATATACTCTCAGTGGATACCCCATCACTATACCTTCACTTTGTTCCAGACTTAAGCAAGTAGCAGCAACTGCTTTCAGACATCCGGGCAATGCTTTTGCTATAGGATCTAAAACAGCTGAAAAATAAGCAATTGGTCTTTTCATTGTTCCATGTTTTTGTACCAGTACTGAAAACGCACATCCATCTCTTTCACTGCAGTACAACTCAAAATCCTTCTCATAATCAGGCATGCCTAATGCAGGTGCCTCACATAATTTATTTTTCAATTCTTTGAAAGATTTCATTTCTTCATTGTTTAACTCAAAAGGGTCTTTTACATCTTTCTTGGTCAACTTTTGTAATGGTTTTGCAATCAAAGAGAAACCACTTATCCATTGTCGGCAATATCCAACCATTCCCAGAAACATTCTTACCTCTCTTTGCGTCATTGGTGCTCTCATTCCTTGAATCATTCTTACTCTTTCTGTCGCTATCTTTCGCACTCCTTTCTCAATTTTATGCCCTAAATACTGGACTTCTTTCTGACAAAACTGCAATTTTGAAGGAGACACTTTATGTCCTCTTTTCTCTAGATGGTTCAGTAAAGCAATTGTATCACTTACACATGCTTCTTTTGTTTTCGATGCCACCAACAGGTCATCGATATACTGCACCATCACTGACTTTTCTGGCATTTTCAAATCTTCCAGAGATTTCTTTAGAATCTGATTAAAGATTGAGGGGCTTTCTGTATACCCCTGAGGAATTCGGCACCATGCCAAAATACGCTCTCCGAACCGGAACGCAAATAATGGCTGGCTATCTGGATGCAAAGGAATAGAGAAAATGCGTGACACAAATCTATCACAGTGTACCACTCAGCTTCATGTGGAATTTGATATAGAATTCCTGCAGGGTTTGGCACTATTGGACAACAGGGCACAACTATTTTGTTGATCTTTCTCAAATCCTGTACTATTCTATATGTTCCATTTGGCTTTTTCAGTCCCATAATAGGTGAATTACATGGACTGCTCATTATTTCTTTTAGAATTCCCTGTTCAATCATTTTATTTATTACAGGAGTTATTCCTTCAATTATTTCTGGAGTTAATTTGTACTGTGGCGTATTCGGGTAAGTTGTTCCTTCTTTTACTGTTACTTTTACGGGATCAACTTCTTTCATTAATCCAATGTCTTCTCCTGTAAAATCCCACACACTTTCTTTCACTGCACTTTTTAGTTCTTCTGGAAGTTTTTCTGCATCAAATGCAGGAAACAAACCATTCATTTCAGGTTCCTGATTCATCAAAGTTACTTTATACAAGACATCTTCATCTGAGGTCTGAAATCCAATTCCATCTGGCGTACAATAAATTGTGCAATTCATCTTGCACAAGAGGTCACGACCTAAAAGATTTACAGGACTACAATCGCATACTACAAATTTATGCATTTTGCTAAAGGAACCAATTTTTACTTCCACCAATTCAGTAAGTGGTGTTTTAATCTGCTGATTGGCTACTCCTACTACTTGGATGTATTCACCTGAGAGAGGAAGGTTTGGAATTTCCACTGATCTAACAGTAGAACGGGTAGCTCCAGTATCGACAAGGAATGTTACATTTGCACCATTCACTTCTCCATCCACAAAGGGACCAGACTGATCTACCTCTAGAGTTGCGCCAAGTACGCACTCTTTCCCCTCTCCTGGGCACCGTCAGAATCTTTCATCCGGGTCATCCTCACTCTGACGCAACCAATACTGAGAAATGTTAGCTGCTCGCGGCAACTGTGTTACCTGCTCTCCTCCGTAGAATCCTGTTTCTGTACTGTATCTTTGCTGGTTAACAGTGTTGGGAAGTGGTGGTTGCGGCACCTGACTTTGTTGAACAACTACCTCATTCTGCACCTGTGAAGTCAATGATTGATTTTCCGGATTAGGTTTAGGTGGGAATTTACACTCGTTTCTCCAATGCCCCAATTTTCCGCAATTATGACATGGCCATTTCTTCTTTGCCTCTTCTAGACTCACTTGACCTTTTCCTTTACCTATGTTAGGTCGCATTTTATTCTATCCTGTTTCATTTCCATTATTATTGTCCAATTGAGCTTCTTGTTTTTCTGCCACCTTCACCTGTGCCCACATTGCCTTCTCTTTCAATTTACGCTGTCTACTCTCAATATCATCACTGCAATAATTAGCATACCTCAGCACATCATCGACTGTGCCATTCTGCCAATTAATCATATGCTGTTTAATCATTTCACTAATCTCTGGTTTCAATCCAATTCACAAATCTGTACACAAAATGACTCATCTTTTTCACTTAATTCCTCATATCCACTATACTATGCTACTGCTTGAAAACCAACAACAACCTTTCATAATAGGCGTGTACAGACTCCTTACTTTCTTGTGTAGTTCTATCTATTTTTACCCAATCTGTCTCTTTAGGAGGAATCTTATTCTTCAAAAAGGTAATCACCTTATCATACTTCTTCATCACATCCGGACCTGGAGCTCCTGTCTTAGGATCTCTTGGATATTCTGTAGTTGGCCAGTCAACTGTAATCTTACATTCTGACCACAAATCAGTTGGTACCACTATGTCAAATAATCCATCTAAATCTATCCACAACACTTTTGAAACCTTTACAAATCTCTCCACTTGTCGGTACCACTCAACTGGTTTCTCTCTCCGCTTCGGAAAGTCATTGGTAAATGACAGTATGTCCTGCCTAGTCCAGGGAACATGCATGTAACTACCACCTGGAGTTTCTCTCATGGGGTATTCTTTAGCAACAGATTCTTTTTCAGTTATCATAAAAGCCAATGAACCTTTGTCTGTAGTTTTCTCATTCTTCTTCGTCCATCTAACCTTCCATCTGTCCACATCACCCCATTTTCTCAACAACACAATTAACTCTTTTATCTGTGTCAGCCTTCCTGCCGTGTTCAAATTTTCAATATCCTTTTCACAAAAGTCTACTCTATATGGTTTCTGCAACGTTTTCACTTTCGCAAAGTCTATTCCAATTTCACTGGCTACTTCTTCTAGTTTGTCATGTAAATTCTTTGCTCTCCATGTAATACTTTTGCACAAAAACATTATTTCGTCATCCTGGTAATTTTTTATCTTTTCTGTACCAATCGTTCCTAGAATTAATTCTTCCATGTCAATTTTTAACCTAATTACATCTAATGGTTTTTCTTCTGGTTCTTTTATTTTAAATGCCTTCATCCACTCATTTAACTCATCAGGAGTCGGACCTATGGGTGTATTATTTAGTTCTACCCAATTACCACTCTTTTCAGGTGTTTCTGTTGCAGATTCTGTTACCATATGCATTTTCCTACCATTGCACTCATTCACCGTCAGATTTGTAGGTGGACTTGGTCTGTAAGTACTAGCCAAATTACTTTGTTCCATTCTTTCTTTTTCTCTCTGAAATTGTGAACTCATGGGAATCACCAAAGATCTTTCATCAATTTTCTGATTCTCAAAAACTGGTATCACTGGACCTATTGTTACAGGCACAGTAACTGCTTCCATATTTTTCGTTAACTCTCTAATCTTTTCAGTTAGTTCTTTGGTTGTCCTTGCTAATTCGCTGGCATTGTCACTTTCTATTCCTTCATTTTGTGAAATTCTCATTTGTTCTTGTGACCTATTTATTTCAATTCTTTTTTCCGGACTTTTATTTCGCATAGTCTCTATTAGCGGCGCATTTGGTGTCACCACTGTAGAACTCTGCTGATACGGAGGTGGATTTCTATTTAGAATATCTTCCAGCAATTCATCATCCGTTTTGCTCTCATGCATATATTTTTCCCTCTCCATATGTTTCTTTTTCTCAGTCCGTTTTTTCTTAGTCCCTTCCTCAACTGTAAAAGCTGGAAACAAACCTCCTGTCATGTTAGCACATCTCCATCGTTTTATTCTGTCTTCATGATTTATTCCCCACATCCTTCCAGGCATAAACTCATGATCCCTTAAACCTCTGAATCTCTCTCGCTCATACATCTCATCCTCCCATTCTGTCAACGCTTCAAACTGTGTCGGTCGAGGTCTAGGTTCTAGATTTGTCATCTTTTCTCGCAAATTTCGCAAAACCGCTACACTAAATGAACCATTCTCAGGAAAAGCTAAAGCACCATCATTCTTCGTATACTTTGCCCAGTTTTCCAACCATATGCACGTATGATATCCATATTTCAGCATCATATGTGAAGCTGCTGATTTCGGCGGAGGAATTACTTGTCCCTCTCTAGTCACGACCTTTTTGTCTTTCTTAAAGAAATTCTTTAATTTTGTCGTCCATGACGTTCTCTCCCTTTCATACTCTTAGTACGGCATGTTTTCTATTTGTTTTTCTCTTTACGCTAACACTGTTCTGTGTACGGAACTTCAACCAATTACAGCGCGACTCACACTAACGTACCAATCAGAACAATTCTCTCCGTCCGCGAACCAACCAATCCTAGCGCGGCACTTTTCTACGTCACTCCTGCTCTGGGTTCACGTGACTGGCGCACTATCCAATTCTAGCGCGGCACTGTTCTACGTCACTTCTGCTCTTTTACCCCTCCTTTACAAAATTTATCGGCAATTTTTTCTTCTCGCTGTTTTCTCCGTTAGTTACAACAATTAAAACAATTCCATAGTCTGATTCGCTAAACAAAAGTGACAGCTTTGTCCTTTTACACAAGAATCCTGTATTTCCAGTAGGCAGCGCTTACCTCTACCCTACCACAGAATTATTTACTCTCGCCGATAAAGTAGCACTTCCCTCTACCTTACCCTTCTTTCAAGCAAACAATTTACTCGTTTCTCTGGGGATAAGACACATGTGGAGACTAGGCTCCTGAGAATTAAGGCCAAAGTTTCACAAGAAAACGTGATTTGCTATCTCAGTTATACACTTTTCGTACAGAAAATCCCTAACATAACACAACCTGTGTTATTACCAAAATGAATTCAGACCATGTACCAAATTCCATGTGACTTCTCTTGCCACACGTGTTCCACTTCCTACATCCCAGAAGCGTGAAAACTCACATATAACATAACACGACTCAACATATAGTGTTAGTCATCAAAAATAATCAATAATCAATAAACAATAATCACTAAACTAATCTATAGAAAACCATAACTCTGCTACCAAGAAATCTGATGCAGCGCGTACAATAAAAACTATTCTCCTCCTAGGTCACTTATAGATCATCCAGGGGCAAACTATATTTTCTCACATCCACATGACGATGGGGCCCATAAACATCGCCTAACACACACACACGCACACCTGGATTTCCTTTACAACTTTATGAAATTATGTACTCCCAGGAGAAGCATGAGAACAAAATGGAAAACACCATTTATGTACCGCTGGAAGGAGCCGGGATATCTTATTACCTTAACCTATCGCTTTCTTTTAGTTATTTCTTAAGATATTCCTGCTCATTGTTTTGTCGATGAATCATTCATGTAAGAAATTAGTTCATAGTGATTAAGACCAGCTAAATCACAATAACCAATTACTGGTGTCACAATCATTTAGGAAAATAACCACTGAGTCATTTGATTTAAAGAAACTTAAATTTTATATAATTTTAAAAGCATGAGAGAATTTAAAACTTTTATTCAATTCATTCATTATTAATTCAAATATTTATTAAGCATAATCAATTTATTGCAGAAAGGAAATTTTCGTCATGAAGCAAACTCTAATTACCTGCCTACCTTCCTAATTTAGCCTAATGATTTCTAACCTAAATTTGGGAATTAGAAATAACCTGATTCTCATACTCAACTGGAAAATTAAGACAGCAACAGAAACTTCAGCTCGTCAGCATCAGCTACCTGCAACCCGTCTCATCTAACATTCTTTCAGCATCTCCCGCTCAGTAAGGGATCGATCAGGACCACCCAGCACTGGAAGCCACCACACGACTCTCCAACTCCGCTCCTGACTGTGACTGCGACTGACCCCCTCCCACTAAGAGTAGGCCCTCTTATACCCTAATTCTAACTTTGCTAACTAATTGTTGCAACATTAATACCACGCTTTTCTTTCATTGGTCCATGCATGTCATCTTATTCATTCTTTTAATCAAGTTCTCTTGGATCCAATGGTCCTTGGATCATTTCCTTTCTCACAGTTCAAGACATGTTTCCATCCGCTTCGATCAGTACATTTGTAACTTCTTTCGATACATTCGAGAACTCTGCAGTCATTGTCCTTTCTCTTAAACTGGTTTCCCACGGGTCTCTGCTGATCACCACGGCACACTATCAGTTCAATTAGGTCACATCAGCCTTGACCATTTCTCGCATCCTAGCCTCTCAGCAACATCACGAGGTTAGTTTTTTCTCCGACTTCTCTCCCGTGTCACATGTCTCCCTTGCGCTTGCGCACATCACCCACTGGCAGCCATTTTATATCGTCACTCGGTTATACTTTAGAAGCACTAATTTGAAGTAAACAAAACATAATTAAAATAGAGAAAAATAGCCTTTTCGTTTCCCTCCCGTCATCTACGTACCCCAATTAGTTATTACCTAGCAGAAAGCAACATTTAAGCTGTTTCTTACTTACCATCACCATTGTTTTTGCAACGACACGTTTTATTTCTATGAAGCACAAAAACATGCATTGATTTTAAATTAGTACGCATTTACTTTTACGTTATAATTAGACACACGGACATCCATTAATAGATTATTTAGCACACACATTTGCGTATTACCCTTCCCACACGTACAGTGTTGATTAATACATTTAAACTAACATTTTATTAATTATTTATAAATTTGTTAGGGGTTAAAAAAATTTATTTTCTCTGCTCCATCAGTATCAATTACAATGTGTAGGTGAGACCTTGCTGTGCAGGCTCCGAGTACCATTCCCCCACAACAGACTCCAGAGTTGTAGAAATCATGTACTTACCGGAGTTGGGCGGCAGCCTCCTTCAAGTATATTTATAGGACTGAAACTTGCCCGAAGTGTGTCAGCCGATCTCAGCGACCATAGTAGTGTATTCTAGCACTAGGCCGCAGCTGCTGCCTCGCACTTTAACTGAAAGCGTGACAGTTTGCTGCATGGCTAAATACTTAAGTCCCAAAGGCGAGACCGATTGTATTGCATTGCAAATGCTCTTCGGTTTCATCTTTGGGATTTATGTGCACCTTTTAGTAGCTGCGAATTTGCAATGTATTTGTAACGCTTGGCTGACTCAATTATTTTGTGCCTTTGAATAGCGTTAATGGCCTGAGTGAATTGTTATATCAATTGAATAGCGATATGCAGCCCCCCGCGCACTCCCAGGGTGTGTTCATGCAAATATTTTACTGTATTCTCAATCTGCATATGCCCTACGGGGTTGAAATGAAGATGCGTGCAAGCACAACCCTTAATATACTTATGATTTTTTTTAATTGAAGGTTACTAGAGAGGATGAATTGAAGAATTAAAAAACAACCCTCAAATATGGTTTTCTTTTACTGCTTGGGGCCCAGAGTACGTTAGTTTTTGTCTTGTGAGTAATGGGGGTCATTTAGAATAGGGTGGAATCGGGACATCTGTTAAAAATGGCAATTATCCTTTAAATTCTACCCTGATCCTCCCCCCTCAGTTAGAATTTGGGAAAATGTGGTTTTCCCGATGGAAGATGTGCCACCGGCTCCCTTGTGTCTGACTGTTTTTCCACTTGCCCCTTCTGCTGTCTAGAAAAGGTCTACACACAGTAGGGGACAACACCAAGGACATTGCTGTCATTAGTTATGCCATTTCCAGAGACCGATCCGTGATCTGGTGATCACTCTTCAGAAGTGCCATAAGTGACGGAATTGACAGCAGGTTTACGATGCCTTCCTTGCAGACTTGTACAGATACGAGAGTGATAGTGAGGTGGGGCCAAATTGCACATATCCAGTCTCCTGGGAGCTGAATCCACATTAATCTCTGACTTGTTTACTTTGCTTCACAAGTCGTATGCCTGCAATTTGGCAAATACTTACTATTTTATGTACAGTTTTTTTTTTTTTTTTTTTAAATAAAATGATACAATTTGGGCTCGATATAGCCTAACACCTATTCAGGAATTAAGCTATAATTGAACTACCCAGGATAATGTTCTGCATGGCTAAACACTTATAAGGTCACAAAGGCGAGACCTATTGGCTATGCCAATGCTTGTTCTTGCTTCCTTTTCCGGCAGATCTTTGCTCGCCACCCTCTGTGTTTTATTACCCCTTTACATGGGCTCGGAGAGTCAACTGCTGGTAACCCGTACTCGCCTTATTTTAGATAAAAAAAAAAAAGCAAAGCAAACACATTTTTAGCGTTTCCCCTCTGGAATGTCGGCGATTTCCAAATAACGCACCATCTTCTGACCGAGACCCTTCTGCTTACACAGAGTCCTAACTGTTCAGTTTTAGCGCTTCCAGTTCATGATGTATGTTTTTTAAGTGAAGCGTCGCCTCCTCCTCGGCTTCTTTTCCGGTTTCACTGTGGTGTTTTTTTTTTTTTTTATTGTTCCCCTTTTGTGATTTATTATTAGTTATTTTTGTAACCACAGCAGCCACTTTTATGTTTAAAAGGGCATTAGCTTTACGTCTTGGAAATGCAAGGCCTATTGCATTGCAAATGCTTGTTTTACATTACTGTTGGCAATCATGCCTGATGCACTGAGGTGACTACTGCTGGTAGCCTTGCGATGGTGGCCACTAATGTAATCTTGTTTGATGTGGTCATTAACCAGCTCTAATATTAGTAGCTCGTGATAAACTTCAGTGAACAGAAGTTGCTCCTATTGTGGAAGCGGATTATTTAAAACCCACTGGTTTTAGTACAAACCATAGGTCATTTATTAGCATTCATGAATGGGGGCCTCGTCCGACAAGCACCATAGAGATACTCGAGGAGAGAGCACACTGAACGATGGTTACATGGGTTTTTATAGCAAAAGATCACAAACCAGGGACGCCCAGAGGTAAATTGAACTTTGGGAAAAACACACAAATGAGGTACCAGTAAGAATCGACAGCCTTGGTGCCTTGTGCAATTGTCGCATCCTGAAGCTGCACAACAAGATATGCTATCTGAGTAAACTTTACTTGAGGCTTTACCATTGTCTGAAAAACCCCAAGCAGACGCCAGTTGTTCTTTTGCGCTGACTCTGCATGTATACACAGCCTACAATGCCCCAATCTAGATTCTTTACTCATGTTTATACAAATGCAGTGTCCAGGATAGAGCCAGGCTGAAAGCAGGGCAGGGGTGAAAAATGGATGAGGCATAGCTTAATCAAAAAACAAGGGTCTCAGATTTTACATTGTAACAGTCCTTCCTTTTCAGCCTATGCTGAATCCATTTTTAAAAGTATATAATTTAATCTCGTATATCAATGTTCATAAGTTCGTAAATTTCAGTGTGCATCATTTCTCGATTCAATTCATGAACATTAATTGGGGAGGTTTAATATTATTATAGGTGGTTATATAAGCTGTACATATTGTAGGGGCACACTGAATGCAACAACAGCAAGTAAGAAAGATGGCTCCTATTATCACTATTACCATCAATATTTTCCAGCCCCAAGTAGAAAACATACCCCAAAACCATTCTGACCAAGTCCATGTTCCTTTTTCCTGGTGTATTTCTGCAGCTATTTGGTGAAGCTTTTGTGTGGCTCAATTAACATTAAGGGCGTTTTATGTAAATATTGAACAAATGTATTGTGCTTATATATTTGGCAGTGTGAGTCCTTAAGAGAGGACAAGGTGAAGTGATAATGTTCAGATGCGGTAGGAGTAGGGGGCACTAGGCTATGAACAGGGTAATATGTTTCAAGCCTCCAAAATAGACCCTAAAATCCCAATACTAACAATAGAAAACATACAAGTATCCCTATTTTTCTCCTTTTAATCCAAAACTGTCAGCTTTTAGGGGGGCATTCGGGGCAACTACTTCTATTCCTCCTAATAGGTCAAAAAACACCTTCCCAAAGGGCCTTAATGGCATATTGACAACTCTACCCATTTCAACCTAATCTATATACAAATACCTATTTCAGAAGAACACCTAACGCTATTCCCTATACTGATCTTTTATTATATTCAACCTGTATGTTTCTTAACCTTCCTTCCTCTTACTGTAGTATTTGTTGTTTGATTGGCAAGGTAACAAAGAGTAGCGTAACGATCAGCCAGAAACAGAGCAATGTAATCTCAATTCTCCCAAAATTCCCTCACTACACTATCGGAGAGCATTAAGTCCCAAGTGTCTTTTGCTTCAAAGCCTCACTGGCAAGCTTATGTACCGGTCTGGACGTTGGCTGTCTTGACCACCGGCATGGGTTGCTACCTCTCCAGAGATAGTTTCTTCAATCAAAGTTTATAGTTCTTTTCGGCCCTTGGCCGCATTTTGTATCAGGGCTGAACAATGTCAGGACGTTCAAACAGAATCTGTTCATCTGGGTCAGGCATGATGGCAGCAAGTTACTGTTCCAATGACACCACTTCACCATGTTTCAAAAAGATCACCATCCCCAAAAGGCACTTGCTGAGAGATCTGATCATATTCAAAATCAGGTATTCCTCTTGTTATCCACTGATCATATGTCAAAGGGAGTGGCGCTTGCTTTCTCCACATCACTGGCATGGATCCAGTGTCTGTGCCCTGTGCACTTAACAGCAGTCTGAGTGGTGATGAGAACTTGCACTGGACCCTTCTAGCATGGCGCAAGCCTGGACTTCCTCTGAAACTGTTGGGTAAAGACACAGTCTCTAGGCCTCAGCTTGTGACCTGGACCTTTAAGACTGGAAGAGAGACTGGCTTTCACCTGTGAATGGATCAAATGCAAATCTTTAGTCAACACAGTAATCCACAAGAAAAGTATATTCCATGTCAGATTGTCTTTGATCTTGGTACACCCTATACATTTGCTGGCCTCCCCATAACCACCTCAACTGGTTGCAAGACCTCGAAGGGCAGATCTGGGGGTGCAAAATATCCTGTTGAAACGGGGTACCTTTTCCTGTGTTATAAGTATGGCACATCATGCACCTCTTGACATAGAACTCTGCCACCCTGGGAATCAGATTATTGAACCATACATAATCTGACGTGGCCACTATTCCTTTAGCATTGATGTGGGCTGAACTGTGGGCCATGGTAAAAATAGCATTCACATAACAATTTGGAAGCATTCATCTTTGCTTTCCTGACAGATTTATCCAACATCCTGTCGCATCCTGACACCCTTATCTTTTACACTGTTCCTTCTCTTCCTCCGTAGCTTCTTCCTGTACTTCCCTAATGCAATCTAGAGTCTGATTAAACATAGGCACTTCTGGTGTCCATCTAGCTGTCCCTACAATATACATTAAACTATACTCTAAATAGGCTGTTCGTTTAGCTGTTTCATTGGCAAAAGTATTTCCCTGTATTACCTCATATATAATTTTCTTGTGGACAAAACATTTAACAATAGCAACTCTTTTTGGTAACATCAAGGTAGCCAGTAACTTTACTATTCATTCCCCATACTGTATCTTATCACCATGCAAAGTCAAAAAAGCCCCTTTTTTTCCAGAGTCGTCCGAATGCGTGGGCAACTCCAAAGGCATATATATATTGATATTTACAGTCAAATCTTTACTTAATTCACAGGCTCTAGTCAAAGCTGTCAGCTCCACAGATTGCGCTGACATTTGTTGTATTTTACATAACTCAAACACAGATTTCAAGGGGGTAACTGTATAGGCCGCTGTACTAGAGCCATCAGGTAGTTTGTAACATGAATCATCCACGAACAGTTCCCCTAGTGGGTCAGATATAGGGATATCTGTCAGGTCTACCCGTCCCTTAGTCTCCTTCTCAGTAATAAATATGCAAGCATGCTTCTCATCTTGTTGGGACTCAGAAAGGGGCAGTACAGTTGCTGGATTCAAAATGTTACAGCATTTCAGAGTGATGTTTGGAGCAAAAAGTGTCAACTCGTACCCTGTTAATATCACACTGGTCAGGTGCTGGGTTTGAATTATTTTTGTTTTAGATATCCACTAAATGTGGTACCATAACTGTCAAATTGTGACCTTAAATATACATTTCAGATTGCTTTATCGCAGTGGGGTCCAATGTGGAGGAGAAATATGCGCATGACCTATTCCTTCCTACATGGGACCGTGCCAAGCTGCAACCATCTTTTGCATGCACAAATTTGTAATAATCAGGTTTTACCTAAAGCAGGAGCATTACATAAAGCATTTTTCAATTGCAAAAAGACAGCTTCACACTGATTAGTCCAAGGAAGCGGAATGCATACGTGCTTTAATGTTAAAGCAAGCAGGGGTTTTGCAATTAGTGAAAAATGTGGTAATAAACGCACAGATATTAGATTGAGTCAGTGGTTTCTGCAAGTTCTGCACCAATTATATCCTATGTTGGTGTAGCGTCTTACCCCCCTTCGACAAGAGGAGACCTAAATAGGTAACCTTCTGTTGACAATACTGTAATTGGAAAAGAGATACTTTGTCCCAAGGAGGCTAAGTGATGCAATAATTTCACTGTAGCCTGTTTGCAACCTTCTGCTGCATTGCTATGTCTCCAATGAGTGGCTCGTGAGCTACCAGTAGATCACCAGGTACCTGTGAGTAGCTCTCCTGTGTGCAGTCCAACCTGTATTTAAAAAATAAAACTCATGCATTCAAGATATTTCTTTTGTATTGTCACAACTCATAAACTGATGTCTACAGAAAAATAGTTGACATTTTGAAAATGTACTTACAGCTATTATTTCAGTTGGAGATATTTATTACTCCTAATTATATCTTGGCGCAAGGGAGTATTGCAGCTATTGTTTGTATCTAGTACCCATGTAATATTTCAGTTCAAATTGTCAAAGCCCCTTTTTTTCTTTTCTTCTCATTACTGCTGAAAACCCTGGCTAATGCACCAATGTGATCACTACTGACACTCTTGGATGGGGTGGTCACTTTTTCATCACTAGTGACTTTTGTTACAGAAAATGTTGGAGACCCTTGTACGAACATTCAGTTGTTGTGAAATAGGGCTTTGAACTGGGATGCCAGAAAATCCCACAGGTGTATTCACTTTACCTTAGAAGCAACAGAATATTGAGGGACTACTATCTTGTTACTTTCTCTAAAATCAATCACAAATCGATAAACTTTTATCCTGTATTCCATCCCCTCTTTTAAGGAAAGGAAGAATAGGGCTATTACATACATTAGAGGAAACTTCCTCAAAGCGAGTAAAGAAATCGGGGACGGACTCGCCCTGTCTTTGCTTACAAGCAGTAAGGAGCGTCCAATCTATTTTCCGTGCCAGAATTATCGTCTTTATGTAAGTAAGTATGTTACCAGGAAGATCCAGTATAAACTGACTAGGTTTCTGACCAGGTTTCCTATCCCTGTCGGATGCTATAATGGCCGTCCAGTCTCCTCCTAAATCAACAGCATGATCCTGTTTCCGGGTAAGTCGCCACATATCTGGTGGCAGGATCATACCAAAAAACATATCAATATCTGCTAAGGTCATGACACAAGAATCAATGGCTGCCTGTACATCATAAAATCCTCTAGGATTTTTCCGTATATCTGGTAAAGAGGCCTTTAAAGTGAGTACATCCGTCCTTTTCCAGGGCGTATATATCCAATTGTACAAAAAATGGGCTCTAGCATCAGGACTATTAGGGTCCTCGTTATCTGCATTCCCTCTCGCGGGGACGAACTGGGGCGCTGCTTCCCTCATGGGTCTTATTCGAGGAGAGGAAGAGAGTTCATTACGATATCCAGTTATCGTTGCTATAGAATTGTTAATTCTACTCACAGGGGAGGCTCCTATCTGACACTGTCGATTAATAGCTCTAACATCATCAGGGCCATTCTGTCCTGTAATCCTCTCCCATTGGACCATAAGTTGATGAGAAAGCTTATTTACAAGACAAAGAAGCTCGCCCTCAGAAAAATCCTGTATCTGATCTATCATTTCTCCTACCTCCATTTCTAGATCACTCAACCAATTTAATACCATCAACCTTATCCTTCAATTCCTTATACTTCTGATACTCTGTCTTCCTTTCTTGTTTCCTTTGTACCTTCTCCGCCTTGAGCTGCCGCTCCTTTACTTCTTTCCTCCACATACGCAAACTGTCAAACATAGCTGGCCTAACTTTCTTTAAAAACAATCGTTTCTCTAAATACTCGAGTTTGTGAGGGTCCATTGTTCCCTCTAATGGCCATTGCAACTGGGGATTCCCTTTTGTATATTTGTTCCACAGTGCATTATACATGATGGGACAAATACCATATTTAATGTACATCTCAAAATTCGGCATACCGTCTGGTGGCGCCGGCTGACTTGCTTCCAAAAATGCTCTGCTTATCACAGCAGCAGCAACAAAACCCAAAGTGTGCTAAATACAGGCATGTTATATAAGATATAAAAAAACTTATAAACAGAGAGAAATTAAAAAATATTCTCACATTACCTGTAAGAAAAAATGTTAATCAATATCAAATAGCAGGTTCCAAAGAAGGTTCCAAAGAAGGTTCCAAAGAAGGTTCCAAACAGATTCCAAACAGATTCCAAACAAATTCCAAAGAAGGTTCCAAACAAATTTCAAATAACCAAAAGAACCGGTTCAATACAAATCTACCTTATTTGTAGTCTTCAACTCCCACCTGTCGATCCTCCCTGATCCAAAAGAATGACCATCCGAGGGCCTCAGTCAAGGTTAGCAGCCGCCAGGAAGATCAGAGTCGGAGAGCCGAAAAATCACCTTGGATACGAGAACTAGTCTCTTCAGGTGGTGCGCTCCTCAGTGAAGTTCGTCTTACCTACACGATCTCCTTCCCTGCCTCTAAGATAAGCCTGACTGCTCGTGCCAAGCTAACAAGGGGGTGAGCAGGGGTTATTTTAGGAGTGTAACTCCCTTATCCTGACTAGGAAGAAGGGTCCCTACTTGGACAAAGGTGCAAGCCCTTGCCAACTAGAGACCCCCATTTCTAACAGTAACCATTCTGCCAGATTACCACCAGTGGTAAGCATGTGCATTGCCTTCTGTGGTAATTAAATTATCTCTGGCTTCCCCATTGCAGGAAAAAAGACCAAAAATATAGTATTTACAATGGAAACTTGACCAACTTTGAGCTGGGCTAAAAATATTCTCAAAACCAGAATCAACTGGCTTTAGAAACGTTAGGTTCGGACACAATACCCCGGAGTAATGACCGTAGCTGAGTTTATAGAGTGGCTCTGTTCCTGGTACTGCAGTTCTGACTTTTAGCTCTGGCTGGTGGTAAATTTTTTAATCACTGTGAGCTATATTTTTTTAAACTACTGATCAAAATATTAATTATTATGATCTGATTACCTCTCTAACAGAAACAATCCCGTACACTCTTTTTACTTTTTAGTTATCCACGCATGACAATAAACTGTCTTATTTTATGGTAAACAACTTAGCATTGCACTGTAAAACAAATGCTCATGAGGTGATAAGCAACTTCTCAGGAAGTTGGGGTGTTGCTTTGCGGAGCTTATGTTGATGTGAGCAGATAAAAGGCTATTGTTATCCATGTGTTGGGAATGTATTTATATCAAAATCTTCTCTTAATTTACTGCCAAGTGAATTTCTGGGATACTCATTAATAGTGTGCTTGTTCTCCGTGTGTAGTTGTCTTCTCTTGTGAGTAGCGTGTGACTTTCCCAGCGTCCTTGTGTGCCAAAAGGGCTAAGGCTTAAGGTCATTTTTAAAAATGCCTTGCATGTATCCTATTACGGCCTTGTACATCTGTGTGCTATGGTTTGCAGCTACCTACAAATCGGGTTCTTGTCTTGTGCATGCTTGATGGAGACTGTGTGTGGTAGAAAGGTATATGTTTTTTCCAGTTCTGTCCCTATGTTGTACGCCTTTCGACTGTTTTTTCAATGCAGCTTTGCACTGTGATCCTTTGGTGGCACCTGCACGTTGTGTTTTTTTGCTTTGTTGTCCATTTTGTGATGGAAGTAAAACGGTTTGTGTGTCAACTTCTATATAATCTGGGAACTGTGTGATGTTTGCTACAATTATTTTGAGGGGTGTGTTTTTGTGTGCGTTATGGTCCATAATCTCTGGGACTCTAATGTGTTTTTAGTAATTTGGGTATAGTTAGCAGTTAGTCATAGTTGGTACTTGGTCTCTGAGAGTTTGCAATGGTAGCAGTCTCTGACCAGTTCAGAGTTTGTTACCATCACTTCTCTTTGTCTTCTTATCGAATTCTTTGATAAGCTCGTTGGATTAAAGTAAATCGGTGTCCTACTGCCTGCCCTTTAAGCCTCCAGCAATGAAAGAGGCTAACGGGCTGATTTAAAGCTTGACGAAGGGTGTGCTCTGTCGCAATAATGATGGAGTCCCTCTTCCACCAAACTGTTAGTCCGCGTGCCTCATTCGGACATGGGAAGACAAAGGAATGTTGATGGCGGAATCTACTCTGGCTCCGTCGCTGACATACTCCTCCTTCAGTTGGACAGAATATGGACCATTCGAGTTTAGCCATCCGACCTCCTGCCCTATTTAGAGAGGGAGGGCAGATGGTACTTTTTTTTGTTTTGTTTAGTTTTTGATTTTGTTGTTTACTTATATTTTTTTTGTAAATAGTCCCTCAGTGCTGAGGAACAGTTAAAAAAATTAAGCCCACACACAAGCAATGGAAGGGCAATCCCATTGGGGTTTGGGGGGCGCATTAGTTTATCCAGCTTTGGGAGTTTGTTTTTGGAAAAAGTAAAACGTTGCCAAACAGGATGGCTGTCAATCAAACCTTTAGAGTCATCCGTCATACTTCTACAACATTGACCCGAACTGGTGATGTTTGGCGTTGTGCACGGGCCTAATGAACAACTCTAAATGCGGCAGGCAGAGATCCTGGGGAAGGCAGGGGCAATGCCCTCCCTCCCCCATCCCGACACGAGTAGCAAATGACTGCTGTAATCTAAATCTGTTGCTAAGTTTAACCACCTGATGACTGTCATGGGTATTGGGTGGCTTTCCATTTACACTAAAATCGAAAATAAATGTAGTATGATTCCTCAAGCCTAAAATAACTCCTTAAAAGTGTATGCTGTGCTCAACTGCAGCCTTGTTAAAGTCTATGATAAATGGCATATCCCCACCAATTAACATTAAAATCAAGAGCCTGTGAGTGTTAATATATAATCACTCGATGTAAAAAGACAAGTGGGTGCTGTGTGTAAGCGTGCTCTCAATGCACTGTGTAATTATCAAGTTATATCTCTAGCAACATGATCAGATGACTGCAATTATTTTACTTTCCTTATACGAATCCTAAGCATCAATGTCCGCATTCCAGGCATGACTGCCGTTCTCTTCCTCCGACCATACACAATACCAGAGCTAGATAGATCAGTAGAGTAAAACTGTGACCACTTGATGCATTTTTATGTGAAGTTAAGAGTCTTGAATGCAATTTTGCCTTTTACTGGGAGCCAATGTAGGCTCCCGAGGTAGCCTGCTATTTTGTTTCTTTTATTTAGGCCATAAGTTAAATTTCCCGTCAATGGCACTATAAGGGCAGGTAAAAGTGCAGGGAGAAAAACCTGTTTTTTCATAATCCTATCCCACTTGCAATTAAAACCTCAAAACGTGTTTCCTTCACTCTCTTTTCTAACAATTCTCAAAATGCAATAGACCAAAAGCTTGTATGTAAATCTCAAAGCTAATTCGATGCAATTTAGTTCGAGAAGAACTTTGATGGTTTAGCCTACACATCATATAGGTGCAGATAGGAATGTCACCACATCTAACTGCTATGGGTAAATTCAGGATTCTTTTTTAATGTAATAAATTAAATTAATAAAAAGCATATTTACGGTATCTGTTGTTCAAATCTGCTATATCAGAAGACCACAACCAAGTTTAAGATTACAAATAGCCAGGTGCGAGATGATACAAAGCAGACAGCCACAATAACAAATGCATTGTCAGACGTCTACTCCATGTTCAATTGGCCTTAAATACTAGCTCTACCCACACTGCCCCAGAAATGCACTACTAACGTGGAAATGAGTGAGTACCAAAGTTTGTTGTGTGGTTTTCAATTTCCATTGCCTTATGCTCTGCAATTTCTCTACACGTAGTCTGGTGCCAATGCCCTGCCAGAGTCATGACCCTGATTTGTAATAAGTGGTAAACCCACCTATAGAACAATATAAATATATTATTGCATCTAATTAGGTGTAAAATGGCAATTATATAAATGATGGCATATAATAGAGCCCAAACACCAATTATACACCCTGGACCTAGAAATAGACAGATGGCCTGGTAGTGAATGTATGCACTAGTCTAGTAATGGCCTCCTGGAAGGAATAGTAAAGCATTAAATGTAGCAGAAAAAATTATACAAAGTCAGAACAAACAAACTTGAAAGTGTCAGAATCATTATAATCACTCAGGGAGCAACTGTAGGTGCCATAGCAAGGTAGTGTAACACAGTAGTTAAATACCTTTTGTATAAAAGGTTCTTACTAAGTGGAAATAGTCACTAACTGTCAATAAAATGATAAGTAAGCCAAAACTTTTGCATGTAGATGGAGCATTGTCAATTGTTGTGTAAAGTTTTTAAAGTGAAGCTAATCGTCACTTGCTGCAGGCTTCATAAATAAGACCATGATTGTGTAGTGCTTAAAACATAAGAAGTTAGAGTGAGAAAAATATGGTCGAGATGACAAATCTGCAGGAAAACCATCATCTTCATATACATTACAAATGAATTGGTGAACTAATTTTATTTTTTTCAGCATGAGGCGTAACAATAAAGCCAACAACATTAAAATCATCCTAAATGGCAAATTCTAAAAATACATACATTTGAATTATTACGGTCATACTTGAACATCATTACAAATAACAAACGATAATTTACTTCGCTAGATGACAAGCAAATAATGAACAGATCATCCAAATAGGAGATTAAATAGTTACTTGTAGACCCAAAATATCACAAAACTTAAACTATATGACTATAGAACTACAAGTCTTATTACCTAGAGTACTACCCAGTACTGAAAGGTGCTGCAAAAATAAAACTTCCCAAACAGCCCTGGCACACATGAATTAAAATCAGTCTTAAATTTGCCGGTCACAATCTATGTGTTCCAAATAGAAGAAAGGAATGTGTGGTAAATTCAGGCTGATCAGTCCCATAACACAATGTTAAGGCTTCAGTATAGTCCAGTACATTAAAAGTATCGAATATGGGAAACAAACCATTTTGTACGGAGAGTTGTTACCTTGGGGCTACCAAATGTAGCTAATATCACATATATGTTTAAGAGACTGGAACAGTCTTGTTTACCTCTGGCACAACTGCAAAATGGCAGCTGCGATGAAATTTAAAGGGAAGACGGGGAAGAAACAAGCATTTAGTAGCAGGCTCTCACAGAAAGTACTAGCATTGTAGATTGAGCACCTTCCCACTTGCAAATGCTTGTTTTTATAGCTGACGTGTGTGTATTTTTGCGGGCCGTCACTTTATAACACTGTGAAGAGGAGCTCTAACCAGTGTCATGTGTTCTATACATGGCCCATTGTAGTTTTCCCTATGTTAGCCTAACTGTGCACGACACAGGCCGCATTAGCTTTGCACATGTTACTATATAAGCACATTTGCTTGTGTGCCACATTATATTTTAACACAGAACCAACAGTTGTTTTCTCGTTCTGGGATTTAGTCTGAACACAGCAGACAAGGTCAAACAACAATGTCCATTGTTATTTTGTTCTGGTGAGGCACTCGCACCTAGACACAAGACAGAAATGCAGCTGTTTATGAACATGTAAACCTTGTCATATAGGTATGCACAGTAATGTAACAGACAGAGAGAGAGATTTCTGAGAGATGATCACGACTGTATCCAAGATGTAGAACTTCCATCCCTGTATGCTAAGGTATGCGGTCCGTTACTAATCCCAGAGATCTTTGCTGTATAATCAGTTTTCATCTGTAGAAGGGGAGTGGGGTTAGGCTAATCTATTTTATAATATAACCGGGCTTTTAATAATATATGGTTTACTGATTATGCTGATGGTATTTTTGCTAGGCAGTTATTTTCTCATTGTTGCATGCATACTGTATTCTAAAGCACAATAGTTTAAATATACATTTCAAACTTCCTTCGTGTCTCTGTCCTATCTTATTGTGGACGAGTACGAGTGTATGTGTGAAAAGGTGTATCCTGTTACCACGATCCGTGAGATGGTCGTGAGTGTTGTGTTCTGGGGTGTAAATTCACTTGTCTCTCTGGATACGAGTAGGAGGGCAAGTGAGACCCTATAGCTAGTTGGACTCGGACTCGTGCTGAGGTGGTATGGTTGACTCAGTCCCTATCTACTAATGTTCTATGGTCCCAAGCATTGTTCTGTTCCTAAGCGGAATCCCCGATCTTCTACAGGACCAGGCCATGCCACTTGAGGCTGATATTTGTGTGCTTCAGACTTTAGGCCTGTCATAGAGATGCATTTGTTTACTGACGATTAACCTCTAGCATCTATGTCCGGAATTCTTCTCTGCTCCTCACCCCTATGCATCCTGTTCTCCCCAACCTGAATATTTTATCCACTTCTCTGTTTTGCAGTGCAGTATTGCTTTGTTGCTAGGTTCACATGCAATCAGAAGTACAAGCATTAACAATAAAACAAGATAATATTTAAGGCATTAATTTTTTGTGCATGAATTGTGTGCTTCAGAATGATACTGCAGTTATAGCGCTGGAAGTCCCAGTGCTGGATGTCTTCTAGATTAG
Source organism: Calotriton arnoldi (assembly GCA_963921515.1). Taxonomy (NCBI): domain Eukaryota; kingdom Metazoa; phylum Chordata; class Amphibia; order Caudata; family Salamandridae; genus Calotriton; species Calotriton arnoldi. The sequence continues at coordinate 3,385,481 of CAWUFW010000357.1, forward strand.
ACAAGTGATCAAATCCATGACAAAGGGTGATCATACAGAAGTCTTCTGTGTAAGGTTTCAAGTCTGCCATGGATGGGTCACCTCCAGCAGACGATTGAGGTATGCACTTGTCTACACTTTCAGTTCTTCGCCTCTCTCCAAAAACAGTTAACCAGTTTGTGCAATTTCTTTTTGGGGTGAAGTGGAAAACTAAGCACTGCTATAGTCATCGTTAATCAGCACAAGCACCCTGGTATGTATGAGCGTTCACTTTTAGAACCCCTGAGTTACATGTTGTGTTAGAGTGTACTTTGAGAGGATCAGTAGTTGAACTAGTGTCAGGCACTGCCAGTTAACCAAGATCACCAGGACCCAGTGGTTACTTGAAATACTCAAATGAAGGTGGTATGTCCCATGTTTTCAGATCACCACATGATGGTCATCGAAGGGCGCCATGTTGGATGGGTGGTTATGTATTTTGTACTAAGTATTGAACTATCTGTTCCATGTGTGGCTCGTTTGTGATTTTAGAACTCATGAGCTACATGCTCCTTGTTGGAGTGTTTACTTTCAACACAGGAGTTGGGCAGCTTCTGGTGCCTGGCCTAAGGCTGCCTGACCTCTTGTTCCTGGAAATAAACATTGCTTCAAATCATTTACAAGGCGTTGTTAGAACTGGGGGTCTCTAGTTGGCAATGGTTTGCACCTTTGTCCAAATAGGGACCCTTGCTTCTAGTCAGGATAAGGGGGAAACACTCCTAAAATAACCCCTGCTCACCCCCTGGTAGCTTGGCACGAGCAGACAGGCTTATCTCAGAGGCAGTGTGTAAAGCATTTGTGACCTCATACAGTAATACAGTGAAAACACTACAGATGGACACCACACAGGTTGTTTATGTAAAAATAAGTAATCTTTATATAGACTTATCACAAGACCCAATAGCAAAAATCCACAATACTGTAATCAAAAATAGACTTAAAATGATAGAGACAGTTCACGTTATCTTCAAAAATAGGATAGTCAATCAAATAAAGCTTGTAGCAACAAATAACTCCACTTGGAGTTATCACGACGTCGTGACCGGTGGAAATCCCAAAGTACGGCGCCGACCGCGAGGTGCGCGGCGTCGGGCCCGGAGTCGAGCAGACCCACAAAGAACAGTACCTGGAATTCGATGAAAACAAAGACGGTGCACGGCGTCGGGGAGGTGATGCTTCGTTGGCGCCGGCGGCGTCGGTTCCTTACGACCCCAGGGGAGGTGATGTCTCGGTTCCTTACTGCAGCGCAGGGGAGGTGAGGCGTCGGTTCCTTACTGTGTCGGGGAGGTGACGTCACGGATGGCGGCGAGGCGTCGGTTCCTTACGATGGTGCGGCGTCGATGGATTCGGGGGTCACCCACGTCGAGGATCGGCTCCGCGATGATGAAGCCCTGGCGTCGGTGAAGTCGGGGCTGCGGTGCGAGTCGGGACGGTGCGTCGTGAGCGTCACGAGCGGTGTCCTCGGCTCCGGTGCAGGCAGCGGCCTCGATGACGGCTTCGGAGTCGATGTCGCACGGCGTCGGCAGGCGTCGGGCCTACGGTGCAAGTCGGGGCGGTGCGTCGTGCTCTTCACGAGCGGTGCCCACGGCTTCGGTGCAGGTTACGGCGTCGCTCGCCGGCGTCGGTGTTGCAATTTCCCTCTGTTAGCAGCTAAAACAGCAGTTCCAGATGCAGGCAAACAGAAGGGGTGAAGTCTTTGTGTCCCTGTGACTTCAGGCAGGAGGCAAGCTCAGTTCAAGCCCTTGGAGATTCCCTTCTTCAAGATGACAAAGCACAGCAAAGTCTTTTCTCCTGTCCTTGGCAGAAAGCAACCACTGCAGGCCAACCCCAATCAGCAAAACAGCACAGGGGCAGTACTCCTCCTTCAGCTTCTCCGGTTCTTCTCCTTGGCAACAGGTTTCTTGATTTCCCAGAAGTGATCTAATTTCCTAGGGGTCTGGGTCCCCTTTTTATACACCTTTTCCCTTTGTTCTCTGAAGGCAGAGAGGCCTCTGCCTAGTCCAAAACCAGTTCTGGTCAGTCCTGGAGCACTTTGTTTTTCTGCCTCCTTCTTTCCTTTGTGAGTGAGGGGCAGAGCCATCAGACGCCCGGCAGGAGGTGGAGCCAGCATTGTGGAAGGCAGGCACAGCCCTATTCAGACCCAGGTGCAACTCCTCCCTCCACTCTGGATGCAGGCCTTCCTATTCAGCCCTGTGCTGACTCACCCTGTCTCCTGTAGCCACCCCCAGCCCCTGTCACTCAATCTCTAGACAAGGAATACACAACCTAGCAGAGGCAGGCTTGGAAGTTTAGGCAAGAAAATACCCACTTTCTAAAAGTGGTATTTTCAACCACAGAATGTTAAAACCAACTTCACTAAAAGATGTATTTTATCATTCTGAGTTCAGGCATACTAAATTCGTTTTTCTACCATGTTCTCTGGGTCAGTTAGGATTATAAGGTGTAATAATCAAAACTGCCCATTCTGGCCTATGGAGAACAGGTAGCCTTGCAATAGTGAAAAACGAAAATGGCTGTAATTCACTATTAGGACATGCCACACACACCAGGGCATGTCCTACCTTATACTTACAATGCACCCTGCCCTTGGGCCTACCTTAGGGGTGTCTGATATGAAGATAAGGGAAGGTTTAGGGACTGGCAAGTGGGTGCACTTGCCAAGTCGACATGGCAGTCACAGACTGCACACAGGCTCTGCAATGGCAGGCCTGAGACACATTTTACAAGCTGCTTCTGTGGGTGGCACAACCAGTGCTGCAAGCCCACCAGCAGCATTGGATTTACAAGCCCTGGGCACACGCAGTGCACTGTACTAGGGACTGACAAGTAAACCAATCATCCAATCATGGAGTCACTAATCCATAACACAATTTACAGTAGGGAGCACTTGCACTGTGGCACTGAACAGCAGTGGCACAGTGCCCAAAAGCATCTAAAACCAGCAAAACATAAGAGGCAACAGCAAAAAAATGGAAGGGAGACCCACGCCAATGGTGCCAAGTCTAACACGTGTCCCCTCCAGCTGAAATGTGGGGAGAACTACCCTTCCTCCTGGGAGTTCTCATCACTAAGGCGGAAAAATCTGGACAGACCATCAGCATTGGCGTGTTCTGTACCAGGGCGGTGTTCCACCGTAAAGTCCATCCCCTGTAGGGAAATGGACCACCTCAACAGTTTTGGATTCTCACCCCTCATCTGCATTAACCATCTGAGGGGCCTGTGGTCTGTCTGAACCCGGAAGTGAGTCCCAAACAAGTATGGTCTCAACTTCTTCAGTGCCCAGACCACAGCAAATGCTTCACGTTCAATCGCACTCCACCTCTGTTCCCGTGGGAGTAACCTCCTACTAATAAAGGCTACAGGTTGGTCTAGGCCCTCCTCATTCATCTGTGAAAGCACAGCCCCAACACCATGCTCTGAAGCATCTGTCTGCACAATGAATTCCCTTGAGAAGTTGGGCGCCTGAAGCACGGGCGCCGTGCACATGGCAGATTTCAGGGCATCAAAAGCCTTTTGGCAGGCATCAGTCCAGTTCACTTTCCTGGGCTGCTTCCTGGAAGTCAGCTCAGTCAAGGGTGCAACAATGTTGCCATACCCCTTGACAAACCTCCTGTAATACCCGGTGAGTCCTAAGAAGGCCCTCACCTCTGTCTGGGTTTTGGGGGTTCCCAAGCCAGGATGGTATCTATCTTGGGCTGTAGGGGCGCCACCTGGCCGCTCCCTACCTGGTGTCCCAAGTACACCACAGAACCCTGCCCGATCTGGCACTTACTCGCCTTGATCGTGAGGCCTGCCCTCCGCAGCGCCTTCAACACTTCCCAGAGGTGGTGCAGATGTTCCTCCCAAGTGGCGCTGAACACTGCAATGTCATCCAGGTAGGCGGCACTGAAATCCTCCAGCCCAGCCAACACCTGGTTGACCAACCTCTGAAAGGTGGCAGGGGCATTCTTCATCCCAAAGGGCATCACCCGGAATTGGTAGTGCCCATCTGGTGTGGAGAATGCTGACCTCTCTTTGGCCCCATCAGTTAAGGCGATCTGCCAGTATCCAGACGTTAGATCAAACGTGCTGAGGTACTGGGCAGCCCCTAACCGATCAATGAGCTCATCAGCTCTGGGGATGGGGTGCGCGTCAGTCCTGGTGACTGAATTGAGTCCTCGGTAGTCCACACAGAACCGGAGTTCAGGTGTGGCACCAGGCGCGGCAGCCTTTGGGACCAAGACCACTGGGCTGGCCCAAGGACTGTTAGAGGACTCAATCACCCCTAAGGCAAACATCTTGGAGACCTCCTCCTTGATGCAAGCTCTCACCCTGTCAGTCACTCTGTAAGTTTTATGCTTCACAGGAGGACTGTCCCCAGTATCCACATCATGGATGCACCATTCAGTGATACTGGGAGTCAGGGAGAACAGATCAGAAAACTGTCCCAACAGTTGGCGACAGTCATTCTGCTGTTCCGGGGTCAGGGTGGGAGAGAGGTTCACACCATCCACTGACCCATCTTGCTCTTTTGCATACAGGAGGTCAGGAAGAGGTTCAGTCTCCTCTTCCATCCCAGCATCGGTTGCTAAGAGCATGCCCACTTCAGACCTCTCAAAGTGGGGCTTCAGGCGGTTCACATGCAGGACCCGCAAGGGGTTCCTGGGAGACTGCAAGTCCACCAAGTAGGTGACATCACTCTTGCGCTCCACCACCTCAAATGGTCCGGTCCACTTATCCTGGAGCGCACAGGGCTCCACTGGGGCCATGACCCAAACCTTTTGTCCAGGCTGAAACTCGATCAGAGTGGCATTCTGATCATGCCAACGTTTCATCTCTTCCTGGCTGGCTTCCAGATTCGCCTCAGCGAGTTGTCTGAAACGCCGAGTCTGGTTTCTGAAGGCCAGCATGTAACTAAATACATCCTGGGGAGTTTTCCTGGGAGCTTCCTCCCAGCCTTCCTTGACCAGACTCAGAGGTCCTCTTACAGGATGGCCGTACAGCAGTTCAAAGGGACTGAACCCTAAGGACTTCTGGGGCACCTCTCTGTAAGCAAAGAGCAGGCATGGCAAGAGGACGTCCCACTTACGCCTCATGGGTTCTTCCAGACCCATAATCATGCCCTTAAGGGTCCGGTTGAATCTCTCAACCAGCCCATTACCTTGGGGGTGGTAAGGAGTGGTGAACTTATAGGTTACACCACACTCCTGCCACAGGGACTTCATATACTTGGAAATGAAGTTAGTACCACGGTCAGACACCACCTCCTTGGGGAACCCCACACGGGAGAAAATCCCCATCAGTGCACGTCCCACCACGGGGGCCGTCACTGTCCGAAGAGGGATGGCTTCCGGGTACCGGGTGGCATGGTCCACCAAGACCAGGATGAACCTGTTGCCCATGGCTGTCTTGGGATCCAGAGGCCCCACAATGTCAATACCCACCCTCTCAAAGGGGGTACTGACAACAGGGAAAGGTTGGAGAGGAGCCTTGTGCTTCCTCCCACTCTTACCACTTGCCTGGCAAGTCTGACAGGTCCTGCAATGAGTATCTGAACTCTTGCGCATTTGGGGCCAATGAAAGTGGGTGACAAGCCTTTGAAAGGTCTTGTCTTGCCCCAAATGTCCTGCTAAAGGCACATCATGAGCCAGACCCAGTAGGAAGGCTCTGAAGCGCTGGGGTACCACCAGCACACGGGCTGACCCAGGCTCAGCAACCTTAGGCTCACTATACAGGAGACCATTCTCCCAGTAGATCCAGTGTGATCCCGACTGATCACCTGCTGCCTGGCTTACAGCCTGTTGCCGCAAGCCCTCAAGAGAAGGGCACTTGTTCTGCTCCTCGCAGAATTCTTCCCTGGAGGGGCCTCCTTCCTGCTGCCAATGGGTCAGCTCAGGCAGGTCCCCCAGTTCAGCCACTTGTTCCCCTGTAGGTTCCAGGGCATCCCCCTCAAGGTCTGCCTCCTCCTGGACCGTGGGAACTTCGGGGGCCGGTTTCCCGCGCCCCTGCCTCCTCTCTTTAAGGCAGGCACCTGGGCCCTTCTTCCAGGCTCCAGGTCCTCTTGAATACCCTTACCGGCTGCCATTGACCGAGTGGTCACACACGCCCACTCTGGCAGACCCAACATCTCCAAATGAGACCTCCGCTCCACCTTCGCCCAAGGGGAGCTCTCCAAATCATTGCCTAGCAGACAGTCAACAGGCATGGCTGGCCTCACAGCTACTTGAAGGATACCTGAGACCCCCCCACTCAAAGGGAACCTGGGCCACCTTGCAGTGGCTCTCTGAGTTGTCAGCGGCAACTACAGGGTAGAATACATTGGGGACCACCTGCTCCTCAGACACCAGCCGACAACTGACAGCTGTCACACTGGCCCCGGTGTCTCTCAGAGCCTCCACCCTATGGCCATTGATGGTCACCCACTGCCTGTATTTTTTAGTGTTATCAGGCAGCTGGGTCCTAGGGACCATCTCACTGTCTCCTAAAGAGACCAGGGACATCTCTGCGGGACCCCACCCACCTTGGGCACCCAACTCCTCCCCCAGGGCTACACTAGCCATCTGCCGGGGTGGTGCACCAGTGGGTGCAGTGGTCACGGTATTGGGGCACTTGGGACTTCCTACAAAGTGACCCACCTGACCACAACTAAAACATGCTTTGGGCCCCTTCTGAACAGACTTATCTGTTGGGACCCATGGTCTTTTCTCAGTGGGAGGCTGGGAACCCTTACCTTGGTTCCCTTGGGGTTTACTTTGGGGCCCTTTTTGGAACTCCTTCTGTTTACCCTTGTCCCCCCCACTCTTCTGCTGGGGACCCTGCCCACCTTTGGCGGAGTCTCCCACAAGACCCTTGTGGACCCGGGTACTGACCCAGCGGTCCGCCTCCTCAGCAAGCTTCCTAGGATTAGTCAGCTTACTGTCAACTAGGTGCTGGCGTAGCTCTGGAAAACAACTACTGGACAAGTGCTCCCATGCGATTAAATCATAGAACTCCTGTAAGTCATTTACTTTGCTACCCTTCACCCATCCATCCAATGCTCTGCAAAAATAAGACACATACTCCACCCAGGTACTAGACTCCAGCTTTTTGCAGTTCCTAAACTTCTGTCTATAAAGCTCTGGAGTTAACCCATACCTTGCCACTAAAGCTTCCTTCAGGTGGGCATAGGACATCTGATCCACTGTGGGCAAGGCTAGCAAGGTTTCCCTTCCCTCACCTGCAAAGCGGCCCCACAACCCCGCTCCCCAATCCTTCTCAGGGACCCGGTGTGATGTCATGGCGATCTCATATGCTTTAAACCATTGCCCAATGTCCTCCCCCTTCATGAAATCCTTAATAACCTCCTTGGGGATGTACACTCTACTTTCTACAGGCACTGGAGGTGTGCTGCCACCAGAGGGAGTGATTTCTAGGCTCCTAGCCTTTAGCTCTAGCTCCCTCACCACTCTCTCATGCTCTAAAAGCATCTTCCTTTCTTCCATGGCCAACCTCTTACTTTCCAACTCCAATTTCTTATGCTCAAGGCTATCATGGCTTCCCTGTTTTAGTTTGGCCATTTCCATTTCATGCATCCTGCTTTTGTCCCTGTCCTCCAGCTCCTCTGGAGACAGGCCCTTTTGAGAAACACTGCTGCCCTCCCTGGAAGGCGCTCTCCTCCCAGTTAAGCCCAATGGCCCCTCAAGCTGCCCATCTAAATTCTCTGCCTCCTCCACAGGCTCCTCGGACTGCCCACTGGCATTCCGTGCTTCCAACCAGGCCCTTAGCGCCTTGTGAAACTCCTCCTTCCTGGTGAGGCCTCTCATAGAGATTTTAAATTTTTTGCAAACAGCTTTGAGTTCTGTCACAGTGTAGGTATCAACCCTATCTTCTTCAAATTCAATATCTGCAGGTGCAATGGATCCTTTTTTGCTCATGGTGAAAATTGGCAGTTCTCAACAAAAATAAAGGTTCCAAGGAAAAAAAGTCCTATCAAAAAGGTATGTGGTCGCGTATTGGTCTGCACTCACTAGTAGTGTACACCAATCACTGTATATGAATCACAAATGCAAGTCCAAATCCTCACCGCTGACCACCAATGTTAGAACTGGGGGTCTCTAGTTGGCAATGGTTTGCACCTTTGTCCAAATAGGGACCCTTGCTTCTAGTCAGGATAAGGGGGAAACACTCCTAAAATAACCCCTGCTCACCCCCTGGTAGCTTGGCACGAGCAGACAGGCTTATCTCAGAGGCAGTGTGTAAAGCATTTGTGACCTCATACAGTAATACAGTGAAAACACTACAGATGGACACCACACAGGTTGTTTATGTAAAAATAAGTAATCTTTATATAGACTTATCACAAGACCCAATAGCAAAAATCCACAATACTGTAATCAAAAATAGACTTAAAATGATAGAGACAGTTCACGTTATCTTCAAAAATAGGATAGTCAATCAAATAAAGCTTGTAGCAACAAATAACTCCACTTGGAGTTATCACGACGTCGTGACCGGTGGAAATCCCAAAGTACGGCGCCGACCGCGAGGTGCGCGGCGTCGGGCCCGGAGTCGAGCAGACCCACAAAGAACAGTACCTGGAATTCGATGAAAACAAAGACGGTGCACGGCGTCGGGGAGGTGATGCTTCGTTGGCGCCGGCGGCGTCGGTTCCTTACGACCCCAGGGGAGGTGATGTCTCGGTTCCTTACTGCAGCGCAGGGGAGGTGAGGCGTCGGTTCCTTACTGTGTCGGGGAGGTGACGTCACGGATGGCGGCGAGGCGTCGGTTCCTTACGATGGTGCGGCGTCGATGGATTCGGGGGTCACCCACGTCGAGGATCGGCTCCGCGATGATGAAGCCCTGGCGTCGGTGAAGTCGGGGCTGCGGTGCGAGTCGGGACGGTGCGTCGTGAGCGTCACGAGCGGTGTCCTCGGCTCCGGTGCAGGCAGCGGCCTCGATGACGGCTTCGGAGTCGATGTCGCACGGCGTCGGCAGGCGTCGGGCCTACGGTGCAAGTCGGGGCGGTGCGTCGTGCTCTTCACGAGCGGTGCCCACGGCTTCGGTGCAGGTTACGGCGTCGCTCGCCGGCGTCGGTGTTGCAATTTCCCTCTGTTAGCAGCTAAAACAGCAGTTCCAGATGCAGGCAAACAGAAGGGGTGAAGTCTTTGTGTCCCTGTGACTTCAGGCAGGAGGCAAGCTCAGTTCAAGCCCTTGGAGATTCCCTTCTTCAAGATGACAAAGCACAGCAAAGTCTTTTCTCCTGTCCTTGGCAGAAAGCAACCACTGCAGGCCAACCCCAATCAGCAAAACAGCACAGGGGCAGTACTCCTCCTTCAGCTTCTCCGGTTCTTCTCCTTGGCAACAGGTTTCTTGATTTCCCAGAAGTGATCTAATTTCCTAGGGGTCTGGGTCCCCTTTTTATACACCTTTTCCCTTTGTTCTCTGAAGGCAGAGAGGCCTCTGCCTAGTCCAAAACCAGTTCTGGTCAGTCCTGGAGCACTTTGTTTTTCTGCCTCCTTCTTTCCTTTGTGAGTGAGGGGCAGAGCCATCAGACGCCCGGCAGGAGGTGGAGCCAGCATTGTGGAAGGCAGGCACAGCCCTATTCAGACCCAGGTGCAACTCCTCCCTCCACTCTGGATGCAGGCCTTCCTATTCAGCCCTGTGCTGACTCACCCTGTCTCCTGTAGCCACCCCCAGCCCCTGTCACTCAATCTCTAGACAAGGAATACACAACCTAGCAGAGGCAGGCTTGGAAGTTTAGGCAAGAAAATACCCACTTTCTAAAAGTGGTATTTTCAACCACAGAATGTTAAAACCAACTTCACTAAAAGATGTATTTTATCATTCTGAGTTCAGGCATACTAAATTCGTTTTTCTACCATGTTCTCTGGGTCAGTTAGGATTATAAGGTGTAATAATCAAAACTGCCCATTCTGGCCTATGGAGAACAGGTAGCCTTGCAATAGTGAAAAACGAAAATGGCTGTAATTCACTATTAGGACATGCCACACACACCAGGGCATGTCCTACCTTATACTTACAATGCACCCTGCCCTTGGGCCTACCTTAGGGGTGTCTGATATGAAGATAAGGGAAGGTTTAGGGACTGGCAAGTGGGTGCACTTGCCAAGTCGACATGGCAGTCACAGACTGCACACAGGCTCTGCAATGGCAGGCCTGAGACACATTTTACAAGCTGCTTCTGTGGGTGGCACAACCAGTGCTGCAAGCCCACCAGCAGCATTGGATTTACAAGCCCTGGGCACACGCAGTGCACTGTACTAGGGACTGACAAGTAAACCAATCATCCAATCATGGAGTCACTAATCCATAACACAATTTACAGTAGGGAGCACTTGCACTGTGGCACTGAACAGCAGTGGCACAGTGCCCAAAAGCATCTAAAACCAGCAAAACATAAGAGGCAACAGCAAAAAAATGGAAGGGAGACCCACGCCAATGGTGCCAAGTCTAACAGGCGTCTGCTTGATTTGTTGCCACAACACACTGTTCCTTGGGCTCTGTGTGGGGATTATTTATGATGTGCAAAACCCTAAGATGTATGTTGTATATTAATAGTGACACTACTATCTAGAACCCACTACGATAAAAAAGCTTTTAACTGTGCATTAGTATTAGCATCCAGGATAAGTGCCATGCACTTTGATGCCAAAGCGAGCAAAAATTCACATGGGCATTAATTAGGCATAGTAGGTGCTGCTAGAACAATAATATTTGTGGCGAATTAAATATGTCACAGTATCATTCGTTGTGATTGAAAGATTTGTAGCTCAGCGTGTTATGGTTTTTTCATGATACATTTCCATCTTTGTGTTGCAGAAGCGGGTGTCTTGGCAACACAGTACATTAAGGAAGGCCAGGCTGTGCCAGACCATTTGATCACACGCGTGATGCTGTCCGAGCTGGAAAAAATACCAAGTCAGCCTTGGCTCCTGGATGGTAAGTCAACAAACAGAGCGGTGTTCAGTCTGCATTGGGGTCTTCGTGTTTTGTAAAGAGCAACAGAAAAACATTGTAAAAGCAAAGGTTTTGCACAACTAGTCAGAACAGCCCCAACACCAGCCTCTTTTGTAGTGTGTGACTTTGACTTAGTGATTTAGTGTGTCTTCTCTGCTTGACTCTATCAATCGGAGTAGTATTTTATTTTTGTGATTGAGCAGAACATTTTTTTTTAAACTTCTCCCGTCTTGAATCTATTTCCCCTCTGCTTACATTTTTGTATTTTATGTTTTAAGCAGGAAAAAATACACAATTTCTCAGTGAATTTAAGCGACAGACCGACCTGAGCTCTTGCTCGTTTGCCAAAATAATATACCTGCTCTCAGTAACTGACAGGCACACCCATTCAAGGTCGAGCTCTGATGCATGTCACAACACAACATGCCTCCTGCCCATTTTAAGCTTAAAAAGAAAGCGAATGTTATTCAATAAACATTCCAGGGGAAAACATCAACTTTGTGTCATGGAAAGAAAAAAAGAGCGGCCAACTCAAATCGGAGACAGATCTGCCTGTATCTGTGATCAGTAACTTTTTCCTCTGAGAATGGCTCCGTTTTATACCTTGCATGGTCAGGAACTCGACTTCAAAATATAGATGACTTCTGGTTCAACCGAAAGCTTCAGCCTTTAATTACTGTACAAGTCACAGATGCATCAAAAAAAGTAGCACAACTGAGTAAGGACCAACATCTTCCAACGTCCATATCATTTATTTGTAATTTTTTTTTGCAGGCGGCGTTCACTCCTCCTGGATTATAGTTAAGCCATATAACTATTCAACATCTACATGAAGGGTTACACGCATAGCAGCGAGTCACAAGGAGTATGTGCGAGCAGAGTGGCAGCTGGGGAGGCTGTTTCATTTAGGGATTTTGCAGGACTCTAAAATGAGACGGATCCTTTATCTCTGAGCCTATGAACACTGTAAATACACTGTAGAATTCTAAACCTTCCTATCATTTATGGGGGTTTCACCGAAACTGGCGGCCAGATATACAGCCATTCCATTTTGCTGGTCGCAAATTGCTTTTTTATTTTTTTGCAACTCACCAAATGGAATGTACTAATTTTAGTGTCTCAGACACATTAACGATTCCCAATGGAGGTCGCAAATAACCTGCTTCAGCAATATTAATGAGGCAGGTCACAATTTCTAACCCACTGAGAATGGGCAATAACACAGGGAGGGGGACTTGCTGGGGACAGCTGACAACCATTTTTAAATAAAACAACTGTTTTTTTCAAATGCAGACCGTTTTTCCTAAAGAAAAACGAGATGTGTTTAAAATGAAAAAAATTAAGTTTTCTTCATTTTTTTAAGCACAGGCAGTGCTCTGTGGGACCACTGCCTGCTCTTAAAAAATATTTTCGCTGCCAAACAAAAACTGGAAGGGGTCCTTTGGGGACCATTTCCTGTTTGTGACTGGCTTACCACCAATTTGAAAATGATGGTAACTGCGATTGTTTTGCGACTGCATTTGCAGTCCCAAAACAATCATACATCCCCCTGCAACTCGCTATTCGGAAAGAACACCCTTGGCACACCTCTTCCTAATAGCGAATCGCAAACCCTATTTTGTGAGTCGGTAATAGGTTACCAACTCGCAAAATAGGGTTTGTACATGCTACAACCCTTTATAGCGGTCGCAAATGGCCCGATTTTACCTTTGCAAAACGGTTGTACATCTGGCCCTAAGTGATGTAAATCTGTGTAAGTCATGTAACGGGAACGAGAAGAAAATGCAATTATTTCCAGAAATGTTTTCGATACAGCCAAGAAAGATTAATATGTAAATCTAAATTGGTAGCTGCTATTATGTAAACCAAGACGTGATTACTATTGCCTTTAATGTAATTGAGGTAGAAGCGTTCATCATCGTATGCTACAGTAGTCAGGTGGGACCATATGACAACTGGGTGGGGTGAGTGAGTCAGCAGGAGAGAGATATGTAGTTATCTCAAAGGATCTTATTCGAAATTGAAGAAGGAAGAAAATGGAATGTGTTAACTTTGTATCACAGATTTTTTTTTTGTTTTTGCATGCAGTGACACATTTCTCCATTAAGGTATTTCAGTGCCTTTTTCCGGGTGATTTCTCGAACTAAGCAGTCATATAGCCAGAGGTGGTCAGTTCAGTGGCTGCACTTGGCATCCCGCCCACAAACACCCCCTGGATATGAGCTGAAACCATGTGCAATGATCTCCAAGTTGCAGGGTCTGCTTTTTGGCAAGGCCCTGCAGTTAATACCCCTCCCCGACAGCCAAATGAGCAAAGCTTTCAGTCATACCCAGTGAGCTCTGCATATATAGCACATACATTTAAACCCAGCATTTAACACCCCTCCATCCACAGCTCATTATGCTTCTCTTTTTACTATTCCCTGAACCTTGCTGTGATTGCATTTCTCCTCATAACTGCCATATTCCAGTGTTCTTCAGCACCTGCATCATAACTATGACTGATTCAACTGGAAAAAATATTTATCAAAGGCTAAAGTGGAGCTATACGTGAGGGAGGTAGTCCAATTTTAACTTGTGTAAATTTTGTTTTAGAAATTTATTGAAAAAGCACTACTGTTTAAAAACAAAAAACCACACCTGAATTTGCCTGTTATATGTAATGGACCGAAGTATAACTTGCACCGCCATAGAGTTCAGATGTCATCAGTGATGTAATAAGTGAGGTCATAAGCAGTTCATCACAGCAGTCCAAGTTATACTTAGGTCAATTACATATAACTGGCAAATGCCATTTTTTTTTAATTTTAAAGACGTAGTGCTTTTTCAGTGAATTACTTTGTTTTTTTGAAAATGTAGGTTAAAATCTTATGACCTTTTTTCATGTATAACTCGACTTTAACCTTTGTTTTTTCAGTGAATTTCTATGTTTAAAAAAAATGTTTTTTGCATAAAGTAATTTATTACAATACTTTTGCTACCTATCCCCTGCCTGTTGCCAGGCCCTGTGCCCAACCCCCTTGGATGACTAACCCCTCAAAGCACACAGCCTTTGCCCATGCTGTGGAGCCTGGTCAGCAGCCACCACCCCAATGAGCCGCCAATCAGTTGCAGTCTTTCACAACTTGTTTAATCTCATAACGAGTCTTAATCTTGGATCAGTGTTAAGTATTGATATAATGTTAAATGCTCTCCAACTCCCTGTTGATTGTGGATATTTAATCGCATTGAGACATTATTCACTATAAAATTATTTTCGTTGGAGTTTATTGAGCTCAATTCATTTATAATAGCACAGATATAGGTTTCTGTCAATCAATCACTTTATATACCCTTTAGAGGGTTTCGTAGTTCTTATAATTTATATACCTCCACTTATAAAGAATAAATGAATTGAACTGAATGGATTTCAGAGAAAAGAACTTTATAGTGAAATATATTAAAAGATTGCAATTAAAGCTATCAGACTTTTAAGAACTCTCATCCTTACCTGAAATATATTCCTCACTTTATGGAAGAGGAACAGGTTAAGTGGCAAGCAGGCACAGGTGTGGAGTGTGGGCCAGAGACTGATCCATAGAGAGGTTTGGATGGGTTGAGCTAGGAGGTAGTTCGGTTGGGTAAAGAACATTTTGGAGTCATGTTGGCGAAAGCTTATAATCAAAGGACTAAACTTAAGATTGTATAGTGGAGTGCAAATGTAAATCGATCATAAAATGATCATACTTAACAGACATAGAATTAGCAAAGTATTGATTTGTAATTGCCTTTGCGCAGTGCTACTTACCCCGACTAGGTGCAGAAGTGCTTTTGTGGCTGTGTAGCAAGCAACTCCATGGATGTTTTGAGGATGGAAGACCCTGCCTGTCATATGGCTTACATGGGCAGTGTAGAGGATGTGTGTGCAGTGCTCAATTTGAGCTGGTGTTTGCTGGTGCTCGACTCTGGCACTTGGGGCCTGATGTACGAACATTAAGAATAGCAATTTCCAAATAGTGATTTATTTATAAATTTTCCAGAATCGCTATTAGTAATCACTATTCTTAATGTATGAAACTTTTATTTTTTAATTGATTCCTAGTGGGTTGCAGATCAACTGCTGTCATGAACATTAATGAGGTAGGTCTCAATTTGGGCAACGTGTTTTCCTTAAAGGAAAATTGGATATGTTCTTTAAAAAAACAAAAAACTTTCATGTTTAAAAATAGGCAGTGGTCCAATCATTTTTTAAGATCAGGCAGCGGTCCGCTGCCTGATCTTAAAAAATGATTGTCGGCATTCGCAAAGGGTTCCCTATGGAAACCCTTCCTATTAGCGAATGGGTTACCACTTCCTTTGAGGTGTCGGTAAAATGTTAATGTTTTGAAACCTCATGTTGGTCACAAAACATTATTACATACCACTACGATTCAGTATTTGGAGGGTATGCCCTAAACATGCCCCTTCCATATATCTAATAACAAACCTAAAGTTGGTGTTTGTACATTAAAAAAACTAACAACTTTATTTTGGTCACAAACAGCCTGATTCTCTGAATTAAGCCATTTGCAACATCAAAAATGCATCTTACATCTGACCCTTTATTCTGAACACCAGCACTTCTTATAACAGTCAACCACACAGTGACTGACTGCCTATTTTCAGTACAGCACATCAATTTAGCAACTTAACATACATTGAAAATAATAATAGCAGTGAGTCAAGGCCATTGGTACTGGCATTCTGCAACACTGACAAGGGCAGTGAGTGGTGCAAGAGCAGCTGCATCCTAAGCATTTCATTTGGCCCTGGCACTTTTTCGAAATTAAGCACTGTTTGTGTGTGAGGACTAGAGTTGTGCTTTTATTCTTTTGTTGTTGTGCCTGTGTAGGAGTTTAAAATGAAAGGATTGAGGGATAGGATGCTTAAACATTAGACATGCCATCATGCAAGTGGTCATGGAAACAGTCATGCAAGCGCATACCTACCATTTACAATCTTGGAATATGGAACAGTTATATTCAGCTGAGAACGTGAGAAGTTCAGAGAAAACACGGGCAGTTTAATTCTATTTAAATTCTTGTGGGTTTAGCCCACCTAGAAGTGGAGGTCATGCTGTCCTTGGGTTATCATCAAATCTCGGAATCCACAGTCTTAGTTCTACTGATACTAAATCTGAGCCGCAGGGGTCGGATTTCTAACTCTAATATTCAAGGACTAAGTTCAGTGCACCAGCGTTAAATTAGAAAGCCAGTTGAACTGCAGCCCTAACTCAACCCTACTGAGCAATCCTGTGCAGGCAGTTTTTCTGGTTACTGTCTGTCCCGGAACTCTTCTAACGGGACTAAGTGGCAATTAATACAATCTTTTGTTTGTTTTAACACATTCAAAAATAGCACTAAGAGACCAGGACGAATTATTTTAAATGTTTATTTAAAAATCCTCAGTCTAGTGCATAAAATATGAAATGTAGCCACACAGAATGCAAAAATAAAAACAGGCATGAAATGGCCATCAAACACAGGAAAAAGTTTTCTAGCATTTTTGTATCAATCAATAATAATTTTATTTGATTCAGACCTCTACTGAGGTCAACAAATACAAAATACATAAATAAAGCGATTAAAAAAAAAAAAAAAAAAAACTTTTAAAAAACTTGAACAAATTGTAACGGACAAATTCATTTGGAGGAGACATACACAGCTTGATCAAATCTTGGGTTGAAATGGCGTTGAATCTGAAACGAATGGGTTTTATAAATCGACACCGGGCCTCTACCAAAGTCGGATTTGGACAAATTAGCAACATGTGAATAAGATCTTATGTTCCTCCATTACATAAATCACATCTACCCGAGCAATTTTCTAAAGTATTCCATTTAGAGATAAACGTTTTTAATGGAAGGATTCCCAGACGCAAGAGGTGAATAATAAGTCTCACTCTATGTTCTAATTGGAAATGATGATAGTGCTCAGGGGACTGCGATACTCTACTTTTTGTAAATGGATTATAATGCTTTAGTTGACTACAATGTTCGATATCTAGTTCGAAATTCATTCTTGGTGTGGAGTTCTTTAAGAAAAGTTTCAAATGCGCTGGAGTCCAGACCCGCAAACGTGCTACAGTGCATTGGGAAGCATTAAGAGCAATATTAAGGTTCTTATTAAAAGTATGCTGCACCGATTAGTTTCCAAAAGTCTCCAAATTTAATAAATATCTCAAAGTTCCAGGGGATGCGTATAAGAGATTGTATGCCCACCTTATTATGTTAGAGAAAGCACTAGTGTATATGCTCACCAATGATAACTCAAGACGTAATGCTTGGACTGGAACTGATTGGGAGACATTTAACAGTTTCTGTATGATTAGCCCTTCTTTCACTTTTATTGTTTGCCAAGTTTTAATCTGTGTGTATTCCTGAGCGAAAGATAAGATGGGTGGAATTTTCCTGCGGTAAACCTCAAGCAGAAATTGGAAGTGTCTATACCCCTTAGAAAGATATAATCTCTGCAATGCCCCCACATGGGCATCAGCCTTTCGCCCTAAATGTTGAAAGTGGGAAGCATTTTGCAAATTTTGAGAGAAAATTTGGCCCAGTATATTCTTTCACCGTTTCAATCTGAGTGCCTTCAAGTGACCAAGTGAAAGGGCGAAACTGCCTTTTCCCGCAAAAGGGTAGGACTTTGGTTTTTGAGATATTAAGGACCAAAAAGTTCTCTTTTGCGTATCGATTTAGTACATTTAAATTTCTTTGAAGGCCAATTGGAGTACGATCTAGTATGACGATATCGTCAGCATACATTAAGCAATGAATATCCCTTTGCGCTAATTTTGGTGGGAAATTGTTAGTTTGTAGAAAGTACCCCGGGAGGTCGCTTATATATATGGATCAAAGCATGGGGGCTAGGAGGCAACCTTGTTTGAGACCGTTCATCGTGGGAATTAAACTGGATAGGCCCTTTTCTCCCCCCATTTGAACTAGACACCATGTTTTTGTATGCAGTGAGATAATTGTAAGAAGGTCATGCGGAATCCCAAGAATCTCTAGCTTCTTCCATAATGTTGCCCTATCCACACTGTCAAAAGCGGTCGAGAAATCAATAAAAGCACAGTAAACAACTTGTGATTTACCCAATACATACTTATCTAGGACTGTTTGAAGGACGGCAATATTGTCTGTTACGGAATGATTTGGACGGAAACCTGCCTGCGTCATTGGAATTACTCCATTTGAAAATGCCCAATCCTTCAGATGATCTAAGATGCAAGCTGCGAAGATCTTTACCGTGGTTTCTAAGAGGGCGAATTGTCGGTAGTTATTTGGGTTCAATCTAGAACCTTTTTTTAAAAGGGGAACCACAATACTCCCGGCCAAGATTTTGGGATTTTTCCATTTGTAAAGCAGTGTTGGTAAAGGGGAGTTAAGAATTTGCTCCATTCATCAGGATTTGATTGTAAAACTTTGATGGGAATATTGTCTGGTCCCATTGCTGCAGATGATCTGATGGTTTTGATAAAGAAAGCGATCTGTGTAGAGGATGTAGCCAACAAGTCCCTGTCGTTTTGGCCTTTTCTGTCCAACCGCTGGCAATATGGCTCCTGATGTTGAGGGTTAGATTTATATAATTTGAGGATATGCTTTTCCCAGTCTGATGATGAGACTGGCGATGCTTGGATTGATTTCCTTATCCCCATTTGCTTGGCTACCGTACTGCAGAATGCCTTGTTGTTTTTACATTTCACCGCGGTTTGCATATCGACCCAAATTTTATCTTTTTGCTCTTGATTTTCTTTCTTTTTTTCCCATTGACGGCATTTTTTCAGCTTTCTTTTTTCTCTTTGTCTGGTAGCAGAGAAGGATTGGAATTGAATTCTGGTCAAGCTGTTAAGCCTTGACAGTCTACTTGCTTTCCATGTGGGTAGGCTTTGCCTTTATTTTGCTTATTTATGTCTGCCTGAAGGGTAGCCACCACTAATTGCACTGTCTTCGTAGCTAGTTATAGGATCGTCTTCCTTATTTTTGTAATCTAAGATGGATGAAGAGATAAGTGTTCATCTTGTAGATAGCTTTAGAATTCCAGTGAATCCGGCCTGTCTTTTGTCGAATTCTTTATAGATATACATTCATAAAAGTATAAGATTGACATCTGCCCCACCATCCAAGAAGTATAGAGACAATGGAGAGGTAGTATGTGTTAAAATTTCAATTTCCGTAATTCGTAATGCATGATCGCTCTCGTGGGTATACTGAATGTTTAACAATTGTACTTTCGCAAAGAGTTCAATACTGCAAATGACATAGTCCAGGATGGAGGAGCTACAGGAACCTATTCTTGTGAATGCAGCCGGGATGTCTCCTTCCACCCTTCCGTTTAAGATGATGCCATTTATTGCCGACATATAAGACCGGAGTAATTCCCCCCCGTCTGTCTTCTTTTATCTTGGCTGGAAAATTGGAGAGGGGGATTGAAAAAGCTGCCTCTTGTGCTGAGTTTCTCCTGTTATGCTGAAGGGCATTTGAGATTTTACCATTAAAATCCCCGACAATTATCATCTGTGGAAACCCCCTTGATTCTAAAGTTGAGGTTATTTTCTCAAAGGATTTTTCCATAAGGGGATCTTTCTGATGATCCAGGTGGAATATATACATTTGAAGAGTAGCAGATCTTGGGCTAGCTCCGAGCTTTCTTTCCGACACTTGATTTTAACGCATTGCATGAAATTGCGAGGCCTCCTTTTGCATGCCCCCTTCCTGTGGCCTCTGTGGTGATAACCAACACAAAGTAGTCTTTTGGGAAAAAAGGGGCCAAAGACCATGTCTCTGCCATCATAACACCGTAAAACTATTCCTAAGCGCAATGCTAAATCTTAGCTAAAAGCATTAAATCGCAAGCCTACCTTTCGAGTTTTAGATTTTTTTTTATTTTTTTTTATAGGATGGATCACACAATACCTTTTAATAGCTGGCTTCAGTTATTCCTTGTCGGAGCTCTGTTAAGGAGCCAAAATATGAACACCTCCACCACAGCTTCTGAAATCAACTCTCCTACTGAGAGTAAATGGCCTTGCAATCTGATGTGACCTCTGGCGATAATGAAAAATTTCCTAGCTATCGTAAAGGAAAGTTTCAATTCTATTAAGGACTCGGAGGCGAGGATTAGGCTGTACTTTCTTCCCTTTTACTTTCACCAGCAGCCATTAAAACACCATAAACAAATAACTACATTTCCCATGAGAACTAGGGAAAAACAACAACAACAACTTCAACATCAGAAATGTCCAATCATGATGCAGGCTCTCCAACGGCTTTCCCTGAGGACTGCCTATCCCCCTCTTTCTTCCTGCGACCACAGCTGGCGAATCTTCACCTCACTCCTGTTTAGCCGATTCTGCCCTGTTACAACAAAGCTAAGCTATAAAATCCAGCCATGCTCATCGTGAACCAACAAGTGTCTACGCATTGTCAAAGCGCATGAGAAACAACCAGCAATGCGCATCAAACTGATAGATGTTCAACAGAGGAAACTTTACTTATGTCCGTATGTAGAAAAACTCGGGAGGGAAGTATCAAACATGGGTGGGCTAATCCTCGCCTCCAAGTCCTTAATAGAATTGAAACTTTCCTTTACGATGGCTAGGAAATTTTTCATTCTATGGCAGGACCGGAGGCTCAGATTAGGCTAGTTTAAAGCTTATCCACCACCAAGGATGCCAGACTTACTACTGGCTTAAAATAGAACCTCTTAAAGGTAGAGTCCAAGGACCAATCTGAGGCGTTCAGAATGTCCTCCAGCCGTGCGCCCAGGCTGAAGGCCTTAGACTCCATTGCCCCCGTACTGAGTGGGCTCCAAAGTGGAACGTATCTATCCCTGCCTCTTGCATGACCCAACTGACCCACCTAGCTATAGTTTGGGAAGAGACCGCCTTGTGGGGTTTAGTAAGGGCAATGAATAACCGATTGGCCCCGTGAGGTCGAAGTTCGTCAGTAATTACTTCATAGGCCTTGAGGGTCCTTAGCACACACAACTTTGGGACATCTGGGAATGCCGGGTAGGACACCGGTCTCGAATTACACTTAGTCCTTCTTGATATATGAAAAGTGACCCCCTCTGGGGTATATACCCTACCTGTAAGGTCCAATGCTCTGACGTCCGAAACCCTGCGACAGGAAATTAGACATGAGTGTCGCCAGTTTGGCAGATAGCGGTTTCCTGGACAAGTACTTGTTAGAAGGCCATGACTTAAAGAGATTAAGAACCTTGTTTATACCCCAAAGAGTGGAATATCTGGGCTCTGGAGGAATAGAAGGCGGAATACCTCTCAAAAGCTTGCACACCAGCGGATGTTCCCCAACTGGATGACCATCCACCTGGATGTGGCCTGCCGAGATGGCCAAACGTGTTGATTGATCTGTAAGCTAGACCTTCCGTAGCCAAAGACGCAAAAAAATTCAAAATGTGAACAACATTTGCCCCAACCGGATCCACCTGTCTCTGAGAACACCAACTCCCCCATCTGGACCAGGCGGAGCAGTATCTCTTATTAGTGCTTTCGGCCCAAGATCTGGCGAGAAGGGAGGCAGCTTCTGAAGAAAGTCCTGGCACTTTCCAGCGTTCCCTGAAATCCGCCACACCATGAGATGCAGGGCCCCCGAGAGAAGCAGGTGAGGAGGGTTCCCCTTGGGGATCCCGGAGATCTAGAAATAGTGGTAGACGGATTGGAAAATCCCAGGAAAGTTCCATCAGAACTGGGAACCAAGTTTGAGTGCTCCAAACTGGGGTAATAACCACCAGATCCGCGTGTTTTCTCCGAACTTGGGCCAACAGCCGCATAATCATTGCAAAGGGGGGAAAGGCGTAAGCCCTTTCCGTACTCCAGTCTTGAAGGAACGCATCCACCGCCACTGCTCCCGGATCAGGGCGCCAACTGCAGTATTCTCCAGTTGATTGTCTGGGCGAGAGGCAAAGAGGTCGATCGAAAAGGGACCCCAGCGAGCCTGAAGATCCCGGAACACCTCCGCATTTAGCTTCCTCAGGCTTGTGTCGTGCCAGTGGTGAGACTGCCAATCTGCAATCTGGTTGGAGGAACCCGGAAGGTGTTCCGCTGAGAGCGAGATCTGGTGACTCAGACAGTATTCCCACAGATCTCGGGCCAGGTTCGAAAAGACCCTCGATTTCGTCCCACTTAGGTGGTTGACATACCGGATTGCTGCAAAGTTGTCCATTTTTAGAAGGACGCAGCATTGCACTTTGTCCTTGGTCCAACATTTTACTGCAAAGGACCTTGCCATCAGCTCTAGACAATTTATGTGGCGACGTTGCTCTTCGGAGGACCATCTTCCTCCTGTGGATACATCCCCGCATCAAGCCCCCCCAGGCCGTGCCGCTGGCATCCGACTCGATCACTATGTTGGGTTGCGAGCCAAAGATGGCTCGACCATTCCACGCTTCCATATGAGAGATCCACCAACACAGTTCGGTCTTCGCTTCCTCGGACAGAGGCACAAATTGGGAATGTGACAGGCCCTTGCACAGATGCGAGCTCTTGAGGCGCTGCAGCTCCCTGTAGTGCAGAGGGCCCGGGAAGATGGCATGTATAGAGGTCGAGAGGAGGCCCACCACTCTGGTGAGGTGCTGAAGGGGGACCGTGGACCTGGCCAAGGTTCGCTTGAGCTTGAGCTTGTGCCTGATCTTGGAAAGCTTGCGCGAGGGAAGGCTTACGGTGGCTTGCGTCGAATCCACCATGAAACCCAAAAACTGGATTTTTTTGAGAGGGAACCAGCATGGAATTCGTTTTGTTGATCACAAAACCCAGGGACTCCAAGGTGCAAATCGCTAGTTGTAGATGGGACAATAGCCGCTGGGGGGATTCATCCGGAGGATGTCGTCCATGTAGACCATCATCCTGACCCCCCTTTCCCTCGGGTGTTACACCACCGGCTTCATTACCTTGGTGAAGCACCAGGGCGCAGAGGATAGACTGAAAGGCAGGGATGCAAATTCAAATACCTGCGATCTCCATTGAAATTGGAGAAACCGCCTGTGAGGGGGAAATATCGGGATCGTGAGATAAGCATCTCTGAGGTCCAGACGGACCATCCAGTCGTGACTCTGTAGCAGATCCCTGAGGAGGTGAATTCCCTCCATTTTGAAGTGGCGATAGACCAGCCACCCGTTGAACTCCCTGAGATTCATCACTGGCCGGTATCCCACATCCCGCTTTTACACCAGAAAAATGTTGCTGAGGAAACCCCTTGGGTGAAGGGTAGATGGCACGATCACTCTTTTTGCCAAAAGGTCGGAAACTTCCCCATCTATCCGGGACATATGTTCCAAGGAAAAAACTAGCGGGCTGGGTCGAATGGGTTGGGTGGGGCAATCGTAGAACTCTATCTGGAAACCCCTGATAGTCTGCAGGACCCAAGCATCTGAGGTCAGAGCTGCCCAGTTGTGTAAGAAGAGTTGCAGTCTGCCCCCAATGGTTATACCTACTGTGTTCTGAACTCTCACCTTGTTGAGCATTATAGGAGCCGTTGCCTCTTCCTTTGCCGCCTCGCAGTCTCTGGTACGAGCGAGTGGGATAGAAGTTTCCAAACTTGTTCGGGTCCTGCCACTGGCCTCTACGGGATTCCGTGTTTCGGTAGGGAGCTTGATTGGACGCACAGCCGGTCCAGCGCCCCCTGTCACGACCGGCGCCGCCAAAACACAAGGTGTAAAGATACGCTTAATAGATGTCTGAGCCTTGTCCAGGGAGGCAAAAGTGTTTACAAATTTTCCCAATTCTTTTACGAAAGGGTCTCCAAAAAGGTTACCTTCTGCGATGGGTCCAGCCTC
The DNA here is from genome assembly GCA_963921515.1 of Calotriton arnoldi. NCBI lineage: Eukaryota > Metazoa > Chordata > Amphibia > Caudata > Salamandridae > Calotriton > Calotriton arnoldi. Next base: position 3,409,246 of record CAWUFW010000357.1, read on the forward strand.
CGAAGTGGCGACCTCGCCCAACTCCGGATCTATCTTTATCAAGAGGGAGCGACGATGTTCTGTGGAAATCGCGGCGTTCGCATTCCCCAGGAAGATAGTCGCCCTCTGGGCCCAACTGGATAGAGTCTCCGGAGGAATGAGGGCCCCGGACTCCTTGGCGTCCTCCGCCATGTCCAGAATCTTAGCCAGTGGACCTGCCATGTTCAAGAGTTTGTCTTGGCAGGAACACCAAGAGCGATCCATCCCTTTCTTTGTGTCGCATACGAATTTCGCTAGGAAGGTGGTCATCTTAGCGTCAATCTCAGGCGTGACTGGCACCTTTCCTTCCAGTGCTGGGCGTAGGCATTCTGCCCGTAGGCAGCTCCTGACCTCCTTGTCTAATGGCTTTCTAAGTCTAGGGGCCATATATGATGCCACCTTAGGGACTGGGGTCCAGTCTGCCGATCTGGGGTACAGTAAATCATCCGGGTTCAACATGTCTTCCGGTACCAGGGGTTCTGCCACAGGACCAGCCGCCGCCGGGCGCCAGGGTCTGCGAAGTTCCCCATCTCCATCTGAGGTGTGCGGCGAATCGTCCGGATCTCCCGATGGGAGGGGAGCTGGATTCCCGGAGGACTCCCCCCCCCCCTCCAGACCTCCAGATGGGAGGGCAGGGTTGGATGGGGGCTTGGAATCTCAAAAGGCCTTCTTTAGGCGTGCAAATGCATCCGCATTCACCCCTAGCCCTTCTGTGCGGTTACGCTTGGACAGTGAGGCGGAGGTGGAAAGCTGCCCCGGAGGTAGGGGTTAAGAGTCCCTTGAGGGGTCTTCCCTCTGTTCGAGGGGTTTCTGGCACTGAGCCTGAAGTTGGAGAATCTTCCTCTCCAAGGGTGCCACCACCTGTGTTACCGCCTTAAATATAGAAGCGCCCATTACCTGACCGAAACTGTCATCAATGGGGAGGTAGGCTATTTCCTCTTCCTCTTATCTCTTTCCTCCTTATAATAGTCTTGAAACTCATCCATAATAACCGCACAGCCAAGAGCTGGAATTGTTTGGGTAAGATACAAGATAGGGGATTTCCCCCGAAAGTAATACACCAGGTTAATAATGGAAGGGCTCAAGCATGGGACCTCTGCTCCCTGCTTTTACAGAGGGTGTCACCTGCCTGGGCCGGTCCCTGAAGAGCGCTCCTCTTACCCGCCACGCGGATGTTCTGCTCCAGGCAGGGGCTTCGAAAAAGCTCTTGCCTAATTACTGCTCAAGCATATCTTTTCCTCCCCCGAGTTTAAGAACCGGCAGCCGTGTGTGCGTCACCGCGTTTAACTGAGCGGAAGACCAACGTTATGGCGGCCCGGGGGGTAGAGGCGCGTAGACGCGAGAAATAACTATTGCGGGTCCCCGAGCGGTCGGAAGACTGCACTGCGATCGGAGCTCAGCAGTGAGGGAAAACAAAAGAGCGGCTGTGCTGTGTGGAAAAAAGGCACGTTAGCACATACAGCAGCAGCACATAGCATAGAACGATATTGCATAGAAATATATGCCCAAAGACTTAGATAAAATATAAAATACCACCATATAGAGTGAGAGTACAAAACACTTATCTTAGGCTGCCGGAGCAGAGAAGAAAGAGGGGGATAGACAGTCCTCAGGGGAAGTCGTTGGAGAGCCTGCATCATGATTAGACATTGCTGATGTTGAAGTTGTTGTTTTTCCCTGGTTCTCATGGGAAATGTAGTTATTTGGTGGTTTAATGGCTGCTGGTAACAATAAAAGTGAAGAAAGTACAGCATAATCTGGGCCTCCGGTCCTGCCATAGAATTCTAGTGCAAAGACCTCTCCTAGTCGAGGGTCGAATCCCAGGATTTATATACTGTTTGACCACCGATATTTTTTTTTCTTTGTCTTTTTTTAAAAACAAAACCAGGTTTGGAGACACTAAGGCTTCTGCAATTCTAAACTATTGTGGCACAAAATATGTCCGCTCCATCCACATGTTGACATTAAGCCTCCACTATAAGGGACCATATTGTAATGGCTGCATCCATTAATCAAAACAAAAATCATGTCAGTCTACAGAGTGGGAGAACATGATGATATCAGCATTTTTGTGTGTGCTTCACACTTTCTATTAAACATGAAGAAAAGCCAGCGGAAGTCTAGGAAGGAAAGCAGCCAGAATAAATGAGAATGTTAGTGTTCGTGACACTATGAAGCCAACCCAGAATGCTGCTCTAGGGATGATCAGAGTTTACAGTGGTGGCGTGTATGTCCCCTAAAAATAGTCACTAACCACAGACGCTACATGCTCCATTCCAAATGCAAGTAGGTGTTCGCTGTTTCACCATATTTTACAGTTTTGGTACTTTATTTAGGTCTTGTTTACGAGAGGTACAAGAGCACCACATCCCTAATCCCACACTTGAAACTATGGATTCTGCACCTATGGCCATTCTGAGTTTATTCACTCAGGAATGGGAAATTACTGCGTAAATCTCTGTGAGCGTGCTGATTCTCAAATGTTTTTCTCACATTATAGACACTCCCCTTTACACACAGTTGCCCATTTTGTATCCCTTGCAAAAATCCACATGGGGAAAACCACTCGTGTGGTGTTACTGCACAACTCAGAATTTCGATTTGGTTGTAAACACGTTTACTATCAAACCTGAATTACCGTAAATCCTTAATATTTTGCACCAAATTATTAACCTTTTCAGATCAGTTGAACAGTGTTGTAGCAAGGGTGCTTTAGGCCCTAATGCAGGCCGGGAAAATGGGCTCCCATGCTTACTCATTTGGTACAAAAAGACTGCTATACATTGGGTGCAACCTGCCACCCACAACCCTGCAGCCTAAACGGCGACATTTTGGGGCCAAATAATGACATCTTTAGGGACCGATGAACGGCATGCACCAACTCCTGATTGAAAACGCAAGCAGGCGACACAGAGCCCAATAGGAATGAAGATATGAATGTATTCCCGCCTCCACTCCTATCCTAGACCTCCTAGTACCTCCTACTCACAACATAATCAGGCTAGACAGAGCTCGGAAACTGGGTGGTGGCCTAGCCTGTATTCATAGGAATACACCCTCGATTTCTCACATTGAGTCCTCTTCGCCTTCCTCCTGTGAATACCTGTCTCAGCATCTCAAGTAATAACCTGCCGGTTTGCAAACTTCACACTTTTTATCACCCCCCGGGAGACAATTCCCCTTCATCGAGCAACTGATGGAAATCATCTCTGGCAATGTCGACTCAGCCGGGTCCCAAATCTTCCTGGGTGATTTCAACCTTCACTGGTCTAACCCCAATGACCATCCGGTAACTTGCCTTAAATCATTCTTAAACAATCAAGATCTGACTCAGCACTGTGACCAACCTACTCATAATAAAGGAGAAACTCTAGACCTCATTATCTCGAAAGGGCAGACCATCATCTTGGATACCATTACCCCTTCGGATTGGTACAACCACCACTGCATCCTCTTTTATATTAACAGGGAGGTGTCGATGAGGAAAGGTCAATCAACGAAATCAAAGATCTGGAAAAAGGACCTCAGATCAATAAACTCAGATGAACTAGCAGCCCACTGTAAATCTGCCCTCTCCTCCCAAGCTGACTTGGTTGAGGTTCAGTTGCTCACCGACTCCTACAATTCGACCATTTCCAACATCATGACATTGCACCACTCCAACAGAAAAATGCCTCAACAAAAATATCCAAACCGTGGTACAATGACAATTTAAACACGGAACGTCGCAATCTCAGGGCAGTGGAACGTACCTGGAAATCCAAACCCTCCTTGGACCAACTAAAACTCCTTAGAGGTTAGGAGCTTCTACAACAAACAAATCAAGAGCGCTAAAGCTGACTACTTCAGACACCAACTTGATCAAGCTGCTAACCGCCCCAAGAAACTTTTCGAATTGCTCCAACAGCAATCAGTGGGAGGTCCAAAACACTCTGACTCTGGAGGCAGCCCACCCTCATGCGATGGACTTGCTGCTTTCTTCTCTGAGAAATCGACTCCTCACCATTGAGCTAGCCTCTAAGAAGGCTCTCCTGCCATCCTCTGGGTCCGCACCACCCCTTGACCCCTTAGAAAAGTGCAAAGCTATCAGCCTGAACACTAAGAACAATGCGTCATGGGACACCTTTACCCCATTCAGTGAAAAAGACATCAACAAGATTCTTCAGAATATCAACCCATCTAACCACTTCAGTGACCCGCTGCCCCCGGCCATCTTCAAAGAAATCAAGAATGTACTCATCCCCACCTGGACAAGGATTGTAAACGCTTCTCTATCACAAGGCACGATCCCTGACTGCCTAAAAGCAGCTCAGGTGTCACCTATTCTAAGAAAAACCTAACGCAAATAAAGCCGACCTCAATAACTTCCGCCCTATCTCCAACATCCCTACCCTAGCCAAACTCCTAGAAAAATGCATGCAATCCCAACTTTGCGCTCACATTGAGAACTTCCAACTCCTAGACCAGCATCAATCCGGCTTTCGGAAGGGGCACAGTACTGAATCGGCCCTCACTCACTTTATGGATGACATTTTAAAAATGCTTGACCAAAATGATTCCTGCCTCTTAATCCTCCTTGACCTTTCCTCCGCATTCGACACGGTTAATCATGACAACCTCTTATCCATTCTGAAGAACAGGATGGGTTTCTCGGGTCGGGTTCTACAGTGGTTCTCGTCCTTCCTCCACCACAGATCACAAAGAGTCAAGGCAAACTACTCCCTCTCCCAGCCCTCTCCAGTACTCATGGGTGTCCCCCAAGGATCAGCCCTATTTCCTATCCTCTTCAACCTTTTCCTGAACCATTAGCTAATTCACTAAATTCCACGAACATTCTCTTCCATATGTATGCGGACGATACGCAACTTTATTTGAAAATCTCATCTCAGGATAACATCTCACTCAACACTACCCTAACGTTTACTCAAAATTGGTTAACTGAGAACCATCTCCTGCTCAATACCTCCAAAACTGAATTCCTTCTCATCTCGCCTCCGAACCATATCCCCAAGCCAGACCTTTGGCTGAATCACCTCACTGCTTTCAACTGCACCCCTCATCATAGACTCAGCCAAATCTCTCGGAATCACCCTGTTTTGTATTCTTACTTGATGTTGATATAGCATTTATGTCCTTCCATCCTTTTGTAAAGCGCTCCGATATCCTTCGGGATCTTGTTCGCGCTATATAAAACTTTATAAATAAAATTCAACAATCACTTTCACTCCACAGTTGTAACATATTGGAATAGAAAATCATGCAGGTGGAAATGCGCATAGGTGTGCAAGGATATTACTCTGGACTTTTTCCAATATTAATCTTAACATTGTTTAATAACAGTACGATTCCAGCCACAAATATAAAATCAGTAATTTACCTGTATTTATCTTTCCTTACTGATGATGTTTTACCCGGAATTCAGATTCTTCTGCTGCACATTTGTCCACACTTAGTCCAAGCCAGCCACTATCTCTGGGGAAAGCGACCCACTGGCTATCTGTGTTGAAGTGCATATACTCAGACATTTCTGATATTGAATTTCTTTTTTTCAAGAGGATTTGTGTGGTGTAACAATTGTAAAACGTCTACAAAAATGTTTAGCAATGCTAAAAACAAGTTTTACCTCCTATTATAATCTTGCTGTGACAAGTTTCTTAGACAAACGTGAAACTATTGCTGTAGGGGGAAAGCAAGATTTAACCTGACGTTAAGTGACAGGCGGGACTGGTAATGACAGCATTACCTATGCAACTTCATGCCGCAACTTGTGTAAAACTTTCACTGCAAAATATCATGGCATTCGGAAAAACCTACATGTGCCTTTTTATTAAGAGCTGATGTTCATGAAATGTATGCTTGGAATGCACTTTTCATTGCAGCTGCTCTTATCCTGACCAAACAGTTACTGTAACCATAGCTTGAAATAGTGCACTACAGAGAATACATGAATGGTGCTTACAACCTTTATGGGGAAGAGGCAACCTTTGATCAGGTAATAACTTTGTGCTTAAGTCACACTAGAGAATTCAGCTGATTCTGATTGCTAAAGGACATACTACTGCACGCATGCTGAAGCTGGTAGTGATACATAAACCAAACAGACAGAATCATTTTGTATACTATGTTATTAAGTGTACACACCTATGTACTGTCTCGTGCAGTAATAATATACGGCACAGGCTTAAAAGGTCAAAGGGAGCAGAGGAGCCTTATGTCTGTAAGGGGCGGATGAGTCAGTGTGAAGATGTAAGAATCAGATGCAAGATCTAGTCTACCAGACCCCTGTAATATCCTTGGTCACAATCGCTGTATTGTTACATTTATATGTCGCTTACTACCCCTGTGTGGAGAATTTTTGGAGGTGCTGGGTCTGAAGGTGATCCTGATGATCTGCTTGCGATGATAATGCTGTGGATTTTATTTTCGTAGAGGATATTGGGTGTTAAGTGGAGGAAGATTGGTGTTATCAATCTTTGAAATGGACGGGGCGTGGCTTGACTGCCAGTAATGGCGGACGCGTGAGCTGGGAGCTCCGCACCGACCCAACAATTATCTGGCCATATATGAAACAACCAGCGGTCTGGTGCCCCTGGAAGGGTGTGCGCTAACTCAGGAGGGGACTGCTGACTCCGGTGGGGCCCGCGACGGAAGGACAGCCGAGCCGTGACGGAGCACCCGAGAGCTGACCAAAGGCTGGGCTGGGCCATGGTCGACTGCCGCGAGGAGTGCAAAGCCGGGGGCTGAGCCGTGTGATGACGTTGCCTGGCTGCGGTGGCGACTTCATCCCCCGCTGCGGAAACCTGATGGCTGGGGAAGCGGGGTCTTGCCCCTCGGAGGCGAGAAACTGAATGCTGCAGACCCAAGGCGCCGCGGTCACTGATACATGAGCCGGAGAGAGCGGGTACAGACAGCTGCGATCTGAAAAGAGCCAGACGTGAGCTGTGCCCAGACCCGGAGTGACCAGCCGAGCTGAGTGCGGATCTGGAGGGCTGCCCTACCCAGCCCACAGTTATGAACTTTCCCTGCCACCATCATTGAGGGAATATATGCACAGTGAGTCTGCGGCAATTGCCCATCGCGGTGTGCGGCCCAGGGGAGGTAAGTGCATGAGAGACTGGGCCTGAGCTGAAGCTTGAGAGAGGGGAACCGGAGGGACCGTAGCACTGTGAAACCTGACTGGGCGCAGCTGAGCCTTGCAAGAATAAAGGTGGAGTGACCCCGACCAAAGAAGATCCCTTTGATGTTGGATTTGCCTGGCCCAGTGACCACGGGAAAGACCGGTGACCAAGGGACACGGAGAGCGGCACCCTGGAGAGTCCCTGGGACTGAGTGACCTGAACGGTCAGAAGACGGACCGGCATGATAGGGAAGGCCCTGGGCGGAGACATGGTGTCCGCTGTGGAGGTGAGGGACATTTGAACCTCCACATCGGGAGAGAGTTGTTACAACCCACAGGCCTAGGCAACGTGCATTGCTAGAGTGGAGCAGTATTGACGTGACTGGCTGCCGCCTGGGGAAGGCTTGATTTCCGGGGCACGGGGGCCACGCAGGGACGGGGAGAAAAACAGTGATGCTGTCGTGTGGTAAGAGATCCGCAACTGCCCCCCCCCCGAGCGCGACGGGTGGAGGTGAATAACGGCACGATTTACACCTGGGGCACAGTAGCAAGTTCAACTATGGGAGATTACTACTAGACCCCCCCAGCGGCATTCTAAGCTGATATCGTCCCCCAGTAGTAAAGATGGGCAAGACCAGAACGAAAACGGAGGCTGCCTCTGAACCGGAAGAGAATTTGCGAGAACAGGCCCAAGACACTCTGAAGACACAGCAGCTCGAGGATCCCATACAACTGCAACTAGCTAAAATCCTAGAGGCCATATCTGAAACCAAAGAAACGCTGCATCAAGATATAAGTACAGTATCGGTGGGGCTGAGCCTCCTACGCGCAGAACACCAGAAACTTAATGAAAGGGTGAAAATAGTGGAGACGAATCTCGAGGAGTTATCCCCGGCACACCAAGCGCTGACCAGGCAAGTGGCGGAACTTACGGACAGAGTCAAGACACTGGAACGCCGGGCAGAAGATGGAGAAGGGCGCAGCCAAAGAAACAATATTTGGGCCTGCCTGTGGGGGTCGAAAATGGTAACATGATGGCTTACTTAGAACCCTGGCTCCGCACAGTTGTTGCGCCGGAGGTCCTGACACAGTTCTACACCCTTGAGAGAGCGCACCGTGTTCTGGTGCGTCTGCCGGCCCCGGGCCGACCTCCGAGGCTGGTGGTGGCCAGGCTCCTACATTATAGAGACCGGGACATACTGTTACATAGGGCACGCTCGGATGGCCCTTTTGAAGTAAATAATAGCAAAGTTTCTATATTCCCCGATTACACCCTTGATGTTCAGTGAAAACGTACCTCCTTCTTGGAAGTTAAGAAAGCTTTGAGAGCTGAAGGCCTCCAGTATTCTCTCATTTTTCCTGCTCGACTTCGCATAGTCTTGGATGGTAAAACGCACTTCTGCGAAGACCCTCCAGCGGCGTGGGAATGGTTGGAGACATCCAAACTGAAACCCCTCAGGCGGCTTGGGGACAGGCCCCGGCGTGCCAGAGCCAAAGATCCGGTAAACGATCTAGCAGACGGCCTGCACGGAATACTTCAAAGAAACCGAGTCCTTCTCAAACGGAACGAGAGAGATCGATAGCACTGCAAGCAGTGGCTGAGAGAGTGCGTGACGGGGTGGTCTCCATCGGAAGCGGGGTCGTGCTCTGTGAGGGGCACGGAGGGCTCTGACTCAGACTCTTCCAGGGGAGATAGCCTTAATATGCCACAGGTAACCCCGAACACTGCAGATGAGATTATATAGATGTGGCTATAGCGGAGAATAAATATGGCACATGCCCTGACCCCCCTCCGGAGGTTGCGGAACTACGCTGGATTGGAACATTGGGCTGTTCAGGTTGGACTGCTATAGAGGTCGGTGCATTGCACAACACCTTGCACCTTACACACTTCTGTGGGACACTAAGTGAAGTCACGACCCCCTGAAGGACCTTGCCGTAGCTGGTTTGGGCCTTGATTAGTTCTTGGAGATATATGAAGGGTTTGGGCAGGCGACCGTTGTCATACTGCTCTTGGACTAGGGAGTTGGTCCATATTGGGACCTTTTGGTTTATTTTTTCTTATTTTTGTGCGAGACCTGGCTTGTTCATGGTGCGGGAGGCAGATTGCTACTTACTTTTTTATTCGTGGAGCGGGGCGGGATGGGAGGAGGTGGAAAGGGGATAGACCATACACCCTATGATGACATCACACTGTCACACTGAAGTTCCTTACGTGGAACATGAAGGGGATGGGATCCATGTCCAAGCGTCATAATATACATAACTATCTGAAGAGTCTGGGTGCAAATAGTTCTTCTACAGGAGACGCATCTGTTCAAAACGGAAGTAGGAAAACTGCACAGGCGCTGGAGAGGACAGGTCAATGCCACCTCTTTCTCAGCGTATGCCTGAGGGGCATTAATTTGGATCAGACTGGGGGTGCCTTTCGAATTAACACGGTCTGTAATGGATAAAGAGGGCAGATATGTCTTTATTACGGGGAGACTACTAGGACGAGACATCATGCTCGGTTGCATATACGCACCCAAGCAAGACCAAATGGCCTTTATGACCGACCTTTCCACTCGCATAGCAGACATGATGGTGGGCCAAGTGATATTAGGTGGAGACTTTAATGGGGTGACGGATGTGATGTTGGATAGATCTCACCCTCCCCTGTCTGGGGCTCAGACTCAGAGTGGCAGCTGGACTAAGGGAATGGATGGCCCGTTGGGGATTAAAAGACATTTGGAGGATTCAACATGAGGGGGGTTCGGGAGTACGCCTTTTACTCCCCAATGCATCAACTTCCACACACGATTAGATGCCTTTTGGTGTTCACCCACCCTCACTGGTTCTATTACCCACACGGAATACCTGGGGCGGACCCTTTCTGATCACAGCCCCTTGTTGCTGACATACCGACTGCATGGGGGCAGACCCCAATACCTGCATGGCGGCTTAGCCCCATGACCTTGGAGGATGTACTGTTCAGTGCCGCCCTGCACTCCCTTGTTGATAGGTTCTTTGTCGAAAACAAGCATTCCACCTCCTCAGTGTTGACAGAATGGGAGGCGTTTAAGGTGGTGGTACGGGGTCACTGCATGGGGCAAGCTATAAGGGTGCATAGAGAACTCCACCGAGAACTGTTCGATAAGGAGAGGGAACTGCAGGCATTAGATAACATTCAAGGGGAGGACATACAGGCCCATACATGCCTCCAAGATGCGTGCACACAATACAATGATACTTTGGAAAGATTAAGGTCATATGATTATAGAACATACATGGATAGGGTGCAAGAGGAGGAGGGGAGGACTGGTCGGCTGTTGGCCTGGTTAATTAAACCGGAAACCCATGGATCTCCAATTATGCATATACAGACTACAGATGGCCTGACTCTGTATGACCCAGAAGAGATCAATGAATTATTTCGCAGCTATTATGAGACCCTTTATGCCGCCCCACCTGGGGCCCCCTGTGAACATCTCTGTGCTTTCTTGGACCCGCTGACTTTCTGCACCCTAGATGATTACGCCGTGGAGGAGTTGGGCGGGGGCGCGGGGGGATGGTGGGGGGGGGGGGAGAGACCTGTGACACTACAGGAGGTTCGGGGAGCTATCTCCTCTATAGTTAATGGGAAGACCCTCGGCCCAGATGGCCTTCCTGCAGAATTTTACAGGAAGTACGAGTCCGAACTAGCCCCGAGACTGGTGTCCATGTATGCAGAGGCACTGCAGCTGGGCCACCTGCCAGAAACCATGTGAGATGCATTGGTGTTCCCACTCCCCAAGACTGTGGCCCCAGACACCGGGGTAAGGGAATATAGGCCTCTCTCAATCCTCAATACTGATTTTAAAATACTTAGTAAAGTACTGGCGCTCAGGTTACTCCCGCATCTATAGAGCCTAATCCACGCAGATCAAAATGGGTTCATACCCTCCCGTAGTACCTCGTATAATTTACGTAGGCTGTTCTCTATGCTTTACCACCCAGAGGCAGGGAACCTACACCAGGCCATCATTTTGTCAGTCGACCTAGAGAAGGTCTTTGATACCCTGAGTTGGGACTATCTAGTGGAGGTCATGAGGCGCCTGGAGTTGGGGGAAGATTGGGTGAAGTGGGTGAAACTATTGTATATGTGCCCCACGGCGAGGGTCAAGACTGGTAAGAACATCTCACCACAATACCAGGTGGCACGGGGCACTAGACAGGGATGCCCACTGTCGCCACTCCTATTTGCCCTGGCGATAGAGCCCCTGGCTGAACTATTATGTCAGGAAGGGGAGGGTATAGGACTAACAATAGAAGGGAGAACATACACCATCTCTCTTTATGCGGACGATTTTATTAATCTACTTGAATGACGCTGTAAAAGGCACAGAGACTGCTCTCCGACTCCTGGAGACATTTGGGAGGCTGTCGGGCTTGCGGGTTAATAAGCGCAAAACAAACCTGTTCCCAGTGGCTGGACCACGGGTCAGGCCCCCCGACCTACCCGCAGACCTTAACTGGGCATCGGACACAATTAAATACCTGGGCATCCAGATCTTCCACTCATTGGCCGACCTGAGAGAAGGTAATTTAGATAAAGCACTTAGATCGCTTAGGTCCAAGGTGATGTTTTGGCGAACACTGCGACTCCCTATTATGGCTAGAGTCTCCTTAATCAAAATGGTCATCTTACCCAGTCTGTTATATTATTTTGCCAACTTGCCAGTACTAATGCCCTCGGGATGGTTTCGTAACCTAGATTCCCTGATGAGAGACTTAATTTGGGACGATGGGAGGCGGAGAGTGCCGCTCCAAACGATGGGAGTGCTGGACTTTGAGCTCTATCAGCTGGCTGCTCAACTACAATGGTTCCAAAGGGGATGATGGACGGAGCGCTTGAGTAAATCAAACACTCACCCCCAGTCAACTGATCTGGGTTTAATCCATCATCATTCTTTAGCTCACTCCACCACCCCAGTTCAGACATGGCCATATGCAAATCAGTCTGACCCTGTGCCTCATGGGAACAGTCCAGCCCGAACTGCCAAGCCAGGTCTTCCCTGGACCGGAAACAAGCATCCTGGAACCGGTTTCTGGCTAATCAGCCGTCATCAGCCAGGCTAGCTTGAATCCAGTGGCAGAGTGAGCAAGGGACCCACGTCTGGGCATACCCTGCCAACTTAGGGCGAACAAAGTGGTACCAAAGGGGATGATGGACGGAGTGTTGAACATTGCAAGCACTCACCCCCAGTCAACTGATCTGGGTTTAATCCATCATCATTCTTTAGCTCACTCCACCACCCCAGTTCAGACATGGCCATATTGTCAAATTAGGGAAACCCATTGCACTGCTAAAAGGGTAGGTAGGAGAAAAGATCGTTGAAGGCTAGCCAACACAATTGATGGAGTAGGCAAAAACGATTAACGAAAGACATGTTAATGGTACCCTTCTCGCAAATGTTACGCAGAACTTACCAATGCGATACGATTTTAACAAAATTTGTAATACCTTACCTACAAAAATAGTATGATAAATGTTGAATAAGAAGTATGCAATGTAGAATGTATAAGTAAATGCCAATATAGATATACAAAAAACTAAAAAAAAATCAATCTTTGAAATGGCCTAGTCATGTTTAGGGGTAGTGTTAGCTGTGTTCATCTTAAGGTCATTTTATATCTTTTCAATTTTTGAGATCAGTTCTATTGATATTTTGCCTCAGAAGGCTTCCAGTTGTGGTGCTTGTCATTATGACAATCTGGATTGTAGAGTTGTACAATCTTGTAGAGTTTCTTAGATGTGCCTCCCACTTCAATTGTGTGTATGGATTAGTATTGTCTTTTTGTGATTCTGATGGCTCTTTTGTAGTCTGCTATACTGGCATATTACAATTATGTTCTTTTCATCCATTCATTGCCTCACTTGTGTTATAGTGTGGAATGTTGTGTTCTTTCTTTTGATGATATTAATCCATATGGTTCCTCCTTGTAGTAAACCCTAGATGTGGTCTTTATTGGCATTTTGTTGTTCAGTACTTTGGAGATCACGTTGTAATGGATCATGATTCTTATGCATACCGGGCGACATACTGTGCATCTTCATCTTTTTCCATCTTGATACTTCCTTGGTCACAACAAAGACAATCAACACCTTTTCAAACACACAGCCGACATGGTGAAGTACTTACCTACCCATGTTCCTCAAGTAGAAGGCACTACATAAATGTTACAAGCAATTTCTTTCTCTTTCATATCCCCCAGTTTCAGTACCTTATCAATCATAAAAACTGCATCGCTTCTCAGGCCTGGAACAATCTGACTCCTATTTCATTTACAGACTTTTTTTAAGCATTGCTCCTTGTACTGGCAGCAGCATTTATCTTGCTCCTTGTACTGGCAGCAGCATTTATCAATATTTTAATGTGTGGATCACAAGTGCTGTTATTCTCTTAGTGCTGGAAAAGGGGATAATGTTATGAGGTACATGACCAACTGGTGGTATGCCCTAGAGTTGGTGTCATTCAAACCAATCCGAAAGCGTACAGAATGGGCTCCAGTGGAGAGTCTGTAATATCATCTCCAAACTTTCCTACTGAGAACTCATGTAAAATTATAAATCCACAATTCACCAACCATGTGTTAATCCTTTTGAATTGAGAAGCACCAATGCTGCAAAACTTGCTAAATAAATGTTCTCTAGTGCCAGGGAACTCTCTAATCTGTCTTGCATCACAAGCACCCTTCAACCTTTCCTTCAGTTACAAAATAATTTAGATACTTTTAGTATGAATGAAATTAATTTCACTGTATCCTTGTTTGTCAAGGTGGCCAGCCCTAAGCCTACTCCCATGTTCCCATTGTAGAATGAGCAGCCTCTCATGTGATCTTATTTTGTCTTCTGAAATTTGCTTTCTCTTTTTTTCTTTTTTTCCCCCGGAGTTTTATATAGTGCGAACTTGACCCGAAGGTATCGGGTATCAGGGGGCTTTACATGAGCACCAGTTGCGTTACACAAGGACACATTAATTTTGTTAGGCACGGGGAGATAAAGTGATTTGCCCAGAATCACAGGATGTTGAGCGTCATTGCCGAGACTTGAACCCGGTTCCCCAGATTTGAGATTGACCATCCTAGCCGTTAGGCCACATCCTCTCTGAGTTAATTCTAGCCAATTTACCCTTGCCCATTATATTGACTTGAGAAAAGGGCTGCTGCTATTTTTATACTCCTGTTTTGAAGCTTCACTTAAGGCCTCTAGGATACCTTCATATGGTAGACCCAGAATTCCTTTGTATTTAAAGTTCCACCTATGTTCTATTACCAACAAAAACTGAAGCATGATCTTTGAACCAGAAATTAAAGCTTTTCATTGAATTACAAATGTCCTGTATCCTGCACACACTGAGTTTCTTTCCATGTACTGCACAGATGCTTGAGGCTTTTAGATGACCTTCTGAGAGACATTGGGTGTTGGAGGGTTCACAGTTCTTACCCTATTGGATTTGTCAGGTACCTTTAACACCTCTGGTCACTCCGTTTTAACAGCTTGCATGAATTGGAGGTAAAATACTGACCTGGCTCAAATGTGTTCTTTATGGTCCATCAAGAGTGTGATAATACGACACTCTATGCTTAGTCCAACAGTGGTTAACATATATGTGGGCCCTCTTGCTAAGCCTATGAAATGTGATTTGTCCTTCGAGTGGATGGTAATGGAGTTTGCTTTGAGAGAATGCTGGCTCCCTCAGATGCACCTTCAAGCCACAGGGGCCTCCACTCAGACTTTCACCAGCGAGCTGCCCCCCGGTGCCAGTTGCCTCCTTGGGAACCAATTCCAGGCATGCACCAACATTAGTCCAGGTTTGTACTCCTGGTCCAAGGTCCACACCACTTTGTGCCTTGCCGGTGCCATTGCGGACTCCACTGGTGCCACTGCCGGATCAGATCCCAAAACCGACCTTTGACCCCGAAATGACGTTGGCCTGTTCCTGGCCTGTGTCACGCTGAATTATCAAGGAGCATCTAGTGGTCATTCAACCAGATCCTTGGCCTCCTCTACAACCCCAGTTTTGCAAGAGGAACAAGGCCCGGTTTGACTCAAATTCTGGTGTTGTCAAGGGCCTAAAAAACCTATCTCATGAAACTGATGATGAAGTGGAGGTGGCCAGTCATCTCCCTCCCCCTCATTACTGATGTAGGGCTTTACCTAGGCCTGGTACCAAGCTGGACATACCACCTGAGGTGCCAATGGAACAAAGTGCTTCATATTCAGCACTAGTGCGCAGAGTGCAGGAGTAGCTAGATTTACAACTACTTATGTTGAAACCAAAGCCAGTTTGATGACTGCAATACTCCAATCAGAGCTGTCTTCAACAGAGTCTCGGTTGCTATTTAACAAGACATTCACGGACACCCTCATGGGGACTTGCTGAAAACCATGCTCCCCTCTTCAGGTCAGTCGACCTGTGGCCAGGTGACATTGACTGGCGCTGGTTGAGAATGATTTTCTGACAAAACACCCTACACCTGAAAGCCTTGTGGCACAGCCAATAATGAGTAAGGTGAATCCAAATGTATTCTTCTCAAAACCCCTAGATAGGTAATCAAAGCGTATTGACGCATTTAGCAAAAAGATGTTTTCATTAGATAAACGTTCCTGCGCTTTGTGAATGTGGTGTGCCTTCTGGGCAGGTACACCAACAATCCTTGGTGCATGGCCAACAAGGTCTTGGTGCAGTCCCAGGAGACTCCAGGGCATCTTTCTCTACAGTTCAGGATGGACCAGATGCAACAAAGTATGTACTGTGCGCAGGCCAGAACACTACCAATTTGAATAGGCTGCACTATAAGCACCAGTGTAATGCTTAATCAACCCACTTTGATGCGGTCAACTGAATTTTTTGGGGACATGTAGGGGTCCCCATGGACATGACCTTTGATGAACCTAGGCTGTATATATAAAAGGCTGACTCGTCATTTGAGAGATTTAGAGTCTGCTACACCACAGTACATTTCTTGGGGTTATTGTTGTCTTCTCGCCAGTTTCACAAGCAATACAGAAAGTTTAGGTGCTACTCCAGGTGCCTAGCATACCGGGAAAACCAACTATCTTAACTGGTGCATTACCCATCCCAGCCTTTTCGAGGCAGGACATAGAGACTGTTGAATTCATTCACACCAGCAGGGATAGTGAATCTATTTTCTTCTCCCCTTCTGCAGCGGCACCCAAGCTGCTATCATTGGCCCTCACAAACCCACAGTGAGCCAGTAGGGAGCAGGATCTACTATTTTTCCCCAGCTGGAAATATGTCAAATCTGACTGAGTTTCACAAACTATTCAAAGGGATTACTTTTCATTCCTTCCCCTCCTCAAAACACCCCATGCCAGGTCAGCTTAAGGCAGGCCACACCTCGGTCTTAATGCAGGAAGTTCACCTCATGCTGGACAAGAGTGCCATTTAACTCGTGCCAGAATTTAAGAGGGGAGAGGAGTGCTACTATCACTATTTTCTCTTTTCAAAGAAAGTAATCCTTGAGCCAGTAATGGACCTCTGGCAATTGAACATGCTTCTGAGAGAGGACAAGTTCAAAAAGCTCATTCTAATGCAGATCTTCTTTGCTGTGGATTCTGGAGACTGAATTGTGTCCTTGGACTTGTAAGATGTGTATTTTCTTATGCCTGTCCCTACTACTCAAGGTGGGTTTGCTGCAGTATATCACAGACCACCTAAGGATTGCGGCCGCTCTCTTGACCTCCTTGGTTTTCCATCAAGCCATAGTCCCATCTGAGCCCTTATGCTGAGACTTCCGTTCATACGTGCTATCCCTGATTCAGTGGCCTTTAAGGCCTTTCTGCTGTGGCAGCGATACCAAGACATAAAGTATATTATCTTGAGGATTTGGGCTCCATTCCGGACCTCAGTAAGGCTGGTTTCAAGGCTTTTGGGGCTCCTAACCTTGTGAAGTGTTCTTGTCAAGTACACCAGATGGCATATACGGTCCCTGCAGTGGAACCTCTGGTTTAAGTGGGCCCACCACAGGGGCTGTCTACCATTTATCTCTCAGGAGACCTCTCTGGATCCTCTGCGGGCACAGACAAACACCAGCCTGACATGCAACAGGCTGCCATTCCTTATCCATCCAGACTTTGAGGTTGTGACAGACACATCACTGCTGGTGTTAGGGGAGGGGTTTTATCTGAGAGAGGTGGAGTTAAAAGGTTACTGGTCTCCAGAAGAGCACCAACCCCATGTCAGTTGTTTAAAACTTTGTGCAATCTGACTGGACCTGTAATCCTTCAAACACCAGGGCAAGCTGGTGCATGTTCTCTTGGACAATACAAGACACATGAGATACTGCAAAAGTAGGCCTGGTGTCTTTGGAGATAGCTGGATCAACAGCGGGTCTTCATAGTGGCCGGCCAGCTGGCAGGGTCCCCGAACACAAGAGCAGACAAACTGAGAAGTTGTTGGCTAGCAAACCATGAATGGCATCTGATCTAGATATCTTGAGCCTGAACATTTGCACTTCTTCTTCAGAAAGACCTTCTCAACAACAGGGGAGAGTCCTACATCTGAATCTGCGCAATTTACACATCCAAGCTTTGAGATTGAAGGGTGACAGCTGGGCCCTTTCAGTTTGCCTCCTGAAGTTATGGATGTCATCCTTGCAGCCAGACTTCCTTCGGTGAAACCCATTTATGCTAGATGCTGGAAGAAGTTTGTGGTTGTCGTGGGACCAGTCATCATGATCCTCTGTAGGCCAAACTTTCTAATTAATTGTAATAGCATAGTTAAGGGTTACATGCCGAACATTTCAACTTTCCTGTATTTGCCAAATCATCGTTCTCTTTTCAAGTCACCTGTTGTTTCTGAAAGGTTTGATTTGCGTGTTTCCTCTAAAGCCTTCTGTCATGTCAAATTGAGACCTACATTTGGTTATTGCATTTCTCATGTGCACATCATTTGAGCTAATGTATTGTTATTCCCTATGGACCCTGATAATTAAAACTGTCTTTCTTACTGCGATCACTTTTACGCTCCACATGAGTGTTCTGGTGCAATCTTCCTGCATGACTATCTTTCCAGACAAATTGATGGTTAGGACTCTAGCAGCCTTTCTGCCAAAAATTGTGTTGCACTTTCATGTAGGTCAATCAGTTACCATAACGTCCTTCTTTGCTTTGCCACACCCCTTGAAAGTGGAGAAGTTTGCTCTCCTTGATCCTGAGAGGGCCCTGAGCTTTACATTGACCTTATAAGGGACCACCATGTGGATGACCAGCTCGTTGTTGGTTTTGCTGGGCAAGGGGAGGACCTGTCCTGGACATCTGCTGAGCTGCGACGTGCCATCTCTGCATACATTCATGTAACACTACTGCCTTGACTGCCATATTGGCAGATACAACAGTTTTGCCCTCTCTGTCCTTCAAGACTTCTGGTTTGAGTCCACTGCTCAGACACCTCACCTTTGGGCAGTATTGCTGTGGTATCTGTTCTGAAGGTGGGAAATCTGCGCTGTGGTTCGAGATATCCATCACGAAAGCAAGTCACTTACTTTCAGACAGTTTTTTTTGCTGCCTTTCCTCCTCCCTATTTTGTGAAGTAGACCTCTTCACAGCGTAATAAGGTCCCAAGTTAGATGTTGGCACGCTGACACCCAAAATTGTTTATGATGACCCACTTCTGAGGCCAGTGAAATTAATAAACTGATATCAAAGCACCATTATGCTGCCCTGCTCGGTCACTTCTAAGGTGATATGAGATCACCAAAGAGCACACAGCACCAACTGTCTGCACACGAGTTGTTGTTGGGAGAGTTTTCTGGATCCAGTCTGGCACTTGGGATATTGTAAAGATGAGGAATCCATAATTGGACTATCCACCAGAAAGTGTTGCCGAAGGTAAGTAACTTGTATTTCTGGCTTTCTAATAGATGGATGCAGTCCTGGCATTTTATGGCTCGGTCATGTTGCAACACCTTGTAGCTGTGAATTCTCCAGTTCAAGAAAAACCTCCAAAACCGCTTTGTTGAATAATTGAGTTTCCTCTTAATTCTTTCCACACTTTGTGGTTCTTTTCTTCCTCTTGTCCAGCCTCTTTGAGAGCACTTAGATTCAACTTTTGCAGTGTGACGTGCTTTACAAACCACCTAAATAGCTTAAAGAATTTGATACAGGTAACTTCTTACAACTAGTTTAATTTTGCAGAGATTAACATTGGTGCTACACAACCTATAACTTTTGAGGCTGTTTCACTTCTGCAAAGTTTGCTACTAAAAATATTCTTAGGCCACCCCCAGGACAGCAAGAGTTTGTTTACTTTGGCCACTGATTTAGTAGGCCCAACCCCCTGCAGCACTAATCCTTTTGTAGTCAGTTTATTGTACTGTATTATGGCTTTGTGAAAGGGGATTGCCTGCTACTTAGATAAGGTTTGTATACATATGCAAAGCATTTACGGTTAGGTTAAGCACAATAAGGAAATGCAGTGAACTGTGAGCTGAACTTGCTTTACTGGCTGTGGTTCCAGTGTGAAAATCTGTATGCATATTTGTACAATTTAATAATTTGAGACTGTTCATGCTTTCCAAATGCTCAGAAATTCTATGCAAACCAAAAAATTGCAATTTGAAAATAAATTATTAAAAATTAAAAATTCTTAAAGAATATCACAAAAGTGCACCCGCAGGTAAAACTCCTTCCAGTTGGTCAGATTTATGACTTTCAGACATTCACAAGAGTTCACATAAGTAGGCCTTTTAAACTGTACTACTAGTGGACTTTTGTGAACTGCATGTTCGCATGAGCAAATATATTGTGTACATCTGCGCTCGTGAAAATCTGCTGGGTGACTGCAAATTCACTTGACCTACACCCGCATTTTCCCCTATCATGGAAAGAGTTTTTCTCCTCCCATTGTCCTACAATTCCAACTTTTTCCAGTGTGGGAAGAGATTGGAGTGAAGTTGATGAAGACCCTTAGCCATGTTTGATTGTGGGCATGCTCAGACTCACAGAGCATTCCAGCTACTGCTTCCCACCTACTTACATCCTTTGTATGTTTTTTGCAGAAAGGTTGGCAGCATCAGAGCGTTGCTAGATTTGAAACCTTGATATAGGATGATCCCTAATATAATCCAAGAGTCTATTGTCAGAGCTCTGATGTAAGGATAACGCTGCCATAATTTGCCACCTTCCTGCATGGCATCCAAAAGGACAAGTTAATTTCTGAAGTATGTTGTCCAGGTAGGAGTTTCCAGCTCCTGTTTTGGCAATCTGATATTGGCTCTTCACCGGGTGATCAGGTGAAGAGAGTTCATACTGTGTGAGTTAACAGGCCGGATATATTGCTCTTAGGCCATGGCTCTCTCCTATTCTCAAACTGTTGGTAGCCAGCCACCTAGTGCTGGGACCAGATATTGTCTGCAACTGAAAGTTATTAGCACAGAGCACACGTTAATACAGACACCTTGGTTGATGCACGTGACATGACAATGCCCTGAGCAGGAGTAAATCTTGCAAGTTTTTATTTTCCATCCGTTTGGTCCGGATTGGCCCTATTTAGCTCATAAGCTGAGATTCTGGTAGTGTCAATTGCCTACCCTCTCCTTTTGATTTTTTTTAATGTTGCGGTTGTCTCATCTTTTTTTAATTTGTGCAGCTTGTGCTATAACACTTGGGGGAGGTGGGTGGGGGGGGGGGGGAAATCACGCCATCAAGCAGGAACCAACAGTAGTTGATTCAATGTTTTGGGAGAAACCACTTTGTTCGTTTTTCTTTGTCCTCATTTAGCAATATTTTGGAATTGGAGGTGTCGGGGGCCCACTGTTCCGATTTAGGGGAGTTTCTCCTGGGTAAACGCAGTGTGTGCGTGGAGATAATACTTGTCCCCTCTTTTCCTCTTACCCCTTTTTGTCCGCTTCCAGCGCAAATTGGTTCTGGGTGGAGCTAGTCACTCTGACTACTCCTTCAAGTTCCCACTTGAGAGCTATATTGCATTGCTTAATCATTGGACAGTATGACGTGTACCCCATCTTTTAGTTTATTTGATTAAATTCTTCCCAAATATTCCAAAATTTGTACCTTTTACCCATATTCCCATGTCTATCTAGTTTGTATATTCTTTGGATAGAAGCCAGCCATTCTCTATGTGTAGGAGGTACATTGTTCACCCAATTAATGCATATTTCCCTTCTTGCCAGCAGTATTAATAAAAACAAAATATTCCCCTGATCTTTACTCAATTTAGGGTTATTTGGGTTATATTGGCTTATCCCAAAAATGACGAGGTCAATACTCACCTCCACCTGTTGCCCCAACAGCTTTGATATGGTCTCACCCGTCTCCCTCCAAATTTCCTCGAGATGGGGGCACTGCCGAAACATGTGGAGATCGTCTGCACCATCTTGTCCGCACTTTGGACAGCTTCTCACCTTTTTGACTGCCAATCTTGGACAGCCTCTTTGGCGTCCAATATGCTCTGTGAGTAGTGAATAAATGATTTTTTCTCAGAGGAGCAGATTTCACAATTCGCCAACAAGTAGCCATTGATACTTGCCATTCATGTTGAATATCCAGCTCCGGCAGTACTCTCCCCCAGATCTCGCTTGGAATTTTGTATTCTTCCTCCCCTGCTTGGATTAGGGCCCAATACCAGCATGATATTTCTTTTTTGTTCTTCTTTCCCTGCATCATTTCCTCTATAGGCCCATTCCCGGGTTGCTTTTCTTTTTGGCTCTTAATCCAGCTGGTGAGTTGGTAATACTTAAATCTTGCAAGTGTGCCCTTAGTTTTTTCTTTTAGGACTTCCCATTCTACGATTGAGTTTTGGTCAATTAGCTGGCCCCATCTTGTGATACTGTTTTCCCTCAATGGAGTTGCTAACTTATCTCTAAGACATTCTGGAGTTCCAGGGGAGTCCCAGATTGGTGAAAACTCGCTGTAGTACGTAATTTTTAGAGTTCTTCTTATTTGGAACCAAAGTTTTGTGGCCGAGTTAAGGGTCTTCAGTTTTATCTTCTTGAAGGATTTTGGGTGACCAAATTTATAGAGGTAGTGACTTCCTTCTATATTAACTAATGCTTGCAAATGGACTGGGTATGAGTCGAAACTGTCCAACAGCTTCCTGATGTTTTTGAATTGGAAAGCTCTACAGTATTCCAGAATGTCCTAGCTTGCAATTCCACCTTGCGCCTTACTCCTTATCTTCTTCCAGGCGATTCTTGCTCCCTTAGCAGCCCAGATAAAACTACTTAGTTCTCCCTGTAGTTTTTTTATTCGATCTATTTTGAATTCCAGAGGAATGGTGCTGAACAAGTATGTACATTTTGGGAGTATCGACATCTTGATTATGTTCAATCTCCCCATAAAGGTCAGAGGTAGACCTCCCCATACTTTTAGTAGCTTCCTTACTTCTTTGTGAATCCTGTCGAAGTTCCAACTTGCTATTTCCTCTATATCTGTTGTGAGGTCTATCCCAAGATACTTTATTTTTTCCTTCACCATTGGATTTTGGGAGCTTTTATTCCATTCTAGAATTTCAGACTTTGTTTGGTTAACTAAATATCCTGAGACTTTTCCAAATTGTTCTAAAATACCTTCGATTTTGGGGAGCGAGGCCGAAAAGTCACTGGTAAGCACCATCAGGTCGTCTGCAAATAGAGCCACCTTCTCCTCCCATTCTTTATATTTAAATATTATACCCTTTTCTTAACAGGCATGCTAAGGGCTCGATATAAAGGTCAAAAAGTAGCGGGATAAAGGGCATCCTTGCCTCGTGCCCCTCTTAATCGTTATTTTATCCGTAAGACCATCGTTCACTAAGACCTTTGCTGAGGGTTCTCTATAAATCTGCTTTACGGCATCCTGGACGGTATCTCCAAGATTAAATTTAGCTAGGGTTGCATTTAGAAAAGGCCAATTAACTCTGTCAAATGCCTTTGCGGCGTCGAAGGTTACAATTGACAGGGGGACAGAGTACTGGATTGCTACATCTATAGCACTTATGAGTTTGTGCGTTAGTTCCTGTAATTGCCTTCCTTTGATAAAACCTTTTTTATCAGCGTGCACTACAGATCTTGCCAATTTTCCTAATCTTTTTGCCAATATTTGCGTATAAACCTTATAGTCCACATTTAAAAGTGAAATTGGTCTATATGACTCGCATCTAGCTGGGTCCTTCCCTGGTTTTAGTAGGACACTAATAATTGCGTCGTTCCAGGATGCTGGGAGATCTCCTTTATTTGTAAAAACATCATTCAGAAGTTCAGTCAGAGGCGTGGCCAAAACTTCCCGTAGGTTTATATAGAGCTCATTTGGGAGCGCAACGGGACCAGTGGCTTTTCCTTTTTTTTTAATCCTTTCATGACTTCTAGTACTTCCTCTCTGGTGATCTCTTGATTGAGCTCAGTTCTTTGCTCCTGGGATATAGGGAGTATAGTTATCCCGCCCAGTACTTAGTTGATTTGTTCTGTTGTAGCTAAGGTTTCTTCAGTATATAGGTTTTGAATTTTACGAACTCTTGTTTGATCTCGGTGTCTTGTGTGCTATATTCTTGCTCATCTTCTTTCTGTATTTTGGCTATCCTATTGCGGGTCGAATCAGTTTTCAGTTTCCATGCTAAAAACTTACCGCACCCTTCCCCATATTCGTGGTGCGAAAGCTTACTGGCCTCCCATCTATCCCTGACAATCGTTTCAAGTATGACTGCCAAGTCCTCCTTTTCAGTTTTCTTCTCTCTCCAATGTTAGATCTCTCCTGTGAGGTTGTGCTTTTACCTAGCTCCTCTTCCAGAGTTGCTATTTCTTTTTCCAACTCCTTTATATGGATCCTTTTATTCCTATGTGCTGCAAGACTGATTATTTTCCCCCTGATATAGGCCTTGTATGTTTCCCAAATAATTTGTTTCGAAGTCCCCTCTTTGTTTAACTAGAAGAAGATATCTGTGTCTTTTGCTAGTGAATCTACGTGGGTTGTATCTAAAAAAAATAACTGTCTACTGTCCATCTTTGGCAAGGTGTAGTGTTTTTTAGGTTGAGGCGCAGAAGCACTGCCGAATGGTCCGATGGGTGGGCTGGTATATGTTCTACCCTTTGTGTGCAATCTCGCAAGCTTCTATCTATTAAAAAGTATCTATCCTGGACCAGTGACCTAGTCTTATGTTTTGCAGAGTGAATTTATGTGTCTTGTCCCCTTTTTTCTCTCCATATATCCATGATCCCCAGATCCTTAATACACAAATTCACCCATTCCCTCATTTTCAGTAAGTTGGGACAGCTTTTAACCAAGAATCTATCCTCTTTAGGGTCTAGCATTATATTAAAATCACCCCCCATTATTATCGATGATTTTGTGGTCAGGAGTTGGGAATATACTTTTTGAAGAGGCTCGGGGTCATCCATATTGGGGCCGTAATACCCCACTATCGTGTACGGATTGTTGTGTATCGGATTGCCCATCTTACTTTCCTGTCTACTTCTGCTAACTCAATCCTTACTTTCAACGATTTTTTAAACAGGACTGCTACTCCCTTAACGCAACATTCCTGGTTCGTGCAGACATATGCATCCACCCACCTCCTGATTTTTTAGGATTCTCGCCCATTCTTCTTTCAATAAATGCGTCTCTTGTAGTATTATTAAGTCGCAGTCCGATAATCTCAAATATTCTAGGATCTTTGCCCTCCGTTTTCTTATCCTGAGGCCATTTACGTTCCAAGACAGAATGTTAACTGCCATCCAATCGGTAGTTTTGGTTGGGGTTAGTATGCCCTTTAGATTCCTTTCGGGACTTTTCCTTCTTCCTTTTATATTACTTATTTTGGACTTTTTTTCTTTTTTTTCCCCATTTGCTCCCCACCCGGTGCAATCTCTTTTTTTTTTTTTTTTTTTTTAGCAATTTTCTAGGTGGTTTCCTTTCCTTTCCTCCCCGGAGAAGCCTCCTCCATCTTTCTTTGGGCAACTTCCTGCCCTTTTCGAGTTCCTTGCCCACTTGATACTCTTTATTTACTACATTTTAGTCAGACTAAGTGTTCTTTTTGTTGCGTTTTGATACGTTCAATGAAGCACTCGACTTCTTTGGGGTCTCTTATATTATAAATTTTGTTCTCCCACATTATTCTTAGTGAGGCAGGGAAGCGCATCTGCACCGTAGCCCCCAGCGTTCTGAGTTGTTGCATGAACTGGCCCAGTACCCACTGCCTGTCTTGCGTAGTTTTAGAAATGTCCGATCTAATTCTGCATGACCAGCTGTTTTTTTGCATATGAACCTGCCTTGAGGCCTTCACTTAGAATCCTTTCTTTGAGCGTGTATGTCTTAAAGTTCAGCAGGATTTTCCTTGGATTTTTCCTTGCTTTTCCCTTCCCAAATGGGTCCCGGTGTATCCTCTGAATGTCATCGGAGAGGTCAACCATCTTCGTCCAGGGGATTATCACTTCCAATAGTTTGATTGCAAAATCTTTTATATCTTCCCCTTCGAGGCCTTCTGGAACGTTAAGGATTCTGAGGTTATTCCTCCTAGCATGATTTTCCAAAGATTCCATTTTGTCTCTAATCTCATTCTCCTTCGTTTTCAGCAGATTTATTTCTTTTTGGTTCACCTCTACTTTCTTGTTGAGCGCCTCTACTTCCGTTTCTACAGATGCGACTCTGTCCATGAGCCTGTATATCTTCTGATCTAACACCTCACAAGCCTCCTGTATTTTTACCTGATTTTTCTCGGAAGTTGCAAAATTAGACCTCATCTCTAGCATCATCATCTCCATCATTTTCTCGGTATTGGTTAACTGCGGTTGACTTTGTGGTTGACTCTGTTGGTTATCTGTTTGTTCTTTGGGTTGCGCTCTGGCCTCGGATTCTATCTCCGTGTCTATCATTTTCTCCCTGACTGGTTCTTCGGCTGATTCTTTCTGATCTGCCATCGCTAGAATCCTGTACCTGCTGCCTTCCATTGACGCTGTATTGCCTTCCTCTTCTCCAATGTTCTCTATCTGGTCCTTTTTTTGATCCGCGCTATCAATATTTTGGTTCTCTTGAACTTTGAAAAAGGACCTTTGCTTATTACTTAAGCCTGGTGTTTTTAACTTGACCTGGCTTGCTCTGGACAGTGGGGCTTGTAATTGCCCTGCAGTGGTAGGTTTCTTTCTTTTCTTAGTGCTTTTGGGAGCTACAGTGCTTTTACTAGACCTTTCCCTTACGGAGATTTGTGTTTCTTTAACTAGCAACTGTTTGCTTTTGAGGCAATATCCTCCTTCCACCTCCCTTATCTGTGCTGAGCCTAGTGTTTTTTGGGTGGAGGGGTGGGGGCCTGCTGCAGCTCCTGGGATCCCACACCATATACAGCTTGCTGCCTCGGTCGACAAACTATTGTGTACCGGGCGTGCTTTGTTCACATATGTGCTCAGTAAACGGCAACTGGGACAAGGTCTCTGAAGAACTGTCTGGTGTGCATACAAACTAAGGGGGGATTCCATATTCCAGGTGGTATTTTATTTAATTTTAGGTCAGTTACAAACTGCTTTAGCTCTCTGAAGGAGGACATATTGTCTTTATTAAATACCATATACTTAAATTGAGCATTGGGTCAGTATCTTGCTTCTGATTGGATGGCTTGGTTTGTCATTTATCTGCTCTTAATTCAGTGACTTTTCTCACTTTTTATGTTTGTCCCACCCAGTAGAGTTTTTGTCTCAGTGTGTTGTGGTTGGATAAGTTGTATCCTTCCATTGCATACTTCACAGGTTATCTTTTTTTAAAATTTCCCCATGGCACTCCATGGGAGAGCGTGTGTTTTCCTTTCCTCGTCTTTTTGTGTTTAGAAGCAAACCCCACAACTTCTTTTCACAATCACCACCCCACTCCCTGAAGCTTCCTGCCCCATTCCCCGTAGAGTGAGTGAGTGAATATATATATATATATATATATAGATATATATATATATATATATATATATATCTGTGTGTGGATATATATAGATATACTCCGTGATAAAAGGATGAGGCAGCACTTGTGGCAGATAGTTCTTGTAAAGACTTTTATCCCCAAAAAAAAAGACCAACACTAAAATAAAACGGCCAACATGTTTCGAGAATCTTGCCTTCTACTGGACCAAGGTGTTTCATGACCACTCCCAATTCATGTGTATATGGATGTATTATTTATTTATTTTTACAAGTGCCTGGCAGCTGTCAAGTATGCCAGGTTGTCCTCCTCTTTTTCATGCTCTACCTAGACTGTTTTCCTTTTTTCAACATTTTAATTTAGGGTGATAACATCGCCATCCAACATCTTAGAAGTCAATTTAAAATTGCCACCATGTGTCATCACATGCATGCACAAGTTTATCAGTACACATGCACGCATATGTTGTTTACTAATGCCTGCACGTGCATCATGACACAAGTTGGCTATCTTGGAGTGAGGTTCTTCTAATACAAAACCATTCCAAGTTCCAGCCATGAGTGTGCTTGTATTGAAATGCCTTTGCATGCTTTACAACCCGTTTCAAAGCAGTTGTTTAAAGCTGAGCCCTTCTTTCTTTGCCAGTGTTTGTTAAGAAGAGGATTCAATTATAAGAGGACTCTTTAGTCGGGCAGTATATCACGAACTGCTTTATTTAGGTCTAGAGAACCCCAGCCTGATGGTAAACACCTCACTGGAGGAATGGAGAAATGCAATGCATTCCTTGTAGGTGAAAACATTGGGTCACATGACCATCTTTCCCTGTCAGTTCCAATGACGTGTTCCAACCAGATTAAGTTATCAATGTCCAGGAAAGAAGTCTTGACTGCCTATGAATTGAAGTACTCTTAGTAAGTGAATCACTTGCTTCTTGGATTCTCTTGCACCATCAAGTGAAATCTAACTCCTCTCACAGGCATGGTGTTGGAAGCCAACTCTTTCACTGCATGGTGAAGTGCATCTTTTCTTCTGGTCAAGGCGTTACCTGATGATTGTGCCTTGAGGTCTATGCCAGCAGCAAAGCCAGTCTGCCATTTTGTGACACACGTACGAGGCCCACTAGTCCATAAAAGCTTCCGACCCAGCAGGCGCAGTAGGGAGCTGCAACAATCAGCCAGATTTAGGCACCAGTTCCCTGTTACCGTCACCGCTTTTACCAGATTTTTAAGTTCTCCTGATAAACTGTTATAGCAGTAAAGGCAGTCCGCCTTTTTTTTCAAGACCGGGCCCAACAGTCAGTAAAAAGCTTTCAAGATATCTGGCATAGTAGAAGATATATCTGCTACATCTGTAAGTCCCCAGTTGTGCAGGGACTCATAATCTTTGTTTTGCAGGGCCAAATGAGGTGAATTAAGGCCAGGATGCCTCCAGATGCTGGCGTGCAGCCGGGAGCACCTCAGTCCGTGTCTTCTTCCATTGGCGATTAACCACGTCCCCCTCCACCTTGAATGTCTTTGAGCTGGTGGACCGAGGGCCAACGACCATGACATACGGTTTGGTGAAGTTTACTGCCAAATTCAGATTCCCCATGAAGGCAACAAACTTGTCCAAGAGTAACTGCAGTTCGAGCCATGAGAATCTCATCATCCGCATATAACAATATTGGACACGAACTCGATCCCATCCGCAGACAATCTGCCTGGACAGAAAAAAGGGCTTGCTCAAGACCTTTAATATAAAGGGTGAAAAGTAAAGGAGCAAGAATGCACCCCTTACGGCGACCTCTACTGGTGGGAAAAGGCCAAGTGCTGTCAGCTCCCGGAGAAAACCACACTGATGCCGTGGTGCCAGAGTGCAGGTCTGATAGAATGGCCACTATATTTGGGTCCACACCTTTTGCGCGAACCAGACCCCCACAGTTTTGTGCTTAATTAACCCTTTCAAAGGCAGACTTGAGGTCCATGAATGCCAGATGGAGAGATTTCGACCGAGCGACTGTATACTTATTGATAATTAAGTATAAGTGCAAATACTGATTGGATGTCGACCTGCCATATTGAACCGCAGAGAAGATATCATTGGCATTGGTTCACGCCATCAGCCTATTTAGGATTACCCTTCCTAAACCTTAACTACCCTATCAATCAATGAGATAGGATGATAACATTGGGGGTTGTCCTTATCAACCTTCTTAAAAACTGGAACAATCACCACTGTAGACCAAGAGGGCAACGCCCCTAACGACGTCGCAGCATTCAAAACCAAAGTCAGAGCTGAGCCCCAGATCTTGATATTATCCAACAACAAATCCGAGGGAATCCCATCAGGGCCAGGGGCCTTGTTTCATGATAGCGTACAGCTGCCCATGGTGACTTCATCTAATGTGAAAACCTCACTGGACCTACTCTTTGACACTTCTGCACTGCTCTCTCCACCTCCATATGTCCCAAAATTATAGACTCCTTCAAAATGGTAAATCCATTGTTGCTTTGAGATATAATGGCATATTGCTTAAGAGCCAACTTCAAACAACGAAGGCTCCGTCAACAAATCTTGCCAAACCACTTAGGATCCTGTGAGCCCGGGTTTGTCATCACAATCGACAGTAATGCTAGGACTTTCTGGGCATTGACCTCAAATGCCTGCAAAACATCCTTCTTCGGGTCACTAGGGTCCAGGCAGATGGAAATCTCCTGCTCACAGCTAGAAAAAAAGGGACGCTTTAAATGCAATGGTTCCACCTGAGTCCATTTAATTCTCCTACCTTGATCAACAAGGGAGAGCCACCTATGGGCCTCAGCCCTCACACTAACATCAATTACCCCAGCAATAGCTAAGGACGGGGATTATGATCACTGAAAGGGCTATGAATAATATTAAAATTTAGGATGCACAAAAACAAAGGAGCTGATACGAATATGAAATCTATAATAGACATACAGCCTCTCCCCTTGAATGTTGGAAAGATAAGTGGGTTGGTGGAATTGACTAACTTTTCCAAACCAAAGACAAAGTTAAGTGTCTAGCAAACTCTAGACCCTCCTTGGTGTGAACCGGATGGAGCCCCTCGTTCAAAATGCATTTAGGCTTAGTTGCTGCTAGTGCTAATGAACAATCACATAGATGACAGTTGAAATCCCTCCCCTCCCCCCCCCAAACTAGCATTGTCATCTACCTCCTGGGGCCATGCTCCAACAGTGAATCCATATCAAGGCATAAGCAGTGAAGACTGGAAACCCCATCTAGCCCTGTCTTTGCATTATAAAAGTTAACCAGTACTATCTGGATGAGACATGGGACCGATATCTTCAGCCCCTGCAGCATATGCGCATTCCATTTCAGATCCTTCACTTGCCGACACAATTCCCCTGCACCAAAACTAATCAAACCCCACTGGCCCTACCCACCACCAATGGCACTGCTGGGGAAAAATAGGTCCTGTATCTTTCTAAAAAGGTGTTTTTCACCTCCCAAAATTCCTGGAGACAAATGATCTGATAGGATTTGACAAAGTGCACCCAAGAGAGGCCAGTGAACTTAGCAGATAACCCAGCAATATTCCATGATAACAACTTTAGGACATTCGGATTGCCAGCCAAAATGACCTCCGGGGAAAAGCAGGCCTAAAGAGTTACAGAGGTGAACCGGGGGTTCTCAGTCAATCGCACGACCCATGAGTACTTAGGGGAGCGAATCTGTTCGAGAAACTCAAGGCTGGAAGCTGCAATGGAACAGAGTGAAAACTACCATGGAAGTCCTGCTTCTACCCTACCTGGTTCCCAAATGGATGACAGATCTTCTCTGGCCTATAGAAAAAAAACGAGCGGGAGTGATGGGATACTGGGTGGTTTGGAGGACCTAGGTGGACTCGGTGGCCAGGAAGCATGCAGCGATGGTAAGTTGGTTAAAAGTTATCACCACACAATCCCCCACCCATCTCTTACTGTCTGGACCCAACCAGCTAACCCTCCGCACCATATTGATTGAGTGTGAGATCCCCAAGCCAACGTTGAAATGCAGATTGAACCACTGTACCACTTTGTTTTTTAACTCATCAAAGGATTAAGGTATAGAATTGGTCCGTGGCGGAACATTCCCTAAAAGCACCACATCGGGAGTTGCTTCCTTTTGCAGGTTAAGCACCATCCCAGTTTTAAAAGGAGGAGAAGGGACTACAACCTGAGGGCAAAACCCAACTATGAGAGCCACTGGGACCGAGGGAACACCCTTTGAGCACCTAGTAGACTGAAGGACACGCGCTAGGGCGATTGCATCCTTGGGGGACATGCTGGTACTGCATGATGGGGCAAAATCAGAGGGATTGATTTAGACTGGTGAAGTGTGCTCCCCTGTCTGCGGACTACCCGCATTATTTATATGGACCCAGTTTGACGAGACTCTGGATTCAATTTGAATTAGTCTAGACAGAATAGGATCTATTTTGGTGTTTAAGACGGCCTTAAACTCGGACACTAGAACATCAATAAAGGTGTCAGTTCGCGGGAGACAGTGTGGCTGAGTCCGTTTGAGCAGCCGCATTAAATAAGGTGCTCCTCTAGTTGGGAGCAGCCACGCGTCTCTTTGGCTTACACCTTGGGCTGGCAGTAGGGCTTCTGAGTTCCTTGTCGTGACCCTTCGCCCCCCACCCCACTAGAGGTGGGCCGTGACCTCTAGTGAACCACCCTGGTCACCCATCAACCTACTGATGTCACTTGTACCTCCCATCTCCTCCACGCTCCTCAGAACCTCAGGGGGAACGGGTAGAGGTCAGGAAAAGGCTGTCCCTAGTTAGAGACAGTCTTCTTTCAGCCAACTCCATCTCCTTTGAAACCACCCCCAAAAGCTCGATTCAAAAAGCCCTCAATGGTGGAGAATCGAGGAGCAGTGTGTGATGACAATAACTTGGTAGCATGCGCTTTTTTCTTCCCCATGATCTCAACCGCTCAGACCACGCAACACCCACAAAATAGTGAGTACTGATAGGCCTGAGTGCAAAAACAAATACAAATGGTGCATGCCAACCCCCCCTCCCCAAATAACACCCTACAGAAAGTAAGATGTTAAAATGCTGAGCTTGTTATATCAGATTTTAAATCCTCAATGGAAAGGCACCTGAGCCTTCAGGACAGTGTAGCGAGTGTTAGTCATGAAATTAGACTAAAATAACTGCTTGTTACTTTATGGGGCTCTGATGAAGTCCAAACGGAGCCCAAGTCAGTAGTGATAGCTCCACGCCAGTGGCAGCAAACCCGCAAGATCCAGAAAAAGTACCTCTACCTGTGTCGCAGGACCGGAGAATCTTTTGGTCAGACCAGCCGAAACCAAACAGCAGCCTGCAAGACGGGCCAATGGGGGTGGCCTCGCCTCTTTCTCGTGCTGACAGGCGCAACACTGGCCCGCCCTAGGCGTGTGCACATCCCAAGCAGCGGGACTGGGAAATGCTCTTTACAGCACCAACAGCTGAGGCGGATTGCACAGACCTCCTCGATTGGCCCCCAGGTGTCCCAAAGAATCCTGGTACTTGGAGTCCCATTATGGCTTCCTCTCGCTGCTCTGGTTTCCCGCACAGTTGGGACTGGGAAATACACTTTATAGCACCAACATTCGACTCTGGTTGCACAGGCCTCTTTGATTGACCCCCAGGTGTCCCAACGAATCCTGGTACTTGGAGTCCCATTATGGCTTCCTCTCGCTGCTCTGGTTTTTGATTGTCTTTAATGATTGTAACTAGCAAATGTTCTGGTAGCCATTAAACTAGAAGGATGTGTTCTACAGTTACTTCTTGGGGGCTGGTGGTTAGCAGACCACCCTTGAGAACTGACCCCTGTAAATATGCTACTCACCCTGTTTTAGTGGACATATTTTCAGATGTACTACTGAGTAACTTCTTAATTAGGCTATTATTAGTGACACTGCACGGGACTGAGTCACCCTCTTATCCCCCCTGGAGCTTAAATGTTTGTGTGATTTAAGCTAAGAGATTGTCGGGTTTCTTAATCTACGCCATAACGAAGGAAGAGAAGGTGCTACTCTAACACAGGACCTTATTTCATTCTCCGATCAGGCCAAACTTCAGCCCAATTTGAGATGCCCAGTTTTGCTTTTGCTACTGAACCACACTCCCCCTCCTCCCCCCCCCTCCCCTCCCCCCTACTGAAGAATTGTTTGTACATTCTATCCATGGATACAGCTGGGAATGGGGAGGCCCTACAAACGCTTCTTTAAGATTACAATGGGACTACCGCATCTTTCCATATGTGCATGAACTGGAATGTCTTAAAAAGGTCAATATTTTTGTCATTTTCCATTTGCAATAGAACCGTTTAAATCCATCAGTGAGAAGTGCACACATTTTACGTTGTGCTGCGAGTTCCATCAGCTAGTGTGACAAAGTAATCCTTGGAGACAGACTTTCGCATTTTCAAGTACATTTTACAACTTCATTTTCCTTCTTTATCCGTTTTAAACCAGACAGGAATGTTTATTGAACCTCAGGAAAGGACTCCATAGCAGAGGAAACCGAGCACGCGGGTGAAGATTTTATGGTTAATTTGACTCTCGACAGCTCAATCAGACAGTTCAATAAAATGTATATCTTTTATACTAGTTTCAGACTGGCAGAGCCCCAAACCGTACTCCCATCCAACAAGGTCCTATACAACAGAAGTTTTGAATATGTTTATCAAAATTCTAAACCTTTTTTTTTTTTAAACATATTATATTGAATTTTGGTGTAACACAAATTCTTGTACTGTCATCCTCTTAGGTTACAAGACCTACATTGTCTAGTTATCTGTTGTTGAATTACATTCAGCTTTTCTTAGTAACCCAGTTAAAGCCTTGGTATCTTCATATTGGCTATATTCATTCAAATTCTCCCCCCCCCCCCCCAATCATCCCCCAACTCCCCCCTCCCGCACTGCAGGCCAACGCGAACCTTGCCTCCCATTATTTGTCGTTTTTTCCCCCATTAATCCTTAGTGGGCTGTGCAGTCTACATGCCTACACCTCCTTGTCATGTTTGGTCCAGTTCGTTTTGCTAATTCTATTGGCCATTCTCCCCGGGTCCCAGCTTCTGGGTCAGGTCCGGGGTACTGCCTCTGGGGGCTCCCCTGTCTGGATCCCACCGTTGGGGAGGTGTTGCCGGATTCTTGACCAATACTTTTCATCTCCACCGGTGTCTCCCATGCTTGGGCCCTCTCTATTCTGCGTACGCCCCGTCTTGCATTCCTCATCAGGACCCTGCTCTCGCAGCCCGCCCATCTCTCCAGCTCCCGCCTCCACCTAATGATGCTAGGGCCATCTGGTGCCTTCCACCTATTGGTGATTTCCCGCTTGGCTAATATGAAAGCCAGGTCCTGAAACCTGGCGGTAACTTTGGTCTTGGCCGTGTGCGGGAACATGTTGAGCAAGCAGTGT
Source organism: Calotriton arnoldi (assembly GCA_963921515.1). Taxonomy (NCBI): domain Eukaryota; kingdom Metazoa; phylum Chordata; class Amphibia; order Caudata; family Salamandridae; genus Calotriton; species Calotriton arnoldi. Next base: position 3,443,673 of record CAWUFW010000357.1, read on the forward strand.
GCCGGTGTACATGGTACTATTTTATCAGTGATTGGGGCTGTCTCCCTCGTGACCTCCTGCCAGTAATGCGCCAATGCTCGGCAGTTCCACATCATGTGGATGAAATTCGCTCCTACTTTCCTGCATCTAGGGCATTCCGCGTCGTCTCTGTGAACGTATCGGTTTATTCGTTCCGGGGTAATGTATGCTTGATGTAAATTGTAAAAACGTATCAGCCTGAATCGTGTGTTTCTAGACACCCTTGATGCCCTTTGCAATATATTTTCCCAGTCCTTGTCCTCCAGGGGCGTCCTATATCCTCTGCCCAGCGGTTCCTTATCCCTTCTAGCAGCCTAGCAGTCGCTTCCAATCGCCCTGTACAAGCAAGTGACTGCCTTTATAACCCAGTGCCATCGCATCGCACCCGTGATTGCTCTGTGCAGCAGAAAGTGGCCCTGCGGGATGTCCCAATCAGTACTGAATTCCTCGAATGGGCGCAGTTCTCCATCTCGGTAGAGATCCCCTGTCCTTTTCGCCCCTGCCTGTACCCAGTCGTCTATGCCTCCCCATTGTCCTCCGTGCGGCAGCGCCCTGATCGCCATCAGCGGGAGTTCCGGCGAGTATGGGTATTTCGTCTGGGTCTTCTGGAGGCACCTATTCCAGCACCTCTATCACTCTATGCTCATTGGTATGTATGTGCTGTGGCTTTGCGGTCCTCATTAGTGTTCGGAGCAGTTCATCCCTTCGCGGGGTGAAGGGGGGGGCACCCCCTATCTGGTGTGATCCTCCCCGCTACCCATTGTGTAAGTCTCTGTAGTTGCCCTGCCAAGTAGTATTCTTCGAAGTCCGGGGTCGCCATCCCTCCCTCTGTTGAAGGCCGCTTTAATGTGGCTAGGGCCACCCGTCGCCTCCCAGATCCCCAAATGAATGCCGAGAGGCATGAGTCGACCTCCTGGAACCACGCCCTGGGGATCCACACAGGCAGCGTGACAAAAGTACAGCAGTCGGGGGAGGGCCACCATTTTTAGCAAGGAGATCCTTCCCGCCACCAAGATGGGGAGTTTCCCCCAGAATCCCATATTGTCTTTTAGGGTCCTTAGTGCCTCCCCTAGGTTTCCATCCTTTATGTCCTTGAGCGAGTGGAAAATCTTTTCTCCCAAGTATCGGAAGCAGCGAGGCTCCCAGTTCAGATCCCCCAGCCCCTCGGGTGGTTGTCGGTCCGCTACCATTGGGAACAGTCTGGATTTCTGCCAATTCACCTTTAGGCCCGAGAGAGCCCCAAACTCCTCCATCATATTCCGAGCCCCCCACAGGTCCTCCCCTGAGTCTTTCAGGAACACTAGAAGGTCATCAGCGTATAATGCTTTATGATGTACCTGTCCCCCCAGCTGTATCTGTCCCCCATCCGTGCCACGCAGGCCAAGGGCTCCACCGCCAGGGCGAACAACCGGGGAGAGAGGGGACACCCCTGACGAGTGCCCCTCTCCACCTGATACTGCTCTGAGATCGTGCGGCCAGTGCGCACCCTCGCCGTCAGGTTTGTGTACAGCAGTCTCACCCAGCGCAGGAACCCCTGCCCCATTCCCATCTTTGCTAACACAGCGTAGAGAAGCTCCCACTCCAGACTGTCAAAGGCCTTTTCTATGTCTATGGTGAATATCACCCCCTCTCGTTCTACTCTGCTGCCCGATTCTAGGGTTGAAAGGAGTCGTCGTATATTCAGGGTTGTATTTCTGCCTGGTATGAACCCCGCCTGGTCGAGATGGACCAGGGAGGTCATGTGCGGGAGCAACCTGGACGCCAGTATTTTACTTAGGATTTTGAAGTCGAGGTTAAGCATCAATAAGGGCCTGTAAGCCGTGCAGTCAAGGGGGGACTTGTCGGGTTTTAGAAGAGGGATCACAACTGCCTCCCGGGTAGTCTGTGGCAGGATTCCCTCCTCCCCAGCCGCTGCGTATAATTCCACCAGCCTGGGGGCCAGCTCCTCCACGTAGGTGGCATAGAATTCCGTAGGGAATCAATCTGTTCCTGGGGTTTTGCCTTTTGCCAGGCTCTTAATGGCTACCCTAATCTCTTGTTCCGAAATGTCAGCTCCCAGCTAGTCTGCGTCTTCTCCGGATATCGTGGAAAGGGGGATCCCCTCTAAGTAATCGCTTATCGCCTCTCCCCCCTCAGGACCCAGAGCTCTTATATAAATGTTTATAGTATTCGAGGAACCTGTTATTTATGTCTGTCTGCCTGTACAGGGGGCGTCCCCCTGGGTCAGCTAATTCTATAATGTTATTCTCTCTGCGGGATGGATTGGCCAGCCATGCCAGTAGTTTGCCCGCCCTGTCCCTTTCCTCATGAGTCCGGTCCATGTAACTTTTGTAGTCAAAGCATCTCAAGCGTTCCTCCTGGACAGCTACTTCCTCCTTTGCGTCTAGCAGCTCCTGGCAGAGCTCCGGGTGCTCGGGCGTCTCACCTCTCTTAGCGCACGGTCAGCTTTCTCTATGTCCGTGAGTAATGTCCGTCGCACCCCGATTGATGCTGCCATGCACCTTCCCCTTATCACTGCCTTGAAGGCCTCCCATTCCACCAGTCTAGAGTCCCTGGAGTGGGCGTTGTCCGTAAAGTAGGAGGCGGTGTGACCCCTGATCTCTTGCTGGAATACCTGGTCCTCCAGCGCCTCTGGTCTGAGGCGCCATGTTGGGATGGGCTGAAGCAGGGTTCCCAACTGCATCCTCACGAGGAGGGGGTTGTGATCTGATAGTGTGCGAGTCGGGTACTCTGCTCCCGGCATGGCGGTGTGCATGTCTGGAGAGCAAAGGACTGTGTCAAGCCTTACGTGGAGTTCATGTGCATGTAAGAGATGCTTCTCAGTTGGAGTGACCAAATTGTGGAACTCACTTCCGGTCAGACTTCGGCATATACCGGAAGAAGGGGAGTTCAGGAAAGCTCTAAAAACATGGCTTTTTAGCCGGGACTAGTTAATTACGTTTTGGTTTGGAGATCTGTCACCCCTATGCTGCTGGATCATGCTAGCGCCGGGACACCTCTGTTTGAGGTAGCTGTTGCGCTCTATAAATGCTGATGTATTGTAAAAATGCTGATGTATTGTAAGAGGTGGGAGTATTCTTTGTCCAGTGGGTGCATGCGTCTCCAGGTATCTATAGTTTCCCACCGGGTCTGCCAGTCCCGAAAACTCCTGGCCGCCCTATGTACGGGAGAGTAACGGAGCGGAGGATGAGAGCGGTCAAGGCCCGGGTCTGCCACGCAGTTGAAATCTTCCCCCCCTATGATGATTGAGCCCGTCATATAGGGTGCCAATACCCCACTCATCTTTTCCAGGAAGGCCAATGGGTCTGTATTCGGCCCATAGAGGTTAATCAGCGTTGCGTCTTGTCCATCCAGTTTCCCTGTGACTATGAGGTAACGGCTTTGTGTCCCGTGTGCTGAAAGGGGACCCCCGCCCGTATCCAAATTAATACCCCCCTAGCGAACGCTGAGAATGAGGTGTAATGGGCCTGGCCCCTCCACCTCCGGTGCAGTGCTGCCCCCTCTGAGGCCAGGGTGTGTGTTTCTTGCAACATGGCGATGTGTACTCCCCGTCTGTTAAGGTATGAGAATAGTTTGTCGCCTGTGCATGGAGTGTATTCCTCTTATGTTCCAGGATATCGGGTTATACATTACTCTATCCCTCATCTTTAATTATATGTCCTGTTCCCCCCCCCTGATCTCCAGGCTGTGATCCCTCAGTAGGCAGGTTCGGCGATTGTGATCATTGCGCGCTATATCCAGTTCTATTTCTAGTGGCCTGCAGTGCCCCCAACTTAAAACTGTAAAAAAAAAAAAAGAAAAACACCCCCTCCCCAGGACAAGTGAGATTCTCTCCCCCCATCCAAACTATGCACTCAAGTGCAACTTTTAAGAAGTGTCCAAAGTTCCGGTAGTGGCGGGTCCGACACCTACTTGGGAAGGAGCCACGCTCTCCCGCCCCCCCCCCCCGGGTCTTCTCCACCCCAGTGCTTGTAGGATTTAGTCAACGGAGCATGTTCTTAGGTTCTCCCTGCTCATCAGGGCGCATGTTCAGTGTGCTGGGTCCCCCCCCCATGCTTATCAGTGCCTGGATATACTTGCGTATCTCCTGGTGGCTTCATATGATATTGTCTGCTGATCTGAGGGTAATGTCTGGAAGTTCCTGACTGGATTCCCCCACCGTGCTAGTGCTGTGCTCAGTCTCTTAGGTCTTCTCCTGATGCTGAAGCTGCACCCCGTCGGCCATGTGCGCTAAGGGATACAATCGCCGCCACTGCACTGTCCCTTTCCCGCTGCGTGCCTTCTGCTGTGGGCAGGCTCACCGGTTTCCCTCTGTTTACTCCAAGTCCGGCCCTGCTTCTGTCTTGTCCTTCATGCCTCTGGTCCCCGTTGTCCTGCGGGGCATGCTGGTCGATCCATTCCCACACCACCTGAGGTGTAGTGAAGAACTTGCTCCCGCCTGCTATCGACAGTCTTAACTTGGCAGGGAAGACCATCGAGTATTGGATGTTCAGTTGCCTCCGCTTTCGTTTAGCAGCTACATATGACACCCTTTGTCTCTGGACCTCCCGGGAAAAGTCCGGGAAGATCCTGACTATGCTGTTCGCCACCTTGAGTTGTCCTTTCTGCCGGGCCTGTCTCAACACATGGTCCCTATCCTGGTAGAATAGTAAGCGTGCCACCACCGGTCTCGGCGGCCGTCCTGGCAGGGGCGCTCTTGCGGGAACTCTGTGCGCTCACTCCAGCGCAAAGTATTGGGATAGCCCCTCTTCTGCCACTTCGGTGCGGATCCATTGCTCTATGTAGGCCACCATGTTGTTTCCTTCCACCTTCTCCGGAAGGCCTACTATGCGTAGGTTGTTAAGCCGTGCTCTGTTTTCAGCGTCGGCCGCTCTAAGTTCCAGTGCTTGTACTCTTTTCTCCATGTCGGAGAGCCTTTGATTGGCCGTGGTCATCTGGGGTTTCAGTTCTCGCACTTCTCCTTCCGTTGTTGAGACCCGCTCTGCTAGTTTTCGGTGGCCCGCTCTCAATAGGCCCAAGTCTTCTCTGAGGGTATCGATTTTGGTCTCCACCGCCGTCCTTGATGTTTCTATGGCCCGGAGGATGTCCGATAGTGATGGGTCTTCCAGCGCCTCTTTCCCCGCATTCCAGCCTGTTGTCCTTGTGGACGTGCCCCCCGATTCGTCCCCGGCAGTTCTGGTTGTTCCTGGTCTTGTCTTTTGGTGGGTTTTCCCATGGTGACTGCCTCCTAGCGATGGGAGCCGCGTTGCGGGTTTCTTCTATGTTACCCTCTGTTGTGGTCGTCAGACTGTGGTTCTGGTTCTGGCACTCCTCGTGCCTTAGGTGGGCCCCGTGCGTGTCGGCCCAGGCAGGAGCTCTTGGTCTGGCTATGCTATTGTCTTGTTTGGCTCCTTTCGTTCTCCAGCCACTATGTGCGCTGATCGAGGGACACAATGTCCGGTTTGGAATTAGCCCGCCGGTCCGGGGTCTACTCTGGGATGGTTCCCAGCCGGTCCCAAGTCCTTGGGCTCTCTTGCACCCTCTTGGTAGGCCCTATTCAATGGCTTCAGGTCTCTGGTGTTTCTAGCGTGGACCTGCCTTGCGCTGGTGCTTTAGTGTTCCCTATGTGGGCCTCCACTGCCTCAGCCACAATTCACGCAGCCCCCGGTCGGTCCTCACCTCTCTCTCTCTCCTGTTCTCAGCTAGCGATCTCCGGCTTGCCCACCGCTTTATGCCGGTTGCCGCCGCTTCCTTGCTGGACCGGGGGTTAGAGGCTACTTTTGACTACTGGCCGGGCTCTCCTGCTATGCCCCTCCAGTTGTTCCAATGGGGTAGTCTTCCACGCCCTATATCAGGAGCCGCCTGCTTTCTGGTGACTCGCTCTGAACTGAGCGCCGGGGCCCCCTCCTGATGTGCCGAGTGTATGGTGGTCTGCTCTCTTGCAGCGCTGCTCCCCTGCCGCCTCTGCCTCCTTTATGCCTCGGGATTTTTTCCCGCCCTTCACTGTTTTCCCCCACCGGTGGAGTGTCTTGTGTGCCCTGCGCCCATGGGGGGGCTCATCTGTCGGCTCTGGTCCTCTCCGAGCATGCGCTCCCCCCTGGCTCAGTCCTCTCCTCTGCAGTGCGCCCTGACCCGGAGGTCGGAATCCTGCCGGCAGGCTCCATCAGCTCCCCCTCCGCTGTGTCGCTAGTTATGCTGCAGGGCTCTCCGCTCCGGGCGCCCTCTGTTTTCCCCGCTGCCGGGCCTCCGTTGACCGTGGGTCAGTCCGTTCTCATTCCCGTGGGTCTGCCCGTTCACCTTCCTGTTGCGGGGACTCACCAGTGGACGCTATGGGGCACTCCTGCCCCGAAGGCCGCGGCCGGACTCAGCTCGGTGCTGTGGGTGCCATTTTGTCTTCTCTCGCGGTCCCGTCGCCGGCAGTTCCGCGGCTCGCTCCTGCCTCTTTCCCCAGGTCAGGCTGCAGACCGTTCTTATGTCCCGAGTTGCGGGATTCGGGGGGGTATTTTATTCACCACTGGGCCCCCTATGAACTTCAGGATGGCACTAGATGGGGGATTGCCGGCGGGAGCTCGGATCTAGGCTTCATCCGCCATCGGTGCCTGGCCACGCCCCCCTTCCTCTGTACATCTCATAATGGTGAATAGACCTGCGTTCAAGGTTTTCTTCCCACACATGAACTTTGCTGAATAAACAAGCAGGATGTTTTCCAAACCCCACAGGAGTTTCCTTCTTTTGTGCATAGGGAGTCTGAATCATGAACACCGACCGACTCTCCTTGGTGCGGCGCCAACATTGTCACAAGGGTGCCAAGCGCAGTAGCAGTACAGTTGAAAGTCGATCCACATTCCTTCGTGCTCCATATTGAATTTTATGGAGGACGGCTTGAGCCAAGCCAGAACCTGCCACCTGGCCATCAATTTCTAGGAATGGTGTGCATGAAATATGAAAACCGAATGGAGTTTTATGAGCTAAACCTGGCTGAAGTGAGAACAAGTGTGCACAAAATAGATGGAACATGTTCTAACTCGCATCACTTCCGGTGAGACAGCTCATCTTGTTGATGCAGATCAGGCTGACTCGGTTAGGCTCCCCATTCTTAAAGTGTGCAGCCTGTTACAGCTCAGTAGATATTTAACACACAAAGTCAACTTGTAATATCTTCCATATGCCTTTTTGTTGGGAAGTTCACAAATGTCTGTACTGTGGTGACCCATCACCTACTGTACAAATGGGAAGCCCATTCACAACTGATGCTCCTGCGCATGTCTCCATCGCTGGCTTGTCCGCAACCCTGTTAATGCTCAGTCCTTTTACTCCCAAAGAGAATAAATTACTTCCTCTGGAGATTCATCTCCCTATTGATGTCTGGGCGACCACCTTCCTTTTTTTACACCAACCTTTAAAGGCGTTTTGTCACCGTTAAGGGCTCTGCCAAAGGTAAATGCTAAAACCAATTGTTAAAGAATTCTTATTGGAGAAATGTGCAAGTGTTATCGTCTGGAGGGTAGCGTCTGATCAAGTAATCCGCGCCCTTTAGTAAATGTATTCTTAACACGGTTGATGTTTGTTGTCGACCTACAATTCTTCCATTCTGCACATCCCTTCTGCCTATCCCTCATCTCATTACGAACTGCTCTTTTAAGTCTGATATTAAGAGTAACTCGTGTTAACGCAGGTATGGGATTTGTGAGTGTTGTGTATTTTATTGCAATTTGCATTTCCCCCAAATGCATTTTGGCAGGTTGAATCTGCTAATATTTACTTGGGGGGTAAAATGCTCAGAAAATACCAGAACATGCATATTTTGGTACGGTAAGCACCAGAATCACGTTATGCCCCATTTTATGGGCAAAACGTATAATCGGGGATAAGTATGTCACCTGGTAACTTCCAAATACCTAAGTGTTGGAGTTTATCGTCTGCAATTATTGTCACACAGGAAATCGGACCACTCATAAAGAAGTCCTTAAGGTTCTATCCTCAAATGTTCTGAAAGATTTGGGCTATGAAGAATTGGGGACTTAGATGGAAGTGCCTGAATAAATAATGTGACTTTTCTTAACCCTCATTCCAAGGTGTGCGGTAGTTCTGGGAGGTATTACCACCCTGGGAAATGACAATACGATGGGCTGTTTTTTCCATTGAGTGTCATTGCCTCCCAGTTATCAGTTCTGCAGGTAGGAATGGACGATAACCTGGTGATACCATACATCTCAAAATCTTGCATTTTATTCACTACACGGAATTATCTAGCGATCATTGTTCAGTGAAAGAACATTGGATCAGTGTGAAATTTGTACTTGGTCATGCCCATTCAGTCGCTGGTGACGCGCTCTCTATTTTTCAGGTTGTTTAACATACACTAATTTGCACATCATAAACCTAATACTCAAAGTGTGATTTTCACATTATAGTTAACCATAAATCTAGAGCGTTCATTAAGTTAACTATAGTTAATATAGGCCTCGGTTTAACTGACTCATTCTAACCTGAAGCTGCATGTTTGGATGCTGTGTCCTGTCTCTTTTTCTCGTTTCACCGGCCAAGCTACAGCAGTTAGTTAATTAATTGTTGCAAATGGTTTGTTTTCTGTGAGAAGTGTTATCAGTGTGTTTTGTATGGGGTGAATGGTGAATTTCCAAACCTGTGCTTGGGACAAGCTGACTGTGGTATCGTCCTACTACTGGATATTCATTGTAGGCCTCACAGCTGAAAACTCCCATTGCGCGATGGCCGGGAGAAACGATGAAGCCATATTATCATGAAATAGTTAATTCTGATTGGTCACCTCTCCCTGAGAACCTTGGGGAGTGTTGCACACTGTTGAGAATTGTATGTTTTAATTGTGCATTGCTGAGATAATTAGTGGCAGGTGCCCTTATCCACTCTCCTGAGACTAGATGTCCAGCTTGCACCTGCTCAAGAGTTGGACTCCTGTGCAAATCCTTTCTCATTTGCCTGACTGGATCTTCATTTGAGTCTGTCTTTTAGAGGCTTTTTTTGCTGCCACCTTCTGCTCCATTTCCCCTGTTCCTTTGACTTCTTAGCTTAGCATATAAAGGAATCTTCCCTTTAAGGGAAACAGAATTACTTGATGTGCTAATGAAAACTTTAACTTTGACCATTTAACTTGTACGATAATCGTTGGTTTATGACTAACCTAATTACTGGAGTTTGTAACTTTTCTAATAAACCTTCATGGTTTGCAATCTATTGCTTTGTCATCCATGTGGGGCCTAATGTGCTTCACTGTTATTGATGCATTGTTGATTTGTTGTTGTTCAACCTGAGCCTGGGACTAAATGTCCATCCGCTCGAGTGCAGCATGTACTTGAATTTGCACCACGCATCTGCACAGTGTAAAGCCTATCCCGCTGCAAGAGCGCAAACCCCCATTTGTGCCTGAATGAGCAATGCCAGCCAACTCTAAAGGCTTTTAACTTGATTTGTCCTTTGCATGCATTGCTGCCAACATACTGGCTAAAACAGCTGCACAACCCTTGGATAAAGGCCGCATCAAACATTAATGCCAAAACATCAAATATTAACTGCATAAACAAGTATCTACTACAGTGTTCTCTCTCATGCAAGGGAACATGGGCAGCGATCTGATTCGTTGCAAGCAACTCGAGTTTCTGTCTAATTCTATTATGAAGGCGTTTTGGAGTAGGGGTGTTTTCCGGTTTTGACATTATTGGGTATGAGGTGGAATAAGGAACCAAAGACGTTTTAAGGCATGGGCAAAGTGGGCTCGGTCCCAGGGCCCCAGCATTTCAAGGGACCCCCTAATAGATCGGTCTCTGTTCGCCACACAGTCCTCCCCTGATGACCTTGATTGATTCTTAAACATAGATTGTTTTAAATACCATTTCCTTTAATTTATTTTTAATGAGTGATGTGTGTCTATTGCAGACATTTGCAGAGACATTTTTATTTTTCAACACCACACAACTTCTATAAAAACAGTTCCTTTTAGATGAAAACATACCTCTCATATTAGAAATGACAGTCTGTCGTAGAGATTAGCTGTAACATTAATACGCTGCTTCTACACTACAATATAGAAAACACACATCACTAACCCTGAATATTAGATGGGAACATTTAGAATTTGGACCAGTGTGCCTGTGCACTGTCGGTGACTTGGACAAAGAGGGCATGAAAAAGCTTGAATTGAATCACAAATTCAAAGCTGTTCCGAACGTTGGGCCCCCAATATAGGTTTGGCCCAGGGCCCCCAAAATCCTTAAGATGTCCCTGTGTGGGACCTTTCAACTGCAGTGGCCTACCGCCATGTTTGAGCTGTTAGTGTTTTGTTCCTAGACTAATATGGGTCTGTGGAATGAAAGCTCCTCTTGTAGCATTTTGCGTTATCTTGTCTTGTTTTGAAATGCAAGTGAAATCTAGAGCTACACAGCACGGGTCACGTGGTTCTTCTGTTTTCACAAGGTTCCCTATTTGTAGAAACGAATGACTCATCGCCTCCGCGCACGTGCTCGTTAAGGCATGTCCTTGTCATATTGAGAGCCCGTGAAAGTCAAAACCGAAGTTGCCTTGTTACTGCACTGAAAAATATCGTAATTGACCTTGTGCCACGCGGAGATTTGCTTTTTGTTTATTTTGTGCCCTTTTTTCACATGCACTAACTCTGTTAAATATTAATGCGCGTGAGAGAGAACTTAGTAATGAACACGTGGCCACACTCCGGATGCAGGCAGAGTGATAGGAGTTTGAATGTTCCCTCTGAGAGGTTTACAGCGATAAAAATATCGCAGAGCGACACTTGCTACCGAGTTACAAGACTTTGTGTACAATCATAATAAAGCTGCATTTTTCAGTGTATTTGAAATCAATAAGACCTTAGGCCTCCTTTTCGCAAGGCCATCCACTGACAATGGCAAGGATAACATAACGATATATGTTTTGCCAGATTTCATCAGCAAGCAAACCAGAATTTGTGGGCAAGATGTGTGCACTATGATCGCCCAGCCCTGCCCCTACGGTGTAATGGACCCTAATGCAAGCAAGGGACATGGGCCCCTCACCCCATTTGGGTGGTAGTAGTAAGCCACAATGGTGGCACAGAGGCCTGCCTCTCCGTACCCTGGGGCCTGGTACCATTGTAGTAACTCAGATGAACCACGTCTATGGTCAGTACCACGCAGTGGTTCATTTGATGGAGCGGAGTGATTTTGTGGAGCAGGAACTTCTTAGCATGTAGTGCCTTGATGTTTAACGCATATGTTGTTGCCAGAGAGTTGGGCTTTTTGAAAAAGGTAGCTGTTTGACCACCAGGCGCAATGACTTTATTTTGAAACCCTCGAGCAGGAGTATACGCTCCCTTATACAGTGATGCATGTAATAAAGGCATTTAGCGGTGTCTGTTGGATATCCCACCTCCTTTGATTTGTCACTGGTCTGCATTCACCCAGGGTCAGATTGGCTTATCGGTAGGGTGACCAGATCTTGAGAACCAAAAACCGGGATATTTTGGAAAAACAGAAGAACTACCATTTTTCATCCACGGAATGGCGCAGAATGACAGCTCTCATCAACGTAGGATCACAGAAGCTGCATTAAGAAAATAAATAAAATGTAATTTCTACAACCAACATCATACCAATTAATTAAATTGCTTACTTCTAACAGCTGCTAATTAGCACTTCTTTAGAACACCCAAAAAAGTGCCTCTCACTGTATTCAGTCGAACCCCTCTAAAAACCGTGACATGAGCCAAAATTGCCGAAATCTGCCGGGACAACTGGTGAAAAAACAGGACTATCCGGGACATCTGGTCACAGTACTTATAGGGCAATCTGGCTATACCAGAAGGGCTGATCTGCCAGGTCGTGTGTGAGCCGTTTCTATGCAGTCCTGTCAAGTATCACGCATCAGGTGTGACACTAACGCATTTCAGTGTGGTGCTCCGCATCACCGCACTGAAATGCATTGTCACGCATTTGATGCCACTCTCTCTGCTGTCACACAAAGCGCTAAAAGTACACTACTGGCCACTCGAGGCTGCTAGCTTGCGTGCGCGCCTGCTCCCGCAAACGTCACATGCCGGCCCGGGCGCGCGTTGCCAGTAGCACAGAGCACAGCAGTGAGGCTGCTACAATGTATCTTTTTTTTAAAAACCCTAGCGCATTCACGCCCGGCGCCACTGTCACAGCCTGACGTCAGGGGCCGGGCAGTACGTATGCTACGTTCTGCTGCCACCTTTGGCGCAAGCGGGGGTCGTGGCTGCATAGGCAGACGAGTGGAACTGCGGCAAATGGCAGTACTGCTTGCACCGCAGCGCCGAAATTTTAAAACTGGACATTGTCTCGCGCAAATGGGAGCCAACACACGGACCACGACGGATGCTGGAGCCTGGAGCAGCAGTCACAGCACGGACCGTGTGCAGCTGCTGAGTTTCCAACTGGAAAGTCGATGAAATGGGTCTTCCGGCGCACGACTGATACCAGGCAGAAAGTTTTTTAATTTTCCAAAAACCAAATGTGTGGCGGGTTCCTAACTATCGCAACTGCTGCCAACCAGAGCGGGACACTCCTTCGAGAGGAGACCTGCCTGTGACCCTCCATCTCAAAGGCTCAAGAAACGTGGCAGCTCAAGATGTGTTAACAAAGCTGCTGGCCGAAGCGCTCAGCTTTGAGCCCCCCAGGCACGTGTGGAATGGCAGCAGGAAGGTTAGTCACCCGCTGTGCCCTGTGTTAATTTGATATCGGCAACATGTACTTAACTGTAGTAGGTTAAAACAAGTGAAATGGCATGAGTGTATAAGACGTGCTCAATGATAATTTCTTTACCTTTTATGTTTTTGCACATTTTAATACTGTATCCATTGCAAATTGCATTCTATCTAAAACAGCTTGAAAGATAATGCCTGATTTTACTGATTTCCTCCTTCTGCGGCTATGGGTCCATATCAAACATTTAATTTGGTCTTTGCAATGGAGCATAGTAAACATTTTGAGAACTTGCACGTGCAGCCATGAATAATTTCTGCCTGTGTTTCTTGTTGGAGGGAATCTTGTGAAAGATGTTGCAGATAACGTTCCACTCTTTCAGTGGTTCAAAAGAACACCTCCTACATGGATGTTATCTCGTGAGCGACTGACTCTTTCATCCTGCTCGGCTTACATGTTTTGATGATGTTAATTTAAGTGTTGTAACTGACTGTAAAGCACTGCATATTCACTGGATGAAACACTTGTTCGTTGTCCATGGACGTCACGTGCCTTGCTGCTATACCCATGCTAGGTTATAAGCAGCCGCTTCGGCTCACTGAGGGTTTTTGCTGCTTTTGGCCTCCCATTCAACTCAGGGAAGTGTCCATATGTGGATAATGAACACCCTACTCTCATCATGCTTACCCTTAGCTGTCTCCACAGTTGTATCCTTCGGACAAGCACAATTGCTATTACATTTCTGATTGCTACAATGTGATATTGGTGCCCTGAACAGTTGTCTCATTGGTATCAGCATCTTTGCCTTTTATTTCAGGGGTTTTGAGCAGTTCCCAGATATTGTAGTGCTTCCCATTGACAAAAGGCTGTAATTTCTAATATTTAGCTCTTTCCATGCACTTAATTTTGCTCGTGAGCAAGTGTCACTCATAATTGTTGAATGTCACTCATAATTACACTGAAATTATGAAAATGTCACACATAGCAATCTTAAACCTTGGCAGCTATGTCTATGGTCTGGTTTGACAGCACAGCTGTCGCCAGACAATTCTGTGTATCACTAGAAAGGGGCATAAGTTCTGCCCACATGTTGAGATCTAGGAGTACATGTTTAGATTGGGCAGAAGTTATGTGCTTCCACAAAAAAAAGTGCTCGCCCTCCACACAGCTGTGATAATGTTGTTCACTTATCCAGCTGCCTAAGCTTGAACTTTTAGGGGCAGACACACACATGACATTGTAATGCTATTAAAGTGCCTTTAACAACCAGATAATGTATGTAGTTTTTCTCTGGCAGCAGCACAAATGCGAGGAGGGAAGTCATTAACCTACACAGGTTTTTAGATCTGGTTTCATTGTGCAACTGTCACTTGACCTTTTAACCTACTCCAATATTCTTCTACAGTTCTTTGATTCCACACAATTACATAGTTATTCCCATGCTATTTACTTATAATGTTCACATTACCATACAGCATTCCTTTGAAGCCACACCTATTGGCATTGCCAATGCTTGTTTTTGTTGTTTGTGGGCCTGTTGTATGATCTGGTGAGCCAGGTTTTACTGTTTCTTTACCTGATATTACCGCAAACATTGCCTGCAGAAAGCACAAATGCATACAGTCTCCACTATCTTGCAATACACCTATAGAGCGTGTCTTTACACCTATACCTTGAAAAACACCGATAGAGCATGTCTTTACAAATTCAAAACTGCCTTGTAATTACTGAGGGATGGCTCAGTCCATTATTGGGTTATCCCTGAGACTCCTATCCTTTCCTTTAACCTTTTTATTCAGGGTTCCAATTGTCACGCTGTCATTGGCCACCAAATGTTTAAGAAGGGGTAAGGTTGCCTGTTTATATACATTGATGCAAGAGAGGTGAGTCCATTATGTTTGCTGCAGCCATGTACAGGATGGCCAAAGAATAATAAAAAGCCTTTGACTTGTTCGCCTGCATAATTTTGTAGGCACATGCACCGCGCCTACAGAATGAAGGAGGCGCTTTTTTTCCTGTTTAGTTACGGATCAGAGTTGGATTGGTAACTAAAGAAAACAAAATGCTTGAAAGCATGTTTTCTTTAAAGCGAGCGGGGAAGCAATAGGGTGGGGGGAGCAATAAGATGGGGGGTAGCAACTCGAGAGGAGGCAGAATCAATGGGGGGGCGGAAGCAACACAGTGGGCCGTAAGCAACAAAAGGGGGGGAGGGCAGAAGGAACATGTAGCGCGCCGGTGGGGAAGGAGAATCAATGGGCAAAGGAGCAATGTGAAGCATACTAGAAGGACATGGGTGGGCAGACAAGGGGGAATATGAGGCTAAGGAGAGGACACAACGGCAAGAGAGCAATGTGGAGCAGGTAGGAGAGTAGCACATGGGCGCAAAAGCAAGAGGGGAAGTACATAGGGGCAAAAGAAACATGGGGGCAGGAAGAAGCACATGGGTGATGGAGATGAACAACCAGTGCAGAGGAAGAAAAGTACACAAGGGAGGCAGCTGGAAAAACCTGCGCTGTGCTGAACCAAAAAGCTAAAATGTAGTTCTTTAAAAGCTAGCTTGTATGTGTATGTGTATGTGTGTGTGTGTGTATATATATGTGTATATATATATATATATATATATGTATGTGTATGTGTATGTGTATGTGTATGTGTGTATATATATATATATATATATATATATATATATATATATATATATATATATATATATATATATATATATATGATACAGATATATAATCCAAAAAAGAAGCAGAGAACTCTGGGTATGTCTCAAGTTTAGGTGGAAAGCAGCTCCGGTATAGAGCACCTTCAACACCAGCGACACTCTAAATTTGCTCACCTCAAATTTCTGCTTTTCTATAAGTCTTTAAGCATAGGATTAGCACCGTGCCATCCACGCTGAGATAGAAAGGGACAAAGTCTTTTGCTATTTCTACAGCAAAGTCTTTAAGCATGGGAGTAGCACAGTGCTATTCATGCTGAGCTGTAAAATGACCAAAGCCTTTTACCACTCCAGGCACAGTATTACAGCTTTGGAATGGTAAAATACCATCCAAGCCAACCTGAAATGAATAAAAGCAACTACCCAGAGTTCTCTGCTTCTTTTTTGCATAATTTATTCGTCACTCTATGCCTGAAAGGGTTTTCTTACTTATACTGGGTGCTCCCTTGTGTCTGGACAAAGCTTTACCTCTCTGAAGAGCTCTAATGAGAGCGAAACACGTGTCAGGGGTTGCTCTTATATTCATTTCAGGTTGGCTTGGATGGCGCAGAACGCCTCTGCAGATTGGTTTATTCTACTAAAAAATAGTTGTTTTTAATACATGTGATATGTTTTAGGATTGAGTAAATACATTTATTAGGTTAAAAATGTTTTTTGGTCTTGAAGAAAGCTCACACAAGGAGATGATGGACGGAGCGCTGAAACTTTTCAGACACTCACCCCCAGTCACAGATCTGGGTTGAATCAATCATCAATCTTTAGCTCACTTCGCCACCTCGGTTGAGACCCAGCTATATGCAAATCAGCCTTGACCCTGTGCCTCATGGGAACAGTCCAGCCCGAACTGCCAAGCCAGGTCTTCCCAGAACCGGAAACAAGTCTCAGGGTAACACCCCTCATCAGCCAGGCTAGCTTGAATCCAGTGGCAAAGTGGCATTTATCAGGTTGAAAATGTTTTTTGGTCTTGAAGAAAGCTCTTCAGATGATCTGTAACGGACTATGTGATCATTGACTCGATGACCATCTTGAACTGTGAATGAAATTATTATGATCGTATTGAGTCAAATATAAATTATTTATAATAATTGTATTACTGTATAGTGTCACAACAAGGTACATGTATATTTGCCTATCACACACTTCACATAAAACTGTCCATATTATTTCGAAGTTGAAAACAATCACTCAAAATATTTTAAACAATAAATATTACTCTCGTTAGTTGGCCATCTCTGACTTATTCTCTGCTAGTAATAATTCTGCTTTGCAAAGTAAAAATTATTAGACAGAACCATGGCAATTACTATTTCTAGTGGACTCCAATAGAAACTAGGATTAAAATATTTAATGCAGCTCTGAATTCCCCTATTTATAGATGGGGTTGTTGTTCTACATATTCCAGAAATTGTCCTGTGACTTCCCTGCCCAAATTTTAATAGAATAATGAAGGTCCATTGTTGTTAATTACAACTCTGTGCATTCCATGCATCTTTGGCTTGACTGTAGTTTCATAAGGAGGGGATCCACAGGACTGAAACTTCTATGAAGAAATCATGCTCAATGGTTGTGGTTTCTGGGTCCTATATTTTAAGAGGGGATCCTTCAAAGGCGATTGGTTCTGCTGGTATATGAGAGGTTTTGGTTACTGGGCGATTTCCCTCATCTCTACAGCAATCATAGGTTTAAAGAAGGATAGTAATGTATCTTTGATTGAGACCAAGTGGGGATATGTTGGTAGCTCTGGTTTTTTTCCTATATTCAGTCATATTTTACTGTGAGGACATGTTTACAGTGTTGTTGGTTGGCATCCGGGGAGTTTTTCACAACCTATGGATATTTGTTTTTTTCAAAGAAGATTTCAATTAATCAATCAGCATTTGTAAAGCACAGCACTGTCACCCCAAGTGGTATCTTGGCGCTCTGGGTGTGACGTTGTAGTCAAAGAGCCAGGTCTTGAGTCGCTTTCTGAAGTCCGGCAAGGACGGTGCTGTCTTAAGATGGAGGGGCAGGTCGTTACAGGTCTTGGAGATGTAGGAGAAGGAGCGGTCCTCGTTGATGCGGGGATTGTGAGCAAGGGCTAGTGCGGAGGAGCGAAGGTGTCTTGTGGGTAGATGGAAGTTCAGTCAATGGTTGATGTAGGCCGGTCCTTGATTGTGAAAAGCTTTGTAGGCATGCATGAGGATCTTGAACTTACATCTCTTCTGGATGGGGAGCCCGTGGAGGTTTCTGAGGTTGAAGTAATGTGGTCCGTGTGAGGAGCTCCAGGATGAGTCTGGCTGCGGCATTCTGTATGGTCTGGAGTCTTCGGAGGAGCTGGGAGGAGATGCGGGCATAGAGGGCAATGGCGTAGTTGAGGCTGCTGGTGATGAGGGCCTGTTTGATGGTTTTCCTAGTGTTGACTGGGATCCACCTGAAGATTTTGCGGAGTGTGCACAGGGTGTGGAAGCATGCAGAGGCGACTGCGATCACTTGTCGTTTCATGGTCAGTTCGCTGTAGAGGATGATGCCTAGTTTGCGTGCATGGTCCTTGGGCATGGGTGTCAGTCCGAGTTCTGCTGGCCACCAGCTTTGGTCCCATGCGGATGTGTTCTTCCTGAGGATGAGTATTTCTGTCTTGTCGGAGTTGAGTTTAAGGCTTTCATCTAGTTGGCTACGTTTGTCATAGCGTTGCAGAAGTTATTTCTGGCGGTAAGGGGGTCTAAGGTGAGCGAAATGATGAGTTGAGTGTTTTGTGTTAGAAATTATGTTGAGGCCGTGGGATCTGACTGTCTGTGAGGGGGGGTCATGTAGGTACTGAACAAGGTGGGGATAAGGGATGATCCTTGGGGTACTACACAAATTATGTTTGGGTTCGGAGGAGAAAGGAGGCAGATGGATGCTCTGCATGAGTCCTGTGAGGAAGGAGGCGATCCACTTGAGGACGTTCTGCTGTATGCTGATGTCATGTAGTCTGTTGATGAAGGAGTTGGGAAACAGTGTCAAACGCAGCAGAGAGGTTGAGGAGGGCTAGGGCCACAGTCTCAGTGGTCGAGGAGGGTTCTGATGTTGTCTGTGGCGGCGATCAGTGCTGTCTCTGTGCTGGGTTGGCGCAGACTCCTTGGGATTTGTTTGTTTTCTTTCCCATGGTTGTGGTAAGACTAGTAATTGTTTTTGTCTTCTTGATTGCTTCCTTACATTTTGTTTTGCTGCAAATTTTCCAGAGATTGGAACGTGGATTTTCACTAATGTAGCTCCAGATTTCAGCATACCCTTTATTTGTGAACTGATGTAATTGTACTACTTATTGGTAACTTTGACAACTTGTTTCACCGCTTTCTTTTTTTAATAGGGCTGACAATTTGTATCTTTGATGTAGAACTAGATCCTTATTTATGATTTTGTCTGTATGATGCTTGCTTCATGAGCATGTTACTTTCTGGGCTTTTCGGTGTGCTTTTGGTTAATTTACAATTCAAATTAATTTTTTCAGATGGCTTCCTTTGCAGCGATAAATTTGTTGGACCTGACTTTCTCTGCGGGGTCACCCCCAAACCTTTTGCCTTCACCCCTCCTGTTTTCTGGATTTGTTTTTGTTGGCATTAAGACTCTGTGCACTTTACCCCTGCTATCTAGTGCTAAAGTGCTTGTGCTTTCCATCAGTAGGTCCATCAGTGTATATCACCTGTGAATCAGAGAAGACATTTTGTGGATGAGAGTTAATACGGTTTAAAAACTCTTCTTCACTTCACTTCGGATTAAATTATGTCTGAGTAACTGGTACAAAAGTGTTTGAAATTTGATTCCTGTCCAAGGGTCTCCATCAATCCTTCTTTACTCTGTGTGGGAATATTTAAGCACCGGCATTAGTTTTGTGTGTACCTATCACCTCATGGGTTACTGAGGTTGAGGTCAACTCGTAGGTTCTCTCCTGTGATGAATTATTTTATAATTATATTGTGTCTCACATGCATGTCCTTCTGTAGGAAATGCACCTTTTCTGTGTGGTCACCCCAGATGTTTCCCATTTTGCCGGATCCTATATTTTTGCTTGCTTTAGAACTATGTCCACTTTGCCCCTGTTAACCAGTAGTAAAGTGCCTGTACTCCTCCTTTAACCATAGTTAAATTGGCTTATTCCTGATTGGCACATTTACCTTGACAGTCCTTAGTATGTGGTGTAACAAGTGCACCCACGGCCTGGAAGTTAAATGACACTATTGTCCCATCCAATACAGTGGCAGTGCAAGCATGTTTTTAGACCTTCTCTGTGGAAAGTGTAGAAGTGTAAAACTGCAGCATAAATAATCTTTTGACCGGTAAAAACCTCCCTATTAACCCCTTGCGTGCGCGGCGAATTTTCGCGCTGTGCTGGGGTTTCTATTAGTGGGCGGGATTCAGACGGCCCCCGGCCATCGTGCGCACACGCCCACCGTGACGCGTGACGGCCGGGGGCCGTCCTGAGCACCGAAGGGGTTAAATATTAGGTCACCCTGTGTAGCCCTTGTAGCCCACATGGCAGGGTGCATGATATTTAAAAGTGGGAGATGTAGAAAATTTGTTACCTTGTCCATACAGTGGAGTCATATTTTAAGCTTAAGGAAAAGTAATGTTAGAAAGTTAACCTTTACCTCCCTGAAATGTCAGAAGGCTAATGATAATAAGCCTCGGCCGGCTCTCTGCCTTTACTAGGTGTGAAATGCCTCAGAGGAGCAAAGAGGCTGACCTCAATGAGCAGAGATGACTCCTCTGAATTCATGAGAATATATTCAAAGTTGGGGCTGTGGTCGTCCTGTGACACGACACTGTCAAATCCTGCTTTACCAGTCTGTTGAACACTTGGGACACGTGGTATTTGCCTTATATGCTGCTGTGCACTAGCTGGCTGCTTCCATGTGGAACATCCCCTCACTGTGACTCTGGATTGTAGAGTGCTTTGTCCCTGTTGCTAAGTGCTTAGAGTCAGTTGCTGTTGGGTGTCCTGTGGATAGGACGTTGCTGTACCTGAAGCTTGAATAAAGAAGTTCATCTCAAGAACCACCCTGCCTCCTGTACTTCTTCACACTGGCGACGAGCGAAGAAGATTGAACCCAAGCAGAACTTTCTTAAAAGAAGACAAGAAGAAGTCTCCTACGTGGTCAACAGCAAACGTCCTAACACAGCTAAGTTTCTCTTGAAACTACAAGGTACTGTGCGGACTGTATTTAGTCAAGACTATATACCCGGGCTGCCCATCAGCTCTGCTTTACGCTTTAGCCTGCGGCCTGCATGCTGAATTTACACTCAGCAGGTCTCTTCATGTCTCGCTGGCTTCTCCCCTAAACACTTTACAGCGCGGCACGTACCCCAAGCAGCCTTCATACAGCGTGAATCCAATTTACCATACAGCGTGCTTTCAATTACTGCAGGATTACAACCCACTTTCTGGACCGGCTTTAACTCCGCAGCCTCCGTATTCCAAAGAGTCATGGAAGACGTGTTGAACGGTGTGGAAGGAGTCCAGATATACCAAGACGACGTCCTGGTTCATGGCTTGTCTCAACAAGAGCCTGATGTAAGGCTGAGGGCCGTACTCTAACGATTCAGTGCGAGAGGTTTGACTTTGCGTGAGAACAAATGCAGGTTCAACCTCTCTGAAATCGATTACCTGGGTCCCTGCCTGACTGGGGGTGGAGTTAGGCCTAGGGATCGTCTGGTGAGGACCATTGAGGAGCTTCCCGTCCCACAATCCAGAGACGAACTAGTCACCTTCTTAGGGATGGCGGAGTACTACAATAAATTTGTTCCCCGGTTCCCTTGCCGCACCTTCACGTTGAGATCTCTCTTAAAAAAGGGCGTGAAGTTTTCTTGGTCCCCTCAGTGCCAATTGGAATTTGAGGATGTCAGGAAGGCTCGGAGTTCGGCTCCCTCTCTTCAGAGCTTCGACACTGCTTCAAGCTCTATTCTGGTCACTGACGCCAGTTCTAAGGGATTAGGCGCTGTCCTTAAGCAAGAAAGAGACGGCAAGGAAGTCACCATCATGTTCCTCTCCAGAGCTCTTGTTGGTCCAGAATTTCAATATTCCATAATCGAGAAGGAAGCACTGTGTATACTCTGGGCCATCAAGAAACTAAAAAATATTTCTCTGGGGTAGCTCATTTGTTGTCCATTCAGACCACAAACCCTTAAGGATGTGTTCTGAAAAAAGGCTCTTGACGATGTCTCCTCTAGAATATGTAGGTGGGTGATTGCTCTGCAAGATTTTGACTTTGTTGTAAAATACATCCTTGGGGCGAATAACAAGGTCGCCGACTGCCTCTCTCGATGAGTGCCAAAACAGTGTGGGGAAGCCCCGCTTGATCACGAAGATTCTTGGGAAGTTGATGACTTCAAGGTATGCGAGATTGTCGAAGGCGTAGTTTCCGAGGCAGAGTGGAAAAACGCCATGAGGAGTGATATTGACATGCATGAATTGTGCAGATTGGTGTCTGAAGGTTGGACAGGCATCAAGTCCTTGAGTGGAAAAAGTCCGTAAGTTCTGGAATGTTCGTAATGAGCTTACCGTGGGTAGAGGTTTACTTTGGAGGGGCACGCGTCTTGTTCCTCCATTATCCCCTAGAGCGAAAATTGTTCACTTGGCTCACCAGGGGCACCAAGGCATCTCCAAAACAAAGGAAAGGGTTCGTTTGCACTTCTGGTGGCCGGGCATCGATAACCTGGTGGAGCGAATGGTGAGAGACTACACGGAGTGCAATGCCTGCGATAAGGTTTGCAAGACTAGGGTACAAGCTATGGTCATACGAGATGCCCCCACACGGTGTTGGCAACATGTAGCCTTGGACCTCTTGGGGCCTGTTCCAGTAAGGCGGGACAATCCTATGTCCTTGTCCTACTTGACATGTACTCAAGATGGCCGGAAGTCAAGGTGACGCAGGGTATAGAGACCAGGGACATTACCAAATTCTTGGACATTTTCTGCAGGGAGGGCCTTCCAGAATCTCTTCTAACTGACAACGATGTTCAGCTTGTGTCGAGAGAAATGGAAGAGTTTTTGGCCAGGAAAGGGATTGAGCACAAGCGTTGTTCCCTCTACCACCCAGAGTGCAACGGAATGGTGGAGAGGTTCAACCTTGTACTGAAGGAGTCAAACCAACTGGTCAAAGAACAAGGCAGAGACTGGAGATCTGTAATACCTGAGAGTTATGGTTTACCGTTTGACTCCCCACTCCACCACTGAGAAAGTTCCCTTTGAGTTGTTTAGGGGCCGCACCCCCAACACTTGTATGTTCCAGACTTGGATGAGAGGGAAAGGTGCTGACATTGAGGTTCGTGAGGATCCTCAATGGCGGGCATTACAGGATCTCAAGTCTGCCAAGAGAAAGGCCAACTTTGATGCCAGGCATGCTGTCTCCCGCACATTAGTACGCGTGGGTGACCATGTAAAGGTACGTTTTCCCCAGAAGACTGCTGTTGCGAGATTCTTCCCTCCCTTTAGGGTGGTGACCAAGCTATTTCGCAATGCTGTGAAACTAGACGATGGGTGCATTTGGAATTTGGGTAGGATTGCTCCCATGCGTCCTTTTCTCTCCTCTGATAAAATGTCCTACCTTCTTCCTCCAAGGTTGTCTCTCCTTTCCGCTGGAGTTCTCGCACACGTAAAGCTCCAGAGTACCTACGCAACTTTGTTTTGAACTGATTATGCTTCCTTGTTCTTGCAACTCGCTAGTTTTATGTTCTTTGGTAGCTCTTTTATTTTCCCTTTCTTCTCTGGGTTATGTTTTATTTTAGGTTTGGGGGAAAGGTGTGTGGTATTTGCCTTATATGCTGCATTGCACTAGCTGGCTGCTTCCATGTGGAACATCCCCTCACTGTGACTCTGGAATGTAGAGTGCTTTGTCCCTGTTGCTAAGTGCTTAGAATCAGTTGCTGTTGGGTGTCCTGTGGATAGGACGTTGCTGTACCTGAAGCTTGAATAAAGAAGTTCATCTCAAGAACCACCCTGCCTCCTGTACTTCACAACACACTTGAAAGGGAGAGAACAGGATGGCAAGACAATTCTTGTGGGTCCCTTGTCTGGTTGCTGAAGGACCCTTTGTTTGTCCTACCAGACTTCTCTTTGGTTTTATTGTGGGTATAGTGCCTGCTTCAATTTGGATTTTAGTGTTAGATGTGGGAGGACACAAGGATTTCCATAAAACACACCCCCTGCCCTCAGAGCACCAAGGTTTAGTGGCTGAAGACATTCAGCATCTTGAAACTGACTGGACACATGGCATTTTGGGCCTGTTTGTAGTAAGACAACTACTGTAAAAGTAACAGGCTTAGCCAGGGAACTTACCCCATTGTTTAAGGAGTGCCCCGGAATTACCCACCTCACTAGCTGGTGATTGGCATGAATGTGACACGCCGGGCACTCTCTTCTGAACACTTTCTGGACCTATGGAAGATCAGAAGAGGACTGGACCTGCAGTCTGTGAGCGGAGAGGAGCTCTGAAGGACTGGCCCTGCTACCTCTTGTACCAAGGGCAACGAAATGGACTCCAAGGGTTAGTTGGCTGACCTCCGATATGGCTACAGTGAGACAACAAGCTGCAAGAGGCCGTTTCCTGGAAGTATTCAGTGGACCAGTGTCAACTGGACCTGGACTGAAACCTGCTGTTGGCCTCTTCTTGACACCCTGCGAGTCTCCTAGTGTCTTTCTCCTAAAGCCCTAGGCATTGGTTGGGTGGGGCTTTAGAAGTGCACTCCTGTAGTTGATCTGGACTCGAAAGACTTGGACATACCTGGTAGGTGCGCCTAACCAGTGCTCCATCGCTACCACGATCATAGGCTATCATCGGTACCTAGTGTTTTTTGGTGCCGTTTTCAATTAAATGTTTACAAATTTGTATCTCTGGTTCCCCCTAATGGATGTTTTAAATTTTTTTGTCTCATTTTGTTTATTAAATTTTACTCTGTTTAGGTTTGGGATTTTTATTTTAGGGCATTTTGACTTTTCAAAACTGTTTCACTACTGCATAAATACTTCACACATTGCTCTAAGTTAAGCCTGTCTTCTCTGTGCCCTAGCTGCCTGGGGGTAGACCTCAGGTTAATTTAGTGGCTTGGAGGGTTCACCCCGACAAGGATTGTGATTATTCCTTGAAGTGGGCACTCGTCCACCCCAAATAGTAATCCAATTTCTTACACTTCCTTAGCTGATGTACTGAAAACTTTGTATTCACCTGCTCCTTATGTTTTTTTAGGTTGGTAATGGTTTTTGTAGCGTGTTTCTTTTATTATCTTGTTTTTTTTTTCTTTGCCAAATTGTTTTTTGATGCTTGCATATTCCTCTATGCATCATAAACTTGCTAACTGAAGCCTTCTCATTTTGCCAGCGTTCGACTGGTGTTGAGTTAATCACTGATTTTTCTTAGTATTGGAAGCTGCCTTTAGCTTAAGGCCCAGAAAATCGAACTGTTAAATTTCTGTAGTGCTGCAAATGGTCTTTTGACTTTCACTCTTCTATATTGTCTGTACCCCACTTTATATTCAACACTTTATTTCTCTGATCACTGCCATTTTCAATTTTCACACATCTGGCTGCTGATGATATGCCCTTCTCAATACTTCCCGCCTCAAAATTCCCTTTTGAATGTGGTTGTTGATATAAGTTTTGATGCAACAGATTATTTATTGTTACTAAAATGGCTTTGTAATTCTTTGTTTAGTAATTTAAAGGTAAAGGAAAAAACGAATGGGTTGTTGTGCTGCAGTATTAATCACTTCTAAGACCAGTTAGAGAGTTGGATTGTTTTTTGATACTTATTTGTCTTTTTTAGCACTGGCATTCATCAATTTTCACAGTGCCGTTATTTATTACCAACAGCCTTTAAGGTATGTAATAAAGGGTTTTGTGGTTGCTAAAATTTACAGAAAATGATTTTTTTTATAGCCTAGTACTAATTTTGATTTCACAGTGGAGCAGATTAGAATTTCTGATGTTTTTATTGAACCTTTCACAAGTAAATTCTAAATGGTGGGTACAGCAACCTGATTATATTGGTATAAATATAGATAGTGAGCACAGACGCAACATTTCTTAATTAATTTTCTCTTGCACATAACGTAGAAACTCTTTTCATTTAATGATTAAAGCATCCAGGTTGAGTGTTAACTTGTTCAAGTTGGTAACTGTTTCATAGTGAAGACTAAGTTCTTTCAATTAATGATTTAAAGTACAAAAGGAGAATAAATATAAACTACTCCGAAATGTTTTTCATTTAAAGAGAACACTTCTATATTTGCAGCTTCATGTGATATTAGCATTGTATAATCCGGAGTTAGAGCACAGGCTTAAAGTCTCAACAACGCATCAATTTGATTATCTTAGTGTGCATATGTAAAAAGTCTTTCTTTTCCAAAAAGTCTTGCCAGTGGTGTATTCACCTGTTACTCGGTATTACATGCAAAGTTCCAGCACTTTACTGCAGTCGCTAGTGTAATGGAAGCAAAAGTTTTTTTGTTTTTTGTTTTGATTTTTCAAAACCTTTATTTGGAAAGAATTGCACAGCACAATTACACATTTCCACGGTAGCAGAAGATTAAGCACATCAATACATTGCAGCACAGCAGAGATAATCGTACATTTGTGTCACACTGAAGACAATGCGATGAAGAGTTGTCATGGATCCCAATGCGGGCGAAAGTAGACTACCAGAGGAGACACAGGGCATAGAGGGGAAAGGCAGGGAGGGTGGAGGGGCCAGGAACAAGAGGGGAGCAGCTCATAGACTAACACCGGCGGCCGGCAGGGAGCGCGGGAGAGGTCGCAGAATACTGGGGGTCATGGCTGGAAAGGTAAGTAACAAGTGGGCCCCATATGTCCAGTGGACGAGACTTAGCTGTCGAGAGGTCCCAGAACTCAGACAGGAGGGTTTGGCAGCAAGACGCATCTTCAAGCCAAAGGGCCGCCTTAGGTGCTGGCCTGCGACCCCAACACATCAAGACTCTGCGCCGCGCGAGGACCAACAACATGGCGGTTAAACGGCGAGAGGCATCCGGGCAAAATTTAACGAAGCCTAGGAGGCAGATCACAGGGTCAGGTTGGAGTGGTGACGAGGTGATTTCAGAGAGAATTGCACAAACTTCCCGCCAGTATGCCGAGACCCGGGGACACAGCCAGGCAAGATGAGCGAAATCAGCCGCGGGCGCGGAGCAGCCCAAGCATCTGTCGCTTGCTACGAGACCTAGTCGATGAAGTTGGGCGGGGGTGCGATACAGTCTGTGTATGTATTTAAAGTGTATGAGGCGCAATCGATAGTTGGGGGAAAGGCGTTTGATCTGAGAACAACAATACAACCAATCCGCTTGAGCGATCTCAATTCCCAGGTCCTCTCCCCATGCAATACGTGCCCGGTCAGTGGAAATGGAGGACGCTGCAAGCGTGTAAGTGTAGATTTTAGTAACCAATTTCTTAGGAGAGGAGGAGGCATAAAGCAGGTCAAGAGCAGCTAACGAAGGAGGAGGCTGGGGAAAGGTAGAGTGGAGCTTCCTGCAGACGGCCCGGAGCTGATAAAACAACAGGGTGTCCATGGGGCCAGAGTCGGCGGCAAGCGAAAAGAAGGTATCCCCGGGATACAGGTCCGATATTGTGGAGAGGCTTAGACGAGCGGCGTGGTTCACCAGCACCGACGACTGGAGTGGAGGAAAGGCCGGGTGGTTAGCAATGGGCATAGTGTTTGCGGAGAGCGTATCAGAGCCGGAGATCTTGCGAATGCCGTCCAAGGCCCAGCGCAGGGTCTCGACTGTATCAATTTCAGTGCGTTGGAGCTTCGCCGGGGCGAACAGTGCAGTTGAGCGGCCATGGGGCGGCGAGGTCGGCCTCCACCGCAACATGGGGTTGAAACGGAGTAGGGTGGAGCCAGAAATGGAGAAAGCTGGCCTGAGCGCGAAGAACATAGAGCTTGAAGTCCGGGGCTCCTAGCCCGCCTCGCGACATCGGAAGAGTAAGGATGTTGTAAGCGATCCTGGGTTGCCGACCGGCCCAAACCAAGGTAATAAGCAAAGAGCGAACATTACGAAAAAAATGAGCAGTGAGAGGGATGGGGATGTTAACGAAGAGATATAGGAACTTCGGGAGCACCACCATTTTGGCGATCGCTATGCGCCCAGCCAATGAGAGCGGCAGCCGGTTCCAAAGGGGGATCTTGGACTCCAGCCAGTCCACCGCGCGGCCGAAGTTGGCTCTCCAGAGTTCATCCAAGTCTCTGCTCAGCCAAACGCCCAGATACTTAGTGGGCTCCGAAGCCCACACGAAAGGGTAATCAGAATCAAAGGGAGTTGTGGCATCCGTTAGAGGAAATAATACTGATTTGTTCCAATTAATCTGAACACCAGAATAGCCACCGAAATGTATCACCTCACGGACTAGAGGGCTAAGATTCTCCTGAGGGTGACGAACGTAAAGAGTGATGTCCGCATACATGGAGACCAACAGAGCCCGAGCCGCGAAACCAATGCCTCTCTGAGTGTGGTGCTGCCGGAGACGAGCTGCAAGAGGCTCCATAGCGACAGCGAAGAACCTGGGGGAGAGCGGGCAGCCCTGACGGGTACCGCGCCCGATAGGAATGGGCTCGGAAATCTGTCCGTTGATGCGAAGACGAGCGGTGGGAAGAGTATACAGCAGTAACACCTTGCGTATGAAGACCTGACTGAAGCCCAGGCGGGGGAGGCGGTAGAACAAGAAGGGCCATTCCAAGGTGTCGAAAGCCTTGGTGGCATCGAGTAAAGCTGCCACTGCCGGAAGCGACGGGTTAATTTGATGAAGGATGGAGGTTGTGAGAAGTGGCGCGACCGGGGATAAATCCGGATTGATCAGGAAGGGCAATGCGCGGTATGAGCGGAAGTAGGCGGGAAGCAAGTAGCTTGGCAAAGATTTTGTTGTCAGTATTGATGAGGGAGAGGGGGCGGTAGGAGTCTCTCTGTTCGGGGGGCTTGTCTGGCTTGAGAAGTAGGGTTAAGAGTGCCTCGCGCAGCGACGGGGGGAAATGGCCCGACTCAAAGGACTCGTTATACATGGCAGCTAGATGGGGGACCAAAAGGAGGCCGGCAGGTCGGCGGAGCCGGGGGCCTTATCACCAGGCATACTGTTTATGGCAGTAAAATTTCCTCCTTGGAGAAGGGCTCATCTAGGAATTCCTGATGCGGATTGTCGAGCCAAAGGAGTTGAAGAGTATCAAAGTATTGATCAAGAACTTCGCAAGGTGGGACTGAACCGGCCGAGTAAAGTTGTGTGTAGTATGCAGTGAAGCGCGCTTTGATTTTGTCGGGGGAGGTAGTGCGGGAAGGACCACCGTCTTGCAGGGCGGTAATGTACGATGCTGCGCGAGGCCGACTGAGGAGGTTAGCCAGAGTTTTGCCTGGGCGATCGCCCTCACCGAAACGAGGCGCCCGCGACTCTCTGCCAAGGAAAGCCAGTTCCCTATTTGCCTCGTCAGAGAATTCGGTCAGCTTCTCGCGTATCTGCGCGAGCGTATCAGCATTCGGGTGCTGGGCATGAGAGGCGTCCAGCAATTTGATCTCCCTTTCAATCCTATCCAGAGTGCCACGGATGGAACGCAGAACCCCGGATTGCTTGGAGATGCATTCCCCACGGATTACTGTCTTGAAGCCCTCCCAGAGCGTGGAGGGGGAGTCCACCGATCCCTCATTGAGCTCAAAATAATTTACGATTGCAGTCTGTAATTCGTCGCAGAAGACCGAATCGCGAAGTGCGTTTGGAGGGAGCCGCCATGAAAAGGCACGGCAGGGGGAGTGGGGGAGATGGAGGGAAATGCTGACGGGAGCGTGGTCAGAGAGTGCCCGCCGTATGCTCTACCGAAGTTAGCCAGACTAGTACGTCCGGGGTAGTGATCCATAAGTCCAGTCGGGACCAACAGCCACGAAACCCAGTGACACACGTGCCCTCAAGCGCCGCAGGGTGAGCATGACGCCACGCGTCGTACAATGAGTTGTCCAGGAGGATGGAGTTGAGGAGTGAAGCCGCACGCGGGTGGGAAGCGTAGGAGCTAGACCGGTCCAGGGAGGCGGACAGAGTCGCATTGAAATCGCCCCCCCAGAGGGGAGCGGCAGGGCCAAGGGATGAGATGCGTTGCCAAACCTGAGCGAAGAAATCCGGGTCGTCGCAATTGGGGCCATATATTGCCACAAGTGTCAGAGGCTGGGCCCGCAGGGTGCCGTGGAGTATTACGAAACGCCCGCCAGGGTCAGCGAACACTTGAGAGGTCTGCCATGGGAGCCCCCTGCGCAACAGTATGGATACCCCCCCGAGAATAGTTGGAGTAAAAGGAGGAGTGGATTTCGCCCCAGTGCCGGGAAAGGAGTCTAGAAGCAGTAGGCGGCATAAGATGGGTCTCTTGTAAAAAGCAGATGTCCACCTTATGACGAATGAGATGGGCGTGAACCAAACGTGCCTTGCGGTAGTCATTAAGCCCACGGACATTCCAAGTCCAGAGTGTAGTGTCAGTCATGGTGCAATATTCAGTGGAGGGACATCCATGGGCAATGGCATAGAGGGCAGGAGCTGCGTGCATTCGCAATGGGCGGTGCAATGGGATGTGTGAGCATAGAGCAGTGCAATAATCAAGGGAACATCTCGGCATAGTGCAAACAGACATATCGCATAATCACTAAAGTGGGCCAACAAAGCAGGCACAGCAAACCCCTCGACCGATATCTGAATAGCGTGGGGGAGACAACTTATTACAGAGAAGCCGAGAACAAAAGACTGTGCAAGAGCAAACAAGGCCTCAGAGGGAGGTCGCAGATCCCACCCCCCAAATTCCCATCCCCCCGAGCCCTCCCCCAAAACAAAAAACCCCAGAAGAACCCACAACCCCGCACCCACTCCAACCCCCCAAACAGGCTGAGGTACCACCCAAACCCACCCCAGGAACCCACAACTTGGAAGGGAAGAATCTGCGTCTGTGATGGGAATTATCCCGTGGGGGTATGGCGGCGCCCAGTGTACACCCCTGCCAAAGAGACCGGGTGGCCAGGCCGTTAGCGTAAGCAAACATCAGGAGTAAACTTCAAAGAGTAAAGGAACAGCACATCAGAGACAAATAGACTAGTGAAGATGCCTCAGGGGGCCACTAGAGCCCAAGAGGATCAGCACTGTGCAGAAGCCATGGGTCGCATATCAATGCAGCAGCAGGACCCAGCAGGGGGCAACCAGCAGGCGTAGCGCTGTAGGCAGTGCCTCGGCCGAAAACAGAGGAAGGGCGGCCCAATGTCACAGTAATTGCGATCCAATCAGCAAGGCCCGGGATGAGGGGCCGGCGGGCAGTGGCGTCCGCCGACCACGGCAGCAGTTGACGAGCTGGGAGGCGGCAAGCAGGAGCACAGCGTCGGACGCCTCCGAGGGAGAGCCGCGTCCCACCAGCCGAGACCGCTGCGGCAGGAGGGCCCAGCCGCTGAAAGGCCGATCCAGCAGCCGCAGATGTCAGGGAGTCTAAGGCCGCAGCAGGCGGGGGGCCGCACAGCGCGGGGAAGTCAAGGGGGGCGCGCTGCCCACTTCGCCAGGCCCGATGGAGGAGGCCTGAACTGTGGGCACCTGAGAGGGAAAGAGGTGCCCGGGAGTACGTAGGCCAGGCAGTGCGACAAAAAGCGCCCCCAACCCCGCCGCAGTGCGCCCCCACAACCGCAAACCTACCGGCTCCGACGACCGTGGAGTGGAGGCACTGCGAAGGGCGATGGTCCGGTCTCAGATCCAGGTCCCGCGGTCGACTCCAAGCGGGCCGGAAGGGCCGCGCGCCCCACAGGGCCCAGGCCCGGGGCTCGCGCAGCGCTGTATCTCGTCACAGCGACCTAGGAAGGCGGTGAAGGGCTCAGAGCACGCCACGAGAGCAGGTGAGTGGCGATGGGCTAGTTCCGGGCGGCGATGAGATAGATGACTGCAGGATTCTTAAGGATATTAGGCTTGGCCGGCAGAGCCCACTCAAGGTGCGGCCATTTTGCAGCCGGCTAAGCCACGCCCCCAATTGAAGCAAAAGTTAATAAACCAACGTATCCTATTTAATAAACCAGGCTCTCCAAACCATTCTAGCTTTGCACTTGGGGCAATACAACATTTACCCAGTTTTCGAC
The DNA here is from genome assembly GCA_963921515.1 of Calotriton arnoldi. NCBI lineage: Eukaryota > Metazoa > Chordata > Amphibia > Caudata > Salamandridae > Calotriton > Calotriton arnoldi. The sequence goes on from CAWUFW010000357.1 coordinate 3,475,170, forward strand.
ATCTTTAATTTAGCTAGCAGTTTATCTAATTGATGACAAAATGTGCCCCCAGTCGTCTTGTATGTATTCAAGAGAACACTACCATTTTAAACAAGGCTACCATGTCTGTTGGAAACAATGGAAGCATTCATTTGAAAAATAATGTCATGCTTTATGCCATTACTGCAACATTATTCTCAGTGTATCCTTCCCACAATGGTTTTCCAGTATTTAATGATGCTAATATTTTATGTCCAGGTATGTAATGCTAATGTTTTATATCCAGTTATGTAATCTATTAGCACTTGTAGCAACCCAGGGTATGGACGTTCCTCTGGTCTCTTATCAATCGACCATACCAGGAGGAGAGTGCATCTCTCCCAGGGACCCAGGGACCAGACTCATCCTTTACCTCCCTTACAGAACGCACATCACTCCACACCTCCGGGAACTATTCTGGCTCCCGATACACAAACTTGCTCAATTCAGACTACTCACACATTCACGGCACTGCATAATTTAGGCCCCACCTACCTGAAGAGTTGCATCTGCTTCCGCCAACCACCCAGACACTTCCGCTCCATAGGACTCCTACTCGCACACAACCCATGCATACACAGAACCAGATCAGGAGGATGTGTGCTTTTACATTGCTCCTAAAGCGTGGAACGACCTCCCATTCCACATCAGGGCCTCCTCCATTCTCCTGGAATTCCACAAGAAGTTGAAGACCTAGCTTTTCAATTTACCAACCTACCATAGGCTGGGCTAGGCGCACACACCTGCTCAGTGCCAGGATACGCTCGTGGATGATGGAATACTTTACAAATAAGCATGACATTTGTTTTAGGACTAAACTAATGTTTTCTAATTACTCCAGTGTGTTTGTGACTAATGTAGCTGATGGCTTTTGTACTGTAAAATGTCAACCCTAGTTTAACTCTTTTGCATTTCTTCCCCCTACCACTATTCCATGGCCTACCAATTTACATCTAACGAGTGAGCAGATCAACCACAAATACAAATAGCGGTGGTCAAATTGAAAAGTGTTATTGGGTGCTGAAATAAGTCTCCCAGCCATTCAAATGTTTCTACGTATTTTTATTCTTTTCAGAGTCTAGTTTAAAGCAAACTGATCCAACCTGTAATTTCAGTTCAAGTTTCAGATATTTTAACATTTAAAGTAAAAAATTCCCACTAAAACGTATCACATGCTTTTCTGCATCAAGTGATAAAACCACATACTCTGTCAGTAGCATGTGTTCCACCCTTATCAAGGTCATTGTCCTAGTCTGTCCTGGCATAACCAAGAATGGATTTAATGCACCGCCACTGTGGTATGTTTTTATACCCTGGTGCTACAAGTTTGCTAAAAATGTAATAAAAATAATGAGGACTAATATTTACATAGCTCTGTACAGTCCGGCCATTTCTAAGTTTTGGAAATAGCAGGTGTTATGACCCAAATGAATGGAAATTAGTTTATTGAACCTGGGAGGATGAAATAATCTGTTGGTTCTTCTGGGTTTCCAATCCCTATCCTGCAAGCCACACAGAGATGTTGAGTATGAACACTTGGCTCACTGAACTCTCTTATTGAAATCTAACATGGAGAATGGTCTGTAAGCCTCAACAGAAACCCCTCTAGTCCTGATTAATAACCAGGGGTCTGATTCTGCTGCAGCTGACACATTAGCCAACTAGCCCATGGTTGCCTGCTCACCCAAAAAATTGTCAACTTTGGCCATGTACAATTTAGCAGCAGCCTATGACACGTTTCACCAACAAGCCCTCATAAACCTCTCAATGTGCATTGGACTTGAACATCAAACTATGCTAGTTCACCTTCCACCCTTTTAATTGCTATTAATTGAGATGATTGCTCGCAGGTCCCTGCAGAGTACTCCAAGGAGACATCCTCCTCTTTTGTGAGCTTACATGAAGCCTCCTGGCATATTCTAGGCCACCACTAAATTACATTTCAAAAGTACGCCATTGACCTACAACGCCATATAACCGTCTCTACAAACAAATCCACCAGGCTGGGTCATCCGAGCCTTGATTTTATTGCCTATCCTAAACAGAACCCCAGCAAGATCATGTTCGCTTTCGTTAACGCCCTCTCCAAACAAAACAATATTGAGGTGTTGCTTTCCAACATGACCCTAGATAAAGTCACACTTCAGCTCCTCATCAAAGCAAAATCACTGGGCTTATTCATTGGGAGCTGGCTCTCCTTTGGAACTCACATCACCCGAAACAATTAAAACAGCTTACTATCAGCTATCCTCATTCTCCTCAGAATAAATCCTTACCTTCCTGAAGTGAACTTCAGAACAGTCATACAAGCCTTGGTCTTTTCCCATCAGGACGCTGTAATGTCCTGCTTGCCAGTATCCCTGATTCCCGACTACCACCCAGAAGAGTGTACAGCATGCCGGTGCAATGTGGCTCATCAGGTTAAGTAGAACTCCATCACCTCCACCTGCCATCATGACGGAATTGCACAGACTTTCCTTACAGACTTTCATCCTCCTCAAGACCTGCCATATCTAAAAGCAGTCACATCAAAACACCACCATACCTGGCTAAGATACTCACTGTCTCACTTGTGCAGCTCAACACACAAAACCATAAATTTGCCTAAGTGAAAATCACAAGTTTTTTAAAAGAAATCACCACAGGCATTACTTTTTAAGTTATGTAGCCAGGATCTGGAGCAATATGCAGCCACTGATCAGACTCTCTCTATCCTTCATTTTAGAAAGTTGCTGAAAGCCCATGTCTTCAGGTAACATATTGTCCAATCACCATTATTAAAGAACATGCCTGGTTCCCAGGACTTGAATGAAGAGAACTCCCTTTTTAAGTGACATGGGTTTTATCACATAAAGTGAACAAAGCAAGTTCTAGTTCAAGAGGCATGTCTGACACTGATAGGCTGAATGGAGACCTAAATAATTGAACAGGTAGAGCAGTGCTATGCTAACCCCCCCCAAAATCGTAGACAGTGGTAAACTGTTGCTTGGTGTTTGGCAGGCTTGTGCTGATTTGAGCTGGAAATGGAGTTGTATTTGACCTAGCTAAAGTAAACCGAACGTAACACAGTAACCTACACAAAGCAACATAACACAATTAAAATGTAACTGGGCACAACGGAACAATGAAGATGGAATGCAGAACAGCAACCATAGTACAACAAAAGATCACATTACAATAATTCATTTGTGCTGCTACATTTTGAGCTGAACAAAATACATCAAATTCACAATAAAATGCCACATGTTAGACCCAACAGCCTTAGGGTTGTATTCCCCTAAACCTTTTGCCTTCCTCCTCCATTTTTGCTGATCTTGTATTTGCTGGCCTTAGGACTCTGTGCACTTAACCAGTGCTAAAGTGCACGTGCTCACTCCTTAAAACATGGTAACATTGGCTTATACCCAATTGGCTTAATAATGTATGTGTAAGTCGGTACTACATGTAAATGAAATGCTACTAGTGGGCCTGCAGCACTAATTGTGGCACCTACTTAAATAGCCCTTTAAACATGTCTCAAGCTTGCCATTGCAGCCTGTGTGCAGTTTTAAACTGCCATTTCGACCTGGGAAAAATAAACCTTTTGCCAGGCCCAAACCTTCCTTTTTAATACATATTAGTCATCCCTAGGGTAGGCTCTAAACAGCCCACAGGGGAGGGGCAATGCATTTAAAAAGTTGGAAATGCATATTTAAGTTTTACATGTCCAGGTAGTGAAAAACTCTTACATTTATTTTTCACTAATATAAGGCCTACGTTTCCCATAGGATAACATTGGAATTGCATATAATAAGCTGAAATTTCAAAATGGGAGAAGGTAACCAGTTCATGTTTAGTCTCTTTGAAATTGTAGTGATAAATCCTTTCTCGTGGTAAAGTCAGATTTTAAATTACAATTTTGAATGTGTCACTTTTTAGAAAGTTGCCACTCTCCTACCTTAGTCATTCAGTGCCTGTAGCCTGTCTCTGGGGAAACATGACTCGGTGTGGCTGACAGTTGGACTTTGTGTATTCCTCCTAGTCAACCACACACAATCGAGTGCTTAAGTGTGCCTGGATGGGCCATCACTGGCAGGAGGGATTGGTGCAGCTGGGCCCAGCCCTACTTACTCTTGAATAGGATGTGTCCTACCTCTACACAAAGGGCTGCATACCTCCTGTAGTTAGTCTAGAGCCAGGGCAGGGAAGGCAGGATGCCTGGGGACCTCAAAGGGAAAACAAACACAAGGAGATGATGGACGGAGCACTGAAACTTTCCAGACACTCACCCCCAGTCCCAGATCTGGGTTGAATCCATCATCATTCTTTAGCTCACTTCGCCACCCCAGTTCAGACCCAGCCATATGCAAATGAGTCTTGACCGTGTTCCTTATGGGAACAGTCCAGCCCGAACTGCCAGACCTCAAAGGGAAACCTCTAGAAGCTTCTTTCACCTTCCTGAGGAAGGGCACCGGTTATAAATATTGGATCTCAGACATCACGTTTTCTGTAGACTTATGGACCTTTGGATACTTTGCCAGGAAGAAAGACTTCTGTGCTACTGAAAGGACAGCCACTATGCTGGATGGCTGCCCTGCTGAACTGCTGCCTTGCTGGGTTGCTGCTCTCCTGCCTGAGACATAGGGATTGTACCTACATCTGAAGCCAAAGCTCCTAGAGCGACTCCAAGAGCTAGTCTGCTGGCCTCCTGTTCAGAGCCACAGGGACATAACAGGCTGAACCAACACCCAGATCCAGCTGAAGGAAGTCCCTGACCCGCAAGTGGTGCCCCTAAAGTGCTGGACCCTTGCTGTGGCCTCGGAGGGGCTGAATTGAAGTTTTTGGGCTCTTTGTGACTGCGAAAAGGTCAGTTGCTGCTGTAAACGCGAAGTCCTATCAGCTCGATCCTTCGTGCTATAGTATCGACCGCTCCCAGAGAGCGCCATCGCAAAGCACCAGCTCGACCGTTCGTAACAACAACATGATCTTTGCGCTTTAGCAAGGCCCATCCGCGATTCCAGGCCTGCTCTTTGCACTACATCGACCGTCCACGATGCTTCCCTGCTCCTTGCAGCCCCCCCCCCCCCACCTCCGCTAACGTGTCTCTTTGTACTGGACTGAGAAGGTAACTTTTCACTGGGACTAACCTGGCCCCTGTATCCGACCCGCAGTCCATCGCAGTCAGCCTGAACTTATGGCTTTCTCTGGGTTTGCACAACAAGATAGCTGCAAGTGGCGCTTTGGCCTTTTTGGCACTATTTTCACTCTTTAAAATTGCACATCTCCGGATCTACTGATTGGAGTTTTGTCATTTTGCTTTTGTTTTATTTATTAAAATCTACTCTATTTTTTCTAAATTAGTGTGGGATCCTAATTGTGTAGTGTTTTCATTTTATTACTGTTTGAAGTGTTGCACAGATGCTTAGGGCGTGGCCGTAGTGAAGATGGGACTAAGCTGCAGCCTGGCTCGGCCCTGCCGCGTCCCAGCAGATATGCACTCGTCGCGTGGCTCCCCTTGGTCCGCGAGGCCGAACTGGCGCCCCGCCGGAGGCCTGTGTGAACTAGCGAAGCAGCACGGCCGGTGCCTGGATTGGCCGTGGAAAGACCAACCTGCCTGCAGTGGCCGTCTCTGGAGGCCGCCTGCGAGGAGTGGAGGAGGCCGCTGGCAGAGGGGAGCGGTGTTGGAAGGATGCCCCTGGTACAGACGCATCTATAACTGAGGTAAGGTTGACCCACGCATACCCCAGAGGCCCCGCGGTGCCAGGGAGTGTGGGTGAGCCTGGGGGTCAGCCATCAGGCCGAGCTGGGCTGGCCCAGTGCTTTGGTGCGTGCCTCCTGCCCCTCTCCATCCTTACATATGCTGCAATGCCGGGAGGGCACCCGCTAGTCCTGGATTGGCCTGGAGGCCCTGTCTGACTGCATCGCGCCGGGGCCCTGCATGCTGAGAGGACCTGCAGGGGATTATACTGGCATGGCCTTCGCTGATACCGACAATAAGGGTTGGCGCCACCTCAGCCAAGCGGTTATCGGACACTTGAGGGTGAGTGCATAGGGTGAGGTGGCTCAATCGGGTGGGTCGGGAAGGACCCACTGCGGGGGAGGTATTCTTTACCAAACACTCGACTGCGCACCATGGCGGAACAGCCACCTGCCTAGCTGGACTGCTGGGCTGATTAAACCACCTCGCAGCGCCTCCCCCCCTGGCGATTCAGACACAACTTCTGTACCTACTTAGCGCCGCGGAACCTGGCCCAGAATGCAACACCCAAGGGGAGCGTCTGGGGCACCCCCTTTCCAACAGGCTACTCTGCTTCAGGCCCTCAACAGTTCCTCATCGTCCCTTAAACACTGGGCGCGGGCGGTTGTGGCTGGCCGTGACTGTGCACACCAAACCTCTCCAGTGTGGCTGGCTATGGTCCGTGGTGACCCTAAACCGTGCCGGCCAACCTTTGACAAGACCAGGCCCCCGGGAGAAGGTGTGGGCCTGGTGATGGCGGAGGGGGGGAAACCACGCCTTATGCCCCCGCTACGGCGCCTCCCTGCATGGAGGCGCTTATGGTGGAGCTGCGAGCAGGCTTCAAAGCACTGGACAGCCGCTTTGACACCCTAGAAAAACTCCTAGACACGATAGGGGTGCACCTGGACCACCACGAACGGAGACTTCACAAGGTGGGGAGTAGGGTCTCAGACCTGGAGGATGGAGTGGCCCAGACGGCCAAAAAGATTGACCGCATGGAAAAACTCCTGAAGACCATAGCAATGAAGAACGACGATTTAGAGGCACGAAGCAGGCGCAATAACATTCGCATTCTGGGGATACCGGAATCTACAAATACCGAGCACCTTGATCAGTTTGTAGAAAAACTCCTGGTGGATCTGTTGGGCAAAGACCCTTTCACGTCAACAATTGTGGTTGAGAGGGCTCATCGCTCTCTTGGACCGCGTCCAAACCCTGGTTGCCCACCAAGACCGATCATTGCGCGCCTGTTAAATTTCCAGAACCAGGGCACTGCCTTTTGCCTAGCGAGAGAGAACTGGCAAGGATCATCCATCTCACTGTACCCAGAATTAACCGCAATGGTCTAGGACGCCCGCCATAAATACACTGGTGTCAAAGCCACACTACATAACCTGGGACTCCGCTATGGGATGGTGTACCCTGCCCGTCTCAGAGATTAAATTAGTGGCAGGCCGCAACTGTTTGATACCCAGACGGCAGTGCAGGACTTCTGTCGCAAGTATGCTGTGGACCATTCTACGCTGCAGCATGAGTCGTCTGAGGGGTCGCCGCCGGATATACTGTTTGGCGCCGGTGCAGATCTTTTTTCCACAGGCTGATATATCCATTCTCACCTTGCTATAATCATACGCTACCTGTGGATTTGGCCTATGTAAACCGTACTTTACTGTTGAATATCTCATAAAGAACCGCGTTAATGTTTCAAAACCTTATTGTATGGCAAAACATACTGTTTATTAATGACTCACATCCCTATAGGGGGCGGGGACCCGGCGTGGCGTTGCCACCCCTTGAGTGTGTATTGCACATAATTGTTTAGATCTTATTCTAAGTTGTGAATTGATGTTTGTAGGATTTTTGATGGGGTGGGTCTTCCCCGTAGAAACCGGGATGGGTGGGATGCGGGGGGAGGGTAAATGTTACAAATTTCGGGTAGGCTTGCATCTGCCAGACTCAGTCTACTAATTATGCCGCACTGCTCTGTCCAAGAACATTCACCTTCGCTCAATTTATTATGCAATGACAGCACATGCTCACTCGCCCTTTTGCGGACATTAGGGTAGCGACTTGGAACATACAGGGTCTGAACAATAAACGCAAAGGTAAGCAAGTGCTACATTATCTGCAGCAACACCAGGTGGACATTGCCTTTTTACAAGAGACCAACTTGCCCCCCAACCCACCGCCCCCTTACTCCTCCACGTGGGCAGCACATCGCTTTTTTTTTCCTGGCTACAACACATACACCAGGGGAGTTTCAATACTATTACATAAGCGCGTACCATTTCATCTACACGCTGTTCGCGCTGACACAGAGGGGCACTATCTATTGGGGACGGTCGATTATTGGGACACACTATATTGTTAGTCAATATATATGCACCAAACACAGATAGCCCGGAGTTCTATCAACACCTACAGTCGCAGATTGACTTGACAGAAGTGGACCACATCTGCGTAAGAGGGGACTTCAACCTGCTGCTTGACCCTATGTGACAGTACTGCAGACAACCCAAGCACTAAACCACGATCCCGACATTCAGAGCAGGAGCTCTGTGAAACACATATTCTGACGCCTGGCATCAAAAATACCCTTCACAAAATGCCTACACCCATTACTCTGCACAACACAACACTTGGACTCACCTTGACTAATGGCTTCTTACTCCCACCTTGACCCCTTGGATTGATTCTATATTGTACCTTCCACGTATGCTGTCAGACCACTCCCCGGTAATCCTGACGCTCCGTGGGCCTAGGGCAGGTGGGGTTGAGCGAAAATGGAGGTTCCCCACGTTGGTGCTCCAGGACCACCTATTCAGGTCAGAGCTCTGCAATGCTATAATAGAGTATTTTGAGCCTAATAAAGGAACGGTAGACTCCTGGGCAACCTTATGGGAAGCCTTCAAGGCTTTTATGAGGAGAATTTGCATTTCTAAACATGCGGGACTCTTGAGAGATATATCCAAAACCTTGTCTCAACTAGAGAAACAACTAGCCAAAATTGATTGATCCCAGACAACACATGACTCACCTGCATATTTGCATTGTCGCGTGTCCCTGTTAGCCAAATTCCGCGAGGCAGTGGAGAGAGAGAAACGCATTACCTGGGGAAATAATGATGGCCAGGAAATATGGAGAGGGTGAGAGGCCCAGTCGCATCCTGGCCAGACTACTGCAACCCTAATCCCCCCCGCAACCCTCACCCCCCACCCCTCCCACCCGGGCCGATCTTGTATAACAGTCCTTCGACAGTCGGATGGTGCATATGTCACAGATACTCTAGGCATCCAGGACAAAATACTTACCTGCTATGCTGATCTATATACCACTTGGGCTGCTGCTGATGCCGCTGGCAGAGCCAGTTACCTGGAAGAGATAGCCATGGTGTGGCTTAGTTGCACACACCAACAGTTCCTTGGGGAATCATTCACAGTGGAAGAGATAACCCAAGCGATAGAGGCCATGGATGGCTCGAAGGCACCAGGCCTCGATGGATTCCCAGGTGCCTTATATAAGACATCTAAACATCTACTAGCTCCACATCTCCTAGAACTGTATCGGGAGGCTTTGGAGAGTGGCATCCTCCCACCCTCCGCGAAGCAGTGATAATACTACTCCCTAAACCAGGGAAAGATCCGCATTACTGCGGCTCTTACCAGCCGCTCTCATTATTAAACTTTGACACTAAAAACTTGGCTAAAATGATAGCTACCCCGCATCTTCCTCCTGTGAGACCAAATTATCTCACCGGCACAATCTGGGTTCAGCCCACATAGATCCACAGCCCTAAATCTGCAGACGCTATTTGCTTTATTACATAGAATATACCTCCCGGTGCCAGCTGTGACAGTGCTGTTGGACGCTGAGAAGGTATTTCACTTGTTAGAATGGCCATTTTTGCATGCCACACTGCGCAAGAAGGGCCTCCCTTTGGGATTTACAGCCCTTATTACATTACTGTGCACGCAGCACGCATCCAACTTAATGGGACACTGACTGCATTCTTCATCCTGAAACGGTGAACGCGACCAGGTTGCCCATTATCGTCCCTATTTTTTCTTTTAGCCTTAGACCCCCTGGTACATCAACTACAAGCGCGGCACCTCCACAGAGGGCTACAGTTCAAAACCTGATGACATCATCCTCTATGTGCGGCACCCAAACGAAAATCTGGCACCCATTCTAAGGGAAGTAATAAGCTACGGTGCCCTTTCTGGGCTGCACATAAACTGGGGCAGATCTGTGCTCTTCCCCCTCACAATAACACAGAGCAGGGTCGACAACGAGTTCACTCTGGTGCGATGACTCTACCAAATACCTCGGGATGCAGGTCCAAAGGGACAAGGATAAGGTAATACCTCTTAATTAAGGTCCAGAGATGGACAGGTTGATTGCTCATGTAGAACACTGGTTGAGGCTCCCCCTGTCCATAGTGGGCCGCATAGCCATTGTTAAAAGGGTGGTCCTACTACAGTTTTTTTTATCGGTTTCATAATATTCCTATCCCGCCTTCTAATGCATTTCTCGCGATGTTCCACACCACTCTTACATGCCTCATCTGGGGAGGGCAAACAGCTGAGAATCACTTGGCACACAATGGTCCTTCCGTACGAGCGCGGGGGCTTTGGAGTCCCTAATTTCCACCTCTATTTGGTGGCCCAGTGCAGCTGTGCTTGGCACTGGTACCACCCAGATGCTCGGATACTTTACTCTAAACCGGAGGCTGACCTTCCTGCCCGACACCGCTGGCTGCATTGCTGCCTGTTGGGCTGCCGTGAGAGCCGCATGATATTGACCTTGTCCACCACCAGTTGGGCCTGGCAGTGATTGATTCGGATGACGGGAAGCCATTTAATGTACTCCTTGGCTGTACCTCTGGCTGTGAACCCATGGCTTCCCATCACGCAGGAGGCCCTGGTATGGAGAACCCTCTCCATATACTCATTGTCCACAATCGGGGACCTTTTCCCCAATGGACATGTGTAGAGTCTTGGTTCTATTCTAGAATGCAGCTCCCTGTTCCTAGGTGACCTCACCTGGAATGTGGAACCTGGGGGTTGCTTAGGAAGGTTAACAACTGGTCAGTTGACAGTTGCGAGGCTTGGATGCTGGATGGGGTCTCTGTTGGCAGTAACTTATTAAACCCTACTTCAAGCCTACTCTGGACTACTGGTCTCTTCTTCATGCTGTCACCCTGATTCTACATCTGGCGACGACTGGAAGTTGGAGGATACCCACGTGTCCACCAGAGACCCCAACACATCGAGATTACCTGTTTCACTGAATCAGCCTCCTGGAGATGACGCCGTTGTGATCACTGGCAGGTCTCCTGGGAAGCTGCCTCTCCTCTCTTTCATCTGATCGATATTTAGTGGCAAAGCGCTGCCTTTGGTGTTCGGTCACGCGCAGGCCTGCGCGTTAGAGCAGCTGTCACGAGAACCTCGAGGCAAGTTGAGGAAGCACGTGCAGGCGTTCGTTTCCTGGACATGGACGAGTGTGACGAGTACAGCTACGTAAGTACTCTTGCCTGTTTTCAGCGCAAGCCAGCGTGAAGCGCTGTGTACACGTCAGACGCACTGACGGCCATTTTGGATTGGGGCCTTGGCATTTCCTTGGGAGCGCTGATGTGCACAGCCTCATCGTGGTAATACGCTGATGCACACAGCCTCTAGCAACTGGTGGAATAACCTGGCGGTTACGCGCTGAAGCGGCCAGCCCAATTCTCCTGCTTTATATTGCCGCAGCAGACCGTGTCTGATCCGGTATCATAGTGCTGGCAGTCAACTATGTTGCCAATATGTAAGCCGGTTAGCGACTCGCTGATGCACACAGCTTTTATGTTAATTATATGCCCTCTACTGCGCTAAGCTTGTTTGGTACTACGCTTATGCGCACTGCCTGTGCATTATCCATGTGCTTATTCTGTACTACGCACTGCGTTAGGCTTGTTCAGTACTACGCTGATGCGCACAGCCTGTGCATTATCGTGTGCTTGTTCTCTACTACGCTGATGCGCACAGCCTTTGCATTAACCATGTGAGAAGCACAAAAGTTTTGTCTGCTAATACTGTTTTACTAATTGTATTTTCATTCTCTCGTGTGTCGCAGAACTGCCCGACTTATACAAGATTTACTGTGTTGCAGCTTTTAAGTGGTTGATGGTTTTTTGTTGTGTATTAACTGAGTGTGCAGCGTGGAAACTGTTTAGAACACGCTGAGGCTCACGTTACCTAAACAGGTGTTGCAACAGTATTTTAGTAGGTACAAGATCGTAAATTGCAGAATGTTCCAGCTCCACCCTTCTTTTTGTCCTCACCTGGGGAACCGATTCTCCCCTGGTTGAAATGGAGAAAAGTGTTCACCCATTATGCTTGGGTATGTGGGACATCTCTTAGCGCTGAAAGGAAAACATCATTATTCATGCACTGCTTAGGTTCGGAGGGACAAGAAGTATTTGAGCATCTTCCTGAACTTTCAGATAGTGATTCGTCAGATCTAAATGAGTTTGAGATCTGCATAAAAAATGAGACTTACACTATTTACCGAAGGTTTGCACGGTTCTTGAAAGGTATCACTTCTGCAGAAGAAAGCAAAGACCAGAAGAATCGGTGGAACAGTACATCACCGAGTTGTGTAAGCTGGCCTCAACGTGCAATTTCGGGGCGTCATTAGAGGAGCGTCTCAGAGACCAGCTGATGTTGGGTTGTAGTACTGATAAAGCCAGAGACAGTTTATGGCAGAAGGATAACCTATCTTTGCATGAAGTAGTCACGATTGCAAAGACTCAAGAACATTCCAAGGTCTGTTTGGAAACAATTCGTAAGAGCACTCCTCTTGATAGAGGTGAGACTGGTGTTATGAAGGTGGATAAAGATAACGATAAAGATAAAGGTGTCAGGAACAGAACCTCTACTAAGGCAGAAAAGAAACCTGGCAGCTGAAAGAACTTCCAGGGTAAGTGTTTCAGATGTGGGAACACTGGCCACATGGCGAACTTTAAGGACTGTCTGGGGTGGAAGGTTACTTGCAGTACATGTGGTCGCAAGGGCCATTTTGCAAGATGTTGCAGGTCCGATAGGGATCGGAAAAAGGTCCGAGAAGTGAATCTCTATGAAGAAGAGGTAGAAGAAGTCAACATTTGTCAGGTCAAAGGGTCTGGTGGCGAGGGTCCCATAGAAGTGGTACTGGTTAATGATGCACCAGTAAAAATGCTTTTTGACTCTGGTGCCAAGGTAACGTTAATTCCCAAGTTTTTCTTTGACCAGTATCTGGTAAAGAAAGTCACCCTATTGAAGCCTGATATAAAGCCAAGGGGGTATGGGGGTGAAATTGACCTCCTAGGTTACTTTTGGGGCACAATTGATTTTAAAGGAAGAATCATCTCGGGGAAAGTGTATGTTTCCATGAAGGGTGACTCTTTGATAAGCTGGTTCCACCAACGTGATTGCACGTCTTCTTGGATCCCAATGAGAGCCCCTCTGTGTGTTTGAAGGAGATTCCGTCTGTCAGCCAGGTGGGTGAAGAGTGCAAAGTCTGGGTCAAAGAATTTCCTGAGGTGTTTGATAACAAGTTGGTGTGTCTTAGAAACTATATGCATTACATCAAGATCAAACCTGGTTTGCTCCCCAAGATAGCAAAAGTTCGGAGTGTCCAGCTTAAGGTGAAGGAAAGTATGAGAGTTGAGCTAGACAAATTGATTGCCAATGGCATTATACAGGAAGTTGAAACCACCGAATGGCTTTCTCCGATTGTTATGGCCCGTAAGGCCAATGGGGAGGCCAGGCTATGTGTGGACCTAAGAGAACTCAACAAGGTGATGGTAGTGGATCACTACCCCTTGCCCAACATCAGTGAAATGTTGTGTTCTCTTAGGGGGGCGAAGCATTTCTCATTTCTGGACCTGACTTCTGCCTATCATCAGGTCAAATTACACTCAACTTCTCAAGAACTCACTGCCTTTGTTACACCGTTTGGCACCTTCAAGTTTTTGAGGATGCCATTCGGTCTGATCTCTGCTGCCTCAGTGTTTCAGAGGGTCATGGAACGCATACTGAAGGGAGTTGATGATGTCAAGGTATACCAGGATGATGTTCTGGTGTTTGGAGTGGATTCTGAAGAGCACAATGGGAGGTTGAGAATGGTCTTGAGAAGACTGTGTGATGCTGGCTTAATGCTGCGGGCAGACAAGTGCAAGTTTAATGTGGCAGAGATTGAGTACTTGGAACACTTGGTGTCGGCGAGTGGCATTAGGCCTAAGGCTGGTTTGGTCGACACCATTTGTAAGCTTAGGGTTCCCCAGAACAAAGATGAACTTGTGAAGTTCTTGGGAATTACGGAATTTTATCACAAGTTTGTACCCAACTTTGCTGGTGTGACTGGTCATTTAAGAGATCTTCTGAAGAACTCTGTGAGTTTGTGTGGTCAACAGCTTGTGATGAAGAGTTTCAGAATCTGAAAAGGTGTCTGAGCAAGGCGCAGGATTTGGGCAGCTTTGACCCGAAGAAGGAATCTTATTTGATGACAGATGCCAGCTCTAAGGGTTTAGGTGTAGTGCTGCTTCAAAAATCCGAGGCTGTAGAGAAAGTTATTTTATGTCCAGACCCTTGAGGGGTGCAGAGTGTAATTATTCTGTTGTTGAGAGGTAGGCCCTGGCCATTTATTAGGCTATATGTAAGTTGCGAAAATTCCTTTCGGGGTAGCAGGTTTGAGGTCTTGACGGATCATAAACCTTTAAAAGAAAGTGGGTGGTGGCTTTACAGGAGTTTAATTTTGTAGTCTCCTACTTGCCTGGAGCCAGTAACATTCTGGCCGATTGTCGAGATTGGATGATGTGCATGATGAGGGGTCTGAAGTGAGTGATTGGTTTGGTGGAGAAGAATTTGAGGAGGATGTCGACGTATGTCTCATTAGTGATGGTATTGTCTCTGAAGGTGAATGGAGAGAGCTATTAGCCAAGGATGATGTATTACAAAAGGTGGTGACAATGATCTTGGAAGGGTGGTGTGAGAAGGATTATAGTCAGGACTTAAAGGGTTTTTGGCAAGTTAAAGATGAACTAGCGGTGGTTGATGGTCTCCTTTTGAGGGGCAGCAGATTGGTTCTCTCTCACGCTTTATGGGAACGGTTATTAAGGTATGCCCATGCCAGTCATATGGAGATTGTTAAAACCAAAGAGAGAATTAGAGAAGCATATTGGTGGCCGGCCATGGATTTCTGGATTGAGAGGGAGGTTAGGAGTTGTGCAGAGTGTGCGTGTGTGCGATAAAGTTTTAAAATGTAGAACGCTACCCATGGTGTTGAGGGAACAGTCCAAGGAGCCTTGGTCGGGTATTGCCATCGATATTTTGGGGCCTGTGAAACTAAGATCTCGTGATCAGTATGTCCTGGTTTGCATGGATATGTACTCGCGGTGGCCAGAAGTCAAGGTGGTGATCTCTGAGCCTTCGGTGGTCATTGAGTTTTTGGATCTCTTGAGAGGGAGGGTTTTCCACTGTCCTTACTTTCAGGTAATGGTGTACAATTTACCTCGGGTGTCGTTGAGGAGTTCTTATCTAGCAGGGGAATCAAACACAAGAAGGCAGCTCTTTATCATCCAGAAAGTAACGGCGTGGTTGAAAGGTTTGTAAAGGTGTTGTAGGAGACCTTGCAACAAGCCTTTGCGACAGGAGCTGACTGGGAGGTGGCCAGGAGAAAGAAAGTGAGGGAATACAGGTTTACCCCACACTCCTCTACAGGGTTATCTCCTTTTCGACTGTTCAAGAAACAGATGGTGAACACGGAAGTCTGAACTTCGTGGGTCTCTGCTAAGAGATCATTGGTTTTTAGGTGACAGTGGTTGTGTGGAAGGTTGGAGAGAAAGAGAGAGTGGTTATGGAGAAGAGGAAGAGATGGTTTGATGTGAGAAGAGCCGTCAAGGACACAGTGGTGTCTGTGGGTGATTAGGTAAAGATCAGATCTCCTCGCTTGTGTAAAGGAAACTCGAAATTCAGTATACCATTTAAGGTGATAAAGGTTTTCAAGAATGCCATTAAAACTAGTGACCACAGGGTGTGGAACTTAAACAGAGTGGCCAAATGTCAACCCACTGACGTGACTGTACGTTCAGATGTCGCTCCACGAGGAAGGTCTTCAGACCTCGCAGGGTGGTTGGGCGTCCTGTTAGATTGCAAGATTATGTTTAATAAGCGATGTCCTGCCTGCAGTTCTTTTACCATTTTATTTTCTCTATGTTCTTGTTGGTTAGTTTGTTATCATTGAGGGGGAGGTGATGTAGTGTCTTGGTTCTATCCTAGAATGCAGCTCCCTGTTCCTAGGTGACCGCACCTGGAATGTGGAACCTGGGGGTTGCCTAGGAAGGTTAACAACTGGCCAGTTGACAGTTGCGAGGCTTGGATGCTGGATGGGGTCTCTGTTGGCTGTAACTTATTAAAGCCTACTTCAAGCCTACTCTGGACTACTGGTCTCTTCTTCATGCTGTCACCCTGATCCTACAACATGCTTTCTCACGGACGGAGGATGCGTGTTTACAAAATGCTCCCTCAATGGACCATTTTGTGCTACGGTGGCTACAGGGGGCACTAGGAGCCCCGATCCCTAGCTACCCCATTGAGCCAGACGGCTTCCCACCTCTGACATTACTTATAACAGACACTGGAGGGGATCACTTAACTTCAAAACTCTACCGGGTGAGCCTGACTTCGCTCCCTACTCGGGACGCCAAGATGCACGCTGCCTGGGAACAAGACAAGGGCTTGAGCCGGGAGAACACGGAGGCATTTGCTGTTTAGTTTTGCACTTTGCTATTTGCACATTTGAGGCGCTGATTTGCACGGAGTTGTGCATTTTAAAGCATTTTTAAAACTGATCCTAAACTTTTAAACTGTTCTTAAACTTTCAAACTACTTACTCGCACGTAATTGCTGCACGTAATTGCTGCTTACAGGGGCCAGTTCAGAGGGCTGAACCGGCTCCGAATCATTGAGGGCCGCCACCTTGGGGAGGACATCGGTCAGCGGACTAGGCTTTCCCTGACCTAAAACATTAAAAACGAGGCCGGCGCAAGCGTGCAGCGGTGCAAGCCAGTCTGCGCCCGTCCGCGCTTGGCCCCGCTCAGCGCCAAGACCCCTGGCAGTTTTGGGCCAGGTAAGCCTCCTACCCGTTGCTATGGAAGAACAACATTGCTGGATTTAAATGGGGCAGGCAGGGATTGTATCTGTCTCTCGGTGGATGCACTGCCGGTTCCTATCCCAGGAGCATGTTCCAACTGTAGAATGCCCTTCCCCAAGATCCTAATGCATCCCATACCATCAAGGGTCGATAAAAGTTCACGTCCAGTTGGATACGTTGAACAAGTATTTAAATGTATACTGCTTAATGCTAGGTCCTTGGTCAAGCATAGCCTAGAGTGCGCAAGGCTCATTGAGGAACAGGAGATAAAAATTGCTTTCATCAGTCGTGGACTGACAATTCCTCTGGCCCAGATATAGTGAAACCACCCCTCCGGGATTTTTATGTTACACTTTAGACAGGCCTCACAAGAAAGGTGGAGGATTGGCTGTGATCTACCATGGTTCGATCAAGGCAGCTTTTCAGCCCATCCCAACGGAGGCATGTGAAGCCCTATTTTTTAACCTCAGTCTATCTCACCATCATACCTTTAAAGGAAGTTTACTGTACAGGCCACCAGGACCTAGAAACTCCTTCATAGCCTCACTTGGTAACATACTGGAAGAAGGCCTATGCACTGACGCCTACACAATTATGGGAGATTTCAATTTCTATCTGGAGGCACTTACTGATCCTGACACAATATCTCTGAATGATATGAGGAATGGCGCCAACCTGAGGCAGCAGGTAATTGGTCCCACTCATGTGGCAGGACACACCTTAGATGGTATTTTTTCTAATCATCCATGCCTCCAGTTTATGGGGCTACTGCCACTCGTCTGGTCGGATCATGCTGCCGTCCAATTCGAGTTGACATTGACGGTGCAGCGCGCGAGTGGCCATTGTCCAAAAGGCCCTATAATAACTAGAGCATGGAACAAAATTGAGGGGACAGTCCTGCAGGAGCTTCTTACCGCCACGGCAGGTCAATTGCCAGTGGGCGTGGAAGAGGCCTCTATGGTATATACGAAATGGCTGGAACAAGCCTGTGAGATAATAGCCCCAGTTAAAACTCTCCGCCCCAAAAGATCACAACCCTCTGCGCCATGGTTCACGGAGGATTTGAGAAACCAGAATCTCGTGTGTAAACGGCTGGAGCGGAGTTGGAGGAAAGGCTATAAAGAAGCTGAGAAAAAGTTATACAAGCTCAGCCTGCAGAACTATAAACAACTCATTCTTTCTGCTAAACAAAAGTATTTTGCAACCCGCATTGATCTAGCGAAGAATTCGGCAAAAGAGTTGTTTAGAACTGTCTCCAGCCTGGCTTCTCCAAGTCCAGCCAGAGTTCAACCAAGTCAGGAACTCTGCGAAGACATCGCCAAGTTCTTCCTGACCAAAGTAGAGTCCATCTTTCTGGCTTTTAGTGGGCCAAGCACTGGCGGAATGAATGCGGCCAGGGAGGAACCCAAGTCGACTAGGGTTCCCATTGCCATCTTTGAGAATTTCTCACCAGTGTCCCGTGAAGAAATTGGAGGGCTCCTCATGGCAGCAAACTCCGGGTCTCCTTATGACCCATGTCCGGTTGCAGTGGCCAAATTGGCCCCGGTTCCGATCGCATCGTTGCTATCACTAATTTTTAATGGCATGTTTGTAACAGGGCAGTTTCCTATACGCTGGAAACTAGCCTCCATTTTGCCCCTTTTAAAAAAAAAAAAAACAATCTGGACCCCAAGGATCCAAATAATTTTCGCCCCATTTCCAGGCTCCCGCTCACAGCAAAATTGATAGAAAAAATCATGAATACACAACTAAGTACCTTCCTAGCGGAGACGCAAGCTTTGGATCCCTCCCAATATGGCTTTAGAGAAGGCCATAGTACCGAGTCCGCTCTCATCAAGGCCGCAGATGAGATTAGGGAAGCCGTTGATCAGGGTGGCAGGGCAGCTCTGGTCTTATTGGATCTGTCCGCCACCTTTGATACGGTCCATCATGACATCTTGATGGACAGTCTAAAGGCATGCAGGATCCATGGGAAAGCCTGGGACCTTTTAAGATCTTTTTTTATCCGACAGAGGACAAATTGTTGCACTGGGAGATCATCAGTCTAAACCTTTTGCATTGCCCTGTGGGGTTCCACAGGGGTCCTCTCTCAGTCCCACGCTTTTTAATGTGTATGTCTCTTCTTTGGCCCCTATTATCAGTGCGTTTGGATTTGGCCTCACCTCGTATGCGGACGACACCCAAATTGTGGTGTCTCTGCTACCCGGTAAGGAGGCAGGATTGGATAAACGCTTTCAAGACTGTATGATATCAGTGGGGAGTTGGATGGCAGAGAACGGCCTAAAGCTCAACACTGGTAAAACCGAGGTCATACTGTTTGGCAACGATGTTAACTTCTGGACACCGAACTGGTGGCCAGATTCGATGGGCTCTCTCCCTTCGCCCGCAAAAAAGGTTAAAAACCTGGGAGTGATAGTGGATGACAGTCTTACCTTCAGTCACCAGGTAAACTCAGTGGCATCAAAAACATTGTATGTGATTAAAACACTTCGGAAAATATTGCCATTCCTGCCCCCGAGTAGCCAGCAAACAATAGTCGCGACTCTCGTAATGTCAAGGTTGGACTACTGCAATAGTCTGTAACTAAATGTTCAACAAAGGTTCCTGAACAAACTTCAAATGCTGCAGAATGCAGCTGCCAGACTGCTTACGGCCACATCTCGGTTTGCTCCTATATCCAAGGAAATAAAAAAACTGCACTGGCTCCCGGTAGGGAACCCAGTTCGCTTTAAAGCCCTCTGTCTGGTTTTTAAAGCACTTCAAGGTACCGGACCAGACTATTTAAAACAGCAGCTCCACTGGTACATACCGAAAAGACCACTTCGCTCACTAGGTGCCAGGTTGGTCTCAGTACCACACATAAAAAAAGTGCGGTGGGGAGGCAGAAGCTTTGCTCATTGCGCGGCCAAAGCCTGGAACGACTTGCCGTTTCAATTAAGAAATGCCACGGACCTTTTAGCTTTCAGGAAAAGCTTAAAAACCTGGCTCTTTGCCCAATAAATTTTCTTCCGTTTCTTGCCTAAAGAAGATGTAACTAGCGCCAGGACACCCCCGGGTAATCGCTGCGCTGTATAAATATCATTAACATTAAGACCCCCTAACTGATTCCCAATGGTATAAATGCTGTGCACAAACACGTATAATATCCCTTAATAATCGCCATAAATGATTACATGTTAAATGTCTCTGGCAGTCATATCCCACACCTGCTAAACGACATCGGATAGACCCCACTCAACCGCACACATGTCCCAAATGCATTTCTCCCTCTACAGACTTTGCCCGCATGATGTGGACCTGTGACAAGATAGCAATGTTTTGGCGGACAATATTTACTGAGCTAACACATGATACAAATCGACATTGTACCGTCGCCGTTAGTGGTGCTCTTGAGATACGTTCATGATATCCCTGCCACTTCGCGACGGTTAATCGCTCTAGCCTTACTGCTCGCCAAAAGAGAAATTGCTGTACAATGGGGCAGTAGGAAACCGCATAATAAACATGCATGGCTTAAGAGCCTCATACACTGCAACCCTAACAGCGAGCAGTACGCGACCCTGCAGCCATCTGCCTCAAGACCACGCGATATATGGCAACCATTGCAAGCTTATCTCCTCACGCTTCAAACTTCGACCAGCCCACAACCCCAATAATCATACCTGTTGTTTGCACCGATGGTGTGCCCAGAGTGTGGTGGGGGGTGAAATATCAAAGTGTATGTCGGGTACAGTTTCACCCACCAATTGTAGAGCCTGCTTGCGTACAGTGTATGTAATAATGTTCCTACCGATGTTTGTCACATGTCAGTGTATAACAAAGGGTGAAATGTATTGTTCACTGTCATTGCAGTATGCTATTTATGTACGGCGCCTTATACAAAACCGAAAAATAAAGTATTAAAGTTTTGCACAGATGCTTTACACATTGCCTCTAAGTTAAACCTGACTACTCTCTGCCAAGCTACCAGAGGGTGAGCACAGGTTAATTTGCAGTTTGCTTGTGACATCACCCTAACAAGGATTGTGTTTGTTGCTTGAGTAGGGTTTCACCCCCCTCAACCAGTAACCCAATTTCTTACACCACACAACAAATATGTTAAAAAAAATCACTGTTAACCTCTGTGGGAAGGTAGAGAAAATAAACCCTTGGCCAAGGATAAAGTGGGATTACTGCGTACAAAAATAGTTTGTACACAAAGTGTTTTTTCAAGTCACCCATACGTTGCACCAATATCCTCAACTAATACAACCCATATGGTAGATCCAAGTAATTACATGAACACCATAAATATATTCAAAATAAAATCAAATTTTATTAATTTTAAAACATCTCATGAATCACTATATCATAAAACAACCCCATACATTTCACAAGGGTACACAGTAAAATTCATATACAAGAAACATTAATGACAAAAAACACACAGGAGAGAAACACAAAGACAATACAATTTGTCATCAAACAGCACATCTAAGAGAAACCCTTCTCTCGCTTATCCTGGATACACTGTATTGTATTCGGTCTACAAGATAAGCTGGTTCCAAAAATTGTGCAAAACAGCGTCTGTGGGAAACCTGTTTTCATAATGTGGTGGTAAAAGGCGTTGGCACCAAGTTCTGCCTTAATTTATCAACTTCAACATGAGATAGCACAGTCAAAAATGTTTTGTTCCGGCCCATAATCTGGAATTAATCCACCAACATATTTTCAGTTCTTTATTGCTTACCAACTAGTTGTTCACTATGTAAGCTCACATAAAGATGTAGCTACACATATCGACCACAAATGCAATGCATCTTGAGTGAGTTTCAGTAGAAGTACTGAAGGGTTTTAGATTTTCAACTGCTTCCTCATGCATTCTTAAAAGCGAGGTACCCCTCATTCAGAAAATAGTTGATAAATTCACCAAGGAGGTATCCAAAAATTGACATATCCTTGGTCACATCTTTAATGGCTGCTGTGATGTAATGTTCAGTAAGGGTCTTTCTCCAAATCCACCATCCTGGCACGATCTGCTTCCTTCAAAACATAGAGCATCTTTTGATAGCAGGTTAGAAATTGGGTCTATAGCTTTCTATCACAAACACAGACAACTTTATTAATTTCTCCTTTGGTGATCACAAAGGAACCAATAGGTATCTTGAGTTAAGTGGTATTTGTGTTGATTTTAATTGTCAGCTAGTAAATTCTCCTATTTGTCACTTTCTGTGTGACATTTGGTCTGGAGTCTCGCGTTTTCTTGTGGTTTTCTTGTAGATCTGTTTGTTTGCTTGTAAATTCCTCTGTGAGCATTTTTCATTTGAGGTTCCTAATTTTACACTGACCTAATTTCTCAGTGTACGGAATTGGCACCTTTCATATGTAATGTGTTCTAGAGAGACGCACCTCCTTAATGAATATCTATCGAAGCATCCACTACTTTGGGCTTATATCCCATTTTGCTCTCGGGAATCTTTCAACGTCCTCCCTGATATCTACTCTTTAAGGATCATCTGACTGAACTTTAGCACTCATCCACTGCCTACACAACTGTACTGGAATCCAAATCAATTTCTATTCAGATCTAGGGACTCTGCAAAAACAACCGACAAAACCAAAAACCCCAATAGAACAGGTGAGTTTTTAGTTCCCGTTTCTAACAGACAAAATTGGATAGACAGTCAATCTGTAGCGGAGGGGATTCCAGAGCTGGAAGCCCAGCACTCAAAGCTTTACCTCCACACAAATCCATTTGAATCATATAATATTTAGCATCAAGAGAACAATCAACCATAAAGGCCTGAAAGGGACCTATATGGTCACGTTGAGTGAAAGGAACTTGGAACTTGTTCCATGAAAATCCCGGTGGTTAAGAGAGGCAGTCTTAATCAAGGTATGCAACTTCACCAAAAGACAACATTAAAACGACCAGCACATGTAAAATGGTCAAACCTTTGGAGCTGACAAAGAAGCCTAATAGACCTTTTGCAGAGCCACTGTAGAGTATTAATCAGAAGTTAAAAGTCCAAGCTATATGACATTTCCATAACTTGAATGGGAGCAGTCAAGCTCCCACTGTTGGAACATTTTTGAAAGGTGTAAAGAAAGAAAAGTTTCATCCAGATTTTCATCTTTAAAAAAAAAAAAAAAACAATAGACCAATCCTGCTCAACTTGAGCAGTGAAAGAAAGCTCTTACTCAAAGGAAATAACCAGATTTTTTTTTTTGCCATAGCGGCCTAAGTGGGATGTGGACATAGTTGCTCCAGCCAGAGCGTAGCAATCCAGCATGTTTCATTGCTCCTGCCACCTTGATCTGTCTTTTCTCTATTCAGTTTCAGGAAGTTTATTTTGTCAACCAACTCCAAATTCTGTGAAAGGAGTCCCATGGTTGACTTCTAGATTTAGTTGACTCCTGGTGAGAACTCAGCAGGAGTTTGGCTTTAAGGTTTTGTTGTACACTGATGACACCATAGGGTAAGTGTGCGCTCTAAAGGGTTGTGCATGAAAATTAAATAAGATGGTGCAATGGGCAGGCCTTTTGGGGGCATCACTGTCTTTTTAGTGGCATGAAACCAGTGAGGGAAACAATCTGAATGCAGATCTCTAGTAAGTACCTAAACTAATTTAGTTGCTGGAACAACGAGTCTTATACCGGTGAGCTGGTGGATAAGAATGCAGTAATCAATACTATTGAAAGCTGCAGGCAGATCTTGAAGTAATAATCCAGCTGATGTCTTTCCTCCATTAGTTTGATGCTCACCAAATTTCACTACGAGGAGGGATCCTGTACTATATCTAGCATGAAAACCTAGCTGACACAAATCCATGAGCTTTAAGCAGTCAAGGTAGCTGGCAAGACATTTTGTAAGAAATTATTCTATGTGCTTAGCAAGCTCTATCTAGCAATTTATCTAGCTATCTCTCCCTCTATATCCCATTCACAAAGGACGGCAAGCACTCAATGGGCATGTAAGAAACAATTTATTGCTTAGGCATCAGCAATAATCATCTACAGGACGTGTTTCGGCAACAAGTTGCCTTTATCAACATAGTAAATGCCATTTTGCAAGCATAATTTATAGTCACATGTTTCTATCGTCATCATAGACATAAAGGTAAATCAAACTGTGCATTCACACGTCATGCATGAAGGATAAACAAATAATATAATCAATAAGCGATATCAAGCTGTCATATTTCATCAATATAGGGGGTATTGCTAGTCCTACAATTGCGGCCCCTAACAATGAATTTGTTTATTTTGAGTGCTTGATACATAATGTCCTTTTTTACAAAGCCCACGGGGTCCACAATTGTAGGACTTGCAATACCCCCTTAACTTGCAGACAATGTGTAAAAAATGCAGACAACATTGAACCTTTTGCCATAGATACAGCAGTGATGCTGTGGCTTTGCTTGCTATTTTCCTCCATGCTGACAGTCATACTGTATTCACAGTCGGCACCCATTACCCCTTTATCTGCATTGTGGACTCCAGATGTGTCCCATACCAAGCAATACAATCCTTACTGCCATTGCCATACACCGCTGTGCGTTAGCCAGTAGAGACATTAATGCGCATGCACCATATTGTAAACCCATCGATGTCTTTATGTTTTAAGACCTGAAGAGCAAACGTAGTGTACTGTTGCTGCTAAGTACGGCCCCGTAACACGAAGGTATACTGTATTTAAGAAATGGGACAGCTTGATAACCAGGCAAACTCCAATGTGGAGATCAAATTTCAGAGGAGAAATTAAGAAAAGCAGGAGGTTGAGTTAGTGTAGGCAAAGCTTTTTTAATTCAGAATGAGAAACTGCAGTCACCTCTGTGTTGGCTTGAGCACAGCCCAGTAACTGTCTTCACAATTTCCACTTTAACAGTAAACATTGTAATTGGAATGTAGCAATACCTCGCTCTGATAAAACTAAAGCATCAAAAACAAATCATCCTAACACAGGCATAATTACCACTACCCCCTTCCTACATGAAAATAAAGAAAACAAAATAGGTAAAATAAAAAGAGGCAAATGAGACAAAACGCAAAAACTATACACCTGGAAGTGTGTAACAAACTGGAGCACAACAAAACTATTCTCACTATTGTAAACCTACAGGAAAGAACAATCAATACTAAGTATAAACAACCATTCTGTTGAACTTCCATATTCGCTCATCTTCTAACTTAGCTGTCCCCAGACAACCCTGACTGCCCTGTAAGGCTTACTGAATTGCGGAAAAATAGCGCAAGTTCTTGAGCAATTTGACTCTCGCCATGTCTCCCACCTTAAGGTCCATAGCTTTGACAGCCTTTCGAAGATCATACTGTTTTTTACCTTTTGTCTTGTAGTTGAAGCTCCCTAGAGGTGTCTCCAACCAGTCAATCGTGAGCTTCCGCGTAGCTGTCAGACAACTTCAGAGTAGCTCACAGCCTGGAGTTCATTTCTAAGTGAGCACAGAGTCACCTTTTCCTTTTAAAGTTAAGGGGAGGCTGTGTTTATTTCACGTTATTAACATCAGGCTTCAGATAGCAGGGCCTGATAATGAGCAGTGCTCAGTCAGATGTATGACCCATGGCACAGAGGTGAAGAACTGAATATGTATCTCTTAAATAAAAGTCCTTGTCAACTCAATATTGGAATGTGAGAACAAACTGATATTTCTGAATGCTTTTTAATGGGAGCACATTAAATGGAAAAGTTACCTTACTGATTAAGTTAAGTCTTCATTTCAATTTTCTCCCATTTTAAAGTGTCACATCTACAGACAGCAGGCCTCTTCCTTCTAATGGCCAGTAGACAGTGTGCCATATGTAGAACTGAAAAATGCAGTCTTTTTTTAAATGGGAGAAATTTAAAGTCCAGAAAAATGTTCCATAATTTAAACATTTTTGCAGAACATCTTTTGCACTTACCATTTCTCCCATTTAAAAAATAAATAAATTTGTTTGATTGTGTTATACATGTAACTGTGCCGCATATGGTGAAAGGTATATCCTGTGCCACAGGTACATATGACACTGGCTCTGTCACTCATACACATATATCACATTCATTACACACACGTGCATGCATCCCCAAAGACCACACACACACTGACACACATGGCAGCCCTGCCAGAGTGCCCCTAGTAAGAGTATTTTTTTCAAATCCTAGTATCTGGCTCTATGGACATTAACCTTAAAGTCAATAAAGCTGGGCCTGGAGGGAGATGGGGGGTGGGGTCTGGTTACAATGCATGAGTTGTTTAGCCTTCAATAACTCACATTGATTTTCACTGATCAGAAGTAGCTCTCACTACGGAAAAGGTTGGACACTCCGCTAGACCTACTTCCTCTTTCCATTTCTTCTATATTATAAAGCTCCTCACACTTGCACTAATCCAAAGAGGACAATCTTTGGTTCTTGGTTTGCATTTTTGGAACACTTCAAAGGGGCTCACGCAAGTTGTGGAATGGGGAGTGAATCTATATTCTTCCACCTGTCTCTCAACCATTTCCATCCAGTTAACTTCCTTAAGTTTCGCTATCTGAATGGTTTCCTTCAATGTCCTATTGAACATCTGGATCATGCCATTTGTTTCGGAATAATACAAGGCACATTTGTTATGCACAGTACGTCTCTCACCTAAAAATCTTTCATTTTTGAAGTTAGCTGCACCCCATTATCAGAAAGAATACACTTAGGAAGACCTTCAGTTGGGACCACATTAGATAAAAACGAATAACTGGCATTGTAATTTCATGAACTATACTCAATTGCACCTATCTTGAGAACCTGTAATTAACACGAACAAGTATTTGAGAGTACCACCAGAACTTCAAGGTCCGACAATGTCCAGAGAGATTTCTTCCCAAACTTCTCTGACACGTTTGCAACAAATCATGGGTGTCATCCTAAATTTCCATAATTTGTCACTTAAACTGCAATAGCAACAGTCTATTGGCATCTTTTCAAATTGAATATCCATACCAGGCCCCCAATATGTGCTTCTCAACCTCTCATTAGTTTTTTTATTTTTACGGAGTTTTATATAGCGCGAACTTGACCCGAAGGTATCGGGTATCAGAGCGCTTTACATAGCACCAGTTGCGTTACATGAGGACACATTCATTTTTGTTAGGCACGGGGAGATTAAGTGATTTGCCCAGAATCACAGGATGTTCAGCGTCCTTGCCGAGACTCGAACCCAGTTCCCCTGATTCGAGGTCGACCGCCCTACCCTTTAGGCCAACTCCTCTCCCCTGGATTTACCCTCATGGCCTTCATGAGCTAATTGCACCAGTCGACCTTTTACCGCTAGGGGTGGAACTGGCCTCCACCCTCCCGACAAATAAAATGTTGTGACTTACGGAAAGTTCATCCAAAAGTTTCTGAAACTCTGGGAGCATCTACCCTCTAAGCAAATTATTCCTGTCTTTTGATGATGGTCTCACAAACACACTTTATAATGTCTTCTTTCTCCATTTCAACCAACCATTCCTCTTCCTACACCCAACCTTCAGTAATGACGTAAACCTTAACCTCCTCAGCTTTCCATCTGGCCTCGGGGCTGAGTTAAAATGTCTCGCTCACAGAAGCAAGAAAGCAAATGGCTCGATGTGTAAAGCAACAAAGCAGCTTACACGCAGGTTGTTTCCGGGCAGAGATGGCCACACAGCAGCACGTAACTAGTTTATCCATGAATAATAAGGTTAAGATTAAAAGCCAGAAGTACAAGTAGATGCTGGCAGGCAAGGCTATACAGTGAAGAAAAGGAGGTGAACACTGTGACTCTTGACCACAGTACGTTATGAAAGCAGGGTCCCCAGAACGCAGGCAAAGTCAGAATAGTGGCCTTTGACGATCCTCATCGAAGTATCCTCTGAGCATCACATAGGAGGTATTGGAGCTTCTCCCACACTGACTGATCCAAACAAGCAACTTGTCGCCAATGTGGAGAAAAAGATTTGAAGGAGAAAGGAAGTAAAGAAGGACGAGTTGGTATGGGCAACATCTTTTAATAGGGAAGGAGAAACTGCAGTCTCCGCCGTGTTATGTTATGTTATGTTATAACAACTTGTATAGCGCACTACTACCCATAGGTGTCTAGGCGCGTTGCGGACCACATACTGACGCAGGAGACTAGTTTTTAAAAAGCCAGGTCTTGAGGTGTTTCCTGAATTCAAGCAGGGATGTAATCTTCCTAAGAGAGAGCGGAAGCGCGTTCCAAATTTTAATGGTACTGTGTCTAAAGCTCCTACCCCCCAGTTCATAGTTTTAACTCTGGGGGTAAGCATTAAAAGGCGTTAGCTGATCGTAATGACCTACTGGGAGAGTACCAATTAAAAACGTGATGAAGAAATTGTGGGCCGTCACCATGAAGTGCCTTGTGTGCGATGCAAAGTGCCTTGAATTTTACACGCTGGCCAACTGGAAGCCAATGCAGATCTTGAATCCCGGTCCTGATGGACTGGTGCTTAGGGACATCAAGAATCAATCTGGCAGCGGCATTCTGAACTGATTGTAGCCTTCTGAGCTGGTTGGACTGCAAATTAATATACAAAGCGTTACAATAGTCCAACTTAGATAAAACCAAAGTGGTTAAGACAATTTTCCTAGCCTTTCTAGGAATGTAGGGAAGGATTTTGCGCATCATTTTGATTGTAAAAAACGCCGAGGACACCACCTTTGAAATCTGAGATTTAAAATGAAGCTTCTCGTCTATTATGACCCCCAAATGTTTTGCTTTCGCCACCGGAGTAGGGAGGGGGCCCAAAAAACTGGGCCACCAGGCTGGTGACCAAAGAGGAGAAAGCTTGCCAAACAGCACCACCTCAGTCTTACTTGAATTTAACTTCAGGCAGTGCCTACTCATCCACTTACTCAAGGATACCATACATCATGGAGTTTGGTAGAGTAGTTAACATCCCTGTCAATAGTTGAGATCACCAATTGGGTGTCGTCGGCATACGAGGTCGGGATTAAGTCAAAGCTTCTAATTAGAGGTGCTAATTCGGACACATAAATATTAAAAAGTGTAGGGCTCAAAGAAGAGCCCTGCGGTACCCCACATGGCAAAATAAAAGGTGCTGATTTAAAATCGCCTAATTGCACTGTCTGAGTTCTATCTGTTAAGAAAGATGTTAAAAGCATGAGGGCATTTCCTCCCAGACCTATGCATTTTAAACGTTTTAGCAGCAAGGTATGGACCACGGTATCAAATGCCGCGGACAGATCTAGTAGGATAAGGGCCGCCGATCCTCCCCCATCCAAAGCGGTTCGGATTTCCTCTGTGGTCTTTATCAGGGCTGTCTCAGTGCTGTGGCATGACCTGAAGCCAAACTGACTGTGATCTAGGATATTATTTTCTAAAATATATTTGGAGAGTTCTGTATTTACAATCTTCTCCAAAATGTTTGCTGGAAGCGGAAGCCTCGCAATAGGTCGATAGTTAGCGGGATCCGTTATTTCTAAGTTGGTTTTCTTTAGTAGTGGTAGAATGCAGGCTTGTTTCCACCTTATTGGAAATGTTCCTTGTGAAAGCATCTGATTAAATATGTCAGATAACCGTGGACTAGCAAGATGGCCAACAAGATGGAGAATTCTTGGAGGGCAAGGGTCCTCCGGTGAGCCCGATTTGGTATTTGCAAGAAGCGTAGCAATTAGCACTGGAGATGTAAGGGAGAAGTTTAAAAGGGGCGTTGTAATCATAACTTCCTGTTCTGTGGAGTTTGAATTTGGCAAATGTAGGACAAATTGGTCATAAATTTGATCAACCTTTGATTTAAACGCCTGTGCCAAGGTATTACAAAAATCTTGAGTACAGATGGCAGTGTCCTCCTTTTTAACTGTTGTCAAATTGTTTATAACCGAAAAAAGTTCTTTACTTGAGTTACCTGCCTTTTCTATTTTTAATGTATAATATTGACTTTTTTCGGTAATAATTTTTTTCTTATAATCGGCTAACATTAATTTATATTGCTCTTTCTCAACTGCATCATAGTTTTTCCGCCAGGTTCTTTCTTGCCTCCTACAAGCTTGTTTATCTAATCTAAGAGCCTCGGAGAACCATGGTGCTGATGGAGTCTTCCTATTCTTATTAGCCACCGAGACCGGTACTAGTCTAGCAAAATTGGATTCTAGCCAGGAAGTATAGTCTCCCGCTGATCCTTCCGCGTCCGACCCTAGATCTGGTAGGCTTTGCACTAGATGACTTTCCAGTACGCCTGTATCAATATTATGCCATGCTCTCTTCCTGAACTTGGTACTAGCTGTATTTGTTACTTTGACACCAGGTAGGTCATAACGAAAAATCACAGCGTAATGATCGGACCATATCAGGGGCAAGGCAGCTGTGAATGAAATAGTTGGCTCGCGCACAGCCCAGTAACTGCCTTTACAGCTTCCACTTCAACAGTAAATATTCTAATTGGAACATACCTATACATTGCTCTAATTCAACTTAAACATTAGGAACAAACTATCCTAACAGAGGCATAAATACCACACTTGCCTCTAGATTTATACCATTAAGTTCTAATAAACTAGTAACATACTTGGAAAAGTAACCAATACCTTTGATTAACTGCTAAATAATTTAGGTGGTTTCATCATACACCGATCATAGATATGCCACTTAAAGAAGTACAGCAAGCAGTTGGTTTCTGCAGTGAGCATACAATGCCAGCCTTAAAGACACTCCTCATAACTCATTGGACTAACACCCCCAATACACCCTATCAGAGCTATATACCGATTATTATAAAACCTGCCCTGCTCTATACTGTCTGTTTTTGTTTTCCTGGCTCGGTTTTCTCTTACTC
This sequence comes from Calotriton arnoldi, assembly GCA_963921515.1. NCBI lineage: Eukaryota > Metazoa > Chordata > Amphibia > Caudata > Salamandridae > Calotriton > Calotriton arnoldi. Next base: position 3,505,864 of record CAWUFW010000357.1, read on the forward strand.
GACAACTCAGCTATCTATAGCTCTTACTTGATATGACACTTCATATACAGCGATGATAGTGTTTGGAAAATTGTTGACTATCACTATGATGCAAACTTCATTAAAATTAAGCAACACCTCACCACAAGCAAGTCGGTACACATTTGACAAATCTTAAAAACAAGCTTCTAATACACCTGCGATATACTATAATTGAGTATTAGCAGGGATACTCAATAGTACTTTCCATCCAACAATAGCCACTACACCGTTCCAGTTACACTTATAATTAGACTTTGCAAAACAAAATATGGTACACAGAACACTGAAACGCACGCTCCTAACACTGTAGCAAAGCCATATAGTGGTCAAAATGTTGGCAATTCAGTAGCTCTTCTCCTTCCCCACACCAACATACATCTTGAAACAAGTCAGATAACGCTAGCACCAAACACAAGGCACACAATATTGCATCATATCCATGTGCCTGGCTAACAATGCCTGTCTACAAAACAATCGACACAGGCCAGGCAATTCCAACTGGTCACCCAGCTCAATTGTAAAGGTAAATTCCTGTCACCTAACCTTTTATATACAATCCACTACATAGATGTTTACTTAGCTCAGACCCATTTTACTTTCACTTTAACCAACTAGAACCATTGGTAAACTGGACATTCTACTAGTCTCTAAGAACCCAACTCGGCCAAACAACTTCACACAACTGATCTCTTCCCAATCCGTGGCATCTTGTGGAGAACAAGAGAACCAGATCTTCCCATCATATAATGCTGCATCGGCTGTGGTTGCAAGTGCTGGATGGAACCTTTTAGCCCAAGACAAGCGTCTACCATGCAGAAAAAGACAAACCACTCTTTTGTTTTAGTGACTTCACATCTCTGACAACGCTTTGACTCCCTTTTGGGTCTGTGGTGCTTTACAAATGAAGGATTTATTGAAGCAGGGCGCTAATGCACATACTGAAATTTCAGCACTTGGAGCGTTCTATTGTTCTCTTTAAAGGAACACTTTTGTCTCGAGTCTATATGTCCACTTTAGGTGACCTAGGAGTCAATCGACTTATCTGCCTGGCGCTCTGCATTATCGCATCTCTCTGTCCCTATAATTGAGCACATTGGAGATTTGCGGCTCTTTGTGGGGCATATTTGGTACCGTGGATGCTGATGTGCAATAGACACTTTAATTAAAATTATTTAGACAAGGACCTTTCACCCAGTAGTTTTCACTTTTGTGTCTTTTGTCTCCATCCCTTCTGGTTTGCCCAGCTTCCTAATACTTTGTGGCATAATCCCTTAGGTTTTGCTAATGAATCACAAACCTCTTTTTTCAATGTATCTATCCCATCCGTCTGCTCGGAGATTGTTCTCTTTGATGCTGCAAATGTATTGATCACTTTTTACAAATCTTATCTGATTAAGGCCACATCTGCTCTAATCTCCTACGTTTTCTACATTATGATGTGCAATAATTTCTTGGGTTGCTGTTTGGGCCATTTCTGTAGCAGCTTCTTCAGCTCATGCGTCTCTTTTATATTAATTTACCCGGGTAGGGTTGTTTTATTTGGGGCAGATAGATGTTTCAAATATTTGCCTAGGTTAGGTCATTGGACATTGTGCGAGGAATCTTACTGTGACGTTGGGTATGAAAGTTCTCTAGTACATGGATTACCTCTTTTTGGAAGAGTCTCAGTAAAATCTCCTGACACCAGCAACACTGGTTATAACTGAGCCTTTGATATCATGTGAACAGCTTTGTTCACTTAGTTGCTTCAGATGTTCAGGCCCTTTAAACGCCACGTGACTTCCGCACCCTCTAGTCCCCTCCCCATTTGTTCTACAGGATGGGTTTATTAACCATCTAGTGTTCCTACTGTGCCTCCAGTGATGATTTTTACAGGTTGTGAGTTCTTGGCCCTCTTGCACCGGAGCATCTTTTGCATCTTTCTGGGTGCTGGGCATGTCTCAGGCTACATGTCCACTGCCACACACTGGCATCTCCATGGAAGGATGGCAGTCGTTGGGGCAAAGATCTGACACTTGTCGTGCCTTCCAAAGACAACTTGCCACCAATCTGCTGATGTGAGGGGTGAGTCTCTGGCCAAGCTCGGGGAAAGCCTACACCTATGTTGGCATGTGGCACTCAAAGCACATAGATACAATTGTTTCCACTTCCATCCTCGATCCCTCTATAGACAGTAGAAAGGCATTTACTTATGTGCTTGGTTACGGATTTATCCTGGATTTAGAACATAACAGCAGCTACTTTCAGCTATGCCAGTTAGAGGTGTCAACAATTACCACCTTTATTTCATCACAGTATCGCCACACTGTAGTCCAGTAGCCACATTTAGGTTCCCTGATCTTTATAGGCTTCTGAACAGAGTTTTAACAGATTAATACAGGATTTAAAGTGGCGAGAAACAGAAGCTACTTCATTCATTCCTTGGTCTCACCTCTCTCCCATGCACTGCTAATGATGTTTGGCAGATCATAAAACAGTAAATGTGCATGAATTAATCAAGGCTCAAATAAACAGTTTCTATAGTATAAACAGTTTGCAGATACTCTAAATTTGAAACGTGAATGCTGGAGCTACTGTAAAACTAAACCACATGCTTGTTTTCTTGTAATCATAGGTACATATTTGTCCCAGTTAGAGAATCACAAGTTGCAAATAATGAATCGCTTATGTACTAATAAAAAATGTTTGCTGTCATGAATAAAACGTGCAGTGATTAATAGACATAAGAGACCTTCTCCAATCGAATCCATAAACAATTTGTGGTTGACAAGACTAAGGTACTGGCACTTTTATTCATAGTCACATATTCTTTTGTGTAAGAAATTGGGTTACTGGTTGATGGGGCGAAACCCTCTCAAGAAGCAACCACAATTCATGTCGGGGTGAGGCACAAGCAAACCCCAAATTAACCAGTGTTCAACCCTCTGGTAGCTTGGCACAGAGCAGTCAGACTTAGTTTATAAGCATTGTGTAAAGTACTTATGCAGTATTTCAAAGAGTAATAAAGTGAAAACACAAGAAAAATCCCACACAAATTTAGAAATATAGAGTAGATTTTAATAAATGAAACAAGACCAAAACAACAAGTTTCAATCACTAGAACCGGAGGTATGCAATTATAAAGATTTAGGTGGAAATAGCGCCAAAAGCCCAGAGCCCCACTTGCGGCTATCTGGACATGTGAGGCCAGGAGAAAATCAACTTCAAGCCGCCTGCGATGGAGAGCTGGTCGGATACAGGAAACAGGTTAGTCCCCCTGAAAAGTTACCTTGTCTGTCCAGGGCAAAGAGTCCTGTTTGCTGTGGAGGGAGCCGCGGACAGCAGGGAAGCATCGCAGACAGTTGTTGATTTAGCACGAAGAGCAGGCCTGGCGTCGCGGCAGTGGTTGCTGCAGCGCAAAGATCCTGTGATCATCGTGGTTGGGCCGGAACTTCGCTGTGGCGCTCTCCTTCAGCGCTCGATGCTTTAACGCGAAGGATCAGGGTGGCAGAACTTCGCTTTGGTAGGCAGTGCAAGCAACAAGGTTTTCGTGCCAAGTGGCTTGGTCGCAAAGAGCCCAAAAACTTCAGTTTTGCTGCTTTGAGGCCACACCAAGGGTTCAGGACCTAAGAGGCACCACTTGGGGGGGCAGATGCTTACTCCAGCTGGATCTGGGTCGGGTGGTTGGAAGCCTTTTATTTCTTTGTGACTCTAAACAGGAGGCTAATAGAGTAGCCCTTGGAGTCCTTCTGGGAGTCCTCGGTTCAAGTGCAGGTCCAAATCCCTCTTACTCGGGCAGCAGTCCAACAATCCAGCAGTCCAACAATCCAGCAGAGTGCCAGTCTTTTCAGCAGCACATCAGTCCTTCTTCTTGACAGTCTCCACAGATCCAGAAGTGTAATGAAGAGTTGGTGTGTGAGATCCAATATTTATACCAGGTGTCTCCTTTGAAATGGGAGAATCTTCTAGAGGTTTCCCTTTGAAGTGCAGGGGTTTCCTCCCTCCCCATCCTCCAGACTAACTACAGGAGGTATGCAGCCCTTAGTCAAATAGGCTGTGTCCTGACTTCACACAGTCAGTAGGGCTGTGCCCAGCTACGCCCTCCTATCCTGCCAGTGGTGGCCCATCCATGCTTACCTAAGTTCTCTATTGTGTGTGGCTGTCTAGGAGGAATACGCAAAGCCCAATTGTCAGCTACATCCAGTAATGTGACCCAGAGACAGCCTACAGGCCGTGAAAGGCTAAGGCAAGAAAATAACTTTCTAAAACCTGACATTTTCAAAATTGTAACCCAAAATCGCACTTCACCATAAAGGCTTTTTCATTACAATTCCAAAGACACCAAACATTAACCTGTTCCCATTTGGACGTTACAGCTTATTAGAACATTGGAATGTTGGGAGCTCCATTGAAGACAATGGAGTGCTCCATGCTTCTACGGGCCGGTAAAGGCCCGCAGAGCAGCATTCCAATGTTTTACAAAGGCCTCTCGGAGCTCAAGGGGATTTAAATCCCCTCGAGCTTCGAGAAGCCTTTGTTTTATTTGTTAGAACATTCTGCCCTCTAGTGGCAGAATGTTCTAATAGCCTTATAGCCCTTCGTAGCAGGGCTATACCGGCTATTAAAGTCCGGGTCCCTTGTTAAAGTCCCTCGCCTTCGGCTCGGGCCTTTAACGCAGGAGCGGGCCTTTAATAGCCGGTATAGCCGGCTACAGCGGGCTATAAGGCTATATTAAATGTAATATGTTAACTCCAGTGTTATCCTATGAGAGAGGCAGGTCATGCAGTAGTGAAAAACGCATTTAAGAGTTTTTTACTACCAGGACATGTAAAACTTAAAAATACATGTCCAACTTTTTAAATACTCTGCACCTTGCCCTCTATGCTGTTCAGGGCCTATCCTACGGGTGACTTGTATGTATTAAAAAGGAAGGTTTGGGCCTGGCAAAGGGTTTATTTTGCCAGGTCGACATGAAAGTTTAAACTGCGCACATAGGCTACAATAACAGGCCTTAGACTTGTCTAAAGGGCTACTTAATTGGGTGGCACAATACGTGGTTCAGGTCCACTAGTAGCATTTAATTTACAGGCCCTGGGTACATGTAGTACCACTTTACTAGGGACTTGCAAGTAAATTAAATATGCCAATTGGGTGTAAGCCAATTCTACCATGTTTAAAGTAGAGAGCACAAGCACCTTAGCACTGGTGATGTGTACAGAATCCTAAGGCCAGCAAAAATGAGATCAGCAAATATAGGAGGGTAAAGGCAAATGGTTTGGGGGTGACCCTGTAGAGAGGGCCAGGTCCAACATATTGGGTTAATATGATAGTCCACCGTTGAACTGGGGAAAAAGTATAGTTTACAACCAATTTGACCTTTCAATTGATCTTTATTGTTTAATTACTTAAAACCATAACAATTTTAAAAAAAATGTATATTTCATGTATACAAAAAGTTTAAAAGACGGATTGTTGGAAAGAAAGTGTTAAATTAAAATGTCCCAAAATTGATTAATCGGTTATAATGTCCGGAACCTAGGATGTCAAAAGGCCGTAGCTTCGTTTTTAAAGTCAGGCAAGGAACAAGCCGGGCGTAAATGTTCTAAAAAGTTCTAAGGTAAGAGCTTGTGAGTAATTAAAATTGGGAAAAAAGGCAGTATTCAAATAAACGGCCCAGGCTGATCAAGGGTTTGTGAATAAATCCAGAGGCGGCATGATGGTGCTGCAAGGGGCAAAAGAATTTGCGGCCCTGTTATTCCTAAGTTTTTTGGCCGCTTTGGTCACAAATTTAGTAAACCATCGTTGAGCATCGGGTTTTCTGAAATCATAGCAGCTATTCTAGCCTGTCGGCATGTTCGCACTATGCTATGCGGGACATGCACAGACCATGTGCTCCATTGCTTCAGAGTGATAGCCGCACTCCCTACATTTAATGTTAACTCTGGGGCCCGCCATTCGGGTGAGTACTTTAAGAAAGGCCATTTCCCCATCCTCAGTGCCATAAACTTTAGCTTCCAAAAAAGTGCATACGTGCTTGATAGGTAGGATAATTCGACCCCCGGTTTGAAGTCAGAAATAACCGCCCAGGCGTGTTTCCTTCTGGACAATTTAGCCCTGTCAGAATGAAAAGACCAGAGCTGGACTCTTCTCTTGATGACAGATTTTAACGCCTTCTGGGATGGATTTGTTCCCCAGTATTCCTCGACACCCAGTAACTGCAGGGAGTGCTCCAGGTGGCGCCGGTGTTTTTGGCTGATTTGGCTGGTCGATATTTCTTTCCAGAGTCTTGCCTCCAAGCTGCCTTCCCGAAAATTGCGCAGTCTGTTACAGATCTTGATGAACGCGCCGCCTCAACGCTATGATGATCTAATAGGCCAAGTTCAAGCCTAACTTGAGCTGGTGATAAAGATCTTGGCGAGCGCCATGCTAGTTTGAAGATTTTTGTTGTTAATTTATTCAATGTGGTGCTATTAGTCCCCAACATGATCTCGTGCCCGTATGATAGGGAATTAGTAATCTTTGCCTTCATTACCATTAACAGTGATGTTAGGCTCGTGCCGAGTAGCTGTTTCGCCAGCTTCACTGAGGCAGCCTCGAGTGACAGGGCTTTAGCCTTGACCGCTTCTTTCTGCTTTAAAAAAGATGCTCTAGAATCCAGGAAAATCCCCAAATATTTGTAAAAAGATACTGCTTCAATGTTTTTGCCATCAAAAAACTACCCGCCTCTCTGCTGCTTCCGCTTCCCGAAAGTGATTGTTTTTGTTTTTGATAGATTTAATTCAAGAGTGTTATTTATTGTGTAGGGGAGCAGCTGGTCAAGTAGTCTCTGTAGACCAACCCTTGTGTGACTAAGTACACAAGGTCATCAGCGTATAGCAAGTTGCTGGTACGGGTTCCGTCTATTTGAGGGGGGTGAGAAATAACTTTGTCCAGTAAGTGAGAGGTCCGAGATGAAGAGGTTAAAAAGTAGAGGGGCCAACACGAAACCTTGTTTGACTCCACTTGTGGTCTGTATTTTCCTTGAGACGTGGGAACCCTCTCCCCGCTTTATTCAAATCCAGGTGTTTGAGTGGAGTTGAAGTATGGCTTTTAAAAGGGCCGGCGGTATTGCCCAGTTCTGTAATTTTTGCCATAAGCTGCCCCGCGGCACCCGATCGAAGGCCCTTTGAAGTCGATGAAGCAGCAGTGGAGTTGTATGCTTTGGACTGCTGCTTTTTCCATCAACACGGCTAGTGCAAGTAGGTTGCTTGTAGTTCCTGACTTGGCCACGAAGCCCGTCTGGTTAAAGGGGAGGCGCCTTCTTGTTTCTACCCAGGACGACAGCTCTTCCAATAAAATACTGGCGTAGTATTTAGATTCAACATCGAGAAGAGCTATCATCCTGTAGTTTTTAGGGTTGTTTCTCCTGCCACCTTTATAGATGGGATGGATAATGGCTCCTTTCCACGACCCAGGATATTATGGTTGAACCAGCAGTGCAAAAACAGGGGAGCCATGTGTTCTGACCACAGGCTTACATCTGATTTAAACAGGGCCTGGGGAAGGCCATTAGGACCAGGAGCTCCTTCTGACCTGGCTTTACTAATTATGCGGACAATTTTGATTGAGTGCTTCTGGTGCCATCAAAGTTTCACTCATGGTGTTGTGTAGCTTGTCCTTTCTGTCATTTATATGCGCTTCCAGGGCTTGGTTGACTAAGTTATTATGCTCAGTCTTGTCTATGCTTATGGCTTCAAGCGGTGGTGGCGCTGGTTCAATTGATGGAAAGGAACTGGGATGAACATCCCTGAATGTGTGTTCACTTAAGTGGTTTGTTAAAAAAAGAGTCCATTCTTCTTTGGTTATGTTTGCACTACCTTGCCCACTTCCGCGACCAAAATGACTACCAATTTCATTTGAAAGAAGATTGCTTGATCTTCTAGTCTAGTGCATTTATTACGCATCCAAAATATGTCTCTTTTCTAATGACTTTCACATGCTGCAGGAATCAATTATCTCTGGAATCTGCTCCTCCGGTGTGCATGTTCAAGGTGGTTTCATTTGAAAAGAAAGCATTTTGAGTTCTGCAACAGGGTCATGTAAATATTTTTATTTGGGTGTCCACAACGTCTCATAAATCGTGAGTTGAACCCAAGCGGTACTCTAAAAACAACTAACACCACAAGTGCATATTATTAGAGAAGTTCAAATTGTGCTTACTCACTTCTTGGCACAAGCAGTTACTACCGGCTAGTAGCTTGTTTTTGTAAGTCTCAAAAGGTAGTAATATTTGCAAAATGGATACCCCATTTATTTGTGCTCTTTTTTAAGTCAGGCACACATAAATCCCTACAGGAACTAGGCGAGGCTATTAAGCACTAAATTAATGAGCGAAAATAACATGCTAGACTGCCAAGCAAGCATGGGACCTTCAGGGTTCCTATATATAGTGGTGTAGCAAGTGTGCCATGGTCCTTCATGCCAGCAAGGAGAATGTACCCCCTGACTGCTATGTGGTTTGAAAATAACAGCAATATTCAGGGGTCATTGGGCATCTGAAGCCATGGGAGACCCAAGCGCCACAGGTCCTGCTTCACCATTGGTAGCTGCACCCCCAGAGTGGGACACCACCTCTACTACTCTACCATCCATGAGCCTTAGATCTGCTCACCTATATTTGAGAGGAACATAGTTCTTTGCTAGTAGCTCAGAACAGTCCCCTTCCTTTTACCAATGATTGGGCAATATTTGCTGCAGAAGTGCTGCACTTAAAGCAACATTAATGCTCCCATACGTATTCTTTAATTCTGGCTTGTTGCCTGTATCGGACGGAATGTTGTCTCGTGGGTTAAGCAATGTTTTCATGCTAATGTTGCAAGTATTGAGTTTATCTTTACTGCATGCAGTAGAAGTGACCGTGAATTTTCATTTTCCAGCATATGCATGTTTTGCACGAATCTTGGAATAGACCGCTGTTACAAAGTCTTACATTGCTCTAGGATCAGTAAACATATTTAGTAAAGAAAGAGCTAGACCACGTGGTCTTAAATACTGGGGAAATGGAGCAGCAGTAGGTAGATGAATCACCTCTTTTGTGGCGAAAATGATTTTTCTTCCTCTTTGGCCTCCAAGGCTTTAGCCATAGCTTCTGTGACTATCTTCTGATGATCAGAATTATCATACCTTTATCAGGCTGTCGGCAGGAAGAGGACCACCTCCTGTATTTACTCCTACCTGAACCCTCTTAATTATTCTGGGCCTTTTTTCCCCCAGGTTTCTTCTTTCAGCTGCCTTTTTACTCTTCATCATTGTAATTTACCAAAGACTGAGCATTCAGGCAATATAACCTAGGAGTCATGTGACCTTAAAATAACCTATACGCTGAAAATCCACTTGAGCCAATAGGATCCTCCTCTGTACCAAACCATCCCATTGGATGAAAGTAAGACCTACTGGGCTAAATGACTCTCCCAGAAAATCTTCAACATAGATGCATATAGAATAGATGCTTCACAGTCCACGTGTACTCGACTGTGTGCTGGTAATTTTACCCTGGGCAAGAAAACCAGCTTTTTGTTGAATACTTGTATGTTTCTTCTTTGCCAGTAAAATGATTCCCGGCTTTACTGCCCTGGAAACTGCACCGCGTACACCCAGCTTGCTTTAAAGCAACACCTCACAGAGGCCAAACTCTACTGCCATTAGATGATCTCCATCCCTGCAGAGTATAGGGTCAACTTTCTCTACTGTTTTCTTCCTTTTTATCAGATTGAGTCCACGCCTCGCACTAAATTCATTAATAGACCTATAAAAGTAAAGAACAAACATGAATGTGATAAACTAGAGAAGCAGAAACAACATATCTGGACGTCCCTGAGCAGTCAGGAATGACTGTTTAGAGGATAAACAAACAAAGCCGAATTCTCGATTTAAGTTGGTAATTGAGCTTTAAGAAGTACTACTGAGAGAGGGGCTACGGCTCCGTCCACATGCTCATTACCTTGAGGTTGCTACCTTGACTGCAACATTTGACTGGGAAGATATGTCCTTTCACTGAAAAAGAGTGCATGTATTGCACTTCTTGTTTTATGAGAAAGTGTATTCTCGGTACAGTAGAACTGAGGTGGATAGTGTGACAAAGCAGAGATCAGAACTATAGACTTGATCTGTTTATTATGAAGAGTTCTGATAAAGACAGTATGCATGGCATACGTATGAAAAATATATGTTAGTCAGTGGGAATTTAAGCGTGGCTTGACAGTGCGCTGTGCTAAAGCTTGCAGACGGGTATATTGTTTCCTGAAATCTTACACATTATCATATTAGGCAAGGGGTTTGGTATTGATTAATCCCTCTTACAAACACTTCTGTTAGACACTTTTCCCTGTGATTGATAATATTTTAAACACCCTTTTAGGAATGGTTGTATATAGTATTGCCAGATGTTATTTTGAATTATATTTTCAATTGTATGACTAGATCCCTTATTCTTGCTTTGCAGGAAAGCTTATGCTCAATGGAGTTGCCTTGAGCTAGTTATGGTGGCAAGCGGATGATAAAACCCTTTTGGGAAAGCTTATGCTCAACATTGAGTTTCAATGTGGATACTGTGTTAAAGCCTGTAGACCAGTATTGTGTTACAGGGGTCTCACAGATAATAAAGTTGGCAAGGGCTTTAGCACTGTTCGCCCCCTCTAATAATACTTGTTAACCCTCTTATGAGTGGTTCTATATTGTTTTGCCATACTTGCAATTTTACGAATGTTTGCCTGATGGTTGCCTTGTGGGAAAAGTTATACCAGATTCCATAAGTCTGAGCCCTTTTTATATAAAAAGTTATGACAAAGGCAATGGACTGGGTATAATTATTGTGAAAAGCCTATGTTAAACCCAGTCCCTTGAAAGGTGGATTATTATTACACTGGGTTAAAACTTGTAGAGAAAGTTAGTTACATGGACTGTCCTATATTTCCATAGTAGGGAAGAGGTTTGGTGGTGGTTATTCCTTCGGACAAACCCTAGAGGTGGACGTTTTGTACTATTATATACCGTGATGCACTTTGTTAGGAGAGGTTGTATATTTTGTAATTTTGATCTATTTTTAATTTTATGACTGTATGTCTGATTATTGTTTTGTGGGAATGCTTGCTCATCATACAATAGACCTGAGTTGGTTTTGATGAAAAGCCATTGGTAATGCTATAGGACTGATAGGTTTATTGCGAAGTATTGTGTCAAAGGTATAGTCTGTGTATTCTAAAATGTTACAACAGTTCAGTAGACCTGGCATATGTCTTATTAAAAGCATATGTTAAAGCCAATAGACATTTGAGGGTGGATTGTTATTGCAGTGTATTAAAGTCTTGTAGACAAGAATTTTGTTACATGAAATGTCACAGATTTCTTTAGTAGTCAAGGGTTTTGGTGTTGGTAACCCTCTGACAGACACTGTGGTAAGAGATTTGCACTGTGAGAATCCTTGCTAGACTGACCAGTTTAGTTTCCTGCTAGGCTTTTAAAACAAATACATTCCTTAAAAAATACATGCATCTACATACATAGAGGGCTTTTACATCATCCCTTTTATGCCATTGATCTGTTACGCCCAATCACAGCATTGTTCCGCCTGTGACGGAAAACATCATGGGGCAGTGGTATAGCCCCCTTCAACCATTGGCTTTATTGCCCTACGAGTTACATTTGCCTTGTCATATGTGCACATCCATCTTAAAATTGGTGCACTTCAGTGGCAGGGTTGGTGAGCCGGTCTTGTTAGTTTTTCATTCTCTTTTTGTAGGCCCCCTCTTATTTCCTCTTCCATTTTTTCGATTTTCTTATGTTTACAGGATCCTACAACTTCTCAGACAGTGCTGTTTGCCACTCATTTCATCTGCATTGTGCCGCATTTCACATGGCCACTGCTTCCAAACCAGGAGAGGAAATCTGAATTGCATTGGCCGTAGTAAATCATTAATTTACCTTTCAAAGATGTCCACCACATTTAGAAGACATATGTGGACAATATTGGAGTTGCACAACAATGATAGACTAAGAATAATACCTTTCCAAGTTGGCTGCCCAGTATGATGTTTACTGAGCATCCATCTCTAAATGGTATTCTGCAAAGTTTTTTAAATTTTTTTAAAAATATATTTGATTATTTTCTATTATACAACCATTGTATAACTTGCACAAATGTAGCTGAAGGTGCAATCTACAGAAGTATGTCAGTATTATACATATGTAACGTCTGATTACAAGTTGGTGCAAACATTTCCAAGTATATTCAGTGGTACAGGCGTTCTGTTTGTCAATGGGTATCTTGTGTTCCCCTGGTGACGTCGTACTTGTATTATTTTGAGATTGGATTTATCTCCTGTAGTCATAATTCTGTAGTATTTCTGCCATGGGCCCCATATTTTATCAAATTTTCTTGGACACCCTCTTGCCTTGTATGTTACTTTTTCTGCTGTCATGTATAGATCCATCCCGCAACGTGGGTGGAATTGGGGGGGGTGGGGGGCCCCAGTGCTTTGCTAGGTATCTTTTTCCAACTATTATGACCAGGTTCGCGAAGAGTAGCTTGGTTCTGGGTAGGTCTATTTTTGTGGGTATTCCCATTAATAGGTATTTGGGGTCCATTGGTATTGGGGTGTCTAGTATGCGGCTAAGTTTTTGGGTGAAGAAAGTCCAATATGTGCTGGTTACTCTACATTGCCACTGTATATATTGAAGTATATTCTCACTTCTGTGTGGCATCGAAGGCAATAAGTGTGTAGCTGCCCTCCCGAATTTATGCAGCGGGGCCCTGTCATAGTATGTCCTATGCAGAATTTTTAAATTTTATCAATCAGAGGCGTGCTTTTATTGCTACCTCTCTGGGGTGCATCAGTGCTGCCTCCCAATCTAGATCTTCAAGGGGCCCTAGTTCTTCCTCTCATTTGGCCCTTAAGGTTACTAGTGTGTCTGGTTGGTTATTGATCAGTGTTTTATATGTCCAGGAGATTGCCTTATCCCCTATTTCTCCCATGAGTAATCTTCCCTCTAGCTTTGACACAGTGTCTCGGGTTCGATCTGCTGTCATTTTCAGGCATGAGTAACCTGTCGGTATTTGTAGTATTGTGTTTGAGATAGTTCGAATTCTTTCTTTAGAAAGTAAAACGAGGCCAGAGCCCTTCCCTCCAATATGTCTCCCACTTTCGAAATCCCCAGCATGTCCCATTTTTTGAAACCTTCCAACTTTGCAAATTCCTTTAGCCGTGTTCCAACCCATTGTGGAGTCTTCTGTGTCACTCTGTTATCCCAGTGCATTTCTTTTTCAGCTTTTTTCCAGGCCTCTATCACCACTTGCGTAGCCGGAGTAGTCTTTTGGTGTCTCTCCCCCCCCGCCCCCCTCTCATAGAGTTAGTGAGTGTGGGATTGGGAGCTAAATTGGGTTCATTTAAGTGCATATGTGAGGTGGGTATGTGGGGCGTGTTCCCAGTTATTAATGATAAGGAGGTGGGCCGCCCGGTAGTAGGCTCTGATGTTAAGAAGGGATATACCTCTGTTATATTGATTTCTTTGTAATGTACGGAGTGCTACTCTCTGGGTTGTACCCTTCCAGAGGAACTCTCGGACCGTTCCCTCTCTTGTTGAATACCTCCTCTGGCAGTTTCTGATGTGTTTTGAAGTATGTATATAAGTTTTGGTAGTGTTATCTTGTACATGGTTGCTCTGCCTAGGAGTGTCAGTTGGAGTGATTTCCATCTGTCTGTCATTCTGGAAGTCTGCCAATACCCTGTAAATGTTATGTTGCATGCCCCTTTCTCTGTCTGGGGTAATATACATGCCTAAGTATGTAAAACCGTTTTGAGTTATTTTCCTGGAATGTCTTCTTGGTCTACCTCGTGCCCTGCCGTATATACACTGGATTGCTCCCAGTTTATTTTGTAGCCCGTGTGGATCCCATATGTCTCAAAGGTTTCGAATATGCGGGGAAGTGTTTACTGCGGGTTCGTAACATATAAGAGGATGTCATCTGCGTAAAGGGATATCCTCTCGTCATTGGATATCCTCTCGTCGTTAGATATCTCCTCCTTCCCACGGAAACCTGTAATATCAGGGTGTGCACGTACTATGCATGCAAGTGGTTCCAGTGTTAGTGCGAATAATAGCAGAGATAGCGGGCATCCCTGTCTTGTACCCCTTCTGATCGTGAATTCATCTGATATAGCTCTGTTTACACGTACTCTGGCGCATGGTTTTGTGTATAGTAACTTGATCCAGGCTCGGTAGTGGGGCCCAAAGCCGTATCACTTGAGTATCTGTTTTAAGAAGTGCCAGTGAATGGCGTCAAATGCTTTTTCAGCGTCTAGGGATACTATTACAAGCGGTGTATCCCGGTTTCGGGTGGCCTCTAGCCAGTTGTTAAGGTGGCGGAGATTAAGACGGGTTGACCTTTTAGGCATGAAGCCAGTTTGGTCCATGTGAATTAAAGTGGTTATGACTTGTACTAATCTATTTGTCAGTACTATGGCTAGGATTTTTGTCTCCACATTCACTAATGAGATGGGGCGATAAGAGCTGCAGTCTGTTTGCGGTTTATTTGGTTTATGTATGACTTCTATCATAGCGTTCCTGAGATCAGGGGGTAGCATGCCATGTTCTTTTGCTTCTAGAAATAGCTTGAGTAAGTGTGGACTTAGTATGTTTCTATTTCTCTTATAAAACTCTGCCAGTATACCGTTTGGTCCGGGGGTTTTCCCCACTTTCAGATGTCCTAAGGCTTCCTCTACCTCCGTCAGAGTTATCTTTTCTTCTAACTTCTGAACTGCCTCTGTCAGGAGGGTTGGGAGTAAGATTTTCCCCAGGTAAGATTCTATCTGATGTGTTAGATTGGTTTGTAAAATGCTGGCAAATTCATTCGCAATCTCTCGAGGTGTTGTGTATGTGTGGCCAGCTTCTGTATTTATTGCTGTCACCCAACGGGTTTCTGTCTCTTTTTTACTCTGCCAGGCTAGCAATTTCACGGCTTTGTCTCCTGCGTCGTAAAGACGTCTGTGAGAGGCTGGAGCTCTGTTCTGGCTTTGTTCTGCGCCAAGACCTGATATTCTGCGCGCAGGATCATCATTTTGCATTTTGCTTAGTAGTTTGGGGTTAGGATGTGAGTCTAGTGAGGCTTCTAGTTGAAGGAGGTGAGATTCTATGTCTGCTATTTCTTTTACTTCTTGCCTCTTTTTCTGCGCTATTATATTTTGCGCTCTGTCACGAAGGACAGTCTTCTAAGCCTCCCAGAGTGTAATGGTGAACTCTACTGACCCCGGTGTTTTCTTTAAAGTATAAATCTGTGGCTGCTCTAATCTTGTTTGCCACTTCTACATCTCTTAATTCCCATGCATTTAATTTCCATATTTGGCCCAAGTCATGTGTCTCTTGTCCCACGGTGAGCCACAGTGGGGAGGGGTCAGAAAGGCGCCTGGGTAGGTATTTCCGCCCTTTCTATCTTATTCATTTCTCCTGCAGGGGCAAGTATATAATCTAATCGCGAGAACGCCTTATGTGCCCCTGAATAAAAGGAGTATGTACGGGCATGTGGATGATGTCTACGATGAGGTATTATGCATAGTTAATCATTGTTTACAGATCCAAGAAGCCTTAATCATAGTTTCTTAACGTAGTAGCCATCTTGGAAGTTTAAAACAATGAAACACTACACACAATACCATTGCAAGATGGCTGTTAACTGCAGTGTATAGCTTTATTTTTTTTTATTGTGTCCATATGCCAGCCACGTTTAGGCAGTGGCATGTTTTCATTGTTCTTCTACTATTCTTGTAATTTATCTTGTATATGCTTGTTGAGTGGGTGAATGCAAGAATGAGCCAGTGGGTGAATGAATGGATGCTTGAGTTCAAGGATGAGTAGCAATGCATATATGAGGACATATGTAATGCCTAAACTTACCAGTGACTGAAGAGCACTCTCATTTGTAAGCCAGATTTATTGATATTGCCAGTGCTCGTTTTTTGGTGGATCATTAACTACTGTAGATACCCAAACACATGAAAGGGAACACAACAATCAACATCCCTGTTATCAGCATTCCTTTTGATTTAAAATATCCAGCAACGAAATTTTGTGGCCTCACATTTTGTTAGACAAGAAGTGCTAGTTTCAATGAAACATTTCACTAATCTGTCAGATGCAATGAAATCCTAAACAAGATACTGAAGTTTTTGTGGTGGCTTTGTATTTACGTGCACTGAGGCAATTTAAGCCTGTCTTGGCAAGTTTGGATCAAAGGGAGTACCTGAAAAAGAACTAACGTGATATCTGTAACAATTTATAGGGTACTGTCCAGTATGGAGGGAAAAGGGGTGATGTAGGAGCAGCTTATTGAGTCTGGGATATTTGTGACACTTTTGTGAGAGCTTCATGGTAAATATTGAGCACCCTTCTTTGCTTTAGTTCCTGGACAGTGTAAGGAGGTAAATTGGAATCTTTTATCGGAACAATCGAATGCCTGGATCATATGAGATCCAAGAGATTCTCCATATAATGATTTTAGGTCTGGCTTGACAGTGCAGTTGGTTACATGACCGATTGCCAATTATTTACCATGCATTTAGATTGGGCTTTGGTTCCAACCTACAGGAGTACTGCCCTCTGACCTCATGCTGTTGTCTGCCTCATACCATCTCCTCTGGGTGTGCTTGTATAGCAACACAGAAGGGACTATTTTACACCTCAAAAATACACAATCATCACATTCATTATCTCATAGATGCCCATTGTATATAGAAAGTATTTGTTTTCACAGCAGGCTTCGATGAGTTCGGCTCAAAAATGCAAACCATACTGCTGGATTTGCCAATGCTTATTTTCTTTTTACTGTCTTTGAGTGATCAATTGCTAAATGGTGGGAGGGTGGAGTGAAAGACCATTTGTGTTGCAACCACACAGTAAACCATCCCTTATTCAAGCGTGCACCAGGGAAAAAGATGTTTACAGTATAAAACAATAGAACCTTTAAAGCTCACAGCTGGCAAACATGCGTCTCGGAACTGGCAGCAAAAAGAGACTCCCACCAGAAACCATCAGTTATTAAATAACCAGGTCTTTAATTGTTTTATAAACTAATGTTCATTGGAAATCTGGCGAAGGAAAAGGGGAGTCTCCTTCGAAGCATAAGCGGCCAAAAACTGAAGGAACGGCGACCCCCCCTGGTAAGAATCAATAGTGCTTCCCTGGACACAAGATGGCACATATGGAGATAGCCTTCTACGTAAATGTTTGGGGGCCTCCCGTGGAAGGAGCGGAAGGCTTTGAAAATAATGCATTTCTCAACCGGGAGCCAGTGTAGTTCTAAATCATGCCGTGACCTAGTGGCATCTGGGAACATCCAGTATCAATCCGGCAGCGGCTTTTTGAACAACTTACAAATTATTAGTATTATTAATCAATCGGGATTTATAAAGTGCAGCTAATCACCCGATAGGGTATCCAGTAATAATTATTCATTTTTATTATTATTAGAGTTTCTAGAGCACGTAGCTACCCCAATGGGGCTTCCCAACGCTATGCAAACACAGGGCAGGACATATTGAATCAGATAGCCTGGAAGGCCTAAAAACAGACCGTTGGTATTCTCAAGTCTAGAAGTGGTCACCGCATGTACTATAATTTTCTGCAATTCAGGCGGGACAAACTCTGACGTCTTCTTCAATGAATGTAACCGCGAAAAACAAATCCCTGCAAGTGATGTAATAGGGCATGAAATGAGTGTGGTATCAAATTTGACCCCAAGGTTTTTTGCCATCACAGAGGTAGATCGAGCCGGGCCCAATTCAGTTGGCCACCAATCATTCGACCAGCTGAGCATTGTTATTTTCAGAGCATTATATAATTTGTGAAGATTTCCAATGTTCTTTTACTAGAGGGACTGACTTCTCATGGACGTCATTTGGAGGTAGCCAGACTGGTCACAGCTGTGACCTTTAGCTTACTCCCTGCTACTCCTGGCACTTCCTTTGCGACCCCTGGCCTCATATGGGGCAAAACGTTTGTCTCCTCTGAGGACAGGGGTCGCAAAGGAAGTAACAGGTGAAGCAGGGAGCAAGCTAGAGGTCACAGTTGCGATCCCCGACTACCTCCAAATGACGTCCATGACTGTTGTGGAGGTGCGCACCTCATGCGGAACTGCCTCCCTCGCAGGGTCTTTCTCTTGCTGGTTTTCAGAGAGGTAGACTATTGCAGCAGCTTCGGCCCGTAAAGATACAAAGGTACCATTATATGTTTACAATGATGGACACGGGTCAAGGAAATCCTAAAACATATAGATGCGCGCGAGTTACCCTTAAGAAGATTTATGCAATAAAATGCATAAATGTGACATTTCATACAGAATTTCAAAGAAATTCAAGTCCTGGTATTTGTTCATTTACTTGAGTATGTGAGCTAATAACATGCAAAGCCAATTTTAGTGGAATTGTGATCTACGCGGAACAAAAGCAATGACTTTTTTCGGTAATAACGTTCTATTGCCATTTTAATTACAATTTAACCAAAGAATACTAATCTGTGTAAATGAAGTGCCATGCACTGTTAAAGAGATTTTGTATAGAAGACTGAAATCTTCTTTTTAATTTTTTTTTTTATAACCTTGCTTTTTATTAAATGCTTTTGGTATTTTTTGTGTTTTTGCGTTGCAGGTTTCCCTAGAACCTTAGCCCAAGCTGAAGCACTTGAAAAAATCTGCGAGGTGGACCTTGTAATTAGTTTGAACATCCCGTTTGAGACTTTGAAAGATCGCCTCAACACCCGCTGGATTCATCCAAAAACCGGGCGAGTGTATAATCTGGAATTCAACCCACCTAATGTACATGTAAGTAGGCATTCATATTGTAAGCCAATCAGAGGATCAAATAAATTGATATAACAAGAAGTAATGAGTGGAGTTTGATGGTTTTTTAAAACTAGATGAGCAAATTAAAAATAGTTTTCTTAAATGCAATGAATGGAGATTGTGGGGTTGAAGTGGCTGTTCAAACAAAAATTGGTAAATGCATTAGGTTTCGCTTATGTGATTAAAATAAGCTGTTTTTTGTTGTAAGTTGTAGCTTGCTGAGTAGTTGTACAATATAAGTTACAGAAAGTCTGTTAAAGTGTTATGACTTGTTTATGTACAAAAAGGCAATTTACCCTGCTGTTACTAGTGGTATAGTGTGGGTAGGTAAAAGCAAAAGTTTAAAAAATGAAATTAAAGAGGGAAATAGAATTATTTAATGTAATAGCAATATTATGTGTTTAGAGGACTTATGACAACTTTTGTCCCCGGTGCCACTGCCCCTGCTGCACCATTCAAATCATGACCCTATTGCCTGTAAGGTAACTGCACTTGTGACTACCTGTTTAGTAGTAAAATATTGCAATATTTGGCGTTTAGAGGGGTTCCTAGAGCTTTGAGCCCTGGTGTCACTTCACCTGCTGCACCATTTAAATCATGACTCTAGTGTATGCAAGGTAACTGCACTTGTGGCTGCTTATTTCGTAATTAGATATAGCAATATTTGGTGTTTAGAGGAGTTCTGACAACTTTTGGCCCTGGTGCCACTCCACCTGCAGCACCATTGACATCATGGCCCTGCACCTGTGACTGCCTGTTTAGTAGTACATTTTAGCAATATTCTGCATTTAGTGGAGTCCTTAAAACTTGTGGACTCGGTGCCACTGCGCCTGCTGCACCATTCAAATAAAGCCCCTTTTAACTGCAAGATAACGGCAATTGCGTTTGCCTGTATAGTAGTAAAATATAGCAATATTAGGTGTTTAGTGTGGTGCCTATAGCTTTTGGTCCTGGTGCTACTGTATTTCTTCTTAGTTTTATATAGCGCGAACAAAACCGGAAGGTATCGGAACGCTTTACATGAGCACCAGTTACGTTACAGACTGACACATTCATTTTTGTGAGGCACAGGGAGGTTAAGTGATTTGCCCAGAATCACAGAATGTTGAGCGTCCCTGCCGAGACTCGAACCTGGTTCCCCAGCTCCGAGGTCGACCACCCTAGCCATCAGGCTACATTCTCTCTCCCCTGTATTGTATTGTATTGTAATTGCATTTATATGGCGCTTACTACCCCTGGCAAGGCGTCAAATTGCTTTTTCGGCGATTAGCACGCTACTCTGGAACCCATAAAGGATTAGTGGTGAATTAGTATAGTGAAATATGAAAGTGATTTGAGTGATGGATGTTAGTCAGTTATTTGGATTGAGAAGGATAGTGGAGGGATAAAACGGGGGAAAAGGTTTGCAATTACATAGCCCATGCTACCCTTGATGGGGTGTTGACTTGCTGCGCCATTCAAATCATGACCCTACTGCCTGCTGGATAACTGTACTTGTGACTGTCTGTTAGAAGTAACATTTTGCAATAATTTGGGTTTAGTGGGGTCGCTAGAGCTTTTGGCCCCAGTACCACTGCACCCGTTTGCACCATTCAAATACAGTCCATATTAACTGCAATTTGGACTGCCTGTGTAGTAGTCAAATTTAGCAATATTATGTGTTTAGAGCAGTATTGACAACTTTTGGACCTGGTGCTAGTGCACCTGCTGCACCATTCAAATCATGACCCTGTTGTCTGTAAGGTAACTGCACTTGTGGCTGCCTGTTTAGTGGTAAAATGTAGCATAGCTCTTGTATAATAACTTTATTTTAAATGTGCAATGTTTATACAACATTTAGAATTTGATCATATTGACCAAGTAGATTACGTTGAAAAAAATCAATCTGATAATGCCTACACAGTGCAAAAAGGTACTGCGGCATGAATAGGAAATGCCACATACGTGCTAAAGCATCTGCTTTAAAGCAACTAAGTATTAAAAGCAAGCGTTCTAGCATACTGTTAGAAGCTGTCTGCCTTTTCCGTGGGAATAGATATTATCTTGACAGTGAATGGGGCTTAAACAGTGTGAACAGCTTTAGTAGAAGTATCGTAAATGTGTGCAGCCAGGAGAAGTTAACAAAAAAAAAAAGTTCCACACAAAAGCAAATGAACACAGTAATTTGGTGAGGGAACTGATAAGAGCCCCTTTTAAGATATGTTAAATACAAGAGATTTCACAAGCACAGCGCAAGCGAAACCTAAAAAGGGCCTGTGCACACTGTCATGAATGTACTGTAATGTAGTTGCATTTATATGGTGCTTTGTACCCTTAATGAGGCAACTAAATGCACTTTTGTATAGTATTGTTATGGAGTTAAGAATGCGGTCTGTTAGGTGGCCTAGGTGGGTAGTGTTTTGATGGTGTGTTAGGACCAGAGGTGTGCTCTTATGTTTTGTCATTCTATCAATATATGAATTTGAAGAAGCAATGAAGGAGAGATAGGATGTTTAAGCGTTGGTTTATTGTACAGGTTAAACTACATTGAATATGGATATAGGAAGTGCTGAATAATCCAGCCATGAGTAGTAGAGGAGCAACCCAAAGAATCAGAGGACACAACAGATACATTGTTCTGGTCTCTAAGGACCATCCAAGTTCAGTGATAGCAAAAGTCATCAATTTTGGTGACATTAAGGAACCAAGAGAAAACATCAATTAATTTTCCTTTGCATTTGAAAGTTATGCCCGCTGCTCCAATTTCGGAAAGCCCTAAAGACCCACTTCTCTAAAGAATGCTAAACCATGACATAGTAACAGTCCACCTCCACCCACCGAACCTGGCTATGCCTACACAGTCAATAGTTGACTGTATCTTAGACTTTGGTCCTATACAGCGCTCCATTCCTTTTTGGCTGTTTTTGCGCTATTCACGTACGACATAAAAGCATACACATATATGGAGGCAGGCAAGCCAGCAGATTAATAAGGTGAGTTGAGCCAACCCAAGGATCTGGCTGGGCTCTGACAACCGGAGCACAAACCAAGCCATCCAAATATTTGGCATCTAAACCGTGCACCTAACGTCATGTATAAATGTTAGAGACACTTAAAAATCCAAAACAAATTTATTTCTTGGTTATTTGAACCGTTTTACTTTGTCAATCAATCAAGGATTTCTATGGTGCTGCTAATCACCTTTTAGGGTATCCAGGTACTTTCAGGTCCTGGTGGGCTTATTCGAACAGCCAGGTCTTGAGGGACCTTTGGAATTCTGGAAGTGAGGTGATGGTCCGGAGCTGCAGGGGGAGGCTGTTCCAGGTCTTTGCTACAATTTAGGAGAAGGGGCCCCCTCTGCTTCTTCAGTGGATGCGGGCATGTGGATGAGAGATGGGGAAGCAGAATGTAATCTTTCCAACAGTTGGTGGAAGTTGAGATGGTGGTTTATGTAGGCGGGTCCTTGGTTGTGTAGGGCTTTGTGTGCGTGGGTCAGCAGCTTGAATTGGCATCTCTTCTATCTTGGGAGCCAGTGGAGTTGCCCAAGGTGAGGTGTGATGTGGGTTTGTCAGGGGAGGTTGACGACAAGTCTGGCTGCAGCGTTTTATATGGTTTGAAGTTTTTGTAGGAGTTGTTTGATGTTCCCTACGTAGAGAGCGTTGCCATAGTCCAGTCCGCTGGTGATGAGGGCCTGTGTCACAGTGCGTCTCATGTGCAGGGGTAGCCATTTGAAGATTCTCCGTAGCATACACAGTGTGAGGAAGCAAGTGGAGGAGACGCCGTTGATCGGTGGGTGCGGGTTCAAGATCTGGGGGCCACTAGGAGCCGTTCCTGGGGTTGCTGTTTTTGCCAAGGATCAGTACTTCCATCTTGTCTGTGTTTAGCTTCAAGCAATTGTTCTTCATCAAGTCAGCGACGCTTGTCATGCATCTGTGGAAGTTGGTCTTGGTGGTAATCGGGTCATTGGTGAGGGAGAGGATGAACTGGGTGTCCTCTGTGTAGGATATGATGTTGAGACTGTGCGCTCTGACGATGTTGGCCAGTGGGGTCATGTAGGCATTGAAGAGAGTAGGACTGGGGGATGAGCCCTGCGGGACACCGCAGATGATATCCTTGGGTTCGGGGTTAAAGGGTGGTAGGCGGGACCCTCTGTGTTCTTACGGTGAGGAAGAAGGCGATCCATCCAAGCGCGTCCCCTTGTATGCTGATGTGGTGGTGCCTTTCGATCAGCGTAATATAAACATCAGTTTATATCATTGTATTGCACGCCCATTTATTAGACGTGATGGTTTCTAAACCTAAACTTAGAAACATTCTTTATCAGCCCCACCCTGATGACAATTCCATTAGTGATCCAAGAGACAACTTGGTTGTCTTGCACCCCTATATTGCTGTTATAGATGGAGGACATATAAAAGGAGGTTTTAAAACATCATGCATCCTAAAGTGAATTATTTCAAGGCGCTCTCAAATGTGATGATCAAGGAAAAGGAGGCAAAGTCAAAGTATTAGCCTAGGTTCACACAATTTGGTCAAGCAGTAGGTGGCATTAAACCCTGATTTCCTTATTACAGAGTACAGCTCATCCACTGGATGAGTGTCTCCTGCTTTCTGTCACTGGACACCAACGAACAACGCTTTGCGGTTATTTCTTTAAGGGGCTAAATTAGTAAATATACATAGAATATCTCATTAACACAAGAAGTCTTTCCAGAAAAAGTGCTAAGTTAAGTGTAATGCAAGTCACTCTGTCTTTTCGTTGACGCTTTCTGGCTTCTCCTGACTTCACAAAAAGACGGATATCTGGGGTGGCTTAAGCCCCTCAGCACCTCAGTGAAGGCAGTTACGCCTATTAGCAAGAAAATAGTGAAGTACAGAGCTGGGAAGCACAGACTTCCACACATGTGACTGTGGACCTTTCTTGCATACCCGATTACCCGCATCTGTGGTGGCTCAGATGGGTTGATCTTGAAGACACTGGAGTTCTGTGAAATACTTCTGCTAATCTTTTGTGAGATCAGATGTTTTGAAAAATGGCTAGCATTATGTCCCTATCTGAGCCCTCCACCGTGTCTTGAGCCTCAGGCAATGCGAACCCCACATCCCCTGGAGGATAATTAAAAATATGACCGCAGCACAGCACTGGCGAGTACCGCCTCTGCTCCTCTGAGAGGTGGCAGATGGGGCTTTGGTAATGAGGTGAGAGGGCAGGTTCTGGGCAGAAGGCATATGAAAGCTTGGCTCGAGAGCCTAAGAGGACCTTGAGATGAGCCAGAGCCATACACCTGGCTCAAGCCTTCAGTGCCTCACAACCACCTTTACTTAAATACATAATGATTCATTGATGGCAGTGCAGTTAAGTTACAGGAAATAAGAGGGAGTGGGAGGGGTGTGGTTCAATTGGAGGTGAACGAGGGGATGAATAGGGTTGAGGTTCTGACAGACTGTTTTGCCTAGCTCTAAAAAGTACAAAGAGGAAAGATGCTGCTGCCTTAACTCTGTGCTCTTTATGTACACATCCACACTGGATGCCTTTGAAGATGAGGCTGACTAGACATGTTAATGCCATGGCTGGGTCTGCTAGGGACATTTACGGCAACAGGCTTGAGGGCAGGGCCCTTATAACCGTTTCATCTATACTGGATGTTGACTTAGGGAATCCTCTGGTGAAAGGATGCTAGATTTGTGAGTGTGCAGTCTTACATCATTTACAGTGTAAGTTCTGGAGACCACATAGCAGTGAAGTAATATCATCTCATACGAATTAACATTATGGAGTTAGCCATGGTATATGCTTCAGAAGTCCAACCAGCAGTGGCAAGGGCAACCCATAGGGATGGAAGAATATGCACTATACAACCAGCCATAGTATATGCTCCGAGGAGTCCACTGTGAGTGACAGAAGAGCAACCATTACAAGATCCGCATTTACATGCTCTAATGGGACATTGTGAAGTAGTGAAATAGGACCAACCATTATATGAATAGCCATAGTATATGCTGGAGGAGTGCATGCGGCTGCGGCAGGGAACAACCTATGGAAATAAATGTTGCTTTGGGGACCACACCCAGGACGGCAAATACTTTATTGTCAGACCCTAAGCAACGTAGTTTACATGGCATAATATACAGTATGACTAGGCAAGCGAAATAAGTTGA
The DNA here is from genome assembly GCA_963921515.1 of Calotriton arnoldi. Taxonomy (NCBI): domain Eukaryota; kingdom Metazoa; phylum Chordata; class Amphibia; order Caudata; family Salamandridae; genus Calotriton; species Calotriton arnoldi. Next base: position 3,530,867 of record CAWUFW010000357.1, read on the forward strand.
CACATCCTCAACAAACAAAAGTCAGAAGGACGTGAAAATTTTCGCGAAGTCTAAATAAGTTCTGCCTAAAGTCCACTCCACTATCTCTGCATTTGTTCCACATTTGAGACTTACTAGAAGGCAGTACCAGTATTCACTACACTCTCCCGAGCTACCCCCACCTGCTGAGGGGCACCAGTGCAAGGTGACTTGTCGGACCCACATCAGTGGGATCACCTTAAAAGGCAAATGTGACTATAGAGGCTAGGCCTGCTAGGGAAGCGGGCAGCCAAAGGCATCAAGAACGAGACAAATTGGACTCTAAACAGTGTGGTTTACATAACTAAATGTAAATCATGCACGATTAGGCAATTGAAACACATTTACGCATATTAGACCGAGCAAAATATAGACCTAGTTGAACTTGGTAAAAATTAAAAACTTGCTTTGAAAAAAAACCTGTTGGATATTACACAAAATAAATTATTCTCATTTATGCACATCACGTCAACATCTAATGCTCTCCAGCCAGAATTTAAATTAGATTAAGCATATTGGAGCTCTAGAAATCATATAAGACAAGACTGTTATTCCAAATGTTAATGTAAAATGATAATGAAAATCCATCAGTTCAAATATGGATGTTAAATGGGGTGGTGAGAAAGGTAGAATGTGAGTTAGTGGTACCTGGGAAGAAGGGATTGGTGCGTGATGACCAGAATTAATTCTCCATGGTGGGTACTACACACTGACTTCTGCAAGCCATAATCGGTTTGTCCTAGCTGGTGGCATGTCTTGACTGAACATTTGCATATGTTTTATGTGTGTTACTTTCCACTTGCCGTTCATTTTTTTAAATAAAACAAACATATTGGTATTTATTAATTAAAGGATTAATTCACAGTTTTGCACAGCATAGAACATAACTCGTATTTTAGAGACGACCTCACAAGACGCGGTTAGGCATGCACAACGTGTACCAGGTGGAATATGTGTATCGCAATGTCACAAATTACATTTTTACACCCTCTCTGATGCTTAATTGATTATCTGTCTCTCCCAACACGTCTAGTACAAAATCACTTCATCCGGTCCCCCAGTTATTGATATGTTTGTGCACTCACTTGCATGTTTTATATACAGGCCTCTCTCTTGTGATGCAGTGGTCCATTTCCCTTGCCCTTTCCTCCAAACTGGCTGAGACCTGGTTTCTCCACATCCTAGCAGTGTCTCACTTGGCAATGACTAGATCCCAGTGTAAGAGTGCTAATTTATATCTGTTGCATCGAATTCAGAGGAAATGTGCAGTAGTTAGTTTGGAATTGTTCTCTTTCAGCCTTCTAATTGTTTCCCCCATTATGTGTCTCACTCCCCACCTAAAATGGTCTCTGCTTGTGACATCCCAGATGGTGTAGAGAGTCTTCTGGACCTTCACCACATCTAATGCAGTCTGGGGAGCTAATTTGTCCAAAGCGCCAGTTTGAGATATATTTGGTGTAGGTATTTAAGTTGTTATATGGAACCAAGTGTTGGTCGCTTCGCTTCCATTCTTGTTCTGTCAAGACTAATGCCCAAGTTTCTAGAAAGCATCCCCTCATTGATCATCCTGGTGTCATAAACAGATGAATCTAGAGGTCTTTCGGTGCTAAACGCATTTCAAGATTTTCTCCTCATTCTCTTAAATGGAGATGGACCTTGAGGAAAATGTGTAATGAGAGCAACTTCTCTGGGCAGTAATCCTCATTACTGAGCTGACTTTTCCCACATGGAAAGGTGAAATAAAGACCAACTGTCAGTGCCTGAACAGCAAACAGTTAATATTTTTGGAGCATATTAAACCTTTCTGGAGGACATAAATTCTTTAATTAGAAAATGAAAGTTCCAGTTGCTATAAAGTTGTGTGTTTGCACAAAGCAATCGTTGAACTCCGCACTTCTATTAATATTGCTTCTACTATCTTGCATGTAGGAAAATGATTCATTTACCTCTATCTGTTTAGCCCTTGGATATAAAAGGTGTATGAGCAGTAGAAAGGAGGGTGCCTGCTTGCACCCCAACCTTCTGATCTAGCCCACTCTAGTTCAGGTGTCAGATGTTTTGTTTGATTCTTGTGAGCACCACAGAAGGTTCCATGGCAATGCTGATTAAGGGAGGACAAGGGACTTCCAAGGGGCCTGAAGAGACCTGCGAGTTGCACAATCCTTCATACGTCTTATGTTGCGGCTTAGAAGGGCGCACATCATAGCTAAACAAGAGGTGAGAGACGGAGGAACATCTGCTCTGGGATTCTGGCTGTCATTAAAAGGAGAGCTGCATCTCGTCATCCACATTTATTATACCAGACTGTTAAGTTTTGTCCCACTCTTCATTGATATTGGTGTCCTCATACTCTTCCGCAAATTCACACTGATGTGACTTGGTATAGTGCCTTTGTTTAATTAAGAAGTATTGAACTTGGCATCTCTCTTTGATATCAAATGGTCTTTACTGCATCATAATGTTTTACACATTGGAAAGTTACTTTCTCCGTAATCTGATTCCTGGTGACCCAGAAAGTTACCATCATTTCTGACCCCTTCTTTTTCTAGTTTCTCTTCAAATTCTCATACTGAACTCAAAACATTCCTTATCTGTACTTAGACCACTGTTCCCCCCTTTAATGCAATGCTTTCATTACTTAATCCCCAGCTTATTTATTTCTTCACCCATATGGTGCTTTTCAGACTCTCTATTTCTTCATGGTCCTTTCTTGATTTCTTTTATGCAGGCAGTCATTTTATTTCGGTGGATCTCTTTCTCCTCTACTTTTCATTTTATTCCTCCATTTCCATCGCTTTCTAACTTCTTGTAACCTATTGTCTCTTAAAACTTTAGCTTTCTTGCACTCCTATTCTTTCCTCCAGCCTCACTCTGGCAAGATTGCCCTACTAGCAATTTCTAACTATCTGCATTCCTTCAGTCACAATAATCCCCCTCTCCATCGAGCTTGCTTGATTTGTCTGCAGCTTTCAACATGATCAATAACTCTACTCTCCTTTTCACCCTTTCCTATCTTCACGCTGGCATGACACTTTCTATTTTCCCTTCCTATCTCTCAAATTAGTCAAATATCATGTCTTAGTCCAATTATTTTTGTGGTGACCGCCTTTTAAATATCCTAGTATTTTTCCCCTCATACCCACTAGTCTACAGAGCCCGCTTCTTTTCTCTAGCCATTCCCCTATCAACCATCATTGCTTCCTGTAACCTTTTTTTTATTTTTATTTTTTTTATAACATTGCTGGATACTTCTCACTTTCTACATCTCACTCCCTCCAAGGCAAAGATTCTTGATTTTTTTCAGCTCCAAACTGTCATTCCGTCTGTTATCACTTTGCACATAGCCCTTCTAGCATGCCAGTCATCCCTAAATCAAGTTGTCAGTCCGAGACTTTGACGGACAAATGACGGGCCCATATTTTCACTTCATTCTTCAGGCATGGTGAACATTGTAACTTAAAACATTATATTCCATACAGTAGTTACAAAGGTAATTTCCGTTGGTATGCAGAATTTAGAAAATCAATACACCTTCAAGCAAAATATGTGAAAAAAGAATGGTCTGATGCGGTAGTTAAGCACTTTTATTCTTCTGACATAAGGATGGGGGTACCATGAGAGGTTGGAGCGAACTGAGACTCCCACTTATGAGTACTCTTTGACCCATATATCGCACCTTCATAACCAGACATTTCATAGTGTTGACAGTTGGATCCAGGGTTCGCCCTGGAACATCAATGAGCCCCCCTCCGTTCTAGATTACAAGCACGCATATTGGGCAAGAAAGGTTGTGCGTTAGGTTATACGAGAACTCTGCTTACACATTAAAAATACCTAGAACAATTCACACATGTCCAGCAATGAATTGTAAGTTCACCCTGCCATTGAAAATATTTTGTTAGTGAGGTGGCTCCAATCCCATCATAAAAGTCCATTGTTAATTTCCGTAATATAGTCAAGTTGTGACGTATCTAGTTGCCTTTAAAAAGAAATAACTGCGCTCCTCAGCTGTAACAGTTGAGTCCTGTCACCATAATGTCTCCTGTCAGATCCAGCAGCCAAGATGAAAGGGCAAGTCACAGCTGCAGTTTAAGCAACAATAAGGAGGAATGCCTTCTTAGGTCTCGCCTAGGCAGCGCTTGCGCTGTCTCTTTGAGACATGCTGTATTCAGGTATGGACTTAAAGCTCCACCCATCTTGTCAATTGGCTCCTGTTACTGTCCCTTGTAAATGGTTGCTTTTGATTAGTGAATAGGCTTAGTAGTCCCTCCTTAGTACCACCTCTTCTACTTTTGTAACCTCCCATGAAGACTGGCCCTTTTACTTGTTTTGTTACTCTGCAGGTTTTATTAATAGTCTGTGGGCACTATTTTCTTAAACTACTTCCTCCTACCAGCTGGTGCAGGCAGGAAACACTCTCCCGCAACCGCTTTTTTTTTTTTTTTATACCAGCGGGCAAGCCTTATGTTTTACAGCTTCCAACGTGCAAAAGAAGTGGCATGACGCAAGGGGCCATCCTGTAGCTAAAATTATTTTATTTTTTTATACAAAATGCACACCGTGCTTTATCTTTAACACAATGCCTGTTTTTAAAAAAATAATTTTTTTACCCAGGAACGCATACAGCGCTTTATCTTTAACACCGGAGCAAACACATTTAACAATGGCACCCATCGCTCTCAATCGGTCACCCTCGTCCCTCCCCCAGGTGCCGTGCTTAATGTTTCAGCACAGCACCCGCTTATACTTTCACAATGGCTGTGCGCCTTTCTTTTCAGGTGAGCAAGCAGCCAAAGGCTGCCGCGCGCCTTAATTTTGAAAACACGCGCTTCCCCCCTTGTTTAATATCTGAGGCCTCGGGATGTGTATCCTCCCTCCCCCTTTTATGATGAAAAATGAAGTGGCAGCACTCGGCTCACGTTCTGGAGAGCCAAAAAGACTTTTAGATCGCAGCCCAGGTACCTCCAGTGGCCGACAGGGAGGTACAAGCTTGCGAGGTCCGGGAGTTAAAAAACCGAGGCTTTCGTGATGTTAGCTCTGAGCCACTCATATTCTTTTGTCACTCCCATAAGCAGTTCATTCTGGAGCTCCTGAATATTAAGACGTGCTGCAGCAGTACACCCAGACTTTGTGGGAAAATCTGTGCATATGAATTCAGCGGACCTTTACTGCCATAAATGGTAATGCCGCCGTTAACTGAAGAGCCCAATGCTGTTTAATAACCTTGTTGTTGCCCATGTCATTATTAATTCATTCATTTCCTTTGTGTCAAGCACTCCATGCAGTCTGTGTTGCTGTTTCCCAAGTACTTCTCCCTCTTTCAGTCGCTGGTGTTTCTCTTCATTGCTTTCCCAAATGTGGCCCCTCCAGCCCTCCAAACCATGTTTGGTTTTGCGCCCGCCCCCTCTCATGTTGCTGTTACCTCCCCGTATTGCTGTTTCCCACCACCCTCACTCGTGTTGCTTCCACATTCCGCCCACCCATCCGCTTAAAAAAAAGAAATGGAAAACAATAGATCAAATAGCTCAAACTCTCTCAATTGCGACACCTATTGCATTGCAAATGCTTGTTCTGATCTGTTTTTGAAAATGAAGAGTAATCAGCAGAAGCAGGAGATTTATAGAAACATATTTGCTTGTGTCCACATATATCATTACAGGAACGATATAATCTCTGCAATTATGTACACATTCTGAGCCACAGCATTTTTTTTTTTTTAAATCAGACGTACATTGCACTCATCCTAATAGCATTTTGCAACAAGTTAATAACTGCTTTGTTGTGGGTTTATTTTGCACTGTAGATTCTACTATGTTCTTTATGTCGGCAAACACTAACGCTTTCATATGAAAGATCAGGGCAACAAGGATTTAAGCGGTTTGTTGCAAGGGTGATGGTGTGACCATGTATTATAAGGAATAAAATACTCTCTACCATATTAAGAGTTCCCTGACCTTGTAAATGAACTAATTCTTCAGCCTCATTCCTCTATATGGTCGCAGAACTCCTCAACGGTTTGCTATATCCTTATAATTTATAGCACCAGGCCCCAATATATAAATATGATAGCTTTTATTGTGTTGTTTTTTTTTACTTGTAGGAAACATTTCTTTTTGAGGGTAAGAAATGCATGGCTGTAAATGTAGTGGTGTATGGGTCGTTTCCTCTCTTAACCCTAGCTGTAAATTTATTACAATGGAAAATGTGCCATACTCGCACATTCCCTATGATATGTGACGCTAAAAACAAGGACTTATTTTGCTCTTAATCCTCCTTTATGAAGGATTAAAATTGGGTGTTAAAATGCCTAAACATTCACACATTTGTTGGGGTTGTGAAATAGCAAATTCTCCACCAAGAACTATATTTTTCTGATGGCGAACAAAAGGGGAAAATTATTGATGTGCTATTAAACATTTCTACTCTGTTTACTATTGCACATTGTCCAGCCAGTGGACACAATCTGCTTGAGAATATATGCAGCTGGAAGAGTACTCCTAGTAATCTACATCTTGCACCACTGTGCGCGAGTACTGCTGCACCTTTTAATGAATGAACAAAAAATTGGCAATCGCGTCAAAACATTGGAGGAAATCTATAACGAGAACACTGTCTTTAAAAAGAGTTATTTGTAGTTGTTCCCTGCGTTGCAAGCTACTGATGGTTTAGTATTCTGTTTTATACTACTAGAAATACTGCAGCTATTTATATAAAAAGATCATGCTCTTATTTGAATTGGCAGCTTTCATCTTTGCACAAACACACATTGTCGTAGGTTTGTCTTCTTCATAAATCCCTTCATTTTGATGGGGACCTAAAAAAAGATCTAGTTTAATATCCTGGTTAGGTTATAGTATTGTACCCTATTCCAAAGCCCAATCAGAAATGACATGCCTGCAATTTATCACAAATGTCTGTGTGCACATGTCCAAATGTCAATGAGGTGGCAAATTTTACTGTCGCATGTTTCATTAATCCGGTGTAATCTTATTAGTACACTTTACATGTTGACTTGATTTAGTTTATGGCTCATTTACTTCTAAGCACTTAAATTGATTTAGAAATATTTACTATTTATTGTCTTGATTGTATATTTCAGCTTCATATATTTTCTAAACAAAATGTACTCTTGTTACTTTTTTTTATATTACTTTATCTTAATTTGGGGATGTGTAAATCCCGTTTAAAGCAGTGCACGCCATACAAGTTTAATATTATGGAAGTTGGGCTCAAGCGCATATTAAGACCTCTTGAATTTTACATGAAAGGTTCCCTGCAAGCAGTGTAAGCTGCATGTGCGTTATTTTACATTTTCTTAAACACTAATATGTTTTGTATCATTCCCCTGCACCTGACAAATATTCAGTTACACCAACACATACATTCCCTTTGCCAATGTTAACTCACCCGTTTATTGTGGTGTTTTCTCCTTTAGATACTTGCCCCACTTCGGTCTGCTTTCACTTTAATATTATAGAAATTACATTGTGCTGCAGGGTTTACATCAAACTAAGATAGTCCCAGCAAAAATCTTCACAATGTTCATTTGCAAAATGAGGCCATAAAATGTGCAAATAGGAGGCTGCGGCTAGCATGGGACGATCATGGCAGCCTGTCCTGTTTGGAAAGTGGCTCCCTAGTCTACAGTCCACCGTTAAAATGCCAGAGTGGTCAGTCCAGCCCTAGCTATTTGTGCTGTAGGACACAAACTGGACCTCACGAGGAGGAATAAACCAGGATGATGCTGGTCTGGATCTGCTTTGTCTTGCTCAGAGAGAAAGAGGACATGGTCTGGTAGGTTGGGCTGGACTGTCCCTACTCAGCAGGACCACTGACGATTTGCATTTGGTTGGTCTCTGCCTCTAGTGGCACAGTAGGTAACTAAATATGAGTTGGGATGTGTGCCAATGTAATCACCAGTGGCTGAGAATAATTAAAGTAGAATTTAGTCAGAATACAGTTTGCCTGATTAATAGTAGTAGTAGAAAACTTTATTTCGGCCGAGGGCTATAAAAGAAAAATGTACCTTGGGAATGCACAGCACAGTGGCATTAAAATAAGGCCGACACTGGACATTAAATTGCATTCAGATAGCAGCAGCACTGTGGGCAATCGCATAAAAGATAAAGCGGTAAAACATCAAGATCAGTTAGAACTGTGCACCATGGGCTAAAATGACAGCACATAGAGGGGCAAATTTAGGTTTGGGCGGCCCGTACTAGGGTCCTTGGACAATAAAACAACTGAGGTATATAGCTTTACATAACGTATATAAAGTAATGCGGCATCCAGTCAGGGTGGGCGGCAAAACGCCCATGTTGTACAGATGAAATAAATGAATAAAGTAAATCTGCTCAACATCAATAAACCTGTACATTGTGCAATTCTAAACATCTCCGCATTTCTCTGTTACAAGATGGCATTGTAGAAGGTATTTTAAATATATTACCTTCAGTAATTAATTATGTCACAGTCCCCCAGACTTTTTTTCTCTTGGAGTTTAATTCAAAAACATTTTATGCACTTAAGTTTCGACTGAGTGTGCGAAAGTTACATTTATGTGTGTAAGAGCCAGATGTATCATTATTCTGGTCATCAAAATGGTTGCAATTTACCACCAGTCTTTTTGCAAACCGAGTCCTATTTTGAGAACCAACCTATGTACTAATGGGAAGGTTGTACAATAAGGATCTGAGTGGGTCACAGTCTGATCTAATTAATATTGAGTACGATGGCCGCAACTTGTGATTCGATTCAATAGCCCAAAATCGCTGAGATGGTGGCCTGCAAGGGCGATTGCTTTTAGAAAAAAGATTGTATTAAAGCCATCAGATTTCCTTACAGGAAACGGTGCTGCTGTTATGAGCCCCAATGTACCCCGATATAGGCCTAGGTAGATACACGACCTTTTACCTACATTTTTCCTATTTTGCTCCAAATAACGGTTCTGGCCTTGACCTTTTACCTAGTTATGTGCCGAATAAATGTTGTGTGGTTTTCTTCGAAAACTAGCCTCATTTATTATTAAGGCTCCCGGTTTTATATTTATTTTTTTGTAATTTCCGTCTGTATTGATCCATATTTATTTTTTGCTAATTTTACCTGTATTTATCCATTATTTTTTTTTAGGTTTTGTGAAAAAATTAAGATGAAATGTGTATATTTCTGCATTTATTTAACCACTTAGTGAACACTCGTGCCTGAGCGCCTGACAGGTTTTAACAATATATATATACACACGCACTCAGATGATAAAATATGCACTTATAAGAAAACATGCACATTTTAGTATCAAGGTTGTGCAAATCTACTGCTGTTTAAGGCTCTTTACTAAAATTCCTTTATTTTTTTAATCCCCTTGCCTGTTAATTCGCACAGCTTTTGGCCTGGCAGTCATGATTGACAGCATTCAGAATCACTCGGAAACAACCCAATTTCCGTTTTTATCCCCATTTAAATACAGGCAAGAAAATAAATGGTTTTCTGTCTGTATTTATCTGTAAAAATCAGTAAAAACGGAAAACAGGGAGCCTTATTTATTATGCATGAGGATTCTTGGTATCACAGCAGGATTGCCATCTTCTGTATACTAACTCTCTACAAGAGTCACCGCTACCATCATCCTTCAATGACAGGCCCACAGTACCATTCTAGGTAGAGCCCCTGAGGGCACCTTTTAGGAAAGGAAAATCCGCCACAGCTGATTAGGTATACCCTATGTATTGGCTGAGGTATATTCAAGCTTGAAGGATTATAGTTCCCTACATTGTGCACAGACCTTATTTCCTTGAAATTCCTTTTTCACAATGTCTGTCCAGGATGGCACTGCAAATGCAGGGTAAAAAGAGCAGGAAGGTGCTCTGAACATTTCAGAGAATTGCAGAAATGCACTTACTTTAAAATTAGCAGGATATGGAGTCCCAACATTAGGTGGGAGTGTTACCTACGTGATTGAGGCACACAAGGCATTCAGAACAGAGGTGTTCTATTCTTGGGTTAAGTTTCCACCTGCAGATGCACACACACACATATGTTTCACACCTATACTCCAGATGAACCACCTGAAGAATATTCTCCATACGAGGACACAGAAGTCCCGTTAACTTACCAAGAGCATATATATTGGTTTAAAGGCACCCTCTCACGTACCAAAGAAAGAGTGAGACTCGGTCCGCTCAGCAAAGACGGAGCGAGTTGGCCAGTCCTAGCTGCTTACACACCGCATCTAGAAATTGACACGTGGCCAGCAGCAGACTTACGTCCACTTCACAAAGAAATAATAAAACTTACACAGTTCGTTATGCGAGCACTCATACTTCAACTCACAAGGGTAACACAGACAGGTCAATTACAAGGGATCGCACCTAAAATCACCCCACAAACGCTGAACGCAATTAAAGGGACGTATGCGGGACGGCAAGTTCCGTCCTAGCAATACGCAGAGGCAGTCTCTAGGAGATTGAACAGCACAGCTGGCAGAGCTAAAAGCCCTTATAATGGCACTAAAGAATACGGATCGGTAATTCCCCACACTTATTGTGTGCGATTCGTTTTACTGTGTCCAGTCATACAATGAATATCTTCACTATTGGGGCCAAAATAGGTTTAGAGATTCCAAAGGTTGCACAATAAAGCAGTAGTTGCTTTGAGAACAAGTGGCAGAGCTGAAAAAAGGCTTGCCATGGGCTCACGTGATTCATATGCGGAGTCATCTGCATGTTGGCGTACACGTTGAGGGGAATTCATTGGCTGATGAAGCCGCCAAGGCAACAGTGAGAACTGCTGCCTTTGCTGCAATCACTCGTTCTAGCACGAGGATAGACGGACAGATAACAGTAGCTGTCAATGCTACGTATAATAACAGCTCAGCCTTGCCAAAAGGTTTCCCACTCAAGTACTCTTACAAGTTAGATGCACAAAATATTCTGTATGCTCAAATTCCAGGAGTGGAGGATATAGTAATACCAAACATAGATTGCAGATTAGGTTTAATTCTAGCTGCATACGAGGGTCTGGGCTCAGCTCATGCAGGTATTACTGCAACAGTTTCACTTCTGAAACGGCGTTATTGGTGGCCAGGTCTTACGAAGCAGACTAAGGGCTTTGTCCTTAAGTGCGATATCTACCAACACATGAAGGGTTCCACTGTAGCACGTCCGCCACAGACACCACTACTGATATCAGACAGACCTCTTGCATGTGTCTATTTGGACCACTGCAGCCCCCTACAATCTGACGGGGCTTACAAGTACATCTTAGTGGCAGTGGATTAATGCTCTGGATTCCTGTGGGTTTTGCCCCAGCGCTCAGCTGACGCTCGAACTGTTATAAATGATTTGCGAGTCTTTATAGGGACATACGCAATTGGCACAGTACATTCTGACCTTGGCCCTGTGTTTAGCTCTTGGGCTTACAAAGAAGCTATGGGAAGTTTAGGTGTGGTCTTGGGGTACTTCTCTCCATATCATCCCATGGGAAATTAGATTGTGGAGAGGAAGAACCGTGACTTAAAGCAATCCTTAACAGCAAGGGTATTAGGCTCGGGTGGCAGTTGGGTGAATCGCCTATATGGGGTCCAGAGGGCACTTAATAACATGCCAAGAAGTTCCGTAGGAGGCCGTACTCCTTATGAGGTCTTGTTTGGGACTAGAATGTGGGTACCCGACAGACACACACACTTTAGGGATTACCACCTGTCACCGGTCACTATCCATTTGGAGATTGCACAGCATGTGCCCTCATGCAGGCTACCAAACAGATTGACCTGGGCAAGGACCGTCCATGGCAACAAAGGAGGCATACCAACTGCAATGCTAAGAACTGCATCTACCTTATCACCTGCCCCTGCTCACTACGCTATGTTGGGATGATGACATGCATGATTAAGACAAGGGTGGCTGAACACCGCTGTAACATCCGCTGTAGGATAGCCACTACTAAATTGGCGGCCCATTTCGTTGCGATGAACCACGCAGCTGATAACATCAGGTGGACTATACACGAAGCAAGCGACAGCTGGAACACGATGTTACTGTTCAATAGAGAACAACGTTTTGTTTTCCGTCTTAAAACCCACACAATGGGCCTGAACGATGAAATACCCTGGATCAAATGCTCAAAACAATAAATTGTTATTCCAAGTAGCATATGTCCCTCCTACTAGGAACACAATCCTCTACCTGGTATATCTGAAACATCCCTCAAGTACCTCCTGGTCACCAACACTTCAGGGTCTGGGGTTTGCTATTCTCCCTACAGTCACCTATGAATTTTTAGGAATCACTCCGGGGGGTACTGCAGCCTGCCTTCCATCTGTATCACGCTCCTCCTTTCCACCTCCACAGCACCAATCACACTTTATGGGCCTTTGCCTAGATGGCTAGTGACGAAGGCTCTCACAACCTCTCACCACATATGCGTGACCGAGCTAGTTACACTTCTGTCATCCATAGAAATGGAACAGATTCTCTTTCCCGTCATTTCTTTCATGTCGCAGTACTCATTTAGTACATTAGGAGCACATTTTGGGCCTTCCTGAGATGACTACGGCTAGCTATGAGGGCTCTCATTTACCACAATCATATTGCTCCTCCCCATATATGCGTGATCAAGCCATTTTTTATAAATGTTTTCCATCCAAAAGAATGGAACAAAGTATCGTTCCCACCATTTCTTTCATATTGCATCACACACTTAAGTACATTAGGAGCATCCATTTTTAATAAATGTTTTCCATCCATAAGAATTGAACAAAGTATAGTTCCAGCCATTTCTTTCATGTTGCAGCACACACTTAAGTACATTAGGAGGATCCACATGAGTGTGTACCGATCTTGGTATCACACTCCAATATGGCCGCCTGGGTATTAGACGATACTATGGGCACTCCCACGTGATGGCGACAAGATGCTGACGGGCCAGTCAGTGAGCAGCAGCACGTCAGCGAGCAGCGACAACTGCTCACAGCTGATCTCGCCACGGGATATTTAACGATGCCTTGCTCGGATGGCATTCACCTCCTGGCAGGCAGACGGAAGGGTAGGTCAACGCGCCACACACCGCGACTATCCATGTGAGTACAACTGCTCCTGAAGCCGCACATTGTCTAATTATCTCTCTTACAAAATTTGCCTCCCCAGCAGTATTTCTGCTGCAGCACTGTCTTGGTCCTCTGCCTGGACCCAAAGTGCACATTACTTCTAATTGGAGCATAAGACAATATTCCTACCCTATCTTTGGGTCAACTACTCTATCTTTGGATATATGTGTGTGTGTTTGTCATGGTTTACATTGTCGTCTTTAATAGTCACTCACCTGATTTTTTTATGGGATGTGCGACACACTACACAGTAGGAGTTTCACTTTTGCTCTTTGCACGTTCTGATTTCTAGATAATACTGTGACGATATACCCCCTATGGATTGTGACCTGGGGACGTACTATTGATTTCGATTGAGCACTGCTTTGATCCAAGTTCTTCTTTTACAAGTTGGAAGTTCAGACCCTCCTTGGTCATTTGACCATTAGGTACCTATGTGACCCACTTTCATTTGTTTTGCAGTATCAGTGAACGAGACACGAAATCCCCCCACAAAACCCTAATTAAGGGTAGGGATTGTCACTCCCTTGTTTGGTCCTGATGTAATGCCAGGGATCCCTCCTGGACCACTGAGGCGTGAAACATGTCGACCCATACAAACTGGTAGATTGCCTTTCTCCATTACGAGAAGCTCACAATCTACATACATTTTTTAACCCTACCTTGGGGGCCTCGCATTAAATATAACATTGAGGTACCCCTTAGGTAGTTTTAATTCACCACCACCCCTCCTTTTTTCCCCCCCACACACCTGCAGTCCACATCACTGATTTTTCTAAAAAGATCTCCGCCAATGAGCCCTCTCGCCAGGCTCGTGGGTTATTGGTGCGTCGACCCCATGAAGAGCTAAGCCCAATGATGAAGCATGACACCCTCATGGGTGTGTGAGGGCACCACTTCGTAATAAGGAAGAATCCACTTCACTCCTCCTACCACTTTTCCAACCTGAGATTTAGCACTATAGGAACAGTTACCCCATTGTACTGTCCCACTCACTTCATCTCACTGCCTTATTCAAACAGGCATACCCTGCCTCGCTCAGCTGTTCTGTTTCATTATCACTTACTCCATTTCGCTCCCTCATTCGACCATGCATACGCTGCCTTTGTAACTCAGTCCCTCCTCACTCACTCCCTTCACACTTGTTGACTCACTCATCCACCCACCCACTGCCAGCCTCACTCAGCCGACGGCTGGCTAAAAGTATCGCCCATGAAATTAGGCTGCTTAATAGCTATGCAAATGAAGTACAATACTATGTCATTATTCATTTGCTTATATAATTGATGTTGTGTATAGCACAGACCAGGTCCCAAAGAGTGTCTGAGTTTAACAGAGGTCCGTGAGTTCCTGTAACAGAAGCAGGGGTAACAATAACCGTTGTGGACGGAGTGACATAGGGTAGTAAAATATATGAACATGGCCTGGGGAGGAGGAGTCTAGGACAGTGGGTTTTGTGAGAATCGGCAAACCAGGCAATTAGTGCCACATGGCAAAGAAGTCTGTACATATTGGCGGTAGGCGCACAGTGCGGTCTGTGGGGTGCAGGTGTTACTTCTGATTTGGCTGGTGTAGGTGGCCGGTGAAGGGGCGCACAGCATTAACGCTTATGGCCAACCTGCCATTCCAGAAGACCAGAGCCAGGAGTCTGATTGAAGACCATCTGCAACACATTGAGCCAAAGCCTATGTGAATAGGGTTAAGGTGGAATGGGATAGACCACTACGGTTTACACCTTTCTAAATAATACTACTGCCATTGGTTCATGTTTTGGGATTTAGCAAAGCCCCGCACGTGATAAGCAGGACTTTATATTCAATTGCCAGTATTCATTTTATTACTGCTTTTCTGCCTTTATTTAATTACCAGTCATGGATAATTAAGGCAGGCCTGGAACACATTTTAAACCCTTTCCTTCTTTGGATTGGTGCTTTAAGAAAGCACTGATAAGAGGAAAAAAAATAGATTTAGATGATACTCTGACATTAAACTGCTGCTCAGGCCAGTAAAAAAACGGCAGGTGCCAACACTATGGTTGTGGTCGAGGTACATGGGGCTAGAATGGTTTGAACCGGTGTTTGAAAGCACTGGGTTGGACTAGTTAGTTCAGATTGGGAATGAGGCTACTGAAGGAGACTGGGTAGGACCAGGCTGGTTCTGATGGGTGTTAATATGGTTAGAATGGACCATATAGTCAGGCTAGAGCTTCACATTGAATAAAAGACTGTGATTTCTGATATTTAGTTCTTTGTATGGACTTCAGTGCTTGGTTTTACTGGCAAAGTGTCACTCGAAATGTCACACCTTAGGTAGTAGAATGTCACTTATAAGAACACTTAAACCAAGGATATGTCGCACACAAGCAAAATGAAAACTTGACAGCTATGAGTATGCAAACGTGCAAAATCACCTGGAAGCTCCATCTGTTTGGCCCCGCTCCATCCACCTTAGTAGTATGCAAAGGTCTTACTGCCTTCTACCAGGACAATGGAGAACAAACAAAGAACAAAAGGGCCCCCAGCGCTTTTCCTGATGATTTGGTGGACATGTTCTTGATGCTGAGGAATGTGAGAACATCTCCACCAAACAAAGAAGCACTTACTTCATATAGTTAAGAGGAAGTACCCTTGTTTGGTTCTAGTCTCAATGTCTCTATAGGATGATTCATGTTAACACAGATATCTGGATAAGGCTGCACAAGGAACAATCACATTGCCGAAACGCGCACCAGGTCACTGAGACATTTCCTCCTTGTCCTTTACACAGATATAGTGTAGAATATGCACTGGACATTTACCCACTGAGGTAGCATTTCGCAATTAATCAGTAGAAAGTACTCCAGTTGGGTAGAAATTATGTGCAAAAGTGTGGACTCTTGTTGGATAAAGGGGAAGGTGAAGTTCCGTTCAGGCCTAGTCATTCACACAGCTAATGACACACCCACACAGACACTGAGACACCTGTTCACACACATTCAGCCACTGTCACATACTCTCACAGACCCACAAACCACTAACACACCGCTCACAAACCCATACAGCCACCCATGCACCCAGTCACACACCCACCCACCCACTCACTTACCCATACAGCCACTAACACAACCACTCACTCACCCATATAGCTACTCACACGCCCACTTACCCATACAGCCACACACACACACACACACCCACACACACACACACACACACACACACACACACACACTCACTCACTCACTCCCACTCACCGGCACCTAAAAAAACCTGACACACCCACTTACAGACCCATACAGCCAGTCACACACCCACTCACCAACCTATACAGCCACTTACGCTCACTCTCAAAGGTTGAAGGTTCTACTTAAAAAATATTAAAATAACCTCAGAAATTCGCAAAAGTAAATGCAAAGGTTGCAGGGACATTATAGTTAGGAAATAACATTTTAAAAAACCATAGAAATTCACTGAAAAAAAATCAAAGGTTACAGGGATGTTCTAGTTGGGCTCAGATTTCACTCATACAAACCCAGTGAAATTCAGCAGTTATAGCCTGAGCTAACTATAACTTACGCCCCCGCAATACACTGCATGTGACCTCACATATTACATCACTCATGACATGGTCAGTGACATCACTGCTATCTCAAATTACATCACTGATGAAATCATCCACAGAACCACTCACCCACTCCAAGCCCCTTACTACCTCTCATACACCCACAGAACCATTCACATACCCATTCACACACCCAGACAACCACTCGCCCACCCACCCATTCACTCATCCATGCAGCCACTCACACAGTCACTCACAGACCCATACAGCCATTCTCGCACCTATTCACCCATACAGCCACTCACACCCACTCACACATGGATACAGTCACACAGCCACATATATACCCACTTACTCACCCATACAGTCACCAATACACCCATGTATTCACCTATGCAGCCATTCACCCAAAGTTCTATGCTGGCACTTTTACAACCACGCACAGACACACACAGGCATTAACACACCCACTCAGACTCACACAAGCATTCACACACCTACTCACACACCTACTCACACACCTACTCACACACCTACTCACACACCTACTCACACACCTACTCACACACCCACTCACACACCCACTCACACACCCACTCACACACCTACTCACACACCTACTCACACACCTACTCACACACCTACTCACACACCTACTCACACACCCACTCACACACCCACTCACACACCCACTCACACACCCACTCACACACCCACTCACACACCCACTCACACACCTACTCACACACCCACTCACACACCCACTCACACACCCACTCACAGACCCACTCACAGACCCACTCACAGACCCACTCACAGACCCACTCACAGACCCACTCACAGACCCACTCACAGACCCACTCACAGACCCACTCACAGACCCACTCACAGACCCACTCACAGACCCACTCACAGACCCACTCACAGACCCACTCACAGACCCACTCACAGACCCACTCACAGACCCACTCACAGACCCACTCACAGACCCACTCACAGACCCACTCACAGACCCACTCACAGACCCACTCACAGACCCACTCACAGACCCACTCACAGACCCACTCACAGACCCACTCACAGACCCACTCACAGACCCACTCACAGACCCACTCACAGACCCACTCACACTTCGACTCTCACGCCCACACAGCCACTCACATGCCCATACAGCCACTCACATGCCCATACAGCCACTCACACTCCGACTCACACACCCGTACAACCACTCACATGCCCATACTCCGACTCACATGCCCATACAGCCACTCACACTCCGACTCACACACCCGTACAACCACTCACATGCCCATACAGCCACTCACACTCCGACTCACACACCCGTACAACCACTCACATGCCCATACAGCCACTCACACTCCGACTCACACACCCGTACAACCACTCACATGCCCATACAGCCACTCACACTCCGACTCACTAATACAGCTATACACTCAGCCACTCACTCACCCATAAAGCTACTCACACACCCATGTATACACCCACCCCCACACACACACACACTTACAGATCCATAGAGCCACTCGCACACCCTCAGACCCATACAGCCACTCACACACCCATACAGCCACTTACATACCCACTCACAGACCCATATAGCCACTTACTCACCCACTCAGAGGCCCACATAACCACTCACCTAGTAATTCACAGACCCATACAACCACTCACACACCCATGCACACACACACACACACTCGCACACACTCTCACACATGCATACACAGTCACACAGCCACTCACATAATATATGTTAAAGAAGCATTTGCAATGCAACTGATCTCGCATTTGTGAAACTTATAGCACATTATGTATTTACAACGCCAATAGCTCTAACACTTCATAGAAATGTGATTTTTAATTACCCAAAATTGCCTCTCCCTATTTTTGCACACTAAGTTTTATGAAACTCAAACTGATGCAGTCCAGGCTGTTACAGAGGAAGACGAAAGAAGTACACGAGGGAGATAGCTGGAAAATGCATGCATCCTCATGGAGTGGATAAAAAAAGGGAAGTGCAATTTCCAAAAAGTGAGCAATGCAAGGACGCAAGTAAAGAGGCTGTGCGCCAGAGGAGGGACAAACGCATAAGAGGAAGGGAAACCCACAGAAGCAATGAATAAAACACAAGTTAATGAGAGTGACAGTAAAGCCAAACAATGGCAAGGAATGGATTGGCTTTAAGCCCACTATAAATTCTGAATAGATCTTTCACAAGCAGACAGCTTGCACTTTCATATACTCAAGACCTAAAAACTAATACAAAACCTGTATACAGTGTTGTGCCTGAGAGTACCTTGTGCTTGACGATTTTATAGAAGTGTACAAGTGAGCTTTTGGTATTTTTTATTTCCATTAATTAGTTATAGTGGGGAGCCTGCATCAGTACACTGTAAGAATTACCCTGAATATTGTTTTTAATGGCTGTGTCTTGGGTTACTAAAGTGAGGTCACGCTGTGCGCCTAGGCACATATCATAGAATATAACCAGCAGATGCAAAAGGAAACTCACATCAAGGGAGATGGCACCACACGCTAAGCAACAGGACATTTGACACAAGACGGAAGACATAAAAGCAGTGAGGCAGTGCAGTGGGGAGGTGAACCAACACAAACACCTTTTCCTCGTACCCTGAACCATTAAAAGCCAAGATGGTTGGCCTCATGCACTGTTTCACAATACAGTTTCAAATAGGCAATGAGTAGTAAAATAGTAAAGGCGAAAAAAAGACGTGAGGAAAGAGTAAAAAAAATAAAGCATGCAATTAGAAGCCAATTATAATCAGTAGATTGTACAACATAAAAAAAAACTAGAACAAAAATAAACACTTATGTCCCCAGTCTAACAGAACAGAGGCCATTCATCACAACCCCTCTTAACACATTCTCCAATCTGCCATTAATCTTCTAAATGCCTGTACCAGGCCCCTTAAAACAAAAACAAAAGAAAATGAGGCAGGCAGGTAGAGGTGTTTAGAAGTGGAGTGCAGAGATTTCCTAAAAACAATTTGTGACAAACAAAGGTTTAAGGATGGGATCACCCTGATTAAACTAAACACATTACACACACTGACCGTAAGATTTCCTTCCACATGACCATAATTTTACAAGCTTGTCTGGTTCTTTCTTGCCAACAGGAAAAAATGGGGGTGGTAAATGGAACCAGGTATTTATTCTCCACTTATTTAGTATAAATGGGAAACAACAAATACAACGTGTAAACACGTCCAAAGACATTCAATGGTGTTTAGACCATTTAAAAAACTTTTGAATTAAATAGGGCCTGAATTGCTGAGTTCATATAGTAATACGGATTTTTTTACACAACCTGTGTTTCGAGCGTGAACGTCTAAAGATGTTGAAACTGACTGTATTTTTCTATTAGAAAGGAGACAACTCTGATTGGGCTGCTTCAAAGGGAACACTTATGGAACCGTTAGGAGTATTTATGCAGGGCTGCTAACTGGTATACTCACACATTTGGTATTCAGATATCATAGCTTGTTGTATATAACCCTGGGCGTAATACTTCGCTACGCTCACGGAGCATGCAAAGTTTGTGCTACTACGCGCTACGCAAATTGCACATAGAGTGAAAAACTGTGCTAATTGACGTAGCGTAGCAGCAGTAAATTAACACCTTCAAATGCTTTGATAAAGCAATTTTCTATGCTAAAAGCATATAACTCAATTCACAAAAGTGAACTTTGACAATAAAATATCAAGCAATGAGAGAGTGATGATTTTGGGGTCCCCCTAACCTAGGGGGAGGACCAGCAGATGCCTTGAACACAAAAAGCATATCATGTGAACGATTCAGTGGTGAGTCCTCCTAGGACCACCCCAAGCACAGTTATGGGCAAAAGTACAATCCCAACCAAAGGTTTCAGAAGCATTATGGGACGAGATTAGCAGTGGGCAGGGAATATTATAGTGTCCAATATCAAAATAATTCTACAAAGAGCTGCAGTTCCACTAGTCGTTACTAGATGTCCTCACGAGTCAAATGCAAAAGCATTGAAACCCTTTCATGAAGCTTTTGCATTTGACTTGTGAGGGACATCTAGTAACGACTAGTGGAACTGCAGCTCTTTGTAGAATTATTTTGATATTGGATACTATAATATTCACTGCCCACTGCTAATCTCGTCCCATAATGCTTTGCAGGGCATTTGGTTGGGATTGTATTTTTGCCAATAACTGTGCTTAGGGTGGTCCTAAGAGGATGGGACCACCACCGAATCGTTCAAAAGATGTGCTGTTTGTTTTCAAGGCATCTGCTTGGTTCTCTCCCTAGGTTAGGGAGGATCCCAAAATCATCACCTCTCTCACTGCTTGTTAATTTATCGTTTTCACTTTTGTGAAATAACTATATGCATTTTTAGCATATAAAGACAGATATTTATTTTATCTTAACTTGCACTGTGCAAGATGCCTTTGGCAATTATTGTACAGTGCAGTCAAGCACACAGTTACGCACTACGCAATTTGCATAGCTACGTGTAGTTCAAAATGTACTTCGCGTAGCTACGTGAAGTGCTACTACGCAAACTACGCCCAGGGTGTGTTGTATATGTGCATGAGGACAATGAATTATGTGGCTGAATTCGAACCGGCCCTCCTTTTTTTGAGCGTGGGCTTAGTAGAACTGTTTTTCATACTACGCACATGCGAGACAGTTTTTCAAAACATGTTAGTGGTTTTGTTGTAAAATGCATATTAGTTAATTCAGGAGACTAATTTTAAATGCGAGTTAAATGTTCTGAAAGAGAAAGTAAAGCATGCTGACAAAATAAACATAACCCAAATACAAATTTGATCACCTTATCTGAATGCCACTGAGACATTTCTGTACCAAATGCGGTCGTATTTTTTAGATGAAAGATGGCTGAGTTGTTCTTAAACAATTGATGGGTGCCGAGTAATCAAGCTCACCTCTCTCCCGTGATCAGGAGCGATTAGCGCAGTGACCAGCTTTTTTTTTTTTTTTGCATAAATGTGCTGCGCATGCTCAGAATGTGAGACGCTATCTATGATGTTGAAACTGCCGGTATTTTTGTTTAAGAAAGGAGACAACCTTTATTGGACTGCGTCAAAGAGAACACTTATGGAACCGTTAAGAGTATTCATGCAGGGCAACTATGTGATATACTCACACATTTGGTATTCAGAAATCATAGCATGTCGTATGTGTAAATTTTGTTTACGAGGACAATGAATCATGTAGCTGAACTGGAACCAACCCCGCATTTTCTCAGCATGGGCTCAGTAGAGCTGTTTTTCATACTACCCACCTGCGAGACAGTAGTTCAAAACACCTTCTTGTTTTTGGTGTAGAATGCATATTAGTTAATTCAGGAGAATAATTTTAATTGTGAGTTAAAGGTTCTGAAAGAAAATCTAAAGCATACTGAAAAATAAACATGAATCCAAACATAAATTTGCTCACCTTATTTGAATGCCGCCCAGTCATTTTTATACTAAATGTGTATTTTCCAGATGAAAGATAGTTGAGTTTTTCTCAAACAATCGGAGTCCTTAGCAATCAAGCTAGTGACCAGCTATTTTTTTGTGTGCATAATGCGCTGCACATGCTCAGAACAAGAGACTGTAATTACCCTAATACCAAAGCCGGTCTTGGCGGTGTTTGACAAATATCACCTTATACCAGCTTAATGGATATGAGACGGATGATATTTAATGTAATAAAGCATCGTGGTCTGGTAGCAATTCGTTGTTTTACCAGACAAATTATGTAAACAAGCAACAATAGCCAAACAGCAATGACAAGCTTGGAAGCATCAATGATGAAAACAAACCCAATCCCTTTGAAAAGAAAGCCCAAAACAAATATCCTCCCAAAAGAAGCCCAACGCAAGCCCTATCCCCCTTAAAAGGAAGCCCAAAACCAAATATCATACCAAAAGAAGCCCAACTGCCGGGCAACATCGAAAATTGCAAAAATTCTAAAAAAAAAACAAAAAACCATCGGGGAGCGGAGGTTTGGTGTGAGAGGCAGCACTAACACAATTGTGGCATTAAGAGGAGGTGGGTGGGAGGAATGCTAAATTTAAATGTAAGGAACTATGTTGCTGAAGCTGAACACAGGCAAACTGTAACAGAGCAGGAAACCAAGAAAAACATAGTCCTCTAAGAACAGATAAAGAACCATGGCGTAATGAGACAGTACTTATTCCCTGCTGTGTGGGAGGAAGAGAAAAGGGAGGGACAAAGAGGGAAGACAGACCTCTAGCAAGCAAGGATTTTTAAGGGACACTGAAACAAACAAATCAAAAGCAGGGGGAGGGCTTTAAGCTCACAAGAGAAGGTACAACAGGTCTTGAATGCTCGACCTAAAAATGGAATCACTCAGTAGTACACAAAGTATACTATTTTAACTTTTGTGGTACCTTAGTATATATGTTTAACACTCAAACTTTAGAAACACTTTCAATCACTGGATGCTGTCATCAGTGATGTCATTGGCCATGTCACGAGTGATGTAATATGTGAGGTCGTAAGCAGTATATTGCGGGGGCTTAAGTTCTAGTTAGCTCAGGTAACTATAACTGCTGAATTTCACTGGTTTTGTACGAGTGAAATCTGAGCCTAACTGTAACATCCCTGTAACCTTTGGGTTTTTTTCAGGAAAAAATAAATATATAGTGTATGCTTGATTAAGGCTGCGCTGCCTTTTAACTAGATTCTGGCTTTAGAAATACCATATACATACTTATGTTTAAACATTGAACTTACGTAAATAAAACTAAAAAATACATAGAAAGGATAACAATTTAATTGTTGGTCCTGCGGGGCCAACTATCCAGATATACCTACATTTTTAATCCCTTCAGGACCACAGAACCAACTCTTTGAACATGAATTTCCTAAATGTATTTATGCCAAATCATAAAAAGTATACTTTCTGAGTAAAGTTCTAACTTTTTGCTAAATTAGCTTTAATTTTGTTCAACTATTTGCTCTTCAATACAGAATAAAGTTTTCCTGTGAGGTAACATGGGAAATCAAAATTTTGTGAACCGCCCTTTTTTCTTCACTGCACTTGACAGATTGGCACAAAACTTTTCACAAAGGAGCTGAGGTAGATGAATTTTCCTTTTTTTTTTTTTTTAGCAAGTTAAACAGCGCCAAAGTTAGTTATTAGTAAAACAAAAGAAACACTCTTCCTATGGAAACTCTGACCAACTTTAACTACACAGTGGGGACACCACTTTGTAATGTATGTATTGTAATGTGTGTATATATATAAAATCATGCCACCAAACATATGACCTAATAAAATGGTTATATACAATATGTAGTGTAATATGCTAATCATAAATATGCACTCACACATATACATAATGAAGAAGGGTCGATAGCAGTTAAACTCTGTGCAGTGTTTTCTATAATCATGTTCTGAATATATGAAAGAAAAAAGTTAACCCTCACACCTAAATATACAGTTTTAGAAAGTGAGCTTTGCTCCAAAAATATCACCCCCCGAATTGTTACCTACGTCCTTTCCAACCGTTAGAACCCAGTGTTTCTAAACTAAGACTAAATTTGATTGGACTATCTGTCTGTTGACCGTGGTTCCCAAGTTCCATACTGTAGCTTCAACAAAGAAATTACATTTCCCCTTTCTTCAAAGTCCATTGGCTTCAAATCAGAGTTATGGGCAGATTCAAGTTCCCATATATATAATGTAAATGCCTGCCATAGACCACATCTGCCTTGTTTAGAAGATATAATGGAGCATTACACATTCAATAGGAGCACGTTTTTCACCAGCCAACTTATATTAAGCAGCCATCTCCACATCTGTGGGCTTCAGTACACTCATTTTGCATCCTAACTGTCCTGCCCTCAATGTTAGAAAAAGGCTCCCTCAAAAACTCAGTGCCATTCTCTGCTCCAATAAAGCCCTGAAAAATTCTCATTTAAGAATTCCTCTAATACCTAGCTCTGGTTGGAATATGCCCAGTGATGAGTTAACTTGTAGTTGGAAGATGATAACCTATCTTACACGCTTCCTGTTATTAAAGGTCCCTATTTATGGTTACAGTCGTGCTGTTTTCTTAGTTGGTCAGTGGGTTATCTTCTTAGCTTGAGATGTGCGAAAATGTGAATGTTTTAAATTTCACAACAGTTTAGTAATCTCTATATGTTGGAAAAATCTCAAATGCATTTATCAGAGTAACAAGTTTTTGTTCTATTCTGCAGGGTGTTGATGACATTACTGGGGAACCATTGATACAGCAGGAAGATGATAAACCAGATGCAGTTGTTACCAAACTCAGACAATACAAGGACGTTGCAAAACCTGTTATAGAATTATATAAGTAAGATGCATTTACGACCATGTTTCTCCTTGTGTTTTTGCTATTGTCAATTACATTTGAGCGGCTCATTTTGTGCTTGTGCTGTGTGTTGCCATTCCTACTCGATTTGAGTGTGAATGTCCTGTTTGCTGATGATGATTGTATTATTAAACTTAAACATCCCATCGGCCTGCATGGCTGAGATACAACAATAACATGGCCCATGCTGCTTAACCGTTACATAGATTCTGCTTAGGATCTGAATTCTGCGATCTTGCTCAATAGGTAAACTGAATTCTCCAGCGTTAAATCACTATATCATGCAATTACTTGGTAGAATATCCCTGGTGAGAAAGCCTTTCTCCCAGTCCTTAAGAAAATTTGATTTGACCTGTGGACACTCTTCTCACCTGATTCGAATGGGTTAACACACCTGGTTTGATAAACCCTGCTATACCGGTCAACATGCAAGTAAACAGCTGTAATATATTTATCATAATGAGCTCAGGGTCCAGGAGAGGAACTTTCACTAGTACTAAAAGCTGTAATTTCAACCTCCTAATTTTGCTGCCTCAAGATTTTCTTATTGCTAACTCCCGCTGTGACAGAGGGCCCCCTTAATCTATCCTTCAAGCTATACCACACCATACAGAGATCTGGTGAGGCCAAATTATCTCCCTAATAGCCATAGTAATTGGAAACCAGCATTCAAGAAACATTTTTTAAAAGGTTTGGGAGAAATCTTTAAACACTTAGGTTCGCCACGGAAGAGACCAATGACTGCTCTAAAAAGCTCCATACTTTAATATCACAGCAGGAGAAGTTACGTATTAAAACGTTGGAGACCAGAAAAATTCAGTCTGGATAATGATTGAGTAGCTGAGATTAAGGAAGACATTTTATTTCAAGGATGCAATTCATGCCAAATGTCAACAGGTCGTGGATATTCTGTTATCCATTCCATAATTCCAAATTTACCTCAAAAACTATGCCACTTTATGCACTTCTCCTGTTCTTGATTTAATCCACAGGTCCCACTGCATCTGCGATGTTGCTTCTCACCCAGTGAAATGCAGTGGCTGATGATTAACACAGCTACTCACTTGACATGTCAGTCATTCTTAAAATCAGGTTTGGGGACCCTAAGAAACAGTTTGTGTGACATCATGTTACTGCACGTGACTAGGAACCACCCCTGAACAATTGTTTTAGTGGCGACACCCTTAGTTCTAAATTGTTCAATTAATTATCTTCTCTTCCATTGGTAATCATCTGTTTCTCCAGAGATAACTGACCAAATTGAATAGGTAATGTGATTCTGAGGAAGGGAATGAGCCTAAGAATAAGATCCTCTCTAGTGTGGCTCATTTAAAATCAAATCGGGATGCTTGAAAGATTTTTTCAAGATGTGGGCATCTGAGCTGGAACTCTGCGAGCCTCCAGCCTTTCATCTAAGTGAGCTA
This sequence comes from Calotriton arnoldi, assembly GCA_963921515.1. NCBI lineage: Eukaryota > Metazoa > Chordata > Amphibia > Caudata > Salamandridae > Calotriton > Calotriton arnoldi. Next base: position 3,557,335 of record CAWUFW010000357.1, read on the forward strand.
CATTAGTTCTCTCTTGAAGATGCCCATCTGCTACTGAACTGCTTCCCCTCCTTAATTCCCAAAAAGATAATTGTTTTTCAGGTCCTATTCTCCAAGTCATTGAGTTTGCTTTTAAGAGAGCTCATCTGAACTGGACTTTTTTAGCTGATGGTCTATAGTATGTAACATAGACACCCCACGCCCCTATTTTGTTTCAGCAGATCTCTAATGCTTTTCTAAAGTGATGAAGGAATTTGATCAGAATCTGTGTGGTTGGGTTAATCTCTCTGAGCCAGAGTTTGTTTCCTGCTAGGCGGAGCATGATACAACCTCTGCATACGTTATTTTTGTAGGTATGCCATCGCCTCTCCCAGGTGGTTGAATGTATTCAACCCATCATCGTCCAAGCTTCAGCAGCTGTATCCCACTGACTTATTGGTACTAGGACCTCTTATACCTCTTCTTTGCAAAGTTAAGAAACAATTGGGGCAGTTAATTGAGTTATAGGAGTAACTAGAACAAGAAAGGGTGGTCGTGTGAGAGTAGGAGAAAATTCTTGTCAAAGCTCTTGGCTTGGTCAATAGTTTACCCTTCTTCCTAACCCTTATCACACCCAAATTAGTACTACCAGTAGGATTCAAGGCTGATTCCTGTACAATTTGTTTCCCTGTGGAACACAGACTTTTACAGATCTGTCCACCAATCTCCCTCGTGACTGTAACCAGTTAGGCCACCCAGCTATTCAATCTGAACTGCCCAGTATTGAGAGAAGAGCATTCCAGGACCTGAAGGGAGCCTTTTTAAAGCTGTCTCCATCTTACCCTTGCTCTGCACAGTATAAAAAAGACTTTCTTTGCTACCGTAGTCTACAAGAAAGATCGCCCACAAGAAAGATCGCCCTAAATGTCATCGTCTCTTCAAGACTCTGCTATGAAAAATCACTGTCTTGGTCTCCCTATGTAGTTAGCAGCATCGTCTGCCACATTTGCATTCAGCTGGCACCAACAGAACTCTGGATGAAGGCTGGGTGATCCTCCTCTTTTTTGCACTGTAGTATAGAAACTGCACACTAACTGATTATGGTGAATGCAGGAGAAGGGGGTCTGTCTTAGCCGGATAAGACTAAGTCGACCTGAGCCCTGTTTTATCAACCATAGTAAAGACACTGTATACGATACAGAATACTTGTATTTGATATGCAAAACATTGTTTAAGTTCTAATTATGCACAACAGGGCCTCTGCTTTGCCAAGACTTTGATTAAACATAAGTAAAATCACATGCAAAGACTCCACCATTACTCTGAATTGCTCACATACCATTTGATAAATGAAGCACACTGCTCTCTACAGTGGGTGTATAGTATTCTGTTTATTCAGCTTGCTATCATAACCATATGCATAAATTGTTCACTTGCCTTAGCGTAAACTTTGTCTAACATTGATCTTATTTTGCCTAAGGCTCAGAGCGAACATCTTTGTTTGTTTTGTTTTTTTTGCCTTCAGCTTTTTGTTTTACGTTTTCTGATTACAGGTTTTTAACTGATTGAAGGATACGTCCCCATGACCAATCATACAGGTGCTATTATTCTGACTATTAAGAAGGATCCTTCTTATTGGTGAAACGAAACCCATGCAGTCACCCACCGCTGAACACCGTTCCTAAATTGATCTCTAAAGTCTACTGTAAGGTTTATGTATGCACAACTATATATAAATTGAGACACAAAGGGACCCCCTGCAAAGCACGATAAGTCATAGGGCAGGGAAAATGCAAGTTGAAGCAAAAGACCTAGGCAATTAGCTGGTCATGAAAAGACCTACAACAGGCTCATTGATGTATGTATAAACTCAGTGCACTAGACATTCATTTAAAATCTTCATTTTTTATTTTTGTATAAATACATGCTAAAATCTATTTAATTCAAAATGTTGAAACATACTGTGTTGGACGACATAATCACAAAAGTGCAAAATACATTTATACAGACAATTATGACATTCAATATACAGAATTCAGACATAAAACACAAAAACAAATAAACATGGAATACATTTTTCTTATTTAAAATACAGTGGCTAGATGTTGGACAAGTTCTTAAGTTGTTATACACAACTATATATGTAATTGTGTTTCCTGTTGTGAGACCCACAGGCCACTTGTATAAAGTCTCTGCAACCCCTCCTATTTATAAGCTTTTAATTAGCTTGAACTTATTGATTCACATGTCTCATCTGAAACACTTAAGAACCTGGTTTGGGATTTCTGCTCGACTTCTCTCGGAGTAGAGATGGAAATAAACATCAGTAGACCTTCAGTCCACTAGGTATTTAAATGTATTGGACATTTCTAACTCTGGAGGATCTCAGGCTTGGTATAACCTCTCCCTCCAGCTAGGTCGGACTGGGAACCCAAAGCAGCCCTGGCAGTTTTGTCGGACCAGCACCGGAGGAGGGGGCAGGGGGGCTGCAAGTGTGAAACACTGCTGCTTTTGTTACTGGGGGCCAATATTGCAGCACTGTTGCAAAACCATCCCTGCCCGCTGCAAAATCGGCCCCACCCTTCCAGCCTCCCAGGGAAGTGCCCGCTATGGCCAGTCTGGCCCTGCCCTCCAGCCCCACACCTCAGCGAAGCCACTGCTCCTATTTACCGCTTGCTCTGAGCAAAGGATAGATGGGAGCATAACACCCCTCGGAATAGGGAATACTACACATATTTCTGCATGATAATTCTCAGTTCCGTGCAGTTATTCGCAAACACAAAGGGCATAACTCTTATTAGGTGGAGATTCCTGCTGTTAACAATAATAGCCGCCCCTGCGAATCTTTGCATTGAGTTCAACCTAACTCGTAATCCGTGCCTATGTGCCTGGCTGTTCCACTGTATAAAAAGCTTATCTATGAAAGTGGGGACAATGAAATACCCCTCTGAATTTTCTTTACCTTGAAGAGAAATCTCAAATATTCAGGGGCTGAGCCTCAAACCTCCTGTTCAAATGTTCTTATTATACAGAAGCTATGTGGGAAGGCCCCCATTTTTAAAAAAAATATTTAAACAAAGCACTCTGAACCAGTCTGTGGTGCTTCTGCTTAACTCCACATCTATGTACCTTGAAGACATATATATATCTATCAAGCTACATATATGTGGTTAATTATAGTAAAATGTTACTTGCTATAGAATCTTACCGTCACAATATTTTTGTCCTCGATATTTTTGAGACAATATTTTGTCCCACGATATTTGTGTTTCCGATATTCTGTCTAAATACCACTTGTGGAAAATACTAAGTGCTGTGAACATAACACACAGCAGCGTAGCATGAAGACCTACCTCCTCAGCCTGTTGAAATAAAAGTTTCTGGTGTTCCAGGAAACTGAGCACTTTAGCACTGCCGAGTTCCTCTCGCTGAATGTTCCTGGCTCCATATGCATCTTCTCTACGTTTTACAACAACAAAAAGCCTCCAAGAGGCATTGTGAAAGCAGCTCCCAGGGAGGGCGATGTAACTTGGTAACTGAAATGGATTCTAAAGAGTGCTTTACTTTAAGCTGCGGCCTCTTGGCTCAGCCCTGGCATGCAATGGCCCTCATGCTAGGAATTCTCAACCACCAGCGCGAGGAGGATAAAAATACACCCATTGCTTTGAGGTGCCCAGTTCCTTATGTACCTTCCAGGACTTTCAGGTTCTTCTCTCTGCGATAGGCTCTTAAACGTTTCATTGGCAATAGATTACTTATTTTTATTTAACTCATTGAACTTTTTTGCTAGTATTTTATTCCTGTCGCGGTGTCCTGCTAGATTGTTGTTGTTTTTTTGTATTTTCTTCCTTGGCGTCTCCAGATATTTTCAAGTAGAGGTCGGGCTGATGTCAGAACTTGATGAACCACAATCCTAGCGTGCAAACGTGTGCTATGCATGTCATTGCGTCAACGCCATTCCATGCTGATTAGTTTCACCTCTTTCTACCTGTTCATTCTAGGCACTTACATAATACACGAGATGTGCAAGATAACATGCCCGCTCTTTAAAAAAAATTAAAAAAAATGTAAATGTTATACCCACATAAGAGGGGGCGAGCCCTCCTAAACCTGCGTGTTAAAGGATTAAAGAGGCACACTGTAAACAAAGGTTATTCCTTGCCATATTTTCAACATTGCCTAAACTAACTACACTCAATCACGTGATTAAGCAACGGGGGTTAATGTTTGTAGCCTCCTGTGTGGAAAAGGACCATTATTGCATAGAAATGTACATTATAATTGCTCAAAACAGACACACAGAGTATTTTTAACACAGTCATGAGATACTTATTTAAGCCGCACTGTTATCGCATTGAGAGAAGACAATTGATGCTTCCACTGTTATTTTGCTAGACTATATTGTGTATTGAAGTTCAAATTGTCCAAAACAATCTTATTTAAAAAAAAAACACGATTAAGGATTTAAATAGTGAACAGGTATTTTTAGTGTATGTAACATTTTATAGGTATTTCAGGTATGGAGCAGTGGATTAAATTTTTTACTGGTCTATCAGAAGACACTTCTGGTTATTCTCTGCCTTTCCCGTTATCCTGTTTTTAAATTTTTACATCCAGTTGCTTTTTCCGCATTTATTGTAGAGACATCAAGGGTAGAAAAAGTTGGGTTTGTTTTGTCTATTTTCATACTGCACAGAAAGAAGCACACGTTTTTTTAAATTACCTTTAGTTATCCTAACCCACACGTTCCACACAGCCAGATGTCGTAAACAACCCCCCCAAAAAATAAAATAATGGCAGGTTGTTCCAATTCTGCAAATTTCTAAAAACTATTCACTAATGTATCACTCCAAGGTAACATTAAAATGACTGACATTAAAAGCTTCTATATCGCGCAGTTCCTGGATCTGGGTCATGAACGTGTTGGCAGTGCTTCTGCCCGGTTGTCCTTTCCCAGATTTTAGGCACTGCAGGTAGGGTCCCTGTTGGGCTGCTAATGCAATGAATTAAATAAAAATTATTAACTCTGGAGACTTTGAACAAATATCTCATAGAGAATTTGGATAAAACTGTGTGACATAACTGTTTTCCATAGACACCCATGCCCCTTCTAACTGTGCCTTCACATTTAATAACATAATCAATATCCTACAGGTCAAGCTGATTTATTTTTAAATAAATTAAAAAAAGCTTACCGATGTTTTCAATAGAATTGTTGGTATGTTTCCCTTAATTTAATTAATTAATACAGATATCCCTTGGCATAACCCTTTTACAGTTCATTAAGTGCTGATGTGTGGAAAAGTGCATCCTCGATAGGGCTAATATATTAAATAGACCCTGAAAAGAGGTATGTTGTCTCCTGTCCCAGGATCTCCCAAAACCAGTATCTCTCTTTTTTCTGCTCAAGACTATGGATGTTTACTGATTGAAATGCCAGGGATATACTGTAAGGGACACTACACAGCCTCTGACTCCTGATGAGGTTGCAGGTATGGGAACTACATTAAGTAAACAGTGCTTTAATAGCTATATTTACTCATAGTAGGTCACATGCTGATGCAATTTTTGCATAACATCTGCGATGCAACCAAAGATTGTCTAGCTCTGCAGCAGATATATTCATCCATTGCAGCGCCAAAAGGGCTTTCAGTGGAGTGTGCAGAATGCATGCCCCATTATTTTAACGAAGCAGAGATTCTACTTGCAAATATCTACAAATGCCTGCAAACCAGTGCTTAGTTGTAAAAAAGTAATTGCCAGGGTCCTTTTCAGGAGGCCACTGCAGCTTGCACCACAAATTGCCCCTGTCAGTGCCTCCAATGGCAGTACCAACACAACTACTAGCCATCACAAGCCTACAAGTGTGGAAATTCAGACTACTCCAGGCCACTCAAAGCTATAAAAATGGCATGTTCATATATAACTTATATTAAATTATTAAATCTCTGTTGTGCTTATCTCAAAATTTGACAGACAGCGCCACCATGTGGCAGATGGTCATAGGTACCGTAGTGACGGTGTTGAGAATTAGGTGCCAGGCACCGGAAAACACTGGCTCAAACGAAGCACTGCTGCAAACGCAGTAATGGAGGCAAGTGAGAGACAGCAGACATCCATCTTTGAATTCAGATTCAAAGAATGCCAGTTTTTAGGTTTGACTTAGACAGATTTAGATGTCTTCCCAGCCTCATGTTTTCCAAAAAAAACATATAACAATACATAGATTAAAGTGGCTTCCAACCAACACTACTCACTGACACCTCAGCAGACGGTATAGACTAACAGACCGGCCCACTCCTGCCATTGTATGCTTTCACTTTGAGTGAGTCCATCTTGCCCTTGCACAGGTACGCATACACCTACACCTAAAACAGTTCCCCCGAGAATAGAACTTGTTAAAAACGTGTCCTTCCCAGTGACTGATAATCCCTGCAAATAAAAAGGGGTTCATTTTCACAGTATTTTGCACAGTATTTATACGTTTTATATAGCGCTAGCTAGACCCGAAGATATCAGAGCGCTTTACATAAAAAGAAGAAATAGCATAGTGTACCTTAACATAGGATGCATAAAATAGCAAGCGTAACTCTTAAGACTGCATAAATTAAAGAAGTGAATGACATATTAGATAGTTGAAACAATCAAATCACCAACTATCACAAACGGTCGAGTCATGAGAAGAGTGAGCTATTGTAGCCTATTTTAGTTGGCTTGAGTGGTAAGTTAAATAACTGTTTACATAACTCTCAGGAAATGTATTGTAAATTACTATATTGATTCCTAACTATAAGCCAGCTTTGGTATATTTATATGTCCCACAGAAAATGAGCACAAGTAGCTAGAGTATATATGCAGATTTCTAGGTTGAAACCATACCCCTCTCAGGTTTGTGACTGACATTTCAACCACTTGTGTCTTACTTGAGTGAGACATCTAGTAACTACTTGTGGAACTGCAGCTTTTCAAAAGGATGTTTCTCCCACCACTGTTAGGATGCACAAAGTATTCAGGGAAAACTCTCCTCTTCCCCTTATCCAGGCTGCTGACTGCATAAATAAAACACTTCTCCACTTAACTTATTTTGGTTGTATGGCTCCCAGTGAGTTATCTAATTGCACTTTTACTTACCAGTGAATACAAGCTTCTATATTTAGTAGGCTGTAATCACTCGCTGTGATAACAATCAAGAAATGGATTGAAATCTGTAATTTTGACTCATTATTATAAACCAACTCTAGCAAATATTTAAACCTATGGAAAACAAGCACAAGTGATTAAAATATCAAAAGTGTGTATGCAAATCTATATATTAAAGCCATACCCTATCAGTTAGGAGCAGGTTGTTTGAAGCAATTGCATCTGATTTCAGCGGGACCTCTGTAAACAACACTTGGAACTGGACTTCATGCAAGAATATCAATGCTTTTATATTTGACTTGGGACACCTAGTAAAGACTAGTGAAGCTGTAGCTTCATGTAAGAATTTCAATGCTATTGCATTTGAGTCCAAAGGAACGGCTAGTAACCAGTGGCAGCCGGTGGTATTTAAAAGTGGTGGGGAAGATGAATTAACAAATTTTGGCGAGTGAGCAAAGTGAGCGAGCCTGACGTTTTCAAGGGTGGTCGGGGGAGGTTCTCCCTCTGAGAACATTTTTGAAAATTAGTGTATATAGGCACAATTTTCAGCATTATTTCTGTGTTAAAGACCTAACATAGGATCATAAACGTCCACAAATAGACACACTTGCAATTTTTTTACTCTGTTTTACAGAACCGAGCTTGGTGATCCACTGAAGTTTCAAGCCAGGCTGAAGCCTGATGCTTGGTTCTGGCTCTGCTGAAGTCCTCCTGGACCTTCAAGCCCAAACCGAGCTGAGCCTTTGTAAGGCTTCTGCCTGCCACTAATGCTGTAACATAATGTGCCAACTTAAGAATGAAAAACAAATTATTAAGCTGTGATGTAAAACAGGAAACCGAGATAGCTATCTGGTGGCTGACTTGCAGGGCTGGCTTTAGGGAAGTGTGACCAATGTCAACACACAGAGCATCTAGCTTGTGAGGCGCTGTGTTTAAAAATATCTTATGGGTCTAAAAGCACCTGCTGCACAGTTCCTGCACTGATATCCCCGCATCTCAGCATCCTCGAGCCCATCTTGTTGGAACAATGTTAAAACATTTTTCGGGGTTCTGAGAGATTATCATAATACGGACGCTAGCAGCTGTTCTGTGTGGGAATATCCTTCATGTGCTGCTTTGACAAGATAATTTCCCTTCTTGATAGGTCGATCCTGGACAGTTTCATCCTCCAATGGGCAAATTTTTACAGCAAACTTCTGGGTGTCAGGCACAGTGCTCAATTAATGTTTCTACCACACTCTAATCATGCTGGAAGGTTGAAATTACACAGAACAGTATGAACCCGCTGAAAAATCATCAATTTAGGACTTTTTTTTTTTTTTTAAATACAACAACTTGTGACTATAGTAAATATATTGAATGACTCTCCTGTGCCAATTTATCAATGCATGTGCTGAAAAATAAATCCTGAGCAAAGTCCTGTACTTCTCCTGCACCCCTCAAATGTAATACATTTGAAACATTCACAGGACCGAATTTGGCACTCATTTCTCAGTGAGTGAAGCGATGCATGCACCAGATGCCATCCCAAAATAAACAAGCCACACAAGTGTTGAATCTGAGTCCAATGGAAAGAAAGGTTAATTCTGTGAAGTGCCTTTCGTCCAACCACTGCCTTCCTGGCGCATAGACCCGCATTTGGTAACAGCCTAAAGGCAGTCGCGGCTCCTGGAGGGAGTGCTGTGGGGCGGGCCGGGGTGGGGGAGGGTCAGGGTGGGGGGTAGTAAACTCCGGCATACAGCCGAACGGAGTTAAGTACATAAATAAATAAATAAAACGAATTACATTGCGCGCGCCGCATCGCCATTTGGCGTTGCAGCGCGCAATGTAATTCGTTTTATTTATTTATGTACTTAACTCCGTTCGGCCGTATGCCGGAGTTTACTACCCCCCACCCTAGCCCTCCCCCGCCCCGCCCCACCGTCCCACAGCTCTCCCTCCAGGAGCCACGACTGCCTAAAGGAAGACAGAACAGCAGGAAAACATACAGCTGTGTTTGGCCAGTGAGGGGTGTTTCTAAAGAGAAAAAGTAAAAGAAAATGTTTAGGCAAAGTTTGACCAAAGCGGTAGCGCGCTTCTGAATTGGAGAGAATTGGGGTTTGTCTGAGCCCGTGCGACTCTCAACAATGTAAACATGTGCAATACAATGCCAAAGTCACACATGCACCTTGGTGTCACTGAGGGGGGAGACCTCAAGCCCTTCATGGGTGTGCGAGAGTTCACGAGCCTTAACTCCAGGAGGACTGAGTGTTACAGGACATGGCGATATAGATGGGGCACAGCAAGTACTCTTCCCCTCCTGCTGTTACATTTCTTCAGCCTTCTCCAATTCACATAAGCTTCTATCAGCCAACCCCTGTAACTAGTGCTGTAGCACCACTGGGCCCATTTACTTTACTCACTTCAACTCTTTACACTATACCTCAGAGTCAGTCAGTCCGAAAAAACTTTATTTCGCCGACATAACATCGGCATAAAAAGTATTCTACAGTTATATATACAAAAATAAAAAGAACTATTATTAAAAGAATTTAAAATGACGAGTATTCGAACATAATTAATAATCATAAGCTAAAAAGAGAACATTTACTCGTAAGTATACAAAAATATTGCACAACCCAATGCCTTAAATTGCATATTAAATATCAAAGTGACAGTTTGATCTTCTTTTACTCAAAGCAAATAAGAGAAAGGAGGCCAAAAAGAAACAGGTAAGCGGTTCAGACAATAACTGTAGATAATATAAGGCCACACGACATTGTTTAAAATCCATTTTATGAATAAGGGGAACAACGAATTTTTTCCTTTCTTCACTATAAAATTTACAAAAGAACAAAAAATGGAGATCATTCTGGGGCGATCGCTTGTCGCAAGGGCAAAAAGGGAGTGCAGTAATCGCATAAGTTTTGGGCGGATGGCCTAACATGAGGGGGATATAGTTTAGACGAAATCTCATTAAGATGTATCTATGTTGAAGGCTCGTGACGAACGATAGATAAGGAGTTTATATTAGTTAGACTTATGCTTGGGGCAGCACAGTATAATCTAACTGTAGAAAGTTTAAAATTAATATTGTCTCTTCGCCTGTAGGTGGACCAGTAGATGGGTTTTCAGTTCCTTCTTGGATATTGACCAGCACATCTTTGGATCCTCATAGAGATAATGCAGACCAACCTCCCGAAGATTGGATTCAACATAACTTAGCCATCTTATTTTATTTTACCTCAGAGTCATTTACTTGGTCCTCCGATGGATCTTTTAACCGTGCAGAGAGGGGTCGGATATAGGGGATCCAAATCCAGTTATCCAGTGAGGACCAGAAATTGGGTAACTGACCTACAAACTAGTAATTAAATTCATGTATATGACTCAAGACTAGGCTATACAAATACAGATTTATCACATCTAGAACGAATCTCCTGAAGAAATTCAGTCGGACTAGAATCATGCAAACCAGTAGTTCAGTTAAAGCTATGCAAAATAGTAACATTAGAATCTGTTCATCTCTCTGTTTGAATTCCCATCCCTCATTAATGCTCAGATTGGAATGCACAATCAATAATTGGAGACAAGTCATAGGGAGACAGAAACAGGATTTACGGATGGTTAGATTTAGTCAGTAAATCAAAGGTAAGTACATTAATACCAGGCATTTAAATTTAGGAGTGTAGAATAATCAAATTAACCTCTTTCGGCCCATCAATTATCAAAGTTTAGCGGAAAAGTTCAGGAAAGAACATAAACCCTCTCGGCTCAAAGGCTCTCTTCCCCCCAAGAGGGAAAGAAGTCCGGGAATAGCGCACACAGCGTATGCAGGAGTGTCCGCAAAGGAGCAATGTCTTCAGTGGCAAAAAGGCAGAAATGGATTAATGGCAAAGTGGGAATAAAATGGCAAATGGCTCAGTTCTCATTCAAGTTCTGGGGTGACTCCTCCCTGGATCACCTCATCTAGTCAGACCACTCAGTCCATTGGTCAGTTCGTAAAGGATGATTGTCATGCGGCATAAAGTAGACACATTTCATGAGAAATAGGTGGTTATCATCCCATAAGTTGTCGAACCATTCAAAAATGCAAGACACAAACAATAGTCCTTTAGCTGAGTGAGTTCAAGAGGACAGTTTCTCATGGCAGATGTTCCTAATGTAACAATTTAATGTAATATTGTTACATTAGGAACATGAGCATGGAAACTCTCATTGTGACACATAGTTTCACCTCACATTTTAAGTCCGCTCAATCTTTCCATGAGAACGGAATTAAGCAATAGAAAGAAAATGCAGAAAATTTTGTTCAGGAAATACAAAATATAAAATAATGGAAATAGGCATTTTATATGGAGTCTTTAAATCATTTACATATTGTTGTCCAGTTCCTTGCACTCATGTGGCATCTTAGATTCTTTGTAATTAACTTGTATAACTATGACACATTACTACATTACCAAAGTACCAACATGTAAAATTATTTAAAAATCTGAAGAAACAAAATTGTTTCTAGTAACTTTCATTAGTACATGTATGAAGATTATTCTGCAGAAGTTTCAAAGAATTTGGAATTACTATAACCGTGCAGCACTCTTCTGTCCTTCAGCACTTGCTGCACATTTTCACGTCTACAGAATATGGAGTTCAAATATGAGACTCTTAAAATACGCACATATTGTCATTCTAAATTACATTAGTTTCATGAATTGTGCCCACACGTCATTATTTAAAGGAGGTTGATTAAGGTGAGTCATCGCATTCACATTTCTATTACATGTTAAAAATAATACACAATCATACTTTAGTAAACATGAACCTAGGTTATTCGACGTATAATTTTGTCTACTCTACGCTCTTCTGCATGCTTTTACGATGCAGTAATTAAGCCTTTTCATGATCTAATTCTCATTTTTCCACAGTGCATAAGGAACACGAATTGTGCATAATTGTCATTTGTTTCTCAAAAAGGTGTCAAAATCGGTTTTATGTGTCAACTAGGGATTAAGCACTTTATCACTGGCGATACAACCACAGGTCCTAATTTAAACAGCGTTAATGCCCCCCCCCCGCCCCCACACACACACACACCTGTGAATGAAAGGATAATAAAAAACGAGCTCTAATTGGAGTGCAGTAGGCCTCAGTGCCACTGCACCTGCTGCATGACTGACACCTACGCTCCTGTATTCCGTCATCATAATTACCTGGGCATCAAAGTAAAATTAAACCGGGGAGAGGGAGTAAACAGCTCACTGTCTGGGCGTGCAGTCACATTTAAGCTACACTTGCAACATTCAGTTAGTTAAACATCACTTCTCAAAGCTGATTTTTCCCACAGCAGGATCCGTCTGTTCATCCAGGAGACACTTGAGCATGCATGAGGTGGGGTGCCTGAAACCATGCACAATGTAAGGCAGCCCAAGTTGCTGTGGACACTAACACCCTGCCGAGCTTTGCATCCCTCTGCTGCAGTAACTTCAAATGAGCGCAGCCATCACTCAATTCATGGGATTTGAGGAGACCAGCATCCCCTTCTTCGGATGACGGCAACAGCAATATGATATGAGGGCAGTGTACAGCTGCGTTAGTACATAACTTGTTAAGAGGGAATGCGTGCCATCCAAATATCAAAGCATAATGCTTACGTATAACCACGCTGTTGCGAGTCATTTCTCTATACATTAACATAAGATTTGATATGCCAGTGACCCGTATTCCAAGTTACCGTCTGCTTTTCAAAATGCCTGTCGGGTAGGTGCGATATGGCTTTTGTAAAATGTGTCCTTCTACTTCTCAGCACATGGTCTCTGTGTCTGATCTGTGATTCTGACACGTCAGGTCACATGTTCTCAATCTCTTCACAGGCTGCAAGCAACACCCATTCCCAACTCTTCACGATTTAGCGCCAGCCGTGGCCCTGAAAATTAAAGGCTAGGGCTTGGGCTAAATCAGGAATTAGCCTGTTTAGGCATTGGAAAAAAAAATAGAAAATGTCTGTGTGGCACATGCTCATTAGAGCATTTGTCCCTCTCGAAAGGCCCTGACTCTCATCCTAGCAAGGATGAGCGGCAGCCAGGCACTGTGGGCTGAACCCAGTATGGACTTAAAGCCCTTATTTAATTAAAAAGCAATTTATGTGGATAGTAATTGATCTTGGCAATTACCATCCTCATAACTTGGAAATCTAGATGGGCATGCATGTAAGAATTCCAATGCTTTTGCATTTGACTTGTGAGGGACACCTAGTAACCACTAGTCGAACAGCAACTTCATGTAAGAATTTCAATGCTTTTGCATTTGACTGGTGAAGGACACAAAGTAGCAACCTCTGGAACTGCAGCTTCATGAAAGAATTTCAGTGTTTTTTTGCATTTGACTTGTGTGGGACACTAGTAATGACTACTGGAGCTGCCCCTTCCTGTAAGAATTACAGTGCTCTTGCTTTTGACTCCAGAGGGGCACCTAGTAACCACTAACGGAACTGCATCTTCATGTAAGGTTTTCAATGCTTCTGTATTTGACTTGAGAGGGACACCTAGTGGCTATCTGTGGACCTGCAGCTTTATGTAAGAATGTCGATGCTTTTGCATTTGACTTGTGAGGGACATCTAGTAATGACTAGCGGAACTGCAGCTTCCTGTAAGGTTTCAATGCTTTTGCATCTAACTTGTTATGGACACCTAGTAACGATTAGTGGAACTGTGGCTTCATGAATAAATTTCAATAATTCTGCATTTGATTTCAAAGGAACACCTTGTTAGGACTACTGGATCTTCAGCTTCGTGCTAGTATTTCAAGGCTTTTGCATTTGACTTGAGAAGACACCTAAAACCAGCTAGTGGGTCTACAAGCTTCATGTAAGGACTTCAATGTTTTTGCATTTGACTTGTGAGGGACACCTAGTAAAGACTATTGGAACTGTGCCTTCATGTAAGAATTTCAGTGCTTTTGCATTTGACTCCAGACTGACACCTAGTAATGATTGTCGGAACAGCAGCTTCATGAAAGGTTTTCAATGCTTTTGCATCTGATTCGCGAAGAACACCTAGTAAGGACCTGTGGAACTGCAGCTTCATGTAAGAATGCCAATGCTTTTGTATTTTACTTATCGGGAACACCTAGTAACCACTAGTGGAACAGCAGCTTCATGGAAGAATTTCATTGCCTTTGCATGTGACTTGAGAGGGACCTCTAGTAAAAATGTGTGGAACTGCAGCTTCATTAAACAATATCGATGCTGTTACATTTGACTTGAGAGGGACTTCTAGTAATGACTAGTGGAACTGCAGCTTCATGAAAGAATTTAAATTCTTTTACATCTAACTCAAAACTCTACCGATATGAATAAATGGACCCTTCACCAAATATCTATCTATTGGTTTGCATTTGGCTTCTTCCTACCACAGACAATAGCATAAGGCAGTTGGCATTTTACTGGTAATTACGTGAGGTACTGTAGCTATGTGAAATGCCAGACCGATTTGTATTTGCCAATCCTTGTTTTTAATGCAGCCGATGTCTCTTCAAGAGGTTGCTTTTAAGAAACAGGCATTCTTAAACCCGATAAGACTAGCCTCACTTGCAGAGATATTGGTGTTGCTAACTCTTGCCTGCTTTTGTATTTACTGGTCTAAGAAAGCAACACACCAACCATCTTGGAATAGTAAAGAAATGACAAACAAAACTGCATGGGTGGCAACCTTTTAATGTTTTTTGTCAAAGTATAGCAAACACCTTTCAAAAATGGTTGGCACTGCACGTGCAAGCAGTGGCAGCCATCTTTGAACTTGGTGTCACAAAACCATTTAAAGGTGACCGTTTGTGTCTTTTACGATATCAAGATGGCCGAAGGCAGTATTGGAATTGTAAAATAATAACAAAATGGATGACATGGGCTGAGCCATTGCCTCTTACTGTATTTTTGTTAAACAATCTTTATTGGATTTTTACACTGGCTGTTAAAGCTGATATGACATGCATCATATGAGAACAATGCAATTGCAGTAATGTGCTGCATGAAAGCCAATGCTAGTGCACCCCAGTGTTTTTTTATGGTGTGGTAGCACTGAACCATTAAAACATGAACAGAACCGTGAGTCTCCAATCCCATCTTGCGAATTGTCAGTGCTAGCATTTCATAGACACTCTTGCAGTCTTCCCTGGTGGGGGTAGCCAAACCGCTGCGGTGTATGCATAGTGCTTGTGCCGTGGTCTGATCACCCATGATATTGGGTAAAATCAGTAGCTCTCCTGGAGGAAGTCGTGTGTTGGGGGGCGCTGTTAACATGGTGCCTTTTGTGCCCATTTATGTGGAGCTATTGTCACCACCAGGGGCTTACTGAAGCGCAGAAAGGAGCTCGTCCCATGCGGCCTCAATGAGGTCTCAGTCCGCGCACCTCTTTTCTACAGAGTGCCACAGCCTCTACCTCACTCCAGAGGATAGTCACAGCCTGCCAATGCTCTGCACACAGTGTTGGGTCTTCCAGTGCATTGCAATCGCTCACCTGGTAAATAGCTTCGCCAAGTCTTTGAATGAGTTGGAGGTGCCGCCTGGTAGGCGATGCTTGTCGAGGCCCAGCAAACAGCTGGCTGTCGTCTTCCAGATCTGAGCGGCCGGTATCGCAGGTGGGGGTTGTGCATACTTCCGCCCAGTGTGACCGAACGCTCGGGTAGCTCCATATCATATGCATCACGTCTGCTGTAGGGGCGCGACAGTGAGGGCACTCGGGTGTTACTGCAGGGTATATTTTGTGTAATTGGGCCGGCGTTATGTAGACTCTGTGCAATATGTTATGCTAAATGTACTGAAAACTGGCATTGTGGGAGACTTTCTGCAGGTACAACAGCACTCTGCTCCTTTTGGGTCAGTGCATAGCCAATATCATGTTCCCAGGTGTGCCTGCTGGAGCATTGACAGTGTCTTGCATCTTATGGGAGATGGCTTTTGTAAGCCAGGAAATCGGGCAATGACCATTGTGTGGTGGGCCTGTGTCAGTGTGCGGGGTAGGCTGTGAATATGTGATACCCCACAAGAGCTCCAGCTCTGCTGGGAGGTGCCTTTGTGCCAAGAACTGACCCACCAAGAGACCCGTTTGTTCCGTCAACAGGTCAAATGGGATGAGTGCCTCGTCGTGGAAGGCCGCCCAGTGTGACCCCCCCCTTACAGATGCCCAAAGTTCTACTCCCATTTGACCTACAGCTGACCAGAAGATGTGAGAGGAGCCAAGGGGTATTTCTGGCATGTACCAGGATATAGCAGGCGGGAACCGCAGTGCTCTGTGATGGCACTCATGCGCCACCTGAAGGAGGCTATTTGAGTATTCTGGCAGCGCCGAGCCAGGAAGGAACAGCTCCCGTATTATGGTCAGTGCTCTAGCCTCCATCCCTGCGCACACTTCCATTAAGTTGTGCCCGGCCAGCCAACGAGTGGGCCATTGGAGTTGCGCCACCAAATAATAGTGTTCAAACACTGGAGCTCGCAACCCTTCACACTCAGGTGGCACCTGCAGTTTGGACAGGGCCACTCTGCGTCTCCCTTTGCTCCATATAAGGCCACCCAGCATCACATTCAGTGACTGAAAGGTGCTGTGGGTCGTAGTATTCGGCAGACCGGTACGTAGTAAAGTAGCCACCGCAACATCACTATTTTCGAGAGGGCCATCTGGCCCTCCGCTATGAGGGGGAGGGAACACCAAAAGGCAATCTGAGGCTGCAGGGAGGAAATTGCCTACATGAGGTTGCCGTCTATTTAGTCCCTGGTTGAATAATAAATATTAAGGCCCATGTACCTGAAGGTTCGTGGCTCCCACTTAAGGACATGAGCTCCAACTGCAATATAATGTGCGGGACAGTCGGAGTGTAATGGAAACAAACATGTCTTAGCCCAGTTGATTTCATCCCTGAGGCGGTTTTAAAGCAGTCCAGGATGTCCACGATGTTGTCTATACTGGCACAGACATCTTTGATATACACGAGGACGTCCTCGGCATACAGCGAGACGGTGTGCGTTTCGCTGCCAACAGTGTCCATACTGACATAGTCGCTGTACTAGAGGCTCCATCGGTAGGGCAAAAAGAAAGGGTAAGAGAGCGTAGCCCTGGTGTGTGCCCCTTCAGATGAGGAAAGGTGGTGAGATCCATCGGCCTATTTTTACTCTCGCTGATGGCTCGGTGTAGATGAGCTTAATCCGACGTAGGAGCCTGTACCCAATGCCCACTTTTTGTAAGACCTCAAACATGTAGTCGAGGGTGTCAAACACTTTTTCGAGATCCAGGACCAAAGAAGCTGAGTGGGGCCAGCACGATGGAGCTTCCTCCAACAGTCTCTTCAATCTGTGGTTGTTGAGACTCGTGGATCTCCCTGTATGAACCCATTGTAATCCGGATGGATCAATAAATGAATATGTTTCAGCAGCCGTGTTACCAGTACCTTACTAAGGATCTTATAGTCACTGCCTATCATAGACCATGGTCTGTAGAATGAAACCTCCGCGGGATCATGTCCTGGCTTCGGGAACGACACCGAGTGCCTCCCTCTTTGACGAAGGCAAGCGACCAGCAGCAAGGGCTGCTGATCAGAGTTAAGGCAATTCATGTACCAGCCTCATGTTGTATGTTGTGGTGGATGGAAACAAAGGGTGAATGACATTTTAACAGATCAATGAACAAAGATTACTTACCAAAACCCTTCATATGTATAAATATATTGTATACATTTTTTTGAAGTAACCATTGTCTGGAGAGATGTAAAGCTGTTTCAAAGGCTAACCCTATAAACGTTGCCACCCTGTGAATGGCATTGAAGTAAGCCTGCACCGGTATTCTGGACTACATTTCGCTGCCCTCAAGGCCAACAGCCCACATTGACAAATCAAAAGATGTTACCAGGGGACAGCTTTTACTTTACAAATGAATATCACTTCCTTTCCATGTTGCTGTCCAGTCAGTGACTTACATTGATAAGTTACGTTGCGATTTGGGCTGGCGAGGGAAATGTTTATATCATACCCAATTCTTGTTTCCAAATCAGAATGAGTTGTAAAGTGCATGTCATGAGTTAGAATGCCATTTCTTTCTCACAATGTACATTTAATACGTTGTACCTTGCCTTTTTGCAATCAAAGTCTGCAATTTTATGAATTGCAGGCTTTGGAACTGCAAAAATGCTTTGTAGGTCCAGCCCTTAGTGCCCACCTGTATTTCATCTTCCTTCTATTTCCTTCATCAACCCTAAGGTCAGGGATAGCAAGAACAGTACCTGTGATACCAAATGGCAAAGATGAGAGGCACACGCTACTGCTGGCCATCCCTAAACATCATCCAGCCTCCAAACTATGAACTTTGGCAAAATGGACTTGAGAGTTACCGGTTTCTTCACACTGATACTTGGACTCTTTTATAATGGGTCCAGAAAATTTGCTGACCCCTAACCCATTGTGTTAAAATTTAAAACTTCACCAGCTTCAGCCAAACGTCCATGAGGATTTGGGATGCTAGAACACATTGGGGTTGCTTTTAGGTTCGGTACTTACCGGCATTGTTCAGAGACTTGAGTTCCTTTTGAAGAAGGGATTTGTGAAACTCATGATTCTCTCTAAATGTTTTGCCCAGTAATATCACCGAACAGTGAATAAAGTCCAGCTACTGTTTGGTTTGGATAAGGACTAAGAGCACGCCTTTTAGGTACCAGAGTACTTTCAAATAATTCAGAGCAATGGCTGTCTATTAACACTCCAGTAAGGGCTTCAAATAAAAAAAGAATCCTCGTTGATTGTTTTTTTTAAATCAATTTTCTGGGAATTCCCATTTGGAATTCCTAGTATAACTGATGAATGGCTTTATTATTATTAATGCTGGCATATGCAAGTGGTCTCTTTCAGTCAGTCCTGCTGCTGAGATATCCAGCAGACACAGATAAGGAGTGATGGGGCTGGTGGAAGGGGCAGGGTTAAAAAAAAAAAAAAAAAAAGTAAAAAAAAAAAAAATGAGACTTACTTGGTGCTGCCGGCCGCATTGCACTTCTCTGTTCCTGGTCCCAGTAGTTCCTGGGACAGCCTCACAGACTCCCCATCCAATCTCCGCGCTGCTCTCCAGCATGAGAGCAGCGTGTGGATTGGCCTGAGCTGGCTGGAATAATGCTCGCTCAGACACAGGGAGTCTGTGCTGTTTCTCCAACCCGGCTGTGGAATACAGCTGGGTTGGAGAAACCTAAGTTTGCATGTCAGTTTGGCCGGCCTGAGAAGGTGGCCAAACTGACATGCGAACTTAAAAGTGCACATCTACCACTCCCCCGCCACCCTCCCATGGCCCGGCCCTACCCCTCCCTGGACACGCTGGCTCACAGCCAGCAGCTGAAAAATAAAACTATAGTAAAATATTGTTTTATTTTTCAGCTGCTGGCTCTGAGCCAGTCGGGTGATGCTCCTCCGCCATTACGGCGGAGCCGCCGCTGGAGATATCTTCTGGTGGTGACTTCTGGTGCATGAGGGTTTTACTGCACAGCCACGAAAATCAGCTGAATAGTTCGAGCCTGAGTTAGCATACCGTGGATGCGTCTCTGGCACAGGCCACTGCTGGGTCCTTGAACTGGATGAGTGGGTAATCTCAAGACCAACTCATAAGTTGTTTGAAAACAAGTGGTTGTATCTCTCTGCATCACTGGTTATGCAGGCACGCCATTCTAGGAGCTATCAGGCAAGTGGAAGTAGATAAACCCCTGCAGGGTTTCCCTGGTCTAAGATGGAGATAAACCAAAGAACTATTGAGGAGTAATCTGTCGTTTATATTGTAGTAAACATTACATCTACTGAAATACCAGAGTGTTAGATGTCGGCCCAAGAAGGTACTTACTTAAAGGGCACAACCCCTACACAAAAGGCAAGCTGTTTTTCAACAAGCACAATACAACAGGTAAAAATGTACCTTTCTTGGCTGGACAGGGGTGACTTTGTAACTCAAAGACAATCCCAGGCAGCAGAATGAAAGCTCATTTTTTAGGTTAGAGCAATGTTACATCATTGAGAACCACTTGGCCCTGCTGGCTTTAGTTTCTACAGCTTTAGATTGGCGGCAGCTATAGAAATGGAAATATAAAAAATTGACATCCTTTGCATCTGCCAAAAGCAATGTGGCAAACTCTGAACTTGGACTGAGATGCTTTGGAGGCTCTGAAACTGCTTCTTTGTTTGACTTAACAAACTTTTGTTCACAAATTAAGGAAACCTATATGCCCTAGTCAAGTTTCACCTCATTTAATATTGGACATAAACCGTAGAATCCTTAGTAGCTGTGTACAACGAATTGCAGTCAAACCTAAAACTTTGTATGAATTGAAATTATCAAATCATCTTGATTTCTCTCTAATTTAAGTACACATCCTGGTGTTGTCCTTGTATAACCATTTTAAAATAATGTGTGTAGGCTCTCTGGGATGAGAAGCGATTGCTCTGAAGTGGAAAGACAATAAGGCGCTGCTGGAAAGTGCAAAGGGTAGAAGATTGACAAGTGAGCCTGTAGCTGCCCCCTTTAATAGCCCGACTGGCCTCGGTCTGTGTAAAGGACTGCAGTTGTGTGTGGGATCCCCATGTGTTTTGGGAGTGGCTCGCCCGACTGGCCCCCGGCGCCGCCTGATGGTTGCGCGTCTGCCCCCGATGTCTGGGTCTAAGGGATTGCCGTCCCCCCTTGCCTCCTGCAGGTGCATGGCACGACTGAAGCTGGGACAGTGAAGAGGAGGCACCTTGCCCACCACCCCCCCTCCACGCTTGCCACACCTGACTGGCCTCCACCGCTGCGCTGGTTGGGGGCAAGCAGGTCACCATCCACATGTGTGCCAGATATCGGGAGACCGCCGCTCCTATCCTCATACCTGGAGCTGCGTCACTCGCACTCCCAACCAGGCCCGGTTCCAGGACTTTCTATTTGGGTAGGCCAAGGGTGCTTTCGGGTGGGCCACTGTGGCAGTCACGGCTGGCATGACTTGAGAGGGGGGGGGGGGTCGGGACGCTGCCAAGGACGCTACACAACCAGGGGCTTATGTGTAGGCCATGTACTCCATGCAGGCTGCATGGAGAAGGACAGAGTGCACATGACTGGTTTGGGCGGCCCCAGAGGGCCGACCAAACAGTCTTTGCGCACTCAGGAGTGGGCACACCATTCCTCCCCTGTCCTGCACACACAGCAACCCCGCCCACCCGCAAGGAAACATAAAATGGTAATAACTGAAAGTTTTACCATTTTATGTTTCTGTTTCTCGCACTGCGAGAAAGCAGTGGGGCGACACTCCTCCTCCCTAGTGTAGGAGCCGCCCCTGCACTGCGGGCCCAACTTGTTGCTTCTGGAGGTAGCCTACAAGCCCTAGATTACATCATATCTACTTGCAAAGAGTCACCATGATACAATGGAGTGCTTCTATGTGTATACAGAGCATGTGGAGAGTCTTTTTTCCCTTTTCTCTTTGTCTCTTCTTAGCGCCGGGACACCGCCGTTGGTGGTAGCTGTGCGCTTTATAAATGTTTTGGTATGGTATGGTATTTGAAAGTAAGAGCAATGTCTGGACCGAACTGCGAACCCTCGAATTCCAGCAGGCCAGGCTTCAATACAAGTACTTGAATGCAAGCAGATTATAATAGTTCAAGATTAAGGAAGTCCCTATTACCACACAAAAGCCTTGACATCATTGTACTAGAAAGGCTGGCTATTTACTTGTTGCAATTTGTCCAACACTTATTTCTCTGCACAAATTTAACTTGATACATTTTACTTTCTTGTCATTCTTTTGCGATGTACTTTCAAAGATGCAGATTCTTGAAAAACAGTAACACATTTGAAAAAAGAGAAAGGAATATTTTTGAAAACTGCCAGCAGTTTTCACACTGACCATTTCAAAACTAGCAGTTCCAGTCATAGAGGTAACCTTCTATTATTCTTTGAAAACTCCCTTACAAACCCATCCATACATAGGTTTGCCGTGAGCTCCTTTCTCATGTGCTAAAATAGTCAAAATATGAAAGATAAAGCATTAATCTGTAATGCAAAACAGGAGAATGAGACACCCATCTAGTTGCTGAATTGCACAATGTGAAACTAGAAATCCTGGGATCAATCCTGGCTTCCATGCTTGACCAAATTGTGTGATCCTAGCCAAACCTTTATTTCACTGAGCCTCCTTTATTCATCATTACATAAGAGAGCACCTTCAAATACATGTGTTCTAGATGTGCTCTGTACAAAACACATTTTCTGTTTGATTTGGTCTACTATAATAGTGCTTCATCTGCACTAAGAATCTAAGCCACAAGTAGGGCGCACATAACAGACTTGCCTGTTAGTTCACGAAGGGCCAGATGTATAACGGTTTTTTGCAGTCGCAAAAGGGCAATTGGCCGGTTTGCGACCACAAAAAAGGGTGTTGATATGTACAAATGCTATTGTGCAAGACCGTATTAGGAAGGGGCGTTCCAAGGGCGTCCCTTCCTAATAGCGAGCTGCATTTGTATGTATTGTTGTTTTGCGACCGCAATTGCAGTCGCGAAACACTCGCAGTTTACCACCTACTTCAAGTAGGTGATAAGCCACTCGGAAGGAGTCGCCAGGGGACCCCATCCCCTTTGTGAATGGATGCGAAAATATTTTTTAAGAGCAGGCCGTAATCCCACGGACCACTACCTGCTCTTGAAAAATGAAACAAACGTTTCATTTTTCTTTTTGAAATTCATCCCATGTCCTTTGATGGGAAGAGGAGGTTTCTGAGGTGGGAGTATCAGGCAAGTAACACTACTCAGCCTCCCTCGTTGCCAGCCTTTAGAGAGAATCTCTCTTTATTACTACCTCCACCTGACCCCGGACTCTGCAGCACACTCCTTTCCAGTCCTGATTATCCATTTTTTACCATCCATCTCCCGTGCACCTTATCTCACAGCTGACCTTGGGCCCCAGCCCCATATCAGCCACCATCTGGCTCCATTTTCATTATTTCCGGTATAAAAACATTAGTAAAATCACCCTCAAACTTAAAACATTGAATATAACAGTAAATATAATGAGCGCACACTTTAAAATATATTGCACAGTGGCCATAATGACCCGACTGCTGATTAAATAAACAGAAAGGCCATGACAGGGCCGGCTTTAGCGCTGGTGCAAAAGTCTTTACTGGCGCCCCACCACTGACCTCTTTCTCTGTAGATACCTTTACTAGCACCCTCCAACAGTGCCCTTCATCTCTCCGTAGCCTCTCCCCCTCATGACCTCCTCCTCAGACTCCCACACTACCACCCTCCACCAGTGCCCCTCATCTCTCTGTAGCTCCCACCACACCTCCACCCCATGACCACCTCCTTGGATTCCCTCATTGCCACCCTCCACCAATGCCCCTCATCTCTCCAAAGCCCCTCCCCTTCATGACCTCCTCCTCGGATGCCCTCACTGCCACCCTCCATCAGTGCCCCTCATCTCTCCGTAGCCTCTCCCCCTCATGACCGCCTCCTCAGACTCCCTCACTACCACCCTCCACCAGTGCCCCTCATATCTTTGTGGCCCCCCCTACACCCCATGACCACCTCCTCGGATTCAGTCATTGCCACCCTCCACCAGTGCCCCTCATTGCTCCATAGCCCCTCCCCCATGACCCCCTCCTCGGATTCCCTCAGTACCACCATCCAGCAGTGCACCTCATCTCTCCGTAGCCTCTCCCCCTCATGACCTCCTCCTCAGACTCCTTCACTACCACCCTCCACCAGTGCCCCTCATCTCTCTGCAGCCCCTCCACCCCATGACCACCTCCTCGGATTCCCTCATTGCCACCCTCCACCAGTGCACCTCATCTCTCCGTAGCCTCTCCCCCTCATGATTTCCTCCTCAGACTCCCTCACTACCACCCTCCACCAGTGCCCCTCATCTCTCCGTAGCCCCCCCATGACCTCCTCCTTGGATTCCCTCACTGCCACCCTCCAACAGTGCCCCTCATCTCTCCATAGACTGTCCCCCTATTCACCTCCTCCTCGGATTCCCTAATTGCCACCCTCCACCAGTGCCCCTCATCGCTCCATAGTCCCTCCCCCATGACGTCCTCCTCGGATTCCCTCATTGCCACCCTCCAACAGTGTCCTTCATCTCTATGTAGCCACTCTCTCATATGCATTTCATTTGTTGTATAGCGCTACTCATAGTGTAAGGTGTCACAGTATTTTACATCATGCACGCATTATGCAGAGACAATGAATCATACAAGTATGTAAATCAGCCTATAGGGAATGTCACATAAGCCAATGAGGATTACCAAGTGTAGGAATCACATGTCATCCATACTGGTGGGCAGTATGTTTTAAGAGAGTTTGGTCTGGAGAAACACAAACACAGGATTTAAAGCATACCCCTGTGGTGGGGGTAGGGAGGGGTTGGCTTTACTGATTAAAATGTATATCTGCCCAAACAAACTCTTTATAGCAACATTAGAATAATGAAAGACTGGGGAAATATTAACTATATCGCAACACACACAAAAAAGAAGTACTAATTATACCTTTCAGGTTTGTATGTGGCTCTTTGACAGTTCATGGGTCACTGTCCTGTTAGGATTGTAACTTCTGAACTGCAAGTAACAAAAGGATCTCTGTAACAAAGGCAGTAACCCACTGAGCTAACAACATAAACTACAGTTTATCTGTA
The DNA here is from genome assembly GCA_963921515.1 of Calotriton arnoldi. Lineage (NCBI taxonomy): Eukaryota > Metazoa > Chordata > Amphibia > Caudata > Salamandridae > Calotriton > Calotriton arnoldi. The sequence goes on from CAWUFW010000357.1 coordinate 3,582,081, forward strand.
TTTCAAAACTACCAACAGACAAAGGATTGCTCTACAGCAGGATCATTAATCACCAGAGTTATCTGGTCATTTTTAGGTCTCGCTGAGCCAGCGCACATGCGCTGCTCTGCAGACATTTAGTAAGGGGCTTTTGGAAGTGCTGCCAGAGGCTTTTGCTGGCTACCAGCTTGCGTTCACGCGCGCAGCCGCCATCTGTATTTCCTCCGTCACTGGTCATTAAGTGCATCGCGATCACTTTCACTTTCGCGGCTGCGCGGCCGTGCCCATGCTTGTTTCTATTTCTTTACTTTTGCTATAATCGCGGCACCCGCGCTTTACTTTAAGCGCGGGTGCCGCGATTATAGCAAAAGTAAAGAAATAGAAAAATCTATTTCTTTACTTTTGCTACAATCGCGGCACCCGCGCTTACTTTAATGTTAAAGCGCTTTACTTATAATGTTAAAGTAAAGCGCGGGTGCCGCGATTATAGCAAAGTAACAAGCAATGGTGTAGTTAATAGGTCTCGCTTTTGGGACCTTATAAGTATTTAGTTATGCAACTGTTGCATGGCTAAACACTTATAAGGTCCCAAAGGCGAGACCTATTGGCTATGCCAATGCTTGTTACTGTTGTCTTGCATTCGTGGCAGAGCCAGTCATGAAAACGATACAAATGATTTAAATGAAATATACACGGCATACACGAAGTATGTGTATGAACAAATAGCCACACATTCTCAAAGCATACACGAAGTATGCATCTTGCTGGGCCTTTGCAGATTTAAAAAAAGAAACAGAATAGCCACACATTCTCTTACCTGCTCCATTGGAACTCTGTCTCACAGCCCGATCTGAAGAGCAGCTGAAGAGGTCAGGAAAGGTGAATCAGGATAAACAAACTCCATTTCTCCAGGGCTGAATCACGAAGAAAATATCCATGCAGCACGCAAAGGTTACCCCATGCCAAAGAAAGGATTTGTCCCCTTCGCCATGCCCCTATTCTACCTGCACGAGTGGTGGGGACACAGCACACCTTTCTAAAAGGAGATGCGTGATTAGGGGTGCCTGTGAGAAAGAGCCCAGGCCCAATCATGCAACTCCTAGAGTAAGAAGAAAATTAACGTTCAGAGGAACGTTTTAAATTTCAGTTGCCATTTTCTGTTGCCCTTCTTAATGTCGCAGCGAGGGCCAAGGTTCATGTTTGGGTGGGCATGGCCTACCTGCTAGAACGGGGCCTGCTCCCAACCCCTCAAGCTTGTGTCCTGACAGCAGCTGAATCCTGGTGACCTGTCCCTCGCAGGTAGCTCCCGCAGCACCATCCCCAGTGCCTTGACGTGCCTGCATCAGCCGAACTGCAGACAAATCCCATTATTTTCTGCACCGAACAGCTCCTCCCCACCTCCGGAGCCCCTGATGCAAAACGTGCTACTGTTTGCCCATTCTATCAAGCTGCGAACAATTTTGTGCCGTTGTATCTTCATGGATGGCCTGCACTGCTATACTAGGCTTGTATGTGCTTCTGCCCATTCACTGGTCTCCACTGTTATTTATATGCCCATATGCTATGATATACCTGTCTGTTTTCTTGCTCATTCTACAGCAACACTGCTAACCTATGCACACACGGCTACACAAGTTGACACGCCCTACCGTAGCTATCCCAGCGCTGTATCGCCCATATATCCAGCTATCCATCGTATACACTATTGCCAAATATATGTGATTACTCCACTCCTTATGAACTCGTACAACTACGACTGTTTATAGTATACTCCTGTGTGTATGGTCGCTGTGTATTTGTGCTCACTCCGTGTATGTGTATTTACCCATATGTAACTCAGGTAGCTGTTTCTCTGCCAACTAAGTCAAGCACTCTAATACCTTGGGGTCGATTAAAAAATAAAAAAAATAAAAATAGGCAATGTGGTTGCAACCATTGCATTGTGCTTATATTTCTCTATAAATCTCATCTAAAGTTTGGCAAGTGGAGCGCTGGTTCTGCCGGCTCAGCAGAGGTCTCACCTTTGCTGCCCTAACAGAGCACCACCAGCCAATGTAGAGGCCACTGTCATGCCGGTGGGATCTCTTTCCCAGAGCAGCAGATGCACTTTTGACCAAACGAAAGCTGGCTGGGCCACCACGATGTTGTCCGCTGTGCGTTCTTTTTTGCTTTTCAAAAACAAACATTAAAGCAGGGGTTTGCTACTCAAAAGCGAAATGGCTCTCACCTGCATGAAGCTTTTTCCCTGTGTGTGAGGGCCACTGTTGATTTTCCAGGCCCAGGTCTATTGTGCTGTGTGTGGGTAATTCAGGCAGAGAAAATCTGCATTGGGAGAACTAACTAATACACTAGAGGCAGTGTCTCTGTGGCTGATGGGTCAGTGATGTGTGCACGCAGAGGCGCCACTGAGGCATAATTAGCAGTACATGCGTCTTTGAATAGGGCAGAGGTGCCAGGTGACACTGCAAGCAGCACTAAAAGAATTTCAGACTGGCAACCAAACACAGTGCAGTGTGTTCAAACAGTGACCACATAATCAAATGAAGTGCCAGAACCTGCACACATCCTTGACTTCTAATGAATCACACTGAAATCCAATGACCACCCACAGCCGTTTCCACAGGGAAGCAGTCAGATGTCACTGCCACAGAGGACCACAACACTGAGGCTAGTGCTGCAAGTGCAGACCAGCTAGTCACTTTACCGATAATGCTCAAAAGAACCAGACCAGTTGGGAGCTACCAAGCAGTGGCGGCTCCTCTACTAAGGCGGAGGAGCGCCGCCCCACTGCCCGGAAGCAGCATGAAAAAGCAAAAGGATAATAATGTAATGTTATTATCATTTTATTTTGTCCTCCTGCTGCTGCAGTGTGCGTGAGGGGGCGGGGCAGGGGAGGAGTGGTAGAACACCCCTGTGTGTAATGACTGTTTGGTCGGCCCTCTCGGCCCGCCCAAAACAGTCATGCACACTTCCCTGTTCTCCATGCAGGCTGCATTACATTCTGCATGGAGAACATGCCCACCCCTCCAGCCTCTGGCTGAGCGCCGTGTCACAGCGCTCAGACCTATCACAACGCTGCATTGCAGCATTGTGATTGGCTTCGGGGAGCGTGGGAGCCCTGGTGCTTCCTGTTTCTCACTAACAAGAAGCCAGGAAGAAGAGGGGACGGGACACATGAGAGGCGGCGGCGGCCGGGAGGTAAGTGATTTTGTTTTTATCCAATTCTCCCCTCCCACCCCCCCTCCTCGACCCTACTGCCCCACTGCTGCTTCTAGGCAGCAGCCGCAACTGCCACCAAGATAGCGGTCTTAAGCAAGGAGGGCATCCTGAGCCTGGCAGAAAGAATACAGCCACGTGTGAACCTGCTTCACCAGTCTCTGAAATCTAAAAATCCCTTCAGAAAGCCCCAGGGACCGAGACATCTGACTTATTCTGTGTCCAGCCTCCTGGCAACTAAACAGTAGCACGACTGAAGGTAAACGTTTCCAGTAAAAAGGTACCTTCATTGACGCTGGGTATGCGGGCAGTCAATAGGACGGCTCTGCGGACTTCCTACGGCGTGAAATTTAATTACAGAATGCATAAACATTGTAGAATTGGGAGTCATCAAAAAGACATGCAACGGGGATTGCAAAGAAAAACATGCATCGGCTTCCAGAAATTCCTTGTCATGTAAAATATGTAAAGTGCACAGCCCAAGATTCTGTAACATACATGTGTATTGTCAACCAACCTGACTGTGACCTCTCGCTACACAGAGAGAGAGAGGGGTATAGTGGAGCGGTCTAGAGAGAGGGGTATAGTGGCGCGGTCTAGCAGGATAAGCTCCAGGACCTTTAGCCTGCGACGTTTGATGTACAGACCCCACAGGGGGTTGTCATCCACCTTCATGCATCTGAGTAGAGACTGCACGTCCCTTTGTGTCTGTCTTTTTTTCTGCAACTGTTTTGCTTGAGGCTAACGCTGGGACGCCCCAGTGTTGGGGCAGCCATGCGCTTTACAACTTTAACATAACATGTGGCATTGCCCCAGCATGGGCAATGTTGCCCACCAAATTGAGGCAGGAGCTCTATTCTTGCCTTACATTGACAAAATCAACAATATTCTTGGCAGCTTTGAGCCAAGGCAGTGACAGAATAACTAACTCAAACAAATGGAACCATCAATGTATAGCAACGCGTGCTGTCCTGCTGATGGTGAAGGGCAGCCCTGTGTCGGTTGGCAGTCCATCCTTAAGACGGTGTGAATATTTTGGAATAAAGGCCAACATGTTACGATTGTGTGCCGTTACACTGTAACCAATGCTTGTTTTGTAATTTGTTTCCATACCCAGTGATTAACGAGCTTGAGATATGAGGGATGTCCCGTGTCTGAATCACTACAGAGGGCATTTTAAGTGCAGTTCAGCTGCAAGAGGCTAATTGAAAAGAGCCAACTGCTCTGAATCTCCAACTCATTAATGTTACCCCCCAAAAGGTCAATATTGTGTTCATATTTCCTGTAACACCATATTTATTATTTTGGGTAGCATGTTATAGAGTAGGGTGTCCTTCAGGTTTTTTTCCTCTGTTTAACTAAATTGCATTTCGTGTTTTGCTAAAAATTCTGATGACGTATTATTTAAAATAAAAAAAGTTCTTAAAGATGAACCACTGTTGGACATTTAGAACTGTAAATATTCACTGTATCATCCATGGCAAGCGTATTTTGCATTCTTCTTCCCATCCTTTATCATAATGTTTTTCAGAAAACCACACTGCATGGTTTTAAATCTGACTAAAGACCCCTTTTGCACTTTTCTAGATCTTATGCAGTCAGCACATATTATACACAATAAGAAAATGACTGAGCCCCCTCCTTAGCCATTACTTGCTGAAAGTGCTACTCATGTTTTAGGGCAGGCCTGAGGCCACACAATAGCTATTGGGATGTGTGGAGTTGTGGAGCAGGTTTATGTGGCTATGTCTGTACAAACACACTGCACATCCAATGAGTCCCTCTCCAGCCAGCAAAGGGGTGTCGTGGCCCCCACACACCCACTCTGTGGAGATGCCACAGCTCCCACTTACCTGACCTCGAAGGAGCTATTGCATGAGTGTAGGTAGTGAGACCAGAGACACTGTCTTCCCCTCCGCATAGTCCTCCATTTATGGCTGCAGAATCCGGCTTTCCCTCAATGGCCTGTGGTACCCGTGAAGTTCCCATCATGCTGTGCATCGCTGCCTCCTGAGCTCAGAGGCTGTGATGCAGTGACACGCTGCCAGTGTGATGCTCTTGTATACAAATGGAGCTCCTAGAGATCAGGGTTCTCCTGTGCACACTGGCCCTCCATGGAGCGGCTTGGTGAGAGGCAGGCAGTGAGGCCCGCGGCATCGGCATCTATGGAGTACCACAGCAGTTGGGGTTCTCCACTGCCAGGTGACACTGGGCATGTATCCCATCACTCTTGTCCGCTTTCCAAGGTAGGTTCTGTGATGGAACAATACATTTCCTCTTTACATACACTGTAGTGTTTTAGAGTAGAGAAATTATTATCAACCTGATTAAAAAAAGAAAAAACTCCTTTCCTAGACAAAAGGAACGCATTGTGTGTTAGTGCTCCGCACGGGTGTTAGTTTGATATGATGAGGTGGCTGCATATGTAGCAAACAATTGCATAATGGTTCTGCCTGGTGCAGTCGGATCATTGTCGAGAAGAAGCAGGTCTAATGAGGAACAATGTCATCTTCAGAAAATCTAGAAGAAATTATTTTAATCATCTGTAGCTTTCACACCCAGTTGCAGAATATTTTCCCACAAGCTCAGAACTAGAAGAATAAAAGTAAGATTTGCCTTAAAACTTGTTAAACTTGCGATTGCTGTGACCGGGATTATGAATAACGAGGGCACCCCAAGAAGAGTGAAGAGGCGTTCTAGCCATCCATGCAATCCGCCTGACCAATGGCAGGTCCTGCTCTACTTGGTGAGCCTGGCCAGATGCTTCTACTAGAGGTATCTCGCCGGAAAATGGCCGATTCGGTTAACCTTGCTCATAGAGCATCCACCCGAGGCATTGTGAGGAAGCGTAACATTGTTTTGTGGATTAGTATTTCCTAGTGGTAACCTCCTTGTCAATGCACCATAGAGTTTAGTCAGTCCACTGTGCATTGAGTTGGCTTAAGTCTGACAACCCTCCCCCTATCGTAACCCCACACCCTGAAAATCTGTGCACTTCTAACTTACTCTCTCTGGCATAGTGATGACCATGGGATAAAGGTACCCTCCTTGACACATTGTGGGCACACTTGATATATTTTTGAATTTTCCTAAACTTAATTGTGACCATTCTTGGCAAATTGGGACCATTCTGTGCACAATTGTGGCAATCCATACCATAAGCATAGCCCTGGCATAATGGTGCCGTATTTGACATATTCACAGATTTGTGCTAATACCTGCACAAAGGTTGCTGTGGTCTAATGGTGCTTGTTGTTAACATATTAGGGACACTGTGGGCATAGTTGTGACTATTCCTGCCATTGTGATGCTCATCGTTGATATGTTTGGGGATCTTGAACATAATAGTGGCTGTCCTTGGCATAGTGATGCCCAAATAAAACCAGTGCCCTCCTTAAAATAGTGTGGGCATTTTGACTTCTCGGTGGCTGTTTTTGGCATATTGAGGCCGCCTTATGTAGGCGTATGCATCCATGACACATTGTGGATGTTCTTGCCATAATAGTGATGCTCTGTGGCATAACGGGGTCTTTGCGCAAGTACCAACCTTGACAAATTGTGGACTTTCTTTCCATAACGTTTATTGAAATCCATACCATATGCTGCGTATTCCTGTGTTTTTTGGCGGTGATACATGGGCTGCACAGTCACAATGTGTCTTATGTATCAGTAGTACAGGAGGGTACTTGCTGAAAATGACAACCTGATGTTGGGAACCAAACATATTTACTAAAAAATAAAGTTGGTTGTTTTGGGGGAACAGTGCGTTGGTGATCATGAAAAAGAGGAGCTTTTGTTTGAGGGAATTGAGCTAATATGTCCTAAATGAAAATATAGTATCAAATAACTAAATGTCTGTTTTTTTTTAAAACTGGTAAACTAATGTTTGTGGGGTTAAAATGGTTGGATTTCTAAAATCTAGGCTGATGTTTGAGAGGTAATTCATGCGGAGTTCAGACGGGGGCTAGTCATGCTGTGGCTGTTATATTTTTCACTTCTGCACAGGCATTCATCAATCTCCAGTATTGGGGTATCTTTCATAGATTCACATGCTTGAATCATTCCCCGTCGTCGAAGTGGGAGTCCCACGGTACATAAAAATAGCAATATAGCCATAAAATAGCCATAGCATAGCTAAGAGAGTAACAGGAAGTAAAATTACATAGAAGTCAATAGGATTTTTTTCTTCACTCATGACTCGTCCAAGTCATTATATATAGTCCAAACTACAGCCAATCAGGCGACTGTCCCTCCTAGAACCTTCTCCTCAGAGGCTCAGGCTCTCAGATTTTCTACCGCACTTCGTGTGAAGGGAGTCTCCCTGAGCTCTGCTCAGTACTTCTTTTCCTCTTCAGGATTCTTCAATATTTTCTTCATTAATGAGGTATTCTTCAAAGAAATCTCTCTTCAGACCTTGTAAGCTCTGGCTGTTTTCTGAGGACCCCCACAAGAAATTCATTTACTGCCTTTATCCCGACCACCAGGTGAGAGACTGCAAGATATGCAGAACTTTCCCTCAAAAGACTTTGAGAGACGGAGAGGGACGTCGTCTTCTGTGGCTACAGAAGCTTAAGGACCAGGACAACCCCTTATCTGACATTGAGAGTACTTCCTCTCTCAAGACTGCTTCCTCTAGAAAGAGGGCTAATGACACAGAATTGTCTTCTCCTGGGCTAAGGTGTTAAAAAAACAGCACACCTCCAAACTGGATGAGTTGCCTTCCTCCTCAAAAAAGGCTCCTCCATCTCTTAAGGGTAAGCCTGTACCCTCTACACCCCCGAGAAAGACTCAAAAATCTCAGGCTTCTAAAACTAATCCTGACAAGAATTTACCTCCGAAACGGGGTCCCTCGTCGACGAGCTCGACGACGATGCCCTCGTTGACGAAGCCTGCCGTCACCGCGACGACAACGTCAACTGCCACATTTTCGTCTCCAAAGCCTCAGATGATCCTATCGTCGGCATCCTCGCCATCGACGCTGGTATCCGTTGCCGTGAGACCTCGCTCATCTATCACTTCCTTCTCCTCGTCTTCGACGAAGAAGGTGAAGGCTGCTATCGACGCCCCTTCGTTGACGAAGACTACGATGGCCTCGTCGACGTTAGCCCAGTCGACGGCCGCCCCGTCGACAACTGCCCCGTCGACGGCCGCCTCGTCGACTGCTACCTCGTCGACTGCTACCTCGTCGACTGCTACCTCGTCGACTGCTACCTCGTCGACTGCTACCTCGTCGACTGCTACCTCGTCGACGGCTACCTCGTCGACGGCTACCTCGCCGACGGCTACCTCGCCGACGGCTACCTCGCCGACAGCTGCCTCGTCGACGCTACAGAGATCTTCATGCACTGACCTCCAACTATGGTCTTCGTCTACGGCCGCAGCATCGTCGGCGTCTTCTATGGTGCCATCTACAAATTTACCACCGTCTACAGCAGAGGCTTCCTTGCTTCAGAGACGAAAATCTTCTTTGGAGGCCCTCTTACCTATTTACACCTCCCCAAGTAAAGTACCTCTAGCTTTGCCTGAGCAGTTATTGGATTATGGGGCCGACGAGGGAGAATCTGAGGAAGACGATAGATTTCGTACTGCTCGGAGCCCTTCTGAGCTCCTCATTAAGTACCAGGATGACGACCAAGAGGATGACTATTACCCTGAGGCTGCTGCTTCAGTTCCAGTAACAAACCCTACTGCACAGATGCCTTTGTCTCTTATAAACAACTTGCAACACATTTTAGATGACTACTATCGCCAATTCCCTCCATCTGAATCGGCCTCTTCTGTCCCGCAAACACCTGTTCCTCAGTACTTAGGTCACCCAGACCGCTTTCTCCGGGGGTTTCAGTGTCCCACCACCTTCAGGACGCGCACACTACGGATGACGATAGAGAAGAGGGAGAGTTAGATGATAGTCATCCCACTCAGTAAGGAGAGATCTATCAGATACAAACTCCGTCTCCTTCCGCTCCTGCTCCTGTTGACTCGCCTCCAGTTGACATCGGAGGTTTTCACGTTCTAATGGATAGAGCGGCCCAACGGTTCCACCTTCCTATGGACATCAGGAAGGATGATTGTTTCCTTTACGATTTTAAGGACGAACCAAGGAAACTGGTGCGAACAATACCTATTATTGACTTCATTTGGCAGGAAGGTCTGAAGGTCATGAAGACCCCTGCCTCCATTCCTGTGGTCCTGCCTTGTCTTGAAAAGAAATACAAGGCACCTGATAATTCACCAGCATGTTTGATCGGTCAGCCAAAGGCAGATTCCGTTATTTCTCAAGCGGCACAACGTCGAGCACGGAATCCCTTCTCTCCGTTGTCTGCTCCCCCTGATCGGGATGGGAGTAGTCTAGATTCCATTGGTAAGAAAGTTTCTACAATGGCGGCCATTACTGTCCAGGCAGCCAACTCTCTGGCCATCTTAGGCCGCTATGATAGACAGATGTGGTCAGACATCTCTCCCTTTATCGAGATGTTACCTGATCCTTCAAAGACAGAAGCGCTAAAAATCCTCCAAGAGGGAGAGCGAATCTCGGCTGAGATTATCGACTCTGCTGTGGATGTTGCTTCTACAGGTTTTCGCCAGCTAGCAGGAGCTGCAGTCCTTCGGCGTCAGGGCTGGTTGAAGGCCACTACATTTCGTCAGGAAGTGCAGACGAAGATAATAGACATGCCTTTTGACGGCGAATCTCTCTTCGGTCAACACATTGACGACGCCCTTCAAGCTATTAAAAAAGATACCGAGACAGCAATATCTCTCGGTACTCTTCAATTTCGGAAGCAGCCCTTTCGAGGCGCTAGGGGTCGTGGATCCTTCTCTGTTCGAGGAGGTTACAATCAGTCCAGACAGTACCAGTCCTATCAAGGGAACCAATGTTACTCTTCGCAACGCCAACAATCCTTCCGGCAGCCACCGGCTGCATCGTATGCACAGAATAGAAGGAAGTCCTCCTACCGGGGACGTGATGCATCTAAGAAACAGTGCCACCTGCCACCCGCTTTACCGCTCAACCCTACAAACGTTGGAGGAAGGATCTCCCGTTTCTACTCAACCTGGTCTGCCATAACCACAGACAAATGGGTCTTGGACATAGTAGCCAGGGGCCACGTCCTAGAATTCGTCAAACTTTCTCCAAATTCTCCTCCCAAAGGCCCGCCTCCAGCTCATCTCAAAGAGCTTTTCTCCCAAATAAATCTAATGATGAAGAAAGGAGCGATCAAAGTGGTTCCAAGATTATAAAAAGGCACAGGTTTCTATTCCAGATTTTTTCTGATAAAAAAGATATCGGGAGAATGGCGCCCCATTCTCAACCTTCGTTCCCTCAACAAATTTCTCAAAAACCATCCTTCCGGATGTTGACTCTCCAAGAAGTCCTTCAGCTTCTCACTCCGGAGGATCATATGACCACCCTCGACCTCCAAGACGCATACTTTCATGTCCCGATATTACCCAGACACAGAAAACTCTTAAGGTTCAGAGTGGCTGGCAGAGACTTCCAATTCAAAGTCCTCCCCTTTGGGCTACATTCTGCGCCCCGTGTCTTCACCAAGGTTCTGGCACCGGTGGCGGCACATCTTCGACAAAGTGGAATACAAATATTTCCTTATCTCGACGACTGCCTTATCAAGGTGAATTCATTCGCAGTCGGAACCGCCCATACTCAGAGATGTCTGTCCCTTTTCCAATCTCTAGGCCTCTCCATCAATCTGGACAAGTCTCAACTCATCCCTTCGCAAAGGAGAACGTTCTTGGGAGCTACTATAGACACTCTGAAGACACAAGCCTTTGTCTCAAACGAAAGGCAACAAAAGATTTGCAAGCTTGCCAAGCTACTACGCTCAAGAAGGTGCGTTTCTGTCCGACAGTTCAAGTCACTTCTGGGAATGCTCTCATCCTGCATTCCCCTGGTCCCCAATTGTCGTCTCAAGATGAGACCCTTGCAAGAGGAGCTAAACAAACCGTGGCTACAGATTTCGGGGTCCTTCGACGATCTCATCCACATCACGCCTCGGATACGGAAAGCGTTGCTTTGGTGGACTTACATAAGGAACGTTGCAGCAGGCCTCTCGTTCTTGGTGGAGGCTCCAAGCTTCGTCATCACCACAGACGCCTCCCTCGAGGGATGGGGAGTGCATCTTCAAGGCCTCAGTCAACGGCAAATGGGATTCTCAACAACGGACTTGGCATATCAACCTTTTGGAGTTGCTAGCGATTTTCCTGGCTCTGAAATCCTTTCGCACCATCATTCTCGGAGCGTCAGTGTTGATCCGGACGGACAACACAACAAGCATGCGCTACATAAACAAACAAGGGGGCACAAGATCCACTTTGCTGTCTCAACAGGCTCAGCAAATTTGGGATTGGGCTATTCAACATCAAATAACTCTGACAGCGGTTCATGTCCCGGGAGTGTCCAACATCCTTGAGGACTCCCTCAGCAGGTCGACCTCATCCAACCACAAGTGGGAATTCCATCAACCAACGTTAGACCGTATCTTTCAGAAGTGGGGTCAACCCAATTTGGACCTATTTGCGACCAGCCTGAACCGCAAATGCCCATTCTACGCAAGTTGGCTTCCCCATCAAGACTCGTGCGGAAATGCGTTTTTGATGAACTGGTCAAAAATCTATGCCTACGCTTTTCCGCCGATATCGTTAGTCCCCAGAGTACTCTGGAAAATGAGGAAAGAGCCTTGTCGCCTGCTTCTCATAGCTCCCAGTTCTGGTTTACGGAACTCCTTCTTCTGTCCGAATGCGATCCCATTCAGCTGCGACCAATACCGATTCTCCTCTCCATACACAACGGCCAGATCTGCCATCCAGATCCTGAGCACCTTGAATTTGCTCACTTAGACATTCCTTCAGATTGTAGAGAAGTCTTAGCTAACGCCAGAGCGCCTTCCAATATAAAAACTTACATGCTCAAGTGGAAACGTTTCTCCATTTGGTGTCAAGCCTCCAACATCCACCCAATCCATGCAAAACCAGAATAACTTTTACCTTTCTTTTTACATCTGGCAAGGTCAGGCCTTTCTCATTCTACTCTTAAAGTATTCCTAGCGGCTATCTCAAGATTCCGACAGGATGGTTCACACTCTCTTTACTCCTCTAGGATCATTCAACAATTCTTCAAAGGATTGTTTCGTATGTTTCCTCCCATACATCGCCCACCTCCGCCCTGGCATCTTAACATTGTTCTGTCGCAACTCATGCGACACCCTTTTGAACCTATTCATAGGGCCGATTTGAAATTTGTTTCTTGGAAAACGTCTCTGCTGTTAGCCCTCACATCGGCTAGGCGGGTCAGTGACATTCAAGCCTTCACTATAAAACCGCCTTTCCTACAATTCACCAGAGACTCGGTAGTGCTCCGCACTAACCCGGTTTTTATTCCTAAAGTGCCTTCTGATTTCCATCTGAATGAGCCGGTTGTTTTAAAGACTTTTTTCCCTAATCCACAAACACCTGCGGAAAGGACTTTACATTCTCTTGATGTCAAGAGATGTCTAAAATTTTATTTGCAAAGGACCGCCTTAATACGCAAGTCTGATCAGCTTTTTATAGCCTACGGCAGGATGCGTAAGGGGCATCCAGTATCCAAACAGTCCATCGCACGTTGGATTTCTGCTGCAATCTTTCTGTCATCAGCAAGCGGGGAGACCACTACAGGCAACTGCTAGAGCGCATTCTACAAGAGCAATCTCCTCTTCTACTGCTCTCTTTGCTGGTGTGCCTCTTCATCAGATATGCAGAGTTGCAACGTGGTCCAGCAGACACACCTTTACCAAACATTACTGTCTGGAAGCTGCCAGCAATGCCAACACGTCTGTGGGACAAGCGGTTCTGCGCAATCTTTTTCAATAAGGTGAGCCTCTGTTTCTTCCCTCCTCCTGTATTGAGGGTATATGTTTTATATATATTTATATATATATTTATGCGTACCTGATTATGTACATGTATAAATATATATTTACGTATGTTTCCTTTCAGTTTACATACAATTTTTCTTCTTGTGTACAGTTATGCTTCTCTGATGATTTCACAAGCATAATTATGGGATTGCTGCTTTCTACTCTGATCCAAGCATGTGAATCTATGAAGGATACCCCAATACTGGAGAAGAACAAAAGTTACTTACCTGTAAACTGTGGTTCTCCAGTATTGGTATCTTTCATAGATTCACATGCGACCCACCCACCTCCACTCAGAGGCTCCCCTCTTCTCCTTGGCTCTTATTTCACACTTGTGCTGGAAAATCTGAGACCCTGAGCCTCTGAGGAGAAGGTTCTAGGAGGGGCAGTCGCCTGATTGGCTGTAGTTTAGACTATATATAATGACTTGGACGAGTCATGAAAGTGGTAAAATAAATTCCTATTGACTTCTATGTAATTTTACTTCCTGTTACTCTCTTAGCTATGCTATGGCTATTTTATGGATATATTGCTATTTTTATGTACCGTGGGACTCCCACTTCGACGATGGGGAATGATTCAAGCATGTGAATCTATGAAAGATACCAGTACTGGAGAACCACAGTTTACAGGTAAGTAACTTTTGTTCTTTCTGTCGATGAAGGTTTCAGTAATGTTATCACTGTCACTGCTGCTGTCCCTGCGGCCTGGGCATAGCGTTTGGTGTACCCGTTTGCTTTCTGATCTTGGTAAACTGAGCTGTAGCAAATGCTTGATGAGAACTTGTAATATTTGTCCAGTATTTCTGTCCACGTCCTGTGATTTTGAGAAGGGTGGTTGGGGGGGGGGGAGGGCGGTTGGGGGGGGGGGGGATAGAGAGGGCTATATGGGCCTGATGTTTAAAAGTATTTTTCGGCTACACAGACTGTGATTTGCACATCACAGTGCTTGCGAACACAAAATACTTTTTACTATTTACATATGCCCTTTTACAAGTCGGAAAATTCTTTGATTCGTAAAGGGGCAAAGAGGAATGTTTCAATGGCTTGTGATCGTAATAAGGTCATAAATCATTGATCAGATAGTGACACCTTAAAGGGATTGGCATCAGATTCCCAAAGGGCAAGGCTTTCCCTGTTAACATCTGGGAATAGAGACGGCTACATCAGAGAGTGAAGGGACTGCCAGCTGTCCCCGTTGTCTCCCCAACTGGAATTTTTTTTTATCAGTACCGGTACGTTTCATAAACGTGGGCTCTATAAAAAAAAATAAAAAAAAAAAGAAATCCCTTTTGGGAATGTAAATGCTGGGACGGAGATGTACTGCTCCTTGCAGACTCCATGCCTGCATTAGCAGTCAATTAAAGGGCTTTTCAAACTGTACCTGCCTAATTAATATTCATTAGTCAAGTTATCTAGCAAGTCCCTGCAACTGTATAATTTGCAATGTGACCTATTTGGTACATAGATCACTTTGTAAATTGCATTCCCTTTCACAAACCAGTCGTTGTGCAAATTGTACATTCCTGGTTTGCGTGCATGTAAATAGTACATCTGGGCCTCTTTACCACTTACATATAGATTTTTTTTGGGTTTTGTTTGTTTTTCAACTTTGGAGTAGTGAATACCGCACCCCCCTAGGAAGGGGAGCGTTTGGCTTGCACACAGTTACGGCATTTGAATGTTTCATTTGTGCACCTTCAGTACCTTTTAATTTTTTGGCAATTTATGTAAAAAATGTGCTGTAAAATGCGCCACTTAGCTATTTGTCTCCAAAATATTCTGGAGGGAGAAGTTCCCCAGCTCATCACCAAATTCCCCTGGAGAATGTTGGACTTCATTCAGTCAGTCCAATCAATCTCTGCCAGATACACTCACCACTTTATAGAGTTGCAGTCTGCCACTGGGCTAGTTGTATGATTGTAATGTTACCACTGTTCTGTGATTCTAATATGAGCACTGTTCTATGCTTCTGTGTTTCAGGAACAGAGGAGTATTGCACACATTTTCCGGGACTGAGACGAACAAAATCTGGCCCTACATTTATACCCTGCTAAGCACGAGGCTCACCCCTGTTCACCCAGAGGACACCACGCAAGCATTCCAGGCTCAAGAGCGTTAGAGGAGGCCGCCACTTGTTGGATTGGATGTGGATTGTGGGGAGCTGCGCAGTTGTAGAATGGTGCATCATCCATTTTGGTTTTTATTTAGCACTTGTGAAAGAAAATGCAGTTTTTGCATGGAAATATTTTTTTCTGGTGACTTCCGAATTCTTTAGACGCTTTTCCTTTTAGTTCTTGAGTTCAAGGTGAAATTTATGCTTGTAATTCTAAATTTGAGATTTTTCAGAAAACTATTTCATAAGACGATTGATTTGTAGGTGTTCAATTGCCCATCCCATTAATACATGAAAATCCCCTATACTTGATATAGTTGTCCATCTGATTATGTGTAATTTTTATATACTTCTAAAAGGAAGTTTTAAACTTGTGCGAATCATGGAATGGTGTATCATGTGTAAATGTGAAATTCCTAGATTTTCTTTTTTCAAGGTATGAGGAAAAGAGGAGTTGGACAGCTACATATAAGGCCAGTAATGTAAAAACAAACACTACAGCTTAATGTCTGACCATTGTAGGAAATGCATAATGGAACCCAAAGCTGTCTTCTCCCATTCACTGTATCCCAGCACACCGGGAGAGTGTATTTTGCACTGGTCAACTCTGCACTAGCTGCTTTAGAATTTGTGAATGTGGATCAGGCCATCAAAACCTGCCTGCCCAGAACTTGACCCCACGACCTTTTCTACACTGCATGCCAAGTGACCACTCGGGTGACGTGCTGCGCTCTCAAATAAATAAATAGATAAATATATCCAAAAAGAAATGGAGATGACAACTAAAATGCTTGTATGACAAATGTGTATTTTGTAACTAAATTTAGCAAGCAGATCGATTGATGCACCTTTACCGCTCATTAGTTTAAAAAAAAAAAAAACACTTTATAAACAAAAAAATGGCAAAATGTATCTCTGTAAACATTTTCTATTTCACCATTAGTGTTGGTTCTGAAGTAAGTTTGATTATGGGCAGCCATAAATTATGATACTCGGTTATTTGAAAAGTGTAGGTTGCGCATCTGTCCATTGTTCCATAGGAGTCATAAGGATAGGGTACCAGATGACGTCAGTCTCTAGTCCTGGATTTTCGTTTGACCCCTATGCATTCTGGGAGCTGTAGTCCTGATGCACGTTAGTTGATCAAAGACACCTGAAAGGATGGTTTGCAAAGAAATGGCCATTGTGCCCATTGTGACATGAAGTCCTCCGGTGACCTTTCACACTGGTTATTACACTGTAAACAGACACATCTATGCTGTCCTCTTCCTTCAATGGATGGAGGGGATAACGAATGGTTCGTCGGGACGTTAGTTAATGCTGTCGCCAAATATGTAAATACAGTGTATTTTAATTATAATAGCATTTAAAGTGCTAAGCTTAACTTTTACTGTTACAGTTGATAGTTAACATGTGCTTTGCGTATTTGAGTACATATCATAAGATCTATAACTTTATCCAAAATGCTGCACTTGCAATGTTTCGTAAAACAAAGTGACCTTTCAATTTCATTGTTATGAATCCATGCTGGAGCCTGGTCGGGGAAGACAAAATATTCCATCTTCAACTTACACCCTGCGCTTTCTCTACTGTGATATTATTTTTCTTTTGCCGAGTACACCCCCTACTGTTTATATTGTGAATTGCATTTGCTTTTGCTTGTTTTGTAATTGTAACCATCTCTAAAAAGCTGTTTTTGAGTATCTAGAAACAAAACTTCATTATTTTTGTTATAAGAATAACTCCATTTGTGCACATTAATGAGCAAGTCTTGTCCAATTTCTTGATTCCATACAATAACATTAAAAACCATCTCAAAAGAGTTTAAATTTGATCTTTCTAAGATCTTTGCATACTTGAATATGAAGCCACGGTGAAGGTGTTGGGGAGGGGGGGTGTAAGAGCGGATGAGTGTGTCACTTCTCTTAAAAATGTCCTTTTTTTTTCTTCTTTTTTTTTTGGTCGCTCCCCAATATGTTTTCACATAGAGTTGCCTGGCTTTGTTTATTAATGGATAAAATGTTACATAACTTGTCCTTTCATTATTTCTTCTCATTGGGTCAGAATATTCCTTAACCTTTGTGGAAGCCAGTTCTGTGATCAATTCTAAATATATGTTTTTGTGATTTAACAAACCATGATGAAATTCCTACTTAGTTACTGATTTAGTAAATTTCTAACGATAATACAATTCTGCTATTACACGGATATTTGCTTCCATTTCATTCTTTTTTTATTTTTTTATTTGCTCGTTCGCAAAACCATTTGAACCTCAAAAGTTAGTTTTTATTGTTTCTTAATGAAATATAACATCAAGCAGGCCAATATGGACACAGTATTTCAAACTTAAGCACACAAAAGCGAATATAATTTTGCACAATTTCACATTACTTGACTCGTGTTCTTGGTAATGCTGTCACCTCGAGAAACATGTATACTTTTCACTTGAGTGAGTGCATGTGCTCTAGAATGTCTGCGCGTTCGAGCTGGACTGTTCCTATTGGAGCAAGACCAAGATTGATTTGCATATGATTGGTCTCTGTTCAGAAGACAAAAAAGATGGACTGGAATGCGGTGCCAAGTGATTACCAGGCATTTAGATTAAGTCCAGCATTCCACCCATTACTTTTTTCCTGTTTTCCTAGACGAGCAGATTTGAAGCAAGGCACATTCTTAGTGAAACGTAGCTTTACTGATGGAAAAGGAAAAATGGAACTCCTGAAAGGACAATCTGTCTGATATTTTCAGGCACTATGACGAGCCTCTTTACTAGCAATCCATAATCATGGTCTTTGGTCGTCCAGTGCACCTGGGGGTAAAGTAGTATCAACTATTTTATTCACTACCAAAGGGGAGTTAAGTGGAGACGGGGTTTAACGAGTGACACTTATGCAAAGAAAATATAACAACAAGGGCTTGCCAAGTCTATACTGAGAGCGACACACACACACACTCACTCACACTCACTTATACACACTCACTTATACACACACTCACTTATACACACACTCACTTATACACACACTCACTTATACACACACTCACTTATACACACACACACACACTCACTTATACACACACACACTTATACACACACACACACTTATACACACTCACTTATACACACACTCACACTCTCACACTCACACTCTCTCTTTCTGCTTCACTGAAGTCTAGCACAGATTGTAGTTTGTTTTTGTACTACTAAATAGAATGTGACTAAATACAATTTTATAGCACACTTGAGGGCCAAAACGGTTCAAGGCACAGTTCAACTGTGTCACACTGCGGAAATCTGGGTCAGAATTTCAGAGATGTCCACTTACGAAACCTGAAATTGGCACTGATAAAACATGAGATGCTTTTATGTTTCACGGGAGATGCCTTAGCAGAAACCCTATGTTGTCCTTTTCCCACCAGCCTCGAGGAAAGGGCGCTCAGAGGTCCTTGCATTAGAGTGCAATATCCCTCAAAGAAAGAAGGATCTCTGTTTTCTGATTCTTGATTTAGGACTACCTTCCAGGATCAGTTACTCTCCATACTGTTACCCTCTTTATCCTTACATCTGCCCCTCTCCACACTGAAGCTTCTCTCCACTCTCATGCACCCACTACTACTGGAATTTATGTGAATTTCACTATTTTTGGATAAGTGAAGGGCCAGGCGACCTGCTTTTCATGGCACAGTGCTGTCTTCTCTTGCTGTCTGTCTTTCTTTCAAGTTTTCAACTGTATCAGTTTTACCATATGTTAAACTTGGGTGATCTTCTATATAGAGATGTTGCGGCTATCGAAGATGTCTGGGCAAACAAACTTTATATCATTTCCGCAGAGGAAAAAGAATAATTCTTTTGATTATTTTTGTACAGATTCTCTGTTTCAATAGGGACAGTCAATTACTTTTCGTTTTTCAAAAAGTATGCAATGAATTAAGTTACTCCTTTTGCTGTGAGCTCCCTTTTGGATAAGTTACGTTGTATCCTAGATTCAAGAAACAGCACTTTTGATGTAAAGTTAATCAATCAAAAATCGCTTTATTTGATTTGAATAAAACAATTCATAAAAGTTCATAAACACATACAAAATGGTAAGTATTCTGAATGTCTGCAAAACGACTTTGTATAATTGTGGTAAGTGACCCTTTGCTGAGAACAACAATACAGTGTGAATAGTCGCATAGATGTGCAAAAGCTTCACGTAAAGAGGGTACTGTTGTGTCCATTGGCCTCCTTACATTCTTAACCTATGCTTCCTATGTTCCTCTTGCAAGTCTCACCCTGCCGTATGGTTTTATCAAAATGAATTTCAACTGTACCACAGAGCCTTCAAAACTGCAAAAACCACCTCACTGACCATAGTTAAAGATTAGTCTTGAACATTGGAAACACGAGTTATTCGTGACCTGAGTAAGACACATCCGCTATATATGGTTTGTTACACAGATATTACTCTCTTTGTAAAATACTTCTATTGCTGACTCTTTGATAAAATAAGATTTACGGTATGTTAAGCTTGAATAAAACGTTGCACAACATTTAACCTTGTGAAAACACGTGAGTGGTGCATACACACTCCTTCACCAACGAATGTGTTCACACAAGTAAAGCAGTGTTGAATTTTTAATCGAGGTCTAAATTATAGACAGATTTGATATGGTGTGTATTTGTGCCCAGAATTGTGCAGCGCTTTGTATTATTCATGCTACCTTCAGTTGGATCGTAGCTTCAATTGGGAGGCAGCGGAGGGTCCTGAGTGTTGGGAAAATGCAATTATAAGGGCCTGTGCCTGTTACAAGTCTTGCTGCTGCATTTAGTGTCGCTTTTGTTGGGGCTGGGGTAGCTTTAGGCAGACCTATGAGAGTTGCATTCCCAAAGTCCAGTATTGAGAGCACTAGTGATTGAACCGCCTTTTTAAGGTCATCAGATGATATGAATGGGTTTATTTTTCTTAGAAGGTGCAGATGTAGGTTAACGCTTCTGGTTGCAGCTTGTATGTGAGCTTGTATATTTAGTTTTGAGTCTAGTGTGATACCTAGCGATTTAACGGATTCGCAGATGGTTGGGGTGCCGTTTAGCGAGTTGAGGTGAAAAAAAACCACCTTATGAATCTTTTAAAATGTTGTACTCTTAATAAAAAAAACAGAATATTTACTGAAGGAAAATGTAATTTAGGGTGTATAAACATCATGTAATGGGATGGAAGTAGGACTGCATTCAATTTCCCCCATATCTCATTGACCTGCAACACTCATAAAATTTCATAGACCAGATGATATAGGTTATGTGTAATCATTATTCCGAACCATCTCAATTTTAGTTTAAAATGTGGAGCACAATAAAGAACCTGCTGAGTTGAGTATGAAATGGCCAACTATGTTTTTTAAAAGAGGAACGAAAGGTGATCAAATAAGCAGGCTGCAAAAATAAAAAATACTAAAGCCTGCGCCGAGATGGACTGAACAGCGATCAAACTCAGTGTGTTCCTTTGTTCGGGGAGAACATGACAGAAAAACATAGTCGAAATGCTTGGTTTAAAATTTCAGTGGCTGATCAGATAGCTCAAATTTATGTACTCGTTGCTACAGTTAGTGTGCGACCTGCATGCCTGACTCAATTTCTAGCAGGTTTGACTCAGCCTTACATCATTTCAATGTTAATCAATTGAGTAGTATTGAGTTTGATGACAGTACAAACTGTTTACAGTACTATGAAACAGCAAATCTAATATAGAGGCCACAATATAATAAAAACGTGTTATGCCACCCGCCCATGCTTCCAATGCAATTCTCATCAAACTAGCCCGCTGGGCTCCCTTTCGGAAACCTGATTTGAGTTGCTTAAGTGGAATATGCGGTTGACATGTCAACCATCCATGGAGGCTGGCTTTGTACTTCAAATAATATTACACAAAGACACCTCATGGTTCCACTTACTGCGCAGCAGGTTAGGACTCGAACTCTTTTAAGTCAGACAAGCACACTGATGCCCCTAAGGCAGAACTGCTCTTCATACAAATCTAAATAAAATTAACTGAAAAGCGGGGTCCTGACTGCTGTTCTGCTCAGAAGAACATTCCATAGGATTAGATAACGTCATCTGGAAGGAGACCGCCTCATCTCAAATTTAGTAGATCCAGTGGATTCAGAGATCCTACTGACAATTTTTTTTTCTTAGTATCCTCTCTCCCCTTTCATTTTTGCTTTTTTTTGCTGTGGTATTGAAAAGAATGAGCTTTGTATCTTGACATCAGTCACCGCCTCTTCCCACTCCCCCCAACTGCTGAGACTGGGAGGGAAAAATACTATGACATAACGAGGTAAACAATGATTTTACACGTGTACTAGATGAAGGGAAAGATCTCCTATTAGCTGTTAAGCAGAATTTGTGTCTTATCTGACACAGGTAAGCTGTGGCTAAAATGCTCCATGCTTATGCAGAAGATTCCCAAAACTCATTGTAGGGGGAAGTAGGACATTCTTGGTTCCCTGCCAGATTGTCTACTCTAGAAGTCAATACTTTGGAGGGTTGTAGCTCATAATGCTTTGCAGAAATGAGTCCTTACCTTCAGGATGCTTGATTGTATCTTTGCTTCATTGTCGCTCCACAACATGCCCACCACTGCGCCAAGCAATGCTACTCCACATTTCCTTGGCATGGGTCCTTGAAGGGTGAGGGTTGAGTTTACCTTGAACATTCTCCTTAGGATATAGCAGATGTTATGCTTGTGTTCGGTTCAGTAGCGCTAGCATGATAATCTGGGTTCCCTATCCTACTGCATTCCCAAACGTTAGTCCACTTAGAAGTCTAGTTTATGGAAGGCAGAAGTACTCGCTGTGTGAAAGCCAAAGCAGCTTCTTGTATTATAATTTACAGGGTAACCGCCTAGCTTCTCCATATGTCTTGTGAAAAGCGCTGCTTACTAATTTTAGCCTAAATAGCCTCTCCCTTACTGCCCCTTCTCTTTTTCAGACTTAACTGTATCAGCAATGAACGATTACATTTCCATTTCATGTTGGATCTACAAAGATCACTGTATTTATATGTACATATGTCAGCCATTATGGAATTTTAAATTTTGCTTGCAGATATTCAGTCCTCTTACAGACTTAAGTCTTGTTGATAGATGTCTACCTTGTTGATAGATGTCTACTTGTTCAATGCCATTTTTCCTTTATATTTTTAATGTAATCTATCACACAAAGTGATTTTATGATCTGCTATCAATGTAAAGCTCTGTAGCCGCCTATTGGAGGTCAAGAACCTACTAAATCAAGATTTAATAAATCAATATTGATAGAACACAAACTAAAAGGCAGCAGGCCACTTTGGACTCAGTTTCCTTCAGTACACATTTTTTGTTTGCTTTCTTTTTTTATTACATTGATCTGTATAATTTAAAATTAAAACACAAGCTTAACATGCAACCCAAATCACATTAATCAATGTTAGATTAAAGAATTACCTACTTTGATATCTAGTTTAAAGTGGGCCCAAGTCTTTTAATATTTATTGACGCTTACCCTTGCCAGTGCCACCTTCTACTCACATGATTGAGATCTTGTTGATAGTTGTTAGACTGAAATCTCAGGCAGCCTGGCACTGCCAAACGAGCCTAGCGAGTGGGCCATTTCGTTTTTTGAAAGTGGGTGTGGTGAGCTGCGATGAGAGCAAAAAAAAAAGGCCACACACTTTCCCATTCAAGCTGGCCCATCTGGCAGTGGTAACTACCCAAAATTCCAATCCAACGCTTGTAGATCTTGCCTCACCATACCAAAAGAGAAGGCGCCAGGTTACTCTTTTATTTCTTAGTGAAAATTATCCTGGCTGTTTTATTATACATGATATCATCTGGGTGTTACCAGGGAATGTATGACAGAATCCCGCATGCGTTTAGCACACATGCCTTCACAACACCGGCATTAGAATGAACGCGTCGTTACGACGTGTTCCTTTAGCACACAAGTTGTTTTAACGACTTGCCTTGGAGGGGGGGGGGGGGCGCTGGACTTTGGAATAGTATCATTTACTATTCCAACTCCAGTTTGCGCAACAGTAGGGAAAGGTGTTGGACTTAAAATCCAACACCATTCCACCAATGTGCGCCCCCTAAAGCAAGCCGTTGGAACAACTTGCATGCTAAATGAATGCGTGGTAACGACATGTTCGTTCTTTTGCTGGCACTATAAAGGCACAGCGTGATGCCGGCTTATTTTAAAGGGCGTTTCCCACTACCAGGTATGCCATGAGATGATCCATTGTACATGGCTGGTTAACCATGCCACCCGGTTACATGAGAATGTTCGGCCAGTATCCTTGTAAAGCTGGGGAAGTAATAAATGTGCAATTTTGGCCTGTGGATTCATAGATCTGGTGCATTCTCATATATTAATTTGTTTTATTATGTCTTGAATGGTGCAACATAAGTTGACCAGCACGTGCTAATAATTCCCACATGGCTCAAGTATCATCAGTGTAGCTCTCGTAGAGCTTCTGTATATTCCAGTTATCCACTTGAAATACCTATTGATATTTAACCAAACCTGGGAGAAATCGCTAATGCCTGAAATTTCACACACCACGCTATACCTGCCTAGTAATACTACCCATCCAGAATGGTACACCCACCCCCTGAAGAGGAAGTTGTAGAAGTTTTTCACAGACGAGATTAGAGACCACCATATCAATGTGTAAGGAACATTTTTTGTTCCTATAGAGGCAGAATAGGTATAGAATGATGGAGAGAATTATCATCTGCTCCATTTCTCATAAAAGCAATAAACTGTGAATTGAAATGGACAAAATTAAGCCTGAAGTGGACAGCCATATCCTTGGGTACCATTACTCCCAGATACCGTACTGCTTTAGACATCTGCAGATCAGCTGACTGCATTTCACCAGCTGGTACAACATGTATTTGAGTTTTATTGAGCTTGTATCCAGATAGATGACCATATTTTCTTGCAATAATATCAAGTTATTCTTGCAGATATGTGGAACTACATTCTGTATAATTTGTTAAATTGATTAGCACCCCTCCCCTAAGACTGATGGGATGCTGATCTCTGCGGTCTCATAAATAGTTTCATGTGTTTTTACATATATATGCCAGTGAGCAGGGCCAGCCCTAATGGGTACCCTTTTGTATTGGAATTGTCATAAAAATTTGTTGATCAACACTCTGGCTTATAAATTAACAAAGTATTTGAACTCATTTAATAAAGACTTGGTGGGTAACCATCTCTCTCACCTCCCACAAAAACAACCAAAATACCCAATTGAATTCTTTCTTGGCATATACCAAAATCCTACCCTTTATTTCTTGTGTGTCCTTGATGTGATTGGTCAGAGTTGTGTCCAAGTAAAAACCCACTTTGCGTTCGTCATACAATTGTTTCTAAAGTGGAGAGATTTGCACTGGCAAAAAGGATTTTAGGATTAGCATCAGTGAGTAATAAAGCAATATAAGTTCGACAGACTTGCGGATCTCACCCCCGCCCCCAAAGAGTACAGCGATATTTACTGATTTGAAAAATAGAGCAGTTGTACTTGATGCTATAACATCAGATGGTTTTTAATGACTTCCTTGTTGCAGGCATTGTTGCATCCCCTGTTACAGCTTGCAGGTCTAGTGTTGAGTTGTTCGGGGGATGTTCATAATTTGAGTCCTCAATTGGTCTGCTGGTGGATCATCAATATTTGAGTCCTCAAAAGGTGCACTACATTTTCTTGAACTGGAATACATTTTTGATGAAGGTGCATTCAATATTCATTCTTCCCTTCCTGGACGTGAATTTCAAAGGCTCCTTCTCCAAACTGGGTGCCTGACTCCCTTCTCTGCTGTTGCCCTACCAACCCCCATTCCTGGTTTAATATTGGTCAGTATGACTCTTCATTGATCAGCAAATGCCGTTTTTTGTTTCACTGCTTGATATTGCCTTCTAAGTTGTCATTTTATGAACTCCAAATTGAATTTTCCTCCCAACCTCAAGATTATCGGACTTTCAAACTGGTGTTTCAAGTGCCTGAAAAATAACCCCATTAAGCTGTTGCCTTCAAAATTAATTTCCTCACAAATCTCTCAAATGGTAAATGATGGTCTGTTGTCTGTCTGAACTGTGATTTCAGTGTCCCAGGCAGAAAGGATTTCAGCCATGCATGGAATGGCATTAATTGTAAATGATCCCCTAACTTACACAAAAGGGAATCAGGAGTATTTGCTACAATTCTGTTAGGGCCACCACCACCATAGTGTCTAGGTGAGAAATGTGGCCTCCATGTATTAGATTTGAAAGCTTGTTTCCTTGGGGATTTAAGGTGACCCATCAGCTTTATTCCTGTAAACACCACTACAGATTACCGTTTCCCGTGCCTGAATGGCTGCATTTAAGCTTGTACTCACAAATTTGCACGATCCTATGTGCCCTTTCCTTATCTCTGCTTTTGGTGCAAACAAAATGTTTGAGTAACGCTGGAGAAACCTCCTCTGAGTTGTATTTCTCTATCTGGCTTAGTGACACTTCTGGTGGTGTGGCTGCTGTAGGGTGAATTGGAAGTATTCCTTAACTTTGTGTGTTGCTTTTCTTTTGTTTTTGTAAGTGGACGATGGGAAATGGCGCCTGATATGTTATGGCCTTTTCCTGGCTTATGAATTATGACATAGTTGTATACTTGCATTGGGATGGCATGATTCTTCAGGGCATTTTTACTTTGGAGTTGCCAAATATTGTGAGCAGGTCTTGACGATCTCTGCTGATTTTGATTGTTTCCCCTACATTAAGTGGTGGTAGTACTTCTGCTCTATGAGTACAGTTACCTGTCCTTTTCCTGCTGGGAATAAGCTTGTTTATCTCCTGATAAGCTTGGGCATTTTGGGATTTACATTTTGTTGTTCCCTTCACAAAAGGTAGGACTACAAGTCCCAAAATTCAAAGGAAAATGAAGTCTGAGAGCACAGTTTATACCCAACCTGTGAAAAATTGAGAGGACCACCGGAAGTTTTTTGCTCCCATATATGCTGCTGTTGACCTGAACTTATCCTATGGGGGTATCAGAAAAAGCTGGTTACCAGAGCCCGCAAACGCGCCTGGTATAACCATAGGGAAACCTTGCTCATACCAAAGGAGAAACGAAAAAATACTCTCATCCCATTTGTATCGACTTTTACACCCTCCAGCAACAAAATATGTAAAATCATAAAAAGGAACTGGAACACCTTGAGGACTCTAGGTATATTTCAGGAACCACCACTTTTCTCGTACCGCAGGGGACGCAACCTAGCGGACCATTTGGTACATGCTGTAACTTGGCCTCAGAAAGCCAACCATAACAAATCCGTCATATCTGCCTGGGGCTTGTCCCCCATCAAAGGTCATTACAAATGCCAGAGATGTGTGGCGTGCTCCTCGACTGTCAACACCAAGGAATTTAAATTCAATGAACATACATACCCGCTCAGAAGTTTCACCAATTGCAGATCCAGTAATGTCATATATGCCATACGCTGCCCATGTAATCTCCTTTACATAGGGCAAACTACCCAGATGGTAAAAGATCGGATAACCCAACATAGAAGCCGAATCAAGTGTGGAGTATTGAACGCTCCCTTGGTGTCACATTTCCAGGAACATGACCATAAAGAAACAGACTTTACATGGCAGGTTATTGACCAACCCACTTTGCCACTAAGGGGTGGTAACCTACAGCAACTACTTAACAGATGCGAGTGTAGATGGATCGCTCGTTGCCACACAGTGGAGCATGGTCTCAACACCCTAAATGAATGGAACAACACCCTATCGTGCTAGACATCCCTAGTATGACCCCACACGCTTCAGCAGTCAGCTGGCCTTCCCTCCTAGGGTGTACCTAGGCACTTGTTTTGACCTTCTATTCCCGCCCCAACGATTCATTGTTCTTTTTTACACAGATGGTCAGTACACTGACCCTCTGCAAATTCTCGTATGATTGATGGTTTGAATGATAGTTCCTTACATTCTCTCTATCATTTGGGTCGCCAATGCCAATTGTGCCTATTTCAGACCATCACCTGCAAAAATTGGGAACAATGTCCTTCTACTTGTGTTAACCTTCTGACTCAATCTCTCATTCATGTACCTCTCAGAAACCGAATTGTGTTTACCTGTACGGGTGTCTCCACCTACATAAGGTAGCTCTCATGATAGATGTCCCTCTTTTCTCCCCTCTCCCCCCTTAAAAGCTATATGTTATTTTACTATGTATACATCATGTTTTGACAGTACCAATTTCATTCTTGGCGTACTTGGATGTAACCACCCTAGTCTCCAATATCTCCCAATTTGACAAAAAATAAAACCACTTACACATATATACAGAAAAAGAAAAAAATTGTGGTAAATAATAACTAAAGACAGCTCATTTGACACGATCCAAGATCAGTAGTTATGTGCTTGATGCAATAAGTATGTATGCTACAAGTAGATGACTGCATGTCACGAGGAGGTTTTGCTGCAGTGCTGTTTTTGTATAATACCCTAATGCATCTTGGGAGTTGTAGTCCTGGTTCGTTAGATAATCCAAGTAAACTAACAGGCCTGAAAATGATGATTTCTAAAAGAAAAGCGCATCACTAGAGCAATACATCTTTCTTGAAAGGGAGTCATCAGCTACGCTTATGCAAATCTGCCTGGAGATGGGGCCTGTTCTTACTGGTTCAAAGTTGCACAAGCCTAGGGAGAGTCATTTTAAAGCTGTAGGGAATAGAGGTGCTGAGTAACAGGACCTTAGAACAAAAATACAGTAAATCATCGCTTTCCGCTCAAACACAGACTTTCCTTCAATCATATCAAGCACCGCATACACCGAATAAAATCTACACCAGATCCTGAAAATGCACCGCTTTTTTTCTTTTAGTTTTCCACCTTTAGGTCTTTCAGTTTTCCACTTATCCATTATTAAAGATGTGAGGGATAATACTGCATCAGTATTCTGTTCTTCCGGATTGCAGGAATACAAGGCAGCCAATGAGACATGTGGCAATCCTTGTTGTTTCCACATAGATTCCTGCTTGTTACCCCCTTTTCATGCAGACGTTTTGCCAACTTTGAGCAGGAGCAATGTTTGGGTGAAAAACGTGTGAGTTGGAGTATTTTTGTTCAACTTGTAATTTCTGATGCGGTCCCTAACGAGAGTTTCTGGCCCCACTGGAAATGTTGCTATGGTTTTGAGCAGGTAAGGGCAGTGGCCGAAAAGGTCAAGTCCCCTACTTTTTGTTTAAAAAAAAAAAAAAACACACACAACTATTCCTGAACGTGTAATGCTGACCTTCATGTGCCCCAGCTGAACGGGAAAATGGGTCTCCTGTGCTGTAAGGGACAGCGTGCTAGAGAAGAATCCTATTTCCTCAACAGAGTTCCTTGAAGCTGAAAGAAATGTATATGTGTGGAATTGGTTAATCATCGAATGCATAGGCTGCTTGGGAGTCAGTATATGCTTTAATGGATGGAGCTTCAGGGCAGCAAAAATGTATTCTTTTCGAGTGGCAGTGTAAGGGTTTTACCAGCTGCGTTTTGGGATGCAGCCTTCCAATGGAAACTTATCAAAAAGGCTTACAGTAGGTGCAGTCTGACTGCGTTAAAAATATATATTTTGAAAGAAGTTGTTTTACCTTAATCCCTAAGGCCAGGCGCGCAACGCCCATTGGGCTCAAAGGGCTTCCTGATCACAGCGTGTCACTGCCAGTGCTTCCTTTTTTTTTTCTTCTTTTTAGGTCTCGCCTGAGCCAGCGCATGCGCTGCTCTGGCGAGACTTTTAGTGAGTGGGCATTCAAAAATCCGACCACACGCTTTCTGTGTGGCCTCGAGCGTGCGGTTAGCGCACAGTTACGAGCAGAGGCGCCATCTGGCTTACCTCTCTCGTCATGCGCTCAGCGCATCGCTCGCGGGCACACAAAGCGTGTGGACGCTGCAGCTGCTTTCACTTTTGCCGCCGCGCGCCCACTCGCTCCGCCCTCTCCATCTCCTTTTTGAAGACCGCTTGTTCTGTCTTCTTACACAACTCAGTCATCCCTGTGATGCCAGCTATTCTCGACATATTGTTGCTTCTTACAAATTTATCATGGTGTTTTAATTGCATTGCTCCGTTGCTCATGCTGATAGTTGTGTCGTGCATTAAAGGTTGTTTTCATCTGTGGGACAATAATCAAAGTTAAGTAACTTCTGTTTTTTTAGTACTTTGTTGGCTGGCATCCATGTTTGCTTCTTTCCACGGAAAACTGTTAGAAGCTCCTTAACAAAGGAGTTTTATTGCCTCGTTAATCAAGCCAGTATCCCAACCAGTCTTATCTAAAAGGGTTGCAAACATTGCACTGCTCTGTTCAGAGAAAGAAGGCACAGAAATTATTTTATAACGGCAAGCGATTTCAAGGTGTGCCAGAGCAGGCGCTTGGGAACAGTTAAGTGGGTTTATAAAAATGATTGTGTGGAAATGCTTGACAGAATCTGGGTATTTAGACAGTCACCTGTTCATCTGACCTCTGTGTTTTCTTTAATACTGATTTTACCCCTGTATGCCCCCCCAAACCTTTGTATTATCAACAGCTTTTGAGGTGCACTGGGGAATATGTTCATAATTATATTTTTTTGTTGTATGTTTTTCTTGCGCTAATTTAAGGTCTTACTGTATGTGGGTCTAGCCCCCTCTGCTAGAGGTCCTATGTGCACCGTCAAGACTTCTGCCCACCGCTAATGCCAGTCAAATGTGTAGCTGTCAAACTGTTCATTGTGCACCCACAGAAGAGACATTCACTTTGCTTTTGACATCTTTCAGATTAGTTCTTTCATTCAAATGATATAGGCAAATGCGTTAACCTGGCAGTTGCTAAACTTTCAACGAACAAAACTCGGTAGAGAAAAATATTGTTAATCGGCTGTGAATTGTGTATAATTTTTGCATAGAAGTACACTTTTTTTGGATGCAACAGATCCAAGAAGTTCACACTGGGCCCCCCTTTTGTACTAGCAGCAGTCTTAAAACCATGCAGCCCCCTGGCAGCTGTTGTTCCTACGCTTTTTAGTTATTTATGTTCAGCTCTAGTCTGGCTGGTAGTGTAACATACAGTGATTTGCGGCAATTTAGTGTTTAGAGGCGATTCACTCTGTCTTCAGAAAGCTCATAAACGAACGAGCAAGCAATTCAAGCTTTCAAGTTAAAAAGGAGAATTTTGCTGCTCGTATGAGGTGAGCTCATTAGGTACGAATCATCATTAACTTCTATTTTGTATGTGAGCAGAGACTGCTTATACACCGTACAACCTCATGCTAGATCACAGTAGTAGATGGGGACATACTAGCATGTCGTGTGAGGGCGTGCATGTCTGCATACAGTGATGAGGATGATAAGGATATTATCCTGTCCTTCCAACAACCATCTCCATCCATTTACCCACCCAATGTCTTTCCAACACCCACCTCCGTCCGTCCATCCATTCATTTCCCATGCATGTGTATATTCTGCAAACATACAAATGTACCTAATGGGTGTTAAAGATAGGAGACATGCATGCACTATATTTGCTAGATGATAAACATTTAACTACACGTATCAACAATGTAACTAAACACGCTCATATACAAGCAGGCACATACAAACGCCCAGTTGTGTTTAGTGCATTCTGGAGCCTCAGTACAACCTTTTCAGGCTTTGACATCGGCATATTCTGAAGTTGCTGTATGCTGCAAGTCGTCCTATCTTGACAGTGGCCTATCTTTACATCGGCATACCTTAATGTGGGTGTATCTTGATGTCAACATATCTTGACATCATTATATGCAGGATGTCTACACATCCTGACATGGGCTATCTATTCTCTGCAGCTCACGCCCCGATCTATCCACCATGCCACATAATTCCACTCAACACCACACAATTTCATTACCAACAATTCAGTACAACCCACATAATTCCACTTCACAACCCATACATCCACTCCAAACCACAACATAGGTAAAAGATATTGCCATTTACAATGCCATTAGCTATAACTCTCGCAAATGCGAGACCTAGTGGCATTTCCAATGCTTGTTTTATTATTATTATTTTTTTTGCGTGCACTTGGCTTACAGCGTTTTACACAGGCACCAGAATATGTTACTCTTTTTTTAAGGCACGGAGAGATGTGTTTTTTCCAGAATCATGAGTGTTCGAACATGACTTCCCAGTTCCATGCTTAATTTGTACCAGTGGTTGCAGGTGATGGGCACTATCAGTCATTTTTACGGATGAGTTATTTTTTGACTCAGAGCAAGGAGGAAGAGAAGGATAGGAAAACAGTGAGAGGGAGAGAAAGCAGAATTTATACCTTTGGGTCTAGCTAACAAGTCCTATATAAAACTCTCAAATAAATAAAACATTGGCAAAGCCAATAGGTCTCGCCTTTGGGACCTATTGGTTTTGTAAATAGTTTTAGCCATGCCGTACGCCATCCCCAATGCTGTGCTGCATTGCTAATGAATACAATCTAAAACAAGCATTGGCATAGCCAATAGGTCTCGCCTTTGGGACCTTATAAGTGTTTAGCCATGCAGCAGATTATCACCTATTGGCATGCCCACACACTCTCCCCATTTTCGAATAATCGTAAAAAAATGTTAAAGTCGATGTGAAATGAGCCAAGATGCGATGGTGATGAATGAGCAGCATGGCAGCATGCCTGGAGTATGGGTGCCAAGGCGGGACGTGGCAGGTGTAATGGTGACGAGCGCGCACCTGCGCCTATTGACCTTGGCAGCATTACTATGACATGATATTGTGAGGGGGGCTGTATAAAAGGGGGGCATGCTGTATTAATGGTGTTGCAGCGAGAAAACAGGTTTGTTTTGTTTACTGGTGTGGTGAGAGGACTAGGGCTAGGTAGGGACCAACATAAGTAGAATTGCGGGCAGCCATGATAATATATGCACGGTGTTTTATAGTGTAAAGACACAAAATGTACAATTAACAGTGTTATAGAATAAAGAGAAAATGCACACATGAGACCACTAACAACAAACAGATGCAAAAAGCCCGGTGTGTTTTTTTTTCTCAAACTTAAGTTGAAATGCAACCATAATAAAATATAAAGCGCAGTGTATTTCTTTTTAAAAATGTATATAAATACACCCATGGTTATATATCGAGCCCGATTAAAATCGCAGTAAAAATTTAGCCTTGGTGGTGATACAAATGTTAACGTGCTACAAAAAGAGAGATTGGGATTTGCCCAGAAATACACAATGTTTTCCAAACGCTAATGCTCACAACAAAAAAATACACATAAAGCAACAAGTGCAGCTGTAAGATGGGGGGTTGTGTATATTCATTCAGCTGAAGTGACTTTAGGTGAACAACATTCACTGCTTAGGGGCAGCGGCTGCGTTAGGCCCACTGCTGGTATGGGGGGCTGAGTGGGGGTATGCTGTGCCAGGGTTTATAGAGCCTACGGGGTCATGATTGGCACTATCGTACAGTAAACAAAATAAACAAGCATTTGCAATGCAATAGGTCTCGCAATTGTGAGATTTTGACCTATTGGCATTGTAAATGACAATGCCATTTATTTGTGTTTAAAAAACACCTGCAATAATAAAAGACATTGTCATTTACGATACCAATAGGTCAAAGTTTCTAAAATGCGAGACCTATTGCATTGAAAATGCTTGTTTTTGTCCTCATCTCACCAAGTATGCGTCTGCAATTCTTTGATAGCCGCCCTACCGACCTGTGCAGGGTCAGACCGCCAGTGCTTCCGACGAGTGTGAGAGTGAACCGAGAACGAGCCTGCGCATCGCGGCCTCTGCACCCCGATGGCCTATTTTCCTCTTACCAGAAAACCGAGTGATGATGGCTGCTCCGGTTTCTGAACTCCGCGGCTCTGATTCACACATCCGCGCTGTTATCTGTGGCTTCGAGTTTGATTTCACCCCGTGATTCATAGCGGAGCGCAGACTGACGCCATGTTTCATAAGGTCAGCGTTTAATTAGAAGATACTCCGAGGGTTTGTGACAGTGAGTCATTCTTTCTATACAATTAACGTGCCATCTAGTTTTCAGAAAGCAGATGTGTGCTTCTGCTATCCGTTGGTGCTGGAAAGGGAGATGGCGGGTAATTATAAACTGCCAGTCTGTATTTGTTGTGCAGCGCGAGCCTTTAAGATGGAGCTCGTGGGACTGAAACTTTACTTCCTGCCCCCCTCCTCGTGAAACCCGGTCATCTGCCAGGGTGACCAATTAACTGCAGAGCATGGTCCCACAGCGCGGCTTTATGTATTTAACATGCAATTGACTGTTAATATTCATTGCAGTGGCTCCTTTTCAATGTGTGCCTAATTTTTCAAGGGTGATCTGTACAATTTCTCCTTTCAGAGCCAGGGCATTTTGCATTTCTAAACATTTGGAATGTGTTTTTTTTTTTTTTACTCCCCAAGTGAAAGTAGGAGGCAGAGCATCAATCTGCAACTGTGCCTGCTTCTGAAACTTCACCCACTCTTCGAAGCCGAAGAGGAAGTCAAGTTGACACAGCCCACGTCTACATTATTGCAACATTATCTACACCAGACGAAACCCCTAAAGAGGCTGCAAAGGCCCCAAAGCCAGGTTTCCAGAATGTGCCTCAACATATAGAACAGAGAGGACAACTGACCTGCACATAAAGCGCTCCTGTGGACGTGATAATCAAATTCAAGGTTCTTTGTAGTGTTACGCACAAACGTCCTTTCGATTAAGAACTGCTCAGAAGAACACCAAAGAAATCTTTCTTTAGTTGGAACATGGAGGGAAGACCCTTAGAGTCCTTGGCTGAGGTGCAGGATGCTCTTGACGACTGAACCAAGCTACGCGCAAAATTGAGCGAACTACATACCTTTATTTCAGGAACAAAAAAATGAATTAACAGTGTTACAAATTAAATACTGAAGCTCAGATCTTCAAAATATGTTTCTGGTTCTCTATTACTTTTTTTTTTTTTTTTTTACCCAAGTTTAAATCCTTTGGCATTCACAGTGGTGTATGGACTCGTGGCCATTTTTAACGGGCAGGCATTTCTTAGTGTTGGGCACTAAATTAAAGTACAAGCCAATGAATATGCGGTACTCAGGTGAAGTCAGGCAGTGTACCTGTTCGTTGAAGTATCGTGTACAAATTTGCCCCAAAAAACTCACCAGGCACCAGTATGTCACGGGTGAGTGGTGAGTGTTGTAGATTCCAATGTAATGCAAAAAGAAGCGCATAAGAGAAACATACGCAAGAAAGCACCAAAAAATGAAACTTTAGTATATAAAAAAAAATATGAAGGCACATGTTTGTCATCACCTCTTGAAGTACATTCAAACTTCAGCTATTCACACCCGTACCTTCTTCTAAATTAGTTTTTGTAGCTTGTGTCCAGCCAATTGCATCTCAGATATCGTTGGGGCGCAGCATTCTCTATTTGGCTTAATGGCTGAAGAAATATGGTGGACATTTGGAAGAGCAGGGAGCCCACACCAGCGCACAGTATTTTCATGGCTTTTAGAAGAAATGACTCACTCTAAATCCACAGGGGACACGCAGTTAAGATGAAGCAGAATTTATTGTGCCCTTATCCGCAGTTCAGTCCAGCAACTGTCATCCTAAGAACCTCCAAAGACTGATCTCTAAACATTCTACCAGCTAAAACTAACCAGCCCAGCTCATAGAGAAGAGAAGATAGTACTTTTCTCTCTTTGTAGAAGAATACGACACAGGTAAGAAAAATGATGAAGCAAATAGCTAAATGAGAAACAATAGAAAATACTCAGAGGATACAGAACAAAGACAAGTTTATATACACATTTCTGACAGAGACTTCTAGCCACAGATCCCTCACCTCACCTTTTGAATTCTCCCCAGGTGTCAGAGTGAATCAGGAAACCTTTCCACAGTATCTCTGCATGCTGGAAAGTGGCAATTTGCGCCTCTGCATGGACGCCATTTCACTCTGTGCTGACGTCAGTTCCTTTCTTTCCACTCCACCAGACGCAGATCTGGAGCTCCCTTCATGTCTCTGAGACATTTTACTGGACCTTCCTTCATGTCTCAGACATTTTACCTCGAATTTTCTTGTGTATAGGATGTCATCACCCCCAAAAATGACCGGTTTTAGGCCCTGTAGGGACTGTTGTAAATAAATGTTAGTGACAGATCCCCACTAGTTATGCATGTGGAGCTGGGGTTGAGCCATGACTCCAATGCCTGCAGCAACTGCATGTCAATGAATCCAAAGGCCATCCAGAAACGTAAGTTGAAACTTTACATCGCCAAGCATAAAAAGACTCTTTGTCGGGCCGCTCCAATTCACAGTCCACCTCCAAAGTCGATCCCACTCACTTTCACACTCCTGGAGTCACCAAAGCCGTTTGAGCTCCTGGTCTTTGTCATTCTCGAAGTCGCCAGGTAAATCTAAGAAAAAAAAAAACAAGAAATCAACGCAGAGCTCTGCCATCTCACACCACTCATATTCGCCTGGGCAGGTGTGAGGGTGGCACCATTCTTCCTGAGCTCTCCCCTGAAGTCAGTCGACTTCGGAGCCGGTACCGTAACTCATTCCAGCACAACCAGAGTTTCTGGGGCTAAATGCCACACTGCTCCAGGTCGAAGAGTTCCATGCAGTCATGCTCTGGCTCTTTGGATCCCTACCAATTCCCTCTGGTGCACTCTGGGTGCTTTGGCACTAATGCCGACTCCATCAACGATGGAGGAGGAGGACCCAGTCGTAGTCTCTGGCGTTGAGATGCTGCCAATCTGACCTCGACCGAAATCATCTACGATTATGCCTGAGGCTCCTCTTCCCCCACTGGATTGCCAGCCCCACAACGGAGGCAGCCCACTCTGCATTCCCTTTTTGGCACGGACTCTAGCAATGGCTGTGACCTGGGTGAAGAGTTCGCTCAACCCTACCATGGTGACAGTTGGTGTAAGGACTTACAGAGATGGCTCTTTGTCTCTCCCTGGATGAGCCACAGAGGAATCTATCTCTTACTCTATGGTCATGCATAGCATAGGGTCGCTGAAGTTTTTGACCTCCAGCTCCCCCCACCTTGGTGGACAAAACAAATGTCCTTACTGAAGTCCTTTAGCCAGAGACTTCTTCTGAGCCCCTTCTTCCATTCAACGAGGAACTAACGGACAACTTGTTCTGCACCCCCCCCGCCCCGTCAGTCGACAAATTGCCAGGCACCATTGCTCTGTTCTAGGTGACCCTGCTTCACTCTTGCAGCACCCTTCCCCTGAGAGCTTTGTGGTACAAGCCTCCACGAGCTGGTCTAAACCACATATGTTCCCTACCACTCCACTGGACAGGGAATCTAAGTGGTGGAAATGTTCGGCAAACTGGTCTTCTCTTCGACAAGCCTGACCCTC
This sequence comes from Calotriton arnoldi, assembly GCA_963921515.1. Classification (NCBI taxonomy): domain Eukaryota; kingdom Metazoa; phylum Chordata; class Amphibia; order Caudata; family Salamandridae; genus Calotriton; species Calotriton arnoldi. Next base: position 3,618,690 of record CAWUFW010000357.1, read on the forward strand.
TGATCTGTTAATACCATCTGCTTTTTGGGATGCTACTCCCGCGCTCTTTGCTATTTGGTGGCACATGTCCTCCCTGGTGTGACCTTCAACCAGTCCTGGCACAAGCAATACAAGATTGTAGTGATGTGGCCAAGTTCACTATTTGTTGTGGTTTGGATACGACAGATTCCATTGCCATCAGCATAGCTATTCGCCACCATGCGTGATTGACTGGATTATCGGGTGATGTCCAGTCCTCCCTGATGGTCGTGATCTTTGATGGGACGCGCCTGTTCGGGGACAAGGCTGATTCTGCTCTCGAGCGTTATAAGGAGAGCAGGGCTACTACTCTCTCTCTTGGGGCCTCTCTGCCGTTACTTGCCAACCACAGCAGTTCCAATTCTCATTTTGCAGTTTTGGCCGAGGCTCCCCTCACCGCCTCTAAGAGAACCCAGCAGTTTGCAATCATGGCAGATGTATCCACTGCCCATGCGACCAAGGTGAGCATGCTGGCCAGTCTGCCAAACCCCTGCAGCCTCAGCTCCTAAATCTCTTTAATGAGCCCCTAATGGTTCGCAGCCACCTGATGGGAAGCAGAATCCAGCAATTCTTCCTCGGTTGGTAGGCAATTACTTTGGACAGGTGGATCCTATAGATAGAATGCAGGGGTTGTGCCTTACCATTCTTTTCTTCCCTGCCACCCTTCCACTGTCTCTCCAATGACTGACAGAGAGCCAGTTCTCCATTTTGCGGCAGGAAGTGCAACCCCTTTTGGTCAAAGGGGCGGTCGACGGGGTGCTGGCACAGAAGTAGGGTATGGTGGTTATTCCTGCTACTTTCTGGTGCCCATGAAGGACGGAGACTTTTGGCCAATTTTAGATCTGCTCCCTCTTAATGCCTTACTCCGGAAACATAAATTCAAGATGCTCACCCTAGCCCAGGTCTTGTTTGATCTAACCCTGGAGACTGATGGTGAACCTGGAGGATACCTATTTTCATATTCATGTCCTCCGGATCCATTGGCGCTACTTGCATTTTGTGGTGGGACAGGAGCATTTTATGTTCGCTGTGTTTCCCTTTGGTCTCACCAGTGCCCCTCAGGTTTCATGGAAGTGATAGTGGTGGTGGCAGCTCATCTTCAGAGGTCTGGGGTACCAGTGTTCCCCTACTTCTGGCTGTTGAAGGTGGACTCGCCCCAGGCAGTGATCAACCACCTCCAGACAGTGAAGCTTCTGTCATCTTTGGGGTTCACTATCAATGCGCCAAAGTCTTACCTGACTCCTCAGACATACCCCTCCATCTGAGCCATTTTGAATGCGGTTCAATTTCGTATCTTTCCCCCAGGAAAGAGAGTCCAGGATATTCAGGCTATGATCATGATCGTTCAGCCTCTGTCCTGGATTTCAGTGAGGTCAATTCGGATGGCCTCTTACATCCCGCTGGTCTAGCATGTCAGGTGGCCTATGCAGGTGGTGCAGTGGAACCTGAAGTCCCAGTGGCCCCAACATCAAGAGGACCTCTCCAACCACATTTGGATTTTGGAGGAGACTGCAAAATATCTGCAGTGGTGGTTGCTGGACTGCAGCTGGGTCTGGGCAGACCATTCTCCCTTCCCCACCCAGAGCTCACTGTGTTGACAGGTGCATCGTTTCTGGGTTGCGTCGGCCATGTGGGAGAGGTGGGGATCAGAGGTCTCTGGTCTCTGGCAGAATCCCGGCTCCATATCAGCCTTTTGGACTGAAGGGCCATCCGCTTGGGGTTGAACACTTGCTTGCTGCCCTTTAAAGGGATGCTGGTACAGGTGCTCACGGACAGCACCACTGCCATGTTGTACTGCAAAAAAAAAAGAGGCAGGGTGGGTCATGGACTCTGTGCCAAGTGGCCTTGCGCCTCTGGAAGTGGCTGGACTGCCAAGAAAAGTTTGTGGTGGTGAACCATCCGGCAGGATCTTTGAATGCTAGGGCAGACATGCTCAGTCATTGACCCCTAGTGGATCATGAATGCCACTTGCACCCAGAGGTGGTGCAAAGTGTCTTCCTTGCATGGGGAGAACCTTGGATCAATCTGTTTGACACTGCCAAGAACGCACAATGTCAGCACGTCTGCGCTTTGATGTTTCCAAGATGTCTCTCACTCAGAGTTCTTCTGCCTCAAGTGGAACTCTGGACTTCTGTAAGCCTTCCTGCAGATACCACTGTTGTCCCAAGTTCTCAAGAAAATCATGACAGACTGGATCCAAGTCATCCTAGTGACACCGGATTGGGCACCGACAGAATGGTATCCAGAACTCCTGGGCTTAAGCATATGTACCCCAATCAGGCTGCCCCTCTGGGAGGCCCTGCATTCACAGCAACAGGGCAGGGTTCTGCACCCAGTCCTTCACACAGTCCAACTTCATGCTTAAAGATTGAGTGGCAGCAGCTGTACACCTCGACCTTCCTCCGGAGGTGGTTGATGTCATCCTGGCAGCCAATTGAAAACTGTATACGCCTGTCACTGGGGCAAATTTGTGGCTTGGTGTGGTACATGCCAGATTGAGTCCCTCCAAGTCATGTTATCTAATGTTGTTTGTTTTGTTTCTTGCCCAGCAAGGCTTTGCTTTGGGCACTGTTGAGTGTTCTCTTTTGGCCTTGTTATGGTCCTCTTTGTTTAAGTCACCAGTTGTGATGCAAATTTTCAAAGGGCTACAGCAAATGTTTTCACCTTTTCCCTTGGCATGCCCCAATGGGGCCTTAATCTGGTTCTAACTTATCTGATGTGCATTCCTTTTAAACCACTTTACAGCTGCCCTTTATGGCTCCTTACTACCAAGACTGTGTTCTTCATTGTCCTCACCTTAGCTTGGCATGTGTGTGAACTCTAGGCTGTTTGGATTAGACCATTATCCACTTCCTTCTTCCCAGATATACTGGTCTGGTTGAAAGATGTGACACTGTTTCACATCGGTCAAACAATCATCCTGACAGCATTCTATGCTCCGTCTCACCCCTCTAAGAAGGAGTGGCTTTTCTGCTTGCACCTCAAGAGAGCGCTGAGATTCTACATAGATCCTACCAAAGAACACCACGTGGATGATCTGCTCTTTGTGAGGTTCTCTGGAGTGACAAAAAGCAAGGCAGCAAGGAAGAGAACGATCTCCCACAGAATTGTGCTTTGCATAAACATCTGCTATGCACTGGCAAAGAAGCAGCCTCCAGAAGCACTGTGTGCTCATTCTATCAAGGCCAAAGCTGCTACCTCTGCTTTAGCATGTGGAATCACTGTCCTTGACGTATGCCAAGCAGCTATGTGGGCGTTCCTCTATATCTTCACAAGGTACTATTGTCTGGGCAGTCTGGTTCGCCAAGAGGGGCATTTTGCCTGCTTGGTCCTGCAGGACTTTTTGGTTTGAGTCCATCCACTGATCCACCTCCAAATAAGTACTAAATTGGTATCTATTCTTAAATTAAGTAATCTGTGGCTAGAAGTCTCTGTCAGAAGAACAAGTTATTTACCTTCTGTAATGCTTCTGGTAGAGACTTTTTCTAGCTGCATATTCCTCACCAATCTTCCCATCCTCTCTGTTCTGTGATTGTGATTCATCCATTAATAAGATCCCAAGTCTAGGACTCTACACAGTCTTATCAATTTGCTTTTGGGGCTCTGCATCTGGGGGTGTGGACAGTCTCAAAAGCAACTGACAGTGCGCAGGAGTGGTGCCTAGATAGGCCCCTGCATTTAATTTCTGTAGCGGAATGGCATCGATGCAAAGCCGCAAGGCTCCACCTTCCTGCGTGCAGAAGTACTGCTAAAAAGTTTCTGAATCCAGTTTGACACCTTGGGAGTATTCAAAAGAAATAAGAAACTCTACCAGAAAGAGCATTACCGAAGGTAACTTGTTCTTCTGATGGGTACTTCTACACGCAGATTACTCACCTTTTGAATAGACACTAAAGTAATGTAGTACCTGAAAACATAGTCAGGTACCCTCGGCATTCACTTCCACTCTGCTTCCCACCTTCCCATGGGACGCACAACCAACACATGACTTTTGTTACCGATGTGCCCATCTTCAGTTTTGATGTCATTGCAGACCACTTTAATAACTTTCATCCTCTTCATGAATTTGGACCAGTTCCCACAAATAACTTATGCCTTGATCTTAACCCCATCACTTCCATACACCTCTATTTCATTCTCACTGATTAAATTGCTCCTTCCTGTTAAATTGCTGATCTATCTCATGCGGCAGGGTATTGATAATTCAAGCCCTTATTCCAATCCACCCACTGTCAAGAAATTCTGGTAAAATGTGCACAACCCTTAATCTGTTCAAAAGGTGATTTTCCTGTTTTGATATGTAGGGACTATTAGGAGAGTTTGTAGCTCCTGTTTCCAGTCCACTCCTCTTGCACTGGCTGTTTGTATCCCTTTCTTTAAAGTTTTATTCATTCTTTCACCTGCACCATTGGTTTCAGGATGGTACAGGGAAGATTTATGTTTTATCCTACACTTCCCTAGCTGCATAACCTTATACAACACCACATCTTTAGCCAATTTTTCACTGCATTCATCTTCTGAGATGGCACCTTACATCACAGCACATGCACCGATTTCCTTTTCGACCCCTTCAGAATTCTTACATTCCAAAAACGTTCTCTAAAATTCACCATTGGCCTTCACCTTGACTAACCCAGACAAACTATCAGAAGAGCAATTGTGTACACCAGGAGCATATCCAACAGCAAAAGGCAATGTCTGCAGACCTTAATCCACCTCCATATTCTGGCAGACACACAATCCAATCCTTTCGTTGTCAACATCTCTACTAACGGCATATGATGGGTAGATATTTTTAATCTTGTGCCCCAAATGAAATTCCTGCACCAACTGAATGCACTGTCAGTGTGTCTCTTTTAATTACCTAGCAATTGAATTCACCACTGTAGGTTACTGACTCTGACTGACCCTGGGCTGTGCCTAACCAAGGCCAGTGCTATGTTGAAAAGACACTTCGAATACAGTGAAAATTCCTACATACACTGGGGTACACTATGGGTTAGGGTACCTCTATGACTGGCATGACTTCCCCTCTAAGGCCCTGGTACATAATAGGGCAGGGGGGATTGAAACTACCTTTAAGTCCCTAGTATATAATAGGGCATGGCAGTTTAGAGACCAGCAGCCTTTCTGCACTTGCATATGTGCACTGCTGAAGGCTGAGATCAGTTTAGAAGCAGCCCTGTCTTGCAGGACTGCTTTTAAAATGCAAATTGTGCCCAAACTCGACTTTGGTGTTTGGGGCACTTAAAAATGAATAAACTACAATATGGTGGCACATTAGGTACCCCCAGGGTCTCCCCTAGGTGTCCCTGGGGTGGGGGTCAGGTACACATTGTAGTAACGTGCTTCCCAAAATCAACTTTTGTGCTAGGAGCACTGTAGTGAGGATCTGAAATATCTTGACATTTTCAGAACCCCTAAAGTCTCCCCTAGGTGTTCCAATGGTATGGGGGTCGTGTAGATATAGTCAGGGTCCTTATAAAAGATGTTTTATAAGCTCTGGTGTTGGAGAAATTGCCCAAGTCATTTTATCCATTGCAAATCCCCAGCCACATAGGTTTACATGGCAATAAGTTATTCATTAATAATTCCCGCCAGGAGAATCGGAAAAATATCATTCAAGGACTAACTAGCATGGTATTGATAAATCCCACTGTATACTATTGTTGAATTTGTCCTAAAATGTACAGAAGAGAAGTTATAAGACCTTCTTGTCTGTAAGCCAAAATTCAGCCTTCCAGTGATCTGTCCTGATTGGTCAGAGTTAAGTGGATTCGCCAAGCTGCTTTGATGAGGTGATAAGTAGCCCCTGGGGTTAAAGAGCCATTCTGGGAGGAGAGCGTTCTGCTACTTTGGAATGCTAGAGCAGGGAGAGGGGTCCTAAAAATAATCTTCAATCAAAGGAGGAGACAGGCAGGAGAAGCCAGTTTCATTTACATCCCTACTCTTTGAACTCAGCCAGATGGCAGGTTTAAGGAAGGAATGTGCCGATGCCGGGGGGGGGGGGGGTGAATATGGAGATGAGCTATCCTGGAGGTTGGTTTAGTCAGCTCTTGCCTCTCTGTTAATTCAGCCATAGTGCTTTCTGGGAGATCATAGTGTCACACTCTGGAGGAAATGGTCATGCTCTGGGGTGTTGCCCTGCACCTCATTGGACATGAGTGCCCTCCTGCTTGACCCAGAGAACACTGAATAAGTTTCTGAGAGGGGCAGAACCTCTCAGATCTGCTGCTTTAAACAAAAGGAAGAAGGGTCCATGCTGGAAATTTGATTTGCACCAACCAGGCCCTGCACTCTGACTGACTGCGCCTGCTGCACAATCTGGAACTACAGCCCTCCGGATCAACCCTGCTTCAAAAGGACTAAAGAGTGGGCTCCCTGCAAGCTACTGGTTAACAGAACCCACCTGGACCATCACCACCAAGAACCCCCAGCCTGGAGTACTACCAGTGGACCAAGTGGATAGTCAGAATTGAAATCCCAAACTTTCAAGGACCATCTTGGAGCTGCCAGACCCTTGGAGTAAGTTTTGGGCACTTTGGGACACTCAAAGGAACTTCAGGAAGAAGTTCCAGAAGTTTGAAGAAGTTTGGAGCAACTTTGGAAAAAAGCTCCATAATTGGACCGGCTCGACCTGGCCAGCCAAGCCAGCGACCCTCAACCGCGAGCCGGCCTGCCGTCCAGATTCGTTCCGCTGAAAAGCTCCAAAGATTCCAACTTCCAGAGTTTGACTGGGACTTGGCTGAAGCCCAAGCCGGTGAACCCTCACGGAATCTGGCCTGGTGAAGAGCATTGAGGAACCCTGAGAGAAAAGGTTTTGTAAAGGTTTCTAAGGCCAAACGTAGAAAAGGTGACCGGGGCCAACCGCAAGAGTCAAGCCGCCCACCTTCAACCGCGAGCCGGCCTGGATCTCTGGTCCGTCCTACTGGAATGCTCCCGAGGTCTGACTTCCATAAGTTTGACTGGGAGCTCGTCACAAGGCAAGTGGCGAACACTCACCGAATCTGGACTGGCTGAGAGCTCCGAGGGACCCTGGGAAGAAAAGCTCCAGAAAAGTTTCTAAGTCAGAAGGTAAAAACTTTGACTGAGGCCTACCGCAAGGGGTAGCTGCGCAGGGCTCCATTGCAGCTGGCCTGAAACTTTGACTTTGCCCTGGTCTAGCGTGACCAGATGTCCCAATGGGCACTATAGGTTTCTATGTGCTAAATCTTGAAAAATTCATATCTCTGGTTCCCTACATTGGATTTTTTTTCGTTTTGGTGTCGTTCTAAAAATACAAATATTTACTATTTTTTTTAAATTGGTGTTGGATTTTTATTATGTGTTGTCTTAATTACTTACTGAATTGGTGTTTTTAAATACTTTACATACCTGTCTCTAAAGTTAAGTCTGCCTGCTCGCAGCCAAGCTACCAAGGGTTGAGCATGGGAATAATTTTCTGAGACCTCTTCTGAGGCTCTATTGCCAGTGGTAGATGCATAACTACCACTACTAATAATCCACTTTCCAACAAATACCATGAAAAACACAAGAAGTACATACCATCCTTTCCCTACTCTGCATAAGGAGTGCTCCCAGCCACTGAAAACTGGCATCATTCACAAATATGCTGTCCTCCCAAGGCACATAGGCATGCAGGGATGTGGCTTTTACAAGTTCCTCTTTGACCAAACAAAATTCAATCCTACACTACTCATCCCATGAGAGACACATGTTTACCTAACAGCCTTATAAAGCATTGTAGTAGTCTCTGATGAAGTTGCTGTAATACTCTACCATCATAGGAAGGAAACCAACAAACTTTTTTTTTTTTTACGGAGTTTTATATAGCGCGAACTTGACCCGAATCGGGTATCAGAGCGCTTTACATAGCACCAGTTGCGTTACAAAAGGACACATTCATTTTTGTTAGGCACAGGGAGATTAAGTGATTTGCCCAGAATCACAGGATGTTCAGCGTCCTTGCCGAGACTCGAACCCAGTTCCCCAGATTCGAGGCCGACCGCCCGAGCCGTTTGGCCAGCTCCTCTCCCCTCACTCATCTTTATTGACTAGTTCCTTCATTGATATATAAAAATCGCCAGTCTCCTTCATGGAGCTTACTCTGCCAGTGATACAGTGGCCCAAATAGTTTACCTCAATGACTCTGAACTTGCATTTACCGACTTTTAAAGTTAACCCCATCAGCCTTATGAGTACACTGGAAAGCCTTTCATTGTTTTCTTATACCAACAACTTTCCAAAAACAAGTAGATCCTCCTGATAAAGTTTAACTTGCGGTAGACCCCTTAGAACCTAACACATTGTCCTTTAACAAACTGAGTCTGCTGATATCAGTCCAAATGGCATCCTTTTATACTTAAAAGCCCCCATGGAAGTGATGAAAGCTGTCCCTTCCTGATGTTCTCTTCCAACATCACCTGATGATATCCAGAGGCAATACCTATGACGGAGAAGAATCTTGCCCCTTCCAAGGTGGAGATCATTTAATCAAAGCAAACACAAGGAGATGATGGACGGAGCGCTGAAACTTTTCAGACACTCACCCCCAGTCACATTTCTGGGTTGAATCCATCATCGTTCTTTATCTCAGTTCGCCACCCCAGTTCAGACCCAGCCATATGCAAATCAGTCTTGACCCTGTTCCTCATGGGAACAGTCCAGCCCCAACTGCCAAGCCAGGTCTTCCCTGGACCGGAAACAAGCATCCTGGGACCGGTTTTGGGGTAACACCCCTCATCAGCTTGGCTAGCTTGGATCCAGTGGCAAAGTGAGCAAGGGACCCACGTCTGGGCATACCCTGCCAACTTAGGGCGAACAAAGCAAACACAAGGAAATGATTGATGGAGCGCTGAAACTTTTCAGACACTCACCCCCCAGTCACAGATCTGGGTTGAATCCATCATCATTCTTTAGCTCACTTTGCCACCCCAGTTCAGACCCAGCCATATGCAAATCAGTCTGGACCCTGTTTCTCATGGGAACAATCCAGCCCGAACTGCCAAGCCACGTCTTCCCTGGGCCGGAAACAAGCATCCTGAGACCAGTTTCGGGCTAACACCCCTCATCAGCCAGGCTAGCTTGAATCCAGTGGCAACGTGAGCAAGGGAAAATACTCCTAAAAGATGCCTTTGGTCAGGTTCCTGAGATGGGAGCTAGAATTTAATTTCATTCTTACCGCCACTCCAAATTCCTGCACACCTTCTGAGGGATGATTCCAAGTAATGCCTTCTATCCACAACACCACCTCATCACGTCTCTTTAATCTCCTTACACATCTTCCTTTTATCCTTGCCTCTGCAGCGTTTGAAAAGTGTTGTTTTCTTCCACAATTATTATACACAGAGTTCCATGTGGGGCAATCCTTGTCATTTGCTTTGTGTATCACATTGCCACACTATACACACTCAGCCTTGAACTGCACCCAGCCATACCCGCCTTACCTATCTTCCTCGCAACACACACCTGATCTCTTATGTCCGTTTCAGGCACCATTTTTACCTCCTTAGCGAAACTCACTTCACCATGAGTTTATTAACTGTTTTCACCACCTTCCAATGGTGGCTCATACTTCATCCCTAATTCCTCCTGGATCTTGTCACTGTTACACCGTAAACCAAACTTACTACAAATATTTTCTTCTACAGTCACAACAAACATACAGTTAGGAATCTTCCTTAGGCTTAATCCCCCTACAGACTTGTCATGTGCTGTTTGGCCAAAGTGGTACCTTGCCAAAATCGTGCTCACCCAAGGCAAATAATATAAATCCAATTTCTTGATAACAATCTCAAATCCCTTTAATGCTCTCTCCTCTTCTGCAGTCAGAAAGAGCAAGTTCTCTAAAACTTTCTACCATTCTGTGTCAAACAATGAAGTTGAAGGGCATACTTTTTATTGGCACTGAGATTAGTCCTGCATACTCTAGCATAATCTGTAAACACTTTCTTCCACTTACTCCACCTTAAAATTGGTTCACCTGGAGAGGGCAGAAAAAATGGAGGTGATGTGACAGTCTGCATCTTGCTCGCTCCACTGTTTTGTCAAGCAGACTCACTCACTGAAAACTAATTGCGCTGATGTTTAGGAGGTATTTTCAAAAGCTCTCACTCAGCTCCAGCCTAGGTCTTGGCTGATAAGATCAAGCACTTAAAAAGTGACAGATAACCCATCATGTACTGATGGAGCGGAAATCTCACAGTAATCTCTCCTTGCAAAAATACCACTACCCTTGTTTTCAGCTCAAGGCGATAGATCTTTTCCACAGTGTAATGACCCAGAGGACACCTACATAAACATGAGCATATCAAATGCAATAAATATTATAGTCAATAATGGGAGTTCTGAGTAGTTTTAAAGGGATTCATTTTCCAATCAAAATTTAAGTTTCTCTGACTCATCATTCATTAGTCAGAATCAATACATAGCATATCGTAAATTGCATATCGCGCGTTTCATAAAGGAAGGAATCCATATTCTAAGAAAAAATGAGGCATAAATGAAGTCAGTCAGAACTCATGAAGAGTTCAAGAAATACAAAGCAAGAGTGAGCTTAGCATGAAGCTGAATCAATAATTAATAATGGCAAAATCTGCCATAAAGAGAATAAAGCATAGGGAAATAAGTCTTGGCAAAGTCAGTTAGTCAAACCATAAAGCTTGGAGTTCTTAGCAAAAAGCCTGCATCTAAATCTGCCCTCGTTCCATTACAGCTGATTTCTCTCTCCTCTCTTTTCAGCTACATCTCTGTCTGAGTCCCTCTGCTCTCCCCCCAGAGGCTGCCCTCAGCACCTCCTACCTCTGCAGAACTCAAAATCCTTCTATAAAGAGAGCACCCACATCTCAGCTAGGAACGCATATATAGTTCAGAAAAAATGTTTCAAAACATGTGACATTGGTCTTCCAATTGAAGTGCAGAAAGACATCCACACCCTCGGCTGACTGCGCACGTCATCAATCAAGCGAGTTCTTGTAATACTTGTGAATTTTGCTTAAATTAAGTTTCTTTAGCAGGATGAGGAGATCTCCTCTTCCTGCTAAAGAAACAATTTATTTAAACTAAACATAACACTTTTACTCTAACAAGAACTTATTTTTTTAGACCGGAGACAGTAAATACATTTTACAATAATATGAAGAAACGTGTGCTTTGCAGTTACTCTAGCAATAAAATGAATGAGGCTTTGTGTAAACAACTGAATACTGATAAAAGCAAGTTACAGGCCTTAAATTATAAGAAGTTTCTTTCTTTCATGGAGAACAGGAAAGGAAGGCAAACATTCCATTCTTATCTCAAAGACAGTGCTAAAGCTTCCCAAAGCAAAACGAGCTGTATTTCAGCTTTTCTCTACACTTTAAAATGCATGTTAATTCAGTACAAATATATGCTAGTTTGTAAGTTCAAAACACATTTTGCAAATTGAATCTCCATTCTATAGTGAGGTCAAATCTAAACTAAACACATTTAAAGTCAACCATGAATTCATTGTGCATGGTTTTACTTTATTCGTTAAACTGAAAGCATCTGACCAGGCCTCATGTTTTCACTTTTCCAGCACCAAATGTCTGCATCCCACTTTTTAAATGCAGTTTTATGTCTGAGGCTCAAGGCAGCTTTTGTCATTAGTAATGCTTAAATCTATAGGAGATAACTACGCGCTCACAGTACTAGCACACATACTCCCAACAAAGCTGAAATACAATGACATGCCTGTCACCATGATCATAGGCAGAAACATAGGTCTGTCTTACAGATTGCGGTCTTGTTGGATCTGGATGGGGGCCCATAGCGCAACCCCTTATAGTGGTGAAAGTCCTATTGCCTTCACCTGGAGTTAAGCAGCACTAGCACGGCGGTGGCAGCATACCGTGTAGTAAAAAAGGTCCTTTTTACCCTGTCACTAGAGTGAGGCCTACAGGCTCACTCACCTTTTTAAACGTTCTACTGCTGTGTGCTGAGTGTATGTATGCCAACGAGGTATGCATGACATGAGACGTAGTGCTGTGCAGTGCATGCAGTACAATACATGAAGTGTTGTGCAGTGCGCATATGGTGAGTGTGTCCTAGCAGTGTGTGTTTACAAATAGCAGACCCTGGTGCAGTATAGACAAGCTTCAGTGCAGAACAGTGCATGCAGACTGAACGCATGTACTGAATACATGTGTACGTGTGATGGTACAATGCATGGAGGTAACAGTGCTGGACAAAAAGTGTGTTGTGAATGTACGCTGAGTATGTATACCTGCATAGGTACATTACATGGAGGACCCTGGGTTCCATTTTGGGAAGCCCAAGCCAGCCTGGTGAAGTCATGATGAGGAAAGAAATACCCACAACAGATTTGTGTACTGCTGCAATCCTGTGAACTGGGTGGGATGCACACTGGAGGAAAGGAAGAAGAGATTCCATTTAAACCTCAAAAGGTTGCTCTTTGATTAAGTGATATATCACAAGGGAGGGGCCTGGACCCATCTCAGGAAGGGAGATGGGGCTGATAAGGCAATCACAAAGAGTAGGGCTGGGAGCCGGGGATTAACCTTTTGATGTACATATCACTGTGGCTGACATCCTTGTGTGAACTCTCATCACTATCATGAATTGTGTTGTGGGTCAATCAGCATCAGAATTATGCCTGCTGTGACAGACATTCCTTCAAGGAGAAAGAAGAAAAAAAGAGAAGTGGAAAATTCAAAAGAAGCAGAGCCTCAACACAAAACTTCAAAGACTCGGACCCTAAATCCCCTTTTGGTGTCTGGAAATGGACTATAGGAAGGGGAGGTTGAGACCCCAAACATTGTCATCCGACAAGGAGCCAGATGGGCTGTATGAGATGGGGAAGCTCTGCAAGATTTCTGCCTGTGACCAGGACTGGGAGCCAAGGCCTGTTAGTCTCCCTGTTGGGTGAAGGGACATCACCCAGGGAAAACCAAGATCACTTGCCCTGGAAAACCAGAGCCTGCCTGATTGCAAAGACCAGTGTGCCCTGTGAGGTTTGACAATCACCATGTGCTAGGATAGGTCCTCCATGCAGGAAGTGCCAGGCCCGCACTGCTGTGCCATGGTGACCCCGTATGCCGGAGAGGTCCATCGTGGAACTTATTTAGGCCAGCAGCATGAGACTTGTGTCTGCCAAGATCGACAACCCTGTTTGCCAGGAGGGGCCACCATAATAAGGGTGATTGAACTGGAAAAGTCTGTGCCTGATTGTGGGTAACATGGCAACCCCGAAACCCAGGAGAGGCTGCTGGTACCACTGAGACCAAGTGCTTGGTTTGTGGCCCGGATGAGAAGATTACTGCTGTGACTGGTTGGTTAAGCCCACCAATCGAACCTAACTGCTTGCCTGAGGATTGCAGGGCACCACCAAAGACATTGCTACCTCGCCGGAGCTCCAGTCTGAAGTCAAAGAACCCCCCTTCTCCACCCCCTTGGCAATAGTGATTTACCCCGTGTTTGCCGAGCATGAGCAGGTCTGTTCGCTGAATGAGCCGGCAGCGCTGCTAGGAGGAGAGAGCCTGTGCCTGCTGCGTGAACTATGCACTACATGTCTTCGCCGAATAGGATCTGAAGTCGGGAGCACCCATGGAGAGGGCACTCGCTGAACCATTGAACCGTTCCATACCGCTGGAGTCAGTAAGACCGGAAGTGGGCCTATGGGGCCCTGAGGGACTTGCTGCTCATGGTGCTGCGTCACCATAGACACTTTTAACTAATAACTAAAGAGTCAAAGGGGAACTCTTGAGTACAGCCTACTAGTACGCATTCTCTGGATGCAGCTACCAGTGAATGGGGAATAACCCCAAACACGTTAATAGGTAGAGGGTAGGACAGAGATTTGCCTGACCACTACTAAAGCCCTGACCTCAAGGGAAGTGTGTTATTGCATATGAGTATTGTTATTTCTTTGAATATGTAGAGTTAGAAATAAAATACTTCTTTTTCTCATAAAAAGTAGTGTTAGACCCAGAGGTTTCTGGCTGGCTGGGATGCATCGAAGCCAGACAGAATCCACTGTCCCAGATAGGATGAGTAAAATACGCTCATAAGATAACCTGTGCTCACCCTTTGGTAGCTTGGCGCAGAGAATTCAGGCTTATCCTAAGGGTCAAAGTGTAAAGTATTGACACAGCACTGCTCTTGCAACACCCTGAGTACACTACAAAAAGACTCCACACCGTATGTATAAAACACTGGTCTTTGTATTACACATACACTGAAATCAAAACGACATACACATCTTATATATGCTTTACAGTTATATGCATTTGTCGAACTCTCTCATTAGCAGCAGAACGGCATGAACATATATGTACCAGTCATAGGTATTCACTTGCCCTGTTATCCCCGCCACCTTGAAAGTGACATAAACCCATGTGCATACTTTACCGCGGTAGTCACTATCCAAGCTATCCCTCCCACATCAAAACAACAGAACATATATGCAGGCTTGTTCAGAGGTATTCCACTTTCCCACTATCACATTAACATAAAGCACGACATATTCCAATATCGCATACCCCTCACAGCTTGTAATGGCCAGGAAGTCACAATTCTCCCTTACGCTTTGTGCCTCAGCCCGTAGTCACTCAAACCACACCATCCAAAGATACACTTGTACCCGTAGGTAACACTTTGATTATATTGTCAGGACCACTAAGTGCAACAAAATGGCTACTTGGTTTCGCCGTCTGGATTAGGCCGTCAAGGCACCCCGAGGTACCTTCACGGGAACACTATCCCCCGTTGGCAAAAGATTGTGACACCGGACGTTGGCGCTCTTCCAATTTGGAGAAATGTTTCCCCCCCCAGGCGGAGGTGCTAGTCACAGTTGTTCCAGGCAGTCAGCAATGGGTGCACACAAGGCACCATGAAACCACTCTGGTCCAGTCACGATGTTACTAACAACAGAGTACCTTGTGGCGTGGATCCAGGTGGAGGGAGCCGTTTACCTCGGACTGAGACCACAATCTCAGGCACTGCTGTCCCCCCCCATCTAGAGGTCGCAGACAGTCCAGGCTTTTGGCTCGGGTCCCACGGGCTTGGCAAACATCCCCCAACACCCCTCGGACACCACACGCTACGGAGTGCAAGCTAGCCCAGGTTTCCGGTTGCAAGCTCAGGTCCCTCGGACTCTGCAAACTTCCCCAGCACTCCTCGTACACCTCTCGTTATGGCACCCCAGGTGGGTTGCTGATCTGTATGAGCACACTCCTCGATCTGTGTGATTACTGCATACGTTAGGACGGTCCTTGTCCCAACCGATGATAACTTGCACCCGTTTCCGCTGCACCCTGCGTGGTCCTTACGATCTCGTGGAAACTGGGAGATCCTTTCTGTCCCTTGGATCTCGTGGCAGGAGGTCAGCCAATCGGCTCTTTGAGAGTGCTAATGGCCCCAGGCCATGACAGTAGTCGATTGACTGCAGGCCAGCAACATCCATGCAAAAATCCACCAAGCGATAGTCCCCTTCCTGGAGCACAAAAAGCCCCAGGCTACCACAAGTCTTCAGAAAATCCCATTGCAGTTCATCCTGCTCTAATGGTTTTTCTTGTCAATGTCCCAGCTTTGAACCAGCGTAGAATGGTTCCAATCCCAAATGTGTCTCTAAACTCCTGAGTACAGAGCCCCAGTAGTTCTACCCCACAATGGCCTTTGAGGAGAAGATCAGTTCAAAAGGCCACCTTTGAAATGCACAGGCCACCTCTAAAGTTAGTTCTGTCTGCCATCTAACCCTGGGAGGCTTGATCAATATCTTTAGGGGGGCCAGGACCCTGCCCCTTAGAATACAGGTGCCAATTCCTCTCCCTCTTATCCATCCCAGGAAGGCCCCTCAGAGTCAGAGGTCTGCAGTTTCCCTTGAGTGCCTCTAGTTTATGGCCGTCTATCAGGAATGGCTAGATGTAGCTGTTCCCACAGATGTGGATTGGAGACGGGCTGACAGGCACACGGAGAGCCACAAGCATTTCCCAAAGTGGAATTTCCACATTAGTAATGTCAAATGTCTAAGTTTAGGGAGGTAAGGGGAGGGAAACTGAAAGAGGACTGGAACCAACGAAACGGATAAGGGACAATTTTTAACCAAACCCAGGATAGAAAGAGAAGTTGTATTAGGCTACGTAGAATTTTATGATGATACAGTATAAATAAATTCACATTCAAATAATTAAATTAAGAGTAAAGAAGAGCTGAACCAGAAGAAATAACTTTATTTAACTGATTAAATACATACAAATGTAGATCGCCTCCAGAGAATTCTGGAACAAATAAATATACATTGACAACTTACAAGAGTACAACCATTGAATAAATTATGGAAGTCTGTTTAAAAGTATTAAGGCGGACATGATTTTTGCATACACTCGGGCTGCCGTTCTCAGTGTTAAGGACATAGATAAACGTCCTAGATAATCACAATTAGCGCTGCACACCCATTTTAGCTATTACGCTTTATTCTCCTGCCTTAGAACAAAAAGCTCAGACAAGGTAGGGGAGGTAAGCAGGAATTATACATACTAAACTCACAATGAAAGGGCCGAATCTGCTACCTGTAGGCGGCAATTCGCACTCTATAGTATACCCTTCTAAACTCTCTGAAAACGCAACCAAAACTTTTAAATATAACTTGCTCAGAAAAAACCATGAAACACTCATCTTAGATCCCACCTTCAATTCTAAAAATGGTGTAATCATCAACAACCTAATTTTCTTCACTAGATCTCCGGCTAAATGGCGCACTGCGGTATCCAAACTGCTTTACATTGAGTCAAGAAACATCCCATACGGCACGAAGTTGCTTATAACACCCTCAAAAAATGTTAGGGCCACACTGAATTTAACATTCTACAAAAATGGCACGGTACTAGTTCAAGCGGCCAATAAGGATATTGAATTATTTGATGACTACTTTGCCAGCTTAAAAGATCATGTTCATAAAATCCCTCATTCAATTTACTACCATGGCACATACCAAACACTATCACTCTCACTCCACGGAGTGCTCTGGCTATGAGTGTAAAGTGGTTCTAAGCAGGAGAGTCAGCACACATCTACCCCTAGAACAAGGGATCAGGAGAGTCAGCATTCTTGTCACCACCTAACAACCCCCTTTACAAGTCACAGTTCTAGGGCATGCCGCATAGACACCAATCCGTTCTTGGGCATAAGCAAAACAGTTAGTAATAATACCCTAAAAGCAAACCAATTAAATTCTAGTGTGCTGTCCAATCTTCACATGCCTGGAACAAATAACCTTTCAACTTTTCAAATAGCTGATCTTTCGGATAAAGGATCCATCGATCATAACGTCAGAAACATAAATAACAATACCACTAATATTTCCGGGCTATCCTGTCAGATTAAAGAAAAAAAGACAGATGAAAATATTGGTATCCATAAGCTCGCTGAACTTGAGCCAGCGAGCATTCCGTTCCACAGGCCAGAGAACATGCTACTAAAGCTTCATCTCTCTCCTCCTTCGAATAAGGAGCTAGAAAGTCTCATCGCCCAGACAGATAGGTTAGCTATGGCCTTGCAATATGCCACTGTGAACATGAAGAATATTTTAACTCTCTCCGGAAGCTACCTTTCCAAAATTATCCACATCCAAAAATCAGTTCACCCTCTCCACCTGAATCATCATAATACTACCCTGCTGCCTCTGTCCAAGAAGATTTATCGTCCCCGTAATTTCCTTAGATACCTGACGGACACCGAAACACAATCCTTATTACTTTTTTACGAGGAGCCATACACTCTCCCAGCTAAGATAACTTATCAGAAAATTAGAGTTGTCCCAATTAACGTAAACAGAACGCAATCAAATTGCAGGAGGCTAAACCCCAGGAACCTGAAAGAAATAACGAGAATCCAAGAGGGGCATGACACTAATCGATACAACCCTCTAAAACCGATTTCCTGCCTATTACTTAATTGCAGTTCAACAGTAAAACATGCTGCTGACATTGCTGACCTAATCCTGAACCAGGACGTAGACATGGCTATTCTAATGGAATCGTGGCTCTCACAATCCTCTTTCCCATGCCTTGATTTACTGGTGCCCCCAAATTACAGGCTAAACAAAACGTGCGGAGGTGTGGCCTGTATCCACAGATCGGACACAATCATCTCCAAAGTTCTCTCTGACCCCATGGAATCTTGTGAATACCTCAAGCTCTCACTAAGATTTACAGACAATCAACTCTTCAAATTACACGCGTTCTACCACCCTCCAGAGAAAAACGCAATTTTTATAGACCAGCTAACTGAAATTATTACAGCAAGTTTGGATCCTCACTCCAATGATATTTTCCTTGGGGACTTCAATCTTCATTGGTATGACCTCAAGGACAATCGGGTCATTATTCTTAAAGAATTCCTAGCTGAGCATGACCTAATGCAAGCTTGTGCCCTTCCAACTCATTTTAAAGGCTCGATTTTAGACCGGATCATCCCCAAAGATAAAGTGGTTGAATCAATTGTTCCTTGTGACTGGTCAGATCACCACATCATCACTTTCCAAATACCATACAGAAAGAAGAAATCAGTGTCTCAATTAGTCAAACCCAAGCAGTGGGTTAGAGACCCTAAGGGCCTGAACATGGAGAGTCTGGCAACGCAGTGCGAAAAATGAACTTATACCGCCTTCTGAACTGGAGGATGTCAGTGATCTTACAAACCATTACAATCTTACGATGGCTAAAATAATTGATAAAATAGCCCCTTTAAAATATAGAAGAATACAGGTTAAGGACAAAAATCTATGGTTCAACGGTTATTTCGAACAAAGAAAGACGGTTACTCAGACTATCAGAACGGAATTGGAGCAACACCCTTCATCCCCCCCATCTAAAACAATTAAGGAAGTCCAGGAAAGCCTAAAATATAAGTGTTCTTAATGCGAAAAAATACTTTTTTAGAAGTGAACTGGATAATGCAAAGAACAGACCGAGAAAGCTCGTCGAACTGCTAAAAGATCAATCTAACAAGTTGGCCCAATCTTCCCTACTAACAAATAAATAGGAATTGAGTTGTGAAGATTTTTCATTATTCTTTACAGCCAAAGCCTGCTCACTGGAGAGTGAACTCTCGAATAATGCTGACAATGCCTTAAATCTAAGGAGTACACTAGAGGAGCAGCCAGCACTACCTGCACATACAATGCCTAAAAATAATGCGCATTGGTCAACATTCAAACTATACGATCAGAATGACATTGCTAAAACTATACTATCTTTGAAACTGAACAACCACTACAATGATCCACTTCCCACAAAATGTTGGCCTTCAATCAACCACAAGGTCATCCCACTTTGGACTAAGATAATCAATGCTTCGCTAGTCCAAGGATCTTTTCCGGAATGTCTAAAAGCTGGTCATCCCTCTATTAAAAAACCTACGGAGAACACTTCGGATCCTAACAACTTTCGGCCTGCAAAAATTCCCTTACTGGCCAAAGTTCTAGAAAAATGTGCTCAATAACAATTGGGTCAACACATTACTGATTTTAATTTACTAAACGATTGCCAATCGGGGTTCAGACCAGATCATAGTACGGAAACAGCTATTCTGCACATAGTAGATAACGCTCTTCTTGCTCTTGACCATAACGAAACCTGTCTCCTTGTCCTTCATGACCTATCGTCCGCATTTGACACTGTAAATCATGCCAAACTTCTAAATCATCTGGAAAACAAGATGGGCCTATTGGGAACAGTCTTAAAATGGTCTATTCCTTCCTAGAGAACAGATCTCAGAGATTCCTGGTGAACCACAAGCTATCTTCGTAATCCCCGATTCAAATTGGAGTCCCACAAGGAACAACTCTATCACCTTCCCTCTTCAATCTATACATCGAACCATTAACAGAAGTACTACAACAAGCTAACATTTCCTACCACATGTATGCAGACGACACTCAGCTGTATATGAAGATTGCATCAGTGGAAGAGATCATCATAATGAACCAAGCACTACAGAAGACCGTTCAATGGCCATCGGGTAATCATCTCAAGCTCAACCCGCAGAAAACGGAATTCCTTCTGACCTCCCCTCCTAAAAGCGACTCCAGGATTAAGGAATGGACCAAGGAGATCACTGTGCTAAACGGCTCCTCGATTCTAGTAGAGTCAACAAAGTCTCTAGGAATCACGGTGGATAAGGAGTTTAACATGCCTACCCACATCAACACAATGGCAAAAAAAGCCCGCTTCCATCTGAGCTACCTTAGAAACCTGAAGCCGTTTATTGACACAGAGGACTTGAAAAGGGCAGTCCAGGCGCTGGTCATTTCTAGAATTGAGTATGGTTACTCAACGTTATCTGGTCTTCCTAAGATTTCAACCGCTCCCCTAAAAGCGTGTCTCAGTGCAGCAGCTGGACTTTTAACAGGCTCCAAAAAATGTGACCATATCAACCCGCACTTGAAAGCCCTGAATTGGCTACCATTCGAGGAAAGAATACAACAAAAAAATTGCATGTATAACACACAGTTCACTACACCACACTAATCCACGTTACCTTGCCCAGAAAATCACGTTGTCTGGAGGTAGTAGATCCTCTAGGGGGGCCGGAGATTTTTTACTGAAACCAGCCTTCTTCCGGAAGAAGAGAACATATGATAGAGCGTTCGCTGGAGCAGCACCTAGAATTTGGAATTCACTCCCACCGAATATTAGACGCATTACCTACGCTCCTCGGTTCAAGAAGGAGACTAAGTCCTTTATGATGAGTAAATTCCTCACATAACAATTCAGTGGCCTTTTTGCAATTCCGAGGACTAATGTCATATTCCTTGACCAATCCACTGTCTTTTCTGGTCTTGTCATGCAATATTTCAACCATTGTGGACTCCTTGTAATTTTCAGTTGTTGTTTTGGTGGGAAATTAAGTGTGAAGTGAATTGTATTATTAACTGTGTACTATAGCCACTTTTAGACTATGACACTGGGATAAGTTTCCTATCCCCTGTGGTATGTTTGTTAAAGAATGGGATATCATCTGAACTTGTATGCGGTTGAACTGTAAAGCGCTCTGACACCCAAGCTTTTGGGTCATGTTTGCACTATAGAAAACATTGATTAAATAAATAAATCCACTCATTACCAGAGAGGATTTGCCATTACTAATCCATCAATACTAAACACCATACTGCTACTCTTCTGCATTTAGGAAATACAGCTCAATAGCCTTTCCACAGATCCCCCATGTTAATCAATGTGAGAAGCAGGCTCTCACAGTACTGAACACACCACCCAATATTCACTACTAGGGCATGTACCGTGCCTTTTCCCTACACCACACCCTGCCCCCAGGGAGCACTCAGATTTAGCACGAGACATGCAGATCTGTGGCAAGTAGCTTTTGAATGGCAAGCTGAGTAACAGTAACCTGCACCCACAGGCCCCAACATAGCAAACCTGTGTTATGTTTGAAGAGCTACCTCCGTGCATGGCACAACCAGTGCTGCAGGCCCACTTAGTAGCATTTGAGTTACATGCCCTAGGTATATGTCTTACCTCTGGACAAGGAACTTACAATTAACTCAAATCAGCCTAACATGTATACACTAATCACCAGTATGTATATGACGGGCACAGCGCTTTGGTGCTGGCTGACAGTGTCATAGCACTCAAAGTCCTAATGCTAGTACGTAGATCAGTGGAAAACCAGGAGGGACGAAAGCAAAAAGTCGAGGGAAAGCATCCTGAAAGGGCCATTTCCAACAAGTAAGTATTGGATAGGATATTGATTTACTGTTCACACTGTATAGACTTTGAGTTATGAACCCTGCTCACTTACCTGTATCTATATTTCCCCCCGAGGGAGCCTTTGACTGCTCGTCCACAGTTACCACTAAGAGTCATGTGCAGAAGGGGCACTTGGCTCAGTTGTTCAGGATCCATAGTAGGTCAGGCCCCAGAACATCAGGAATTAATGGCCTCAACCACCAAAGTTGGTCCCAGTAGCCCCTCATGCTGTGCCCTGTGTCCCTCTGAAAGGGGTTCTGACACAAATCTAAACATTCTAAGGTGAATCTAACTACGCCAACTCATGGGGGGCAAGGGAAGATAGCACACCTTTGGAAGAGGGGTCATGTTGGCATACAGTGTTTTCATAGATCTTGTGACTTCTTGATCAGATGGCATATGATATTGATCTGATAATTGTAACTATAGCTTACCATACAAGAATCTGAATGAGCTTCAGAAAAAGCCTTCTGATGCTACCAGCTTTTAAAATAAATACAGTTTCCTTAACGAGGGCTGTGTGCTTGCCCTTATTTCAACAAAATGTTTGTGTCAAACAGGCCGTATTCCATTAAGGCCCATATTTACGAAGTCTTTGCACCAGTTCTAGTACAGCACAAAACAACAGCCGCAATTTACTTCCCATCTCAAAAGGTGTTTTGTGCTGGAAGTAAATTTCAGATGTTGTTTTGCAAAATAAACACTTTCCATCAGAGGAGACATTACTTTCCGCAGATCAGTGGCAAAATCAATAAGTTTTGATGCAAAGCTCGATCTGCTAAGTGAGCTGGGCAGCGCATCAATAATTAACACCCACTGGAAACCGGTGTAAACAAGAGAGAATGTGTTGATTTCTCCCAGAAAACGCATAGCACGCATCCAATGCGTAGTGCACATTCAATGCATAGCACACATCCAATGCATCTTCTGGGTCGTCTACTCATGGGAATTTGTACAGAAAGTTATGCTTCAGAAACAATTTTTATGCTAGGCAGCACACACTTTCCTCTGCACCTGGTTGTGCGGCTGTAAGTCACGAAGGCACCCTGTTTGGGTTACACTTTATAGGATGAAACCAGCATCAGGCCAGTCTTTGAAGATATGGCACTGAAACATGTCTTCCCTTTTAAGTAACAAAGCACAGCTAATTCTGAGGTGCACAGCATTGCGTGAAATCATAGAAAGTCTGTGTCTAAGTGAGCACTTCAAGAGCGAATTTGAAACACAGGGCATGATTTAGAGTTTGCAGGAGAGGATACTCCATCGCAACTGCAACGGAGTACCTGCTCTGCAAAACCCTCGGTCCACCCACCTGATTTACAGGCAGGAGGACGCTAAGTATGACGACAATGGAGCCTACTCCTGCTCCTCCGACAGCCCGATGGAGTACTGGCCATCGGAATTTTACATAACACCGCCAGCCCGATTAAGACTTGACACTGTTTTATGTTTTTTTTATAACCGCAAGGTAAAACTTAGCTGTGAGGGTCCGTAACAGAAAAAAAATAATGACCTCTGCACCATAGGAAACAACTCTTATGGTTGGGGATTATTAGTGTTTGTTTTTAAATTCTGCTTTGAGATTTTATATTTTTTAAAGCAACAACTTATTTAAAGTCTGACGGGCATCCATCATGTTTGACTGTCACTGAGCCGTCCGTCAAACTTTCATCACATCTACAGGAACTGCCATGATGGCAGTTCCTACCATTACTAGTGATGTCAGCAGGGCTGGGTACTCTGTCAAGGCGATGGAGTATTTTACTCCATCGCCTTGACGGGAGCACAATCCATACTCCATCATTTACATCAGTCCCACCGGCTCTTCCAGAGTTTTGTGCTGACTGGTATCTTAAATAGCTGGAGAAGCACTATTTCACCACGTTTTACCATGAAGTACCCACCAAATACTGAGCCTTTGGACTTGCAACTTAACCTTAATCTGCTTCTCTTAAACAAAATCTTAGAGGGCAAGACCACACAACAGTAGACAGTTTATCAAATGTGCCATAATTGGCACACTCCAGGGACTGCCCCTGCCACCAAACAGTGGACAGGGACCAATACAGAACTTTATGTTGCCCTCTGCGACTGAGGAATGATTAAAAAAAAAAGAGAAACTCTCCCCCCCCCTCTCCTCCCCTCCCTCGATCTATGCTGATGATCAACAATGCAGTGGGAGAAGTCCTGAAAATGGAAACTATGATTATGAAAGGCCTAGCACTTTGAAGAGGCCTCTTGATAAAAGCCAGTGTTACACAAATCAATAAAATAAAGTAAATCCCACTAGAGCCAGTAGAGTGCTTTTTTTTTTTTTTTTTTACATGTTTTATGTGTTGATCGTTTTTATGTTAACTGCCTAATGGTCTGTTTTTTTGTGTTCACTAATTCACATTTTATAGACTGTTTCTGCAACATTGATGGAATCTAGTGTAGATTATATTGCAGTGGTTTAGTGACACAACGATCATGGCACAGTTGAGCTCTTTGTGGTTAGTTTGAAGGAGCAATGTAATCTCTTGCGGCACTATTAGTTGGAAGTTGGTAACCGTTGTGTTTGTTTGAGGACAGTGGTAGTGTCCCATTGACACAACCACCACTAACAACCACCAACTCAGACGACGCCTCGCCCCTCATGGCACACATCCACTTCCAGATCCAGCCCAACCCTAGAACGACGCTCCGCGGAACACTCGCCTACAGACCTCCCGGACCCCGCACCCTTTTCACCAATGTCATTGCAGACTACATCGCTCCCTATGCCCTCGCCTCCATGGTCTACATACTGCTCAGAGACCTGAACTTCTATCGATCCCAACACTACTGCCCTCCTGGAAAATCTCACCATCATCGGACTTGAGCAACTTGTCTCCACCCCCACACACACAGCAGGACACACTCTCAACTCCATCTTTGCCGGAATAAACAACATTCGCTTCAGCCACATGGAACCGCTCTGGACAGACCACCACTGCATCCATTTCTCCTTCTCGAAACCCACCGCACACAAGCGCATGCCCTGCCTCCCATGTAGAAACTGGAACAACTGCGCCAACACTCTTGTCACCCTCCAGCACACCATGAGACGACTCAACATGAAAGCCACCTGGTTCACCACGGACCTCCGAGAATTCAAGCTCACTTGCCGACTTGGAGCGGAAGGGCGGGAGTCTTATTCTTTGAGTTCTGCCTGAGAGGAAAGATCGGATCCAGATTAGGGCTGTTCCCTGGATGCCGGCGTCGTGGAGTCTGGTGGCTAGTGTGCGGAGGGAGACGGTGTTGAAGACTGCTGAAAGGTCCAAGAGGATGAGCGCAGCTCTGTGTCCTTGGTCAAGGAGGGAGCGGATGTCATCGGTGGTGGCTATGAGGGCGGTCTCGGTGCTGTGGTTGCTGTGGAATCCGGATTGAGAGGTGTTGAGGATGTTGTTGGTTTCTATGAAGTGCGCTAGCTGGGTGTTGATAACTTCCTCGATGACTTTGGTGGCGAAGGAGAGAAGAGAGATGGGCCTGTAGTTCTTGAGGTCTGTCGGGTCTGGTGAGGGCTTCTTGAGGAGGGGTTTGACTTTGGTGCGTTTCCAGTCATCGGGGAATGTGGCGGTCTCGAGGGAGCAGTTGATCGTTCGTCATAGTTCTGGTGCAATGGTGGCCCTGTGGAAGATGTGCGGCGGGCAGGGGTCAGTGGGTGCTTTGGAGTGGATGCTTTTCATAGCCTTTGCGGTGTCTTCTGTGATGGCCGAGGTCCAGGTGAGGAGGGTCAGCTGGATGGTGTTGCTGGTGGGGGGGTGTTGGGTCGGTACCGTGGTCTTGGTCATCATAGTTGTTGTAGACCATTTTGATCTTGTGGTGAAAGAAGGAGCTGAGTTTGTTGCAGAGGTCTTGGGAGGGAGGGACATTGGTAGTTTCGCTGTTGTGTCTAGTGAATTCTTGTATGATGGCAAAGAGTTCCTTTGAGTTGTGGGAGTTGGAGAGGATTCTGTCTTGGATGAAGTTTCTCTCAGTTGATTTGATGAGTTGGTGGTGTGCCGTGGTTGCGGCCTTGTAGGCGGAGCCTGCTTCTGGGGTTTTGCTGTTTCTCCATGTTTTCTCCAGTTGTCGGCAAGAGCGCTTGGATTGTAGGAGGTCCAGGGTGAACCAGGCGGCTTTCGCGTTATGTCATCTGGCAGAGTTCTGGAGGGGGGTGAGAGTGTTGGCGCAGTTGGCGATCCATTGGTGGAGGTTATTTGCTGCTGTGTTGGCGTCTGTCATGGTAGGGGGAGTAGTGCAGCTGAGGGCAGAGGTGAGGTGTTATTCAGTGATTTTGTTCCAGTTTCTCCGTGGGAGGCTTGGCGTGTGCTTGTGTGCGGTGGGTTTCGAGAAGGAGAAATCTATGCAGTGGTGGTCTGTCCAGAGCGGTTCCGTGGTGTGACTGACGGAATCTTGTTTCCTCCGGCGAACATGGGGTCTAGAGTGTGTCCTGCCGTGTGAGTGGGGGTGGAGACAAGTTGCTTCAGTCCAATGTTGGTGAGGTTCTCTAGGAGGGCGGTGGTGTTGGGATCGCTGGGGTTGTCTAGGTGGAAGTTCAGGTCTCCGAGCAGTATGTAGTCCGTGGAGGCGAGGGTGTAGGGAGCGATGTAGTTTGCGATGGCGTTGGTGAATGGGGAGTGGGGTAAGGGCGGTCTGTAGGCAAGTGTTCTTTGGAGTGCCGTTCTGGGGTTGGGCTGGATCTGGAAGTGGATGTGTTCCATGAGGGGCGAGGCATCGTCCGAGTTGGTGGTTGTTAGTCGGAGGGAGCTTTTGTGGGCTATGGCGAGGCCTCCTTCAGGAGGGTTGGGGCGGTCTTTTCTCAGGATCTTGTATCCCTCGGGGATGGCGGTTGCGATGTCAGGTGCGGAGCTGGCGTTGGTCCAGGTCTCTGTGAGGAAGGCGCCATCGGGCGAGTGGGTGTTGAGGAGGTCCCAGAATTCTGCGGCGTGTCTGACAACCCATTCGAAGAAGTCAATGAAAATTTGGAAAAGGAGTTACTGTGGCTTAAATATAAGCAACAACAAATAGAGAACCATGCAAGACGTTCCAACCTATGGATAACTGGAATCCCAGAACATAAAGTGAATGCCGCCATCAGCATTGCCTTAGTAGAAGGGCTAAATAAATCATATGTGATCATAGACTACACTCAGGATTTGACAATCATGGTGGCCCACAGAGTCCCTGCTCAAGCCTCTTGTCAAGCTAAATATCCTAGGACCATGCTGGTGAACTTCACGGATTACAGAGTTAAAGAGAGGATATTGGACAAGGCGATGAAGGAGAAGTCGTTCATGATGCAAAATAACTTTGTGTTTCGAATTGTCTCAGATATGACAACAGAAACGTCTCGGAGGCAAAAGTAATTTAAGAGCATGATTCCAAAGTTTCAAGCGGCCGGAGCACAGGCATCAATAATTCAGCTCCCTCGACTTAAAGTTTTAACAGCGTATTCCATACATTTAGTACAGTCAAAGAAGCCTGCTATGTTTTTGAAATCAATGAATTAATGTGGTGATTTGGTTTGTGGGTTTTTTTCCAGATAAAAGGTGGGGCCAGAAGGAGAGGTGGTAGAGTTTGGCACTCAGTCATAGTGTCAAAGCTTCTATGGCAAGGGAAGGATACTAGAAGTGGGAAAAAAGGCAGGTCTCCCACCAGGGCATTTGGGGTGAAGAGGGTGGGGAGGAGGGATTCTGGGGTGCTGTCTAAAATGAGGTCCAGATCAGTTGAACAAGAAAAAGACCGACTACTGGTTATCCAATCTGTCTAGATTGGGTAAGAAAGCAAAATAGGCATTTTAGCAGAGCAAGCTACATATTCTGTGACTTACCTGAGAGTGCTATTTGTGCAAGCTTACCGATTGTTACCAAGCACATGAAGCAGTTTATCATTCTGAAGCACCTCCAATGCGCTCATTTACTAAACGACCTTTCATGGTGGCGTATTTTAAATGTCCTACATATACGTCGACATGTCAATATGCATAACTATACTGTTAACTCTGGGATTTGGAAATTAGAATACCCGTTCTTTCTTCGCACATATATATGAATTGGTTCTTCCCTTTCTTGTTATGTATTTTATATCATTATGTTTTGCTATCTTATTGATTCATGCTGATCTTAAGGACCTCTATGTTGTGTCTGTCCATGTACTTTGCTCTCCCTTTCCACTCTTTTTCTCTCGTTTTATTGCTTAGGGTTTCAATTGTTTACAATTTTTTAATCTTTTATCACCGCTCTCCCTTTCCACTCTTTTTCTCTTGTTTTATTACTTAGGCTTTCAACTGTGTACAGTTTTCTATTCTTTGTTATAATTTCTTTTAAATTTCGCACTCTTTTGGAATTACTCTACATTCACATATTGCACTGTGTTGTGTGTGTCTAATGTATATGATGTACTGTCACTACGGTATAGCGATATCCATGTATGCTAATACTTACAGAAATGTGTTTGAATATATAGTATGTCTCAAATTGTTCTTTGTATCTTGTCTTGGTGGTTTGTTCATGTTTAAAGTGGAACAGATTTGCCACTATATTTAACACTGTTTTTAGTCTAAATTGTGGATATAAATGTGTCATGGTGATACATGACGATATGTTATGTTTTTAGTCATGTCTTATATATATATATATATATTTATATATATATATGAAGACAATCCAACTCCCAGCAAGAAGAGGCACGTACACGAGGTAGGTGAGAATAAGGCTTATTTATTGAGCTTCAGCTCCCGTGACCCCGTATTGAAAGAGAGAGGCGTTTCGCCTGCACAGCAGGCTTTGTCAATCTCAATATATATATATATTATCTACTGGCGGTCGCCAGTAGATAGTTATAGTTAGGACCTATTTTCCATAGGAAATCCTTAACATTCTATTTGAAATAACTCTTGCGTCGGTTGACGAATCTTCACGAAATTTTCAAACTTTATGGCCCGCTCCGGTCCGCTCCTAACCTGAAAGTTTCGGGGTGATTCGTCAAGCGGGGGCCGAGAAAAAAGGGGGGTCCCAAAACGTGTTTTCCCCATTCATTTTCCCATAGGAAACTTTAGCCACGGCTACAGCCCGAACTGCTGAACGGAATTACACCAAATTTGGCAAAGAGGTAGTTCTTGGTTCAGAAAGTGTAAATCCGTTCAGTAGTTGCTGAGAAAATCAAAAGTAAAAACACATATATATCTGGGCGGAGCCTAACCACACATGTCATCGTGAGATCTGATTGGCTGTCAGCACTTCATCCTGGAATTGCTGGCAGCCATCTTGGGACCAATATAAATGATAGTACCCTATTGAAATGCATTGTAGTGAATCGAAGATTTTGAGGGTTACCAAAAGGAGAACTATAAAGGGTGATAACAGACTTTAGTTACATTAGAATTCATTTGTTGATGGTACCATACTAATTTCAGGAATTGTGGTGTGTTCTAAGGTGATTTTACCCTGTGAAAAACCTTCTGCTGGGATATCATGAATCATGTTTGAGAGAAAACTATTTTCACATGCTTGTCCCATACAGTTTTGGAAGGTGCTCCAGAAGCTAAAATGAGAGCATATTTTCTGTAAATTCACATTCTTTCTCAGTCATGTGAGAATGAAGTCTGACATTCTCAGTAAAACATGTACATCCAACAATGGCAGAGACTGTCAGTTGATTCCTTTGTGTTCTACTGCAGCTTCCCAGAGTGTTCTAAAGAACAACTAGAGTGCTAACAGCCTTACTTATGACAAAAGTATGGCACACCTGAAGCCATCTTGATTGGAATAAACTGGTAACACTTAAAACATTTAATTTAAAAAGGAACAAAATGAGGGGGTTCATTTTGCCATAGAAATTATGGTTAGTGCTGCAAAAAGAAAATTTAGGGCATGTTTTAAGTGAGATCTCAAATCCTCTTCTATTTCATTAGAAAATTCTGACATGCAGACTGAAACAATCACTTTCAATACCAGCAGTAGACTTCCAGTTAACTCCTTGGTGAGCAGTAGCTTTACTACAGTGATCTAATGAACAACTAGAGTGCTAACATTCTGAATTTATGGCAAATGTGTGACACATCTGAATGCCTTCTTGATGGAATCAAAGTAAAAAACTGAAATCATTTCCTACTGAGGAGACTGTAGTAAATGAGGAAATTAGGAAACTTCATAACAAATAAGTCTCCCAAGATGGCCACCAGAGAAAAAAGAGCCCAAATGTAGCACAAATATCACCCAGAGGTAGCCCACGTATAGCCCAATGACAGAAGTGTGCAAAACACTTTTTATTTTTTTGTTTTTTGCAGTTTTATATAGTGCAGACTGGTCAGGTATTGGAGTGCTTTACATGAGCATTGGTTACATCACACAAGGACAAATTCATGTTGGTTGACCCCTACACTACCCAAACACCACTGCACTACCCTAAACCCTAAAACACTACCCCAGCACTACCCCTTCACTACCCAAACACAACTGCACTACCCAAAACTCAAAAACACTACCCCCAGCACGACCCCCTACACTACCCAAACACCACTGCACTACCCTAAACCCTAAATCTACCCCCTACACTACACAAATACAACTGCACTACCCTAAACCCTAAAACACTAGAACCCAGCACGACCCCCTACAGTACACAAACACCACTGCACTACCCTAAACCCTAAAACACGACCCCGTACACTACACAAACACAACTGCACTACCCTAAACCCTAAAACACTACCCACAGCATGACCCACTACACAAACACCACTGCACTACCCTAAACCCTAAAACACTACCCCCTACACTACACAAACACCACTGCCCTACCCTAAACCCTAAAACACAACCCCCAGCATGCCCCCTACACTATACAAACACCACTGCATTACTCTAAACCCTAAAACACTACCCCCAGCACGACCCCCTCACAACACAAATACCACTGCACTACCCTAAACCCTAAATCGACCCCCAGCACGACCCCCTACTCTACCCAAACACCACTGCCATACCCTAAAACACTACCCCCAGCATGAACCCCTACACTACCCAAACACCACTGCACTACCCTAAACCCTAAAACACTACCCCCAGCACTACCTCCTACACTACACAAACACCACTGCACTACCCTAAACCCTAAAACACTACCCCAGCACTACCCCCTACACTACCCAAACACCACTGCACTAACATAAACCCTAAAACACTACCCCCAGCACAACCCCCTACACTACACAAACACCACTGCACTACCCTAAACCACTACCCCCAGCACGACTCCCTACACTACCCAAACACCACTGCACTACCCTAAATCCTAAATCTACCCCCAGCACGACCCCCTACACTACCCAAACACCACTGCACTACCCTAAACCATAAAACACTACCCCCAGCATGACCCCCTACACTACACAAACACCACTGCACTACCCTAAACCCTAAAACACTACCACCAGCATGACCCCCTACACTACTCAAACACCACTGCACTACCCTAAACCCTAAAACACTAACCCAGCACGACCCCCTACACTACCCATACACCACTGCACTACCCTAAAGCCTAAAACACTACCCCCAGCACGACCCCTACACTACTGCACTACCCTAAACCCTAAAACACTACCCCCAGCACGACCCCCTACACTACCCAAACACCACTGCACTACCCTAAACCCTAAAACACTACCCCCAGCACGACCCCCTACACCACCCAAACACCACTGCACTACCCTAAACCCTAGAAAAGAAACCCCCACCCCATGCCCAATCCCCTTACCTCTCACTCCTCGTGGTTCCTCTCTCCTCGTGGTTCCTGCTTCACGTTGTCTCTGAGGGGCGGTGCACGTCGTTGTGAGGAAACGGAACAGCCTCTGTTTCCTTACAACAACATGGATCGTCTACATGTTTTTTAGAACGCATGGTCATTTACCATACATACCTTTACAACAAAATTCATTGTAAAGGCATGCGTGGTAAATGACCATGCGTTCTAAACAAATGCGCAGTAATGACTTCGTGATGTACAACGCATGCGTGGTAATGCATGCGTTGTAATGGTATCGCAAAGTAAAAAAGTCGTTGTAACGGCTGTTTACCGATCGAAGCTGGCCCCTGTTCTTCAGTGAGACGTTTATTTGATTAATTAGGAGGAAGGAATGTTTTTTTTTTACCGAAAAGTGCATTCCCGGCTGTTGTATTGTGAAAGTGTCCGCGTGGCCTGGTTTCACTTCCGGTGAGAGAGTGGAAGAGTCTGTTTGGATCTAAAGGAGTTCTGTTGTTGGACGGGGCCGGCGCGACATGTCATCAGAAAACATAGCTAATGGAAAGCATCCTCCCTGAAGTGTGGAGCAGTGCCATGAGAGGTCAACGAGTGTGCGTCCCACCGCAGTATGACCGTACCGCGTGACCCATGTGCCACCTCCAGGGTACGGGAGGCAGAAGCGGCATCGCAGGTCCTCTTGAAGACCATTGTAGCACTAATTCTACATTTTGGTACTAGGGCATTTTAACTTCGTTGTTCCTGCCAGATACAAAGAGAAGATCCTGTGTTATTCAGTGCCCTCGTTACCTTTTTTGTGGGTTGTGGTGCTTGTCACTTCACTGCCCCGCCGGTGCACACGACTGGGCACCCCACCTCGTGTGCCATCTGCAGGGCCTCTGCCCTCGGATCACTGGTTTCGGTTTCTGGAGTGGCAACATAAACAGTTGCTCCCAAAGGACTAACCTGAACACTTAGGTGAATATCCCCTGCACCAGCATTCCACGGAAATTCTTTCCTAGCTCTCCCACGTCAACGAGGACGTCATAATAGCACGGCTCCGCTCGCGACACCGTATGACGTCATCGGAGCCATAAGAGAACCTCGTCGGCGTGCTGATGTCAGTTCCACCCATTTTTTCCGTGCCACCGAGGCAAACAGTGGACCGAGACATTTTCACATGTATACATAGTATAATAAATATATATATATTCACTGAAAAAACCATAGGTTTCAGGCACGTTATAGTTAGAAATTAGCATTTAAAAAACCTTAGAAATTCACTGAAAAAACCATAGGTTTCAGGCACGTTATAGTTAGAAATTAGCATTTAAAAAACCTTAGAAATTCACTGAAAAAACCATAGGTTTCAGGGGCATTATAGTTAGTTGGACATTTCACTCGTACAAAACCATAGAAATTACCCCGTTATAGTCAGTTCAGCTAACTATAACTTGCGCGTCCGCAATGCACTGCTGATGACGTCACATATTACATCACTCATGACATGGTCAGTGACATCACTCATCATCATGATATTTATATATGTGTATATATGTCACTTTACAGCACTGAAGAAGTCCAATGTATTGGACGAAACGCGTTGGCTGTTCTCCCCTGCACAAGCATGTGACGTCTGAATCTATTGTAAATAAAAAAGAAGATTTGGAAATACATCTCTGAAATTGTATCTGAGTTCTTTGACTACTGCTAAATGTTTAAGTACTATTTGGTTCACCGGTTAATCTTTGTCTAGAATTGTATAGTCCTGTCAGGACCGCACCTTGACAGTGGGTGCTTTACCTTGTGCACATTGACACATATAGGGCTTTTGCCCTCATTATAGGAACAGTGGGAATAGCAGGCTAGGTGCAACTGTCGGTAGGGGTTCCACTGTCGTGTTTAGTTTTTGTAAACTTAAGCACTTGAAAGGGGGAGGTAGATACTAAAGTAGGCCCTTTAGTTGAGGGAATTTCTAATATTATGATGGTTGGTTTGATAGTGTTGTCTATACAAGTTGCTTATTTTCGCTAAGCACAGGAAGTACTATTGCTGCTTGACGCACTTTAAGGCATATTTAAGCACATTAAGAGGAGGTTTTGGGATTAGACAATGATTGCAATGTTTACTCCAGAAAATATCAATTAGAGACTGTTAATTAGAATTTGTACAGGTTTTTAATGCAACATTTTCATGAGTGATAGGTCGGGCTTGGGAGTACGGATTGAATACAGGTAGGCTCACGAGTGGGTCAGGAACCCAAAGAAACATATTGAAGATTATCTCATTCAATGCTAATGGGCCAAACAATAAAAAGAAACTGTGTGCAATTGAAGCTTGGATGGCAAGGGCGCAATCCATCTGTTGTACTACTCCAGGAAACCCATATTGCATAGGCTAAGTTGGCTACGTTTAAAATGTTCAAGAAATGGGGTGGTGTCTCCATGTTTATAGCCAGAAATTTGAACACAGAGATTCGTGATTGGGCAAGTGACAAACAGGGCTGCTGGTATTGGGTTAATTGTTCTGTCTCTTCAGCACGGCTTACTTTAGTCAGATTTTATGCCCCTGCTAGGACACTATTTGACCGTATGATGAGCTACTTCACTCTCTGCTGCAAATCCTGGGCAAAATTATTATAGGAGGTGATTTTAATTTTTTGCAAGATCCAGGGGTGGATTCTTCCTCAGGCTGTAAAAGGTGGCAAAAGCCCAAGGTAGCTAAAATTATGCAAACCTATTGAAGGGTTCTATTTCTTGTAGATCCATGGTGGGAAGTATTCCCAGAAAAGACTATACATGCTTCTTGGGCAGATTTAAAACTGCCTCTTGGACTGATTTTTTTCTAGTCTAAAAAAACTTGGATTTTAAATGTCTTCTAACACTTCCTAACATATTTTCAGATCACTGGGCTCTTGAGTTGGATATTATTGGTGAGAGGCAAAAGCCCCAACCCAAGAGGTGGATCTTTAATAAGGCCTACCTGCAAGAAGAGAATTGGGTCAGAATATGTAAATATAATATTCAAGAGTTCTTGACTAGAAATCATGGGACGGTTCCACCAAATGCTGTATGGGACTCTTTGAGGCTTACTTAAGGGGCAATTGATATCTTAGGATGCGGCAGCTAGTAGGAAAGCTAAAGAACAAAAATTGGCTTTGAAAAAGCTTGTGAAGGAGGCGCATGATAAACTTTCCTGGTGGTATAATGAAAAGAATAGAAGAGTGCATGAGAAAGCTAAGCATGTGCTAAGTGTTCATTTTTATACCAAGAGTTATGTAAACAACATTGCTTAGATGCAAAAGATTTAAGAAGAGAGCAATTACACCAGAAAGTTTATGGCCTGGCAAGGCTGAGAAAAAGTAGCAAAAAGTCCCATACTTATTCTAAAATGTCTTGTAACTGGGCTGCACTGTAAGGAGCAGGGAAAGATAAATGAAATCTTTCTTGAACATTATAACCAGATTTATAGTCTTAGCCAGAGAGTTAATAAAGAGGCTTTGGAGGTGTTCTTTGGAGGACTATACATGCCTACACTCTTGGAGGAAAATAGGCAAAAAATTGTTAGCCTCTTCTGTAAGGGATAGTTGGAAGAGATCGTTCACAGTCCACCAAATTGTAAAATTTGTAGCCCCAATGATTTTTTATCGGAGTTTTATAACAAGTTCCCAGAAGTCTTAATAAAATATCTGTTTTTAGTAGTCCATTTTATTTAAGAGGTAGGCTCCATTCCACTTTCCTTTAACCTAGGTAAAGTGGTTAGCTTTTTAAAAAAAAGGGAAAAATGCACAAGATCTGAATTCATATCATCCGATAACATTGTTGAATTCAGATTATAAGATAATTATGAAACAGTTGGCAAATAGAGTTAATTGGATAGCCTCTAAGTTGATACATCATGATCAGAACAGCTTTATTGCTGGGCGTCAGTTAGGGACAAATACACATTATTTAGGAGAAGCGCTTGATTATTTTTCCATAAATCAAGTCCCTGCTGCAATTCTTTTACTGGATGCCAAGAAGGCTTTTGATCTCGTGTACTGGGAGACACTCTTTAGTACGCTAGAGAGATTTAAAATACCCTCTCAGATTACAAGGTTTGTTCAGAAAATGTATGAAAAAGCAGAGGCAAAAATAATTATTAATGTGTCAGTGGCAGGAATGGTAAGGGTGCAATGAAGAACCAGACAGGGTTGTCCCCTGCCTCCAGTCACCTTTCTTTTATCGAACCTTTGGCAATCGCAATATGAACAGATGTTGAGATTCGACCTATACCGAAGATGGATAAGATAAAGCTCTATGCGCATGATATAATGTTACTATTAGATACTAGGAAGATTATGCTGGAAATAATTCTTGAGAATTGTACTATGTTTTAAGGGTTAGGAGACTATAGAATCAATAAAATGAAAACTGAATTCTGTGGAATAGTGGGGCAGATAATCTGCTTCCAGAACTTCATGGCTGTGTTCATAACCCTTATTACCTAAAGAGTATCCCTTCTGATCTCACAACACTTAATGTGATGAGAAGAAATGCCTGCCACACCTTAACACCACCAACTAGGGGTGGGAAAGGAAAAATTCCTTTTTTTTTTATATATGTAACCCTCACATACTCTTTTAGTGTCATGCTTCATTTTCGGGTTAACCCTGACTCCGAAAGGTCAGGATGGGCTTGACCGTGTTCCAGGGAGCTCTTAGAAGTCAACTGACTAGTGGTCATAACTAAAAGATTAAAATACCTCCTCCACTTCAAGGTATCTCTTTATTCGCAGAGTGGATCGGAACAGTAAAATCTAAAATATGCAAAGGGAATGTATGATTTTATGATCCTATGACCCTTGCTCAACCAACCTGTTTCAGCCCTACTCTAACCGGCCTAAAAAGGTCTTGGGCTTTCGTCAGGGTGGAGTCATATGTGTAACACTCCCCCAGTGATGTGGCTAATTGCATGATTTCTTCATTGTGTGTGCCATACAATATCCTCACAGCATGCCATGGCAGTGTAATACTTGCCACTTCCAGTCTGACCCCACAATTGGGACAATCTGGCCTCATCGGGGCTGGAAGTATGGGGGTTAGCCCTGTAGTCAAACCTTTCTCCAGGATCCCTACCCTCTACTGCAGCTAATTGTCTCCGCTCTCCGTGGCTTCTGTTCATAACCAACCTAAACACTATCTGTGTATTAGATACACATGCAAGGTTGAAGATTTATTTGAGTAAAAGATTTGCCCACTGCTATTGAAAGTTAAAGGGCTGTTAGTGCATAGAAATCGCGCCCCCTTACACTTTTGGGGAGGGTGGCATTGATAAAAATGGCGATTCTTCCCTTGTTTAACTTTCTCTTTTCTGCCGTACTCTGTGTGCCTAATGTTGCTTTTTTAAGGATATAGAGTCTATTTTCTCATCTTTTATCTGGCAGAATAAAAGTGCCAACAAGCATTTAACACTTAGCATATAGATGTGAAGGAAGGTGGCTTTGCCCTCCCCAATTTGTGAGAATATTACCATGCCTATTTTGCACAATATATGTTTAGATTTCGTACAACACCTGAACCACCTGATAAATTTGATTTTAAGAGATTATAATATAATTGATATTTTAAGATTCACTAGATCCACCAAGAAAGTTTGCTATAAGATCTTACACTGGGTTTTTTTTAAAAGCAGATGGATTTTTCTAGGTACTATTTGATTCCCGATAATAATGCTGCCACATTCTTATTTAATTTAGTCTGGGGTTTAAGGGAGAGGATTCAAGGCACTGTATCTAAATGTGGGGCAATGGGTTTACCTAAGGTGACAGATTTCATTATAGGGGATAAGTGAAACATTTGGCCTGAAATTAGGGCACAGACGGGAAAAAAGTATTGGTTGCAGTGCTCCTACAACATTTTCATCTCAATATTAAAGACAATTGATAAAAGTTTACTACTGAGAAGCAAAAATGTGGTTATTAATTTTATTGAGACCTTAGCCCCAAAGCAACCAGGTAGCTGGAAAAACTTCTTGCATCAAGTAGAGGAATTGATACCTATAAAAATTTCGTAGATAAGTGGGGAAAATATGAAGGGTTTGTATTGATAAGGGAAGTTTGGGGTAAAGTTAATAAATTGAATTTCACGGTGCTCAGAGGAGCCAATTGGTGTAAAATGCGGTTTTACGCGAAGTGATTGATTTATCGAACTCCACAGTTTCTTCATGAGATTAAGCCAATGTTGCCGAGCCATTGTTTTCGTTGTGAATCGTTCGAAGCAGCAAATTGGTCCTATGTAATCTGGCAATGTGCAGCTACTCGAGATTTTTGGAAAGCAATTTTTCCAGTATCTGGAGCGAGCTTGGCAAATACAGCTTGCATCTAGTGCTTCGTTGGTATTATTAGGTTATGATCCTACTTTAAAATGAACTTCCAGATACCAAAAGCAGCTATGTTTCAATGCTGATATCCAAAGCTTTGTTGTTGCAAAGATAAAAATCAAAATTAATCTCTTCTGTTGGAGAGTGGATTGGGAAAATAAAGCAAGAGCTACTATATGCTACTGGATGTGGAGGGATTATAAGGTCTAATAAAATGTGGGCCCAATTGTTGGTCGAATAATGGCTTTGGTGAGGGAAAGATTTTGTTTTAATGGTTTTGCGGAGAGTAATTGTTAGTTATTTTGTTTAGGTGAAACAATCTATGTTTAGTAAAGTCATGTATAGGTAGGTCATTCATGGATATTCTGTATTTTTGAATTTGAAAATAAAATTGTGCGAAATAGTAAGAACTCTGCATGGAATTGTACAAAATTAACTACTTTTTTGGTGTATTGTAATCTTGTTTTAATCTGGATTTAAAAAAAAAAATCTACACAAAAGGCACATTTGCCAGATCTCTTATAAAAGTTCTCTCTTTAAGGCAAGATTCAGTTAAACAAGGAGAAATCATCTGCAGTAGTTTACATGTGAATTGAATTAAGGAAAGAGCTCTTGCAAGCAGGTATAAGCCATGAACAGCTGCAGTTTTATGACATTTGTATTGGATCACTCGTAGCCAATTTGTGACCTATGGAAGCTGATCTGTTGCTAGAAGCCACCTTCCACACCAACCTTCAGGGGTGATGAATTTGTTGTCCTTGTGTAAATCGGAAATTGATTTCTGTGTGCACTCATGTAACTTTAACAGAAGTATGTACTCTTGTATGTATCAAGATATCTTATATAAAATGCCCCGGTGACTCACAGAACTAGGTACATGCTAGAAAAATAACAAAACAATATGATGCTATTGAACAATTAGCTGTAAGATTAAAAGCTATTCTCCAGCTTAAGCTTGGCATATGTCTAAAACCCAAAATACATTTCATAGATAGATCTACCTGGATGTACAGTAATTAATGGTCCATATGCACAGCATTGCTCCTTTCTCGGCACCTCTAATTGCAGTGTCCTTTGCCATCTCTGTGCATGGTTTCTCTAGGGCACTTGGTAGATTGTTCAGTTTTTAATGTCTATCCTAGACTGATTGTCTGTCAACTGATTGGCCACTGTGTTGGAAACTACAGTAATGGAATGCTGCATGTTCTGCAACTTTCAATTCACCATTTTTATTTGTCTGTGCTGCAGGCACTGAACTTGCAGCATGGACGCCTCAAGCCCACCAACCACCACTTGTTCTGTAGTTGCCTGAGACCCAGAGGCTGTGAAGTATTATGGCGCTTACGAGCATGCACTGTGGTACTCTGCTGTCGAGACATGACAACCGGCTGCAGGATTGGAGTGGGCAGCTGTATGGCATCCTCATCCTCAACTGATGGTGGCTGTGGGAAGAAAGATGCACTGCTGGAGTGGCCATGAGGTGTTGTGGGCTGACTCTCCAAAAATAGAAAATCTTCTAGCATATTGCAACAAGAATTTTAGATTCTATTAAGGAAACAGAGGCAAGGATTATGCTTCTCAATCTTTACTACTCAAATTAACAGCAGCCAATCAAAAAGTAGTAAACATGAAAAACACTACATTTCCCATGAGGCTTTGAACCACGCCTCTATCAACCACCAATCAACAGTGATCAGTATATACAAAATAGAGAGGCACCATCTTTCTGCCTAATTCTTTGCGAATAAGCAGTCTATAACAGTGCTTAATTTGTAAAATATTAAGTGCCAGGGCTCTGACTAGGAGGCCACTGCAGCTTGCACCACCCTTGTCATCGCTGCCAAAACAACTACTAACCATCTCTCTTGCATGCAAATGTGACAGTTCAGATTATTCCAGGCCCCCAAAGCTAAAGGAATGGCTAGGGAGGCAGGTATTAGCAATTTTAATGTTAATATTGTATTCCTAAACAACCGTTGTTCTGCTCATCTCTAAATTAGATGAGCAGCGCCACCATGTGGTAGACTGTTCCAAGTATGGTGTTGACTATTAGGTGTAGGTGCTGAGCACCGGAAACCAATTAAGTGCTGGTGCTGAGCACCGGAATGCACCGGCTCAAATTAAGCACTGGTCTATAGCAAGTCCAAACGAGAACAGCATACAGTTCCAACTCTCAATGAAGAGTAACACTCAAGGGAAAGAGAAAGTCCAAAAAGGAGAGCAACTTCCACAAATCCAGTGTAAAGAACGTCCAAAGTAGGCACATCCAAGCCATGAGGTTTAACTTTGTTTCGAATCCGCTCCTGAAATAAAAAATAAAAGTTTGAGTCGGAGTGCATCTTAATCGTGAACAACAAAAAAAAGGGGGGGGGGACAATAATGCCAAGCATAAGCCATATGAAATCATGACATTCCAAAGATATAAATCTTACCTTTCCCAATGGGTGGGATAGTCCTCGCCTCTATGTCCTTATTAGAATCTAAAATTCTTGTCGCAATATGGTAGAAAATGTTCTATTCTATGACGGGGCCGGAGGCTTCGATTATGCTGCTGAAAAGCTCACCAACAACCATAGAGGAAACATGCACAATAGGTTTGTAATAAAAAATCTTAAACATGGAGTCAGATGACCAATCATTAGCTCTGAGCATATCCTCTAGTCTAGAACCCACTCACAAAGGCTTTGGAGGCCATAGCACCCCTAGTAGAATGAGCTCCATAGACCGAAATGTCAATACCTGCTGCAGACATGATCCAACGAACCCAACGTGCCAAAGTACCTGCTGACACAGGGCGGAACGGCTTTTGGATCGCCAAAAGTAAGAGGCCCAAGAGGTCAGCCCTATGTGTCAAGGTATGTGCCTCATAAACCTTTAAACATTTTACTGCACATAATTTCGCCTTGTGAGGAAAGGCAGGATAATCAATGGAGCTTGACATAGTCTTTGTTTGCTTATATATAATAAAAGAGACACCATTCGGAGAAAACAACCTAGCTGGTAGATCTAGAGCATGTACATCCGACACTCGTCGGCAGGAAATCAAACATAAAAGCATGACTAATTTAGCTGAAAGTTGTTTCAATGTCAAATCTTTATTCTCAGGCCAAGATTTCAATAAGGATAACACATTTGTAACATCCCATAACTGAAAGTATCTGGGTCTGGGGGGTCGAGCCACTCTGATTCCTTTCAAGAGTTTACATACTACCGGGTGGATACCCACTGGCTTGCCATCTATCCGGTTGGGTCCAGCTGATAATGCTGATCTAAAATTATTTACTGACCTATAACAAAGACCAGATGCAGCACACTCTGAAAGGAAATTAAGGATATCTTTCAATTTGGTTCCCACGGGATCCACCTCCCGTTAAAGGCACCAACCCACCCAGCGCTTCCATGCAGAAGAATATCGTTTATGGGTGGAAGGGGCACACGCTTGTTGTGTAAAGTCGGCAGCCGCTGCCGAAATTCCTTCAATTTGCTCTTGTCTACTGAAATTTTCCAAACCATGAGCGTCAATTGATCTTGAAGAACGAAATGATGAGGAACCCCGACTGGTTCCAGGAGTAACTGAGGGAAAACTGGAAGGCGAATGGGAAGAGCCACAGATAATTCCAAGAGTGTCGGAAACCACGACTGTCTTCTACAAGGGAGTGACTAGCACCAGCATTGCTGACTGACGACGAACTTGGGCCGCCATTCTCAGGATCATGGCAAAAGGTGTAATTTGTCGGGGATCCCTAAAAGTGAAGGAAAGCATCTGTCCCCAAGGCCATCGGATCTGGTCTCCAACTGTAGAACCAGGGAAGTTGAGCATTGGGCCGGGAGGCAAACAGGTCCACCTGACACGGGCTTCGAGTTGCCATCACGTCTTTAAAGATGGAGGGATGAAGTTTCCAGTTGCTGTATTCCCTCAGGAATCTGGAATTCCAATCCGCCACTAGATTGTCCTTGCCCGGAAGATATTCTGCCATGTACCTCCCAGGCGATTGATATATCGAACCGCCGACACATTGTCCATCCGCAGGAGGATGTAACAATTGCTCTTCATGGAAGAAATTGACTTAATGGCAAAAGAACCCGCCAGTAGTTCCAACCAATTGATATGCAGCTTTAATTCATCGGCTGACCATCGATCGCCTGTAGAAAATTCTCCGCATCGTGCTCCCCAGTGACTGGTGTTGGACTCGATGAAAACGTCTGCTGAGACTCTGAAAATGGCTTTGCCATTCCATGCTTCCATATGCAGAATCCACCATTGGATTTCTTCCTGAGCCTCGGTCGTCAGCGGGATCAAAATATCGTAGCTGAAGCCCTGTTGTAAATAGTGAATTGTTAGGAGTTGCAGAGCTCTGTAGGGAAGAGGGTCTCGGAAGATCACTTGGATCGAAGTTGCTAGCAATCCCACAATTCTGGCTAGGGATCTCAAAGATACCATCTGTTTCGACAATGGCGTTTTCAGTACTTCTCTTGATAGATTTCACCTTCGAAGGAGGGAGAAGTAATTGAGCCATCAGGGAGTCTATTTGAAAACCCAGAAAGTCCACCTGATGAGCGGGAGTCATCATGGCTTTCTTGGAGTTTATTACAAAACCAGGTTCTGGAGAAGGGAAACTGTCCAAGACAGGTGTAGTAACAGGAGGGAGTGATCTTGGGCCATAAGCAGCATGTCGTTTAGGTAGACGATCATGTGAACCCCCATCTCTCGTAAAAAAACTATGACCAGTTTCAAGAGTTTGGTGAACACCCAGGGAGCTGACGAGAGTCTGAAGGGCAGGGATTGATACTGACACCATTGACCTTTCCATTGAAATTGTAGATAGCGATGATGAGGAGGATATATGGGGACTGGCAGATAAGCGTCCTTGAGATCTAGTCAGACCATCCAATCCCATTCCTGTAAGAGATCTCTTGAAAGATGAATGCCTTCCATCTTGAAATGGCGATAGATCACGAAGGGGTTGAAATGCCTGAGGGTCAGGACCAGTCTTTGACCTCCTCCTTTCTTTTGTATCAAAAAGACGTTACTGCAACAGCTCTCTGGGTGAGTCGTCACAGCAATGGCCTGTTTTGACAAAAGATCTTGAATTTCTGAGTCTATAAAAGGCTCTTCTTGTTGAGAAAAATGGAGAGGGGGAGTCTTGAATGGGGGGGGGGGTGAGATAGTTCTATTTGATAACCTTGAACAGTGTTCAACAGTGGCGGCTGGTGGATTTTTAAAGTAGTGGGCGGAAATTTTATACCCGAGTATGAGTGAGCAAGTGAAGCGAGAGTATGTGTGAGCAAGTGAAGTGAGCGACCCCGAAGTGCGAAAGGAGGGTGCAGGCTGCGGGGGGGGGGTTCTACCCCACATGAAAACCTTGAAAATAATGGATTCAAATGGTGCATTTTACACCACATTTTTAATGCAAATTGTTGAATAAAGGGGATCCAAATAT
This sequence comes from Calotriton arnoldi, assembly GCA_963921515.1. NCBI lineage: Eukaryota > Metazoa > Chordata > Amphibia > Caudata > Salamandridae > Calotriton > Calotriton arnoldi. Next base: position 3,661,998 of record CAWUFW010000357.1, read on the forward strand.
AGCATTTTAAAGATCAAGTCTGAAAAAAACTCTGTGTGTCAAAAGTTAATTCATTTGACCCATTCAACGTTAATTATTTAAGCAGGCTGCAGCTGCAGCTCTCACCTCGGGCTGGTGTGCAGCGGACTGGCTGCTCCAGAGATGTTCTAAATCCGGGAGGGTGGGCACCTCTCTGTGGCAGGCACCATTCTGATACAGATGGGTATCTCTGTTTAATGAGTGACATGCAATAACCAAATCTGTGACACTTCGAGTGACACTTTCTTGCAATCAAAATCAAGAAATGAAGTCCATGAAATAGATTAATATCAGAAATGACACCCATTTGAGCAATGAGAAACTCTAAGAAGTGCTAAACTGCTGCAAAGCACCTGATCTTTGCTGCAGGCATATTAACCATCTATGCTACTTATGGTGACTCAAAACTGGCACTAAACAAAACTACAATCTCTCTCCAGCAAGAACATTAATCAACAGGTTTTTTTTTATTGGGGAGTTTTATATAGCGCGAACTAGACCCGAAGGTATCAGAGCGCTTTACATGAGCACCAGTTGTGTTACAAACACATTCATTTTATTTTTTTGTTAGGCACGGGGAGATTAAGTGATTTGCCCAGAATCACAGGATGTTGAGCGTCCCTGCCGAGACTCGAACCCGGTTCCCCAGCTTTGAGGTTGACCGCCTAGCCGTTAGGCCACATCCTCTCCCCAGTTAACAGTATTTCTTTTTTTTTTGCCTCAAAACTGAGGGACGCCCAAGTAACTCTGCAACAGCTGCTTTTAAACCCATACATTATTTCTAAGCACAGCACCCCACCCACCTCAGTGCCAAGTGCGGCTAAACCACAAGTAAGAAAAGGATCTCTGTGACAAAAGCATTAACCCCCTGAGCTATCACATTAAATACATTTCAGTGACATTATGGTTCTCATTCTTTGCAGAGGGCATATGACCCACCCCACCCTGCGCTTCTTTATGGTGAGTTTATTAAAAACTGACACTACACAAAACTCCAATCTCTCTCTATCATGTCTTTGACTGTCCGGTTCCCTAGGGCTGCCGCTGTTGCTTCAACTGCAGTCAGTGGCATCACACTCACTGCAGACAGCTGCACTGCCATTCAGAGTTGTGGTGTGCAGGAGTCACTTGCTGTTCAGGAGAGGGCAGGCCGGCATAGTGGTAGATGATGCTGTTCTCTGCAGTAGTACTAGTCAAGGTGAGAGCTGATGATGTGGCAAGCTGAGTGCACAGCTATGGCGCCCGTGTGCCTTTTTATACTCACTTAAACTCAGCGCCTGTTCTCACCGTGAGTGGACACAACCCCCAGGAATTCGAGGAGGTGAGGAGGACACGACTTGTCCTTAATTTTTTTAATTCTGGCAGGCATGCACCGCCCAGGCGACAGCAGCGATTCCTGGGGGCCCGTGCTGGCAGGAATTTGAAATGAAAACATCCTGCCTGCTGCCACACCGACTTGACCCTTTAATTAGAGTCTCTAGCCAGCTAGAATTGTTGTTGCAGCCGGGCACCGAACTTGAATAAACAGTACACTGAAACCACGAAAAAGTCACACATAAACAATCTGAACCCTTGGCAGCTATGTCTTTTTGGCATCTTTTGTGGTGATACACAAAGCAGTGATCGATGGGTGAATTCTGACCTGCATCCTTTGCCAGCACATTTCTCAGTAACAAACTGCCCGGTTCTTGATCAGAACCCCTTCATGCTCGCCGCACACCCTGCCAAATCAATCAGTCCCTGCCAGCCACGAACTGCAGCGTCCACTACGCCAAAGCAAAACCGGCTGGCAGCATGCCACTCTCATCAACACAGATACGTGTGGTCTAGGCCTGTTTAACATAGGCAGATGGCGACCCATTAGCTCTAATTTTCCTGTCACTAACAGCCCAAACCATCTCCCAAGCATTTTATACTGCATAACTAACTAAACAGTGCCACAATATCATACAGCTAGAACCCTCAAGAGCACACAACCTTGCATATACACACCGAGCATTTACTTCCAGGTGCAGCCGAATTCCATGTGGTACTAGTCAGCCCACAGCTCTAAAAATCCTTCTCAGTGGCAATCTTAGGCCAGAGAACGGCTAACAGGCCAATACCATACATGCACCGCCAGGGCCGGCGCTAGGCATGGGCAGTGTGGGCAGCTGCCCAGGGCCTCGCGCTCAGCTGAAAGACAGGGGGCCCCGCTTCCGTGTGAAAGGCCACACTTTCACAGTTAGCCCACCTGCTCCTACGAGACCCCCTGCCCCACACTATCACAATACACATCTTGAGTCGACCTTTCTGGTCAGGGCGTCGTTGTGGCATTCCTGGGGGTGCATGGGTGGGGGGAGGTACAAACAGAGTGGGGAAGGCACAGCAGCCAGGCCAGCAATTATGGCTCACAGTGTCAGGGGAGGGGCAGCACCTCTGTTAAGTACCGGCCATTCCCTTTCTGCATTTTGTTGCTAGGTGACAGAAGGCCCCTTTGTTTCCAGGACCAGCCAGACACAGGTAAGGCGAGGTGGGTGAGGGGAGGAGGGAGTAGCCAGATCAACTGGCTTTTGTTAACTTTTACATCACCCATTTTTTTTTATGGGAATGTGTATTTAGTACTGCCGGTGCTGGGGCAGTGTTTTACAAAATGCCTCGTTACTGCTTCGAAGGCCAGGGGAGGGGGCCCCCTTTCCCTGGGCCTCTAAGCACCAGAGCAAGCTGCGAGGTCCAGGTGTGGGGGGGGCCCTTCCTGGGCCTTGTAGCCAGTACTCCCTCTTTTCTTTCCTTTATTTGTTCCCCTGTGAAATTAATCCAAAATATAAAAACGCTTTTGCTGGAAAGGTCGTCTTTTTTCTGACATTTTTCACTTCCAAAGTGCAGCCTTGGGATGGAGAGAAATAAAAGGTTCAAAATGTAAAAAATAACTAAAGCAAGACAGAGTGGGCCGAAAAGGGCCAGATTGATTTTATTCACACCCAAAACACATTAGTGCCACTTTACAGAGTTTGCCAGTGAAGCGCTACTTTTTTGTTTTCCTCGGGTGGGGGAGTGCACCATTCCTGGATGTACTGCAATACCTGCTTGGTGGGCGGATTAGAAAACAAAATGCATACTGCGGCTCTGTATTCACGAATGTGGTCTTTTTAAACCATATTGCTTATTTGTAAGGAGATAAGCAATGGACATTGAAACTGGTCCCTTCCGGCCCTGTAGTCATGGCCTTAACTTTTCATGCAAAAGCACTCATTGATTTCTGAATAATAAGTGCAAAAGCGTTAAGGTAACCATGTTGTTCCTGCTTACATTTCACATGCTTTTACTTAATCTTGCATTCCTTATGAGTGTTTGCTTTTTCCAGGATGTTGTCACTTTTTAGGTCTCGCGCCTGCGTTGCAGTGCGCAGCACTGCTCGCGGCGCGAGACCTCTAGAAAGGGCTTCTGAAAACGACCCACACGCTCGTGCGTGTGGTTTTGTTTTCAGAAGCCCTCATTGGCTGTTGCGTGCGTTTTTTTAGAAAAAACGGCACGCGATTAGGCAAAGGCGGGCGCATGTCCCGCCTTCGCTCCTCCCATTCCCGACGGTGGCCAGAACGCGCATCAGCGCGCGGCACAGACAGGCTCCCTCGCCCCCCCTCCCGCTCCTCTGTGGTTTCGATTCCCGCGTTCGGCTGGGTTTCGATTCCGTGCTTGTTTTAAAAAAAGCCAGCACGCAATTGTGCAAAGGCGGGCGCATGTCCCGCCTTTGCTCTGCCCATTCCCCGTCGGTGGCCAGCACGCGCAGCAGCGCACGTTCGCTTCGCTGCCGCGCTCCCTAGCCCCCGCTCCTCTGTGGTGCACTGGTTTTCTTTCTGTTTAATGCTTGTGGCCGAATGATTTCTGTTACTTCAGTGAAATGATAGACGCGCTGACTGAAGCAGACATGCTGCGCTTTCGAATCTGTTTATTTCGAAAATAAAGCACCGACTTTCACAGGTTTTCAACAGGCGATGTTGTGCTTTATAAATGCCCAAATAATAATAAGAAGAATACGGTAAGAAAGTTCATGGAATGGATGCATGTGTATAGTATTGGGTGATATATCCGTACCTGATCTGTGACAGACAGTGACATGGTGTCGAACTGGGGGGCTGTGTGGTGTGTCGGTAAGTCGGTTACTGACGGTAACATGCCATTGGACCCTTGTGTGTGTGTGCGCGAGCACAAGTACACCTGTGTCTTCTGTAGGTGATGGAAGGGCTGCAGTGAATGCAGTACTGACGAGTAAGATTCATGCATTAGTTGTGTATAATGCACCGGTTTGAACATGGCTTTACTCAGAACCCACACCATGGATTCTGCTCAGGTATACAGCTCAGTTTCAGTTACAGGAGGAAACAGAGGTTTTTACAGGGAATTCGTGCTTCGAAGATGAACTGCCCTCCAAACCAGTTGTATATACGGTCTGTAAGCATTGAAACACACTATGTGGTTGTGTTGTAAGACTAGGTTTGTATAGCGCTACTGCTCTAGCGCAGCAGTGGGTTTCGCAATCCAGGTTGTATGAGTGAGGGTAGTGCATGAGTCAGACTTCCCCAGAGCTGCAGACAAAGTCTCTTGCTTAAAAAGACATGAAGGGCCTGATTCACAAAGGCATTTACGTTCATAACGTACATTTAAGGATCAATGTGGATGGAGTTACACCTACTTGCCATTCACAAAAGGAGACTTAGTAGGTCCAAATCTATTGACATCTGTGTCATCATTATGTACGACTGCGTGAAATAATGCAAGTATAAATTCCAGGCATGGGGTGTAAAGTGTGCGTTACAAGTGTAGTTTGTTGTGTGTTTGTGGACGGCCACAAACAGGTCAGTTCGTGAACATCCACAAACTGTACCTCAACACTTTCCAACCATGGAAATGGTTGGAGATTTGCTTCATCAAAGGACTGAAGTAAATTCCCTTCCTTCTCTTATCAGAGGACTCTGAATTTGCCATTTCACACAATTAAAAAAATATCATAACAGGAAAGAAACCTTGTAACTTGCTATAGGTTAAAATACAGCACATGTTAGTTGACCACAATATACTACATTTTCTACATGTTCTTATGTTATTGCAGCTGTTCTCCAGGGTATACCACCATACGTTCTCCATCACACAACTCCTGCAGTTTTGTGCCACCCCACATTTGTGACATAACATCTTTTGTATTGCACAATGCAATACACAATAGAGTTAAAACTGTTGCCTAAAATTGTGTACTGTCTTCAGTTTCCTCTGGCATCTTACTTATGATAAACGTAATATTTCATGCACGAAAGTAAAATTACAATTTTGAATCAGTAAGGTCAGTTATTAAATAGAGAGGGTGTGTTCTCCTTGTTCATATATCCCTCAGTGTAGCCTGGCTTCCTGCTTGAGCAAATGGTGTGATCCTGGGCTTCTGTTTCCACCAATGTGCCAAAATTTGAGTATATAGATAGAAGCAAGCTGCGCATTATTGTTGATGCATTGTGTGACGCTATATTTGATATACCTTGCGATAGTTTTTGTGTCGTGGGAGGTCAAGAAAGGTTCTCATAGGCTGCATTAATTGTTGTTTTCTGGGGTTTGTGATTTTGCTTGTAACATTAAAGCTAAATCCGCTGACGTTTTTTTTCTGCAGGGAATGTTAACCTTTTTGTTCTGCGGCAGCTGAGCGCTATTGTGTGCAACACAATCATAACTCAGCCTTAAGATGGTCCAGCGAATTTCATGTGTTTTCTAACTATGTACGTACTTCACAAGGCTGTGGGCATTGTATTTAGCTGCAGCAGTAGCGTAGCCAGTGTGTCATTGGCCATAGTGCAAGGAAGAAATGCTCCGCCGGCCCCCACCTCGGCTGTTCTTTTAATCATAAAATGCAGCAATAATCGGGGTTCAGTGGGCCCCTCAGGCCTCTTGACCCCCGGTGCTACTGAACCTGGTGCACAAATGGAAGCTACGCCCCTACGCTGACTGTATAACACGGACCCCTGAATTCTCTGTAGTGCAGGTGACCCACCGACTATAGGGGCGCACCCACATAGCCAAATGCCTTTCATGTCGAGCTCGCCTTACAAAAAACCAGCGGCTGAAGAGTTAAAGAGCGGGTGGTTGGATCTCAGCCTACCCTGCCGGACCACATGTGTAGAAGTGCCTTTCCACTCTAGGTTAATCCACTCGTCCTGGTGCTTGTGCATATACCACTGCACCCCACCCCCTCGCCCCACACTAAAGATGTGGGTTCTCCCGATCAGGACAGTCTTTCAAAGTGGGCCATGGGCCCTGCACTGTCCTGCAAGGCCCCACGCCAGGTTGCCTTGTTTAGTTCAAGGCCCTGACCCCTGGGCCTCCGGCCCACCCCTTTCTAGCACAACCTTACCAGCGCCTTACCACCAGAAAAGCCTGGTTCTCCCACACATGTATTTTCCCTCCTCGCACGTGACACATTGAGGTACTTCCTTCCTCTACCTACGACCCACCACCTGAGCACCTTTAAATAGCCCTCAGACACCGTTTTCTTTCACTGGAAGCACCCTTTTACTTCCCCTTCTCCACTACTCCCACATCATGGCCACCACAGAGTACAATTATAACAAGCATTTGCAATGCAATAGGTCTCACATTATTAAAGTTTGAGCTATTGGCATTGCTAAATAATGCAACACCAATAGCTCAAACTTTAATAATGCGAGACCTATTGCATTGCAAATGCTTGTTTTTTTAGGCAGCATATTGCTCTTGTCTAGTGCATAATTTGAATTGAGTCGCCTCCAGGTGTTTATAGCGGGGTGCAATTGGGTTGTAGTTGAAGGCAGTGCGAGTTTCTCTCAGTGGGGCAGTATGGTGTTCATTGGGGAGAGGATGTGGCACTATGGTCAGAGCTGCCGAATTTGGAACTGGGGAACCAGGTTCAGCCTTCATGACCAGTCCATCAGACCACTCTCCTGAGAGAGCACATTTCCATGTTAGACCTTAGAAGGCCCCGAAAGACCTTAGAAGAGTGGTGTCTGAGCACCAGCAGGTGGATCATAGCGGTGGCAAGTGTGGGTTAACCTTGAAGGCCTGTCCACTACAACCCCTATTGAAGCTCACCTCGAGTCTTTTGGGCAGGCCTACGAAGCAGCGCACCGTAGAGCAACAGTGACTCTGTCATTGAGGTCACAGGACCCTTGAGGAGGAAGGCTCTAGGGCGGTGCGACCGATGAGATCGCACTGAGGCGCTGACTTCGGGTGGGGGCGTCATGTTTGCAACTATATTATGTTTCTAAAAGCCCTTGCTGCCTCCTTCCGGGCCTCCAGCAATTATCAGCAACAATAAAAATGTCATGATAACTCCGGTGATTAATGTTCTTCCTAGAGAGAGATGGAGTTTTGTCAAGTGGAAGTTTTGACTTGTGAAAAGGTAGCACAGAGGGTTAATGTGCCTGCTGCAAAGAACATGTACCATGCAGATCACTAAGTCCACATAATGTAAAAAGGCCAGTGGGTTACTGCTTTTGTCAGAGAGATCCTATTGTTACTTGCAGTTTATAAGTCAAAATCCTAACATAGAACAATGAGCTATTAACTGTCATCTAAGAGCTGCATGCAAACTGCAAGGTATAAATGACAGCATTATGGTTTTTTCCCCAGCCTTTGATTATCCTAATGTTGCAAAAAGGGTTCATTTGGACAGAAATAAATTCTGGTTATTAAAGAGAACCCCCAACCATGGTATTACATTCTAAATTCAGAGTTTGTGTTTCTCCAGATCAATCACTATTAAACTATACTGCCTACTAGTATGATTGTCATGTGACTCCTAGTCCTTTGTCTTATGTAACATTACCTCTTTTGATTTACACACGTATGATTGATTGTCTCTGTGTAATGTGTGATATAAAGTTCTCTGACACCCTTCACTGGTATCAGTGGCGCTGTAAATCAAAATAAATGCATCTGAGCGAGAATGTGGTTATGGAGACTTGAGGAGCACTGTTAAAGGGTGGTAGTGAGAGAATCCGTGGCAGAGCGAGTCATTGGGGGCACCAACATTGTCGCACAGGGCTCCACCAGCGCTAAAGGCGGCCACTTCTACTTCCTACAGTTCTAACATCAAATCAAAAACGTTGATTTGAAAAGCCCTTGAATCTGAAGCATACCTTCAAGTCAATGTATGATTTAGCAGTGGTCTCGGTTGTTCTAAGTCTTTTTTTATTTATGTACAATCTTTATTTGTTTGCAATGGTGTCTTGTAATTTTGTACTATATGTGTTGTGTTTTTGCACTTAACATAATTCTGGCGAGTAAAGAGCCCACACACAAAAAAGATTGTCCTACGTCTCTTAGCATGTGCGTGTGGGATTTACGTTAAAGCAAATTGCAAAGTATTAATGTCATCCTAAGGTAGCACAATAATGGCACAGAAAGATAAGGGAGCCTTTTGAAATTTGCAATTATATCCATGGTGTGAGAGGTTTTCTCTTGTGTCATTTTATATTTTGAATGATCTGCCCCTCATTACCTCAACAGGATCTCCCCCTTTATGAGGCAGAACTGGAAATTGTATCATGCACTCATCTGGAAACAATCAGTTAACGAGGAGTAAATAATATACATCTTTGTGAGACCTGCACCTAGCTTTTCCATCCAATGTGACAAATGTAATCCATTTAATACAGTTTTAAAATATATGGACTTATTTCATTTGTATATTTATATTTTTGTCCATGTTACTGATATCCACGTTAGGTCTCTTCAGTGATGCCAAATAAGATCAATAGTCCTGCGTTGTCACTTTCTGTGATGTCACTTCTTGTGATGTTACCAAGGGCGGAGGAGCGTCACCCCACTGCTTTCTCGCAGTGCGAGAAGCAGAAACACAAAATGCTAAACTACCATTTTATGTTTCTGCTTCTCGCACTGCGAGAAAGCAGAAGTGTTTGGTTGGGGGCGGGCGGGTCTGCTTTAGGGGAGGGGAGGAGTGCCTTACCCACTGCTAAGGGCGCTGACTGTTTGTTCGGTCCTCCGGGGCCGACCAAACCAGTCATGCACACTCTGGCCTTTCTCCATGTAGGCTGCAATGTAGCCTACATGGAGAAATGGCCTCCCCATAGGCGCCTGGCTGGTCGGCGTCCCGACCAATCACAATGCTGCCATTGCAGCATTGTGATTGGCTTAGGGGAGGGAGGCTGCCTGCTTCCTGTTCCTGCCAGAGGCAGGAAAGCAAGAGAGCAGGTCAGGAGCAGAGACGACGCGAGGCCCGGGAAGGTAAGTTTATTTTATTTTTAAATTAACCCCCCCCGCGAGACCCTCCACCCGCGAGTCATGCCGGCCGCGACTGGATGTTACATGCAAATTAGAGGTGCCCCACATCTTCCCTTTCGCCCGGGGCCCCAGAAGTTCTAGGACCGGCCCTGTGCACTGCATACCACATGTCTCCTCTGACCCTAAACTAGAACAGAGAAAGTAAACACGGCACACTGCCCCACAGGCAGCGAAGACAAATTCTCTTGTCTGGGCTGAAGTGAGGCTGATCTATTTCGCTGTTCTTGCTGTGAGGTTTTTTTAATTCCTTAAAAGCATAAGTGAAAGACGCCGATGGTGTTTGAAAGCTGAAACTGCAAGGCTGCGCCATGCGGGGCTGGGTGCCTCGTGTGCGTGGGAAGCTGAAACCTCCGGAAAACTCGTGGCCTAATCGCCAGAGCAGGGAGAGCGAGCCCCGGACCACGACAGTGTTAAGGGCAGGACATGCACGCAGCACGGCAGCAGGGTTGAGGAAAAAGAATCCTTACCGCTTGACAGCTTCTCAATCTCTAATCCATATACGCACCACTGTGCCAAAGTTATTTAAATTAATGACTGTCATATACTCACGGTCTGGTCCTGGGTTGTCTGAAAGACAGAGTGAGGCAGCGAAGAACACTCGTTGTTAGGTGTGTCGCACAGTCGCACTTGTGAGCACCAGTTCCAATCTCGGCCCTCAGTCCTACACCTGCGAGCCAATCTACACGCTGTTCTCATGTTGTTTATGTCAGGAAACAGCATGAGAGCAGCGGGGGATTGGCTCGGTCAGGCAAAACCAACGCTCCAAAGCAGACTCGGGAGCTGTGGCAGCAATACCCCAGGCTCCCTGCATTGTGCAGGGAGGCGAGGGTTAAAGTGAGCATGTCGGGCTGGGCAGAGCAAGGCATCCGTCCAAACCCACATGCGCATTTCAACCAGAGAAGTCCCGGCCGGCACCTGACCTGTCAATCACTGTTTAGCAAGCTCCCAGGCTCACCCTCGCACCCTTCACGCTACTGTAATGCAAGGCCATGCAGCGCACTGCGCTAAAAATAGATGATAAACAGTAGTCAGTAAAACATATATATGGGGCAAACAAAAAGGGGTGCGACGCCCCCACGCCCCAATACAGAAACCGCCGCTGGTGTTCAAAACCCAAGAATCTAAGGTAATCTTACAAAAACTTTTAGTCTGCCCTCCAACGGAAGTGTCTGAATAAACGTGTGCGACATTACCTGTTGATTGGTTGTCGTTGTTACGAAAACCCCTGTTGACTCCTCTGTTGAAGCAACCTCTGAAGCCCCTGGACCTTGTAGGATAGAACCCTGCTTGGGCCGGGTCTTGGGCATAGCCTCTACATCTAGGGTTAAAACTGCGTTGAGGACCTTGCTGGTTGAAGCAGCCGGCCTGCATCCTCTGCCACGACCGGCCATGCCAGAACGGGGGTTGAACACTCACTTGAGTGAGGTTTGGGACTTATCCAGAAAGGTGAAATTATTCACGAATTTTGCTATGTCCTTCACAAATTGGTCTCCAAACAACTGGCCTACTGCCAGGGGGCCTGGTTCTGCCGAGGCCAGCTCGACCAACTGTGGGTCGATGCGTAGAAGTACGGATTTATGTCGTTCTGAGGAAAGAGCGCAATTAGCATTGCCCAAGAGGCATATGACCCGCTGGGTCCAGCCCGCTAGCACTTCTGGGTGAATAGCCACTCCTGTTTCTTGGGCTTGAAGGGCCAACTCTAAGATCTTAGCTAGGGGTCCAGACAAATCAAGGAGTTTGTCTTGACAAGCTCTTAGCGCTCTATCGATACCTTTTTTTGGGTTCTTTGTTATATTTTTTCAAGAAGGTTTGCATAGAAGTGTCAATGTCTGGTGTGACGGCAGTCTTGTGAGGGAGATCAGGGCGAGGGCATTCGGAGCGGAGTCGTGATCGGACTTCCTTGTCAAAACTTTTTTGCAGATTCAACTGCATGTATTCTGACACTGCTGGGGTGGGGTACCAGTCTGATGACCTGGGGTGTACAATGCTTGAGGGGTCAAAGGTGAAAGGTGACTGGGTAGAAGGAGAAATGGAATGTTTGCACTTCTTAGAGCGCTTGCGAGGTTGAGATTCATGAGAAGAGGACTAATCTGTGTCAGTATCCGTGTGGGGGGCTGGGAATAGCGAGGGGACGGGGGGGAGCTAGTGGGTCCACACTGTAAGCATGATATGTAGGAATCCCTTCAGTCACTTTTGTAATGGCTTTCACATGTGGCCAAGCAGGGGCAGAGGGAAGTGGCGGGGGAGGGGCGGAAGGAGAGGGAGATGATGCACGCCCTACCAGCGTTGAGAAATGGGGAGGAGGGCTGAGACAAGGCTTTGTCTAACTTTTTCTCTACCGTTTTTTCAATCATGGATTCCATGCTCTCATCGTAGAAGTAATCTTCATCTTCCCCTGGACCAAAGGCAGCCAGGTCCTGACCGTATGTCTCATAATCAGACATGTCGCAAGGGAGCACAGGGTCACTCCAATCACAAAATTCTCCAGAGGGAAGCCAAATATATGCAGCCCTGTTCAGCTTAGAAGTAGGACGTCAGGAGGGAGCAATTAGCTGGTGCAGGAAAGCCAAAAGGTACCAACACTGTCACCTACAGGACTTAAGAAGGGAGGATTCCCCAGCAGCCTGCAGAAGCAGTGATCAGGATAAAACTAATGACCCTGAAAGAGTTAAATTGTAAAGTCTTTATGAGAAGGAGGAATTTTTCTAAAGGGTATTCAATTTTTTATCAGGCCCGGTACCGGCAGAATCCGGCAATCCCCTTTTCTTCCAGCCTGGGGAGAGGCGGCTTCCAGCGATCTCCTTGGAAGCTGCTCTGCGTGCAAAGAGACGCATGCAGGCTTCCAATGAGGTTACGCGAGTGTAGCCCAATTGGGCTACACACTCGGCCTTGCTCCCAGAAGGGGCCTGTTCCAATGACCTAAAGGGAAACTTAAATTGGAAAGGCGCAACACGCGCGAGTACCTAGCGAGAGAGATAGACCACGCCTCGGTCTAGGAATAATGGATTGTGCGGGAAGCACCAATCGGGCAACTGCAAAATAAAACAATGCTGACAGTGGTAATGGAAGGCACCGAAGGGCGCAGCAAGTAATAAGCATATAGTAATCAATAAATATATCGATCACATGTCGTATGTCTAATAATAAAAGATATGCAAAATAGAGAGGCACTTATCTTGACTGCGGAGCAGCAAAGAAAGAGGCAGAAAGATGGTGCCTCTCTATATACTGGCAGCAAAGAAAGAGGCAGAAAGATGGTGCCTCTCTATATACTGGTCGCTGTTGATTGGTGGTTGATAGAGGTGTGGTTCAAAGCCTCATTAAAAATGTAGTGTTTTTCATGTTTACTGTTTTTTGATTGGCTGCTGTTAATTTGAGTAGTAAAGACTGAGAAGCATAATCGGAGCCTCCGGTCCTGTCATAGAATACTGGTTCTTCCTCCACAATTTTTATCTGTCCTTCTCCCTCATCAAATGGGCATTCAATGTTTTCCTCAGGTGCATCTATTTGGATAATGGACATAATATCATTTCATTACATTAGGAACACAATTCCCTTTAGTTGTAAAAATGTATTTAATTAATGTCTAACACTGACTATACTGTGTTTCTTTGTGACTCCTCTTCTACGTCCCCAACCGCCAACTCCGCTCCGCCGACCTCTCCCTCGCCACCGTCCCTCGCATTCGAAGAACTACCACCGGCGGCAGATCCTTCTCCCACCTCGCCGCCAAGACCTGGAACACCCTTCCACTAAGCCTACGACAGACCCAAGACCTGATGACCTTCAGGAGGCTACTCAAGACCTGGTTGTTCGACCAGTAGCAGCACCCCCCCCCCCTTTTTTTCCCTAGCGCCTTGAGACCCTCGCGGGTAAGTAGTGCGCTTTACAAATTCTGTGATTGATTGATTGACTACGGGTCCCACAATGCACCATAAGGGGCACTTTTGCTATGGAATAATTCCATACTGATATGCCTCTAATGGTTAAATTTTTTACATGCATGTAAAAGACAGTTTTAAGATGAGAAATGTTACAATTACTAAAGGTTTACACATCATTTGCGATAGTGCAGGTGCGGAAGTATCCAGGTTGCCAAAACCAATGATTGCCTCTGGCTCCAGAGTAGTCTTTACCATTGCCTCCAGATTAGTGGGTGGGGGTACTGTTGAAGGTCCACCTCCTGTTGCCAGGGACTCAATCAGGCGTGTTGCGACCTCTTCTTTGGTGCGAGACCGTAGGTCATACCACCTCTTCCGTATCTCTTCAACAGAGCGCTGTGCCACACCTAAAGCATTTATTTTCTGCTGCATCTCCTTCCAGATTTCGCGCTTTTGGGTCTCAGGCACAGTCATAGATGACCGCCCAAATAGGAGGTCATGGTTGTTGCAGCACTCCTCAGTCTTTATTTCAAGTTCCTTGTCGGAGAACTTTAATTTGCTCTTTCTCCCCCCTGCTTCTTTCTCTGGCTCAAGGCTGGCCATTTCATTTGTCACAAGTCATTATTTTTGTGCTCCTCAAGTGACTTTATATGTGCTCTAGTTCCCCACCCTCACTGTGGCTGGTTTCCTGGCTTCTGAGATGCAGCACTTAATGTTTCTAGGGTCATCACTCTGAACCAGATAGCACATTTGCACGTTTGCGTTCCGTTCGCAATTTAGGAAATCTCTACATGAAATTTCCAAAATAAGGAAGCAACTCATTTCCAAGTGGCAAATTTCTACCAGTCACCGTATGTACATGCCAAATTGCGATTACTAAATTGCGATTCACAAAAAATCACAAATTGGTAATCGGAATTCGGAAGGTTCATACATCTGCCCCAAAGTCTGGTTCAGGTCCCAACAGATTTCATAATATCATTGGTGGACACTGCTTTAGCAAAGAATGGCTTAAAGTTTCAAAATATTTGTTTAATTCCAAACAAAGAGGGTAACTAGGGTTATGAGGTTCACTCTAGATCTGGCTGACCTGTTTCCTGAATGATTTTGAGCTCAAAACATTTTTGCTTTGACTAATAATGTAATAGTCCGATAGAGATATATAGATGATATCTTTATGATCTGGGCAATGAGTGCTGACTCAATGATGGAATTCTTTAATTCACTTAATCAACAGTCCAGTGACATTCAATACACTCTTAAATATCAGAACAGCTAATTTTTTGAGACCTCACTGTATAGGTCGAGAATGGCAAGTAATATATGACCCTCTACCAGAAGCCCACTGAGCGTAACTCTTTGTTATAACATCACTCACTTAGACTCAGGGATAATTTACCATTCAGGGAGTCCTGTGTTAAGGCAGTAATTGTTAGCTAAAGAGGGATTGCTGTAGAGAGTCAGACATGTTTATTGTGAAGCCTTTGGAGAGAGGTTATTGAATGAGAAACTATCAGGAAAAAAAGCTTGGCTTGTTCCACCTGAGCACTGACTCACTCGTGGCCAGAATCAAGATAACACTCACGATTTAATTTGTGTATCTACGTAGAACATTGTCAGTAATATGATCAAGAAGATCTTTAATAGACATTGATATCTATTGTTGCATGTAAATATAACTGAACCATTTTCACTTTCAAACAGGGTAAGAGTATAAGTGAAAATGTGTCTGTACTACCCAGAGCCTCTTCGCCATTTCTGAGATCCTTATGAGAACTTCTGCCTATTTTGGAAAGCTATAAATGTGGATGATGAAGTGTATGTGCTTACACTAAAAAAACATGAGTACTTGAAAATGAGCACATCAAATTTTCCACTAAAATGTACTTTCTTTGGTCACTCTCGATCTTATGTTTTCATTTTGATACCACAAGTTGCCCATTGGTGGTTTATGTAGTTCGTTCAATTATGCCACAAGGGATATAGCAAAATTAATATGATATACATTCACACATGATACTTATTTCTCTCATATGCGTTTTGAGAAATGAGGGTCATATATCCTCTCTGAGCTGACAATTTTATATAGAATAATTACCGATCGTAGGTTTCATAGTTCATAAACATATTTTTCTAGATGAAGAATTAGTTTTAGACATTAATTCTTGCTTATCTCATTTGAACGGCTGATTTGATTTACACACTATTCTTGCCGGCACAGTGGACTTAACAGGCAAGTCTTCTCTCTGCGTTTATAATTTTGGTAGAGACAATGGAATCCTTTTTTCAAATTCCAAATATCACATTTAGATTTTTTCCATGAGGGAAAGCATTTCCATGTTGGTTTCCCACTGTTGTAGAAATAGTATTTCATGTACATATTGTTGTCATCATCAGATATCACGCCTAATGACGTGAATGCCTGCCATTTTTGTTTTCCTGTTAGCATATAGACTGGCACTCTGCCAGGCTGCTCTTGAATATGAGTTTCCATTGGTTTCTATTAGCGGTGACATTTCTCAACACTGATTGGCTCTGTACTCTCAACATTTTTTGGCATACTAGGACTTACTCTTTTCTTCTTTTGATTTCAGAGCTCTCACACGGACAGTTTGCTGTGGTGATAATGCAGTAATTTTGAAACTGTCTTTTTTGAAAAAAGGTAAGCCCCTATTTGTGTTGACAGGCTTTGCCCCGCCATCCTCATTTGTGCCCACCTCGGATTAAACTAAATAAATATTTATGATATTGGGCACGAAGTTGAGTTAAGTTCAGGCGAGTGCATTTGTGCATGCCAAACGATATCGGTCAACAAGTGCACTCACCCTTTTTCCTCTTCTAATATTTTCTCAAAACTATTTATAGATGTTTTCATAAACCAAATTGTATTGGTTTTTATAAAGAAAACGAAGCAAACCAGAAACCAGACACTTCAAAGTAGCCACTACAAGTAAATGCTGACAATCACATGTGCACTTAATACATTATGCTTTGTAACCCTTAGTGATCCCACCCATTTCCCTGAGATCTTTTTGTATTAATGAGGACATCCACGTGCAGCATAGAATGGCTCCTCCATTTTCACACACCAGTCCATAGCTGTGTGCCACGCCGCCACCATGGGCAGGGTCGCTGAATTCCACAGTCGAGCTTTGTCCCTTTTGGTGACCAGTGTCCCCAAGCAGTCACTCCTGTTGTCCCCAGGTCCTCCATCAAACTAAGGAGAGCAATACGAGGAGATAAGTCAATAGGTGGATGCAGTACTTGGGCTAGTGCTTGGAAGACGACCAACCAATATCTCCCAATCATCGGGCAAGACCAAGTCATGTGGAAGAAGTCGACTGCTTCTGTGTTCCATCTAAAGCATGTGAACGATTGCGGTTGGCCCACCCTTCGAAGCTTCAACGGTGTCAGATATGTGGTATGTAAGAAATTCAACTGGATCAGGCGGACCAAGCGGATTTCACCAATTCTCTAAGTGCCATAAGGGCTTCCCTTCATACACTACCTTCCAAGGGACCAACCCATGATTCCCAGCAAGCCCTCAGAGGGGTGAATAAGTCAGGCGAGTTATTGACAAGGGTTCGGTAACCTCAAGAAATACCACCCTGTCCCAGGGGACCTATGAGCAATTTTGCCTCCAGGGGGCTGAAGTCAGGAACCTTACCGACTGACTCTCTGTGAGAAGCCAGGGCATGGAGGAGTTGTAGGAACCTGTTAAATTGGGACCGGTGTAGGTTGAAGTCTGCCTGCAGGTCCTGAAAGTACCACATATGTGCTCCCTGCCAAACGTTATCTAGTATGGGTATGCCTGTGAGGTCCTATGAGTCAAACGCCGCAAAGGTAGCTACTTGGCTCAACCAAGTGCCCCTCCAAAGGAAGGGCTGCAGGTCCAGGCTAATGCTTATCTCCATGCCAAGAACACAATTCTTGTGAGGTCAGGGACGGCGAGAGATGTGGGAGTTCCATATAGCCTGTCCAGTATGGTGTCTCAGCCCATAGACATTAGTTCAACCTTGTAGGCAGAGTCACCCCCACCTCCATGAAGTCAGTCAGGACCAACAGCTGAGAGGCCCAGTAGTACAGATGCAAGTCTGCCACTGCTAAGCCCTCGTCAAAGGTAGATTGTAGACTTTTCCCAAACCCGATACATGGCGCCCGACCAGTCCAAAGAAAGAATGTCACTCTGGAGTGTATCCCTGTGAACCAGTGTTTGGGAAGGGGGTGTGGTAAGTTTTGCAGGACATATTAAAAGTGCAGTAAGACTATCATCTTGATAAGAGCTACCCTTCCCAATATGTTAAGTAGCAGGCAGTTCCACCTATCCAGATCTTTCCGCACCGTACGAACTAGTGGCATCAGGTAAGTGAGAAAAGAGTGTTGGTGAGAAGTGATAAATAAATGCCTAGGCAAAGGAAGCTCAGTCTGGTGGTTGGTATATGAGTGTGCTATATCATATCTGTCGGGGGTCCAGTCAAGGGAACCAGAAGCGATTTGGACCAATTAACAAGTAGGCCTGATGCCCGCCTATATTGTTCTAGCATATGAAATGGTCTCAGTCCTGTGGTCTGTGGGTCAGAGACGAAGAGAAAGCCATCCCCCTACCGGAATTCCTGGATTCCCTGCATCACACTGCATCTACGACGCCAATGCTATTGCCAGGGTGAAATGAAGGGGCGACAGGGGGCACCCTTGTCTGGTGCCACATTGTATCGGCATTGTATTGGGAAAGTCTGTGACAATATCCCTTTAACCCGCACCTGTGGAGTCGGCCCGGCATATAACACCCACACATATGACCAAAAGTAAGGCCCAAAGCCTAAACCTCTCAAGGCATCCCACAAAAAGTTTCAGTAAAGGGAATCAAAAACTTTTTCAAAATCAATTAGTAAAAAGGCGTTAGGCCCCGTGAGCCGCTGTCGATATGCCACAGTCGCCTGCACCCTGGGGTGCAGTGTCATGTACTGCGTTGGGGCATAAAGCAACAATGGTCTAGGTGAATCAACTTGTGAATGACCTTGAGGAGTCTCTTGGCCAGGACCTTGGCATATATTTTGAGTTCACTATTGATGAGAGAGATCGGGCAGTAGGACATTCGGTCCCAAGAGGAGCGTCCCGCTTTGTGGGGAACCACTATAATCTCTATGTTCAGCCCATCTGGGAAGTGACCTTTTGCAATAGCTTTGTTATATAGGGCCGGCAGCTGGGGAAGGAGGGGCCTGTGGATTTCTGGTAGTATTCAACTGGAACTCCATCAGAGCCCAGTGTTTTGCCAGGTTTTATGTCAGAGAGAGATGCATTTATCTCTTCAAGGGTAATCGATTGTTCTAGCTCAGCATTGTCAGGCACTGGTAGGGTAGACAGATATAAATCCTCTATCAATGGAGTCCTTGCACGTTTCGCATATAGGGAGCAGTTGAATCCCACTGATGCAATTGCCTGATCGTCCACGACTCTCCCATGGCTGATCCACAGTGGTCGGTATCACCCTCTCCACTAACCAATAGATGAGATTGCTTGATTTGTCTCCTCATCTGTAAACTTTGCTTTAGGATGCGATCCAACAAGACTGCGCCTCATTGAGGCAGAGTTGCCTCTGTGATGCTCTGACAATACCCACCTGGCAGGACTCAGTTTTGCCTTCTCCTGTTTGCTCTTCTGTGCAAGCAATGCAGGCTTCCAATTCACCTACCTGGTATCGTTTTTGCCTATCTCTGGCTCTGAGGTGTGAGCAAACAATTCCATGCATTTAGGCTTTGACCGCCGCCCACAGAGTCCAAGATGACTCCACAGAGCCCTCATTCAGGGTGAGCTGGCATCTAGTTCATGTGAGAGGAGGTCTGTGATCTCAGGATTTGTCAGATACCAAGCGTTAAGACGCCATATAGGACATTAGGATGGCTGGGTCCTCCCAATCCGGATTTGCACAGGCCAATAGTCAGAAATCCGCTGGGGAAGATAAAGGCACCAGTGGTGTGGAGAAAATCGATGGTGGGCATGAGGAATAAGTCAATCCAGGATCTCGTCTTATGTGCCACTGATGTGTGAGTGTATGCCATTATGTCTGGATTCCAAACCCACCAAACGTCACAGAGCCGGGAACAGCTGGCTGGACATCCATTCTGCCAGCCGTAAGGTCGGGGGACGGCCAGTACCTGCTCTCTTGGAGCAGTCTTTGTATGACGACATCACCATATTGAAGTCCCCTCCCACAACTGTAATGTCCCATGGGATTTCTAGTAGTGTGTCATTTACTATGTCAGGTGTGGACCCAAGCAAATGGGGGTGAACATATACACGCACACAACAGGTTATACGCTTGGCCAGCAATCGTGCCTTCCACCACCACATACCTCCTTTGTGGATCAGACATACTACGGGAAACCACTATAGGCACATGTTTGTGTATAAAGATGCCCACCCCCTTGGAGCCCTTAGAGTGTCCGGCATGGTATAACCTTTTGTATCTGTATCAGGCCAGAAACGGGCACTGAGTGCTCAACAGATGTGTCACCTGTAACATTAGGATGTCTGATGAATTGTGTTTCGCAATACCAAACACTGCACTATGTTTTAATGTGATCATATAGGCCATTAACATTCAATGTCATCATTTTAAGCACCGCCATGGTATGAGGTACTGGACATGTGGGGGGAGAATTCAATGCACCGGGCTCTGTCCAGGCGTCTACAGGTCAACCCACAGGTGATGATTAACACTCTGTAATCACGTGGAGGGATTAGGGAGCGATTAGTTGTAACTTCGGTGTGCACTGCTGAATGAACTGTGACCAACAGGGCCAAAACCATCTCACAATAGTAACCCCCAATTCCCCACCACCAGACACTTCCACCCAAGAAGCATCTGTTGCCCAAAGAATAACAGAACACACAAGAAAGTATCATTGCTGGGGTAATCCAACTGTAAACTGACTCTGTATGTAGGATAGCGGGCTGCTGGTGAGATAAATCACATCCACTCATGGAGCTGCTCCCACGGTCAGTCAGCCAGCTGCTCAATATTGATCCCTTGAGAAGATAAAACATCATGCAGGGGGGCCCCTCCCTGTGCAGGGGTTGTGGCGTCGGTGATCCCACATCAGCATCTGTTTTCGGGGCTATCTGCCCCCGTGACAGAGGTGGCGAATGAACCATCAGTGCAAGTCCTCCTCCTACGAGACCCCTATGCTTGTTGCGGCTCCCGACATCCTGTGACATCCCTGGAGTGGCGGTTCCCAGGGTGGGGGAGAATTGCTGCGCACGGGCCGCTGTTCCATCACCCATTCCAATGCCACTTCAGGAATGTCAAAGAAGAGGGATTTGGAAGCATGAATGACCCTGAGCCGGACCAGAAAGAGGAGCATATCTGTAATGTTCAGTTTCCTCAGATTCTGTTTGACAGCCTCGAACAATTTCCGTTGCCGTAGGCAACTATAGTCTGGAAAGATAAGGATCCTGGTGGATTGGAATCAAGCCACCTCTTTCTCCCTGACAGTATGAAGGATGCTGTCTCTATAATTTAAGATTTTGGTGATCAGGGGATGAGGGGGAGTTCCCACAGGTGGTTTCGCTGCCAGTGATTGTGGGCTCTCTCGACGATGAAGCAGGGTGACAGGAGCCCTTCGGAGATACAGGACAAAATCTATTGTTCCAAGAAATTCTCAGGAGATGCCCCCTCGACCCCTTGGGAAACCCTATGAATCTCAGGTTGGTCCTTCTGGCCTGTTTTTCAGCATCTTCCGTACAATCCTTCAGGATGCAGGATATCATCATCAGGCGGTCCACCTCTGCTTTAAGGGTCAAGACTGAGTCCTCTAGATCATAAATCGGCCCCTTCGCACCCGACACTCGGTCAACAGCACTGCACAAGTCTTGTCGCTGGAGGGCAACATCGACCCCAACTTCACCAATCTTAGTTTCCAGCACCAGCAGTAAGGCTTGAATGGCTTGTAGTGTCTCTAAGGTATCCGGAGGGCTAGGTTTTGATACGGAAACACTGTCTCCGCCATAAGGGAGGTCTCCTTACCCCATGTTGTGCCTAAGGATGGCATAGGAGGTCATGGCAGTAAGTCCCTAGGTGCTGCTGTGCTGCATCAGGAAACTGTGTATCGGTGTGCTTAAGCGGCTGCTCTGCAATGCAGGTGTCCCCAACCCGCTTGCACAAGGACCGGTCTGCGGTCCTGGCAGCATGGCCTATGGCTACTATCAGACTGAAGCAGTGCAGGGGGGTCTGGATCTTGCGCCCTCAGCACCAACAAAAGTAGGCAGACTGATGTTTGCTGCGATCAGAGTAGGGGTTCTCCAAAGGTCACAGAAATCCAGTTGTTAAAAAGGATTCAGGCGGCTCAGGGTGCACACCCCCACTGATGATCAGAGAAAATTGCGATCACTTCCTAAGACACGGTGTGCCGCATGCCCATAAAGGGCCTCCAGGCAGGGAATTGGGTTGCAGTTTATCGAGTATAGCAGGCACACACCAGGGAAAACTGGGGCAACTGAACAGCTTGTGCAGGGAATTGCCAGTGACCCTAGCAGCATGGCAGTCGGGCCCACTGTTTAGTCTCCTCTGTGACATCGTCCTCTTTGAAGCCAGTCTCCTCCAAACTAAGGGTGGGCGGTGAACTCCGCTCCGCCAGCAGAGTTTGCCACTCCGCACTCTGCAGTGGAGCACAGAGTTCTGCAAGAAAAGTAAACTCCGTCGCCGGCAGAGCGGAGTTACCTTCTGACCCCTGGAAGTTCTCATTCAGTAGAGGCTGGTGATTCTAATTGTTTGCCACACTGCGTCTCCCTCCTGCACTCAGTGGACTCACCTGGTTGTTGTGAGGTGTGCGCTTGCATGGGCCATGCACGGTCACAGAGTGGATGTTAGCAGGACGAGCATTGGGAAAAGATGGCATCTACCGGTAAGTAACACCAGGGCTTTCGGGTTTGCCCTTGACCCATTTTTGTGCTGGCTAACTTGCGACTATGCGCCCACATAATGTCCCTCGATTAGGCTCCAGTCCTCCGCGAGCCGCTCCAAAATGGGCAATCTGAACGGAGTCTCTTTGGAGACGTTGCCTGGCCTGAAAGGAGCAGGACCCTCAATGGCGATCTTGGTGGGCGGAAGGTCTGCGGGTTGACTCTGGGGAACCAGTGAGAATGGGGGCAATCTGCGCTTTAGCTGGCATCGCCAGCACATGGTGGTATGCGGCTTCCAGAATCTGGGCAACAGAGGCCAGTGCCAGCTCAGTTTCACCCACTCACTCCTGCCCTTGTTCTCTTGACTTTGCACTGCAACCATTTCTCTCATTACCGACACCATGCCTGTGTGCCAAGGGCTCCTATTCCCTGTCCTCAGAAGACAGCCCTCCTCCAAGCTCATCCTCAAACTCCGAAAAGTAACCCATCTTCTTATGTAACCCCACTGCTCCCATGACCACTTACACCTGCCCAAACTTCCTCAGACCTCATCCCCTAATACTAACTTACCCTAGTGTAATTCTCATGGCCTCTGCATGGCCCAAACCTAATACTCCGCCTAATGCGGAACTCAGTGGAATTGGGCGGAGTTTTCCTGTCACTCCATGGAATTCCACGGAGTGAAACTCTGCCTACTGCGCACACCCCTAATCCAAACCGGTACTTCCCTGGGCGAAGAGGAGAGGCTGCAGAGGACAATGCAGCATGTCCTCAGGACCCCTAATAGCCAGGACACCCCAGCATTGAGGCAAGTGGTAAAATGGTGCTCCACCTGACCTGCCGTGAAGCTCATGGCCCCCACACTCACCTGGAGATCCAAAGACACTCCAGGTGTGGGGGATAGATGCCATTGCAGCAGGCCCTTCCTCAGGGCGCAATGGGCTCAGATGCAGGGTGTGTCCCCCCTAGTATGCAATCAATATGCAGACTTCACTGCACCAAAGAAGGACCCCTGTGTCTCAGCTGGTGCACTCCTCCCGTCTTTGGATCGGCACAGGCCAGCAAACACGGGCCCATGAGGCGCGGCCGAAGCACTAATGTGGCGCCGGCAGCTGCCGCAACATCTGCGGATGCTTAATCCAGGCCGAGACCAAATCTGCTAAATTAGCCACTCTCACTCAGTGATCCGAGCTCCACGGGGGGCACCACAAAGAGGACAATGCCCACTTTCGCCTCTGTTGTCTGGGGGCTTGCCAAAAGCAAGGATGGTGACAGAGTCTCTACAGAGGAGCTGGGAGCTCACGTGGGGATGACCAACATCTTGGCTTCCCAGACCACAGCCCCACTATTTACAGATATTTTAACTTACATGCCCCATCCTAGTTTGACAAGCCTGTTTGACCCTACTCCTGGTACATATATTTTCTAAAACGGGTGGGTTATCTCTGGGAAATGATTTCCCTAATCAGCACAAAGCCAGTCTCTGATTGCCTGTGTCCCGGTTCAGGGAGTACCTGAGAGTTTGGGTTGAACAGTTCCTATTGAAGCACGGTCAAGAAGGATTTGCCTATGGCTGGGTCAAAAATGAAATGGCATGGTGAGCAAAAGAACGATGGGTTGGGATGCTACCCCAAGGGATTGCCAGTGGTTAGACAAATTGAAGGGATTCCTCCCCTCACCTTTTGTGTGTTTGATGTACTTCCTAAGTGGCAAGGCTCAGATAAGGGTCCCATGCTCACTGTGCAACTGGAACTAAGATATACCTGACAGATGATCCCTAATTAGAGCAAAATTGGTTTTTAGTTGCTGGCCTGACAGTTTGGGCTGGACTCATTCTGTTGGAACAAGGTTTACATATTGCTGTGTCCAAACTGAAAAGGCATGGAGAGCAAAAGAATGAGGGGTTAGGATGATACCCGAGAGATTACCAGTGGTTAGAATAATTGCATGCATTTCTCCCATCACCTTTTGTGTGGTAAAAGAGCTCTGGTCATCAGTTCTTTTACAGAATGCTTCACAATTGTCTACGACAGCAGTCCTGATGAAGATCCAACTAAATACCTATTCAGGGTTGAAACATCGACAATAGAAATGTGTTGCTCTGTTTTCTAGAAAAATGACTTTTAATGTATGATAAAATTATGGTAGAAATTATAATTTAATAGAATATTTTTTTGATAAACAAATTTTTGTTTATTAATTAATAAAATAAAGAAAAAGAAGAACAAACAAAACACCAGCTTTACAGTCCAACACCATAAATGTCCAAGACCTGGAAAGGAAAGCAGCACCTCAAAGTTTACAGACAATGATAAAAACAGATACATCGGGGTACCAATTTGGGCGTTCCCTCTACGACTACTCCACCTCCCCCAACCATTTCCCCCACACCCTATGGTACTTCTTAGGGCACCCGCGAGCCTCGTACATAACTTTCTCCTGCGAGGCACACCAGTCCACTCCCGTCCTCCAGCGTCCAGCGCATGGAGGTTCGGAAAGCTTCCAGGAGGCCGCAATGTCTCTCTTAGCAACCACCATTGCCGTAGTGTAGAACAGTTTTTCGTTCCGTGACCCATCCAGCCCATCAGTGATACCCAGGAGTGCGTGCCTTGGGTCATGGGGGACCTCCCAGCCCAAAACCTCAGTGAGTTCCTCTTCAATCTCCTTCCAGAACTGCTCCAAGCGGGGACATACCCATACCATATGAAAAAAATCTGCGGGATCGTGACCGCACCTGGCGCAAGCAGAGGTTGGGCTAAGTCCGGCCCGGTGAAGGCGCATTGGGGTAAGATATGCAGCATGTAAGTAATATAATTGCACTAGGCGCAATCTGGCTGAGGCCGTGACCGTCCGAGGAGCCATAAGGGCGTCGCGCCAGTCCTCCTCGTCTAAGGTGCCTACCCAACCCTCCCATTGAGCCCGATGTCGGTCTAAGGAAGTGGGGGCATTGTTAATCAGTGTACGGTAGATGCGGGAGATGCCGCCTCTCCCCAGATCACCAAACATTATCTGGGCCTCAGGCGGGCTATGATCTTGGAGGCGTGTGCCAGTCGTTAGGTGGGTGTGAAGGGCGTGGCGTAGCTGCAAGTACCTATAGAATTGTGACTGATGTAAGGAATATCTGCTTTGAAGGTCGTCGAAGGACCGCATGTGGTCCCCCACCCACACATCGCCAAGCTGCGAAATGCCTATCGAATCCCATGCTCTAAACCCCTGTAGTGTGTTGACTTCTTTGAGCCAAGTCCCTTGCCACAAGGGTGTGCATTGGGTCAACGTGCGTGTCCACTTGGTGTGGCGCAATGCAGCTCGCCAGGCCAACAGCACCGAGCGTGTCACCTCTGGCAAGCGGGAGGGAATAGGGGCCCCATATAGCATTGCTTGGATCTTGGCGAAACCCAATTCTCCGACCTCGAGCCTGTACGCCGGATCCGACCAACCCCCATTGAACCAATCGTGAATAGAGAGGAGCCGCGTGGCCAAGTAGTATAAATAGAGGTGGGTCATCCCCAGTCCCCCGTCGAAGGAGGGGATCCTACACACTGCAAGCGCCAGCCGGGCCCTACCATTTCCCCATAAAAACTTATTAGCAATGCTGTCAAGTTCACGGAACCAGGGTCTGGGAAAGCCGATGGGGGTGTTTTGCAATACATACAGGAACCGAGGAAGCACCATCATTTTAAATAGGGCGACCCTCCCCATGGGATTCAGGGGCAATAACTGCCACTTCTGGAGGTCTGCCTTAACCCGCCTCACCAGTGGGGCCACGTTGAGGGCCCAGCTGAGCTCAGGGAGCAAGGTCATCCATATCCCCAGGTATTTGAAGGATTGACGGCGAAGAGGAATGGTGGATTGCCAGTCAAAACATTCGCGAGACAGGTGTAGGGGGACCAAGGCCGACTTGTCCGGGTTAAGCCGGAGGCCCGAAGCCCGCTCGAAGAGGTGTAGGATGCGGAGACAAAGGGGGCCAGATCTGGCGGGGTCTGCCAAATAGATGAGGACGTCATCTGCATAGAGTGCGATTTTGTCTGGTTCGGTGTTGGGCCATTCCCATCCCCGCATACCCTTGCACGATCGCATCATGGACGCCAGGGGCTCCATCACCAAGGCGAACAGCAGCGGGGACAGGGGACAACCCTGTCTCGTTCCTCTGCGAACCGGGAAGGGCTCCGACAGAACCCCGTTCACCAAAACACGGGCGCGGGGAGAGGCATAAAGAACTTTTACCATGGCACAAAAACGGGGACCGAGTCCCATTGTAGTAAGGACGTCCGCTAAGAACCCCCAGTCCACTGAATCGAAGGCCTTTTCAAAGTCTACCAGAAGGATCGCGAGATAGGGAGTAAGGAGATGACGGTGTGCCAGTGCGACGTGCAGTCTACGAAGACAGTGCCTAGTGCCACGTGAGGGCATAAATCCGCATTGGTCGGGGTGGACCAGCGTGGACAAGTGGGGTTTGAGTCGCTGGGCGAGGATCGTGGCGAACAATTTAATCTCAGTATTGATGAGGGAGATGGGACGGTAGTCCGCACACCGTGGTGAGGGTGGCTGAGACTTGGGGAGAACCACGATGGTGGCCAGATCCACCTCCTGGGGAAAGGAGCCTTTTGCAATAGCCTCCCGAAACAACCCCGCCAAATGCGGAGTAAGACTGTCCCGATAGTGCATGTAGTACTCTTGAGGGAAGCCGTCTGGGCCCGGCGTCTTACCAGAGGAAACGAGGGCGATCGCTCCCTCTATCTCCACACGTGTGATGGGACGCTCAAGGTCTTTCCGGCTAACGGGATCTAGGCTGGGGAGGGGGCCACCCTCGGCCTCCAACATACCAGTGAGTGATAAGGATGGGGATCTGTCCATGTATAATTGTTGATAGTAGGATGCAAAGGCACGAGCCATCCCGTCTGGGGACCGACACACCGAGCCATCCCGCGCTATGACCTCTGGTATAATGCGATTTGCCCTGGGATAAGTGGCGAGGCGATGGAGGAGCGAACCGTTCTTGTCGCCCCAGCCATACACCCTGGCCACGGACGAACGCCAAAGGAGTTTGGCCGCCTCCAGCGACAGCTGCTTGATTTCCGACCGGAGCCGGGCGAGGAGTCTGGCTGCAGGGGTGTCTGGAGATTGAGCAGAGGCCTGCTCGAGGCGTAAGGCTTGCGCCTCACGACTGGTAATTTGTTCTGCTTGGGCCTGTCGCTGACGCTTGAGCTGGCCCTTAGCGAACCCCCTAATCGTGGCCTTACCCGCCTCCCATAGAACCCCCGGGGAGGAGACGGATCCGTCGTTGGAGAGGAAATAATGCTTAAGTTCCTGACCCACCGCCTTCCGGAACTCCCTGTCTTGGAGAAACCAAGCATTAAATCTCCATGTCTGCCGCGAGCCGGTGGACGGGGGCCCGTGCGAATCACTACCGGGGAGTGGTCCGAGATACCACGCGGGAGGATGGCGACGTCCTGAACCGTGAGACAATCTGTCGCTGGAACGAAAATGGCGTCAATACGCGCTTGCGTATGGTGCGCTGCCGAAGTGTGTGTAAACTGCTTAGAATGTGGGTGCCATGTACGCCAGGCATCGCACAGGCCCAAGGACTCAGACCAGGTCTTCAATTGTTTCGCTTGAGCAATTCTACTGGAGGAAGGGGGACCAGACGTGTCAAGGTCGGGTGAGGAGACCGCGTTAAAATCCCCCCCGAGATAAGTGGGGCCCAATGGTAAGGACGCCAGGAGATCCGTAGCTTTAGCCAATGTCGCCGCCAGCATTGAAGGAGGGGAATAGAGCGATACAAGATTAATGGGGTTCCCATGTAACATACCACTGATGGCCACAAATGTACCCTGGGCATCAAGGGCTGTCTGCACAATGACAAGGGGAAGGGAGCGCTTCACCAGGATCGCCACCCCTCGGGATCCCCGAGTGAACCCCGAGTGCCACGCCCTATCATATCCATAGCGCGTTAGGAAGGGGCAATGGTTACCCAGCAAATGCGTCTCCTGCAATAATAATATATCCACCCCCAGGCGGTGCGCGTGGCGCAGGGCAGCCATCCGCTTGAAACGGTCCAGGAGGCCATTAACGTTCCAAGATAGGATGCGCAGAGAAGTACTCAGTGGAGGTATGTCTGGCATAGTGGCATGGTGGGATGGCCTGGCAAGTGGGTCCCAGACGGGGGCCCACATCAAAATAGAGCGCGTGAGGTTGTGGTGCAGTGTCCAAAGGGAAGTCTATGTACGCCCCGGATACAGGGCTGAGCATGATGTAAGTACTGGTGAAATGCAGAGAAGTGCCCCGCAGGGAAGTGTCTGGCGTAGTGGTGTGTACATCAATGTGATTGTAGGTTCTGCGGGGGGTAAGACTTCCCAGCTGGGTATCAGCAGGCCCATCGAAATATCTGAAAGAAGGTCTGCATGTCTCTTGAGGTGCAAATTAGGGTGTCGTGTGAAAACTGGTGCAGCGGAGCTAAAAAATAAAACAACCAAAACAACCAAAAATAAAATCAGAACATGGGACAACGGTCCCACCCCCCAACCCCTCTCCCACCCCCCACCCTACACTTCAGGAACGGAAGCATCTGTCGCCCTAACAGTAAACCAGTGAGTAAACAACCAAACTAAAACGCTTGGGAATGGGGAAGCGTGGAGGACCCCTCCTCATGTCCGGATGTGAGTTTACGAATCCATCGGGAAGGAAAGAAATGTTCAGAGTTAAAGCACCGTCTCCGGCCGCGGAGCCAGGCCCGGCGAGCAGAGACCAGTTCAAGCTGGGTCTTTCAGAAGTATTGGGCTACGGGAGAGGTCCGATTCTGGGAGGTCAACCGCCGCAGGTCCGGGCAAAACACCACCGCCATCCAAACGGCCGGAGGAGCCAGAGCGCCTCCCAAGCAGGGGTCCCCCGGAAAGCGATAGTGGTTGTCGGGAGTGGCCCGGCGGGGAGTCCGAGCGGGCCCTCCTCCGCCCACGGCGCCTGCGGGAGCGGTTACGCTGATGTTGAGGAGCAAGAGGGGCGAGGTGGCCAGGTCTGCTCTCCGTTCCCTCCATGCCCAGGGCCCGACCGTTGGCCCGCAGAGGGCGCTCCTCCGTAGCCCAGGCCCAGGCCTCCGTCGGGTTGTCGAAGAACAGCGTTTTGTTTGCGAACACCACTCGCAGGCGAGCCGGGAAGAGGAGCCGATACTGGATGTTAAGGGCCCTCAGCTTTTGCTTGACCTCCCCAAAGGAGCGGCGCTGGCCCTGGACCTCGCGGGTGTAATCTGGAAAGATCATGACTGCCCCATTTTCGTAGCGGAGCCGCTGTTGTTTGCGAGCTTCAGACAGGATGATGTCGCGGTCTTTAAAGTTGAGGACCCGCATTATGAACGGCCGAGGAGGCGCACCCGGCGCCGGCCTGGGGGCCAAAGACCGGTGGGCCCGCTCAATCGCGAACCAAGGAGAGAGAGAGCCCTCTGGGATCCACGACCTTAGCCACCCCTCCAGGAAGTCCACCGCTCGGCCCCGTTCCGCTCCTTCCGGAAAGCCCACCAGGCGGAGGTTGTTGCGTCGAGATCTATTTTCGGCATCCTCCGCCCGACGGTGTAATTCCTGAGTGTGCGACTGGAGACGGGCCACCTGCCCCTTAAGTTGTTGGACGTCATCTTCCACAGTGGAGATACGGGTCTCAGTCTCTGTAATCCGAGCAGTGGCGTTTCGGAGGTCCTGTCGAATGAGAGTCATATCTACTCGCACTTCTGCAATCTTTCCCTCCACCGAGGTTTGGGAGGCCTGGATGGCCTGGAGGATGGTGGTCAAATCCAGAGCTGGAGGAGCCTCCTGATCAGCCACACCCCCGGTAGCCCCCGCCTCCAAGGTGGTGAAGCGGTCCATTTTCGTCTGGGTGGCAGGGGTCTTCGTTGACCGGTCCGTCCGGCCCATGGCGACCCAAGGGAGTCACGGGTTCAGAGTCCCCACAAATAGAGGTTGACAGGTTAACACTGGTGGCCGGAGATCGGCGGGGGCAGGCCACAGATGTCGAGACTCAACCTGCCGCCGCCCGAAATGTGCGGCCGAAGTAGAAGGAGAAAGGGCCACGCGCAGGGTCCCCCCACAGGCCACCAGGCACCCTGCCGGGCGGCAACACAGAGTGTCTCTAAAGGTCCGGGGCACTGCGGGTCCACCCGACCACCATGCCCAGGTCAGGGACGCCTTATAGGGGGTCACCGCCGCCCGAAGTGACGGCCGAACAAATCCGCCCACACCCCAGGCCCAGAGAGGGACGGGTTCACCTCCGCCTCCAGTCACCGGGGGGGCACATCAGGAGTGGGGGGGGGGAGGTAGGGGAGGGAGGAGCCGCGCCGACCAGTGGCCTCCCCCCGCACCTCGCCCGCTGCCCGGTCGACAGCCGAATCCTCACCCAAGCCCCCACTCCTTACCTCCAGGTCCACCCGCCGGAGCGCTCCGTCCGCTGCAGACCATCCACCGCAGCAGCGGCCCTGACCTCTGGCTCAGGTCGTGAGCAGGCCTCCCCAGCGCAGATACCACAGGTTCTCCACTCTCAGTAGATCTCAGTGCCGATGAAGGCCCGTGGGTGTAGTATCAGCCCTCGACACCGGCGACGTCCGTCCAGGCCCCAGGGGTGACGCAAGATCACAGCCCCCGCAGCTAGCGGAGGCCCCCGGCGCCGGCGATGCCCGCCCAGGCCACCCAGGGGCAACGACGACGCGCCGCTCCTTACAGCCCTGCAGGCCCACAGCACCCGCACCGCCAAACCAGGCCCCAGTCCGACCAGGGGGCTCCGCTGCAGTAGGTCGTGTCAGCGCCGCCAGTCCGGGCCCCGGGGGGGCAGCAGACGCGCACACCGCCGGCGGGGGTCCAGGAAACAACGTCAGCGAAGTCAGGCCTCGGTGGGTGTAGAGAGGGCTCCCACGGCCTCGGGGCCCCTCCCCACAGGTCCAGTAGGACAGCTGCAAGCGGCCAGCGGGCACAGGGACACCCCGCCGAGCAGGGCCCGCCTCGGAAGGCCCCGGAAGGGCAGGCCCGCTCCAGGCAAGGGCAAAGGCGCCAGGCACCACCACTCCTCCACCACGCACTTCGCGGCCGCCGCCGCCGTAGCCCAGGAGGGGAGACCGGCCGGGCCTCGCGATGTGGGGGGGGCACCAGCCTCACCAGGAGCCCCCTCGCTCAGCTGAGATTCGCCGGTGTCGGGCCGCGGGCTGATGATGGGACCGAGAGCACCGCGGCAGGAGCCGCCACCTTGAGGGGAGCCGCGCTGCGGGTCCGGGAGACCAGGGCAGCCAACACGGTCTCCGGTCAGCACCCAATGCCCCAAACGGAGCTCCGGAGGTCCCCAGGCAGCCAGATACGGGGCGCCAGGTGTTGGGCTATCCCGATGGTGATGGGTGACAGAGCGGATGACGGAGGGGTCCGGAGCACACCTAAGGTGCGACCGCCATCTTGACGCTCGTAGCCACGCCCCTTAATAATAGAATATTTTAACTGTTATAATAAGCAACCAGCATTACATTTTGTATTCTTTTCTTTTATTATTGGTTTAAGTATTTTTTCCCTGATTGAAAACTTAATTGAGCACTGTATTGGTACTTTGACTATTTGGCACACACTGTGATTTCTGTGTATTGCTAACATCCTGGCTTGATAAAACCTATACTATGCCAATATGGATGTGTTTTGCATTTATAGTCTGTTATTGATAATTTATGAAGGCTGAAAGTTGAGAATGGTGTTTTGATTTGACGTAAAGAAACATGTGCAATTTGAAGAGTTCATTAATTGACCTTTCAGGGATTATAAATTAGGCTTCAAATTAGTCCAACAAAACCTCTGTATATATATACATATATAGCTCAGGGTTCTACGAATATTAGCTTGCCCCTTTGTATGTTTAATAATCCTTGAAGCAGGTGTTAACAAGGAGAAATGTGTTCAATTTTACAAAACACAACTGTTGCGTATATACCGAAGTGCACAGCACACATCCAATGCATGAAATCCTTCTGATTGGGCTAGGCACAGGTATGTTTACTGCAAGGTTATGATTCACTACAAATCCTAACCTAGACAGCGCACTCTCACCTAGCACCATGATACAAGGCTGTGCGTCACACTAGGCTGCCTTGTTTGAGCACCAGCACAGGGGATGAAACCAGCAGCAGCCTGATTTTTGACGATATGGCTCTGCAGTGTGCAGCTAATACCAAGTGTTAATTTGTATACATGCAAGACTGTGTATACAAATGAATTCAGAAAAATAACTCTTTATGGACAAAAGTTTTTTTTCAAACAGAAATACAAAGGCAATTTGTATGAGTGCTAGGTGTGCAAAAGTGTCTAAGTGAATAACAAGGAACACCCTATGTGCCCACAGGGACAGGGGTAAGTATTATATATATGTACAAAGTACAGCATCAATCAATCACTAATTGAGAGTGTGATTCTCACCCAAGAAATGATGCCCATGGTACTTTGTACATATATATAAGTGTGCGAAAGTGAACACTCACTGTGTTGATAAGCCTGAAAACATGATCAACAGAACAGAAATTAATGGTGACAGTCTAAAAGTACGCAGAGCGTTGATTTCAGTTTATACAATTCATAGGGTAATGCTCTGCATCAATATTTAAAAAGTTGCTACTTCTTATTTATCATCCCTACTTCTCTTCCATCATCCATACTTCTCATCCATCATCTCTACTTCTCTTCCATTATCCCTACTCTCACACCTCCTTCTCATCCCTACTTCTCATCCAGAACCCCTACATCTGATCCATTATCCCTACTTCTCGTCTGTCATCCCTACTTCTCGTCTGTCATTCCTACTTCTCATTCCTTGTCCCTGCTTCTCATCCAGTGTGTTTCACAACATTGAAAGTGTGTTGGTATGACTAAGAGTTGAGGTATGAGAAGTAGGGATGATGGATGAGGAGTAGGAATGATGGATGAGATGTAGAGATGAAAAGTAGGGGTGATGGATGAGAAGTAGGGATGAGAAGTTGGGATGATGGATGAGAAGAAGGGATGAGAAGGAGGGATTAGGAATGGAAGTAGGGATGATGGAAGAGAAGTAGGAATGACAGAAGAGAAGTAGGGATGACGGATGTGAAGTAGGGATGATGGATGAGAAGAAGGGATGAGAAGTAGGGATAATGGTTGAGAAGTAAGGATGAGAAGTAGGGATGATGGATGAGAAGTAGGGTTGATAGATGAGAAGTAGGGATAATGGATGAGGAGTAGGGGTGAGAAGTAAGGATGATGGATAAGAAGTAGGGATGATAGATGAGAAGTAGAAATAAGGGATGCAAAATAGTAAAGATGGAAGGGAATTAGAGATGATGGATGAGAAGTAGGAGTGATGGATGAAAAATAGGAAGAAGAAGCAGGGATGAGGGATGAGAAGTAAGGATAATGGAAGAGAAGAAGGGATGATGGATGCGAAGTAGGGCTGATGGATGAGAAGTAGGGATGAGAAGCAGAAATGAGAGATGAGAAGTAGGGATGATGGATGAGAAGTAGAGATGATGGATGAGAAGCAGGGATGAGAAGCAAGGATGAGGAATGAGAAGAAGGGATGATGGATGAGAAGCAGGGATGAGAAGTAGGAATGATGGAAGAGAAGTAGGGCTGATGGAAGAGAAGTAGGGATGATGGATGAGAAGTAGGGATGAGGAGTGAGGAATGAGTATGTCCTAAAATGGATGCTATACAGCCTCCCTGTATCCACTGCACTCCGGAAGCAAAGATTAACAAAATGTTATTGTGTTTCCAACAACCAACGTGATTTGACCAGAAGCTTAGGAAGTCCCTCCTCTATGTCAGTTTTTATACTGTTGCCAATCTTTCACATGATGATGCTTTCCGGGAAATGTAGTTCATAACATGGCACCAAACAAACAATTTTATTTACACTTAAAGTTAAAACAGCAATTTACTTTTATTGCAGTTTCACTTGCCTTCCAGGAAAGTCAGATAGTAAGCTAGCTGTCTTATAAGACAAGCTTCCACTGGCCATGGAAGCACACTTTTAAGTTAGCGGTCATAACCAGATCTCAAATGAGGATTAACACAGCTATACTAGCAGTAATACAAACAAAAGTAAAGCGTGAAACACCAGCAGTCTGCTTTCCCCTTAGATACCGCTACACCCTCATTTCAGATAGCCTCCAGTTACTTCCATTTCGGAGTGGGATATAGGATAATACCTAAAAGGTTGTCTAAATTAGACCTAATTAAAGCAGCTCAGAAAGGGTTAGTGTCTGATCATAGTGAGATGAGTGCCACAGTCTCAATGCCATAGCAACACTACTGGTGGCTGGGATTATGCCATCTTACATGAATTTATAATTCACCTGGCTGCCCTAGCACAGGGCTTACCAGTATGCCTAACGAAGACAGCAAGAAGGAGACAAAAGCCTCCAACCTCTAAAACAGCCAAGTCTTATGTTTACCTGAACAAACCAGAGATTATGTACGACAATGCAGTATTTGTCAACAGATTCAAACTTCAAACAAACCCCCCTCACTGTCTCCAATCTTCTGTTCAGAATTTTATATTTGGACCATATCAGGCCAATAAATTCTGTTAACCGGTATAAATATATATTGGTAGCAATATGTCGTGTTCTTGATTCATGTGGGTTTGGCCACAAATGTTGTTGCTCGAGCAGTCATAAAGGGCTTGCAGTGTCGATGGGAGTAGTTCATATCTTTCATTCCGACAATGGCCCTACATTTGCCTCAAAGGTTTGCAGGGATATTATGTCTGCTTTAGAATTATGTCTACAATTCAGCAGCGCATTTTGGTTGGAGAGCAATGGGTTAATCGAGCAAGCTAATAGCACGATTAAACAAGCCAGACTGCTAGGGTGCTCAGTTCAGGACTTTGTTGGTACCATCACCTGTATGAGGTTCAGGGAGCATTAACTAACTTGTCTAGAAGACCATTGGGTAGCCGCACTCCATACGATCTACTCTTCAGAGTATCTATGTATGTACCTGATAGATAATCCTGGGAAGATTGCGGAAGAAAAAGAATTTGACCTGGACCAATATTTAACTATTTCACTGGAGCATCCAAGAAGCCAGAGAGAAGCTATTTAATCTGAAATATTCTGAAACTGCTACTGGGGAAGTGAAGGTATTGCTTGCTGCTGATGCATGGGTTCCCCAAGTAGGTGATCTAGTTTGAGAGAAGATCCCGATAAGCAAATGTTTGGGCCATCCTACAGACCACCCATTCCAATTCTTGGAATAAAAGGAACACAAGCTGTAATCCTGCCGATATTGTCTGTTTAAAGAAAAACAAACAAGTGTCTGTTGACTACATTAAGAAGCTCCATGTGGCTGATCCTGTACAGCAGACCATCCTGGACACCAAGAAGAATTCAGAGAAGAGCCTTGCAGCCTTTTCCTACTCTCAATGAAATGTTACTTGAAGAGTGCAGTAAGATCAGCAGCTTGAGTACCCAATCAGGGATATTAAAGACTACTGTGTCTCCAGGTTTATTCCAAACAACACATTCATGACTGGATCTTAAGCTGCAATTTCTACAGTTGCAAATGTTCCAATCAATGATGTAGTTTGCTATGAAATTCCACATGAAGCAACATCAATCAAGATGATGCCTTTTCGAGAAACAAGAGAAATAATGTGTTATGAGAATGACTCTGAGTTTTGCACAGATTACTTTTCAGCACCCTCCCCAGTCACTTTGTGCCATTGATTTCTTCTTTCCTCTCAATGGTTTCGTGATAGGTACTTAATACCTCTGTGGTCCTACATTTAGATTTCTACAAGAGTATTTCTCTTCGTCATGTGTCTTTTGATGCTGACTGTTATTCTGCTACTACTGAATGACCACTACATCTCTGAAAGAACTGTACCGCAACCTCTAGTTCGAGAACTATAAGTGCATCTTTCTCCCCACAGAGACTGACCAGAGCTCTCCGATGCAAACATTCGAGATTATCCTGTGCCTGAGGGCAGGGTTCCTTATCAGTTTATGGGACCCACTGAGACATTGCAATTGTCCTATGTTTTGAAAGTTTCAATGAATGGTGTGATTATTCCTGGTTCTATTTCAGACGACTGGGGCACTAAGACTGTAAATGCAGGATGTCTAATTTAAAGGCCTATACAACCCTCAATAATGAAGATCCTTATTTGAATGCACTTAAGTACAAAGACATTTATTATTGTGATCATTATGCACACCATTACGTACATTGTATTTGCTATCGCAGATTGATATACAATTATACACAGTGGAAGCATTGTGAGGCTCCGCCCCCTAATAGTCATCCATATTTTTTAAAGAAATTCCCCAATATTCATAGTGAGGGAAGGTCCCACCCTTCCTCTTTCTAGTTTTCACATTATCTAGAATAACTACTGAAAAACCTAATCACCACAAACAAACTAACATGTTCAGAGGAGTTCAATCAGAATCTGGCCATACAGAGATATGAGTACTAAAAAGAAAATATTGATGAGAAAAGTATTTGGAGAACCCAATATTGGCAAGTTCAAGGTAAAGAAGCCCTATTCCGAACATACAATATAGCCCCAAAAATAATTTGACTCAACAGTGTTCACCAACTGGCAAATGAAAATAAACACAGCAGACTCTGGGTTAAATAATATGATTCAGAATGAAACTTATAATTCTTCCTTATTCTCTCCTGAAGGTTTAGCCCATGGTCCAGCTAATACTTGCATGCACCAATTTCTTTCCAACACTCCTGGTCCAAAAGATAATTGCCCCGATATCACAGACGCATACTTGTAGTTGTTACTACGTACAATGTGGGTAAGTGGTGCCAACGTTGGTTAGCAAAATCCAGTCTACTGGCTGCGAAGGAGAAATATGTATTTTTCGGATTTCCTCCAGGGACCACACCACACTAGAAGTAAATGATTTATAGCTACAGGAATACATGTCACTTTCAATGAATGGAATAAATATTCAGAATGAGAAGAAAATAATTAGATAAATTAATAGAAAAATATGCAAGCAGTTGTTAAAGTTATAGACAATGGCATGCACACACTTCTAAAAGACTGTATTGAATAATATATTGTTCTCAGCATTAGATCTCTGCAAAGGAGAATTGGGTATTTTACAATAGTGTCAGGCCCAATTAGGCGCTATAGTATTTGGCTTTACAAACTCTGGAACAGCCATTTTTTGTGCCTTAGAATTTGACATTGACACAAAAGACAATGGCTAATAAAGAATACATCTACATCATATTAATTATCAAACGAATGGAGTATCCCCATTTTCTGTTCATGAAAATCCACTTGTCACATGGCTTATTCACGGAGCCATTTTCCTTCCTATTGCAATGTTTCACTTTCATGAGTGCCAGAAATATAAATCATTAGGCTGGTAAGAGAAAATGGATAATACATATTTGTATTATTCGTGGAATTTTTTTTTCCCACATGTGCTTAAACTAAGACAACCCTGTGTTTCTAACTGCAGAAATGCCCTAGGTCATTCACTACTGTGCAATTACATTTCTTTGCATGTAATGTGTAATTCTTTGAAGCCAGGGTTAAGTTGTGTCTTATCAGTAACTCCCATTTCATTCATCCCAGTACACCATGCACTTTTAAATAATGGTTCATATTTAATGTTAACCAAAACCAGCTGTTGTGGGTTGGAACCCAGCCAACTGTATGTGGTTGCAGTTTCTAAAACAATACAGTGTTATGGTATATACTTGTAACCCCCTTTCCCCCACTTCAACATGTAATCAAAGGTGTCCCTTGTCCCTTGGCCTAGAATTGATATAAAGGACATGCATTTTGACAAAATTAGGTGCCTTTATCCTCTGCGGCTGAGCCTTGCGACTAGCAAACAGCCAGAACTGCTTCGAAGATACAGATGCTGTTACAAACACAATATCCCATGATTTTGTAGACTTTTTGCAAACAATATTCAATGCATCTAGTACAACTGGTATTGTGCACTTTTTTATTTTTTTATGAGCCACCGGATCTGACTACTGGATTTAGAGCTGTATTTGGACTGATCCCCTCATTTTGTCACTCCTTTTCCTGAAGTTTTTGTGGAGGACTCTCCACCATCCTTCTAAACATCTGCTCTGGGTGTTGACATCCTCCTCCTAATTAAACTCCTCAACAACATAGAATACACATATCCAGCTGAGCTTAAGTTCTGAGAAAGCTTAGCGCACTATATGGGACATAACTGGCTTTCTGAAATAAGTGAGAGCTGGATCTTGTCCTTTGACAAAATGGATGCTGTGCAAGTGAGACCAGTCTTTTGTTGTACGAACTGCACTTTTGAAATCATCTTGGAATTACATCTAGAACAACCATCAAAGGCTTACCGGCACATGGAAAGGCTCCTGCAGATGCCGCAGTTACACCAGAAGTATGGATGAGCAATCCACCTGCCTAGGCTGCAAGATGCCCATTATCATAGACTGGCTCCACTCTTTGAAGAGTTTCCTGATGATTGACTTGTACTTCTGATGTCATTTGAACCACCGATCAAAGCACCCTCACGATCTTGTCCATCAAATTCACAAGCATCTTGTGCCATGCCTATGGTGCCAATTCATCTCATCCACCATTTGTGTGCTGCCTGTGATCCTGCTGCTGTGGCAACAACTTCTATGGACAACTAAAGTTGGTTGTTCTACAATTTGACTGAGAAAATGGACAAAATCTGATGCTGAATGGAAAAGACTGATGTTGATCCTAATGACACAGATTTTCATCAAACTATTTCTTTCTGTCTTTCAGTGTTTTCACCAAGCTGCATTTTTCCATTGGGCCCATTACAATTTCACACCCAGTCTGCTAAAATGTCAAAATGCATTCTTTCATTTATTTTCTTGACTGATGTATAGGTGTGACAATGTTCTTATATTGCAAGACAATAGTTTTTAGAACTACTGCTTGAAATCTGAAGTGCTTGAAAGGGAAGTATTCACGCAGTACTTACCATTTTGACTTCTATGAACCACCACTTACTCATTACTGGAATCTGGGTGTAGGAAGCTGGCTCTGTATATACTATACCAAAGTAAGGTTTAGTGTGTACAGGGTCCAGTGGAACCCCAAAGGTAGGCAGAGGTAAAAGTAGATAATACCTTAATCTCTATTGGTGGTAGTGTGGGCGAGCAGTAAGGCTTTATCAGAGGGTAGTGTTAGGCATTTATTGTACACACTCAGGCAAGAAATGATGTCACACACTCAAAGACTGAACTCAGACCAATTTGTTTGTATAAAAAATATTATTTAGTTATTTTATTTCTAGAACCAAGCCAGACCTGGTGCAGGTAAGTGAAATAATCCTTTGCAGGTATAATGCAGTTGAATACAATAGAAATGCAGTTGGATGCAATTGGTTTGTTTTCAGGTAAGTCAACAGTCAAAATTACTTTCCAATTACTTTTGAGATTACTTTGTACGTTACTTTTCAGATTACTTTTTAAGTTATTTTTCCTACTCTGTGTTATATGCCTAGATATCACACTGGGACATTTCCTAGAGAAAAGGTAAGTAATTCAGTTTTTGTACATTTGCAGTTTTTCAAGGTTTCATACAAACCAACTCCACACTTGAAGATTATTC
Organism: Calotriton arnoldi; assembly: GCA_963921515.1. Lineage (NCBI taxonomy): Eukaryota > Metazoa > Chordata > Amphibia > Caudata > Salamandridae > Calotriton > Calotriton arnoldi. Next base: position 3,701,687 of record CAWUFW010000357.1, read on the forward strand.
ACAGAAAAGCAGTCAATGCAGTCCTATGGGAGAAAACGGTGTTATCGGTTTGACGGTAAGTACTTAGGTTTTGGAGTTGGTATTCTGAGGTTAGAACCAGGGTTCCCCCAGGGTCGAGGATGCACTCTCAAAACACCCTCAGCAGCACTAGGGTGGCCGGGTGCAGAATGCTGAGGCTCAGGGTTATCCAATAGGGGGTAGGGGGCTTCCGGTTGGTGGCTGCTCACGAGCAGGCCACAAGGTTGTGGGAGCAAAGGTCCTGGACTTAGGCTCACGGCAAAGGGGGATCCGAGTTAGCACACAAGATGCACCCACAGGGGCGGCCAGGTGCAGGGTGCTGTTTTGGTGTTGGGTGCCCTGTTGTTTTCAATGGGGATTGACGGTTTTGGTTTTTAGCTGCAGGCTCGGTCCAGGAAGGCTTCCAGGAGGAACCAACAGCTGGGCAGGTAGGTTGGAGGGCTCGGGACGTAGGTGCACCTCGGGTTCGCTTCTCCAGGGCGCAGGGCGGCTGAATGCAGGGGTGTCTTTTGAGGTCAGATTTCACCTTACCGGGCCGCTCATGGTTGGGGGGATCTCTGTGCAGGGGCTGCAGGTGATGTCAGGGAGTCCTGGAGGGGTGGTTCCAGGCGTCGGTTTTCTTTGTTTTCAGCAGGCTGAGAGTCTGTCTTGGGAGTTTCTTTTGAACAGAGCTGCTGTTCACAGGAGATTCGGTCTTTGTTGAAGGCAGTCAGTCCTCCCAGGGTTCTGGAGGTCGCTGGCTGCAGGACAAGGTGACGTTTGTTGCAGGATCTCTGTAAACTACAGACGGGCCGGTAGGGCTGGTGCCAAGTCAGTTCTTCTCTGCAGTCTCCTCTGCTGGGCGTTTTCTTTCGTCCTTCTTCTTCGTAGGTTGCAGGAATCTGTTTTCTTGGTTCAGGGTGCCCCCTAAATACTGTATTTATGGGGCATTTTAGGGGTCTCGAGGTCAGTAGCCAATGGGCCACTGACCTTAGGGTGACTACACTCTTGGTGTGCTCACCCCACGTGGAGGAGTAGGCACAATCCCTAATCCTGATTGGAGAGTGCCTGCCATCTGCAAGATGGCGGGCACTGAAGAATTGGCTTCACCTCGCCTCCCCCACCTGAGGGGTGGGGTTGGCAGAATTGGGCATACCTTCTGGGCTGTTCTAATGTTTCCAGCCTGTCTTCCCACTGAAAAGGAGGGGAGACAGGAAGGGGGACTAGTCCTGATAGCAGGAGAGGCTGGGGGTCGCATTACAAAGGCGGCAAGGCCTTTGAAGCTCTCCTGCCACAGATGGCTCTTTCTGACCTGGGAGAGGTGTGAACACCTCCGCCCAGGAAAGGCTTTGTTTCTGGACTCAGGGAGCAAAGGTTCTCACCCCAGGGGTCCAGAAACTTGTCTCTTGGTGGCAGGCTGGTGTTTACCACTCAGGGAACCCACCAGAGGCTGGTAGTTTTTCAGGGGGCATCTCTAAGATGCCCTCTGAGTGCATGGTATAATAAATCCTACACTGGCAGTCAGTAAAGCCATTTACTGTGGAGTTCGTAATGACAGACTACCACTGACTGGACTTACAATGTCTAAGAATGGACTTAGACACTGTAGGGGTACAGGGCTCTTGCAACCGTACCCTCACCAGTGGTATAGTGCACCCGGCTAGAGGGGTGTCTTACCTATACCATAGGCAGTGGGTTTAAGGCACGGCACACAGGAATGTGTGCCATGTCGACTCTTCACTTTTCTCTGCACCAAAACACATAGCCTGGAATGGCAGTGTGTGTGTGTTAAGGTACAAGACCTTTAAGGGTGGCACAATATGTGCTGCAGCCTTTAGAGGACTTCCCTGGTCACAGTGCCCTTGGTACCCATGGTACCTTTTACAAGGTACTTACATGTGGCCAGAGAGGTGCCAATTGGGGGTACAAAGGTACAGTTTTGGGAAAGAACACAGGCCCTGGGAACCTGATTGGCAGGGACTCAAGTCACATCAAGTCAAAGTGCATCAGAAATCTGGCACAAAGTGTGTGTGTGGGGGGGGGGGGTTACTGCAACAGAAACCCAGCTTCCGACACCGGGGACCCCCACTGAATCATTATTGGAATCCGAGGATCCTCACTGAGTCATTATTAAAATCTTGGAATCCGGAGGACCAAAGCAATTTTGATGATTTTAACTACAAAACAGTACTCCAAAATACATAAACATGCAGTAATCAAACAAATACACAAATGCTTAAACATTTTATTTAATTCACAAACAAATTTAAAAAAATCTAAATGTTGGCAACTAGACTCCTGGGGTGATTACTTCGCTGATCCATGGTGATCAATCTGGCTTCATGCCAAAGTGCTCCAGAAGGGGGAATCTACGTAAACTCAATAACTGGATGGTGACAGCTCAAAACAGACAAGATCCCCATCTGTTTGTTTCACTCAATGCCAAGAAGGCCTTTGATGTGATTCACTGGCCCTTCATGACCCAGACCATGATGAAAATGGACTTTGAACCACATTTCAGAGAGTGGATAGGCGCTGCTTGTGGCTGCTGTGGGTAAATGGTGTGATGTCTCCTGAGTTCCCCATTAAGAGAGGAACCCAACAGGGCTGTCCCCTCTCTCATATCCTCTTTGCCCAGACCCTGGAGCCCCTAGCGGACCTGATCCGTGCTCACCCCGAGATCAGAGGTTTCCGTGCGGAGGGTTCTCCCATCCTGGCAGAACAAATCTCCTTATAATCAGACGACATACTGCTTTATTTGTCCCGACCCTGAGACTCAATCCCAACAGTCCTACACACATTTGAACGCTACGGAGCCAAGTCCGAATATACAATAAATTGGGAGAAATCTGTGCTCTTCCTCATTGGGGAGTGCTTTGACCTGATTGACCTTTTCTGGACACTTAAAATAACCAAGGAAGGATTCCAATATTTGGGCATTTATGCCACAACAGATCCGGAGTTCAGCGTGGAATGAAACGTCAAGACAATCCTGACCGAATGTCAGGTAGATGTGAGCCGCTGGAAGAGACTTCCATTAACACTCCTGGTAAGAGCAGCAATATTTAAAATGATTACTCTCCCAAAATTCCTATACGCCCTACAAAATACATATTACAAGCTCCCAGATGATATTTTCAATAGAATTGATGATGAACTCTGGAGACGGTTGTGGAATGATGGCCACTCAAGAATAGCCATCTGTAAGCTACATAGCAACTCCTATAATGGAGGTATAGCTCTCCCTTACCTGCGGGCCTACTATTGGACATCCCGTTTATTAGTGATCAATGATTGGGGATATGTGGACAGAGACCATCCCACTTATGCCTTAGAAAAGATGTAATTCCTGGAGTACCAATACAAAGAGAGGGCGCAGACTCTTACCAGCTACTCAGGTGACTTTGGAGGCATGGCACAGAGCAAACTCCTGTATGGGATGGAGACAGACAATTACCAGGGAAACCCCACTATGAATTGGCAAACAATTGAAAGAGTTTACTAAATTGAAAGGTTTCACACCCTGGGATCAACTAGGCATGTCCATTGTGGGAGACTTGCTTGAGGGAGGCGGCTTAATGACCTTCTATTCCCTCCAGAGGGAGTTCCAACTACACGACAGGCAGCTCTATAAATACCTACAGTTAGCACATGCATGGAAAGCTGAGAATATCCCTACAGACCTCCCCGAATATGCTCCTTTAGAGGGCAGACATTTGATGGAGCAATTACAGGAAAAGGCAGTATTTTATACCTACAAAACTAATAATAATAATAGACCTGACACCCCTATTAAATTGAGTGCCACGTCGGAGACGGACATTAGCACATCTGAAGATTTAGACTGGGAAGCAGCCTGATGTACCTGTGGGAAGTGGCAATTTGAGCCAGGATACACCTCATACAATTTAAAATCCTACATAGGATTTATTATGATAGGGTCCGCCTTCATAGAATGGGCAGGGCAGCCTCACCGAGCTGTCTGCGCTGTGGGAGGGACCGGGGGGACTTCATCCATACATTATGGACATGCCCATCTTTACAAACATATTGGCAACGAGGTGCCTATAGATCCTATGTATGTCCTTTTAGTGATACCCAATGATGTCGATATTCCACGGATGAAACTAATGATGTCTAATCTGGCTTTGGTGGTGGCCAAACAAGACTTAGCTAAGAGATGGATGAGCTCCTGAGGTGCCAAATATGAAAGACTGGAGTAAAGGAATGAATATATTTATGGAAGCAGAAAGGGTGACATACAAAAGTAGGGTTGCCCCCGTAAATTTCATAAGATAAGGGGGAGTTGGATTGAGTATTATGGACTTACCGAAAATGATGATGCCATTGCTGTATCGCTTGTGTAATTCCACGGTGGAACCCACCATAATTCATTTTCTCATAATAACCACGATTGTATTGATGCCTTTTTTCTCGCTCATATTGGATCATAATGTAAGAGAGCTGATGTGCTATTGTCTTCCCACCATGTTTTTCTGTCTAACAGGAGTACCTGTTGGTACCCCTCTTGTTTATTTTTCCAAATATTCTATAGAAATATATATATTTTTTTAATCTAAATGTTCATTTTAATGTGAAGGTTGAAGCTTTTCTAAATTCAATTGAGGTCACCATCATCCGTGCTAAATTATGTTTGATGGACTTGCACTGTTCCCATGAATGAAGTTGAGGACACCAAATTAATTTTTAGTCTCAAATTTCAAATGATTTCACATTTACAGAGTGTTTTAAAATCTTCAATATTGCACTTTGCTCCTGTATTAATAAACACTTTATCAATCCGTTAATGTTATTTAATTATGTAAGTAGCTGCGCACGCCCTGAGTAGGAGTCACAGACGCCCAGGGGTCCACGTTTAGAAACACTGGCTTAATGCATAATTTTATGCTGTATTTTTCATATAAAGCTTGATAATACATACACATATTCATTCATAATGATTTATTGGTTAATTGTAGATGTAGAGTTTTACATTTCCTTCTTATTAGAGCATCAATTTTATTATGAGATAGAAAAATATTTTATCCATAGAATGATATCACCCATGGGTATGCAATTTCGTGATACTCAGACGTACAAGCCAGGAATGTTGTGAACTCACAAATTCAGGTTCCATTTTGAGAACTATGAGTTAACCTGCCTGCCTTTGGTCCACATTCAGCATGTCATTATTATTCACAAAACTTGTGAAAGTGTCATTTCATTTAAACAACGACTTTGTTATAACATCAGGCAACACAAGTCTGCCACAAGCTATGCGATATCTACATTTTAAGTTTGACAGTACACGTGTAAGATAATCATGCAATCTGAGTTGACGTATTTTCATCTTGCTAGTTTTGACTGGTTTCATTACTGGAAAGTCCCCACTAGATTTTGCAATGTAAGTCAGTTGTCACCCTTATATAAACCCCCTGAATTAACCGCTAAATTTGAGAGGCTCTTCACACCAGGTTATCATGAGAGGTTCTGCCAGACTGCCGGAACATCCGCAAAGTGGGTATTGGGCATTTCCCCGGTGGGGTTCCCGGTGGGCTGGAAGGGTGGGGGCCAGTTTTGGGGCGGTGGGGTTCGTTTTTAGGTCTCGCCTAGCGTTGCAGCGCGCATGTGCTGCTCGCTCTGCGAGGCTTCTTGTAATCAAGCCAATTTCAGAAGTGGAGTCTAGGCTTTGCCCCTTCTTTCCATTGGCTAGCGTCATCTTGCATGCTAAACCCTGACTTTCCATTGTTAGTGAGTCTTTTTAGTCCCTCCTTGTTACTGCCCTATCTCCTTTTGGCCCCGCCCACCCGGACTGGATCTTTTACTTGCGGCGTTAGACTGTCTCCTTCAATTAGTTGGTAGGCACTTTCTTTTTGTCATTCGTCCATGAAGCGCGATGCTGCAGCGCTATGCCCTCTAAATTGTATGTTTTTTTATTTCTTTAATGAGCGCAGCGCCCGCTAGGGACAACGTGCTCACTTTATGTATTTATATTTTCTCGGCGTCCACTTCAGGGACACCGCGCTCTGTTTGTTTTGTTTTTTTTAACTTTAAAACTGAGCGCAGCGCCGCTTCAAGGACACCGCGCTCGGTTTATTTATATATTTTTTAACTTTAACACCGAGTGCAGCGCCCGCTTCAAGGACACCGCGCTCAGTGTTAAAGTTAAAAAAACAAAAAACGAGTGCGGTGTCCTTCAAGTGGCGCCGCACTCTGTTTTAAACTTAAGCATTTGCAATGCAATCGGACCTATTGAATTGCAAATGCTTGTTCTTACCATGCCCCCCTTGCGAGGGCATTTTGGTCCCAAAGTTTGTCCCATTTGAACCATCCTTAGACAGGCTTTCCACTGAAGGGACACGGCCGCGCGCCCATGCATAGGAGGGGCACAGCCGCGCGCCTATGCCTCTTAACATATTTTCCTGTCACTATCAGGCTGGTTTGTGCCAATCAAGTTGCCTCTATCTGTTTCTGTCACTTTGCTTTACCTGTCACCGAGCTTGTCATCGTGTTATTCTTGTCAATGTGTGCATTTTTGCTTGGAGCTGAACTTGTATGTCACTGGGTGTGTGTGTCACAGTGTTTATTGTTGCTTTTGTTTGTCCCTTACTGTGCCTGCTACAACATGTACCTTTGTCATGGCCTGTATGCCTGATTCGATGTGTGTTTTTTTAACTTGCCGTGTGTGCATCAACGTCTCCTTGTGTCTCTCTCAATGCATACGTCTCTTTGGTTTTCCTCCAGTGTGTACTTATCTCTGTATGTGTCCTATGCCTGTGTGGTTTTCAGTGTTTGCGCTTTTCCCTGTCGCTGTGCATGTGTGTCACGGTGTGTTCCTTAACATGGACGTGTAGATTCCTCACTGTCACTTTGTGTATGTGTCTCGGTCGCTGTGTGGGCCTGTCACCGTGTGGGCGCTTGTATGTCAGCGCACGTCTCTACATGCCTGCCTCGGTGCGTGTACATGTGTCACTGAATCAGTGCGCCCCTCTGTCGCTGTGTGTCTGCGCCTGTCAGTGTGTGCGTGTTAGGTGAGCACTCTCTCCCCCCTCCATCCCCGCCTGCACTGCTGGTGCTCCTTCGGAGTCACGTGGCCTCGCTGCTGACGTCAATGGCGGGGGATCGAGCCCTGCCCGCTTTCTTTGTAAGGAGGGTTTTGAGGATGGGCGGGCTCCGGGCCGGGCGCAGGGGAGAGGTAGGCAGGGGAGCTGTAGGGTAGAACTTGCGAAGGGCTCGATACAACCCGGATGTGGAAGGAAGGAGGTTATCTCAGTCTGAGGGAGAGGGTTCCGCGTAGAGCTGGGCTTAGACCCTGGCACCCATGTCACCCGAGAGGACAGTCACGCGGCAAGCCTGTTGAGGTGTGGGGTACAGCGGGGCCCGGGAGAGAACGTCACACTCGTAGTCCGCGTGCGTGCAGCTGTACTGCGCATGACAGTCACCTAAGGATGTTCTGCACAGACCCCGAGAGTGCAGCAGGACCAGAGACCTCGGGCCAGCGGTTGGAGCACAGGGCGCTAATAGTGCAGTACTGCCAGGGGCCCTGCAGTGTGCAGCGCATGACCAACATGGAAACTATGCAGCATTGCCCAAGACTTGAGACTGCACTGTATCCATCGATCTGAGCGTGTGCCCATGGGCGCTGGATCTCCGAAATGCCAGGGGTAGCAGAAAGTGACATCATAGGACTTTTTAACCCGAATCTCAGGAAGTGACGCCACATGCCCTTATCCCTGATAACATCACACTCGTTTTTGTCACTGAAGCCTAGTGCATGTATAATTCAAAGATAAAAATGTATTGATAAATCACTAAAACATTCAGAACAAGCATTTGCAATGCAATAGGTCTCGCATTTAAGCGAGTTTGAGCTATTGACCTTGCAAATAACAATGCCTTTTATTTTTGTTTTTGTTTTTAAAACATAAATAAAAGGCAGTGTCATTTACAATGCCAATAGCTTAAACTTGCGTAAATGCGAGACCTATTGCATTGCAAATGCTTGTTGTTACTGGGGGCCGGTTTTGCAGCAGGGCTACAATATCAGCCCCCTGTAACAAAAGCAGCAGTGCTAAGCAGCTGTAATGCACACTACCACCCCAAGCACCCCCCTGACCCCATCCTAAGAGTTGATCCAGTGAAGAGAGGAGCTGAGCCCAGATGATGGTGTGTTTTGCCTCTGAGGAAACACTCTCTCCAGACTAATTTTCCTATTGGATAGTGGGTGTAACCTAATAGAATGATCTTATCTATGTAACCGTGTTGGAAAACGAGGCATTAGTTTTGAGGCCTGCACAAATAATGGGTCTACATTTGTCCTTCACTGGGAACCAAAAACCCCATTGTAGCACTTGACTCTCAGAGGGTAGCGTTGCAGAGCAGTCTAAGGCTTACTCAAGGGAGGTGGTGTGGGCTAGTAATCGCCATTTACAGGTACGCAGAATTAACACTCAATAATTGATTGTCCAGTCTGTACTTTTATTTATAAAAAGGAAGAGTACATTTATTACACACACCCTACTCAATACTATGCATCAATTTACAAATATACATAAGGTGTTGGAAATACTTCTTGACATTGTGTAAACATTCCCACCCCTCACGCAAGGGGTGTGCGTCTAGTACCATGACTCACATGTATGAACATCATTTTGCCCCCAAATGCAACGGGTTGACCATAACCTGGAGTGAGGGCCCTTCCCACTGGCACCACCCCAGTGGCAGCCCACCCAAGCATTTATAACGGGAACACCTGCCATAGTGACACATAACACTTACTGAGAGCGTCTCATACTGACCATACAGTATATACACTTAACTCACAGTAGCTGACAGTCTGGTTTTTCAAGTAACGCAGTAGCAAGAATACATGTCTAAGCATCACTTAGAATGACAGGTACTTATCATATCTGATTACATGAACAATGCAAGTCAATCACAGACCCTAAAAGGCATCACATTTATAATCACATGACTATGCAATTACAACCAGGCACCCTGGCTAGAATGCCTGGCAATATTTTTTCCAAGTTACTTTTTACTTCCCATATTGCCTGTGACCTCTAGTCCCCAAAAGGAACAACATTATGTAAATGCACCTCCTGTGCAATTACACCTTCCCACCCCTAAGGAATATCTCCACGAAAACAATCCATGTGCAACCTTTCACACCTCAGTGCAGTCCTAAACATCAAATCCCAGCTGCAGAACTAACATTCCAGCATTAGGGAGGCTTTAAAACATGGCTGAACCGTTGAGGGGTTATTTTCTTTAAGTCTCCAGTGACTTAGGATGGGGATTTTCCACTTTTGGGTTGGGGGTGTCTGCGTTGCTCCTGCAGCTCCCCCTGCACCCGGGCATTCAAATGGTGGTGACTCCATCTTCCTGGGGTCACCACACGCTGAAATCAAGCAGGTTTTCACTGCTCTGCAAGGCATTATGGGGCGCTTTCCCCCAGCTCATGAATATTCGAGCAGTGGCTCTCCCACTGCTCTGGGGAGAGCCACGCTGCCTTTGTTGGTGGCCTCTCGCCATATCATCACTTTCTCAGGGGCCCGGTCCCACCCGGGCACCCCGCATGCAGGTGAGTTGGAGAGCAGCTTGAGGAGCCCACCCCCGGCTGCTCTTGCCGGCTCCCCGCCTGGCCAGCACCTTCGCGTGCTGCCACAGGAACCAGCTCTTCATTCTGGTCTGCCCGCTCCTGCGGGCAGCCATGGATGCTGCAGCCGGTCGGGCGGGCCTCGGGGGAGTGAGACGGCACTCCCCCTCCTTGCTCGTGCTGTGGGGGAGTGTGACGGCACTCCCCCCCTCCTTTCTGCTGACACTGGGGCCCAGGGATGGGGTCCTGGGCCCCACCCACCTTCACGGGGAGTGCAGCGGCACTACCCAACTTCTTCTTCTGCGGGGCCCGGAGATGGGGTCCCAGGCCCCTTAAACCTTTTCACAGGGGGCCCGACGGCGCTTCCTGGCTTCCTCTTCGGCAGGGCCCGGAGATGGGGTCCCAAGCCCTTCAACCGCTTCACGGGGCGCGACAGCACTCGCCAGCTTAATTTTTTGTTAGGCCCAGGGTGGGCTCCTGGGCTCCTAAGGGCCAATTCACGGGGGTGCGACAGCGATCCCCGACTATACTTTGCGGGGGCCCAGGGATGGGCTCCTGGGCCCCATAGGCACCTTCACGGGGGCGCGACGGTGCTCCCCGACATCACCTTCTTCTAGGGGCAGTCCCCGGGACCTGACCCACCCCGGGGGCACTTCAAAGACCGGCAGCGGGGCCCCACGCGTTTTCTCGTCGGTCACAGAAAAGGTCAAAGGTTGCCTACCTTCTGGGGGGCATATCTCAGCCTCCGTGGGGCAAATTTCAACAATTGTGGCCTCTTCTCGCTCGTGGTGGCCAGCCCTAGCCACCTGGAGCACTTTTCGCCGCCCTCCTGGCCTCCAAGAGGGTGAACTCAGCAAGGAGCTGTCTTCACTGGCTCCCTGCGCCAGCCTTTCACCTGGCTCTCCTTCTGGGCCTCTCTTCTCCTTGCGCAGAGGCCCAGGCTTCCTCTCACTGACCCTGGACTCCCTCAAAGGCGCAGTCCAGAGTCCTGGGGCAGTCAGAGGGTTCTTCCTTCCAACTGCCCATGGTGTCAGTCTCCAGCACCAGTCTTCCTCAGCGCACACCACACCCCAGGGAGAGCTCCTCTTCCTGTGCAAGACCTTTTAAGAGATATTGGAGGGGGCTGGCAGGAATGCACTTCTGCTCTATTCTGCAGTGACACATCACCTGTCTGCCCCTGATCCCTCCTTCCTGCACAGGCCTCTGGGATACTTCAAGATGGCGTCGTCCAGGGGTCTCATTCCACAAGGTCTCTGAAAAGCCCCCTTCCCCCCTTGCTGACTTCATGGCCTGGGCCCGGAGCAGGCCTGGTGCCTGGCACCGGGTGACAGCTGCTGATTGATGCCCTGCAGCTTCACCCCATCTCTCCCTCTTGGAGAGAAGACTTTTTTTTTAGTTTTTTTTTTTACACTTTATTTTTCAAATAAGAAGCATTAATCTCACAGCATTGCAAACAATCACTTTTCAAACAGTAAATGTCGCTCCTGACAGTTCAATAACAGTAGTAGTTCCGATAGCAGCCAATAATGCGGTCCCGCATGACACTTCACCCCAACATTGACTTGCCCACCGCCCCCTAACCCAACTCCCGTTTTTATGTGCATTAGCATCACAACTAACTTGACAGTGCAAGGAGAAACTGCATAAGTGCACAGCATCCCGAGCATCTATGCAAAACAGGCTTTGGGGATTAAGAACAGTCCCCTCATCCCACTCCCTCCGGCACTATGCCGTTATCTGCCTGAGTGTTGGAAACCTGCTTAGCGGCAGCTAAATAATCCCTAAGTGGTCCCCATATATCTCTGGGGCGGGATGTCGATGGCATAAGACTGGCGTAGGTCTCGGCGTTGATGTTGCAGTACACTAAGCTGTTTAACCAGTCCTGCAATTTAGGAGCGGTTTTCCTGCCCCAGTGGATGGCAATTTCTCTTTTAGCCAGAAGTAGCCCCAACGATGCCAACTTCCTGACGTTTTTTGGGAACTGTACCGTGTAGCCTAACAGCGCAATCTCCGGGAGAGGATCAAGCGTGAAGCCGACCATTTTCCCTAGAGTCGTGTGTACTGCCGACCAGTAAGACTGTAATCGGGGGGCAAGACCAAGCCAAATGCATGAAATCGGCGTGCGGTCCGGTGCATTTTAAACATGTATGGGGCCTAGTAGCATCTATCCTATGTGCCATGGCAGGTGTAAAATAGGCGCGGCGAAGGAATTTAAAATGAAGCAGTTTGTGTCTGCTGTTGAGGGAAATTTCCTTAGTGGCTTCGCAGCATTTCGCCCATTGATCGTCTGTTATTTGCCCGCCAATATTTGCTTCCCAGGCTTGCCGGAGTTTAGAGTCGCTTACAGGTTGCATATTAGCGCTTGCCTTGTACATTTTGGAAATGAGGCGTGCCCCGTCAGAGTTCTCTATAACCAATGTAAGTGGGGGGGAAGGAGTCTGGTTCGATGGGAAATGTGGGGATCTCAGCCCGCAGTGCCGATCGCACACGGGTCATAAGAAAGCGGGTCATGAAGCTGCAGTCAGCGTACCTAGCGTCTTCGTCCAGTGAAAAGACATGTCCCCCCGGGAAGAGATCTCCTATTTTGTCAATGTCTAATGTAGTCAACGTGCGCTGTACCAGGCCCTCACCAGAGATTGGGAACCATCTGGCGTTGGGTAGGGGCAGGGAGAAAGAGTATAGGGTCGCGGCGCCCGTGCGTTTCCTCAATTTCCCCCACGCCCAGGAGGTAGTGGACACCGTCTGAATGTCACGTCTATCTCGCGGGAAGCCCCCAGGTAGCACCGCGGCTAGTTTGTCAGGGAGAACAAGGTCGGCCTCTGGTCGCAGAAACGGAATGCGCGCATCTGGGTGGAACCACGCGAACGCATAACGGCATTGTGCTACCAAATAATATAATTGGAAATCCGGGACATTGTACCCTCCTTTGTCGTATGGTTGCGTCAGAATGGACCAGCGACATGCGCGGCCGTTTCCCCGCCCCAGACCAGGCGGACCATGTATGTTTGCAATGTACGAAAGAAGCCGTCCGTGAGGGGTATTGGGATGTTATTAAAAAGGTACAGAAATTTGGGAAGGACCACCATCTTCAAAATTGCCACCCGACCTGCTAGAGACAATGGCAACCTCAGCCATTTGTCGACTTGTTCTTCTAAAGTTTGAACGGCCTGCCCATAATTTAAGCGGATGATGTGAGTGGTCTCGAGATGAATGCGTATTCCAAGATATTTCACCGAGTCGTGGCACCATTCGAGGGGAAATTCACAGTGCCATTGCACTGTGCTCGTGGTTAGTGGAAATATGATGGACTTGTGCCAGTTTATGCCCAGCCCAGAGTATCTACCAAAACGGATGATTTCCCTTATGAGGGGCGCCAGGTTGAGGTGTGGCTCCCGGACATATAGGATGGTGTCGTCTGCATATAGGGAAACCAGGAGTGGACCAGTGTGGAACTGCAGCCCTCGGTGCAAGTGGCGTTCCTGAAAATGCCTGATCAGTGGGTCCATAGCTAAGATGAACAGGAGTGGGGGGAGAGAAGACTTTCACCCTTGGGAATGCTTGCAGTGAAGGGCTAGGCCTCTGATGCTACAGCTTGGGGAGGAAGGTAATTAATCAAGCCTGGCAGGGTCACACCCTGGTTCAGAGGAATATGGCATTTCTGGATGACCCATTAGCAGTACACATATGGCTTTGGACTCAGCAGAATAATTATTTTAACACAACTTACAGTGTACTTTAGTGTGTGTCTGGAGTTTGTATGCCCTAGGGAACTGAAACTACCCCATGTGGTCTCTGTCTCAGTAGGAAAATAATGGAGTGTTCCTACAGTGAAAAAGTATAGCACACTGACTATCCCTTACATGTGTCTCCCCACATTATAAAGCCTATTCCATGTCACCACCCAACTCTGCATACTCCCTTCCACACCATTCTATCTGTGCCAGCTCCTTGGCTGCGCACGACAGATATCCCCCCCCCGCGCGGCCCTTACACGGGTGCACACACGTGTCCACATGTAATCAGTCCGGTGCCCCTTACACTGGCTGCAGCGCAGCGGCCTTATCTAACAAGACGGACACCGGTGAAACCCACATGCAGTCCATTTTGTCATGAGTTTACTGTGGGTGAGTCCCAGCTTATGAGGCTCTCCCACAGTAAAAGCTCAAAAATCAGGTGTTCAAAAAGCGAAAAATCCGGGTGGCTCAGATGGTCAGAACCACCTTCTCACGAACTGTTATACTCTCCCTCACCAAAGACCCTCACACCGCCAAAGCCCACCTCCACGAAGGAATGAAGGCCGTCGCCGAATGGATGAGGACCAGCCGCCTGAAGCTGAACTCGGACAAGACGGAGGTCCTCATCCTTGGTTCCAACCCTTCAGCCTGGGACGACTCCTGGTGGCCAACATCACTGGGAACAGCCCCGCCACCCACCGACCACGTACGCAACCTAGGGGTCATCCTCGACCCCACCCTCTCCATGACTAAGCAGGTCAACGCCGTTTCCTCATCCTGCTTCAACATCCTCCGAATGCTCCGCAGGATCTTCAAGTGGATCCCCACCGAAACAAGAAAAACAGTCACCCAGGCCCTCGTCACCAGCAGGCTGGACTACGGAAACGCCCTCTACGCAGGAACGACGGCTAAGCTCCTGAGACGGCAGCAAAGCATCCAGAACGCCTCTGCACGTCTTATCCTCGACATCCCCCGACGCAGCCACATCACACCCCACCTGAGAGACCTGCACTGGCTCCCTGTCAACAAGAGGATAACCTTCAAGCTCCTCACCCACGCACACAAAGCACTCCACAACTCCGGACCAGCCTACCTCAACAGACGACTCAGCTTCTACACCCCCACCCGCCAGCTCCGCTCGACCAGCCTCGCCCTCGCCACAGTCCCCCGCATCCGGAAAACGACCGCCGGCGGCAGATCCTTCTCCCACCTCGCCGCCAAGACCTGGAACACCCTCCCCACCAACCTCCGACAGACCCAAGACCTACTGGCCTTCAGAAGACTCCTCAAGACCTGGCTCTTCGATCAGTAGCAGCACCACCCCCCTCTTCCCCCAGCGCCTTGAGACCCTCGCGGGTATGTAGTGCGCTTTATAAGTGACATGATTGATTGATTGATTGTTATAAAACATGCAAATCAAATTACTTTACGCCAATTCCATGCTATTATTATTTTTGTTTGGTGCAGGTGTAATGTAATGCAGTTCGAAGGAATGTAGACAATGTAAATATATGTTAGGGAGATGCGAGGGGATACTATGATCAGAGACATTGATATCCAATCAGAGAGACACCCTCCAACAGAGGGAGACTCACGCTGACTGCCCAGTCCAGTAATCCACTGTATTAATTATTCAAGGTGTAGATGGATTGCTACCCATATCGATTGGCTCTGCATGGTGTACTTCCATACGATTTATGCACATATTTATCTGCTACAGTGACAGTAAATTAATGCTAATTTATTTTTTGCAGGAATACATTTTTACTTTCACAAGGACACTTGTAGGTGTAAATTATAATTTCATTAGCAATGCAATACCCATATGCAAGATTGTAAAAAAATAATTAAAAAACTAGCGGACTGCAGTGTGGATACCTGCTTTCAAGCGTGTGAATGTGGTCAATTAAAAACTGTAGCATGAGCAGCTCACTTGATTTAAAGGAACATACATTTTACTCCGGTTTTAATTCCAGGCCAGGTTTTGCGGCTAATGGGTAATGGTGACTGCCTGCTTCCCTGTCCCATCCTTTACCCCCAGGATTCCCTGCTCCATCATATCCTCGTATGCACTTGAGAGCAATTTCCCACAGGGTGCCCCCCATTGATGGTCATCGCCTCGGTGACCTTTGACCGTTGATGCATAGCGAATCAGAAGCCGGCGAGTCGCACAGCACGGGGGACTGATGCTGATCGGCAACGGGAGGAGGAAGACGAGAATGGAAGGGGCTGCATCTGAAGGTACGGGGGAAGAGGGGGTGGCTCAGCGCCGAGCTCTGCTCACAGAAAGTGATGCGGCAGTAGAGGCAGGCAGTGCTTTACAGCAATCTGCAGCTCACCTCCAAAACAGGCACTGTTGCAGCTGAAGCTCGAGGGGGGGACTGCTGATTAATAAGCAGTGTAGATTCATTTCTATACCAATCTGCCTCGGGAGCCCTCTTTTCAAATTCCGCCGCATAAGATGTTTGCAGCGTGTAGACCTGGAGGAATTCCGAGCCTCGAGCACGACTCGTAAAATACGCAGGCAGAAATGTTACGATGACAGGCAGAGGAGGCTGCCGTCTCGTGACACTGCGTTTCGTATAAAGCTGCACCGTGTCCTTCGATTACAAGTCATCGAGGAGATGCAGAGACTCGGTCTGAGCCGTGGAGCTCTTCTTGGATGGGATGTACCTTGTTCCTGAGGCGCAAGATCATTTTAACATCCCAAGTGGATTTCCCTTCAGCCAGTATAATAGATGCACCTTATTGGTTTTAAATCTCTGGCTTTGACTTGATGCAATTGCAGAATTGTTTTTCCTTCCTGGTTATGTCACGCTTTGACCTTCATAACCATGTGCTTTGATGTGGAGTGAGGAGAAACCCGCCGCAAAAAACATAATTTCGACGCACACTCAAAATGCCTTTATATTTAAAGTGCAGATATTGAGTGTGTATGATGTGTTCATATATTTAGAGCAATTAAATCAATAGAACTAATACACGCACATTCACACTTTTATTACTACAGGGCAAAGTTCATATTCCTGTTTATTTCCACTGAAGTGAAATTCACACTAGAAAAACACAGTTTACTGCCTCATAGATTGCATGTTACAATTTACATAATCCTGTAGACAACTAAAACCCGAAAGGCCTCCTCCATTTCGTTGTACCTTACTCTAAAAATATAACCCCTTGCATCCTGGTTTTAGTTAAATAATTACAAAAAAAATTCCGTTGAAAAAAATGCCATGGCATAAAGGTGTATGCAGAACATAATATGCCATTGTTGGGCGCGTGGGGGGGGGGCGCATAAGGATCCAGGGAAAGAAGTCTTTGCCTATTGTGAGTCATGGCTCTTCACCACATAGTAATACAGGTATATAGATAGATAGATAGATAGATAGATAGATATATAGATAGATCGATAGATATACAAACATACATACATTACTGAGGCAGGATCAGTGCCTCTGTAGTTACGGTTAGATCAGAGTTTCCATTGAAAATGCTTTTTTTGTTTTCTGGCGCAGTCGTGGTTATGGAGAAATAAAACACACTCTTCCTATGGGAACTCTGGCCTAACTATAACAACACAGTGGCAACTGCCACTCTGAGCTAAACAAAACTTCTATCTATTTATCTATCTATCTATCTATCTATCTATCTGTCTATCTATATTCTGTGAAAAAACACAAAGGTTAAAGTAACGGTACAATTAGGGGAATTTCTCAGTGATAACATCAACGTTTTGAGCTAAAAAAAAAAGCACAGAAATTCAGCAGTTATAGTTAGCAGCGTTACCTATAACTTGCACCCTCACCATGCATTGCTCATTGTTGGACTTGGCCCTTTTTGCAGGTTCACCCCTAAACTTTTTGCATTTCTCCCAGCCTTTTTCTCTGTGTAGTGTTAGGGGTTTTAGGCCGCTGGGCACTTTAGCACTGTGGTCCAGTGTAAAGTGCGTGTGCGCTGTGTGCGTGTGTGGTGAGACTGGCCTGCCCTCCCATAGGAATGCATTGAGGATGAGTGTGTCAGTGGTAATTCCTGTTATGAGAGTAGCAGCATGGTCAAGTCTGGTATGTATGAAATTGTGAGAATAAATGCCGCGCAATGGTGTGCGCAGATTTATTATGACTATGTGAGAAATGCCACTTTTAGAAGTTGGCATTTCTGTGCTATGTGCCTGCCTGCCTGATGTGGATTGCATGTCTGGTTTTGGAGGGACAGGGCAGGTTGAGCCAGACGTGGGTTGAATAGAGAGATCTGCAGTTGGAGTATGGGGAGGGGACCCTTTGATCTGAGCAGGGCTGTGCCTGGCAAAGTGAGTGATGGCTCCACCTCCCACGGTGCCTCTGATAGCAGACCCCCTCTTCCTCAAAGGCAGGATGCCACATCGTAAATAAAGTGCTCCAGGAGGACACCAAACCAGTTCTGACTGGTATCCCCAAGCCCTGTGCTGTGCACAAAGGAAATGATGGTATAAATATAGGGGCTGTGACCCCATGAAAGTTGTTCAGTTCTGTTCTGATCCTGATGGAGGGGGGGCTTGCTGCTGCTGGGGCCTAGGAGGGACCACCATGGGGGCTGCCTCCCTGCTGGAGGGCGCTGTGTGCTGGCCCCTGGGCCCAGCTCTGCCCCTGGAAACTCTCCTGGACTTTTGCTGTGGAGCTGTGGCTCCTAAACCGGAGGAGCGCGTGGGCTGTTGCAGCGCTGCGCTACATATGGAGATGGAGGGAATCCCGACGTGAGGGATTCCCCCGTGATGCCTGAATTGCGGGTGCCCACCCCGCTTATGCTGCATTTTTCGCAGGTGCCTACCCCGCGTTTTGCCGCTTTATGTTTATTTCTCTATGCGGGTGCCCACCCCGCATTATGGTGCCTGTGGTAAGCGGGAGCCCACCCCGCTGATTGATTTTAATTGCGAGGGAGCCTACCCCTCATTACCGAGCAGAAATTGCCGCCGCGATCCGCGTTGTGGGCGGGGCCGGCCGGCCGGAGGCTGGAGAGGAGTGCGGCCGGAAGCTTGGCGCGTGATGAGGAGGACGGGAGCCTACCCCGCCTCCTCGAGTGCCGATGAACAAGTCCCGGGTCCCAGGAGAGGGCCCGGGTGAAGCGAGGGGAAAAGGGAGCCTTGCGGGCTCCATTTCCGCCCCCCTCCTCGTCTTGAAGGGAGGGAGGCGGGTTCGCCCGTCCGGAGCCGTGCAGGCTCCACGTTGAAGTCCCGGGTCCCAGGAGGGGGCCCGGGTGAAGTAGAGAGGCCGCCGATGCCTGACGGGGCTCCCGTGGTGAAGAGGGAGCCCCGCGTGCAGCCACAGCTTTGCCGCCAGGAAGAGACGCCGCTGGAGTCTCCCAAGTGAGGGAGAAGCCCAGAGTACAGCCGCAGCGCGACCTGGAGAGGAGCAGAGTCCCCACACAAGCCCCGGTGAGTAGGGGCTTCCTCCATGTTATGGTGCCTTGTGAGGCACAGTGTTGCTCCCCCAAGGCACTGCGAGTGCCAGCCTATGTCCTGAGCGGCCCCCACCTGATAGGGGGGGCTGCTCCAACGTTGGGGCCATTCCCTTTGCCCAAGAGTCCTGGAGTGGGACTCATACGGCACGTGTAGTGCCCGCGCCATTTCCTCCAGCCTTGGGGGCACATTTGTCTATGGCGCCCCAGTGGGGCCCCGAGGGCACAGAGGTGCCAGGGCCCCCTTTACCTGATCTCCAGCTGCCCCGCTTGCCAGTGGGCAGCTGCCAAGTTTTGCCCGCATTCCTTCGCTACAAAGCCCCAGTGAGGACCCGAAGGCACAGATGTGCCAGGGGCCCTTTACTGTATTATCAGCTGCGCCGCACCAGCGCGGGCAGCTGCAACACTTTCGCACATTTGTTCTAAGGGCACCAGGAGTGTCCAGGCCTTATTTTTATATTCACAGCTGCCCAGCAAGTAGTGGGCAGCTGCATCGTTTAGGCCGCCATTTGGTTTCCACAGCTGCGCAGCAATTAGTGCCAGCTGCGCCGTTTAGGCCATTCTTTCTTTGGGGACATACCTTTTGAGTTAGGAGTGAGATGCACTCCTTTGCCCCTGACATTCACAGCTGCGCAGCACTTAGTGCCAGCTGCTACGTTTAGGTTTGCGCATGGCGCACTTGGACTCAGCTGCTAGGCAGCGCGCCCTGACTTTTGGACATAGGGCATTTGAGCCCCTTTTTGAGATGGCCAGTGGCCAGGGGGACTGTTAGGTTTGTAGGGCGCCAGGCCCTAATGTGATTTATGCCTCTGCTATGGTTTCTACTGTGAGGTTATGTGCTAATGTGATTTGTGTCCTAATATGTGGTGCTAGGAAATGTGATGCATTTACTATGATTTACGCACCCTGTTTATACCTCTAATGTACTTTCATGATTATGAGGTTTTGCATAATGTGTTATGCTTGTGAGGTTATTATTCCCTAATGCGTTTAGACTCATGAGATGTGTGCATAATGTGTTTATGCTGGTGAGGTTGGCGTATAAGGTATTTTGCGCCTAATGTGATACTGTGCATAATGTGGTTTATGTTACAGGCTGATGCTGAGTACAGTGGTCACCAGTGATTACTGGTTGTACGTTTATGATATGTTCTACATTTATTATCTTTACTAAGTGATGGTTCTGACAGTGGCCCACGTGGCCCTGTCATGTGTACATAATCCCCTGTAAATATGACCTAGTGCCAGGTGGCACGATGTATATTATGTGAGTACTATTCTAATGTGTTTTATGATAATACAAAGGCTATTTTTATATATAACCTTGTGTGGAGTTCCTTTTTGTAGTGTGCCTAGTATGTTGTTGCTGTGTGTGTGTTGCGCAAACGCTTTACACATTGCCTCCGGGATAGGCCTGACTGCTCGTGCCAAGCTACCAAGGGGGTGAGCAGGGGTTATCTTGGGTGTGTAACTCCCTTGCCCTGACTAGAGTGGTGGTCTCTGCCTGGCTTTGGCGCAAGCCTCAGCCAACCAGAGATCCCATTTCTAACACTTATGACATCACCCATGAGATGTTCTATGACAAAATTATGACATCACTGATGACATCTCAAATGACATAATTGATGGTATCACTGATGACATCACTAATGACATCATCCAATGAGTGTGCTAGTTTCTTTTATAGTTTACATAGTGGCGGGTAAGTACCATATTACTTGTCTACCTAATTTTGTACAGCATGGGTCCAGCTAATGGGTGTAAGTTTTTACAAAACACAGCTGCTCCTAATGCACAATAGGTGTGTAGAGGTATTGAAGACATTATAAATCTTTGTATTCAAGAGTAACTCTGTGTGCAGGTGACAGTTGACGACTTGTGTTCATTATGGTCCACACAAGTTTTTTGGTACTGCAGAAAAAGGTTTTAACAGGAGTAATATTCTACGTAGTAGATACTAACTTTTGGAAGCAGCCTTGAGTTATTAGACAGCATCGTGTCAGCATGACAATTTCTGCATAACTTAGAAGACTGTGTGCACCAGGTACTAACCAATATACATGTGCTTCGTTGCTTGAGAAGAAGGGCTATCTGTATAGTTTTCACGACGGGATAAAGGATGCAGGTAGTAGGATGTTCACCAACTTTAGGTCTTGATTATTTTGAGCAAATAGTGTCTTTTTTGACAACTGTTGCATAGAGTGTATACTGTGTTTAATAATACTTTTTAATACTCTGTGGTATGTTTCTTATGAAAGTTTCACTGTTTGCAAACAGTGTGATATAAAGTAAATTCTCTCCATAGAGTAAGCACTGTTTACAGTACCCAGTTCTCTACTGATATCAACTTAATTTGTCAATGTAGGTTCAGTGAGTTTCAGGTGTTTGATACAGATAAAAGCTGTCCGTCATAGGTCATTTATTTTGGAACTGACATTTACTATTTTTAGGAACTTGGCTTTCTCTGAACAATTGTATACAGATTCGCCCCCATCAAGCCAGCCAAGACCAGCAAAGAAGCCACTTGGTATACCCCAGAACTCTGGACTATGAAACTCAGCTTCAAACGGCTAGAAAGAAGATGGCACACTAGCAGAGACCCCATAGACTGAGCCACCTTCAAGTCAGCCCATAACAAATACCACCAACGCCTAAAAGACACAAAAAGAGGCACCCTGGCGGACCGCATCGAAACAAACTCAAACCATAGCAAGGAACTCTTCAGCATCACCAGAGAGCTCTCAAACCCGTCAGCCACCAAGAATACAATCTCCCCTTCACAGGAACTATGCAATGCCCTGGCGGACTACTTCCACAACAAGATATCCACCATCTACAGTAACTTCGAACCCCAACCCACCAACCTCCACAGCCTCATCACACCAACTGAGCCACCCACAACCACCGCTCACTGCATGGGAACAACTCACCACTCAGAGCACCAAAGCCACCATGAACTCCATCCACTGACCCCTGCCTCCACCACTTCTTCAACCTCAGGAGCAAGGAAATCAGTGGTGAACTCACCTCCATTCTCAATGCATCCATACCACAGCAACCCTCCCCGACGGATGGAAACATGCATAAGTCAGACCCTTCCTCAAGAAACCCTCCACCGACCCTAGCAAACTCAAGAACTACTGCCCCATCTTTCAGCTCGCCTTCCCTGCCAAAGTTCTCAAGAAGGCCATCAACCACCATCTCACTGAACACCTAGAGAGGAACAACCTGCTGGACACTTCCCATTCCAAACCAACCACAGCAGCGAGAACACCCTGATTGCTGCCACAGATGACATCAGAACTCTCCTTGACTAGGGGAAACTGCGGCCCTGAAGCATTTGACACTGTATCCCACAACACACTCATCAAGAGACTCCACCACATCAGGATCCAGGGAGACGTCCTCAAGTGGATCGCATCCTTCCTCACAGGTCGAACACAGATAATCCGCCTATCTCCCTTCACTTCAGAACCAAAGAGCATTATCTGCGGCATCCCTCAAGGTTCATACCTCAGCCCCACACTGTTCAACAACTACATGATGCTCCTGGACAACATCATCGGAACCCATGGCCTCAACATCAGTTCTTACGCAGATGACACCCAGCTCATCCTCTCACTCTCAGAAGACCCCTCCATCACAAGGACAAACTTCCACAACTGCATGACGATTGTCACCAATTGGATGAAGACCAACTGCCTGAAGCTCAACACGGACAAGACAGAAGCACTGATTTTTGGGAACAACAGCTCACAGTGGAACAACACCTGGTGGTCCTCTGAACTTGGACCCACACCGACAGACCACGCCTGCAACCTTGGTATCATCCTGGACAGCAAACTCACATTGAAATGCCAAATCAACACATTCTCCTCTGCCTTCTTCCACACCTTCTGCATGCTCCGAAAGATCTTAAGATGGCTCCCCATCAGCACAAGTAAAACCGTCACTCAAGCCCTAGTCACCAGCCGGCTGGACTACACCAACGCGCTCTACACACAAATTACCACCCAACTCCTGAAGAGACTGGAGACGATTCAGAACTCAACTGCCAGTCTCATCCTTGACCTTCCCAAACAGACCCACATCGCCCCTCACCTCAGGAACCTCTACTGGCTCCCCATCCAGAAAAGATGCCAATTCAAGATCCTGATACAGGCCTACAAGGTCCTCCACAACCAAGGACCAGCATGCGTCAACTACGGCCTGAACTTCCACCAACTCTCCAGACACCTGTGCTCCGCCTCCCTCGCCCTCACACACACTCCCCACATCATCCGGAGCTACAGTGGAGGATGTTCCTTCACCTCCGAACATCATCCTCTCTCCCGGAATTCAGAAAGGGACTCAAGACCTGGCTCTTGGACTGATCCCAGCAAGAACCTAGCTCCTAGATACCCTCGCGGGTGAGTAGCCGCACTTTATAAATCTGTGTTGATTGATTGAACACTGCACTCTATGAGTACTTCCTATATATCTGTGGTTGATTTTAATGTAAATTATTCTTGCTGTAAAGTGTATGGCATAGGGTCAATATTGCACATGATGCATGCTTTTTACAGCTAAGGGAGTTGTATCTGTGATGGCAGTAATGATGGGTGATATTCTCCTGAGCTATTTTCTACTTACTGGCCTCTAATGTATAGTAATTTATAGGCCAATATGTGGGAAAATGAACCTTGGATGATGTCATCAATGATGCAATCAGTGATGTAATTTGAACCAGTGATGTCATAAATTATGTCATAGAAAATGTCATGAATGAAGTCATATGTGAGGTCATGGTCTTGGGAGGGCACAAGTTATAGTTAGTGCTGCTAGCTATAACTGCTGAATTTCTGTGACTTTTTTTTGTTCAAAATGTTAATATTGTCACTGAGAAAATCACCTACTTGTTACTTTAACCTTTATTTTTTTCAGTGAATTTCTAAGTTTTTTTTTAAACAAAAACAAATCATTTTATTAAACCTAACTATAATGTTACAATAACATTTGCTTTTCAGTAAATTTCTAGCTTTAAAAAAAAGTAAAGTAATATTACATACGTAAATGCAACCCCCGCTGCGCAGGGCCAAAGAGTGGGGGTTGGCTGGCTGCAGGGCCTGGTCTGC
Source organism: Calotriton arnoldi (assembly GCA_963921515.1). Taxonomy (NCBI): domain Eukaryota; kingdom Metazoa; phylum Chordata; class Amphibia; order Caudata; family Salamandridae; genus Calotriton; species Calotriton arnoldi. The sequence continues at coordinate 3,725,560 of CAWUFW010000357.1, forward strand.
GGCCAGGCCTTTCATCCAACCCCCACATGCTGATACCTCTCTCTTAGACGACAGGAGTGCGTAGTAGGTTGTGAGCAGGGACAGGCCCTTCCACTGAGACCCATCTCTGTCTGACAGAAGTGCATAGTAGGTTGTGGGGAGGGATTGACCTCTCTGCTCAGACCTCTCTTTTGGATGATGGGTGTGCGTAGTAGAGTGTGTGCATGGACTGGCCTCTCTTTTGAGTATTCTCTCTCAGATGACAGGTATTCCCAGTAGGGTGTGCAGATGGACTGGCTTCTCCTTCAAGACCTCTCTCTCTCAGATGATGGATGTGCATAGTAGGGTGTATGGGGAGGAACTGCCTCTTCTTTAATACCTCGCTCAGATGACAGGTGTGCATAGCAGTATGTGGGGAGGGACTAGCCTCTCCACTGAGACCTCTCTTTTCGATGACAGGTGTGCATAGCAGTATGTGGGGAGGGACTGGCCTCTCCGCTGAGACCCTTCTCTTGGGTAATGGGTGTGCGTAGTAGGGTGTGGGAAGAGCCTTAACTCTACACACAACTCTTCATTTCCGATGGGCGTAAATAGTAGACTTTGATAAACAAAATCTCCACTAACTCTCCTTCCTACAGTAACAAGTGTGCATACCAGAGTATATTCAAAGATCACCTACTCCTTCCTATTTTTCACAATCCTGCGAGAGTCGCGCAAGATCGTAACATTTAAAAAAATAATTAACTTTCTACTCCTCACAGTACTTATGTCTTACACACTTCCTCTTAATAACAAGCACCACAATATGCATTTCTACTAGTAGAGTGTATTGAGAACTCAGCTACTCCTTTTTACTATTTACAATCCTGAGAGAGTCCCGCGAGATTGTCAGTTTTAAAAAACAATATTCGTTTATTTTCATCACAGCAGCTGGGCATTAGAGACCTCCTCTCCAAATCTAGGGTGACCGCAATCCTTTCTCTTGCCCTTTATTCTTTATTATTATAGCTTTTTTACTTCATTTCCACAACACCTAAAAATTTTCACAGAAGACCGTTTTGGCGGCCATTTTATTGTAAATATTCCAACAGCTAGCCAATCAGAGCGCTCCCGAGACTCACGTCAGTGTGACTGTGAAGGCTTATGGGAAAAACGGGCCTCTCACCCAATCACATGTCCCCATGTTTTAGTTTTCGCTCTCGCGGGACACCCGTGAGACTCTTGCGAGCCCAACAGTCCAAATATCTATATTTAATAACCCTTAATATCTCAGAAACTGCTGAACTGATTTGCACTAAATCACAATAAAGCACAATCTGCGGACCAAGATCTAGCTTCCTGCCAAATTTGGTGTAATTCCGTTCAGCAGTTTTTGCTGTAGCCTTGTCTAAAAAAGTCGACAGAAAATAGAAAATGCATGGGGATTTTGCGCTTTGGAACCCTCCATTTTTCTCAGCCCCTGCTTGACGGATCATCTCAAAACTTTCTGGGAAGGAGCAGAGGGAGATGAACCTTTCTTTGAGAAAGGTTTGTGAAGATTAGTCAAATGGGGCCAAAGTTATTAGCAAACCAAAAAACACTCAGTCTATGAAATAGTAGACCTAACTATAACTACCTAGTGGTGACCGCCACTAGGTAAGATTTTATATATATATATATATCCATTAAAAAAAAAGGGTAGCCCTTGTGGAGATGATCACCTGGAAGGTAAGTCTCTTACAGCTGAGGACTGCAGTTAAAACAACTATGTACATTTCATCTTATAAAATGGCTCTACGCGTTTCAAACAAAAGTCCTTGATCACGAGCCTGGCAAGAAGGAGGACAGCAAACATAATGCAAAGCACCTGCATTTGATTTTATTGAATCCCGCTCATATGGGCATGTATCCTGCCCCAGTGGGCGTGTGCCGCCAAGCACTCTGGTACTTGCAGTTTTTGCATAGCGTAAATACCCCAGTGGGTGTTTGTCCGTCACCTCGTTTTCATGCAGCATATATCCCTAGTGGGTTGGTGAATTGTGCATAGACTGTAGATGCTGCACATCCCTGTCACTCACGCCCGAGCCTCCCGCTCCACACAGTAACTGGGTTTCCAGCTGCTGCAGATCCGCTTCGATGCAGCAGTTCATCTCCGCGACCGGCCAGGCCGCACACATCCATCAAAAAAAAAGGGTAGCTCCTGTGGAGATGATCACCCGGAAGGTAAGTCTCTTACAGCTGAGGACTGCAGTTAAAACAACTATGTACATTTCATCTGCATGAAAACGAGGTGACGGACAAACACCCACTGGGGTATTTACACTATGCAAAAACTGCAAGTACCAGAGTGCTTGGCGGCACACGCCCACTGGGGCAGGATACACGCCCATATAGGCGGGATTCAATAAAATCAAATGCAGGTGCTTTGCATTATGTTTGCCGTCCTCCTTCTTGCCATGCTCGTGATCAAGGATTTTTATTTGAAACGCGTAGAGCCATTTTATAAGATGAAATGTACATAGTTGTTTTAACTGCAGTTCTCAGCTGTAAGAGACTTACCTTCCGGGTGATCATCTCCACAAGGTCTACCCTTTTTTTGATGGATGTGTGCGGCCTGGCCGGTCGCGGTGATGAACTGCCGCATCAAAGCAGATCTGCAGCAGCTGGAAACCCAGTTGCTGTGTGGAGTGGGAGGCTCAGGCGTGAGTGACAGTGATGTGCAGCATCTACAGTCTATGCACAATTCACCAACCCACTGGGGTATATGCTGCATGAAAACGAGGTGACGGACAAACACCCACTGTGGTATTTATGCTATGCAAAAACTGCAAGTACCATAGTGCTTGGCAGCACACGCCCACTGGGGCAGGATACACGCCCATATGGGCGGGATTCAATAAAATCAAATGCAGGTGCTTTACATTATGTTTGCTGTCCTCCTTCTTGCCAGGCTCGTGATCAAGGACTTTTGTTTGAAACGCGTAGAGCCATTTTATAAGCTGAAATGTACATAGTTGTTTTAACTGCAGTCCTCAGCTGTAAGAGACTTACCTTCCGGGTGATCATCTCCACAAGGGCTACCCTTTTTTTGATGGATGTGTGCGGCCTGGCCGGTTGCGGAGATGAACTGTCGCATCGAAGTGGATCTGCAGCAGCCTGAAACCCGGTTGCTTTGTGGAGCGGGAGGCTCCGGCGTGAGTGACAGTGATGTGCAGCATCTACAGTCTATGCACAATTCACCAACCCACTGGGGATATATGCTGCATGAAAACGAGGTGACGGACAAACACCCACTGGGGTATTTACGCTATGCAAAAACTGCAAGTACCAGAGTGCTTGGCGGCACACGCCCACTGGGGCAGGATACACGCCCATATGGGCGGGATTCAATAAAATCAAATGCAGGTGCTTTATATTATGTTTGCCGTCCTCCTTCTTGCCAGGCTCGTGATCAAGGACTTTTGTTTGAAACGCGTAGAGCCATTTTATAAGATGAAATGTACATAGTTGTTTTAACTGCAGTCCTCAGCTGTAAGAGACTTACCTTCCGGGTGATCATCTCCACAAGGGCTACCCTTTTTTTGATGGATATATATATATATATATATATAATTTTCACTGAAGAAAACAAAGGTCGCAGTGACGTTATAGCTCAGATTTCACTTGTACAAAACCAGTGTAATTCAGCAGTTATAGTTATCTGAGCACCTTAGCTAACTATAACTTATGCCCTGCAATGCACTGCTTATGACCTTACATATTACATCACTCATGATCTGGTCAGTGACATCACAGATGACGTCACTGATGACATCATCAAGTCAGTGTAAGTGCTTTCAAGAGTTTGAGTGCTAAGCATATATACTAACCTACTACAAAAGTTAAATTAGCATACTAGGTGCACTATTACTGAGTGATACTTCTAATATATATTATATGAGTGGCTGTGTGACTGTATATATCTTTGTGTGTATGGGTGTGTGAGTGGCTGTATGGGTGTATAAGTGGGTTTGTGAGTAGCTGTGTGGGTGAGTGAGAAGCTGGGTGAGTGTCTGTATTGGTGAGTGAGTGGGTGTGTCAGTGGCTGTATGGGTGACAGTAGCAGTGTGAATGGCTCTATGGGTGAGTGAGTGGGTGTGTAGTGACTGTATGGGTGAGTGAGTAGGTGTCTGAATGGTTGTATGAGTGAGTGACTGGGGGTGTAAGTGGCTGTATGGGTGAGTGAGTAGCTGTTTGGTTAAGTGGGTTGGTGTGTGAGTGGCTGTATTGAGAGTGTCTGTGTGACTGGCTGTATGGGTGAGTGGGGGGATGTGTGAGTGCTTGCATGGATGTATGAATGGGTATGTGAGTGATCATGTGGGTGTGTGAGTGAGTGTGTGAGTGCTTGTATGGGTGAGTGAGTGGCTGTGTTGAGAGGCTCTATGGGTGAATGAGTGGGTGTGTGAGTGAGTGACTGTAGGTGAATAAGTGGGTGTGTGAGTAGCTGTATGGGTGAGTGTGTGGCTATGTGACTGGCTGTACAGGTGACTGACTGGTTGTATGAGTGGCTGTATGGGTGAGTAAATGGCTGTGTGAGGGGTGTACAAGTGAGTGGGTGTGTGAGTACTGTTATGGGTGTGTGAATGGGTATGTGAGTGGTTGTGTGGGTATGTGAGTGGGCATTCAAGAGGTTGTATGGGGGTGTGAGTGGGTGTATGAGTGTTTCTGTGGATGATGTCATCAGTGATGTCATTTGAGAAGCCATCAGTGATGTCACTAACCATGTCATGAGTGATGTAATATGTGAGGCTATAAGCAGTGCATTGCAGGGGGCCTAGGTTATAGTTAGCTCAGCTAACTATAACAGCTATACTTTTCTGGTTTTGTACGAGTGAAATGTGTGCCTAACTTTAACGTCCCTGTAACCTTTGTTTTTTTCAGTGAATTTCTAAGGTTTTTTAAAATTCTATTTCCTAACTGTAACCTTTGATAATGAGTGTGTGAGCGAGTGCAAGAGTGTCTCAGTGGGTCTGTGGCTGAGTGCATGAGTGTCTCAATGGGTGTGTGAGTGGATGTGTGAGTGTCTCAGTGGGTCTAGGACTGCCTGCATAGGTGTCTCACTGGATGTGTGAGTGGGTATGTGAATGTCTGAGTGGGTCAGTGAGTGCATGAGTGTCTGAGTGAGTCTTGGAGTGGGTGCATTAGTCTCTGAGTGGGTCTGTGAGTGTATGTGTGAGTGTCTAAATGGGTCTGTGAATGAGTGCATCAGTGTCTGAGTGGGTCTGTGAGTGGGTGCATGAGTCTGAGTGGATCTGTCAGTGGGTGCATAAGAGTCCGAGTAGGTCTGTGAATGGGTGCATGAGTATCCAAGTGGGTCTGTGACTGGGTGCATGAGCCTTTGAATGGGTTCGTGACTGGGTACATGAGTCTCTGAGTGGGTGCTTGAGTCTCTGAGCGAGTCTGTGAGTAGCTGTATATGAATATGTGAGTCTGTGAATGGCTGCATGAGTGTCTGAGTGGGTCTGGAACTGGGGCACGAGGGTCTGTGAATGGGGCATGAGTCTCTGAGTGGGCTTGTAAGTAGGTGCATAAGCCCGTGTGAGTCTGTAAGGGGGTGTATGAGTCTGTCAGTGGGTCTGTGACTGAGTAGATAAGCCTCTGAATATGTCAGTGACTGGATGCATGAGTCTCTGAATGGGTCTCTGGGTGGGTGCGTGAGTCTTTGAGTGGGTCTGTGAATGGGTGCATGGATGTCTTCGTGGGTATGCGAGTGGGTGCATGGGTATGTCAGTGGAGGTATGAGTGGGTGTAAAAGTCTCTGAGTACGTCTTTGACTGAATGCATTAGCGTCTGAATGAGTCTGTGAATGCATTTTGTAAATTTTTTGCCCATATTCGCAAATCCATCGTGATGTTGCACGGGGGCCGCTCTGATGGTCCCGATGACTTCACAAATGTAAAAAAAAACATTTTGAACACATAGCTTGTCTCATTAACACATAATTATCATTATCTCAAACATGAGGTCAGGGTACCTTTACCATGACCCCTCATACCACTTTTGCGGTGAATTTTCACCCCCGGGACCTTGCGCCGTTTCATAAAATGGCAGGCGCAACTTTCTGATCAGGTTGCGGCCAGCCAATCACGGCATTCCTGTTGACGTGCACATTCATGATTAATTGAGAAATAGTCGCAAATTAGCCGCGGCCACAGATATCACTATCTTTATTTTCTTAAATTTCTCAACATCTACTGAACAGATTCACACCAAATAACTGAAAGCATGCTCTGTATAACCAAATCTTCCTTTCTGTCAAATTTGGTGTAATTTCATCCAGTACTTCGGGCTGTAGCTTTGACTAAATGTCATTAAAAATTATATATATATATATATATATATATATATATATATATATATATATATATATATATATATATATATATATATATATATATATATCTACTGGCGGTCGCCAGTAGATAGTTATAGTTAGGACCTATTATCCATAGGAAATCCGCGACATTCTATTTGCAATAACGTTGGCGCCGGTTGACGAATCTTCGCGAAAGCTTCCAACTTGTTGGGGCGCTCCGGTCCGCTCCTACCCTGAAAGTCTCGGGTGATACGTCAAGCGGGGGCCGAGAAAAAGGGGGTCCCAAAACGCGTTTTCCCCATTCATTTTTCCATAGGAACCTTTAGTCGCAGCTACAGCCTGAACTGCTGAACGGAATTACCCCAAATTTGGCAAAGAGGTAGCCCTTGGTTCAGACTGGTGCCTTTTGCTAAAATGGTGTAAATCCGTTCAGTAGTTCCTGAGAAATTCACAATTAAAATCACATATATATCTATGGGCGCGTCGGATCCGCGCACCCTCCCGATCACGAGCTGCATGCTAATTGGCTGTCAACACTCCAAATCAAGAAGTGTTGGCAGCCATTTTGTCCCTCGGTAGAACCGAGGGACAGAAACAAGTGCGCAAAGCGCAAAAGGGGGCAGGGTAGAAACACCCTGACCCCTAGGTCTGCTCAGGGGTCCCACAAGGACCCCTGGGCAGAAAAAAGCATTTTTTTTTAAAAATCGGCGGGATGCGCTTAGGGTGCGCGGATCCCGCCGAGGAAAAAAAGAAACAAGTGCGCAAAACGCACAAAGGGGCAGGGTAGAAACACCCTAACCCCCTAGGCCTGCTCAGGGGTCCCACAAGGACCCCCTGGGCAAAAAGCATTTTTTTAAAAAATCGGCAGGATGCGCGCAGGGAGCGCGTATCCTGCCGAAAAATAAAAATCGAAGCGCGGTCTCCCGCGCTTGATTTAATTTGCCCCGGGTGGGCAAAGTCCCGGGGGCATGCTGGGGGGTTTATTTTATGTATGGGGGCCTCTAAGGGCCCCCAAGCCCCGGGGACCGCCACCCCCGGGGCTTTATTAGAAAAGTTGCGGGAGGGCTCTGAGCCCTCCGCAGCCCCGGGACCACCACCTCCCCGGGGCTTCTTTATTTTTAAATTAACGTGTGTGGGGGACTCCAGCCCCCACACGCCCGGGACCACCACCTCCCGGGGCACTAACAAAATTGAAAATGGGGGTCCGTTTTGGACCCCAAGCCCCGGGACCACCCGGGCTTTCAAAATGTAGGGAGGGGGCCGCGCGGCCCTCCTGGAGCCCTTGATGGCCCTGGGGACCGCCACCCCCAGGGCCGGCTCCTGCAGTGTCCCGGGGTGCCTACCCCGGGACACTGCTGTTTGCTATGACAGGACGGGAGCCTCGCGGCTCCCGCCCTGTCATAGCAGATCTAGTTTGCATTTTGAAAGAGAGAGCAGGAAACCTGCTCTCTCTTTCAAAATGCAAACCACTGCTTTTCCACATGGGGAGCAGCATCTTAGCTGCTCCCCATGTGGAAAAGCAATGCCGGCTCCCATAGGACGCGGGAGCCGGCGGGACTGTGGGGGGATTGGGGAACCCCCACAGTCTCCAACCAAGAGGCCAGGCCCCGGGGGATGGGGTCCCCGGGGCCAAAAGTGGCCAAAGGAAGGGGGGCCACGCAGCCCCCCTCCCATAAAAATAAAATAAAATAAAAATAAAAAAACGGCATCGTGCCGGAGGCCCCGCCCCTCCCTGCAGTACTCTGTAAACGCGCCCCTGGCGCGTTTTAAGAAGGGGAAGTAATTCCCTTGAATACTGGGGGTCCCTGGGGGCCAACTAGCCCACCAGGAACCTCCAGTATGCGCCAGGGGCTGCCTTGCAGAGAGGTGTACAGAGGCCACGCCCCTTTTACACCTTTCTGCAACGCAGCTCTGTGGCGCTTAATGGAGGTAGCTGGTGGGCTAGTTGCACCCCAGGGACCCTCAGGATTCAAGGTGACCTAATCCCCCAACTTAAAACGCGCCACGGGCGCGCTTGTACAGTGGTGAAGGGAGGGGGGCCTGAGGTGACATGTGTGCAAACAGGCCCCGTGGCGCGTTTAAGATGGGGAATTAAATCCCCTTCAATCCTGAGGGTCCCTGGGGCCAACTAGCCCAACAGGTACATCCAGAAAGCGCCACAGAGCTGCGTTGCAGAGAGGTGTAAAAGGGTGTGGCCTCTCTACACGTCTCTGCAACGCAGCCCCTGGCGCATACTGGAGGTTCCTGGTGGGCTAGTTGGCCCCTAGGGACCCTCATGATTCAAGGAAACTTAATCCCCCAACTTAAAACGCGCCACGGGGCGCGCTTGCACAGATGTCACCTCAGGCCCCGCCCTCCCTTCACCATTGTGCAAATATTCCTCTAAAATCTGCCGAACTACGAATTCTGATTTACTCACCTGTTATCAGGAGAGACCTCAGTGCTGCATCTTTCAGCCCAGTACTGATCCTCAAAAGTAATTTTAACCGTACTTACCAGTAACTTGAATTTCCTTCCATAGGATATCATTGCCTGCTTTTTGCTGAAAAAGTTTCTAAGTGTTGATTTTTGAAACATACAAATATTCCTCTAAAATCAGCCGAAATACGAATTCGATTTACTCACCTGTTATCAGGAGAGACCTCAGTGCTGCATCTTTCAGCCCAGTACTGATCCTCAAAAGTAATTTTAACCGTACTTACCAGTAACTTGAATTTCCTTCCATAGGATATCATTGCCTGCTTTTTGCTGAAAAAGTTTCTAAGTGTTGATTTTTGAAACATACAAATATTCCTCTAAAATCAGCCGAAATACGAATTCCGATTTACTCACCTGTTATCAGGAGAGACCTCAGTGCTGTATCTTTCAGCCCAGTACTGGTCCTGAAAAGTAATTTTAACCGTATTTACCAGTAACTTGAATTTCCTTCCATAGGCTAACATTGACTGGTTTCACTTGGAAATTCTTCTAAGTGTGGAGTTTTGGAACTTTAAAATATTCCTCTAAAATCAGCCGAAATACGAATTCTGATTTACTCACCTGTTATCAGGAGAGACCTCAGTGCTGCATCTTTTAGCCCAGCACTGACCCTGAAAAGTAATTTTAACCGTACTTACCAGTAACTTATATTTTCTTCCATAGGAATCCATTGTCTGGTTTTCAGCAGAAAAGTTTCAAAGTGTCGATTTTCACAAACTACAAATATTCCTTAAAAATCGCCTGTATGACTTAAACGCATTCTTTCAACTGTTTACAGGAGATGCACCAATGCTGGATCCAGGATCCAACACTGAGTAAGAAAAAGTAACGATAACAGTTTTTACCTGCTAAGTGAATTTCCTTCCATAGGATAACATTGGTGATTCTATGAGAAAAAGTTTCAAAGTGTCAACTTTTAAAATACAATAATATTCCTTAAAAATCACTACTGTAACCAAAACGCTTTTACTCAACTGTTTACAGGAGATGTCCCAGGACTGAATCTAGGATCCAGTCCTGTGGTTAGAAAAGTAATCCATAAAGTAACTAATTGCATTTAACTAGAAATTCACATTGAGCTGAATGTTGCATTGTGTTTGAAAATGTGTTGCCCATTGCAACAACTGTAACTACTGTACTTAAAAGTCTATTGCCTATGTGCAAAGTGTTTAAACTAAAGTAATTCATTCTGAGAAAGTATTTTTTGTAATGTATAATGTAATTACAATGTAATTTAAAAATAAAATATGTAAAAAAAATGTTTCTAAAAATGTAGTAAATCAGTATGAAAAAATAAATATAACAATTAATACATTTAAAAATTGTCATTTACAAAACCTTTGAAATTCACTGAAAAAAACGTAGGTTTCAGACATGTTATAGTTAGGAATTAGCATTTAAAAAACCTTTGAAATTCACTGAAAAAACCATAGGTTTCAGACACGTTATAGTTAGAAATTAGCATTTAAAAACCTTTGAAATTCACTGAAAAAACCATAGGTTTCAGGCACGTTATAGTTAGAAATTAGCATTTAAAAAACCTTAGAAATTCACTGAAAAACCATAAGGTTTTAGGGACAGTTATAGTTAACTGATTTGCATATGGCCATGTCTGAACTGGGGTGGTGGAGTGAGCTAAAGAATGATGATGGATTAAACCCAGATCAGTTGACTGGGGGTGAGTGTTTGATTGGCTCAAACGTTCCGTCCATCATCCCCTTTTGTATCGCTTTGTTCGCCCTAAGTTGGCGGGGGTATGCCCAGACGTGGGTCCCTTGCTCACTTTGCCACTGGATTCAAGCAAGCCTGGCTGATGACGGCTGGAATGCCAGAAACCGGTCCTAGGATTGCTTGTTTCCGGTCCAGGGAAGACATGGCTTGGCAGTTCGGGCTGGACTGTTCCCATGAGGCACAGGGTCAGACTGATTTGCATATGGCCATGTCTGAACTGGGGTGGTGGAGTGAGCTAAAGAATGATGATGGATTAAACCCAGATCAGTTGACTGGGGGTGAGTGTTTGATTGGCTCAAGCGTTCCGTCCATCATCCCCTTTTGTATCGCTTTGTTCGCCCTAAGTTGGCGGGGGTATGCCCAGACGTGGGTCCCTTGCTCACTTTGCCACTGGATTCAAGCAAGCCTGGCTGATGACGGCTGGAATGCTAGAAACCGGTCCTAGGATGCTTGTTTCCGGTCCAGGGAAGACATGGCTTGGCAGTTCGGGCTGGACTGTTCCCATGAGGCACAGGGTCAGACTGATTTGCATATGGCCATGTCTGAACTGGGGTGGTGGAGTGAGCTAAAGAATGATGATGGATTAAACCCAGATCAGTTGACTGGGGGTGAGTGTTTGATTGGCTCAAACGTTCCGTCCATCATCCCCTTTGTATCGCTTTGTTCGCCCTAAGTTGGCGGGGTATGCCCAGACGTGGGTCCCTTGCTCACTTTGCCACTGGATTCAAGCAAGCCTGGCTGATGACGGCTGAAATGCCAGAAACCGGTCCTAGGATGCTTGTTTCCGGTCCAGGGAAGACATGGCTTGGCAGTTCGGGCTGGACTGTTCCCATGAGGCACAGGGTCAGACTGATTTGCATATGGCCATGTCTGAACTGGGGTGGTGGAGTGAGCTAAAGAATGATGATGGATTAAACCCAGATCAGTTGACTGGGGGTGAGTGTTTGATTGGCTCAAACGTTCCGTCCCTCATCCCCTTTGTATCACTTTGTTCGCCCTAAGTTGGCGGGGTATGCCCAGACGTGGGTCCCTTGCTCACTTTGCCACTGGATTCAAGCAAGCCTGGCTGATGACGGCTGGAATGCCAGAAACCGGTCCTAGGATGCTTGTTTCCGGTCCAGGGAAGACATGGCTTGGCAGTTCGGGCTGGACTGTTCCCATGAGGCACAGGGTCAGACTGATTTGCATATGGCCATGTCTGAACTGGGGTGGTGGAGTGAGCTAAAGAATGATGATGGATTAAACCCAGATCAGTTGACTGGGGGTGAGTGTTTGATTGGCTCAAGCGTTCCGTCCATCATCCCCTTTTGTATCGCTTTGTTCGCCCTAAGTTGGCGGGGGATGCCCAGACGTGGGTCCCTTGCTCACTTTGCCACTGGATTCAAGCAAGCCTGGCTGATGACGGCTGGAATGCCAGAAACCGGTCCTAGGATGCTTGTTTCCGGTCCAGGGAAGACATGGCTTGGCAGTTCGGGCTGGACTGTTCCCATGAGGCACAGGGTCAGACTGATTTGCATATGGCCATGTCTGAACTGGGGTGGTGGAGTGAGCTAAAGAATGATGATGGATTAAACCCAGATCAGTTGACTGGGGGTGAGTGTTTGATTGGCTCAAACGTTCCGTCCATCATCCCCTTTTGTATCGAGTTATAGTTAGTTGGACATTGCACTCGTACAAAACCCGTGAAATTCCCCCGTTATAGTTAGTTCAGCTAACTATAACTCGCGCCCCCGCAATGCACTGCTGATGACGTCACATATTACATCACTCATGACATGGTCAGTGACATCACTGATGACATCACTGATGACATCTCAAATGACATCACTGATGACATCACTGATGACATCATCCATGTGAGAATTTAATGCATCTTCTCACACCCTAATATAAGTTTTGATACACCCACTCTAAATTACAGACTGCCATTCTCAAAACCATACACACTCCAATACCAATAAGTACATACCCACTCACTGATTCTTAGGTCTACACACACACATCTACTCACTCACCCGTACAGTCACTCATACTTACAGTCACTCAGTACAGGACTATCATATGCACTCATACACCTATATAAACACTCACACAACGCAACTCATCCATAGAGGTACTCACACACCTAGTCAGTCATGCAAATAATTAATCACACTCCAATTTACTCACCTATACAGTTATACACACCAGCTCACTTACTCATAAAAATACTAGCACATTCTTACGCTCCTATGCAATCACTGATGCAAGCACACACTCATCCATATAGCCACTCTCACAATCACACACTCTCACTTATAGCCATTTATATACTCCAACACACATATATACTGCCTTTCACATATGTAGTTACTCACACATGTACCACTGAGATATACATTCAATCACTAACACACCCATACACACACTCACCCACCCATACAGTCCATCACAGACGCACTCTTGAAACCATGCACCCAGTGAATCACCCACTCACACATCTATGCACAGTCACACACACCCCACCCACACAAACACTGAGGCACCCATACAGATACTCAGAGAACCAATCCATAACCCATATAGACACTCATTTAGCTAGTCAGAAACCCATGCAGTTGCTTACACAACAACAGACAGACGGATACAGACATTCACACAGTTTAGTCACTCACCCATGCATCCAGTAAGATACGTTTAATCACTCACTTATAGACTCAGTCACGCACCTACTAAATCATCCATTCAGACACTTATACACCCACTCATTCTTCAATACGCCTTTCCCTATATATATTAAACATATTTAAACTTTACACAAACACACAGTCACTGGATGATGTCATCAGTGATGTCATCAGTGATGTCATTTGAGATGTCATCAGTGATGTCATCAGTGATGTCACTGACCATGTCATGAGTGATGTAATATGTGACGTCATCAGCAGTGCATTGCGGGGCGCGAGTTATAGTTAGCTGAACTAACTATAACGGGGAATTTCACGGGTTTTGTACGAGTGCAATGTCCAACTAACTATAACTGTCCCTAAAACCTTATGGTTTTTCAGTGAATTTCTAAGGTTTTTAAATGCTAATTTCTAACTATAACGTGCCTGAAACCTATGGTTTTTCAGTGAATTTCAAAGGTTTTTTAAATGCTAATTTCTAACTATAACGTGTCTGAAACCTATGGTTTTTTCATATATATATATATATATATATATATATATATACCCTCAATAATATCTAAGAGGTTGACATGCAAAACTGATTTTGCCGTTTATGTGCTGGAGTGTACGTGTGGCCTGCAATATGTGGGTAGCACCAAGTTGCAGGTTCACAAGCGTATACTCCAGCACATGAGGTCAATCAGTAATAATGACGCATCTTACCCAGTAGCCAGGCATTTTAAGGAGGTCCATGGCAGCTGCCTGGATCACCTTAGTTATTTTGTGGTGGACATGGTTCCGCCACTCAGACGTGGTGGTGACCGAGAGGCCTTGTTGAGGAAATTGGAAACCAGGTACATCCTCGAGTTGGATACAAAGATGCCCAATGGGCTAAACTCGAGTGAGGATTTTTTCACCTGCCTGTAATAGCTCATTATCAGATGTATTAACTCCAGCGCATTTTAACAAACAGAAATCCTTATGCCTGACCTCCTCACATGTAACTTCAGTTATTTTAACATTTTTAAACAAGCACATTTATTAGCACGAGCACTTTTGTTTATGGCAGAATAGACATCAGGCCCACTCGGGCCCTATGCATTTTTATTGATGGCTTAATGAAATTCAGTTGACTGTTTTTAAAATCACCGAACAAATTACACACTAAACTTGATTTTAGATATTTATGATGTAATAAATATTTATTAAGGTTTTAGTACTTTGTCTACAGAACTTTTTTAAATTTCGATGAATAGATCAAATAATTTGCACACTAAACTTTATTTTAGATATTTATGATGTAATAAATATGTATTACGGTTCTAGTATCTCAGGTATCTTGGCAGCTTTTTAAAAATTATTTAATAAGCTGAGTTCTATTTGTGGGTTTTCAGTTGGTGTAACTGTCCACGCTGGATTGAACCGCAGACTAGTTTAAATTTAAAAGTGTTTGATTTCATTTGAAATGTCATCATTGTTCTAAATATTTTTTTTGCAGTATCATATTGTTAACATTATTATTAGTGTTAACATATCACATAGCAGTAGGTGCGGACCAACGAGGGTGTTATCTTTGGCATTTTACGCATTTATGTAACATACAATGGGAAGGCCCCCAAGTAAGAAAAACAGGAGATTTCTCTGTCCAGCTCAGTGGGATTTCGCCGTATTTTAAATTGAATATATTTAGGATTCATAAATAATAGCTTATTTGCATGTTATTATGTAGCACTGAAAGCTTATTTGTACAAGTTATGTTTTGCCTGTGTGGCCACCCATTGTTTTAGAATTTGTGGTAAAATACAATTTTTCCGCAATTTTGAATCATTTTAATATAGGTTCTGTAACATTTGCGTATTTGCACATTTCTGCTTATTTGCACAATTGTTTGGATATTTATAATTGTTTGGTACTGCAATGTTTATGGAAAGCATATTATTAGAAGTGATATTTCTTCTATGTCTATCTGTATATATTTTTATCACGTGGTATTGCACTGTCAATTTAAATTTGTGGGTCACTCCTCATGGCGTCATGTGATCAAGGCCTCTTGAAGGCCGAAACGCGTCATGGGGGTGGTGCTGGGTGTATCGATGGAATAAAGAACCTTGCACGAAGTTTCTGGGTCCGTGTTCGTCTTTCCAAAGCTATCGGGAGTATCGGGCGGAGTTCTCTGCATATATATATGTATGTGTGTATATATATATATATATATCTATAGCACAGTGGCAATTGGCACTGTGAAGTTATAGTTAGGAGTTAGGTCACAGTTTCCATAGGAAGAGTGTTTTTTGTTTCACTAATAACTTTGTCGCCATTTGACGAATCTTCACAAAACCTTTCAAAAAAAGTTCATCCACCTCAGCTTCTTCCTGTAAAGTTTCAGGGTGATCCTTCAAGTGGGGCTGAGAAAAAAGTATTTCCCAAAGTTTGTTTTCCCCATACAATTTCCCATAGGAATTATAGCAAGCATTTTAGAAAAAATTGAATTTCAATAAATTTGGCAAAAATATATATCTTTGTTCAGAAAACGTGCCTTTTGTGATTTGGTGTAAATCTATTCAGCTTTTTTTGAGAGATTAAGGTTCAAAAGTTAATGATATCTGGGCTGGACTGATGTGCCCTGTTTACTTTCTGCACCTCAGACTTCAAATTGAGGCATTTAAGTCAGCTCTGCAAAACAAATTAATACAGCAGTGCAAAGTATACTCTTCTGAATGAAATGAAAATATACACTTTTTTAAACCAGATCTTGATGATTTTCCCTACTAGCCTCAGCTCTGTGCTTTAGTGAATGATGCTAATCAAAATGTATTAAAAGTGCTAAGGAATCATTTAATTCATTAATATAGCTCACATTCAAAACATGGTCCACATGAAGAAACCACAATTACTTTCTAAATCTTTTTATTCTTCTTGTATATTTTATGTTTGGGGTTTACACTAGAGAAAATATTAAATCATGGCAGTACGTGGCATAAATGACATGGCTTCCAGTGTTGTTTTCTGTTTTTGTTACATTATATTCTCCTCTTCCAACAAAATGCAATAACCTTAGAAATTCACAGAAAAAAACAAAGGTTAAAATGACATTAAAGTTAGGTGTAATAATAAGATCTGATTTTGTTTTAAAAAAAGCAAAGGTTAAAATGGTGTTATAGTTAGGTGAATGTCAGTGCCAACATAACATTTTGAACTTAAAAAACACAGAAATTCCCAAGTTATAGTTAGCAGAGCTAACTATAACTTGTGTCCCTGCCATTCACTGCTTATGACCTCACATATTACATCACTCATGACATGTATTCACGGCCCTTGGGACCCCCATATCCTGGGGTTGTGTGCTATTTTAAATGGGAAGGGGGCAATGTGGCCCCTCTCCCCAAGGCCCCGGGACCACCATCAATTAAAAAAGGGGGTGGGGCTGCCTGACCCCTTTCCCAGGTCCTTATTAGCCCCAGGGGCCCCCATGATATGAGGCTAAATGACACAATTAAGCAGAGGGGGCGTGTGGCCCCACCCGAGCCTTATGAGGCCTTCGGACCCCATACCTGGGGCTGAATGCTATTATAAATGAGTGGGGCCACGTGGGCCCCCTCCCTGAGCCTATTGAGCCTATTGTGGCCCAGGGCCCCCATCTCCTGGGGCATGCATTTATTATGGATGGGTGCTACGGTGCTCACCTGGGGCACCCACTACCAACCACCTCGCAGCCCCAGCTGGCTTCCCGCATGGTGGGAGAGGCAGTATTGCTCCTGCCTGGAGGGAGCAGCTGTTTTTGTATGCTCCCTCCGGGCGGGAGCAATATGTGTTCTGTTTCCCTGCCCGCAGGAGTGCAGGCAGGGAAACAGAACAAAAGACTGTGTCCAGCATGTGGGAGAATGTTTAAATCTCCCTCTGGAGGGAGCAGACTTGCATGGTTGCTCCCATTCGTCAGGAGATTTAAAAATGCCCCCTCCAGATGGGAGCAAGCATGTTTTCCTTCCCACCCTGGTGCAAGCAGGGAAACTGCTGTGTCCCTGGGGCCAATAAAGGCTGTGGTAGGGGGGCAGAGCCCCCTTCCTGTCTTTTTTTAGCAATCGGCCCCAGGTGTATGGGGGTCCCCAGGACCTTCAGAGGCTTGGGAGGTGGAGCCGTGCAGCCCCTCCCCATTTTAATGTCTTGTAGCTCCGGTGGATAGGGTCCCTGGGAGCCTAATAAGGCCATGCGTGGCGGGGGTTGGCTTTACATGGGGTATACTTTACATTAAACAAAACCCTAGAAATTCACTGAATAAAACAAACTGTTAAAGTAATGTTATAGCTAGGGCAATTTCAGAAACAACATAACGTTTTAAGTGTACAAAACTACTCTCTGTAACTACAACTAGTGCCCTAATGTAACTATAGCTTGCACCCACAACATGCACTGTTAATTACCCCACATATTACATCACTCATGACATCTTCTATGACACCATTGATAGTATCACTGCAACACTTGCAGTGAACTTATTGAGGATAAAACTGTTCATGATGGAGGCATACAGTCCCATTCCCCGATCCAATTCTGGTCTGGTGACCCTTTTGCCCGGGACTGACCTTCAAATAAAGGGGAGGGTGAGCCCCCTCCTTGAGACAATTTTGGCTCCAGCGACCACTTCCCCCAGGGCCAAATTGATTTAAAGGATAGGGGGTGCATTCGGCCTCCCTCCCTTCCCAAGCCAACACTGGCCTGAGGACCCCATCTGCTGGGGCCCAAATTATTTTAAAGAGGAAGGGACGTGCAGCTCTCCTCCCTCAGCCAGAACTAGCCCCGAGGACCCCAACACTTGTGTTATGGGCTGTGAGGAGAGCTCCAAGGCCCACACCTGTGCCAGCTCACCTGCATGCACCCATTCTGGGTGCAGGAGTAGCTGGCTCTGCTCCCACCCAGAGGGGAGCAGGTTTTTGCCTCTGCTGGGTGGGAGCAATCTTTTTTTTTTTCTGCCTTGAACAGTGTGGCCAGGGAAAAATGTGGGCTCCCACCCTGTGGGAGCATTTCTGGAGCTCCCCCTGGGTGGAAGCACATATGTATTTCCCTGCCCGCATTCTGGCAGGGAAACAGCATCTCCGGGTGTGGACACCTTGGGACACAACAATGGAGCCGGCCCCCGGGATTGGGGTCCCTAGGGCCTTACAAGGCTCCGGGAAGGTGGCCACACCCCCCCTTTTTAAAATAGCGGCCCTGGGGGATAGGATCCAAGGGGCCTTCCAAGGCTCAGGGAGGGAGGCTGCATGCTCCTTTCCCCTTTTAAATAATTTTGACCCCAGGAGATGGGGTCCCCAGTGCCTTTGGAGTCTCAGGAAGAGGGGCAGCGTACTCTCTTCCCCTTTAATTTAGAATCAGTCCTGGGGCCCTTGGAGAGGTGGCCCCCTTCCCTAAGTAAACAAATGCACAACCTACCGGGCCCTAGACCCCCCTGGTGTCTTATATTTGTAAAGCACGGGAATGTCAATTTGTTTTTACTGTATAGTATATATGCGGATATACTGCACATTTGTGGTAAAGTGGTAAAAAATATATGTTTTTGGACCCAGGTGGGGTCCCCCTGGGGCACCCCATCAGGCGCCTAGGCAGTCAGGGTATCCCTATCCTGACACCTTATACCTTTTTTTTAGGTCTCGCCTAGGCAGCGCTTGCGCTGTCTCTTCGAGACATGCTGTATTCAGGATATGTGCATAAAGCGCCGCCTACTTCCTGCCCATCTTTTTAATTGGCTCCTGTCCCTGTGCTTTGTAAATGGTGGCTTTTCATTGGTCATTAGGCTTTGTAGTCCCTTCTTAGTACCGCCCTGTTTCTTTTTGTAACCTCCCATGAGGACACCCCCTATTACATGTGTTATTACGCCCTAGGTGTTAATTACAGCCTCAAGGCACTATTTTCTTAAAGACCTTCAGACAGGACAGTCACTTGGTTCTAAACAAGGTTGGAAGTGGTTACTTTACTCGCTAGCACATCTCACATTTATATTAGACCTTCTATAAATTTCCCTTCATCAGCTCCACATAGAGTACAACCTAATCCGGAATTAATGTAATAATTCTTTTGTCATATTTCAAAGCTACTAATTGTATATATTGAATGTACTGTGGTACTGTCTTGCATGCAATGGATTATGGGTAGGGTGGATTTACCAGATCTTCAAAGTTTGATGCTCACCAGGGACCTCTAGGAGCAGCTTGCGGTACTGCACCTACCACATCTCACATTTATATTAGACCTTCTATAAATTTCCCTTCATCAGCTCCACATAGAGTACAACCTAACCTAATCCGGAATTAATATAATTCTTTTGTCACATTTCACAGCTACTAATTGTATATATGGACATAGCTATTTGAATGTACTCGTGGTACTGTCTTGCATGCAATGCAATATGGGTAGGGTGGATTTACCATATCTTCAAAGTTTATGATGCTCTCTAGGGACCTCTAGGAGCAGCTTGTGGTGCTGCACCAGACAAGCAGTGCTGGTGCCTTGCTCAATAGGGACCTCTAGGAACAGCTTGCGGTACTACACCTAGACATGCAGTTCTGGTGCTTTGCTCACTAGGGAGCTCTAGGAGCAGCTTGCGGTACGGCACTGAGACATACAATGCTGGTTCCTGGCTCACTATGCAATAATTTGCAATGCACTAGCTCTCGCATTACTGAAAGTATGAGCTATTGGCGTTGCATTATTATTTGCAACGCCAATACCTCAAACTATCAGTAATGCGAGACCTATTGCATTGCAAATGCTTGTTAACCTTTTTTACAGGGCAAAGGACTGAGACCAAGATCCTAAGATGGCTGCTACCACATCATTGTTGATGTGATGGCATTCAATCAGATCTCGCCTCCAGATCTGTCGGCTCTGCAGATCCCCTGAAGCATGAAATATAGAAAAGTTTTGACCTTTAAGTTCTTTAAAACTACTGAAGAGATTTACACCAAATCATAAAAAACACACTTTCTGACCCAAGATCTAGCTTTCCTGCAAAATTTGGTATAAATGTGTTCTGTGGTTTGGGCTGTAACTGTGTCTAAATTTCCTACGGAAAAATGAATTGGAAAAACGTGCATTGAGACCCTCCCTTTTTCTCAGCCCCCATTTGATGTATCGTACCTAAAACTTTCCAGGAAGAAGCTGAGGTGGAAGAACATTTTTGTGAAGTTTCGAGAAGATTTTTCAAACAGTGTCAAAGTTATTAGGAAACAAAAGTGCTTTTCATATGGAAACACAATCCTAGTTAGAACTACCCAGTGGCGACCACATATATATATTCACCAATAAAAACAAAGTTTCAAGTTACATTATAGTTAAGTATGATAATAAAATCTTTTCTTAAAGTAAAAGAAATCAGAAATTCACTGAAAAAACAAAGGCTTAAAAAGCAAAAAAGCACTGAAATTCATCAGTTACAGTTTGTGTTTACTATAACTTGCACACCTGTCATGCACTGCTTTTACATTCACATATTGCATCACTCATGACATGTTAAGTGACATCATTGATGACATCACTGATGGCATCTCAAAATAACATCATTGATCACATCACTGATGACATCATCCAACCTACTGCTCCTCAAATTATTCTATAAACAGACATTGATAACATCACTGATGACATCATCTAAGCTTCTGCTCCTCAAATTATTCTATAAACAGATAGATAATAAAAAAAAAGCAAAGTAGGTGGTAAAGGGCCCACAAACATATAGTGTTTAGGCTGACTCTAAGTACATGTGCAAATGTATAAAATAGAAACGGCGCTCTGCAGATAGGAGGCATTTGAAGCAGGATCTATATTTTTGCAGGCTATTGGCCAGTGCAGGAAAGATATAATCTTCCTGCATGTTTCTACACATTCTGGGCTACAGATTCCTGTATGCTGGTGTGATGGGGGTGTAGAAACTGTCTGGCCCCTAATAGTAGCTTTCACAATTTATTCTGTAGTACACAGCACACCGCGTCTTCCCTTCTCCCTGCTCCTCGCCTCTCACTTTCAGCTGCCTGAACTGGACACCCAGTGCCAGGCAACATTCAAAGCATTCCATCTCACATCCTCTACATTCTCTACCTCCCACCATTCCATTATAAAACATAACAGTTGTGTTGCATAGTTCCTACAAATCCATAGAATCAGCGCATTGTTTGGTCAACATAAACTAGGGGATTGGTGCCAAGACTGATTCCAGACACCCCCGCAGGATGTGTTGGACTATAGACCAGCTAGCTCACAGTGCCACCGTAAACCCCCTAACGGTACCAGGGAGCAAATGGTTTCTAGCAACTACTGAACATGACAACTCAGTTACTCGTGCTTACTTATTCTCAGAGAAGTATACAGAGAATACACAGTGGGACGTTTTCAATATATTTATTGAACCAACGTTATTCTTGTATAAAATACAAGCACTGCAATGATTAATAGAAGCAGATAAAAGAGATTACAAGCACCAAAAGCGTAAATAGTAGATATAGTTATACCATGGTGCTAAAACAATGTTTTATTTTATATGCAGTGTTACAGCAAACAAATGATGGACGGAATGCTGACAATGCAAACATTCTCCCCCAGTCAAAAGATCTGGGTTAAATCCATCCTTCTTTTGCCCACTACGCCACCCCAGTTTGGACCCAGCCATATGCAGGCATATAAAACAAGGCAGTAATTGAACGTACTCCTACTACGCGAATCCTACTCTAACTGTACCTAGAGTGTGTGTAGGTGTGAAGCCAAAAATCCCCCCAAGGGACGATCAAACCCCATTACCTAGGGGGGAGAAAATGAAGGACCCCATCTTGGTCACAAACTGGACACCCTTCACAAGATGTCAGACAGCTGCTTGATGACGTCTCAGCATGCAAGGACCCTCGGTGTCAGCTGAAATGCCTCCTCTCCTAATCTATCGGGATGCTCATTTTTTTATAATACAAAGCAGCCTTGCGATGTGTGTATAGATCAGTGCTGTTGTGGATATGTAGATAGCCCTCTCGCCCCATGGATGAATATAGAGATGACATTTGTACATAGTGTGAGATGAGACCTTGTACATGATGTTCAGGGCATTGTGATAATGTTGTACAAAGCAAGATGTGTAAACAAGTTTAGTTTCAGAGAAACTAAATCAACATGGTCACGCACGCAAATATGTGCAAAGGTTACAGCTGAAAAATAGGACAATGTAAGAAATGAGCTGCTTCAATACATGGTCCTAGCTCGGGAATATAACAGTTATAATTTGACACTAATAACTTTCTGCAACAAATTCCTAACTGGTGTTGCTGTGTTTAATTTCACACCACAGATTCCACTTGTATTCTTCATGTTAGCAACCATATTATGTCTTTCATATGAAAGAGCAGACATGAGGATTTTAGCAGTTTGCCAGAAAGGGTGATGATGGAATTACAAGGAGCAAAATACCCTCTGCCATATGTTGAAAGGATGCTGAAAGTCACATTGGAGTTCCATGATCTTGTAAAGGAACTCGGCCTTTGGTCTCATTCCTCTATATAGTTACAAAACTTCTCCATGGCTTGCAAAATACTTAAAATGTACAGCAGGGATTACTGGAATGGTATTCTATGCATCGTACAAGGAACACCATAACTGACACCCCTGCTGTGCTCAGTACACCCTTTGTGAAAAGCATGTGAAAAATGCTGTTGACCAAGAGCAATAAATGACGAGTGAGCCCGTTATTGTGTACATTGCATACCATAATAACACATTTTAATGGTTTTTTTGGCCTCTGAACCATAATTAACCTGTTGTTTTTTTTAGTGAATTGCAGGAGTTACTATGATAAAAAGTATCAAACTTTTTCGTTGTATGGCCATGTCCATCCCTGACTGAGTACAGCCTTTGGAATTTAGCTGTGTTCAGCGGGGGTGGCTGCTGGGCCTGGCATTTGGCCAGGCCTCGCAACCAACTTGTGCTGGTGGCAAGGACTCTCATTATACAAATATTCATTATTTTGGTTGTTCCTAACTATCACAAATTCATTGGAAGCTGCAGTAAATGAACAAAAACATAAGAATCCAGTTAGTGGATTCTAAACTTGCACATTTGGAAGGATTTCTAAGCACGTGGCCACCATTTTGTCATCACAAACGGGTGAAATTTTGATAAGCTCACACCTAAGCTGCAGCAGCGGCCCATGCAGGTAAGAGCGGTGGGGCGGTGGGGCTGGGTGGGGGGGCGGGAGGGGTTTGACAGATGAGGACGAGGAAATACTAAATAATTACTTTTCCCTGTCGAAATCTCGGCCCCACTGCCCCACTGCTCTTACCTGCATGGGCCACGGCTGGATAAGGTGTTAGCTTATCAAAATTAATAAGGTATTAGAATACAAAAAGACCGCTTTGTGTATGGATAGTGTGGCTGCTCGGTAAGTGCAAAGTTGCTCTCACCAACTTTAATATGTATAGATATATATATTACACACTGTGGCTCCTTTGTAATTATGGTTCAGCCGCACTTTTAGCGCCGGGACGCCCCTTTGCTGGGGCAGCTGTGCGCTTTATAAGACATCATAACATAACATAATATAACATAATTTTCGATTGAAAATGCATTTTTCGATTAACCACTCCCTTTTGACCCTGGGATGGATTGCCATCAAATTTGGTAATGGCTTGGCGTTGTCAGATAAGGTCTGGAATGCCATTTTTTGTGAAGATTCGTGTAGGAAAAAAAGTTAAGGGAGGATAAAAAAAATATGTGTTTTCCCATTTTAGCTCCAATAGGACAATTTGCTTGCACGTATAGTCCAAACAGCTGAACAGATTTACACCAAACTTGGCATGCAAGTTGAATTTTACTTCTATTGCTCTGCTTTAAGGCAAAAAGTAGGAAGGGTAATATTAAAATGTAGGACAGCCGAGCCAAATATTGTTTTGAATCTTTTTTTAGGTTTGCAGTTAATAGAGACCCCATCCACAGACGGGGTTGCCATCACCCTCCAACCGCTTCTCTAAGCTTTCTCTGACTCAACCTTCTCTCCAGGACCTTAACCTTGGTTACACTCTGTGCATCACTCCCAGGTTACAGAACCTGACATACTAAAGGTTCTGCAACCTAAGATACCACATCCCCTCCCTCATCTACCCAAACCAAAATACAAATTGTGAGCCTCCCCAACTAAACAAAATAAGGTATAATATATTACAATCACTTAAGTAAAATGAATCCAGAGCATGAAACAAAGTTCCACATAATCACAAAACCGAGCCGGTCTCTTCCTTACTCGTTCAGGTCTCCTCGGGTAACTCCTCGTCTAGAGTGATTTCACTTCTCCCAAGAACATCGCTGCATTTGGCAACCCTGTTGATATTCCAAATTTTATTTTCATTAGTTTTCATCGCATTTCTGAACACCTTCTTTACTCTACAAGGCTGACTGTATTTGGATATCCTCCCATACGTTTGTGGAGATTTAATTTTTATCACCCACCTGCACACTTGTCTCTTTGACAGCTTTCCTCTTGTCATACAGCACTTTAACTTTAAATTCCTTTTCCTCCTCTCTTTCTCTCCATCCCGTTAATTCACCAACATGCTCAACAACCTTTACTCTTTTCTCATTGACCCAAGCCAGAATAACCTCACAGCGAGACAACTTCCCTTTGAACAGACGAAATGGAGAAATCCCTGTTGTAGAATGCCCGGGTTAGTCTCACTTTAGCTCTTATACTTTCCTCCCAATTCATACCACACATCAAGGACTATTGCAAACATTCTTTCGAGACCTTAATAAAGCGTTCTACAACTGCATTAGATCAAGGATGATATAGAGCGGCCTTCTTATGCTTCACACCTCTTACCCTCAAAAATTCCTCAACTACTGCTGAGGTCAACTGAACTCCATTGTCCATGAGAATGCTGGTAGGAAAGCCCTCTCTCTCAAACAGTTCCTCTAAGAAACAAACCACATCCTTTGGCTCAATAGAGTTCACCACCTTGATCTCTGGCTTGCGGGAAAACATGTCCAGACACACCAACACGTACTTATCATGTGAACTTACTCTCACTGACCCAAGTATGTCGAGAGCAATGTCAACCCATGGCCCAGAGGCCTGCTCCCTAATCATCATAGGTTGTGTCCTGCACTTTAACACTTTGTCACATCATGCACATTCAGTGCAATTCTGTACCTCCCTTTCGACCATTAAGTCCAATGACAGACACCAGTAGCACTCCCTTTGGAAGCTATAACCACAGGCGCCAGCCATTCCAAAGCTTCTACTTCTTTAATTATGCCATTAGCGATCAGTCTGTCCAGTTAATTTTTCATACTCTTCTTGATTGCCAAAAGGGCACTCCGAACCGTAGCCAGTTTTTGGGAGAGCATCATCTTTCAGCCTAATTTCTTGTACATAGTTTTTCAGGCACCCCAGCTCACTCCTAACAACAACAGAAAACTCATTCAACAAATCATCACAGCCTTTCGAGACACTACGAACAGTTGACATTTCTCTCAAACAAACAGCAGGATTAGCACTGGGGTTGAGAAACACATAAAGATCATGTTGATGAAACCAACTTATTAGAGAATCACCTTTTACAGACACATACATTTTCCCAGGAAAGATTCGATGCTTGAATTCTATCGATTTTTCTCCCCTCCCCCCGAAATATCCCGCCAACGTTATCGGTTCTCCAGCATATCCCCTGGGTTTAATGTCCGGTTTTAAGAGCCTCACTTTGTTCTTAAGTTTCTCTTCATAAAAGGTGAGTGGTATCAATGTGATTTTGGCTCCTGAGTCAAACAACATTTTGACAGCTTCTCCATTGACATGTACCACTTCCAAGGGCCATTCCAAACCATCAGCATTATTTTGTAAAACTACCACTTCCTCTACCAGGTCATCTTCACAATCCACCTCTCTCACTTTTTGCAGTAGATTTACAGCATTTAGATACATGACCCTTTTTTCCACAATTCTTACACATAGCCTTCCATTCTGGACAGATCTTATTATTTGCCATGTGGCCTACCTCACCACATGATAGCATTTCCCTAAAAAAGTGCGACCTGTTTTGCCTTTTAGGTCACTCCAACTTTGAAAAGACTTATTGTCATTATCTTTCTCAGCTACCACCTTAACAGATGTTTCTTCACTCTTGCTTGCATGTAATACATCTTTGCGAATAATCTCAACACACGCCATAGAATGTTCCTGTGTTTTGGCTATGGTTAATACCTCACGTAATGAGGGATTGTCTTTCGGCCACATTGTTTCTTTAGCCTTTTCCAAAGTGCAACCCAGCATAAGCTGATCCCTCAATCGTTCCTCAACAGAACTTTTGAAACCACATGTTGAGGCCAACCTGTGTAGCTCTGTTGTATACTTCTCAACACTCTCACTTTGACGTTGCATTCTCTTTCCAAAATGATATTGTTTAAGCACAGTGCTCAACTTGGGAAGAAAATGCAAGTGAAGTTTTCTTATGTAAATTTCATACTCATTTAAATCAGCCACTCCATCACCAGACAATTCTGGTAGATGTTCAAACACCTCTTGCCCCTCTGATCCCAGGAAGCGTAACAATAACGAGGTATTTCTTTCAGGCAC
Organism: Calotriton arnoldi; assembly: GCA_963921515.1. Lineage (NCBI taxonomy): Eukaryota > Metazoa > Chordata > Amphibia > Caudata > Salamandridae > Calotriton > Calotriton arnoldi. The sequence goes on from CAWUFW010000357.1 coordinate 3,752,318, forward strand.
TAAGAGAAGCCCCATATACTCTTGTTTAATGTGCAAAGACCTTCTTCCATTTTATTCACTGTATCGGTTGGTCACCGGGAGAGATCAAGAAAAATGGTATCATAGCAACATTCTGCATGATGACTGATTAATATTGCAAATGCTGATGTAAAATATTGCAATAGTAAAGGTAAAAACACTTTAACAAAATGATGCCAATGTCACAAGGAGAACCTATTGTTCACGCTCTCCCCTCGCGCAGCTCCGTCTCTGCATCACTGCCGCTACCCCCAGCCCCTCTCTCTGGTAGGTGTTCGAGGCCCTCCACCACCCACAGGCTCCTGCCTGCGCCTCATCCCTGGTGGTCCAGTGGGAGAGCCTTGCTCTTCTGCTGGTCTGCTCGGCTGCCTTCTCTGTTCTGTCTTTTGTCTGTTTTGCCTGTTACTGTGCCTCTGTCTTTTTTCTGTTACTGTGCCTATTTGTGATTGTGCCTGGTTTTCTCTTTTTTTAGTGTTTTCGCTGTTCACTGTGCCATGTTGTGTTTTTGCCGCTCTTTTCCCACTGCTGCTGCCCCTGCGGCCCCTCCCGGTTTCCCGCTCCCTCCTCCCAGCTACGTTTCCTTCCCCCGTTCCCTATTTAATGGCGGCCGCTGGCGTGCCACAGGCAAGCCTTTCTACGCCCGTACGTGACCCGACCGCAACCTGTGCCAGGGACCCTGGCTCTCTGACCACCCACCGCTACAACTCAGCTGCCCTCCACGCACTCAACCCTGGACGGAACAACAACTGCCAGCTGTCCACGTCTAACACTACCCATGGCCAGTTCTCCTGTCGACAATCCTTCACCAACCACCGTACCCCCACGGCCAGCGCTCTCCCGCCGGACGCCAGCACACCTGAAGCCCTGAGGTGCATCCTCCTCAACGTGCGCTCCCTACACACACACAGTAGAAATCTGGGACCTCCTTGACACCCTCTCACCAGATGTTCCCGACGGATACAAGATCCAGAGGAAAGACCGCTTCAACCATCCGGGAGGAGGACTCACCATCGCACATAAGAACTCCCTCCGACTCACCACCTCCAGCACGAACGACTCCTCTTCCCCCACGGAACACTTTCCAGATCCATACCAGCCCCAGAACTACCCTTCGTGGCACCCTCACCTACAGACCTCCTGGACCACGAACCGTGTTCACCACTACCATCAGCGACCTTATCGCACCCCACGCCATCGCCTCCATGGACTACATACTGCTCGGAGACCCCAACTTCCACCTCGACAACCTCAGCGACCCTAACTCCTCCCCCCTCCTGGACAACCTCGCCAACATCGGACTGAGACAGCTCGTCACCACCCCTGCCCATCTTCGCAGGAGGTAACAACATCCACTTCAGCCACACCACGCAACCCCCCTGGACGGACCACCACTGCATACACTTCTCTTTCGAGAGAACCACCAATCTCAAACCCACACCACACCCCGCGAAAGTACTGGAGCAAGGTCACTGAGGAGCACCTCAACTCCAACCTCAACCATGATCTCCCTCCCACCGTGACAGATGTCAACTCTGCAGCCAACGAACTACACAGATGGATCACCAACTGCGCAGACAAGCTAGCACCCCTCCACAACTCAGACATTGCCCCAGGAAAGCCACCTGGTTCACCTCTGAGAATCCAGACGCACCTGCAGACGTCTCAAGAAGATATGGAGAAACAGCAAAACCTCAGAAGATCAGACAGACCACCTACAAGAACGCCATGACGGAATACTACCAACTCATCAGATCCACCAAGAGGACCTTCATCCAGAACATAATCCTTGCCAACTCCAGCAACTCAAAGGAACTCTTCAGCTTCTTCATTCAGGAATTCACCAAACCCCCCAGCGAAGCTACAGACGTCACACCCTACCAGGATCTTTACAGCAAACTCAGCTCCTACTTCCATCTGAAAATCAAGTCCCTGTATGACAACTTCAATAAACTGACACCAGACACCGAAACCACTCCTTACTACAGCAACAACAGCCAGCCTGCCATCTACGCCTGGACCCCGGTCACCACCGAAGACACCGCCACGACCATGAAAAGCATCCACTCAGGAGCCCCCATGGACCCCTGCCCGCCGTACATCTTCCAGAGAGCCACCGCCGCCATAGTACCCGAGCTACGATGCACCATCAACGCCACCTTCAAATCCAGCACTTTCCCTGACTACTGGAAATGCGCAGAAGTCAAGCCCCTCCTCAAGAAGCCCTCTGCTGACCCGACGGACCTGAAGAACTACCGACCCATCTCTCTCCTCCCCTTTGCTACCAAAGTCACTGAGAAGTTCGTCAACACCCAGCTAACGAAATTCATCGAAGACCAATCCATCCTCGACTCTTCCAAATCCAGATTTCACAGCAACCTCAGCACCGAGACTGTCCTCCCCGCCACCACAGACAACATCCGCACCCTCATCGACCAGGGCCACACCGCTGCCCTCATCCCACTTGATCTCTCTGCAGCCTTTGACACCGTCTCCAACCGCACTCTTACCGACAGACTCCACGATGCCGGCATACAGGAACCGCCCTCGACTGGATCCGCTCCTTCCTCACCGGCAGAGCCCAAAGAATCAGACTCCTGCCCTTCCTCTCTGAACCCACAGAGATCAACTGCAGAGTACCCCAAGGCTCATCGCTCAGTCCCACGCTCTTCAACATCTACATGGCCCCCCTCGCCGCCATCGTCAGAATGCATAGACTCAGCATAGTATCCTACGCCGACGACACCAAGCTCATCCTCTCCCTCACAAAGGAACCTGACACCACCAGACTCAGCTTCCAGGACGGAATGAAAGACGTCGCATCCTGGATGAGCAGCATCTCAATTCAGCATCTCAACTCAGAGAAGACAGAAGTCCTCGTCCTTGGACCCAGCCCCTCAGCATGGGACCACTCCTGGTGGCCCACCGCCCTCAGCAACCCCCCTACTCCCACGGACCTCGGCATCATACTCGACTCCTCCCTCACCATGACCCGACAGATCACTGCCGCCGCCTCCACCTGCTTCAACACCCTCCGCATCCTTTGAAAGACCTTCAAGTGGATCCCCCGAATCCAGAAAGACCGTCACCCACGCACTCATAACAAGCAAATTGGACTACGGAAATGCCCTCTATGCTGGAATCAACAAATCCCTGCTTCGCAAGCTCCAGACCATCCAGATACCATGGTCAGGCTTGTCCTCTGCATCCCAAGGTATGAACACATCACCCAACGCCTGCGAGTCCTCCATTGGCTCCCCATCGAGAAGAGAGCAACCTTCAAACTACTCACTCATGCCTACAAATCCCTCCACAAAACCGGACCTCAATACCTCAACGATAGAGCCTCCTTCCACGTACCCAAGAGAAACCTCCGTGCCGCTAACCTTGCCCTCGCCGAAACACCGCGCATCCTTAGAGCCAGAGCGGGTAGAAGAGCCTTCTCCTACATCGCGGCAAAGGCCTGAAATTAGCTCCCGATCAACATCAGAAACTCCCCCACTCTACACACCTTCAAGGAGGAACCACAAGACCTGGCTCTTTGGCTGACTCAGAGCTGCACCTCCCCCCTCCCAGTGCCTTGAGACCCTTCACGGGTGAGTAGCGCGCTTCACAAACTCCTGATTGATTGATCGATTGATTCACTTAAGACACTTGCAAGCCTGATACAGCAGATGTGTGGGTCACTGCAACACAAACGCGAAACTGTAGCAGAAGGAAAACTCCTTGTTTACATAAGTCCCGTACAATCCACAAGATAAATAGTTTTCACAGTGTGAACCGGGTTCAGCAGTGATCCAAGGTGTGCGTGTCACTGAAACACACACGTGGAACTGCAGCCCCAAAACTGCTTATAGATTTTGTGTACCATACACCTGGTACTCTCGCACAGCTCTGGATTCTGCTGCTGGAAGAACAGGGTGTGTGTCACCAAGACTAGGGCTCCTGCCACACAGAAACACTATTTCTGCTAGCGAAGAGGAGGTGTGTGCTTCACCGAGACAGGCACTAGAGACTCCTGCCGCACAACTACATCTGTGGCTCTACGATCAGTTCACTGAAACGGCACCGGTATTTCTCTCCAACAAACAGCAGGATTCACAATTCACTGAAATGGCAACCGCTTCCTGATTCAAAATGTCTGCTGTACGTCTGCACGCAGCGTGAGCACTGCCGCATTCCACATCACAAGCAACAAAGGAAATACTGAAGAGGTTCCTGTCTCCTGGCAACGACATAAGAACCTGCATTGGCAGCACTCGATTGTTGTGCCTGAGACGAGTACGACTGCTCCGACGTCACAAGCTCACTAGCCTCTCGAGAGCACACTCAAGCCACCAACTGCCACACAATTTAGCCAGAAGGTAACTAATTCAACATACCTTCTTGAAAGTCTTGCTTTCGGTAAAACAGACTGAAACACACTGCTGCTGTTTGGAGGTCTCTGTTGAATGTTGAAGTTGCGGTGGTCTTGATCAGAGATCCGTGCCGTCCTAGTACAATATGTGTTGATCTTCGCCTTCTTTAAAATGCAATATTAAAACATAGGACAGCTGAGCCAAATTTTGTTTGAATATTTTATTTAGGTTTCCAGTTAACAGAGACCCCATCAATAGACCGGGCTGTCATAATCCTCCAACTGCTTCTCCAAGCTCTCTCTGACTCAGCCTTCTCTCTAGAACCTTAACCTTGGGTACACTCTGTGCATCACTCCTGATACACTAAAGGTTCTGTAACCTAAGATACCACAGGTCACTTGCTTTTACCTCTGGGGCTGTAGAAGAAGACATTTGCTCAAATTTGGAGGTTGAGGTGTAAGAGTTGTCCCTTCTATCCACTTCCTTTTCCACTGAGAATACAAAACCTCACAAAAATGGAAAAAGAGAGACCTAATATGGGCCTCAATAAACAATGCCACTTTGTAATTTCTATTATTTAACCTTTCCCATTGATAGGTTAGTGTTGTACAGCTTTTTTGTAGATTTAAGCATTGTTTCAAACTTAAACACTGAACCACACAGATGTAATACCCACTGTAAAACTGTGCCAAGAGAAGTAGTGCCCCCAAGAATATTGAATTGTTGTAGATTTCAAATATATAAAGTAAAAATATATTACTCAGCCTTTTGTGCCAGACAAATATTGCTTTCAAAAGTATAGTGTAAACTATAGACTTTTTCTGCAATGGAATAACATCCCTCAGGAGCATACTGCAGACCTGAGCTTTTTTTAATACTAGGCCAACAGAAAGCATAAAAAATATTGTGCCAGAGGTCTGTTTTATATACGCAGTGTTTTTGTGGCCTTCGCCATTTTATGTTTCCTAGCTAGGATTATCAAATTACTCCACATAGGTAGGATACCCCATTTCCATATTTTGTCTTTGAGGAATAATTTTTTTAAGTGCACCAGTCCAGTTGGTTCAACTGAAGCAATGAAAGACTCCCAGAAAGCACTGATTAGTTAAAGGAAGTCCTAGGACTGAACAAAACATGGTGTCCTGTGTATATCGAGCAGTCTGGCAACCTTATTCCGAATACTGATAAATGTAGGCAAAGCCATCACTTGGCCGAGCCCTTGCAGCTTAGAGCATATATTGAGTAGCCACATTTCCTAATTCCTCTCAGTGTACCATTGCTGTGGTGGGTACCTACACCTGTCAATGTAAATATATAGGATGGGACAGACCCCAGCAGGAGGGTGGAGGAAGTTGAGGGTAGTGAGCTGAAATCAACCTTCCACTTACCAACCCACTGAGCTTTCCCAGTTCCCAGTTGAGTTGTGATAATTGTATATTAATTTAGTAACGGTTACTTTGAATATTTTATTTTTTAATACCTGAAGTTGTGCTATTTAACATTTATTGATATTAGAATTCAGAATTTGTCATCCACTAAATGCATTGTGCTGCTCATTCAAGAGTTAAAATTTACATAAAAGTATTCGCTTAATTTCCCATAACCAAATATCAGAAATTAAGGCACTAATATTTTTGTAGCATCTAACATTGGGTAGAGTTTGGCAAACTCTACTCTTCATACGCCACACTTGTAACAGACAGCTCGGACCATCTAAAACTAGGAATCAAGCACCAGGAGTAGATTCTCCAGAAGTAGTTGAGCAACGAAATATTAGTACAGCAGTTCAGTGGGTTAATAGACGGCACTAATACACCTGCTGTACAGTCCTCTCAGTAGAAGAAGTAGAAATGATAACATATTGAAGGAGCCGGGTTCCACGTTCTAGACTTACTCTGGAACCCCAAGCTGATGACCTTTTTGCCTGCTTTGCAATTGTGGAGGGGAGGAAAAGTCATTAGCCAATTACTTTACCATTTCCCATGAACCGAAAGGACCACATACTCCTAATCCAAATTTGTATACATTTATTATAAAGCCAGAAATAGTTGAACATATAAACACCTCAAAACAAGAGTGTAAAGATACATGGGCACTAACACAAAACCAAATCTACGAATAATATTTAAGCGGCGCAACATGCACAGAATAGCCAATTCCAAAATTAAGACACAAATGATCATAGAAACCACATCAAGGGTCTTCTTCTTTAATGGATAATAGACACAACACTATCTGTCGCTACACTACCTCTATCGTGGCATCCCTACTTAACATATCCCAGGCAAGCCCCAGAAAGGTGTCAGCACATGAAGACTGCCTAAGAAGCATACTCACGTTATATGGGTCGAGTAGCTTAAAGCTACAGAGCTCATTCTAAGATGCTCTCCCCTCTCCAGGTAAGGCCCAAGTCCCTTGGGTTCTGTCCCTATCCTTAATACAAAAGGCAAAAATCACACCCACAAATACATCACATGACTATTTTGTCCAATTGAACACCGCCTTGAAGGTAACTTTCCATGAAGCAATAGTACGTTCAGGTTCTTAATCGATGACCTTGGTTCCAAGGCCTTTCCAGACAAGAAAGACATTCTCCTTTATCATCAGTTCCGCTTGTTTAAAGGCATCCTCTCCTCCCTATATCTGACTAACTCCTGAAACAAAGACGTTATTCTAACTAATGAGGACGAATTCTTGCACCTGCAACAGAGACATGAAAAGGAATAATATTCCACAGACACACAAACTCTAGTTAACAGTTTCACTTAGAGCAAACAGGGAGAAACGAAAGTTAGGCCTATCAAGTTCAGCTATCATAAGAACAGTGCCCACTTTTAAAATTCAAACATATATGAACCATTAATATACACACATTATATGAGCCTTTATATGAAAAACTCATTAGTCATGAATACACTTCACACGTATATAATTCACCTAAACACGTACATTTACTACCTTAATTCTTTGATTACATGAAGAAAATATCTAGTACTTCACTTACATGTTATTACAATTCACGTTGTAATACCTTAATGTTAATACAACAATGGATTTTACATGGATGCGGACAAACCATGATTATGATGCACCCCTACAAAATAAAGAGCAAAGTTACGCTCTATCAATATCTTAGGATACACTGAAACAATACTCCCCTTCCAAGGCCATATGGTGAAAAGAAAAACTAGGTTCCTCACTTAAAAAAGAACACTAAATTGTAAGTTAAATCCCTATAGCAGTAGTTACCTTTCTGTTGAGGTTTACCCCCAACAAAGGGCCTCATTTATGGGGTTTTTTGCCATAGGGCAGTGCAGCAGGCCTTGTTGCTATGCTGCCCTACAGCAAAAGAAAATGGCAGGAATGCGCATAATCTACAAGATACGGCGCATTCCTGTCCTTTTCCCCTGCGCCGGCGCAAAATGGGCTGCCGTGCGCCAATGCAGGCACTTTTGCACCATGGTGCAAGGGTGCTTCCGTTGGGGGGATGATTATTTTTGTGCAGGAAGGGGGCTTTTTCCTTTTTCTATGTGTGCTGCAGAATGCAGAAATGCTCCATAGCTTTGTAAATATGGAACATTTCTGCTCTCTCCCCTTCACACAATGCTGCGCGGCAAGTTCCCTTGTTGCGCCACGTTGCTTTAAATAATAGTAAGTCTGCCCCCTGGTTTCTGCACATTCTTACAGTTTACACAGCATTCCAAGGTAGTGCCGGTATGACAGGTGATAAATTACATCATATACTGATATAATATTAGACTTGCGTCATAAGGCACACAATACAGTATGTTTTGGGTTTGTAATTCTGTAACAATTAAATGGAAAAGGAAATATTTAGAAGGAAAAAATAAATTGTCGCAGTTTAAACTTTGTGTGTATTTTAAAAGAACAATAAATGTGCCTTGGATTGTTTTAAACCTACTAAATGCTTGCTCATTTCCCGTTTGAACTCCTATCCCATTCGTAAGGGGGTGCTGCATCACCTCCATCACTCCTACGACCCAATTCCCTTAATCCTTAGGTCAAACAGAAAGTACTATCCCTCTTCCTAGCAGTAGGAAAACATACATTAGTCATTGTATGGAAGATATGTGCAAGAAAAACACTTTATTTAGTTTCACTCCAACAATGTCACTTCTTAAACCTGATAGCGCAGATTCCCAGTGGTACTCCTAGAAATGTTTTGTGAATTGTAAATTACATAATAGAAGTGTACAGTTGTGCATGGGGAAGTGCATTCTCTTGTGTCTAATTAGATCTTTTTCTGCATGAGTAAAATACTTTCCCAAAGAGAAATGCTTTCTTGAAACAAAACCCAACAATTTCAGTAGACTTTCCTTCCACTTGGAAAGGGATTTAATGGATCTGCAAGGAATACGTGCATGTCCACAAATTTGCACCTTCACGGGTGTGCACAAACTCACAGAATACCTGACCTGAAATGGCCACTCTATGTCCACTCCCTAGTCCTGAGATTAGATTTAGCCACAGTTGTGTTAGTAAATCCTTTCATGAGCATAAAGCTAATGTTTTTCAATGTCAAAAATGTTTTCCCACTCAAACAAAAGACTATTCGTGAATGAAAACAAATTTCATACAATGTAATAGTTTTATGAGTTAGGTCCCCCACCATGGACATTATCTGACAGTGTGTGTGTTGCCATTATTTAGAACCTGGCATTGAAGCCAGGAAAAGAGTGCGAGGCATCAGGCAATCAGAACTTCATGGTCTAACCAAAGTTAAGTCCAGGCAGCAACCTCTCTGTAGCTAGGATATTCCAAATACATTCCTCCATGTAACAAACCTCATTTAATATGCTGTGTGAAGAAACATCAAAATTGTGCACTTGATTGCTCCTGTAGAAGCTTAACGGTGATGAAAAGCAGCCCCGCCAGAGAGCTTGCCTCCTGAAGGAAGCCGAGTCCCCCTGGTATTCAGAGAGCAAGGAAGACCCTGACATACCCCTCACAGAGAACGTCTCTTTGGTGTTACTACCCTGTGCAATAACTTCTCTCTGGCTGCTTCCTTTGCCCGCGCACCTGGCAAATATATGAATCTTCCCCTTCCCATATGGTGGTATAATTGAGTCCTTGCTCGATATACGGGCTTTCAAGAGGTGGGAGAAAATGTAACCCAAGACCAAGATGTAGCTTGGAACTGGGACAATGATTTCATTCTCCCTGCTGTGTGGGTGACTGTGGAAGGAGTCCGGCAGTTGTGCTCCTAATACCTGCTTTGAATGACATTGTAAATCAGAAATTAAAGGACCACATTATTTGCCTCTTCATGCAAGTTCCAGGTAACTTGAAATCGAGAAAGCTGAATAACGAGTGTGAATGTTCCGACTTAGTTTTTATAATTTATCCAATGAATGCTGCAATCAATTTCTCCACAAATGTGTGCCACACTCTTCCTTATACAGTCTTCTACGCTGATGCCTCAGCTTGCACCTTACATTGGAATTTTCTGACTTATTACAACTCTCTCCTTTATGGTTTAAGGGCTGAGATATGGACACAACTAAATGCTTTTTCTTGGCACACTCCCACCACCACCACTGCTGCCCATGCTCCCAGTGGCTTTGACTTACCCTTCTTCAGTGGGGGCCTGAGCTCTTTTTAGATTTTTTATTTATGCATTGACCATATTTCAACAGTGTGAATCTAGCCACAATGGCAACGGAGCGCATGACATAATATAGAAAAGACATTGTCAATTAGTTAATTGTCAAATGAGAAATAATGGTAATGGGGAGACAGTCAAGGAACCAAATTGGAGGGTCATTAATTTAGTATTTAAGGCAAGATTTGAAAAGATCCATTTACAGATAATCCGTGTGACAAGGTTTGATTGTTGCTCAGGAAAACAGCTCCAGTGTCTTGACATCTGACATGAAAAGGCATGTTTTAATTTCTTCGCTTTAGGAGCAACCAAGATTTGGTTTTTCTGTTTCTTTTCCCTCCTATGATGAGAAGATTCTCATTTGGATCGAGCTAGGTGCAGATCTTTGAGGGTGATCTACTCTTGTTTGAAGCAGTGTGCGGCATTGATGGCAGTCAGTGCAGTTCTCTAAAATGCATAGTGACTGGATCCAATTTCACAGCAATTGTGACAAATCGGGCTGCAAACATCTTATTATGATTCACATATTCTGTTTCTCTAAATACCTGTTCAAATTAGCACATATATTTCAGAATGTCGTGCTCCATATTTTCTCCATAGTCTATTTCATTATTCAGTATTGTCATTGGTATGCACCATGTTTTTCCTCAGCCAAACAGCTTTCCTTACTCATGGACTTCAATTAGGGTTCTCCAGGGGGAAAACCTGCTACCCATGGCATTCCTCTTGGTACCTCTTGTAGAGACTTTGTGACCCTGGCTCTTGAGTTCCAGGGGCACATGCAAAGAACAGAGGCTAAAAAGGGCGTGAGAGCCAAGTTTGCCTAATGCTTATTCCAGACCTAACCTGCTCTGTCCAACACAAGATTCTGCGAAAGAGTCATCGGTGCCCTAAGGCCTTATAAATCTTTGTCTTATCACACGTTGATAGAGTTATGGCTCCATACATTGAAATCAAATATTGCCTTCCATCATGCAGTGGTTGGCTAAACACTAATAAAATAAATTGCAAACACATCTACACTATTATGAACGAAATTTATTGGCTTCCTTTCCGTGAAAGAATATAGATCAAAGTCTATTTTTTCGTCTATAAGCACCCTACCTGATTAAGCTTCATTTCATTCAATAGGTCCGTGGCTCCTGCACTACCTACCAAGAGCATCTCCTTAGCTAGGCTAGAAATCGAAAAGACTCACAAAGGCTACACACACAAGTAGGCCTTTCTGCATATCGTCTAAATCTGGAACAAAATTCTGTTACAACTCAGACTTTTACCTTTAGTCTCAACACCACTCTTATTCTGTGTCATTGTTCCTCTCTTCATTTGTACATACTTGCTGCCCTCAGTTATCATTGCACACACAGCTGCGTGTTGCTCATTCCTTAAATGTTGGCTACCTATCCTTGTGTTATGGATAGTGCTAATCTGCCATAGGGCCTGGGATTGAACTTCCCAATAACCCCAATGGAAGGAACAAACATCTGCAGAGCCAATTGTCTACCTGCGTGGTAATTGGAACTGCTGCTTCATTGATTGACAACTTTGATTTTGTGCCTGAGAGGTTCTGTGGGTGAATGTGAGAATGAGTAAAGATTTAGATGGATGAGTGAGTGCAAGGATGGATGAACGAGTGGTTAAATGCATGGACAATTAGTGGGTGAGTACATGGATGGATGGTTGAAGGGGTGACTGCATGGATGGCTGAATGGGTGACTGCATGGATGAATGTTTTAATAAGTGAGGGAATGGATGGATTATTAGATGAATACGTGAGTGAGTGCATGGATGATGTCAGACTTGGTCCTTTGTGCAGGGTTATCCCCAAACATTTCTCCCTCACCCTTTTGTTTTCTGACCCAGTTTTGTAGGCTTTTAGGACTCTAGCACCGGTTAGCAGTGGTAAAGTGTGGAAAGTGCCTGTGCTCTCTCCTTTAAATATGGTAGAATTGGCTTACATCCAACTGGCATATTTAATGTACTTTCAAGTCCCTAGTAAAGTGTCACAACTTGTACCCAGGGCCTGTAAATGAAATGCTATTAGTGGGCCTGCAGCATTTGTTGTGCCACCCACTTGAGTAGCCTTGCAAACCTGTCTCAGGCCTACCATTGCAGCCTGTGTGTGCAGTTTTAAACTGCCATTTCGTCCTGGCAAAATAAACCTTTTGGCTGGTTCAAACCTACCTTTTAATACATTTGAGTCACCCCTAGGGGAGGTCCAGAACAGCCCAGAGGGCAGGATACAGTGTATCTAAAAAGTAGGACATGTATTTTTAAGTCCTACATGTCCTGATAGTGAAAAACCCTTAAATTCATTTTTCGCTATTGCAAGGCCTACCTCTCCATAAGATAATAAAATTGCATTATTATATTTAATAAGCTATAACTTCCAAATGGGAACAGGCAAACAGTTCATTTGGTGTCTTTGGAATTGAAATAAAACATCCTCGCTTATGGTAAAGTCGGATTTTAAAATAAAATGTTGGAAATGCCACTTTTAGAAAGTTGGCATTTTCCTGTCTTAGCCATTTAGTGCCTGCTGCCTGTCTCTGGGTCACATGACCGGGTGTAGTTGGGCTTTGTGTATTCCTCCTAGACAGCCACAAACAATAGAGAGCTTAGGTGTGCCCGGATTGTCATGTAGTTCCTACAAATCTATATAGGATCTGCGTGTTTAGACAATACAAAACTGAGGGATTGGTGTCCAGACTGATTCCAGACACCCCCAAAGGATATGTTATTCTGTAGACCAGCTAGCTCACAGTGCCACTATAAGCCCCACAACCTTACTAAGGAGCGAATAGTTTCTGGCAAATATCGAACATGCAACCCTGATCCCTCGGGGATCATGGAAACAGTACAGTACTTTTCGCTCAGTCACTTGTGCTCACTTTGTCTCGGAGAGATACACAGAATAAACGGTGGGGACGTTTTCAATAAACATTTATTGAACCAGCGTCCTTCTAGTATAAAATACATGTGCTGCAACAACCATTCGACAGAAACCGATATATATGGTGATAAGCACCAGCAGAGTAAATAAAAGGTAGAATTCTACCATGGTGCTAAAGCAGTGAATATATGCAGGCATATAGATACATGGCAAAAATCATGAGTATCCTACGATGCAAAAACCTAACTAGATGTACCTAAATGTACCTAGCATGTATGTAGGTGTATAGCCAAGAATCCCCCTAGGAACGGGCCAAGCCCATTACCTGGTGTGAGAGAACGAAGGACCTCATCTTGGTCTCGAGCTGGACACCCCGCAAGTGATGTCAGACCACGGTGTGCTGGAGTGTCTGCATGCAGGGACTTCAGTGTCTCATGTCAGCATGGAAGCTTTTCTCCTCTTGTTTGCCCAGCGAAGATGTGGTACTTATATACCCAAAATATAGCCTATGGGGTTCTACCTAGATGTGTAATGATACTGTGGGCCTGTCGGCCAAGGATGACAATACTGGTGACTTTTGTACAGAGTTATTATGCAGAAGATGGTAATCCTACTGTGATCAAACAGTGTAGCGTCACCTGATTAGGGGACGTCCCCCTGAGCACAGCTGAGGGCCCACAATTGGGTTAAAGCTTTAAGGAGTGCAAAGTACACAGTCTTTAAATCCTTAATGGGGCGAACACATGCTGAATTTATTAGGGGTTTTGATATTATGCCTTCATATCATAACGACATTCCACATGAGTTTCAGCAAAATCTTGTCATATTGCAATTTATTTATTCTCTTGACGATCGTGGCCTGGCCTCCTCTCAATTATTTATTTTTGACATTCATTTCAGAGCATGTCCCCTGACGAAGGTCTACCTTAGACCAAAATGCATTGGGAAAGGAAATGCTTATCCAAATGTTTGGATTGATTTTGCTGAAACCCATGTGGAATGTCGTTATGATATGAAGGCATAATATCAAAACACCTAATAAATTCAGCATATGTTTGCCCCATTAAGGATTTAAAGACTGTGTACTCTGCACTCCTTAAAGCTTTAACCCAATTGTGGGCCCTCAGCTGTGCTCAGGGGGACGTCCCCATATCAGGTGACGCTACACTGTTTGATTTTGAATACACTCTATGTACAGAGAGTGAAACCCCAGAAGCACGCCACAAACGTACAAATTGAACAACCCGGTAGTGTGTGCCCCAATTCCATTGACGTTTTATTTGTTCTGACCCTGGTACACGGCACACCAATACAACAATCAATATGGCGTATGAAGACATTACTAACTTGACTGAATTGAGAGCGGAGACTTTGGCCTTCGCGGACGAAGATGCATCAAAAATATACGCTTTGATACGGGAGGAAACCACGCCACTATTAAGCACCAAAACCAAAGAGAGTAATGTGAAACAATTACTTTATCTCATGAGAAGAGAAGTGAATCAAAGGCTGCACGCCAGCACCCTCATAAAATATCACCGGGCACAAAGAATCCCAAGAGGGTTACGAATACCACTAAAACCCCTATTGTGTAAAAATAGTTCCAAATTTGTAGAAAAATGGTACGCCATCCTAAATAAATGTTCCCTGGATCTCATTCATTTAATTATTGAGGAACTGTCCAAAGTTCTTGAAGATCTAGCTAAGGATATCACACAAATCAAAACTGAATTGACCAACATGATGACCACTGAAGATTTTTCCAAAATACTCGAGGACATCAATGGTCAACTTGATAAATATGCACAAGAAACTATGGAGAGAAAAATACGCAAATATAAGCGTGACACTATTGACTACAAATTAGGAGAAGTGTACTCATGGGCAGAAGTTTATGCGAGACGCAGACAGAATCGACCATACACTCAAAACACAGATATTGATAGAACTTCTTCAGATAGCGATTCTCGATCTAGACCACCCCCACGCACAATGCCCTCACAACCTACCACTGCTGCTAGCTCAGACGAACCACAAACCACTGGTGTCTCTTTTTTAGAGGAAGGCACCAGAGACAAGGACGACCCCGGAGGAGCCAAAGAAAAAGACAAAGGACACCGAAATGAAGAACACCCCACCAACCAGCAAGAGAACCAAGGGCAAGAAAACTTAGACCCTGATAATTTGGTCATTAACATCTCTTCCTATACTCTCAAACCCATGGAGGTAAAAACCTTACAAAAAGGTACATCTTTTGTACCCACATGCCATAGCAACCCCCTTGAACTGGAGATCAGCTTTTTCAAGCTCATGCGCACTTTGCGCCTCAGGAACTTTTTTGAAAATATCATCCAGCCACGTGAGAGCGAAGGTGAAGACATCCTGAAAGGGCTAAAACCCAGAAGCACCTTTATGGCCCCCATGAGCCACAAAAGTCTTGACACTTTTGAAGCCTTGGTTAAACATGAGATATCATCTTTCAATTTTCGCAAAAAATCCACACATCGTAATTTATCCGTAAAAGAAATGGACACTCTCAGGAAATTAGCCATGAATCCCAACATCGTTTGTCAGAATGCTGACAAAGGGGGAGCTCTAGTTATAATGGACACTAGTTTCTACAGACAACAAGTGCTCAAACACGTGATGGATTCAGAGACTTACATAAAGTTGGAACACAGCCCCACTGATCAATTCCTTAAAGATCTGAACATTATAATTAATCAAGCTGTTGATGATGGTGTGATCACGGAAAGTGCCAAAAGATACCTGATCCAATCTAATCCCAAATCTCCTGTGATTTATGTGTTACCCAAAGTGCACAAAAACATACATCAACCTCCTTTCAGACCAATTGTTTCTACCCGAGGGAGTCTCCATGAACCTGTTGGCAAACTTCTGGACAAATACCTGCAACCTTTCGTTCTCCAGATGAGTACCTATATTAGAGACACTACGGACTTCATTTCCAAAATCAAAGAAGTCACTCTCCATGAGGATGATGAACTTTGGCTATGCACTGTTGATGTCAAAGCTCTTTATACGTCTATTCCCCACGATCTTGGCATCGTTGCCGTTGAAGACGTTTTAATACATTCCAGCTTAGACTCCAATATGCAGCTCTTCCTCATGAAATTACTGTGCTTCACGTTATATCACAGTTATTTTAAGTGGGAGGACCAGTGGTTTTTACAACTGACTGGAACTTCAATGGGCAACTGCGCTGCGCCATCGTACGCCAACATTTTTATGCATAAATTTGAGAAAGATAACATCCTAAGCACTCAAACCTGAAAAGAGCATGCCTCTATTATTTTTTTGAGGTACATAGATGATATTTTTATCTTATGGAGAGGATCACAACACAAATTAGTTGAGCCCTTACATGCACTAAATGACCTCAATGAAAGGATACAATTTACTTTTGAATTTCACCAAGATACCATGACATTTCTGGATGTTCAAATCAACCGGGTCTCAAACAGATTGGAAACTAACATTTTTCGGAAGCACACTGACAGGAACAATCTCCTACATTTCAATAGCTTTCATCAAACAGCTCAGAAGAATCATTTACCCTATTCACAGTTTTTGCACGTAAAACGCATTGTATCCCAACCAGACGTTTGTGCCCTACAAACTGAAGCCATGAAGACAAGATTCGCACGACGAGGATATCCACCCAAGATTTTGGAACAAGCCAAAGCCTGCAGCATGTTAAAGGACCGGACTGAGCTGCTCACCACAACCCAAAAGCCCACTCAAAACCGAATGGTGGTGGTGTCCAAGTTTTCCACTATGAGTCAAAGATATGAGAAAACCATCATCAAACATTGGCCCATTATAGCGATGGAACCCGACTTCAAGGGACTTTTTTCAGAGAAACCCATTTTCACCTTTAACAGGGGCAAAAACATAAAGGACCTGTTGACTCAAACATCAAGTAACATGCATCTAAGCACATACAAAGGCACAACACCGTGTTACAATTGCAGCAATTGCAATAATATAAAAGGACCATCGATGAACCATCCCATGAGAGGCACAAAAATCAATCTACGTGTCAATGCCACATGTGACACAACGAACGTGGTATGTCTTCTAAAATGCCCTTGTGGCCTGGCCTATGTAGGCAAAACGGAAAGGAAAGTGAAAACCAGGATTGACGAACATCAGAACCCACAGCATAAAATCAGTTGTGGCAGCCCACTTTACAGAACACCATCACGTGTCCCAGTTGAAATTCCTGGTACTGGAAACCATACAGAAGATTGAAGGAAGAGATAATAACAACTATCTTCTGCAGCGAGAGAATCATTGGATCAAATTTTGAACTGTCTCAAACCCCATGGATTGAATGATCGCATGGAATTTTCGTGCTATCTGTAACGCTTATCTCCACTTCTGTTCTTTCACCCTTTGTTCACCTTGTTCAGTTCTCTCATTTTTCTTCCCATTCAGCTCTCACAATATATATGTAATTGTCTTTGAATTCTCATGTTTCAGCTTACTTTCCCACTAGACTTTGTCCTTTTAGCCTGTTTTGAACCCCATGCTACCATAGTGCACCTTCTGGTTCATCATTTCCTTTCACAGACTGTCATTCCATCACACCCTTCATCCTTTTAGTTCATTTGCACCCCGTATCTTATTTTCCCTCTCCTATACGGGCCTTTAAACCTTTCTTCCATTATTCCTACTTTTTTCACCCATACGGGTCCATTCTTCACTACCATCATCAGTCGACCTATGTATTTTTGCATTTGTGTTCATTGACATGTTACCCAGCACGTCGAATTTTGTTCATGTAATTACTTGTCGATTCATGTTTGTTCGCAGGTGTATTCATTCACATTTCACTATGCATGATGGGCACATTTTCATTTAGTTCTCAGTTTTTTATTTGATCCTTCTAACCTTTTATATACCTCTCCAAGATGGCGACCACAATCCTTTAATTTTGTTGGGTCCCAGTACTCTTTCACTGGCTTTCAACCTATTTCATGTCGCGGACGTTCAGTTTCTATTGCACTCCCCGGTTGCATTGGAGAAACACGCGGCAGCTTTGTTTGTGAGTACTCGCATCTGTTTGTCTGTTCATCCTTTTATATGTTTATCTTCGTATGTAGACACTATAGCATTGGGAGTCTGGTGATGTTTTCACTCTCGTTTGCGTCAACGCATCACACGTTTTGTTTCAATTACTGTCACTCATCACATACGAGTAGTTTTTTCAGTCACACGCGCACAAGTGTAGACACCACTCTCTGTTCATTATTTACAGCATGGACACTTGGTAGACTACCTCCGTTCTTTAACCCTTTTTTTTTTAATGCATTTATTCATTTTCGTGCACATTAGAAAGTATTGGCATTTTGATTAGCATGGCACCGAGTCTATTTCATCGATGGGTGCATACTTGTCATATTGCATTATATTTATTCTCTTGACGAACGTGGCCTGGCCTCCTCTCAATTATTTATTTTTGACATTCGTTTCAGAGCATGTCCCCTGACGAACGTCTACCTTAGACCGAAATGCATTGGGAAAGGAAATGCTTATCCAAATGTTTGGATTGATTTTGCTGAAACTCATGTGGAATGTCGTTATGATATGAAGGCATAATATCAAAACACCTAATAAATTCAGCATATGTTCGCCCCATTAAGGATTTAAAGACTGTGTACTTTGCACTCCTTAAAGCTTTAACACAATTCTGGGCCCTCAGCTGTGCTCAGGGGGACGTCCCCTATTCAGGTGACGCTACACCTTTTTGATTTTGAATACACTCTATGTACAGAGAGTGAAACCCCAGAAGCAAGCCACAAACGTACAAATTGAACAACCCGGTAGTGCGTGCCCCAATTCCATTGAAATCCTACTGTGATACCAAGAATCCTCATGCATAATAAATGAGGCTAGTTTTCGAAGAAAACCACACAACATTTATTCAGCACCTAACTAAGTAAAAGGTCAGCACCAGAGCCGTTATATAGAGCAAGGTAGGACAAATGTAGGTAAAAGGTTGTGCAACTACCTAGGCCTAAATTGGGGTACATTGGAGCTCATAACATCCACTCCTCATCTGACTGGATGACAAAGTAACAAATGCTAAAATATGCCTGTTTAAAAAGCATAAAAGACATTGTTGAACTATGAGTATAAAAGCATCTAAAAACATGGTATGTGTTAAAAAATGATGTAAACGTGAAAAAAGCTCTAAGTCCCCTAAATAGTCAACATACTGTTAGACCAACTGAGCACGCCGAAAGCCATAGTGCTCAGTGAGAGTAAAAGAAAAAAAAAAAAAAAAATGGAGTTGTTGGGTTTGTTTTGGAAAGAGGCTGAAATGTTCCCATCATTCGTTTATGTTTATGTCCTGTGTGGAAGACGCACATCACTGCTGCTTGCCTTCACAGACAACGGTCCCTGTAACACCTCTTGGATCAGGTCCATGGAGCAAAAGTGATCTACTCAGGTTCCCACAGCAGCCGCTGAGGAAGCACTCGACACCTGTGAGCCTGTTGTAGAGCCGGAGTCCATTCCGACAGGAGTGAAGCATCCTGTGGTGGCTCTAAGAATGCCAACATCAACACTGGAATACGCTGAGGACACTGCAACACGTGGGCCTTTAATGGGTCCAGTAGTACATCTACATCCGGCGGCACAACCGATGGAAGTGTTAGACATATATCCAACACGCATTCATATCCGCAAAATAGGCAGCGGAGCGCAGGCAAGACGCAGTCAACCCAGACTGATCTGAATGATAGGAACCAATTCTTGCTTAGCTCCCGAAGCTGAGGTGTGCCCAGATGGAGTACCATACGTTCACGGCAACGTCGCACTCGGAGTGGTTTTTCCATCTCTATGCAAACTGGGACGTCCATTGCGTAGCAGGAAAATTAAAACCAGGATACCCACTACAAGTAGTAGGATCAGCGGAAGCCCTCCAAAAACGCTTCCCAATACGGAGTTATAAATGATGGAATAACTCCGAAGATCGTATTAAAGGTGCTTAATAGCCCGGAACCAAAGACCTTGCAACCTGGAGATCAAAAGTCTCTCTGGCTGAGGTTAAGACCACATCCTTCTGTAAAGATGTGGCTTTCAGTCTGCTCCGAGAATCAAGCCATATAAGGGAAACATTCAACTAAAGCCACAGTGGCGCCTCCCTGAGTGTGTGGGTTGGTGTAAATAATACTGGCATACAACAAGTAACCCTGGAACTTACTGTGACCAGATATGCGATGCCTTGCAGCATCCTACAACAACCTTGATCATTCAACATCATATAACTCCCATTTGAGAGCAGTTTGAACATCGGGTGAATTTCAGCAGCTGGGGATCCTTTTAAGTGACATAATGGGTTTGCAACTGAAGCGTTACAAGCTCCGTGAAGCAAAATATCTTGACAAATTAGAGACCCACTTAACGAATTCTCACAGTCTGAACCGCTGAGAAAGACTTCAGTGTCCCCATTCCTGTACCAAAATCTGTAAAGTAATTCCCAAGATTCCTGTAAGTATTCCTTACCCAACGCTTCATACCTGCCTACTTTGTGATACTGTAGACAATATTGAAATTGGAATGTCATGACTGGCAGTGTAATATGGCCATGGATTAAATATTTTGTGGAGGGTGACTCAGCCACTGTAAGGGTAATTGGTCCAATTTTTCAATGTGCAGCATTGTATCTTTTGTATCTCTTCGTGCCACTGTTGTCTGCCTTTCCATTAGATTATTTGCAAAAACCAGAAATGTACTGTTGATATATCACCAGGGCACGTGGCCAGAGCGCAATGATTGTAGTGTCCAGCTTAATAATAGAATGGATCGCAACTGCGATTGCCCATGTTGAAGAATAGACAGATCCTGTTCTATTATATCTATTGCAGAAGACACAATGTTGCCCAGTGAATAAATCCTGGATGTTAGTGTGGTCATGCCATTGTCAACCACTGCTAAAGCCTTTTCTAAGTTAACCTTTTCAATTTCATGCAATCTCTCCCCAGTCTCCTGTTGAGATATTTTCCATACTTCATTGTAAATAGCGTATAAGAAGCGCTTTCGACGTGGTTTCTGAGGACCTAACAAAAAATCCCTAAGATCCATGTCATCTGAAAGTAAGGACAAGTGTTGTTTCACCTGGGACAGTGTTGAGGTTTTCAGCCACTCTAAGCATAACTTCCCAACACTGTAAGATGTCACCACCCCTGTGTGTTCCGAATGTACATAGCATTGATCTGGCTTGTGGATACTAAACCCTTCGGTGGTACCCTGGAATCTTGACTGACACCTATTTGTGTCGATAGGCCAAACCAACCATCCCTTCCAATTGGAGTCTAAAGAATTGTACAAACCATCATGTATAATGTCATCTAGCGTATCCTCACTATGTTGTGTGTAATTTTGCCACCCCTCGAAGTGTGTGAGTGAGGGAATCCGAGGTGTGTTCAGGTCCTTAATCTAGGCTGGTCCAAGACAGGAAGTCTGTTGTACTGTGTTGTTCGGGAAGATAATCTGCTGTGATATGAGACATACTCTAAATAATGCCTCAGTTCCCTGAACTTGCCAATCTTTAGTCCCCCAGGCAGGTTTTGTGTCTATGGTGTCCCTCCAAAAGTCGAAACCCTGTAAAGACTGCTGGGAAATAAAGGAAGCAGAGTAGATCTGTTTCGTGCTGGTGAGCATATTTTTTCATGCAGGTGTACGTGCAAGCTTATAATAATAGGATGTGTGGTCTGAAGTGTTAAACCCAGAACAATACGCAAACTTCTGTGCAAACATTTGTGAACTATCTTTCGGTGGTGTCGGGCAATGTTCCCATTTATGGTAAGTGAACATTACATGGGATACCTGCTTTGTGCAAGAAATGATGACCATAGTGTTGGTAACAATACATGGTGTCAAAATCAGATGTATCATCATACAATTCATTATTAGAGACTGCAGCAGATTGTTCTAAATCAGACAGCATACTATTTACGGTTTCAAAGTCCCAATCATCAGAGAAAGTACTGGAGGTGATGATATCATTCAAGGAAATTTTAAATTAATGTGGTATTTTCAAAAGTTCAGTGGGACCAAATACATCATATAAAAACCCTATCCCAAACTATTCCTTCAGGAACTGGAACCTCTGTAATGTTCACAAAGGACAGGGCTCTTTGTTCACGATGAGATAATGTATGTGGTTTCAGGACCAAGTTCACATGTGGTACTGCGGAGCGTTCTGAGAGATAGTGTCCGTTCAGCAGCAGGAAAAATACAGTCACTACACCTATCCAAAGGACCAGGAACAGTAGACCAATTGCAATCCAGAGCTGTAGCCAGGGAGAAACATAGTAAGTCTTTTTCAGCCAAAGGTAGAGATCATATATTTTTTCTTTAAGGGAAACGGAGGCTGGTGATGACTCAGGTTCACTCGGATCCAGAGAAAAGGTATCATAATCGATCAAGTAGCCAGACACTGTTCGATCTATTTTTGGTAGCTCAGCAGGTTTTGTAGAACTGACAGATGACTCGTTATGAGACATATTCACATAGATGTTGGTATTAAGCCGAATTGAGATCTGTGTTTCATTTGCGTTTTGTAACTGTTCAATTTCAACAGGCACGAGTTCCATTCCATTGTTGGTAACTCCGTTACTGCGTAGAGTAGAATCTTCAAACATTATTAGTCTTTCTGTATGAACTTCCTGTATGGTAGTGAGAGGAGATCAGCGGCGGCCCAGGAGCCCTTACGGCCTGCTATTCAGTATCGGCCACATAGTGTGGTTTGATCAGATCAATGGATTTAAATCTGTTTTTTTTCTTTCTGGCAAGAGGCGGAAGAAGTACTGTTCTTGCTCCTTCGACAGCCAGGACAAATACAGGCGCTCTGTAAGATGGCCCAAATTCCTTTTTGTCCACAATCTTTTCTCTGACCAGGTCTGCAATCTTCAGGTCCCAGGCAGGTCTTGCCGTAACAGCTTTCACTTCCCCAGTAGCGGTGCGTGGTATGTTCATTCAATGCTGCTGTCACCAGAAATTCCATCAGGTTCTGGCAAGCTATTGTTACTTCTGCTGTGCTATCTAGCATTGTCGGAGCCCATTCCCCGTTCAGAATTTGAGTCCTCAGTAGCCTGGGCATTTCTTATTTTAAGGCCAGCTACCTTCTTGAGGTTTTGATTTTGGTTTATCTTCTTGTTTGCAAATATAGTCGGAAGTGCAATGTGTGTCTCTTGGCTTGGCTCGCTCTTCCGATCTGACTTTTAACAGTCCTTCCCTCTCCGAGTTTTTGGATGAACCCTGAAAGGAACATGAGGATTGTGTATCAGTGTACTTGTCAGGGTTCCTAATATTGTCACGGTTTCTAAGGTTATATTTCCTATCAAGGATTCCTGTTGAGGAGACCCATCCCGTGATTGTGATTCATTCTGCTTGTTTATTATCCCATTTATTTTTAGAAGAATCGGGTGCTTGCTTTTAGTTGTCCTTTTCAAGATTACCCAATAATTGTGGTGTCACAGGTTTAACTCCTAAATGATCTCTACCCAGAGAAGCATAGGTCTCTTCGATAATTTTAGGTAATTCCCACCCCTGTTGTGTAGGAGTGCATTTCCTCAGGCGTTGGCATATGTCCACAGCTGCTGCCTCCCATTTTATGTTTACTAACATAATTGTGGATACCTGGGAAAAGTTGCCCATCAATATTATCCCTAGGTCCAGGGCAGGTTCTGCCCTGTACTCGTTCTGTATTTGTTTTGATACCTCTGGTATTGCGCTATTTTCTGTGCTATCCATGGCATTTGCTCACGTTTATTGGGCATTCTTCGCATAATCGCGTTCAGCGTTTGTGGGGTGATTTTTGTTGCAGCCCCTTGTAGTTGACCTGTTTGAGTAACCCTTGTAGGTTGAAGTATGAGTGTTCGCATAACAAATTGTGTAAGATTTCTGTATAATTTTATTATTTCTCTGTGAAGTGGACGTATGTCTGCTGCTGGCAATGTGTCAATTTCTGGGTGTGGTGTATAAGCAGCTAGAACCGGCCAAGTCGCTCCGTCTCTGCTGAGCGGACCGAGTCTCACTTTTTCTTTGGTATGTGGGAGAGCGCCTTTAAACCAGTTTATATGTTCCTGGTACGTTAATTGGACTTCTATGTCCTCGTTTGGATTGTAATCATCTGGTATTTCATCCAGGATGTATGAATGAAATGTATTTGTGCGTGCATCTATAGGTGGGAATTCGACCCACGAATAGAACACCTCTGTTCTGAATGCCTTGTGTGCCTCAATCACGGAGGTAATGGTCCCGCCTAACGCTGAGAGACCAAATTTTTCTAATTTTATAGCAAGTGCATTTCTGCAATTTTCTGAAATGTTTATATCGCCTTCTTGCTCAGCTTCCTCTCTACTAGTACCGCTATCCCCTGTGTATGCCCTTTGATACATTATGGGTGGAAGCTGTATGGTAAAAATAGATAAAGTTTTGCACAATGTGGGGAGCTATAATCCTTCAACCTTGAATAAACCTACAGCCAATACATAGGGTATACCTACTCAGCGGTGGCAGATTTTTCCCTCCCCACTCCAGACGTCTCTGGGTAAATGTGAGTAGGGGTCTCTGCGAAAGCACGACTGAACTACTCAGATTTGACCGTTAAATAAGAACCACACCAACGTTGGTGGCGCCATTTCATGTAGCTCCTACAAATCTGTATAGGATCTGCGCGTTTAGACAACATAAACTGAGGGATTGGTGTCCAGACTGGTTCCAGAAACCCCCAAAGAATATGTTAGTCTGTAGACCAGCTAGCTCACAGTGCCACTATAAGCCCCACAACCTTATCAAGAAGTGAATAGTTTCTGGCAACTATTGAACATGACAACCCTGATCACTCGGGGATCGTGGAAACAGTACAGTACTTTTCGCTCAGTCACTCATACTCACTTTGTCTCAGAGAGATACACAGAATAAACGGTGGGGACGTTTTCAATAAACATTTATTGAACCAGCGTCATTCTAGTATAAAATACGTGTGCTGCAACAACCATTGGACAGAAACGGATATATTCAGTTATAAGCACCAGCAGAGTAAATAAAAGGAAGAATTCTACCATCGTGCTAAAACAGTAAATATATGCAGGCATATAGATACATGGCAAAACCCATGAGTACTCCTACGATGAAAAACCCTAACTACATGTGCCTAAATGTACCTAGCATGTATGTAGGTGTACAGCCAGGAATCTCCCTACGAAAAAGAGCCAACACCATTACCTGATGTGAGAGAACGAAGGACCCCGTCTTGGTCGCAAGCTGGACACCCTGCAAGGGATGTCAGTCCACTGCGTGAAGGAGTGTCTGCATGCAGGGACTTCAGCGTCTCGTGCCAGTATGAAAGTTTTTCTCCTCTGGTTTGCCCAGCGAAGACGTGGTACTTATATACCTGAAAAGTACCCTCAGGGGTTCTACCTAGATGTGTCATTGTACTGTGGGCCTGTCGGCCAAGGATGACAATAGTGGTGACTTTTGTACAGAGTTTTTATGCAGAAGATGGTAATCCTGCTGTGATACTAAGAATCCTCATGCATAATAAATGAGGCTAGTTTTTGAAGAAAACCACACAACATTTATTCAGCACCTAACTAGGTAAAAGGTCAGCACCAGAGCCGTTATGTAGAGCAAGATAGGACACATGTAGGTAAAAGGTCATGTAACTACCTAGGCCTATATTTGGGTACATTGTGCCTCATAACACGATGGGCCTTCACTGGCAGGAGGCTTTCACACAAAGGGCTGCATACCCCCTGTAGTTGGCCTGGAGCCAGGGCATGGGAGACAGGAAACCTGTACACTTCAAAGGGAAACCTCCAGAAGCTTCTTCTACTTCAAAAGAGGCACCTGATATAAATATTAGACCACAGACACCAACTCTTCAGTACACTCGGGGACCTGTGGAGACTCTACCAGGAAGAAGGGCTGCTGTGCTGCTGAAAGGACTGCCACTCCGCTAGACTGCTGCCCTGCTGTACTACTCCCTTGATGGACTGCTGCCTTGCTGGATTGCTGCCTTGGTGCCCTCCTCTATGAGTCAGACCGATTGGACCTGAACCCAGGACTGCCAGAGTGACTTCGAGGGCTAATTAGCTGGTCTCCTGTTCAGACCCACAGGGACATAACAGACTCCTAACATCTTGAACCAGCACCTAGATCCAGTTGTAGCAAGCCCTGACCCCAAATGGTGCCCCTCAGGTCCTGGACCCTTGGTGTGGCCTCAGTGGAGCTGGATTTAAGTTTTTGGGCTTTTGGCGACCACAAATGGGTCAGTTGGTGCCAAAACCTGGTCGCAGGGAGGGCCGCCCCGAAGCTCCGGCCCTACCGTTCACAATGACAACAGCGCTACAGCGACAACCATCTGTGATGCCAGGCCTGCTCTTTACACTACATCGATGACCATCCATGACGCTTCCCTGCTCCTTGCCGCACCCTCCAACACGAACGGAGACTCTTTGCCCTAGACTGGGAAGGTAACTTTTCCACAAGACTAATTGGACCACTGCTCCATCATGATCGGCTTTCACATTTTAGTCCACTGAGCTAACTATAACTTTTACTCTGCCATGCACTGCTTATAACCTCGCATATTACATCTCTTGATATGTTAAATGATATTATTGATGACCTCACTAATGACTTCTCGGATAACATCGTTGATGATGTCATTTTCATTATGACCAAGGCACAATGTAATTATGATAGTTCAGATATATGTAAGACAAAAAAAAAGTTATATTCCAAACACTCAAGTAAACTGTACTGATCCTCTGTAAGACATTAAAAAATTAAATGTTGGTCTAAATTATTGTTTAATCTGTGTACATTTTTTAAAATTCTTTGAACAGACCTGTGCCAATGCAAAACTTGTGAACTTCAACTCTGTTCCAGTCAACAGTGAGTGTGGCATTGAAAGAGTGAGCTGCCTCTAGCATGTAGCCTGAAAACTGACTTGCGTCTTCTTTCTTTTTGATCTTCGCAATGCATGGTAGAAATACTGTTGGTAAGGTAGACCTTTTCTTACTAGTTTCTTGAGTCCGCATCAGAGAAATCAGGGAATTCCAGAAGTGTGTTCCTCTTCCTTGTCCTGTATGGTAGGCAGGTTACTAGCTGTAAATTGATTTTAAAAGTACTCTCTCTGGGTGAGCAGTTATCTTAAGACATCCCTTGAGAATGTATTACTACACCAATGCACTAAGAGGTCTGGTTTACTTTGTGAATTTTCATAGATGGCCATTCAAAAACTCTTGAACAAAAAAGCATTTTTAAAATCAGAGAGTTTTCTAAGGATTGTAGATCCCATTTCAGTTTGAGATTTAGGGCAATACTCATATTTTCATATTGATATATACTGATTATGGAAGTGCTTTCTGGGTTTTGGTTTCAACCAATTTTCCCCACTAAAAACCCACTGAGTGGAAATTTAATTCTTCTGTTGAAACTGAAAACCACAGAAAGTTTACCCCAGAGGGCAGCTGTGAGTCAGCAGTAGTCAGTCAGCTGAACAACAGATGAGGCCCAAGGAGGGACCCCTGCCCTGTGCTGCTTGTGTTGTTACTGTGCACCCGGACGCCACTTGTGGGAAAGGGTAGGAAGTGGGCTGTGACTACTGGGCACTACAAACATGAGCTTCTACTGCCAGTGTTTTCACTGCCCTAGATACCCCTGAGGACACAAGAACAGGCTTTGGACATGAGTTACTCTGACAATTGCGCTGCTCCTATCCTGGCTTTAGGTATAGACTTACTTGTCCCCATTCCCTGAAATAGGTAGTGGAGTCACTAAAACATCAAATATGACAGTCAATGAACTATTAGTTGTGACTTTATGAAAGTATTTGACGTTCTGCACACTTGGCAGAAATATCTGCAAATGAGCAGAGATCTCCGTATGGTACATGGAAAAGTTTAAAAGTTTATTAAACTTATCAAAAAAAGTTAGAGGACATGTTTCTAATTATAATATTAATAGTAATAAGTTTTAAATATTTATTTAGAATGTAGAATAATATAAAATGCTACAGGATACATAGCTTAATTTTAAATTAAATTGATTTTAAATATTAAATTTAAATAAAATCATATTTCTAAAGTGTAATAAAAACTATTTTTATTATGTTTTTAACATTTTGTAAATTGATGTATAGAACTTACAGTAGTTTAATTATTTTTAATAAATGTTAAAAGAATTTTTGAATGTAAAAGGTTAATACATTTAAAGAAATTAATTGATATTTTAATTTTTTAACATTAAATAAAATGAATTTGTATTTTTAAACAGTGTAAATATTTTATTGTGTTTTAGCATTAATTCCAATGGGGTTTTATTTAAAGTCCCCACCTGAATTATTTTCTGTGGGAGGTGTGTTGCAGTCCCAGGGTTTGGACATGTGTGGTGCCAGACTTACTCCCTTAATTCACGCTTACTCTTCCCTTAACACCTTCCTTTAATAGTAATCATTCCTCATTTTCCAGCCACCCCCCTCTGTCCCTCCAGCATTTACTACTAAAATGTATACTTACGTATACAAAGTTCTCCACAGGAAGGGGGAGTTCAATGCACTTTCAAGATAGGAGAGGTGGCGGTGTAGACCTCACTACTGAATGTACTACAAAATGCAGTTTGTGAATAGGCTCCATATTGGCTAAGATACCTGAATTAACTGTATAGCCTAGGTGCTATGCTTAATTCTAGTTTTACTTATTTTACTTAGCATTTCTTAGAAGTAAGGTACCAAGTTTTTTTATAAATATCGCATAGTGCGAAATTGTAATTAAAATATTGGATATGGGATAAGATGGTCAGATGTTCCATTCCTCCTGCTGTCACTGTTATTATTATTATTATTGAGATTTATATAGCGCATAGCTGCCCAAAGGCTTCCCAGCGCTAGGAGACCGATACCAGATGGAAGTTGGATGACGATTAATGATACTGATGAAACAGCCAGGTTTTAATCGATTTCTGGAAGGATACTTCCTTTTCCAGGAATCTAGATTCACGTGGAAGAGAGTTCCACAACTTGGGTGTCAGATGGCCGAGGGATCTACCTCCCCATCTGGCTTTCTTAAATCTGGTGGTTTTTAATAGCCGTTCAGAGCAGGATCTGAGGCTTCTGTTTGGGACAAAGGGGGTCAACAGGTCATTGATTTTACTAGGGCCCTTGTTGTGTTAGGCTCTGTGTGTCAGACAGAGTGCCTTGAACTTAATTCTGGCCTCAATCGGGAGACAGTGAAGAGCTTTTAAATGCTTTCCAACTGGTTCGTGTATTGGCACCTTACAGAGCAGTCTTGCTGCCGCATTCTGGACCACTTAGAGTCTTTTGATGACATATTTTGGTGCCCCTAGGAAGAGTGAATTTCCATAGTCCAAACGTGAAGTGACCAGAGAATGGACTACTCTCTTTCTAAGCTGTACGTGGATACGCTCCAAAACTTTGTGGAGCATTCTGACTAATCCAAAACATGTACTTGCCAATTTTTTGGCTTGGATCTCCATTGTTAGATCCTTATCGAACCAGAAGCCAAGATTTTTGATAGTCACATACGGAGTTGGTGGGCTACCCAGGCAGTTGGGCCAGCTGATCAGAGGCCTGGAAACCACATTATTTCCGAGGACCATCAGCTCCGTTTTGTCCCCGTTCAGCTTCAGACAGCTGTTTGTCATTCATTCCACAACCCTTTCCATGCAGGGTGCTAAGCTGTCAGAGGCACCGTTGGATCTGGGATCTAGGGAGACCACCAACTGGGTGTCATCTGCATATGAAATCATGGAGACATCACACTCTTGGGCTATCTGTGCTAATGGTCCCATGTAGACATTAAACAGCGTGGGACTGAGCGAGGAGCCCTGAGGTACCCCGTAAGTCAATGGCATCGTCTCAGAAAAATGGTTGGCTTCCATAACTTGAAAATTTCTGCCCTCCAGGAAGGATGGTAGCAGCTGACCTTCCTTGGTCCAACGTCGCTTTAAGTTCCTTTACCACTGCCAGGAGTGCCGATTCCATGCTATGCTGTGCGCGGAAACCCATCTGTGTGGGGTGGAGGCATTGGTTTGTTTCCAGAAACTCTGTCAGCACTCCATTTACATGTTTCTCTACCAATTTACCGACAAATGGCAAGAGTGAAATGGGACAATAGTTCCCTAGTTGGGCTGGGTCTAAGTTAGTTTTTTTTAGCAATGGTCTGATTATTGCATGTTTCCATGCACTTGGTACTTCGCCCGACTCTAGCGAGAGATTCGTGATTTACGCTAGTGTCTCTGTGACCTTTTTAAGCACATGAGGTGGAGCAGGGTCTAAAGGCGAGCCTGATTTCACCTTATTCATCAGTAGTCTTACATCCTCTGTATTGACTGGTGGGAAGCTACTGAGAATGGGCGTGGGGGGGTCTGCGCAAGATCTCTTTTCTGACTCGTAGATGTCTCTCTCCCGGTCATGAAGGAGATATAAATGTCCGTAACTTTTTTGAGGAAGTAAGTGGCTAGCTCGTTACATCGTTCCTCCGTAACCTCAGCAGTATGGTTGTCGTGTGTAAGGGAGGTTAGAGCTTTGACCACCGAGAAGAGTTCCTTTGAGGAATTCTGGGCTTTTTTGATCTTTAGTTCAGAGAATTTTGCATGTGCCTCTTTGATACTATTGTGGTACAGTCTAATAGCTGCCTTATACTTGGCTTTGAGTTGTAAGTAACCCTGGGTGGGTAACTCCGCTCCACCAGCGGAGTTTGCAGAGATTTGCCTACTCCGCGCTCCGTGGCGAACGTGGAGATAGGGAAAACTCCACCTCCGTGGTGTATCAGAGTTAGCCGCTCCCTCCCCCCTTCCAAATACTTTAAAAATAATAAAAAGAAGGCACTTACCTGTGTTTCTGCTGCCTCCCCTGCCTGGCCGCTCTCTTTCCTGCTCCTCTCGAGTCCTTTTTCCTAAAAAAACCCACTACTTTGCACGTCTTCTTTTTATTATTTTTAAAGCATTTGAGAGGGGAGGGGGAGCGGGGAGGGAGCGGAGCTATGCGTAGCTCCACAGAGTTTTTTCCAAACTAAGTGGAGCTACGCGTAGAGCACTATGCCAGCTCCGCCCACCCTTAGTTGTAAGTATAAGTCCTCCTCCATTCCTTTTCGATTTTTCTGCAGTTTTTCTTTAGAGATACTAGTCGAGTGTTAAACCATGGTGCTTTTTTGGGCATGGGTTTTGGTTTAGTAGATGTTTTAGGGGCCAGTTTATCCAATGATAGTATAATTCCCAGCTGGAGTAAGCTTCATCAGCCTTGTCCTGTATCTTAGTGGCCAGTGAAGTTAGGAGATCCCCCCCAATGTGTCTGTGTTCAGCTGTTACAAACTCTTCTGAAATTCAGTTGTTGAATCAGGGAAATGTTTTCCATATATTTTCTCCATGAAAGGCCAAGCTTTATTGGAGGTCATTAGTAGACTCCCTTTCCAGTTATGCCCAGTTTCTCTAGGAATTCAGCACAAATGAAAAGGATAGATTTCAAATAAGCTCAGTTTCTCTAGGAATTCAGCACAAATGAGAAGGGTCAGGTGGGGGGCATCTAATGGGTATGTTTAGTACAATGTAACAAAGAGTGGGAGTGTGGGTGTCTGAAAGAGAGAAAAAGCCTGGCTGAATTCCTCTTGTGGGCTACCCTTGGCATTTAGCTCTCTCTCTAGTTAGGTTATCTTTGGGTCCTCTGCTGGCATAATGCTGGCCCTGGCATAATGGTGAAATTGTTTGCATGCTGTTGGTATCCATCCAATGATCGTGCCAACCCATGGGACAGTGCTGGCTATTGGTGCAATAGTGGTAATTCTAGACATACTAGAGGCATTACTCGCATGATGGCATCCACCCATGTTATAACGGTGAAATCCTTGATATTTGGCTTGCATTCATGGCATGCTATGGCAATACATAGAAAGGTAAGGCAGAATCTCCTCCATATGGAAGTAGGACATGAGAGTATTGGATTAAAGTGACACACAGTTGTATAAGGACAAAAAATATATGTATTAAAAATAAAAAGCTAATATTTCATGAAAATGTAACTTTTTTTAATCAAAGTGATAAGCTTTTGTTTGGTAAACGTTTATCTATCGAAAATGAAACGCTTTACTATATACTTTAAAAAACTGAAAAGGGGGGGCGTGGCCGGGATGGCGAGCGGGTAAGACGTGTCCTGTTAGTGTCCCCGCTCCCGTCGGCTACCCATGGTCGCCCTGGCTGCCTAAAGCGGAGAAAGCCCCCTGAGCCGCCGCTTGATAGTGGCGGGAGCGTGAGGGCCAGTCCTGGGGTGTGAATAGTGCCCCCCTGCAGCTCACGGCAGCTAGGAAACCAGCCGGGGGGCGGACTGTCGGAGCACCTAAGATGGCGGATGCGGCGCCATACAGGGAGTGACGGAGAGGCCGTGCGCAAGACGCGCTCCCGTGATCGCCGGAGAGGCGGACTCATCGAGCTGCTGTGGGTAGGATTGGGGACGGCAGAATCCCCGACTGCGGAGGGCTGCGGTGACCGGCGCACTCACGATAACGGGGGGTCCGGGCAGAGAAGCTGCTGCCTTGACTCGGCCTGGCGAGCGCTACTGGTGAGAGCGAGGAAGACCGGGGGTCCCGTGGGGGTTGCGGAGCACCAGTGACTATGCTTGGAGGCGAGAAGACCTGCCTGTAACCCGCAGGGGCGGCGAGCTGGGAGTCGAGAGGACCCTGGAGGAGCTGCGAGGCGCTGTAGGGAGAGAGGCGGCCTGGAGCTGATTGCCGTTGCTTGAGTCGGCTGGAGGCGAGGTGAGGCCCCGGGGAGCTTTGGCGGAGGGGCCCGTCACACAGGAAGAGCGGGCAGTGACACTGGAGGGGGTCTAGAGGCAGGATACTGACTCTGGGGACACTGTGCAAGGAGAGTCAGCGGTGTTTCCTGGCCTGAGTGGCGGCAGAAGGCAGAAGATCTCCGAGGCCCAGGGAAGGTAAGCGGTGCCTGAGGGAGATCTTCCTACGCTGCAGCGTACCCAGGGGGGTGCTCGGGTTCTAAGGCGGCAGTTGGTACAGGAGCCTGGGTGCGGCCCGGTTGATGCCCGGAGGTGGCCAGATCTGAGGGAGCAGGTCGAGTGATTGGAGGGGGCCCGGGGAGCGAAGAGGCCCATCCGGTCAGATCCCGTGGAGGACATTGCGCGGGGCCCGGAGTCCGCAAGTACGTGAGGGAGCACGAGGAGGGCTGGAACTGGACTGCCTTGTAGCTGGCGGCCCCTGGATAGGGCCGGACTGGGCCCGGGGGTGCAGAGGCGAGGCCCGTCGACTCAGCAGAAGGGCGGTGGCAGAGTGGTGGAGGTGACAGGAGCCAATCGCGACGACCCCGGCTTGAGAGCGTCCATCATGTCTTCCACTAGAGGCAAGAAAGACAGGACAGTGAAGGACATGTTCGCTAAGGTGGGGCAGAGGCTGAGGCCGTGGAGGAGCCGGTGACCCGGACATTCCTCACCCAGCTGTTTTCCACTTTGAGAGACGACATCCAGAATCTCCGCCAGGAGGTAGCCACTGAGGTCAAGGAGGTGCGTAGAGACATGGATGCCATTGGCGAACGGGTGGCCTCGATTGAAGAGAAGGAGGACTCCAGGGAGGAAGAAATTGAACACCTGAAGCAGGAGGTACTGCGGCTGCAGGACCAACAGGTGGACCTCCAGGCCCATGCGGAGGACCTGGAGAATCGTTCCCGGAGGAACAACATTCGGGTGAAGGGCATTCCATGGCAAGAGGAGGGCCCGGACATTACGCTGTTTCTCCAGGGGCTCTTCCGCGGTATCCTGCAAGAGACCACGGACTTCCCCATCAAAATCGATCGGGCCCACAGGGTGGGTTTGCCGAGGAGGGCTCCTGCTCCGCCACCGGACATCCTGGCTTACCTGCCGGACTTCCAATTGAAAGAGCGTATTATGAGAAAGGCCAGGGAGACACAGCCATTGCAGCATGGAGGCCATGACATTGCACTTTACCAAGACTTGGCTGCGATCACGCTTCAAAAGAGAAGGGCCTTCCGGCCCGTCACCTCGCACCTGCGCAGCCAAGGGGTTAGCTATTCCTGGGGGCACCCATTTCGCCTTATTTTCAAAATAGAGGACAAGCTCTGCCAGGTCCGATCGGTGATGGAGGCTTGTCGGATCGTGAACATTGACTTGCCTACGAAGGAGGCGGAGCCCGAGGGAACACTCGGCAGAGACACTCGCGACGGATGGCAGAGGGTGAGCCGACAATGACGGAGGCGAGGGACTCCGGCCAAGCCTGACCCTGAGACGATGGCGCAGGAACGGCGAGGAGTACTGGAGACTCTGGCTTCGGGACTGCCCTCTTAATAAGAGGGATGATGATGCTTCACAGGGGCAGATAAGTGACTCACAGCATGCTGGGGGCGGCCGGGGGGCGGCGGGGGGGGGGGGTATCCAGTGGCCAACGAATGCACCCCACTGACTTTCTCACCAGGGAGCTGCGGAGGCCACCCGCACCTCCCGGACAATGTCCTAAGGTTTTACTAGTTGGGTTTTGTGTTTTTGTTTTGGGGAGTTGGGAGGGGGGGAAGGGTGGGGTGCCGGCACTTCATGGTCCATCGACGGTGGAGAATCCGAGGGAGGGGAGGCCCGTGAGTGAAAGGGGGCAATTAATCCTTGAGGGCAGAGATGCTGGGGGCTATCTCCGGGGTGTCCTTCAGGGGATTGACACAGCTCAGTGGGGACGACAGTGGTATGGTTAGGGGGGATGTGTCCATTCTAACCTTAAATGTCAAGGGCCTCAATAACCCGGTTAAACGTAGAGCAGTGCTTTCCTTCTTAGAGCGGGTGGAGGCGGACATCTGCCTCCTGCAGGAGACGCATTTATTGACTAAGGACTGCCGTCGTTTGCGCTCCAGAGCATTCCCGTAACAATACTTTTCCTGTGCTGGGGACAAGAGAGCTGGAGTGGCCCTCCTGATTTTGCAAAGATGTAAGGGGGTGGTGAAGGAAAAGGTCGCTGAAATAAGGGGTAGATTGCTGGCCTATACGATTCAATTTGGGTCACAGACGATGGTAGTGGGATCCCTGTACGCACCTAACTCGGGGCAAGAGGAGTTTTTAAAAGTAGCTTTGTCGGACGCTGTGGCACCCCAGAATAATATGACTCTTATTGGGGCGACCTGAACTTGGTTATGGAGGCACATAGGGACAGGTCACATACATCATACTGGCACAAGGGGGAACTTTCTGGGGAGGGTAAGCAGTGGCTCGCGGAACTGGGGTTCTTAGATCTCTGGAGGAAGCGCACCCACACGCGACTCAGTATACGTTTTCTCTAATGCTCATAAGTCATATGCTCGCCTCGACCACTTGCTGGGCACCAGAGATATCCAGGGGAGGGTGGTCGGGATAGAGATTGAACCGATGGCTCTTTCAGATCATGATGCAGTGGTCGTCCAGCTTGCGTTGCCGACAGGCCCACGGCGACAGGGGTGCTGGAGACTCAGGGAGGCGTTGCTTTATAAGGACCAGGTGATACAGCAGCTCACTAGGTGCGCTCAAGACTACCTCGCACACAATGACACGCCCGATACCCACATCACTACACTTTGGGAAGCAATGAAGGTGGTGCTCCGGGGGAAGATTATAGCGATCGCGGCGGCAGAAAACAGGGAGCGCAGGGAGACGCGGAAGGCCCTGGCCGATCGGGTGCAGGAGCTGGAGAGAGTCCATGGTAGGACGGGAGCGCTGAGGGTCTGGCGCCAACTTAAGGCAGCTAGGGCACAGCTCGCCGGCATTGATTTGGATAGGGCAGAATATGCTGCGGTATGCTTAAAACATGCTTACTATGTGGGGGGCGACCGCACGGGGCGCCTGTTGGCTAATAGACTTCGAGCCCGTAAGCAACGGTCGAGGGTTTCCTCCCTGCGCAGTGATGCTCAGCGAGAGGTCACGGATGACCAGGGTATTGCGGACACGTTCGTACAGTTTTATGAGGAGTTGTATGCGGCTGAGCCGGTCCCAGAGGCAGATATACTGGATTATCTCCAGTCGGTCTCTATGTCGGCTTTAACTCCCGACCAAGCGGCAACGCTAGAGGCTCCCATTCGTGTGGAGGAGGTCATTGTGGCGATCTCGCGCCGCAAGCTGCTTAAATCCCCAGGACCAGACGGGTTTTATAAGAAATTTAGTCATATAATTGCCCCTCTCCTGACTAAACTCTTCAATTCCTTTGGGGGGGGAAACACCTATTCCCGCCTCGATGCTGGCTGCAGCTATAGTGGTGCTCCCCAATACTGGTAAGGATGGCCAGAGATGCGGATCGTACCGCCCCATATCTTTATTAAATGTGGACTTCAAATTGTTCACCGGAATTTTGGCCACCCGCCTCGGCCCTAATATGCTGTCCTTGATTGAACCGGACCAGGCAGGCTTCATCCAGACGCGTCAGTGTGCGGACAACACGAAAAGAGTACTTCATTTGATTGACAAAGCCCACTGTACGGGGATGGATGCCCTGCTCCTGACGGTGGATGCCGAAAAGGCGTTCGATCGTGTCAATTGGGGGTTCTTAGGCCATACACTACGTACGGTTGGCATGGGAGAGCGCTTCAGGGGATGGGTGAGTTGCTGGTATAGGGCTCCCACTGCGACCATTCGGGTGAATGGAGTTACATCCAGGGCTTTTCCAATACAGAGGGGCATCAGGCAGGGGTGTCCTTTGTCCCCCTTGCTCTTTGCCTTATACATCGAGCCCTTGACGCAGCGAGTGAGGGAAAACCCGCGGATTACAGGGATTCCGTTTGGAGGGGAGTCACACCCAATTAGCCTGTACGCGGACGATGTGAGAGCGGCGCTGAAAGACCCTGATGACTCATTACCCGCTTTTTTGGATGAATTGCTGGCGTTCGGGCGCGTGTCGGGCTATCGAGTGAATGTGGATAAGTCACTGATATTACACTTAAATCCCGGCCTGGATCCCCGGGGAAGGGGGGTTTCGGCCCTACAGGGAATTCAATTGAAGGATTCCATCCCCTACCTGGGACTGGAACTAGCTGCTTCGGTGCAGCGCACGGCTCAATTGCACTATGGGAGGCTGGCACCCCAGGCAAAACGGGATTTGGGAGCGTGGAGTAAACTCCGGCTCTCATTACTGGGACGGGTGGCGGCGGTCAAGATGTCCCTATTGCCGAAAGCTCTATACTTATTCCAGACCCTACCGGTGCCGCCACCGGCGGGATCCCTGGTAGCGTTACAGAGGGATTTCAACCACTTTGTGTGGGCAGGGGCGCGCCCCCGGATGAGTAAAGCATTGGGCTACATGAGGCCAGATGAGGGTGGACTGGGGATTCCTGACTTACTTAGTTACCACCGGGCGGCGCAGCTGCGGTACCTGGTGGAATGGGCACGGCCTGAGTCAGAAAAGAGGTGGCTCTTTCAGGACAGGGCGATCGCGCAGATACCACTCTGGAAGGTCCCCTTCCTGAAAAAAGCTCAATGCCCACAGGGATTGATGAGATCACCAGTCACCAAGTCGGTATTGACTGCATGGGATGCGGTGGTGACGAAGAGGAAGTTGTCCACCTTCCCTTCCCCACTCACTCCGCTATTTGGAAACTGTGAGTTCACCCCTGGGATGCCCGAGGCGGCCTTTGCGGCGTGGAAGGCTACCCCTTGCCGCTCTGTGGGTCACCTCTTCGATCTAGAGGGTATTATCCAGTTTCCCCAACTGAAATCGGATTATGGGATTCCTGAGGCTGAACGTATGAGATACCTACAGTTGCGTCACTGGGTGCTCCACGATGAGGTCCGGATGCAGGGGGGCCGGAAATTGACGGCATACGAAAAATGGCTTATCACTAAAACCTCAGACAAAAGCCTCATAAGAGATATGTATAATATGATTCGACAGGGTCCCACAGGGCAAGCAACACCTAGTCAGAGGAGATGGGAGAAAGAAATAGGGGGGGCACTCACACGTAAGGACTGGGAGGGGATCTATTACAGGGCAAAACACGCAGCTCGAAATGTCGCCAGTGTGGAATCCGCTATGAAGATAGCAACCTACTGGTATCTTACGCCGGCGAGGTTGAATAGGGGTAATCCACAGAGGAGTCCTACTTGCTGGAGGGGGTGCGATCAATAGGGCACCCTGCTGCATATACTATGGGAATGTCCGCTCCTAGGAGACTACTGGACTAAGATATTGGACACGCTGGACGCACTTTTTAGCACTCAGATACCGAGGCTTCCGGTGTACGTGGTTCTAGGGTTACCTAATCCTATGACGTATCCTCTTAAAAGTCTGCGCGGACGCCAGATGGGGATAGCAATAGGGGCGGCATTACAAAATATACTGGCGCATTGGGGTACAACCACACAACCTAACTATACGGGATGGCTGCATAGAATGTGATTTGTTCTAGGGATGGAAAGAATCTCAGCCACCCTCCATGGTACGTCTGATTCGTTTGCAACAACATGGCAGCCATTTATATCGCTACTTTCCTCCGAGTTTAATGAGCTCACACAGCCTAAATATCTGCGAGTGCTTCGTCTCCCTAGTTTGTGGCCCGAACAAACCCAAAGGCTCGATACGTAGACCCTGCGATAGAAAGGAGTGGGCGGATATGGAGTGGTAGGATCAGGGAGAGTGCCGGCACGGGGTGGGGGGAGGGAGGGACGTTAGTCATGTGTTTTTTGTTTTGTAATTATTTTGCACTCCAGCAATGCGACAAGGATAAGAGGGGCCGTATGGGCCCAGGACTTTGACGGACACCCAGACCAATGCGAACGCTTTGAGGTACAACTGGGGGTACCCACGATGTTGTTGGAATAGGTAGCCTACTTATGGAATGGGGTCCAGGGTATTGGGTCCTGTTGTATGTTGGGGCTTTGTTTGCAAACATCAAAAATTAATAAAAACCTTTTAAAATATAAAAAACTGAAAAGGTGATTGCACCTTAGAAGGTTATTAATCAATGGACTAGATTTGTAGAGTGTAAACCTAGAGTAAACTAATCGAGCCAGATAAAACTTGTCAATACTAAGTTCAGCAACAAAATTAAGCAAGCTCAGCAAGAAAAAGGTAATTAAATGTTTTAGACCTGCCATCCTGATGCTTCAGGAAACTCACCTACTGGGCTCTCAATGCCCTTTCCTGAGGCAGTTTGGGTATGGCAGAGTCTACCATGCATGCTTCACCAATAGGTCCAGGGTGGTGGCCCTGCTCCTTCACAGGTCCTTTCCTCTGGTGATGACCTCCAATGTCTCCGATACTCAGGGCTGCTATGTTGGGGTACAGGGTCTTTTGGAGGGAAGCCATGTAACCTCATTAATGTCTATACACTTCCTCAGGCCATCATGGTCCTGAAGGAAGAGTTCCTTGCCTTCCCGGCAAAGGTCACTATTATTGGTGGTGATTTTAATGCCTCACCCGATCCAATCTTTGATTGCTTCAGCCCACTTACTGCCCACGGACTCTCGAACGCCTGACTGCTCTTCTCATGGATGGAGTCCCTAGGACTGTGTGCCACCTGGTGCACGTGGCATCCCAGAGACCGAGACTACACCACACCTTGGCTGCCCATAGGACCTTCTCCCATATTGACTTGCTTCTCTTCCCGCCTACAGACGTCCTCCACAGCACAGGTGCCACTATCCTTTTGCGGGGTATTTCTGACCACTCTCCTGTTTCTGTTCAGTTTGGGCACCTGGATGGTCTACAGTGACCGGGGTGGCGACTTAATACATGATGCCTAGTGGATGTCCAATGCTCGGAGTTCCTGAGATCCAAAATCCAGGACTACTTTGACCGGAAAAAGGGTATGGTCGAGACCCGGGGGATCCTCTGGGAGGCAGGTAAGGATACTATCAGAGGTCAGGCTCAGGGCTTCCTCCAGGGCCAGAACCGGGAGAAGCTGGCCCAGATCACCAATCTTGAGACACACATTATGGATGTTGGAGCAGCGATTCCTGTGGAACCCCTACGCAAATCTGGAATGCCAGCTGCAGCTGAGGAACCGCAACAGGGCTGGAGGGCTTCAATCAATGGGTTTACGAGTGGGGAAATAAAAGTTGCAAGCTGCTCTACTGGCTGGCCACCCGAAACGGGTCCCAGGATGCTTGTTTCCGGTCCAGGGAAGACCTGGCTTGGCAATTCGGGCTGGACTGGTCCCATGAGGAACAGAGTCAAGACTGATTTGCATATGGCTGGGTCTAAACTGGGGTGGCGAAGTGAGCTAAAGAACGATGATGGATTCAACCCAGATCTATGACTGGGTGAGTGTCTGAAAAGTTTCAGTGCTCCGTTCATCTTCTTGTGTTCACCCACCACCTGACCTCTAGTATTCCCAAAATAGTGGATTTGACTGGTATCCCCCAGAGTACTGCTTCTGAGATTGCGCCAGCTTTCGCAACATACTACCGGCAACTCTATGCCCGACATCCGCCTCCGCCGGTTGGGCGTGACCATCTGATCCTTAGCGAAATTCCCTTGCCTCAACTCTCCCCTACCCTCTGCTCAGACTTGGAACCCTTGACGCTGAATGAAATTGCATCCATGGTGGCAGCTATGAAATCTGGGGAAACTCCCGGTCCTGATGGGTTCCCACTGGAGTATTACTGAAAATACAGCTGCACTCTTAATCTTTTCCTATTAGATATGTATGCTAAGGCACTTACGAACAGGAACTTCCCACCGTTGATGGATATTGCCACGATAGTGGTTATTCCTAAAGCTGGGCAACAATCGAGACCCTGCCCTTCATACCGGCAGATTTTTCTAATCAATGGGGAGCCCAAGTTGTACGCCAAAATACTGGCCACTTGACAGTTATGGGCCTCACCATGTCCATTCAGACCAAGGTGGATTCATGACGAACCGTGGTACTCAACACTGCATTCGGCAGGTCCAGGCAGCCTTGGTGTGTGCTGTGGCTCAGCGGGGCCTGCGTGCTGTTTGGGGTCCACAGCAAATAGGATTCGGATCCAGGTTCAGATCCTATGTGGATAACTTTATGCTGTCCCAATGACGCAGGTGAGCGTTAACAGAGTTTTCTCCAATGAGAGGCACCCAGCACAGTTTACCCCTCTCCCCACTTCTTTTTGGCCTCATCATCACACCCCTGGCTAGCCTCATTCACGTTGATACGCAGATATGGGGATGGCAGTGGGCTGATCAGATTGAGGACAAAATCACGCTATATGCAGATGATATCCTCCTCTTTCTAGAGTAACCACATCTGTTGGGACCCCGAGTGTTGGAGATCCTTCATCTTTATGAAATGGCTTTTGGGTTGCGAGTAAATTGAGCTAGGTCGGTCCTCATTGCAATCCAAGTGGACCATCTCATGTTAGACTGGCAAGGTTCCAATACCTTGGTTTTCATATTTACATGGACCTGGACCTATCCTGGCGCCTCAACCTGATGCCCCTCATCCGCGACATGAAGCATCATCTTCAGAGGTGGGACCAACTTCTGCTTATTGTGCTGAGGAGAGTGGCCTTGTTTAAGATACAATCCTCCCCCTGTTTCTCTATACTCTCCAGCACTTTTTAAATATAATACCAAACAGCTGGTTTTGGACACTCAGTGCTACCATCCGCAAATGCCTATGGGCGTACCACCATTCTCGCATAGGGTTCAGTAGGGGCAGGCAGTCGACATATGATGGGGCTCTCAGGATAGCTGATGTCCAGCTCTATTATTGGGTCTCTCAACTGGTTGTCATTAACGACTGGCTAGTCTGGAGCAGGGATATCGCAGCCTATCGGCTGGAGCTCACTAGCCTGGACGCTGCCTTGGGGTTGCTCTATGGTAATCCAATATCCGGCTGCCTTCTGTGCTTGACTATGGTGGTTTTCAGGATATGGCGGGTGGCCCTGCACTTTATGGAATGGGACAGGACACTTGCACTACTTTCCACCCCGTGGGTTGTGCGCTGGCTGCATCACACAGCACAGACTGAGGGCTTCAGGAGATGGGACAGGATTGGGCTTACTACCCTTGGGGATGTCTGGCAAGGTGGACATCTATGTTCCTTCCAGAACTAGCAAAAACCCTTCTACTTAGCATGCTCGCCATTTTCACAAATACCTACAGATGCACCATGCCCTGTCCTATCACTTGTGAGATTCCACAATTCTTCCCTCATTTAGCCCCCTTGAGGCTAAGGTGCTTATGGGTCGCCTTGTTAAAGGGGCAATTTCGTTTATCTATTGCATGTTAGTCACTAATGCCCCGGAGGAAATTCTTTCCCTCAAGCAGAAATGGGAGGGATGGATGGGTCCCTTGGAGGAGGTAGACTGGCGGAACGCACGTGCGGCACCCCAGGAGGTCGCCGTCTTCTCCAAGTTGCGTCTCACCCAGTTGTACTACTTTCACACCTCTTA
Organism: Calotriton arnoldi; assembly: GCA_963921515.1. Classification (NCBI taxonomy): domain Eukaryota; kingdom Metazoa; phylum Chordata; class Amphibia; order Caudata; family Salamandridae; genus Calotriton; species Calotriton arnoldi. The sequence continues at coordinate 3,794,602 of CAWUFW010000357.1, forward strand.
CCTCACACCCCGGCGCTTATGGCATGGAGGGGTGCAGTCACAACCCACTTGCTTTCACTGCTGTGACTCAAATGCTGACTTTTTCCAGGTGGTCTGGTCCAGTCCCCGACTGCAGTGATTTTGGTGTGAATTTGAGGCGACTGTCTCCCAAGTTTGGGAAAGAAATGTGGACTTGTCTCCTAGAGTTGGCCTTCTGGGCATCCTGAAAAACCTGGGAGGGCTCTGTGCTGAGCAAATCCTTGTGGGGGTGGCTACCCTGGTCATAAAGAGGGATATCGCTCATAAGTGGAAATCACCTCCGGCCCCCACCCTAGCCAACTGGCGGAAATGGGTACTGGTGTGCTGTGATGGAACAACCAGTTTACCAGGCATGGGGATATTCGCAGAAACAATACGGTCTGGGGGAAGTGGGGGTGTACTTTATAGTTGGGTCTTATGCAGGTTGAGAATGCCTCCCCTATATTGTTGTGCACAATATACCATTGTCTATGCATTGCACTTGAAATGGTCTGTTTTCTGTGTATTGTATGCAAAATAAAAATAATAAAATTGTTTTATAAGAAAATGATACTCAAAATTGGGCACTGCCTGTCCCCCTTCTGGGCTTGATCATCAGAGCTTAGTATGGGACACCAAACGCCTGTCATAATTCCAGCTCAGGCTGCCTAACTTGTTGGCTAATTTATGGAGTAGTCTCATGCGCAGGTTTGCAAAAAACACATAAGAGCTGCCCGAGACTTCCATTTTTGATTGTGCTACACAACCCTTTAGTGATAGTCAGAGAGACCTCCCAAACGTCTGCTAGGGAATGATTTCTTGTGATATTATTACATTTTTTTTTTGAAAGTATGTTCATTTACAAGAAGAAAAACATGATATTGTCCAAGAAATTAAGTGCCTTGTACAAAACTTTTATGGAGGTTGTAAATAGTCCTATTCTGTGTGGGACCACTATAAAGCATTTGGAAATGAACAAAAAGTCAAATTGCGATTCAGTAATTTGTTACTAAATCGCAATTTGTTTTTTTGATTAGGTATTTGGTAGGGGCGTGTTTAGGGTGTCCCTTCCAAATACCGAGTCCCATGCTATGTATTAATGTTTTGCAACCGAATCATGGTTGCAAAACATTAATTTTTTACTGACACTTCAAAGAAGGTGGTAACCAATTGCAAATGGGAAGGGTCCTCATCGAGAATGTTTAATAAAATATTTTTTTAGAACAGGCAGTGGTACCAGGGACCACTGCCTACTCTTAAAAAATAAAACTTAAATGTTTCACTTTTTGTTTTTGAAACGCATCCCAGTTTCCTTTAAGGAAAAATTACTACATTAAAAAAATAATTGCTTTATTTAAAAGCAGTCACAGATATGGTGGTCTGCTGACCCCAGCAGGCCACCATCCCTGTGATGGTTATCATTCCAAATGGGTCGCAAACTGCTACCTACCTCATTAGAGGTAGGTCGATTTGCAACCCACTAGGAATCGTTAATTAAGAATTGCGAGTTTTCTTACATTAGGAATTGCAACCCTATTGCTATTCGGTAAGAACCACAATTTGGAAATTGCAATTCATATTTTTTGTACATCTGGCCCTAAGTAGTGATGATGCCAGTAACTTATTTCAAAACGGAAACACAGTTATTGTTGGACAGTTTTATACTGAACCCTGCATCCCAGGCCCTTGAGAGAAATTACTTCTATTTAAGCCACGATGATCTGCAGCAATTTACCCTCACTTGAAGTGCAAACTGCCTCAGAGAGTAGAAGTTTAAATCATAATTTTAATGAGGTCAAGGATTTTAACAACTGTTTATATGCGAGCCCTGTTTGCCCACCTCTTCTGTATCGTGTACTACAAACACAAAGGAGATCGTCGGGATGTAAATCAAATTTATGTCGGCATGTAAATCAAATTTATGGTATGACTGGACAATAACATTGTTTCAAAAAGTGCAGTGCTTTTGAAATATATAGTGTTATCAATATGTGTTAGCAAGAATAAAGCGTGCAGCTGCTTCCAGCATTAGTTGAAAAAAGAAGGTGAGATATTGATTAAAAAAAAGACCGCTTTTTTCCCGACACTGACTGTGATTTTGTTGATAACAGTTTCGGAGATTTTTGTAGAGATTATAGGGGATAACTACATAAAAAATAATTCCAAATTGATTTGCTGATCGTCGATATCGTTTGTCGAGAAATATATATGTGCAATATACGCTTCCTAATAAAGTAGAATGTTAATATCAAAGAGTATAAAACATGAAAATGTTTTTAATGCTCTGTGCTAATTTCCTGATTTTATTTCAAGCATATCATTTTATGGCGTGCAGCTAATTATGGTATTTACCCAAAATATAGTGCAGAAAAACAAGTAGTCTGTTTAGCTTGAGTTACAATTATATTAATAAATCTTTATTCAGTTAAAAAAATAACAATAAAATATATACATTGACAAAGCATTAAAAACGTACTATAAAATAAATGTACAACATAAAACAGTATCTAAAAACATACAGTTTAATCCATGGCACATAACCAAAGTACTAAGCAAATCAGGGATCTAGACCACACAGAATTTGATTATACCCCAACTAACTCTCCCTCCCACCCAGTAACGCTCCATAGAAGGTACTGTTTCCATTAGACAATGGGTGCGGGCAACTGGTTTGGACAATTCGCCGTTCTCTCAAAAGGCCTCGGCACAGGTGATAAAAGTATGCATAACCCACACATAGTCAGCTTTAGAATTTTTTACCGGGTTGGGTATAGGTCCAGCTGACCTAAGCTGGTGAGTTTGTTCTTTATATATTCAAACCAGGGTATTGCTTTGGTGTTGTCTAAAGAAAGACAATCTCTAATGATCGAAAAGTTCAAGGATAATTCATCTTTATACCACATAGAGAGAGACCTGCCTGAATAAGGGCCGGTGAGCAAGAAGATCCGAAATATATTTAAGACCTAGTTCTTCATGAACTACAAAGGTGGAAGTACTCTGTAGGCACCTTGCTACAGTCAATTTACACATCTCTCCAAAAAATACATGCAGACTTTATTATCAGAGACAGACCCTTCATGTTAGAATTGTTGTAAAAGTTATGTATTGTGATCACACTCTTCAACACATTTATTCCAATTGAAATGCAATACCGCTTATAGCGTTTTATTTTAAGATTTATTTATATTACTCTGACATACAAATCTTTTTCACCATTCTATATCTCCTATGATATTTAAATGAAGCCTATGAACTTAGACCTGGTTTACAAATTCAAAATTAGTTTAACAGTAATGCCAGTTTAAAGACATTCTGTAGAATAGACCACAGCATTTCTGAGCTAAAATGTGTTTAATGGAAAAATAATGAGCAACCAAGCAAAATCAGCAGTTGACCGATTTCAATTCAGCAGATCAAAGTATTGGCTCAAAACCAAGTTGGGGCATGTAATGCTAAAGTTTATGCAAATTACAGCTGTTTTTATACACGATATGGTTGGGTCTGGTGGCTCAGTGGACTAATACATCCACTACAGGGGCCAGTGTTTGACCTCATCGTCACAGGCTCAAATCCTGGCGGGTCCACTCAGCCTTTCATCCATACGAGGTCAATAAATAAGTACCATTGAATTGGGTAACAATAAACATCTGTTATTCAGCGCCAAGATGCCTATGGGTTAATGTGCATTTTAAAAATACACGTCATGTTATGAAATTTAATTGGAACATGATAGAAACTGTTACTTCAATTAACCTAACAAATCAGCAGGAGGCAGGATCTTCTCATGACAAGAATGTGAGAAGTATTTGCAACACAGATTGTGATACATAAATATCTCCTGAACACAGCACTTTCTGCAAATCACGCTTTTGACAATATTAAAAGAGAGGTTAAGCTTTCCTACAAGATGCCGAAAATGTGCAATTGTATAACACTAAATAAAATCATTTCTGAGCCTAGGAGACGAATGAAATTTAGATTTAAGAGCACTCCAGATTAATATAGGCATGACATTAAAAGATAGTTATGTAAAATATCGGTGCCCACTAAGGCTTACATGCTAAACAAAACATTGATACTAAAGGAAACCGGAATATGCGTTTATACTTTCTCAGCCCCCACACCCCCTTTTTTGTCAGGGGATGAAACCCTCTGTAACAATTAAATAGCAAAAAGTAACAATGATTCACTTTTTACATCTTCATTATTGTAATATTCATCATCCTCAAAAGTAGTAAGAGGAAACATTTGGGCAGTGCACAAGTGTGTAGGATATTGCACATTAATAACTTTACTAACACATACAAAGTAACCACATTTAGAATGATAGCAATGATTATCTCAAATACCTTAATACCCTAGTTTCCAAAGATTCCACTTAGCGTCATCCAGATGCCTTGGAGATTTAAATCTAACCCTTTTTGTAGCGCATTAAGTTTATTAATACTGTGTTTGATGTGATCTATTTGGTTGTGTATCCTGAGTGAGGAGTTATGTAAGTATGTGCAACAATCAGTCCCTGCATTGCGCAGACAACCCCCATTGATGCTAGAAGGGAATCTAGAGCAGTTCTGTTCTGTAAGAGCATAGTTGTATGAGCATCTAATTGATCAGTGATTAATCCTAATGCAATTGCAGTGGCATTTGTGACCTCTTCAATTATTTCAGCATTTTGTTTAGTCTCTTGAATGGCCTGGCCTACCCCATACACTGGAAAGAGAATGGAAAATAATTTGTAAGTTTCAGAAATCTCACTGGGGCCTGCTGTCTCTGAAGAAGGTAAACAGTGAAATGTTTGAGGGCAGACACAACATAGCCAGTGTAGCAGGTCCCAGTCCAATCTTGGGGCACCAAAAAGTAGAACCTAGATCTGCAGATGAACTGAGCGTATCCTTCTTGATGTTGGCGTTTGCGAACACTTAACATGTGGGAAGTCTATATTCATATGAAGGAGAATCAAAGTCTTTGTTATTACAAGTGTCACACTCACTTAGACCCACAAACCCACTTGGATTTCTCAGTTTATGTTGCTCACAAACCATTTCCTACTCGTACATAGCCAGGGTGTTGACATTGGATTAGTAACAGCTGTAGGAATTGTTATATGGATTGTTATACTTTTCAAAGCCTTGATTAGACTGGAGAGAAATACCATCACATTCTGACTGTCTGTGCCCACCATAGAACCGGTCGAAACAAGTTTTGTCTTTTTTGAGAAGCACAGGGGCACTCTGATCAAAAGCATGTTTCCTCCCACACACACAGGTATGTGAGTGAAAATCCAGCTAGAGGGAGCAGTAAATATGTGTCTATACCTTTCCAGCAACAGTACGTTGGAGTTGCTCAGAAAGAGTGGCTGCTCCGCCTAAAGACAGGTTCAGTACACTTAGGCCTCTGGAAAAACTCCCAATTCCACAGCAGTAATGTAATACATCACCAGCCAGATGTTCTAGGGAAACATAGCAGGCAGGCGAGACCCACACTGGGATCCAGTATCTGGGAGAGGGCCGCTTACCTCGGGTGGAGGAAGTAATGATGAACGGCTCTGGGTGCAGCATCGCACAGCTGTGGAGGAGCAGGCAGAGAGGATGGGCACAGAAGACCTGTCCTACTGGCAGGTGGCAAAACAGTAGTGGCAGTCCTGACAAAAGGTCCTGGTCTGGGACAAGGCACAGGTCTGGAGGCAGAGACAGAGGTGTTGTCATCTCTAGGTGGCACATCTCACTTGCAGTGAGATGAGTGGATCCACATTGCCATGCCACTCCATTTAACAGTTGTGTTGATGATGAGTAGAATCTGTTAGGGCTACATCAGCAAATCTGTAAATCTGTCTTCCTCTGGTGCACACAAACGTAAACCCAATCTCCAGGCTAGAAGGAGTGGCAGACCTCGGTAGGACACTCAGGTTAGATTGCTGGGATCTGAGAACGGAAACTGTCGAAACCGCGTATGAGCTTTCTGCAATATTGTAAGACTGCATCATCTTTTAATTGTAAATTAAACTTTGCAGGTAAGACAGGTAGGCATGCGGGCAGCATCATGTGTCGGCCCATGACTATTTCATTAGAGCTTAGAATTCGCGAGAATTGCTTTGAGGGACCATAATGCTGACAGCAGGTCGTGAAGGCATTTTAATTGAGTTTCTGAGCATATCTTAGCTATTTTATTTTTGCGAGTGCCATTATTCCTTTCTACCTTGCCTACCAATTCTGCGTGATAACCACAGTTGAACGGTTGATCTATCCCTAAAGCTTTATAGACTTTCTGCATGACTTCTGAAATGAAGTGTGTTCCTCTGACACCTTGAGATTTGATTCAGTATTATGATCCGAGGGATGAAATCACTGAATAATCACGTAATTATTGTAATGGCATTTGCACAGGTGCAGAGAGAGGTAAGCCTCAATCCAACCTGAAAACTTGCACACTATTACTAAGCCATAGGAGTAAGTTGCACACCTTGGCATCTAGATAGCATTCATCATAAGGTGTATGAAGGAGCCTCAAGGGGAACAGTGAGCAGCAGCGGTGATCTTAATCTGGCTTCATGTGATAGACAGGTGGACCAGGAAAGGCAATAATTTTGGGCTAGGAAGGGAAATAAGGGCAAATAGCAGTGTACTGCTGTGGCAAATAGCATGCCTTCCCTACCAACATAAGTGCTCCATGATACAACCATTCTAGGTTGGGGAGTAGAACGTTTGGTGCAACCACATGGCCAGTATTCTCTCCATACTCTTAATACTTAATATTTCTTCTTAATCCAATGTTGTTTCTCACTTTCAGAAGCTTGGTCCTGCCATTCAAGCAAATCTTTCAGTGATGGTATGGGAAACTTGTGAGTTCTCACAATGACATTGCAACATCAGCATTTTCAGACAACTCAGAATTTTTAGTAGCAATATCCCTAAGGAGTTACCCCTAGAGACCTTATCGTGAGGATGTTTGTGCGGGCCACACTTCACCACCACCACTTTCTTTGATAACTGTAGTGCATTTAAGCGGTTCTGAACATATTGAGAATTTTTGATAAGGGGTCGGCAGATATTAAGAACACGCTTTGCATCCACAGGAGCGCAACGTCTGTGTTACTCTAACTGCATACTTTGAGTCCATGTACACTATTACAATCTTTTCTTTGGCTAGAATACATGCTAGCAGCACAAGTGGGGTAATGCTGGGTGGTAGGAAGCTTGAGTATTCCTACTGATTCCATAAGTCTCCATCACAGAAATGCAAGGACAATGCATAATTTCAGGTAACGTTTAAGGTTTGTAAGATATTGTGGGCAGGAAACCTCATGGGTAGACCTGCGCAGAGTTCGCAGAGTTCCGCTATGCATAAATCTGCGAAGTGACCATAAAATTCCACTGCGCTATGCAGAGTTCCACAAGCAGCGGAGTGCATTGCACCGTTCACACTGATTTTTAGTGCCGAGTGTTCGTCCCGCACTGTAAAATCAGCGCTAACGACACCACGCACAGCACTTCTTTCTGCCGCTCGAGTAGATGTTCTACTTGAGCAGCAGCTTCCTCAATCTGAACAGAATATTTCTCAACATAAGCGGTAGCGATTATCCGTAACCATCCCCATTGAGAAATCTGGAGTAAGATTTTCTTCACTCACACCTGCCAACTTAACATTAGCGAGTGTGAGCAAGGAAAAAGCTTTGTGGAGTTTTTGGCAATTTTAGCACTACGGAGAGCACAGAGTGGGAAAAACTCTGAAACTCTGTGAGTGAAGTGGAATTTCACACCCAGGCTTACTCATGGCATCTACGCAAGGTACACCACCCTCGAATCCCCTGGTTTGCCTTGCTTTAAAAAATGTCTTTGGTTCACAGGTTTGCGTGAGTGACGCCTCAGCATGGCCCCAAATAAAGCAGCTACCTCCAGTGCTTATTTATCAATGTAGCACTTTAGCGCCTTTTCTGCCATGGTCTCTTGGCCCACCCACATAATTGGGTACCATCCTTCTTGGAGTACATGTTGCAACTAAGAGTGGTAGGAAATTTGTGGCTCTGTACAGATTCCAGAACTTTCCATCACTGACACATGAGGAAAATGTGTTTTTTTTAGTCAAAGTTTGAAGTTTGCAATAGATTCTTGGTAAAAAAAAAAAAACCTGATGAAAGTGATGCAAGCCAGCCCACCTTGGATTGCCCCAGGTGTCAAGTTTTTAAAAATGTATGGGTTTGCTAGGTTGCCCTAAGTGCCGGCAGAGCTAGGGCCCAGATTTCAGAACTTTCAATCACTGGAATCTGAAGAAAATTAGTTTTTTTAGTTGAGGTTTGCAGGGGATTATGGGTAAAAAACATGGTGAGAGCCATGCACGTCACTCCACCCTGGATTTCCCAGGTGTCTACTTCTTAAAAATGTGTAACTTTGCTAGGTTTCCCTAGGTGTCATCTGAGCTAGAGCCCAAATTCCACAGCTACTCACGTTGGAATGTTTTTTGTATTTTGGGCCATTTCCTGTCATCTGTGCTAGGCCTACCCACACAAGGGAGGTACCATTTTTAGGTCTCGCAGAGGAGACCTTTAGCCATCGGTTCCCTTTTTTCCCCAAAAACGTGCACGCGTTCCATTGCCTTCAATGGCAACGCGTGCACGTGTGGCGATTGCCTTGCGGGAGCGAGCGGCAGCGCCATATGGTGTCAATTATCGCCGCTGGCTCCCGCAAGGGAATCGGCAGGCCCCCCTCCCCCCTGCTGCCACGCGAGGCGCGCTTTTGCTTGTTTTATCTTGCCTTAATGCCTTGCTCAGTTGTCCTCCTCTCTGCTATTCTACAGCACAGGCTACAGGCAGAGTGGAGCCATGTTACTTAGCAACATGGGATACACATGATAAAATTAACCCAAGCAGCTTTGCACATTAACTCATTACCGTCTGCATGTAACACAGCCACCGTGAACCTTGATGTAGCCAAAGTTAGGCGAAAATATGAATGCAACTTGACAGCGGTTCACAAAAATGACCTAAAAATAATTTTGTTTGGCAAATACGATGGTTATGTTTTCAAAAATTCTATAGTCTGGTATTTTAGCTAAGCTCAATGTACCATGCAAGTTAGAGGTGTGATTTCCGCCTATTATGTGAGAAAATGTCACATATGAAATATAATTTGACTTTAGAAATAGCAATACAATTGATTGATTATTTTCTAACATGGAGCACAGACCCTCATTCCGTTGTGTTTCATTCAAATTTTAAAATAGGGACTTTCGTGTGGAAATTAACAGCAAAAACCACCGCACTAAACAGAAGTGAAGCAATGTATACTTTAGCATCTGATTCGAGTTCTCTTTAGTTTACGGGGCTGCTTTAACGGCAGAACTAGTTGAACATAAAAAAGAAGGTGAAATGGTATCATGCTAGAGACGTATTTACTCCCTCCCTCCCAAAGGCGCCCCCCCGTCCCCCCCCACCCACACTATGCAGATTCCAGAGAGTGAATGGGTGCTCCCTCCCTTGCCTGTGTCATACACACCAGGGGATCAGGGAGTCTTGGCAGGCAGCATGACAGGGTGTACTAGCGCCTCTGTGTGGCAGAACAGCTGCTCAATAATTGCAGGCCTCAAAATATCCTGGAAGGGAACTGCTACGGGGGATACTAAAGGAACAAGCATTGGCATAGCCAACAGGTCTCGCTTTTGGGAGCTTATAAGTATTTAGGTATGCAGCACAATATCCTTAGTGCAACAACACCAACTGTTGCATGGCTAAACACTTATAAGGTCCCAAAGGCGAGACCTATTGGCTATGCCAATGCTTGCTTTATCAGGAGACGTGGAGAAATGTTGGGTGATGAAAATGTTGTTTTAGTCAAAGTTTGAAGTTTGCAAGGGATGTTGGGTAAAAAAACCTGATGAGAGCCACATAAGCTCAACCTCTGCTGCTTTTGATTTCATAGACCATTCCATTATAATAGCCAGAGTAGAAGGAACAGAGCTGATTTAAATTCTTTCCTGAAAATAGAGCACCATTTTTGATTTGACCACCTCATTAGACAGCCCCAAAAACTCTTAAGTGCTGCATACCACAGGGGTCTATTTCTCTTGCCCCTGCTTTCTAATATATACATGTGCCCCCTTGCCCAAGCTCTGCATAACTTGCTTGCTGATGAATCACAATTTGCATTCAGTCTGAGAACATTTCTCCCCCAGGCACCATTTCATACTCAGCTCTTATCAAACTCTCTCAGATTTACACACCAGAGGGTGGCATGAATTTTTTTAAACTGAACCCATCCAAAACTGAAATCTTTTTAGCGCCCAACTGTCCCCAAGCCATAAACCCTCTGGAAAGGCCATAAGAGATGGGTACCTGTCCCCAGCTTATGAAATCAGTACACAATCTTGGTATTGTAATGACTTATAGTTCTATTTGAAAAACCAAGTAACCAGTGTCACCACAAAATTCTGTAGACAAACTAAACCTAGATTTTCCTATTTGGAAAGTTAAAAGGTTTTCTCTCCTTTCAGTTCCAGAAATATACATAAACATTAAAGCACAGAAACATTGTATGCCAACATTGCATCTGTGGATCCAGGACCATTATACTGCCTTATTACACAGTGTCCAAAATGCAGCTGTAAGACCAATGCCCTATATATAGTACAGTGAGCCTGTCTTGCGAGATTTGCTAGGGATAAAATGGTTACATATTGTCATCAAGAAGGTGCACTGCTATTCTTTGGAATCATTTCGATTAAAATAAAATGAGTCTAGTTGGAAGGGAATGTGATCAACTTTAGAAATCTGACAAAGGGGCTATCCAAATATTTATAGTTTTTTAGATCTTTTCCAGCCCTTAAGCCTCGCCGCCCGATTGCGGCAATGCATATCCCTTCCTAGCCGGGTGTGATTTTCCTTCTCGCATTTGATATTTTCCTGCATTGGAAGCGTTTAGGTACAGCTCTTCCCCCGGCAGTGATCAAACATAAGATGAATGCGCTCAGCTTCCATCGATCAACTGTCCATGTGAATAATTTGGATCCAACGTCAGCTAGCTAGGCAAATCCGGCTATGCACAAAACAGGATTACAAATTAGCAAATGTAACTAGTGATTTGTTAGCGACCAAAGGAAGAGAATCATTTTCAGATTTATTTTAGGAGCTGCCAGAGCAATGATCTAAAAATGATTTTCTGTAACCCTTTTTCGATTAGCGAAATACTGTGCAGGGTGCAACAACAACAACATCTGTAGTGATTGCAAAAGTGACTTGCAGCGAACTGCAGTACGCCTAAAACGCATACGTAAACATATAAAGAGCACTGGCCAGGTGCAACACATCATAAAACAAGGAGGCCCAATTTACTAAGGATACAGTCGGATGCCTAATTGTAAAGAAGTATGAGACCTTAAGCACAGTCTCCCCCCTCACACTATAAAAGTCTCAAAGCAGCGGTGTAACGAACAATGATGCCCCCTGCAAAAAGTGATGAGGGCCCTGGAGACAGCCTCCACATCTCATCCCTATCGTTAGGCATTAGACAGAATGAGGACACCCTAAAAGCAGCCACCCCAGCCCCACACAGGTCTATCAATGTCCCCTCTCAAAGTAAGGAATCATCAAAAATGGATCGGAAATATTAACTTTGTGATCTACAAGGCAGGACCCACGAGTGGGGAACAGTGAAGCTCATACCCATTGTAGCCACGTAGGAATAAACTAAAACTGACCAGAAACAAAGGGGTAAACATTACAAGTTATTAGAACAGATATGAAATAATCATAAAGGTGTTCGCCACCCGAACAGCGCTCGTGAAGAGAGCTGCGGGAGACAAGACGTGCCTGCCAGAGTCACCACTCCCTCCTCCGCAGGAGTTATTTTAGCGCCCACCTCTAAGACTTACTTCATGGAGGGAGCACTGGCTCCCTCGCACTCTGTGCCTCTTTATCCTTGCAGGTGAACAGGCTGAAAGCACAGCAGCAGGCGCTAGTGGCAACCAGAGGAATGTTTTGAAATAGGAGCGTTGGCCGTTGAAACAATCTATGTCTGCTTCTCCCAACCTGTATATACTGCCAGATCCCAGAAATATCTACACATGCCAAAATAAGAGAAGACAATGAGCAGGCCCTTCAGAGACCCTGACTTGTCTTTTAAAAAAAATGTTTTTTGTGTGACTTGGCCAAGTCCAAGTGCCAAGATGGCTGCCAGCACTTCCCAGGTGAAGTGTTGGCAGCCAATCAGATCTCACTATGAGATCTGTGCTTAGGCTCCGCTCAGATATCTATAAATAATTTTTCCTTAATAACTCCAAAACTAATCAACGGATTTACACTAAATTACAAAAAGCACTCTTTCTGGACCAATATCTAGCTTTCTGCCAGATTTAGTGCAATTCTGTTCAGCGGTTCGGGCTTTAATTGTGTTCAAAATCCATATGGGAAATTGCAGGGGTAAAATGTGTTTTAGGAATCCCTTTTTCTCCACCCCCTCTTGACAGGCCGATTTCGGCCACGGGGACCCTCATCGCCCGGGGCCTGACCATGGTTTTCTGGGTACCTCCAGGGGCACGCTGCATAGAGATGGCAAAATATTCAAGGTGGACATTTGAGTGACAGTGGAGAACAATAAACTGGCCTCCAAGTTGCATAGAAAAAGTAATGGCTGGAACACTGTACTACATGCGCAGGGCAGTCACCCGAAAAACCTTAATAGCATCCAGTATGAAGTGTGCCACTTATAAGTGTATATAAATATATAAACTAAAAAAATGTTAAAGCAACGTTTTGTTTAAGTGGGAAGTTCAGTGACAACGCAATGTTTTACATTTACAAAACCACTGAAATTAACCAGTTATAGTTTGCTCTGGCTACTATAACTCATGCCCTAAGGTAACTATAACTCGTGCCCCTGCCATGTATAGTTTTCTTATCAATAATTGAATTGCAAATGTTGCAGTAATATTATCAATGATATCACAGAAGATGTCATGAGTGATGTAATATGTCGTGTAATTAGCAGTGCATGGCAAGTGCGGAGTTACAGTTACCAGAGATAACCATAACTGGTGAATTTCAGTAGTTTTGTACATTACGCTTCCACTGAAACTCCCACCTAACCAGAACATTACTGTTAGAGATGGAATTCCTGGTTGGCTGAGGTATGCACCCAGGCCAGGCAGGAATCACCACTCTAGTCAGGGTTAGCTAAGTACACACTAAAAGATAGCCTGTGCTTCCCCTCTGGTAGATTGGCACAGAGCAGTCAGGCTCATTTAAAGAGGCAATGTGTAAAGTATTTGTGCAACACACACACACACACACACACACACTCTAACACAATGAATTCACCACAAAAAGACTCCACACTGGCTTAGAAAAATTGATTATTATATTCTTAACAAAACAAGACCAAAATGAAAATAATCTAATGTATAGAAGTTGAGATATTAAATTTCAAACGAATTAGTGAAAAATAGCACTTAGAAGCAAATAGAGCTTTAGCGGGTACTTGAGGTTGAGCTGGACTCGAGCAAAGTCAAAGTTCGGGCTGACCCCGATGGAGCGCCGGCCGGCTACAGGACCCACGCAGGCCCCAGTGAACAAAGAACATTTCTTGGTCTCAACAGCGAGATGCTTCAATGCAGGTCCCGCAGGTCGGTAATGCATTGATTTTTCCAACGTGCTGATGATGCGTCAGTTCTGTAGATGGGTGCCGGAGATGAGAGGAATCGAGCGATGCACCGGGTTTCTCCACACAGTCGAGGGGATGCATCAATCTCTCCACGCTGCAGTGGCGGCGACATGCTGTTCGATGTGTTGATCTCAGGAGGCAAAGCACTAGTTCCAATGCACCAATATTACTCCTGCAACCGGGTCGACGCGCAGGTTCTGTTACATACAAACAGGAGATGCATCGAAGTCGGTGTTGCAAGTATCTGGGCCAGTTCCAGTGAACCAGACACAGGAGCAGGGGTAGAGACTTTGATATCCCATGAGTCTCAAGCAATAGGAGGCAAGGCAACAAGCCTTTGCAGCACACTTGGAGTGAAGGCATAATCCAGCTCTCCTTCAGCAGAGCCAGAGAGCAGCAGGCAGCAGGACAACAAGCAGAAAAGCAGGCCTTCCAGATCAGCAGTCCAGTTGAGTCCTCTAAGCAAAACAGCAGTTCTTCTGTCAGAGTTTCAGTTATAAGTCCAGTAGTGTCTGATTTTATGGGGTCAGAGACCCAGTACTTATACTCAAAAGTGACTTTCATGTGGGGGTGATTTCAAAGCAGCTCCTTGAAGTGCACAGGTCATCCTTTCAATCCATCCCTGTCTGCCAGGCTATCTATGGGGGCTAAACCAGACCTTTGTTTGGGGACAGGACACTACCTATTCAGTGAAATGTTAGCCCCTCCCTTCCATCCTGTCCAAGCAGGACCATCAGAATGCAGATGTATGTAGATGGGTACTCAGCCACACCTGTCCTTTCTGTGTTTGTGGCTGTCTAGAGGGAATGCACAAAGTGTAGTTGTCACCCCCCTCCTCCCCCCCCCCAGATGTGTATTGGAGAAGGGCTGCAAGGCACACAGAGCAGTAATAGCAGAGAAATGTCCACCTTCTAAAAGTGGCATTTCTAAAACAGTAATGTTAAAACCAACTTCACCAGTAAGAAGAATTTATCATTACCATTCCAAAGATATAAAACATGAAGTAGCTACTCCTTTCTGATCAGGAATTACCACTTAAAAGTGTATAAAAGAATTCCCAATGCTAACCTATGAGAGAAGTGGGCCTCACAGCAGTGAAAAATGAATTTAGCTGTTTGTCACTACCAGGACATGCAAAACATAAAGGTACATGTCCTAGCTTTTACGTACATAGCACCCTGCACTTAGGGCTACCTAGGGCCTGCCTTAGGGGTGATTTATAGGTAGTAAAAGGGGAGTTTAAGGCTTGGCAAGTAGTTTTAAATGCCATGTTGAAGTGGCAGTAAACTGCACACACAGGCACTGCAATAGCAGGCCTGAGACCAGGTTTGAAAGGCTACTTCTTAGGGCTGCTAGTAACATTTAAGTTACAGGCACATGATATACCCCTTTACAAGGGATTTATAGGTAAATTAAATATGCCAATCAAGTATACACCAATTGCACACATCTAGGGAAGAAGCACATGCACTTTAGCACTGGTCAGCAGTTTTAAAGTGCTGATAGTCCTAAGACCAACAAAATGATTCAGCAAAACGTGGACGTCAACAGCAAAATGTTTGGGGGAAGACCACCCTAAGGATGAGAGGTATAACAGTGCTTTAACCTTTGGTTTTCTCAGTGAATGTCTACTTTTATTTTTAAGGTAAAGTAATATTTTGTGAATCTTTCTTTTTACAGCCAACCATAATAATGCCTTGTATTATTTGAACATCTTCAGCAGCCATAATATTAGTCCCTAGAGGGTGTAGCACTCCCAGCTATAGAGCAAACGCTCCAGCTTGTGACGTGCTTTAAAAAACATATGGAAAGTTCTCCTGGGGGTGCTGCAGGACGTCCTGCAGCCCCCCCACCACATTAAAAAAAATAGGTGGTTCCCCTGTCCCATCTAGGGACATCACTAAAACCAAAAAAATATGTATTGTGGGGCACTCCTTGAGGGAGCAGTGAATAATAAATGAGCGACTATGACTGCTCATTTATTATTCCCTTTTTGTTTATTTTATTCATTTTTCTGGACATCCCGGTCCCACCCGGGACACCCAGTTCTTTTTTTTTTTTTTAGATGTACAGGGGTGCCCTAGGTCCCCTGTGGCCTCACCGTCTCCCTGCAAGCGGCCCCATTTTATGCAAGAGACAGCAAGTTTTTCTTTAAGTTGAGGGGTGCCCACCTGGGGCACCCCATACATTTCTTTGGGGTTGTGGGTGGAGCCCCAGGACCAATGTGGCCGCCGGCTCACTGCTCCTACAGGAGCCTGCTCTTTTTAAAAACAAAAAAAATGTAAGTGGGTTGCCCCTGTGCCCACCTGCGGCACCCCTCAGCACGTCCTTTGCTGGGGGCTGTGAGGGGGAGGCCCAGGGCCACCACAACCCCATCGGCTTCCCTGCTTGCACCCATCACTGGTGCAGCGGGAGCCTCTATTGCTCCTGGCCCACTGATGCAGTTTTTATTTTGCTCCCGCAGGCCGGGAGCAATTAAGTTTATTTTCCCTGCCTGAAAGCACGGGCAGGGATAAATGTTGCTCTTCCACCTGGTGGGAAAGCTTTGTGCTCCTGCCCGGCGGGTGAACATTAGTCTTTCCCTGCCCGCAGGCAGGGAAACAGAGGGTGTCCCAAGGTTGAATACCCCAAGAGCCCCTGAGCCAGTCCCGGAAAATGGGGTCTCTGTGGCCATATATGGCTCAGGGACAGGGCCAGACTGGCCGTAGCGGGCACCGGGCGTTTCCCCGGTGGGCCGCCAGGGTGGGGGCCGGTTTTGGGCCCCTGTGGGGCCATTTTTGTTACCGGGGGCCGTCAATATCGGCCCACTGTAACAAAATCGGCTTAAATCGGCTCTAGCAAACGGGGGCCGGCCGAGCAGTTTGCCCGGGCCGGTTTCAGTTCCCAGTCTGGCCCTGCTCAGGGAGTGTGGCCAGGCAGCACCCCTTCCCAATTCACTGTTTTCAGCTCCAAGGAATGGAACCTATATATACAGAGAAAAAACAAAGGTAAAAGTAACATTCTGGATAGGTGAACATTTCAGTAACAATGTAACATTTTAAACTAAAAAAATAATGAAATTCACTAGTTATTGTTCTCTCAAGTAACTATAACCCGTGCCCCCACCATGCGTGTTATATAACATGTCATGGGTGTGGGATAATTAGCTGTGCACGGCAAGGGTGTGAGTTTAAGTTATGCTAGGGTCTGAGATTTTTTCTGTTTATAATGTTATGTTGTCACCGAAATGCTCACCTAAATATAACGTTACTTTAAACTTTGTCTTTTTTGTGAATTTGGAGGTTTTTTTAAGCATAAAGTAATATTTTATTACTATACGTAAAGCCAACCGGCTGCCACGCACAGCTTTTGGCCGTGGGGGGAATGGCGTTGGCCATAGGCAGCCAACACCCTGCCAACCATGGCCATGCACAGTGTGGGGTTGGCCACAGGGACTAACCTGCGAGCAGCTAACCCTACTTCACGCATGGCCTTCTGGCATGCACAATGTGCAGTTGGTCTTGCGGGTCCTGGCCGCACTCAGGCAGACTTAGAGTTTGTCAAATAGTCACAACACCAAGATATAAAAAGTGACTCTATTGGCTTTATCAAAGGGTGAGCATATCAATATATATAAAGCAGATCTTTCAACTTTCTCCAAAAACAGCAAATTATGTAATCTAATGTATATTTCAGTGATTCAAACAATGCAATGTTTATTACAATTGATTATTATAAAAATGTTTAATAAAGTTTTGATTAAAACAAAATCTTGTCTGGCTCGTTCTCCAAACATATTTTATATTATTACATTTTGTGGATGAAAAATGTTAAAATTAATAGGCAGAGACATAGTGTTTTCTTAACTAATAAAACCAACATGTCTCGGAGTCTTTCTTTTAACATTTTTCGGTCTAGAAAATGCAGTCATAAAAACAACCACAAGACGTGCACATAGCCCCACTCACCAAGCCTTTTTGGCCCCGGGTACCGCATCACCCTGGGACCCCATCTCCAGGGCCGTGTTTTGTTTTTATTGAGGGGAGGAAGGTCTGTTGGGAGGGAATGAAGAGTTCCCTGCTGGCAGAATGCGGGTAGGGTACCCTTTCCCCTTATATCTTTTTTGCTCAATAATCTCAAGAGAGGGGGTAAATCCCCAATTCCTGTAATGGGTGCCTGCAACATTTTTTCTCATGTTGCAGACAGCCAGTCAGAGCACTCGCTCCCACTGAAGCCTTTCTCTTATGGGAGCGAGTTGGCTAAAGGGAAAAAGCTCCCAGGCCAGTCAGAATGCTCTAGTTTTTTTAATTGGGGTTGAGGGACATTTACAAGAGTCCCTCAAACCCAAATGTACAGATATTCAAATATGTTTGATTCTTAATATCTCAAAACTACTGAACGGATTTACACCAAATCACAAAAGCACACTTTATGGACCAAGATCTAGCTTCCTGACAAATTTGGTATAATTCCATTTAACAGTTTTAGTGGTAGCGCTGACTAAAAAAGTCTGTGAAAAAGCATGGGGATTTTGCATTTTGGGACCCCCATTTTTCTCGGACCCTGCTTGTTGAGCACACAAACTTTCCATGAACAAAATAATCTTTCTGAAAAGTTTTGTGAAGATTCGCTATACGGCACCAAAGTTATTAGCAAACCATAAAAGGCATTGCCTATGGAAATGCAGACCTAACTATAACTACCTAGTGACAACAGCCACTGTGTTTTTATAGTTAGATAGATAGATAGATTTGTTTATGTTATGATTCAAGTTCATGTTTCAGGTTTGTGCACTAAAAGTACAGTTCTTCATAGTGCTTTTATGAAGTGAATGTAGCATACCTGTAAGAAGAAATGTAAAGTTAGTTTACATGTGAAACATGGACGTTACATAGGCATGAGCAAAGTTATAATTTTACCACAGACATTTAGCAAAGGTAACAGTCTTGTGGCATCAAGGGAACTCAATTAAGTTTGAAAATAGCTACCAACCAAAGGTTCGGACCTCCTAACACCAGATTGTAACCCATCACCTGGATCATTATCCCCAGACTAGAACAGCTAGTGGAAACTCCACAACTTCCCTACTTGCTCATGATACTTCTATCCATTATACGAATGCAACAGCCATCATCCATAAGACACACACAAAGGGGCAACCCACTACACACACACACTACATTCACCCAGGTTACAGTGGAAAGTTGGAACAGCTCCATAAGGATAACCCACACCCTCCTGTCAATCCACCCACATCAGTTTGTCATTAGAGAAATCCTGATGGACGAGTCACACTTATAAGCCAAGGTATGTTCAAAGTCCCAAGAAGTGAAGTATTTAGCGAGTGCTGCGCATACCAACGCTGAATAATCTACGAAATGCCCCACAAATAGGGCAAGAAATTGTGTGGAAGATTTGGGAAATTCTTCCTTTCCATAGTTATTTTTTGGGTGGTGAGGGGTCCTGCAGTAGCTACGTTTTGCTGGTTATTTTCTCTGCTATATATTTTAAACTTTGCCAACCACACGAAGTTAACAACTTTTTTAAAATAAAATGTGGAGTTAGTAGGAGCACACTCAGACCACAGCTTTCACCCTCCTAACTTTAGAAATAAAGAAACATTGACTTCAGATAAACAAACCGCACACACTACAGCCAACAATCTGCTTATTGTTGAATGTTAGAAAAGCTTCTTGCTTTAAAACTGCAACAAAATATCTAGATATGGTTTTGAAACTTTCCATTCAGTTCACCATGGACGTTGTGCATTTGTAAACAATTCCTGTAGATGATTCTCTTGGAAACGTTTTTCTAACTGGATACATTTCCACTCGTGCTGGCAAATGGATAACTAAATGAGATTGTGTCAATAATTAGACACTGTATCACTATATTGTTACAGTTCATAAAAATAACAAAGTCTCAGAACACCTTTCTAGCTGTAAACGCAGCACATTTGTCGGTGAAACCACGCGTGTTACAGTATATCGAAATACAGCAGTGGAAAAGTGTAGGATACGCAATCAAGATCTATGCGTCTGCATTAAAACAATTGAAACTTTTTTTAAGGTAGAATTGGGGAAAAACATCTGTACACATGTTTAGTGGCTATAAAAAAGAAGAATGTCCCCATTGGGTTTGAGAGTATGATACTCGACTACTCTCACGCATGGGCCACGAGGTATTACAACAACACCTATCGGAGTGAGCCCACCTCTGACAAAAGGTAACAAGGATGCAACACCCCCTTTTCCCTGGCTACTAACGCAGCTCAATCTCACTCATTCACTACCTGTTACTCACTGTCACTCGCTTTCACTCACAAGCACGCATACTGATACACTGCAGCCACACACTTACACACACATGCTCTCTCTCACGCATATGCAATCTCACCCACACTGTTGCACACAACATCCATGTAACAGGATTTTCTATTTACTTACCTCAGCTGCCACTGAAGGTTCCATTCCAGCTCCTGGTGCTTCTTCTTCTAATTCACTAATAGTGAATAATAGTGACAAAATAAGAAAGGCAGAGCCCTGATTCTTAAAATGGGCGAGTCACCCCTGCATTCTTGGCACCGACGTGTCACCTCTTAGGCCAGGGATTGCAAAGGCAATGGTAAGGGTTACCAGGGGCCAGCCAGAGGTCGCAGCTGCGACCCCTGTTGACCCTTTAATAAGGCCCATGCCTACAAGCATCCCATCAGTACAGTGCTTTCATTTTATTTGCTGGCGTACCTGCATCCCCTTACCCTCCTTTACAATGTATGTTCACACCTGTGCAAAGCATGAGCAGCTTTACAACTGCTCAGCACATACTGTATGTCAATTATACCAGCAGATCCACATTTCCAGCACTGTAGGGTCTTTCTTAATGAGCCACCCATGTCAGACATACTGCCATGGATCAAATCACACTTATTCCTAATGTGGGGTGACCATTTCAGACCTGCAGCTCCCTGCCCGTGGCTCTGCCATTGGAGCCAGACCTATAGCGGGTGCAGGTGCTCATGTAACGAGCTGACCTGAACAATAATGTTGTGTGAGTTGATACGCCAGATATCGAACAGATGTAAAAAGTGTGTTGCAAGTGTTCTTCTTGAGCTCTCTCTCTGTCCTAAACACATAGGTTCAGCTGGATTTGGCATGCTGGGGGTATCTGGTCCTATGTGAGCTGCTGTGTTGGTAGCCCCTGGAGTTGTTTTGAGTTGGCATTTCTAACTTGCAGCCCTGCTTCCCTTCCTCAATAAGAGCGATGAACCACATATAAACATCATTTCAAGGGTCTTGGGACACCTCTTTTGGCTTAGGATCGCATTGTTTTCAATGCCTTGATCTTGCTGTGCCTGAAGACTGCATCTCTTGCTGACCATCCAGGTAGTCCAGCAAGCCCCCCTGTTGTGAGTAGACCAAATTATGCGTCATGATCCTTTGCAAGCCATGACCGTCTTCTGGTCTGCAGTCTGTGGCATTCCCTCGCCCTTCCTGGTATCATTGCCCAAACCCACTACCTTGTCTCAAACCTGCAATTTCAGAACTAAAAGCTGCCCATCTCCCCACACTGACTTAAAAAAACCTGCCCGCTCTGCTAGTTGTTACGTTTCTGATCTTTAGCCACCAAGTCAGAACTAAAGACAGTCTTTCTCCAGCAAGCTGTCCATCTCTGGACCAACTGTCGTTTGACTTTAGCAATACCGGGGCTTTTCTTCTTTACAACACGTCATGAAATCCTGGCTTTTTCACGCTACTATTCCTATTAATAGCCGTACAGTTATAGTTCAGTGCTGATGAATGAGCACTAACCCAACCCACAGCATGCACATAGATATAGAAAAGATGTTTTCTCAGCAACAGGGCACTGTTTATAGGCAGTAGCAAGTTCGGTACCATTGTATTCTTGTTGGTACTCTCTAGTATGAGTCTAGCTACTTCATTGATTAATGTTGGTGTGTGTGATTACATCGCTGGTTGAATGAGTAAACTTTAAAATGTATCAAAAGAAAAATGAATGGATGGATGTAGGAATTAATGGATGAGTGATTGATTAGATGCATCAGTGAATGGATGAGTGAGTGCATGGATAGAAGAATGGTTGAGTGAATACATGGAAAGGTGGCTTGAAAACTAGATGTCTGGATTGATGAACGATCAGTGAGTGAATGGATGAATTAAAGGGTAAGACGTTGAGTGAGAACACAGATGGTACAGACATGTGGTTCAAAGGAAGCTATTCTCCACTTCCACCACTGTTTTAGTAGTAATATAAGTTTATTGTATTAATCAAGAGATTACAATAAAAGGTACAAAACATCACGGTCAGTGCAAGTATCGAAAGATGAGTAAATGATTTCTAAATTAATAGTGTTGTAAAATCAAGGCATTAAAGGAAACAGTTTCCTTGCATATGAACTCAGATCAATACAATTTAGAGTGTGGACAGAATATTTAAATCACAGAGTTAATGATTTGTGCGTCTGATCTAAAAAATGTATTGGCATAATATTGCACTACTGTTCTTGAGACTATCACAGTGGCAGGCTGATCAAACGCTAGATCTTGTTTTGCCCTCATGGCAATCCCTGGCAAAAGCCATTTCCTAAATACAAATTTTTAAGAAATGTACAAACATCCAGAGACATATAATTTGTAATCAGTATATAGAAGCAATTTGCATGAATCTTGGTACAAGCATAATCAAACAAAGTGTAGACATTTACATGTTTGCGGAAGAGATGCTTTATAAATGTCGACCAATAGCACCTCTCACCTTATTATTGTACAATTGACCCGGACACCTTCACAGTCACAAGCAGCCTCTTCTGTCGATCTTATTTGACCTACTATCTGGCTTTTCTTAAATACACCGATGTGCTGCAAATACGCACATTTTGCAAAACGCATATAATTTAAGGTAGTCTGTATAAAAACAGCTTGCTTGAATCCAGATACAAAGGAGACAAATCAGGATATATAAATGAGCGATAAAATCATACAGATAAGGCTTTATAATTGTGATCTAAAAATGTTAACATTATTATTGCACTGTCTTCGCTAACGCTAAAACAATACCTGACGGCTTCCACAGTTGATCTTAATTTTGCCTTTGTTGAACATGGGGCGTAAATGCTTTTTTAGGTCGAGCCAGCGCGCATGCGCTGCTCTGCGAGACTTGTTGTCCTAGAGGACGGAGGAGAAGCCCCGCCCCCTCCCCGCCCATATTTTTCATTGGCTTGCGTCTTTGTCTTTTGTAAATGCTGGCTTCTGATTCCTTAGTAGGCTTGTTGTCCCTCCTTATTACCACCTTGTCTTCAATTGGCACCTCCCATGGCGAATGGCCCCTTTACTTCAGCTGTTACACAGTACGTGTTTTTAAGTCTGTGAGCACTCTTTTCTTTAACGAGTTTCTCTACGTGCAGGCACGACGTGCGCTGCTTCAACTGGTTAACTAACGCAGCCCTCACAGAGAGCTCAGTGTCCTGCAGACGGAGATTACTGTGTTTTGCTGTGCACCCCGCAAACGTGAATACCCCGTTTCTCCTCACCTTCACTTCAACCCCTTCCTTGGTGCCCCTTTATTGTTTGCTGTCTCCCTCACCCGAGCACCCCTTTCTCTCTTGCTTTGCCGCCTACTCTGTGGTTGTGTTCCGTCTATGCCCTTTTAATATTATGGGTATATTATTCACCATTTTTCAATTACTTCTTCCCTTCTTTTCTCTTTCGCTCTCTAACCATCTCTCCGCTTTCTCTTCCGATGCCCTTCCTCTTTCACACTATCTCGTGCTCAGCATTCTGTTCTTTCTCTCCCTTCTCTTCCCATAACTTTGCCTCGCCTCTCCCCTACCTCTACTTCTCTCAATTCACGTCTTTCACTTTCTGCTTTCTCTTCTTTTCACCGTTATCGTCCACCCCTTTCTCCTTGTCTCCTCGCCTTTATCTTCATTTTCCTTCCCCTCACACTCACCCCTTTCTTTGTATTCTATAGACTCTATCTTATAATGCGTATAATCCTCATGTTCCCTTGTTTTCTTAGCCCCTCTCATCCCTCATCCCTTTCAGCCTTCTCTTTCCACTTTCACCTATTCTTTTATTTGACCCGTATCTTTTCTTCTCTTTTGACTTTCTTTCCCTCTCTTTTGCCTTTTCCCTTCTGTCAATTTCCTCATTATCTTCTTATCATCATTTACCGTTCTGTCTTCCTTTCCCTTCCTTTTAAACCTATATCATTATTCTGCACTTTTCTCCACTTTCACATTTCTCTATCACATTCTACTGAATTTAACCTCTTCTTTCCTTTTCCACATCCGTCTTTTCACACTTCCTCGCTCTTTTCCATTCACTTTTCCTTTAGTCTCTTTCTTATTTTCAAATTTATTCATCTCTCTCTTCCTCTGTCTCTCCCTCCACATTTCTAACTTCGCTGTACTTTCTGACATTCTCTTGCAGCACCTTTCCTCCTTGTCTCATTTTGTGACCTTTTCACCCTCTCTTCCCTGTTTCATCTCTCTCTTCTTCCCCTATCTCTTCCTTCTGTACTTGGCGTCTTTCTTTGTTTCCACCCCTCTTTCTTGTCTTCCGCGCTGCATGTCGTGCTCTCCGGTTACCCCCCTGTGTCTCACTTCTCTTCCCTTATACTTTTCTTTTTTCTCTCTCCCCTTCTCATTTCCTCCTCTCTCATTTCCCGTGATTTCACATCTTCCCTTCCTGTCATTTATCATTTTGTTCCGCTTTCTTTGTTTTTTTTCTGTCTCTACCTTTTTTCATTATCTTTATCCATTTCTCTTTATGTTCAGTCTTTTCTGTGCTCAACTGTCTCCCTCTTTCGCTGTATGAAATAAATCTCCCCAATCTAGTTGGTCGCCCTAGCTCTGAATTCACTTCTCTACGCTCTGCCACACTTCCCTCTTACTTCCATTCCCCTACTCATTGCCTCTCTCTGCCCAGTTCCAATCTGTCCTCCATTCCACCCCACCCCCTCTCTCCTTCATTTGTTGCCTCCCTCTACCCATATCCTCCATCCTTCCCTTCCAGTCCACCTTCTCTCCTCCTCCTCTCCCTCTCTCTCTCTCTCTCTCCTACATCTTCTTTGCTGCCTTTCTCTACCCAGTCTTCATTCCTTAACTCCTTGGGTTTCTTTCCCTTCTATCACCCCATCCCTAACCCCCCCTCTCGCATCGCATGATATCCCCCCTCGGGCCCCTCCCCCACAACATTTATTGAGGGTTCCCTGGCATTTTAGCTTGTGCCGGCCACCTCAGAGATCAAAAATGGTCTTGGCCTGGCAGGAGGTCTTTGCAGAGAGGCCCTTGCAACGCAGGGGCAGGGTAGGTTCACTCTTTGCCCCTCTCACCTCTCTTTAAAGCACTTCAGTGCTCTGTAAGGGTGCCCAGTGCGTCTCTGAGGTCTGATCACCTTGGATGACAGAAGTCCCAAAGACCCGTCCACGCCCCAGCTCGTGTCAGGCAGCATTGCTGCGCATTGGTGTCACTCTGGTAGCTCCAGAAATAAGGAAGCTGAACCAAGCGCTTTATATATCAAGTCCCATCTGACAACAATTCGAGGCAGTAGTGCTTCTCGGCGCTGCTTGCTCTGGCAAATCCTGAATACAGGACAGTGAGTGTAGATGCTTCATATTTTAAGTCCCGGCTGGTATCAAGCCGCGGTGCTACTTGGCGCTACTCACTCTGGCAGCGCCTAAATTAGAGGTGATGCATGTCTTTCATATTTCACATCCCGGCTGAAGTCAGGCAGCTTTGCTACCAGCTTCTTCTCATTCTGATAGCTACTGCACTGAATGTGTTTTATATTTCAAGTCCCATCTGGCGGCAGGTCGTGGTGCTACTCGGTGTCCCTCCCTCTGATAGCACCCGAAGGCGGGACGGTGCATCAAGCACTTTGTTTTTCCTGTGGATAGTAAAGTGCTGCTCCAGCGAGTGGCCGCCCAGGAGTAATCAAGCGAACCGTCCACGACTGTACAGGAAGCAGACAGTGAGCACGCAGTCAATCACTCAGTGCCCGGGGGGAGCCAGTGACTTCCTGAGTGATGGATTGCTAACATTTGCAAAGCGCGCTGTATGTTGCAGCAGACGTCGAGCGGGATTACATGGTTTGCAGCGGTGCAATTCCGCACTGACATTTTCATGTCCCATTCCTTCCATATTGCACTGCATTCTTGCCCAGGCATTTGGACTGAAAGACTGATGCAAAAAAATGTATTTGCACAAGCCACTCAGTGCATACGCGGTTTTCACCATATCCTGCGGTGCAAACGTCAGTGCAAATTTGTATCTGTGCAATCTGGAGCAGCCGGTCTAACATTACTGGACTGAAATGAGAGCAATCCCGCCCCAGATGCAAATATTATCACTCAGTCAGTCACTAAATGTTTGTAATCCAGCCCTTGCTGCTGTTCAGCTGTCAGGTCAGGCGCAGACATGCCGCGAACAAAAGCAAGCTCGTCAAAGGCTTTTCTGAATGTCAGAAGCATTGTTTTTTTCAGGGTGAGCTACTGGAAGACGTATGCAGAGCATCACCAGTGTTGTGATCGAAACAAAAGTCTTGCCTTTTTGCATTGCAGCGGTAGTGAGGCCGAGGCACCTTGTTAAACTGTTCAGATCAGCACAAGTGCTTCAGATTGGAGACATTCACAAGTTGCGATTTAAGCTAGCAGGCTCAGAGGCGTTTTCAGGCATGGGCAAAGTGGGCTCTGGCCCAGGGCACCAGCATTTCAGGGCCCCCCCTGATACAGCCAGCTCTGTTCTGCAGAGTCTTGCCCTGATGACCTTGAATAATTCTTAAACCGATGGTTTTAAACACCATTTCCTTTTAATTTATTTTTAATGTGGGTGATGTGTGAGCATCTGTTACAGATATTTTGCAGAAAAAGTGTTTCTGTTTTTTCATGCAACATCCATAAAAAGCTTATTTTTTGATCAAAATAGGACCTCACATATGAGAAATGGGAGGGTGTCACAGAGATAATTTGCAGTAATATTAGTGAGCTGCTGCTGTTACAATATTGAAAACTCACATCATTATCCCTAAATATTAGATATAAACTCATTTAGAATTTGGACCAGTGTGCCTGTGCACTGTCGGTGACATTGCCAAAGAGGGCATAAAGAACTGAAACTGGATCATAAATTCAAAGCTGTTCCGAACAGGGGCCCCCAAAATACGCTTGGCCCAAGGCCCCCCCAAATCCTTAAAATGTCCCTGAGCAGGCTTGAATGTTCTTGTGTGGTTATAGAGAACCAGTGGGGAGCTGGACTATCATTAAAGGTGTCAACAGATGTGTTGCACACTTAATATCAACTCTGCAGGAGACAAGCAAGTTGACTTCCGGGGAAGGCATTTTCCTTCCTTACAAGTCATAGAAATGGAAAAAATTCTCCGTACCTAGACACTATTTACATTGCTCCTCACCAAGAGAAATGCCCGCTGCCTCCCAGTCTCCGATTACAGGAATCGCTCAATGCGTAAAGGTCAAAGGGCAATCTCTTCAAGGTGCCAATAATGTGGTTGTGCTCGCTAACAGGCTGGCACAGTCATTAAAAGAGAGAACTATTGTGTCAGTGTTTAACTTTATTAATGGTTTTCTGTGCCACACTATATTTTTGTTGGCTGTCACAATTGACTTTTTTTAGGTTTCGCCTATGACAGCGCAGGCGCACTCTCGCATGCGAGAGATAATGTATACAACAATGGGCTTGCAGCCCGCCCATTGCTTAACTTTCATTGGCTTCATACTTATTTCCTGCCTTCTAATTGGCCAGTGCGTGCTGGCTTCACTTCCTCTTCTTTCGGCTGGAGCATGGACCAAGTACAGATGGCTTCAGCTTGATTGCTGTCTTTCCACTGATCGCACTCCGATTGAGGTGCTATTTCTATTTTTTCTTTTTCCCTGTTGTCTTTGTTAAACCCAGCGCGGCCCGTGCAGGTAAGGGCGGCAGGGCCGAGTTGGAGGGGGATTCGACAAACGACCACGAGGGGAAATTAAATAAATAATTAATTTTTCCCTCAACGTCTATCGAAATCCCTCCCACCCGGCCCCACTGCCCTACCGCTCTTACCTACATGGGATGTGGCTAGTTAAACCTCTTGCCATTTGTAGCTAAGTTTTACTATGCCACACACACACTTCAAAGAAGTCCTTTTCTCCTTTGAAATGGATGGTTGTGACAACAGATGTTATCTGCTTTTATTGTGACAACATATGTTATCTGCTTCCCAGTGTACTTTCAGGGCATGGGCAATTGCTTTGTTAATGTGATAGGATTTTTTGACAAATGTCGTATATTTTTTTGCCGTGCATAGGGAGACTAACTGTTTTGCTCAGAATCACAGGGGTATTATTCCGAGACCTAACAAGGATTGGCAAAGGCACTAGGTCTCACCTTTGAGACTATTGGCTCTGCCTTTGCCTTGTATTCATGCTGTACATGGGGAAATGCCGACTTTGCAAATTATTTGTAGCCATGCTTTAAAGTAGTGTGGCTGCTCTGCAGCATGGCTAAAAATATTAATAAAAAGGTCTGTGATTCCTCCAGTGTTACTGTACTTTAAAAAAAAAAAAAGTGCATTAGCCCTGACTGTGTCACAGCGCTTTTTCAAATTAGTTTTGGCCACACTGCAAAGCATCTGCGCTGCTGTCCAGCGTGGATACAAAAAATTGCCAAAACCAATAGCTGTTCTAGGCGAGACCTATTGGCTTTGCCAATGCTTGTTCTTAAATGCAGCAGTTTAAGGTGGATACATAAGATGTGCAGAAGGGATTCAGTTGCAGGCCCACAGAGTTGACAGGCAGTTTTATCTTTAAAAACTGGGTTCCATTTCCCTTCGAGTTCATGAATTGGGATATAAACAATCTGAATCTTAAGGATTTCATTTCAACATAACCAGGCAAATTTGACCCTAAATATTCTTGACTCTGAAGAGAGTAGGTATCAAACACTAAGTCCACATGGTTGTATTGTTTGGCCTGTGCCAGGTCAGTGTCCCTCTGATTGAGAGTAAAGGTACCACAGAGTAGGATTTTCCAGGCTGGTCAATTCATCTGCGCCAGTGTCTGTGGATCAGGTAGATCATAAGTTTCAATGCTTACGGGTAAGGTGTGCAACTCAAAGTCCTTGTATGTAATTTTGCTTACTTCCTAATAAATTATGTATTTTAGTGATGTTGGATCCGCTTTTGCACAATCGCAGAAGTAATTCATTGTGCTTCAGCAGTGGAGTGATATTAGAGATGTTAGACTTAATTCTAGTCTTATGACACAGTAGTTGTACAGAGGTGCAGCAGGTTGCATAACATTTTATAAAGGCTGGAAATGGTCTTGTGGTTCAACGCAGGAGATACATATAGCAAATATGGGATCAGTTTAATGTTTAACGCTTTCACTGTTGGCCTCATTGCTTTCCCGCTGAACAGATTCACAAATCTTAACACTGATTTGGTGATCATCGTTGACTTGAGCTTTCTAATGGCTAGATGGTTCGACCATGATATCTTGCTGTCAAATATCATCCCGGGATAATCATATTATTTGACTATTTTGATTGTAGCATCTCCTAGAACCCATCCCACTAATTTAGTTTTCTTCCCAAAGATCATGACTTTTGTTTTGGGCAGATTAGCAATTAATCAGTTCTTCAAGTTATAATTATGCAAATGATTTAATTGATGTTGTAGGCCTTTTGGAGTTTGTGACAGGATCACCAAGTCATCGGCGTAGGCCAAATATGTTATTTTTGTACCTCCCAGCTTGGGA
This sequence comes from Calotriton arnoldi, assembly GCA_963921515.1. Classification (NCBI taxonomy): domain Eukaryota; kingdom Metazoa; phylum Chordata; class Amphibia; order Caudata; family Salamandridae; genus Calotriton; species Calotriton arnoldi. The sequence goes on from CAWUFW010000357.1 coordinate 3,823,992, forward strand.
GGAATACCCTGATCGGACTCCAGCGACTCGGTTAAGTCGGCGATGTACAAAGAAAATAATAAGGGGGCTGGAATACAAACTTGTTTAAGACCATTCTCAGTGCGGAATTTAAAAGTCCGGGTATTGTCGGTAGATACTTTTACCTGTAGCCATATACCAGTATGCAATTCGATGATAAAACGCAGAAGGATCGATTTTCCACTTTGAGCTTGGCCCACAGCCTTTGCCGAAAGCTGTGGAATAGTCCACGAAACAGGCATATAACATTGATTTCTTTATAAGTGATTTTTTTGCAAGTAGAGTCAGTGTAGTGATGTTATCAACAGTTGAGTAACAGGTACGGAATCCTGTTTGTTTTAATGGTATTAACGACTTTTCTTCTGCCCAATTCTTTACTTTATTTAGTAGGTGCTTGGCAAACAGCTTCACTTCAAACTCTAAGGGTGCTATTAATCTGAAGCTGCTCGGATCTTGCTTTGGGCCCCTTTTGTAGATTGGAAGCACTATCACACCTTTCCAAGAGAATGTAACTTTCCCGGACTTGATTACATAAGGGAATAGCTATTCCAAAAGTATACTCCAAAGGCAACATCTAATTTGACCAGATCGATCTGTATGCCGTTTTGACTAGCTGCTTTGCACCAGCGTGAGCTTCATATTAGTTTTGATGTTTCCTCCTTACTAATATCAGGATATATTATGAAATCTCTTAGTGGTTTAAATGAGAAGATGATAACTGATTTATACAGGGACTTTATATGAGTTTCCCACTTATCGCTGGAGAAAAACAAGTCATCGGGCCGCTGATATGAGCTTGAGCCATAGAGTCCAGAAGGCTCTTTCATTTCACAATGAAATGGTGTGCAACAGTTTGGCAAAGGCGTTTTCTTCACTGTTCCGTTTTGTCAGTATATTTTTCTTCTTGAATGCAATCTTCAGATTTTTTAGTCTTTCATCGCGATCCTCGGACGCAGGTAATTTTAGAGTGTGTTGCAGTGACTTACGATAGGCTCTTTTTGACTCGCTTAGTTTCTGGGCACTAAATGAATGAGAAATGGTTGGCTGTAAATTTGTCATCAAGACGGACAGTATGTAATCTAATGTAATTTGCCAGGTGTTCATCCAGTCATCTCTTATCTTGGGTTTGGAATGGCCATTTTTATGAAATGAGCAGAGTGGTTGCAGGATCCTCCCAGGTTTGATGCAATTTTTGCCACCACTGTTGTTCACTCACACATGCACTTAAAAACTCATCAATCCATGCCACAGTCACTCACCCATTAATATAATGCCCACAACATAGCCATCCACAACTCCACAGAAACACACACATGGACTTACCTATCAGTTACCAATACATTTCATTTATAAAACACCATACCTATTGGTTTTGACAATGTTGGACTTCAAACCTTTAATATTCGGATGCCTGCTTCTGGGCTTTTACCAGTAAATTTATGAAGATGGACGTTGATGTTTATCTCACCCAGTAATTACCGGGCGTGATAAAGTTTGTATCCCCATTAAATTTTGGCAGGTCAAACCTGCCGGCATTTAAACGGGACAATAGGCCTGGAAAATACCAATATGTGGGTTTTGATGTAGTAAGCATTAAAATCCGAATGGTATACCCCATTTCATGGGCAAATCTTATGACAGGTGGTAATTATTGCACCTAATAAATTCCACACACCTTGATGTTGGATTTTAGTGGACGCAATAATAACTGGATCCAAAACCGGGCAACTCATAAAGAGGTCCTAAGTTGAGAACAAAACATATTCATTGAACCTGTAGACTATTTTCCTTTTTCACACCTTATCCTTAGACTCACTACAGAAGGCCCACTCACTTCAACCAATACTTCTTTCTGCATCAGAACTGGTGGGTTGTATGTGATCTCAACGAAAAACAACATGTAGAAAATGGGTCTGAACTATTTAATTCGTCGAACCATTGTATTGCTTTTGAAATGGCTTTCACCAGGTTAACTAAACCAACCTGCTGAAAGCCATTTCTGAAAAAAACTTTCCTTGCTTCCTGTTTGCTTTTTGTTTTGTGGCTTTTAAAGGGAGGTTCTCCAGCCTTAACCCTCATCCCTTCTTTTTAAGACCCTCTTCCCTGCCTATCTTGCCCCTTTTAAAACTTTCTCTCCCACTTTATTCCAGTTTTTTTTTAACTTCTAACTCCTGCTCCCATTTTACTCCTGTTTTTACAAACCTCTTACTCCTATTTTCCAATACACTCCCTTTTTTAACATGCCCCTTCCTGATTTACTCCCTTTTTCACCGAAATACTTCCTTTTTTAAACCCCTTCCTCCTTCTCCTGCTTTTCTCCAATTTTGTTTTACAAACCCCTTCCTTCCACTGTTCTCTCTTTTTCAAATCCCTTTACTTTCGCTCCAGATTTACACCTTTTTTCTTTTACAAACCACTTACCCGCACGCTTGCACTGCTCCTTTTTATCAAAACTTTACTATCCTCTCCTGCTTTAATTCCATTTTTTGAGAACCCCATACTCCCACTTCTATTGTACTCCTTTTTTCAATCACCCTATTTCCCTTTACAACTTACTACATTTTTTAAACCCCGTAATCCCACTCACACCTTACTCCATTTGTTATTGTAACCCCTTGCTCTCTTTGCTGTACTCCTCTTCCCGCTTTACTTCCATTATTTTTTCGAACCCTTTCTTCCCCCATTCAATTTACTCACTTTTTCTAACCCCTTGTTCCCTCTTCCACTTTAGTCCCTTTTTTAACAACCCCATTACTCTCCTTCCTACTTTATTTACTTTTTAAGCAATGCCACCCCTCCTGCTTTACTCCACTTTATTATTTTATTATAAAACCACTTACTCCCATATTTTTATAAACCCCTTCCTCCCTCGTGATTTACTCTTATTTTTTTACAAACCCCTTACTCTCCCATTCTGATGTACTGTTTAAAAAAAATACTTACTACCCCTCCAGCTTTACTCCCATTTATTTTTGCAGATTCCTTACTCCCACCATGCTTCACTCCCTTTTTTTTTTTTTTTTTAACAAACCCCATACTCTCCCTCTGCTATCAGGGTCCTGTATAAAATGGGTCACCTGCTTTACCTTTGCACCTCTTTGGCACCCTGTTCTCTTCTTTCTCTACATTTTTCTTTTCCACGAAAACCTTACAGCTTCATAGAAAAGATAGTTCATCTTTTTAACTTTTTCCATAAAAGTAAGCTTCTGTGGCTTGTTTTCCTCAGGCTGACTTTTTTGCATTTTAGGAATTAGTTAAAATGATGGTTTACCAACTGACTACAATTAGTGGTACCTTTTTCTGGGAGGCAATGTCAATCATTGAACACAGTATTTATATTTGATTGAAGCTATCCCATTGAGGAATGCACTGCTGTTGGACTTTGCCAATATATTCCCCACCATGCTAATGTGCTTGTTCACCACTATCTTGGTTAATATTACGAAGTTAGTTTTAAGCAGAAATTTGGGGAATTAGAACAGCAATAATCTAAGCTATACTCCAGTTGCCAAATGCGTCCAAAATTTGGCAGATCCCTGCAAATACCCAGACTAGGAATGTGGTAAATCCAGTTTAAAGGGAATTGAGAATTCTGTTAGGGCCTTGCGCAGATTCAATGCAACACTCTTACATTCCTTACTTAGGAGAGAGTTTTCTAATTTACTATCATCTGAGTGTCCCTCAGGCATCCCTTGAATATAAACATTCTACCACAAATGTAGCCCGCAACATTAAATTACCCTGAATCCAGAAAGGGTAGTAATAAAGCTGTTTTACGAAGGACCAAATAATGCCTATTAATTATTAGTTTCCATACAATAAACATGAACAACATCACTAGACTATGCCCACCAACACTGTCTTTGCTAAAGAAACGCACAAACTGGTTATATAATATTGGCAATGGTGAACATATCAAATAAAGCAAATAAAATAACATTTGAGGACTATTAAAAGGAAAACTAATCATTAGGCTCGGTCTTTGAAGCCATGGGAATTGAACAAATGTAATAATTTTAAAGTGAATAGAGATAAATCTTGTGAGCCAAAGGGATTCTGGAATAAAACCGCTTTCTTTCGAGCACTGAATTAATTTGCATGGCTCACCATGCATGTAATAGCATTTTGGCAAAGTGGCAATGCACCTTTACTTAAGTTCAAATAGCGTGGTCATTATACCGAGTGTCACTGGAATTTGCAATTATGTGTCAGTTTCTCCATAATTATGAATTTGACAAAAAATCCACTATCTGCAGCAAGACTTGCAGTTTTTAACGAAATTAGTTTGTACCCCAAACTGACTGGATTAGTGCCCATTTCATCTGATACACAAGATTTCTGAGTGCATGCCTGAACATGCTTTCGAGATCAGTGAGAATTCTGATACATGGGGCAAATTTTAACATGTACTAAGGATTAGTGAGTTGTCCAAATCTCCATATCTGAACAAGCATAATTGTAGTAATTGTTTGTTTATAGTGGTCATTATTTCTAGCCTTGTAATATGCTTGCCATACCACATAATGGTTGTATTTCTTTATATGTGTGACACTTGCACTGGCACAGCTGTAGGATTGGTGTAACCTGTTTCCATCCATCCAAGCATTCACTCACTCACTCATACACTCACCTATTCATCAAGCCATTGAAACACTTATCCATTCATGCCCTCACCCATTAATTATCCTTGTGATCAATCACTCGTTCAAACACATAATAGGTGATGGGAGGAAAGATTGCAATTAGTCTAACCACTGGCAATCGTTTGGGTAGCATTCCAACCCATTGTTCTTTTGTTTACCATCCCACCTCAAATTAGACCCAGCCATATGCAAGTAAGTCTCGTCCCTCTCCAATGGAAACAGTCAATCCCGAACTGCCAAGCCACGTCCTATCCAAACAGGAAAGGAACCAAAGACTGGTTTTAGCATAATTGGGGCTCTTCAGTTGGGTGTAGCTTGGTTCCAGCGGCATAGTCAGCAAGTGACCCACATCTGGGCATACCCGTGGCCACTTGGGGCATTACATCAAACACCCAAAAGGTGATGGAAGGAAGTTTTGCAAAAAGTCTAACCACTGGTAATCGGGGTAGCATTCCAACCCAACATTCATTCATTTAACCATTTATCCATGGATTGACTACTCCTTCCAACCATTTGTAGATTGATCACTCACCTATCCACACAACAACACTCACAAACTCGCCAAACAATGAAGAAGCATTTTCAAAAATATAAAAAAAGCCAAATCAACTGGTTTTGCTGACGTATTTTTACTGCCACGATAATGCTAGAATGTGGTTATAGTGCATTAGTTTAGTATTGCCTTGAAATATCACAGTTGTGGTTGCGCTATGGCTGAAAACAAATCTATCAAACAAACATCAGCTGTAAGGGTCTAATTTACAGTAAGTGTGAGAATAACAGAATGTCAGAGGTTACATCACTTGGACCGTGAGAGGAGCTCTCAGAACTGGTGGCAGCACTATGAGGCTGTTTGTAGAGAGGCGTGCCTGCCCTGGCTTTCAAAGATAAGCACCACCTGTTCAGCTCTCCCGGACTCAGAGCATGTGTAGTTAGACACGTGTTGAAGAAGTTCTAGTGTTGTCACGCGATATCAACAATTCTGGAGGGCTGGGCTGGGACACCGGCAGCAAATTGAACATGGGACATGTGCTACCAGAGACTCGGACACCTGTTGTCGGGCGGGCCGACAGAAAAAAAATGAGCTCTGCCAGGTTTAACCAGCCTCTGTACGCCGACTCGGACCCGGGCTCCTCTCTGGCAATCGATTAATGCAAAGGAGCATCACTGGCCAGGGTGCTGTCTCTATCCCACGAGGGACCCGGTTCAAGTGGCAACCAACGCCACCCCCACATGATTCTGTGGTCATGTGGCAAACAATGGTGGTGACAGTGCTCTCACTCTGTGGGGTTGCTGACTCGGACTGGCCTCAGCTAAGTCGCCTGAGCTGCTGGGTTCAGGCCGCGGGTGACACGGTTGCAGGATCCATACTGCCGTGCTGGTGAGCACAGCTCTGCCATATTGCCCATTGCGCATGTTTAGCATGACGGCGAGTCTGCCATGGCCGTCGCTAGATCTGGGTTGCATGAATAGATCCTCATCCATACTGCCGTGGTGCAAGTAGGAGCTGCGCTGCCATTCATCTGCCCACACAGACACAACTGCATCCAAAACTTTTTTTTGAAATGCTGTCCGCTCGCACCGCAGGTGGCAGCAGGACTGACCCGTGGCTCAGCTCCCGCCTATTAAAGTGCATCTCAGAATTACACTGTAAGTGTCTTAGTTAGTAGCCAAGCCATTGGGCAGTGACTCCTGTGACGTCAATTATGGCCCAAGGTGTCGGTCCTGGGGGTATGTTCTGTGTTAGTTCAATACATTGTAGCAGAGTACAGAGTTGCGAGCAGATCATGAGCCAGCCCCTGAAGCCTGTCCGGAGCAGCGTGCAGCACGTACCGCCACTGCAGTTCGGTCGTGGTGCATTATAGCAGCGCTCTACCTAGACAGCTGAGACGCCCCTATAATGCATGATTTTGCATTTCAGTGCGGTGATGCGGACCACCACACTGAAATGCGTTAGTCTAACGCCTGATGTGTGGTACCTGGCAGGGCTGCTAACTTGAACTTAGGGACACAAAAGAATTTTTGAATCATGTCTAGGGAGATTTACAGTACCAAAATAGCATCCTTACTGGTTGATAATTCTATTAATGCTATAGCAGAGGTTTTTCGTGTTTCCCTCTCAACCAGCACCTCTTTTTGTATTTCCCACACTTGTTTTGCTTGGTTCTTTTAGTTACTTTGAGCCTATCCACTTTGTCACAATCTATGAAACAGTGGAATTATTTGAGTCAGTTTGAAGGCCCTAAGTGTTCATTCAAAATACCTTTAAAGGCAATTCAATGGAAGTAGCTGTTAACACAGAAAAGTGATTTTCAACTGAATAAACTAAAAAAACAAACGAAAAACAGGATTTAGCTGTTGGACACCAGCACATTGTGTGTTTATACTAGAACAATTCCTAATAAGGTGCACTGAAGCTCAAATGAGTATAAATAATAGATACAGACACAAAATGTGTGCCTCAGAAATGGTGATATCCTTGAAGTATCTGAAGGAAAGATGTATTAAAAATGTATACCATTGACTTGGATAATAATAGCATAATTCACCTGATCTGACAGGATGTCAAGCTATGACCAGCGGGTGAAACCCTGATCTCTGTAGCAGGTACTACATTCACTTACATACCCTAGGCTTATTAGCCTGACAATTCTGTGGTAACTGTTTGCGTGATTATGAGTAGGGATGAAATTTACTTGAGTAAGCCTAGTATATTGTCACACTGTGAGAAACTGCTATGGACATTTGAGACATCTTTATTGCAGCTCAGAGTCATCAATATTTCTCCTATAGTGTCAGAATTTTGTTCAGAAAGATATGGCTGCAGGCGTCCAAAGAAGAAGTAAGTTTCTATATTTTTTGCTATGTGGAAGTGTTTCACTTTCTCAGCCATTCACAATTTAATCCCCAAAAATGCAAACATAAACTCCCGAGGACAGATCCTTGAAGCGATTTCTTCCTGTAAGATAGACTTACAAAACACTTTTTAATTCATAAGGTTTGGTCGTGCACATCTGAATGACTTTACTAACGAAAAGACTTTCATTTGAGTAAATCTACAAGCGTGAGGGGAGTAAGCATTACATGGCAGGAATGCCTTATGAGCACACACAAACGTTGACATAAGTGGGTATTCCTCCACAGATCAGCTATCTACCTCAGTTGAATTTTAGGTTTAAATCCCTTCCCACAGTGCAAAGTGAAGGGAGCACCCGCTAAACTGGTAAGAGTGTAGGGACAAATGCTTGCCCTGTGGAAAGAAAAAGTAGTTAGAAAATACATTTCCATTTGCCCTGCCGATTTTCTCATGTAAATGTACACGTGTATATTTTGGCATCAGAAAATTGAATTAAAGCTTTCCTGCCTACGCTTAGAATTTTGCAATTATCACTGGTTTCAAGGCATCAAAACCTTTGTGAATTTCAAAAAAGCGGAAGTCTGCGCTCATTCACTGTTGGAACGTTCGAGTGCAAATTTACTTTTTTTTATGGATCAGACCCTTGCTATTTTTATTTCATAGATGACCTCATGCTGATCTCTCAATCTGACTCATACTCTCTTTGGTAAGTCATTTTTACTGCACTGTTATCACTGACAAATATAACCAGTGTCCCTCATCACACTCAGTGATGATGCTCTCTCCACATCACACGCCCAATACAACTGTGTACCGTGTTGTATATAAAGGTTGGGCACTCACTTCACCTTTACTAAAAGGAGAGGGCATGAGATTAAAATCAGCACAGTACAGGACTAACACAAGTCGTCTTATTCCCATGTCCTGCAGGGACATGATACTGGGAAAGCCTGCCACCTGCTTACATTTGACTCATCTTGTTTTATACATGATGGACTGTAGGACCATGCCATTTTTCATTTAACATTCTTGTATGCGATTCAAACATTCGTGGCATAAGATGAAATTGGATTTTAAAACTAGAAGTGGACAAGTGCATGAAAATATAGTTAACATAGCCAGTTTCATCACATACCATGTATGGAGGTAATGTGTTTGTGTAAATATTCAGAGAGATCCCTTGAGGAATGGGGTGAGTTTAAGAAACCATGCTGATCAATAAAGATATTAACATTTATGGTGGCTATGAAATAGGAGACAGAAAGTTCAAAGCCACATTGTAATGATCTCACAGAACAAAGTTTTGACACAATTTTTTGATGGACATGTGTCAATAAAAATGTTAGGCAGGAGAAAAATGGCTGTATTTTATAAATAATAAGCCTAGCTGGGTTGCCCTTGAGAACACTCATAGGGTGAGCCTTACCTGCTGTTAAATGCTTACTAAGATGAAGCTATTTTCATTCATCAGTTTCAAGAGGAGCTGGAAGCCTAGAGGATGTACCAGGGGCAAGGAGATAATTGCATTGTGAGACATAATTTATATAGTGCTTCATAACTCTCATAGTGTCACATGCACTGTAATTTGCATTAATTTCCTGGGTGCCTCAGGGGGGCCTGGTTGAATGAGTCATTGTAGATAGACAACCTTTATAGGAGTTGTTGGGTGAGGTGTGTGAAGTTTGGATACATGCTCTAATCTTGGGGTGGCACTGCCACTGCACATGAGCAGGAGGTATTGAAGAAAAATGTAAGAATAGATGCAGTCACACAATTGGATACATTCCCTTTTATTTAGGAGATACCAGTGCGCTTGGTAAGAGATAGGTTTTAGTCCTCTCCAGAATTCGAGATGGTTGTAAATTATTTCTTTTCTAGCAGGGTGTGACTGGCATATCTTTTCTGACTGAACTGAGAAGGTATTTTCACTAGTGTCAAATGTTTTGAAGAATGCGACGGTCACGAGTGCAGCTGACATAGATTGAAGAGCTCTACTTTGTTGGAGATACTGAGTGTGTTTTGAAGACAAATGTTTTTTAATCAAACCTGGTAATGAGCATTAAAAACTAAAAGCTCAATTTTACTTTATGATCCGTTGGGTAACATGAATGTTATTTTAATCAGTCATAAGCTGCCCATACAATTTGGCATGTGTGTGTTTTTTCATTCTGTATAATTGAATCTCATTTCAGATTGCATTTGATGAATTGCCAGATGCGGCTATGTCAAGACTGGAGGGAATACTAATTTGTTTTCTTCCGGCAGTGGTTTATGAAAGTTTTAAATTGTGCCTTTGCGTCTGTAAAGTCAGTGGGTCTCTGTTTGGTATATTTATTTATGGCACAAGGAAATCTGAACATTCCTAGTGCAAGTTGTGGTCCTACTTTCTACAAATACTATATGAGCTTCCACACAGTTCTACTAAAGATTTATAAAAATCTGACAATCATTTAGCATGCCCGATTGTGACCATCTTTGATTTGGTATTGACTGGAACAAATTAGGGTAAAATAATCTTTCCTCGGGCAATGGGTGAATAATATGAACAAAAAACTCCCAAAGGAATTATTTTACATTTATGTTTGTTTTAACTTTTAGGTTGGTCATTCAGGATCCAATCAAGTGAACTCAATTGATGAATATAATGTATGTAGAAAGACTCTTTTGAGGGCATAAAAAAATAGGTAAGTATTCTGTGCTACCGTATGAAGAAACTATAGTTTTAATAATGTAAGGAAAACATGTACATATACATTCTATAGAAGACAAGGAAGTACAAACAAATTAATGAAAGGTCACATATATACAAAAATCCACTAAATAAGATTCACAAGTATATTATATATTCGAATTTAAAAAGGCATTATCTGGTGAACAATACAAGTCAGCCTAACAACCAAAATCTTAAGAGTAAAAATACAAACAAAGGATTATAATACAAATAATTCTACTTTATATGGGCTGTGTGTGAATTGTAGGGGTGGGTGGAATGTTCCATTCAGCCAGCGGAAGTGGTGAAATATCGCCACTCCTTGTTACTCTTTACCATGGAGTTCTTGCCAAAATCTGCAAACCGACACATGGTGGAATTTTTCTCCTGTGAGGCTCCAGAATATGCCAGCTGGTGAGCACAAGCGAGATTTGGCGTCCCCTAGAGTGATTTTCTAATGTGGGTAGTCGCCAGCGTTCGCAGTCAGAGGGCTGCCGTTCGAGTAGATTTTCTGCCACTCGAGTAGAAAATGCAACGCGAATGGCCTTGCGCTCTTGCGTAAAGCATTGTGCCGTTCATGCTTATTTTTAGTGCTGCTCGCGCTATTGGTGCTAAATTGCAGTGCAAGCTGCATATTTTCTGCCTATTGGCAGAATTCCGTGTAATCTTGCTGAGTTTTTCTGTAACTCCGCGGAATTCCTCAGAGTGAAACTCTGTGAGTTACGCGCACCCCTAGTAAATTGTTGGTGTTTACGTCTCTAAATGGTAGAAATCCAGAAGACCATCTTCAGAACTATATTTCTTTAGAAGGACCCTCAAAAAGAAATATTGAACAACCCTTTATTCAACAGTTCTCAAAAATCAGTGCACAGAAAAACCATGTCCAAACTGTGTGTGCTCACTGCAACCCATATCATAAAAAGTAGGTCAAGTGAAGTGTATAGTGCCTCAAAAGGTCTTGCACCTCTGAATTCTTTTAAAAGGAGTGTTATTGTGGGTAGTAAGCAAGTAGTGAATAGAGACTTCCATGTAACCAATACCTACAAGTCCAATGCAACGCACTTTAAATCTGTAAATTTGTGAAGTATGAAAGGTATATGTAAAACAATACTTCCACAGGTACACATATTGGTGTGGGTCTTAACAAGAAGTAAAGTAATACCTAATTTCATAGTGTTGAATTTGCATAGAAATACTGCAATTGATACACAAATTAATTGTGTGGACAGTCCCCTGCTTCAGGAACAGGTCATAGCAACAAACATACCTACAAATAGGCATGGAGAAAACAAACAAATACAGACCAGAGCACCTAACTTAATGTTAACATGAGCATAGCGGGATTATTGAGGAGTATAGACTCACCCGACAGCAGCAGCATCAAAGTCCATCATCTGCAATTGTGATGGTCGAAAGGAAGCACAAGCAAACAACATCCAGGCTATACAGTGAATACCCGGGAGTGAATCATGGACAGTGAAAAGGAACCAAATGTGGAAAGCGCAGCCATCTTTTAACAGTGTTGCAAGTGCGTACACCTCTAATTAAAAGCCCTGTGAAATGCCGCCAAAATAATATTGTAAAAATATAAAGGTAAATTGAATCTAGAAACCAAATCGGAAACCAAAATACCTTTTGACATAGCAAAAAAAGGAATGCCATCCTAGGAATACATCCCAGTAAAGTAGAACAATGATCGAATGTAAAAAACTGGTGCCATCATATTGGAGGGGTGTCATCTTTCCAAATTAGAAAAATGTGGTGAAAGGACAAAAAGAAGAATTATTGAAGAATAAATAGCCAGTATGGGAAAAACTACACTGATTAACATAAGAGGACTATCGCCGATTTTGGGTAGCCATATATAAACCACAAGAGTTGCAATAGTTCTGAAGTGATAATTACAGTACAGCAAGTGAAAACCCCTTTACTGAGGCATTAAGTCCTTTGGTGTATGTGTTCGCTTGCCAAATGCATTTGTTCTCTCTGAGTGTCAGAAGGAGATCCATGCCACGTTGCTGTGTAACACATTTGATGACTTCAAGCACACACCATTTTATTTCATTGTATTGATGACTGCATGCTTTGTAATGTTTTCCATGTTGCATTGGATCCTTTATTGATGTTGTAGTATTCTGTGTCAAACTTCCTGTGTTGTTTTTCCTATGTAGCGAGAACCACAAGGGCATTTTATACAACACACTACATTTCTGGTTGCAAAAATGGACATGTGTCTTAGTTCCCAACTCCTGCCATTAATAGTACATGATTTAGTATTCTAAGTCCTGTTGCAGGCAGTACAATTGCCAGATCTGTAATGACCAATCACAGCTGTAAACCCCACATAGTGATGATAGTTGGTTGTGTGGGTTCTTTGTAGACTTTGACAAGACAAGCCAAAGAGAGATTTGTGAATTTGGAACAATTCACTCTATATTAGGTGTCCAGTTTTTAAGGATAATTCTTTTGATTTTTTGGGACTCGTCATAAATGTACTGACACAAATGAGATCTGATTTGTTTGTTTTATTTTTGACTACTAATTGACATTCTTTATTGTAATGCCAAGCTCTTTTAAGAGACTGTTTTATTAATTTGTTTGGACACCCTATTGCAACCAGTTTGTTTTTTAAAATGTTAACTTCTCTGAAATAATCCTCTCTTTTCATGCATGTGCTACGGAATCTTAAAAATTGGCCGAATGGCAAGTTTTCATGTAAATTGTGAGGATGGTGGCTGTCATATTTCAACATGGTGTTACGAGTTGAAGGTTTTGTATACAGTCTTGTCTCTAGACAGACATATTTGTCATAGATATTGAGGTCAAGATAATTAATCATGGAATTAGAAAATAAAGGGCACATTTCAAAATAGTGTTTTGTGTGTTGAGCCATGTATGGAAATTATCAAGGCTAATGCAGGTCATCACCAGATTAATAGCACATCATCAACATAGTATAACCATTTCCATACACTCTGAGTGTATGGATTGCTAGTGTTATAAATAAAATTGTCTTCATAATCTGCTACATAGAGTCTAGCTATGTCTGGAGCAAAAATTGCTTCCATAGCTACACCCTTTACTTGTTCAAAGAAGGAACCGTTATATATACAGTAGTTCCTCCTTATTGCTATGTTAGCACAAGCTAAAATTAATTAAGTTGGTACCTGATGGGGTCTGATGCATGTGTTCAGAGTTTTTTAATGATGGGTAAAACTTTTCTTTGTGGAATATTCAACCAACCATCACATTTTCTATATTCGATTTCCAATAGCAATCATAATATCCCAGTACAAACAATTAAAACAGTTACAAATCTTCAGTGAATACATGAGCTATCCAGAAGCTACAAATTCATATATAAGCATAAAACACAACACCCCTGCTAAAAATCCAGATGAATAGCAGCATACATTACAATTATCTAAAAATTGCAAATATAAGACTACGTGTCTAGCTTATTTAAAATGTAAAGGCAAAAAATAGAGAGACATCTAATAATAAGGGAGAAATGGTTGTGAATGAGCAGTGTCGGGGCTCAACCTAATAAAAACTAACAAACAAAAACCTCAATTTTAGAGTCCGCTTTGTTGGTAGAAAATGATGGGGCAGGCCCCAACCATTAATCTAATCATCATCATCATAAATATCTTTATTCAATTTGTGTATACAATGTTGGAGAGCACATTATTAAGAAAACGTATTATTAAAATAGCACTATAACACAGAATTAGTAATATTATCATAAATTAGCAAAATACACCCCTGCCAGAAACCGGGGTAAAAAGCAGCAGACTTTAGGCGGGTCTAATAATTACAGGTACAATAAGACTGGTCTCACTTGATTAAATTTCAAAGGCACAAAGAGGGCGAACATACTTTTGTCTTAAGGCTGACCATTTAACACAAATAAAAATGTGTAGAGTGTCTAGTAGAGTAGTCATATCACATGTAAAAAAAGGGCGATCTGATGGTTTATGCCACCCCATCAACAACTGCGGAAACAAGTTTAATCGAATGTACGTTAAGTCTTCTGTGCTGGGCGGACATAGCCAGAGTTAAACACATTTCCATTTTATTTGTGGATTTCACTATCATAAAGTGCTTGTAACTGTCTTTACGTTGGGCCGCTTGGAGCCTTCCCTCTCTTGTGGTTAGCCTAAAGGTCTCTTTGACCCAAGCTATGTCTGATTTACAGATCAACTCTGGGGTGCTGAACAGCTGAGGTTTGCCCAGCGCCCCTAGAATTGTTTTGACATAGCTTAGCCATGGTATGCGGTGGCTCAGATCCATATTCATACAGTCGATCACTATCTTTCTATTAAATTCTAGCTCCCTCTTAAGCTATATAGAGAACCAAAGAAGTATTGGGCGGAGTTCAATAAAATCAGAAATAAAATCTGCTCTCATCTCTTCATGCACAATTTCCTCTGGGACACTCTGGGGAATTCGTAATAACCTCCATAAATATGTATTTTCGGCAGTTTGCATTGGGCGACGGGGTTTATATCCCCAGATTTCTGCACCAAACGCGACGGTCGGGATGCACTTCCCGTTATAGAGATATTGTGGAATGTTAGTATGCAAGTTTTCAATGTTCATGGTTAGCAGTAGGTCAATACAATTGTCAAATAGACAACCTTTTACTTCATTGATAAGAGCCAAACTGTCTTTAATGAATGAAAGTGTCTTAAGAACATATCAATATACTCTGTTATGGGTTTAAGGATTGAATCACATCCAGCTACAATGGGTCTATCAGGAGGTTTGGTGCTACTCTTATGAATTTTAGGCAGAGCGTAAAATGCTGGGATGCAAAAGTCAGGTTTGTTAAGATACGCAAACTCATTGCCCCTTAACCATCCTTCGTTGAGCCCACTGTTCGTCAAATCATGTATGGATTTACATATATAATTTGTGGGGTCTGTAGATGATTTTCTTTACTTCTCTGGATTCTGAAGCTGGTTTAGAATTTTCTGATCATAGTCTTTAATATTTTGGATCGCTATCCCTTCGCCCTTATCGGCTGACTTTCTAACAATGTTTTCAAGTCTTTGGGGTTACTGTTCCACTATTGGGCAGCAGCCAGGTTTAGAATTTACTCCATTATAACCTCTTTAGGATGTCTTCCCTTTAGGGATGCCACCCACCTGTCCGTTTTGCATCTCATGTAGGCGTCAAGAAGGGCAACAATAGGCAGCAATGAGAGCAATCATTGACCTAGATGGAAGAGGGAAGAAGAACTGCAGGGGGCGGGGTGGGTGTTGATGGCATGTCAGCTCCAGCGTTTTTTCCTTTTTAGGAATTTTCTAGGTCGTTTAGAGCATGATTTTTCCTTTCTGGACCCGACCCCTTACCTCATTTATAAGTACTGTGGTGAGAGAAAGTAGGACTAGAAATAACCCAAAAATCGAGCATATTGATGTATTGTAATATTGCTACATAACCGAATAATTTTTTACCATACCATGAGATGAATAAGATACATTTCTAGAATCCTGGGTAGTAACAATTCAGTAGCCCCCATTTTAACCTTGTTATGCAATGCTGACTGAATACTGCACCCTAATATCATTAATGTGTGCATGACACAGCTCAGCAGATTTGGTGAATACATTCCTAATACCTAAATCATAACACTAGTGAAATGACCGAAATGACAAATAAAGTTCCCTCTATATTTATTTCAGTTTTGGCACACATCCAGACAGACTGACATTCTGCATTGCTTTCCTCAGAATCCAATGCATCTAAATGTGTTAAATCCAAAATCTAGAGGTCAGAGTGTGTGGTATCTATGGGGAAAAACTTGCCATGCTTTTTTAATTTTACAAAAACAGTTCATATACTTTGTTAAAAAAGAACCATCTCTGAACCGTTAATGCTAACCTAGATGCACCTTCCGCTGAAAAAGACGGGCAAGAATCTCCAATACTGAGAAGGAGAGGGAGGGACAGAGAGATAAAGAAGCGTGCCATGGTGCCTGCTACCTGAAAGAAATGGACATGTGTGCTATTAGTTACTCATCAAATGAAAATGCCGCTTGGGAGCCAGTGTAAGCTTTAATTGAGGGATTCACTGGAAGCTATATGGTGACAAAAGTGCATTCTTTTTGAGAGGTAATGTAAGAATGTGTTACCAGCAGAGTTCAGAAGTGTGTCCTTTTAATGGACACTCATAAAAAATGTTTGGCCTAGGTACAGTCTGATTGCCTATTACTAGAATATATATTTTGAAAGCACTTGTTTTTATCTTAAACCTAAGTGCCATATTTAGAGGTTTGTGGATGGGATAAACATGGCTGATGGCTTGTCCACATCCACTTTATTACAAGTGCATTACAGCTTATGGCACTTATAATGCAGTGGGCCGGATATCCTTGATGCTCTGAAGGAGTAACCCGTCAGCCAATCTCTAAATAACGCCCTTTACCTTTTTGCACATTTTGCGTCAGCCTATCATATATTGTGTATAATACAATCTTAAAGTAATGATATATTCAAAGTGTTTTCTGTCGCAGGCTGGGCTCTGCTAGCACTATAAATACACACCTCGCTATTACCCAGTGCACCTACTAGGATTCAATTATGTGGCTCTCTGGTTACACACACAAACATCAGCAATGATCACATTAACGAACTGAGATTTCATAACGTAAAATAACGTATTTCCCATGCATTAGATTTGCATTACTTTTCCATGTAGAGTGTCTGCACAGCACCAAAATATTTACTGAATGTTTTGTTCTTTTTAGCTTCATCTTTGACCCCTTCCCAATCCACACAGTTCCCTTTCTTTTTCTATACACTTTAACTGGTGCTTAAATCTGTTATTTGTAATTTTGCCGGCTGGCCGGTTGAAATATAGGCCCGAGTCTCAGTGCATGACAATTAAAAACAGAGACTTTGTCGGGTAGAAATCTTCGCGTGCTGGTGCAGTCTCACAACATTTTCAGCTATATGTCAGAAGCTGGTACCTTGTACGGGAGGCCGGAGACTGATAAAAACTCGTTAGGTAACAATGCAGGGTAAAGAGACGGTACCCTACATCATCAGTGTGTAAATGGGAAGTTAAAAGGCAGGCGAGACAAAGACACCTATGGCTTCCGGGGAGAGGGGCGGAGCCACGAGAGGGGTGGGAGAGCTCCCCTGGCAGGAACTGGAAGCATCCCCCTTCCTGCAGCCCACCCTCCTGGCGCCTGAGCGCTGTGCCCTAGAGCAATGGAAGCGCCGCGGTGTCCCTGCCAGGCAGCCTAGAGAGCAGAGCGAGGCGTGCCAGGGCCTGCCGCCGCGCGCTCGCAGGCCTCCCCTGTGACCGGAGCCCCCTCTCCGGTCACCCGCCTGCCCCATGAGCCTCCTTGGTGGCTACCGCAAAAAGAATAACAATGACGGTTATGAATCTTTGCAGCTGGTGGACGGTGACTCGGGCGGCAAGGAGCAGAGGCCGGGAGGCGGCTTCCGGCAGGCAGTGAGCGGGGCTGCGGGGGCGGCTCCACCCGGAGCAGCAGCAGCAGCGGCGGCGGTGGTGAGGAGCCCGGCCAGGCAGCTGCAGCAGCAGACTGAGGAGACCAGCAGCATCATCAGCACCATGGACAGCTCAGGTCTGTCTGACTCCTTCCTCTATCCGTGTATGTATCCTTGCACCTGAGGCCCATAGAGAGCAGATGAGGGACGTGCTTCCTGAGTGAGGCCCATAGAGAGCAGACGAGGGACTACCCCCCTCCACCCCTGCAGAGCAGCACCGAGGCTCAGAGGGCATTTCTGAGCAGCAAGGGGCATACTAAAATGGCTACAGAGTGCACAGGCTCGCTTAAAGAGGATAACGTGCTTTTCTATTTCTCAAAGTTGGTTTGCCTCTGTTGTTAAAGGTATTTTGATACACGCTAACCTGTTAATATGTACTGTAATTGCATGTATATATCGCTTCCTACCCCTGACGAGGCGTTGAATGTGAACATGTCAGTCCATGTTGAAACACCTCTTTGAACCCACTGAATGAAATTACGTGCTCTGTTTTCAAATCACTGCAAGCTAAGTGTCATATTTTCAGCAATAAGGAGTTGCTGTCGTAGAAAGCAGTGCTCATTGCAACCCTCGTCGCAGCCTCGGCAAATTGCTGACAGTCTCACACTGTTCTTCCAATAAACGTGACCCTTTTATCTCCACTGTCCAGCAAAAACGCATTCCTTTCTGCTGCACATTAAATTACGGTGTCCAGCATGTAGCTCGGGGTGTCCACTCGCTTCTTAGGAAATGCCTCTGCGGTTATCTGTTTGGAATGGCAGCCTCAATTTCTTATCTGTGTTTCTCAAAGATTAATATAGACGAGAACATTCAGTTAGAAACAGTTCCTGAGCTGTAGAAAACCTCTACAAAATAAACCTTACAGGCTGAGGGTAGATCCTGGCTTCACAGAGAAAAGGTCCTAGAAAAATGTATGTATTCTGCCTTGCGAGCAGTATGAGGGGGGTTGCACTTTGTTACATACACCCTCTTCCCCAAATCACTTCCGGGGTCATGTTGCGAACTGCTGGTATATGGCAGAATATTGGTAACATCATAGGCCTTAAAAACACAGCGTGCATACCTCTAACAACTACTGAGTGCTACTGTATTGAAATGTGTAATTAAAGTAAAATGTGGTCTATATCACTTTAATAGATAAAGTAATGGGCAGTGAAAGATGCTTTTGGAATGCAGCAGTCGGGCATGAGCTACTTCCCTTTTAAGGATGATATATTTAGCAAAAGGTACCTCATTATGAGCCCTACTGAGTTTCTGGGGATTACATGTGTGATCTGGAGGGTGCCCTGATAAATGAGGAGTTACCAGAGATCAGTAATTTCGGTCCTCATACCCCACGCTCCTGTAACTGGCGCAGACTCAACCTACTTTTAGCAGGTGGAGTCTGTGGGTGAAAGGCTGTAGAGCCACAGAGTTATATGATCACTTAATTCCAATGGGTCCAGTAACTGCTTTTACCAGCCCTGTTGGAATTACAGGGCCACTCTTAAGGATGACCCTGTGTCATTGCTTATAGAGCAAACTTCCGAACAGTTATGTCGTTTTCCATCCAGTTGCAGCACAATGGATGAACTGTTTTGTAGAGGTGGGAGAAGTTTTTTTCCTCCTACACTTTGTGGAATTGTTGCAAAAACTGCAGATTTGAAGGACAGTACGTGGGGGTGACTGCCAAGGTGAAAATGGGGGTTTTCTAAATGCTTTTCAAGACGATATCCACATTTCCAGCATCTATTCACAAGTGTAAATGAGCTTTTGAAACTTTTCCTCCCTAGGAACCACTATCTATTTTCCGAATTTACGTGGTAAATGTTTCTAGCGCAGCGCATGCAGTAGTACACTTCCGGTTTCACAGGTCACGTGAAGCACGTAAACATACGCGTTGACTCATACCCAAGCACAATTCCTCTTTCTAATAACATTCGCTTCTTTACCCCAGTACCACGGTTTATACTTTATTAAATTAACGTGTAAAACTGGAACAGGAAATGGAGGCTCGAGCTGGAGAGGCATCCATCAAATAATTGTTTCGAAATCCGTTAATAAGTAGGCCTAATAGGAAATGAGCCCAAATGTCCTTGATTGGCACTGGGTATTGTTGCCAGTGCCATCTGTTTGGACACTGTGTATGTTGTGAATTTGTGTTGTGGAAATTGGTAATCTCGTTGTCCAATGCTGTCTGATTTCAGAACAGTGCCCGCTGTTCGACTTGGGGCCTGTACACATTTACGAAAGCTGATGCGGCCTCTCGAAGGATAAGGCAAGCCGCCAGGCTCCTGGAGCCAGGATGTGATTTGGTAGTCTGCAGGGGCCCCCTAATGAATGGTCATTGTCATAGCAAAAGGAGTACAGGGCCAGCAAGTGACGACTGTTGTAGATTACTTGGTCACAAGGACATCTGTGCCGCGTGCAGTTGAAGTGGCCACTGGAAAAATTATTTTGCAGCATTCAAGGGATGGAAAATCTGGCTATACAAAATCTGTAATTTCGTCCACTCTGAAAAGTCCCATCTTGTCTTCTGCACGATAATATAACTTGGAAAAATCGCATGTCCAACGCCAGCTGTTAAAGATGAAATGATGTTCATTGCGTGTTTATTTCTAGATATAATATCGCACATTGAGCTGAATGAGGATACCGCAGGATCCCTCATCCGGGAAGGGAAGAGAGACTTTTCAATATAGAATGAATGTGCTGCTCTCTCCCTTGTCAAACTAACACTGCACAAAAAAGTATCCCATATCAAACTTATCTGCTATGAGGAACATCTTCAGCCTCTATTCAAGACCCTGCTGGCAAAGAAAAAAAATATATATTATTTATTTGTTAGACCCTCACCCACTCTAGTAGTGATATGCTTCATCATCGGGTCTCATCTTGGTCCCTAAACACCAGAATGGGCTCAATGGATTCCAAGGAGCAGTTTGAATATTTCTCTAGCCGGGGTCTTAAACATATAAAAATACCTCAAAAAACGAAGGCATCCTTTTATTAACGGCTCTTTGGGTATGGTTAAAATAATTTTTATATTGGGGTAGGAATATAATTGTTTCAGCCCATAAACTAGAGGCCATTTGGGTCCATGTCTTTCATCAGGAAACGCAAACAAAATTGCCCGGGTGTTTATTTTCAATCACTCGTACCATACAGCACACTAATGCAAGCATAGTGGGGTTACTATTTGCCTAAAGTACGCTGCATTGGCATCTTGTTTTCTGCATTGGGATAAAAAAATGCGCCACTGAATTTGTTGCCAGAGTGATGCCATATTAAAATGTTTTTATCCATAGCACTAGACTATTGCCATTTAAATTCCGGCATGTTTCCCTATTCTAAGTAAGTGACTTCCTCTTGGGCTATTGACCACTCTGCTTTAATCTAAATCGAGACGACTGCCATTTTCAGTTCCCTTACGTACCTTGTGTTGATTTCCATTTTTCTTTTCTTGCCCTGTGTGCTGTCATGATTTCTGACAAGTACAGTGTGTGACTACAGGGGCATGCCCCGCTCTCCTACCATGTGGCTATAAAGGATTCTCTAGTGGGTAAGTCTGTGTTTACCAGGGCATATACTGTGTCTTCACGTCTTATGACCTGCAGTGCATGGAGCTATTGACACACTTACGACTTTGCTACGTTTCAAGTGACAACAGTTCTTGATGCATGACACTTAGGGTCTTGGTGGCCCTTTTGCTTTACAAAAGCACACAGGAAATTGCGAGTGCATGAGTGCATGTAAGACCCAAACTATATGTTTTGATCACGAAGTAAGATCCAAGAAAAATGGCTACAAATTAAGCTAAAACTAAGCTTGCAAGCATTCTAGCCTTATTTCCTGTGATATTTAGGGGTGGCCATCTGCACGGCAAATAAAAATGTTGGAATTCTTTGGAAGACTTTGGCACATATGGTAACAAATTTCCAAATCATATAGTTTTTCTATCATGAGATTATCACTTGAACATTTATTCAGGCATTGAGCAGCACATGGACGACTTGAAAACGTGATATTAGTTGCATCTTGTCAACTTTTCTAGCTTTAGTGAAAATCACGGCCAGTGAAATGGGATATGGAATTCCAAAATTGTTAACTTGAGTCAGCTGGGTACATTTAATGGCAGACGTATTAAAGATTAGCCTGTAGCATACACCTTTCAAGCGGGTGCTAGTAATCATTAAAATAGTATACATTTGAAAACCCTAAGTGGTTTTATTTTGTTATAACTTTCCAGTACTTATAAATGGGGCTAAGCATGATCCTTGCACCAGTATAGCATCCGTATGTTCTAGGACCTTGGAGTAAACACCTCAAACAAAAAAACTAGTTGAGTGTCCGGAAACTGACCATGGGTGTTGCAACCAATATTGTAGTGCACATCATAAGCACGCCTGTTGGGAAATGTTTATAGACGATCATAATGAGTAAGCACCTAAACTGTCTATAGCTTTTGTACCACTTATGAGGATTGCCAGGTCTAGCTCACTCAATTTTGGGGTCCGACAGTATCACAAAGGTAGTTCCCCCAGGTGTCGAGTTTCCCTTGGAACATCTATAAGCACTGCATCTATGCATGTGCTGTGCACAGGGGAAAAATTTCAATAGTAAGCTTTTTATCAAACGTCGCCCTTACCTCGGAGCGAGCAGTCGTAAATTGTCCCATGTGGGATTCCTGCATCTGTTTCTTAGTGGCCGCGATGTCCTGCAGTGCCCCTTTTGGGTTTCCGTTCCTATTGTTGGACACTGAGCAGATTATGCCAGGCTAGTGTCCTCACTTCCTGTTTGTAGCCATCCTGATTCTGACTTGTCAAACTTCAAAATTGTCCCAAAATTAGGCAAACACTTGTCAGGAGGCTGAAGTAAATATAACGGGGACTATTTACGTGTCTCAAGCAAGCTTCTGAAGTGGTGTTAATATCACCTAACCATTAATGCTTATTTGATAGTTTTCAAATGGATGGAGAGCATATTTATCCCTTCAGTATAAATTGAAGCTGTGATATATAGGTTAGACATAGTTCTCTGCAGGAACAGGCCAACCTACTGACCTATCCATACTGCTGTGCTTAGAAGATGTGTTTCAGGACGCTGATTACTTTTTTCATTTACACTTCTTATATACTAATCTTCAATGTGGTGACATTCTTACCCTGAGTGGTTCAGATTAGTTATGAGCCTTGTTTATTGTCGGTTGCCATGTAGGCTGGTTGCTGTTGAGGTTTGCATTGTGTTAGTTTGGGATTCTTTTCAACTTGTTGATGTATGCACTTAAGTTCTGTGTTTGAATGCTCGTAATGGCTAAGGTAGAAGGTCCTATGGTTGAATGTTGAATTTTACAAACACTCCAATATTTCTAACAGGGCATTGGCTGATTTCCTTCTCTACCTTTTGATTGCAGCTACTGTGGCAGAGTATGTATCACCATTGTGCTATGATCTCACACTAACAACGGTGTTACAAAAGTACTACATTCTCATTTATGAGACTTTCACAAGTTTTTATCTCCTACTTTTTCCAGAGCAGCCTGAAGTTTCACTTGAGGGCGTTATTATGTTTCTTCTAAACTTGATACGTATGTTTTTCAAAAATAATTATTTAATTATGGTCTAGATGTGATCTAGTGTCTTAGCAACAGGCACTGGAACCTGGTGAGCTGGGCTTGAATCCTAGCCTTGGCATATGACTGAAAATCATGTGACTCAGATTAGGTCACTTAATCTCTAGGTGTCTCCAGGTGCATATAGTGAAAATATGTGTTATGCAATTGTAAATATGTGAAACATAATGTAGTTGCATAATTAATAGATGCAAATTCTCACTTGAGGTTCACGTTCAAATCATTACTCCGCATCCCTCATAAAGTACAGGGATTCGTTGCTCAACAGCTAAGGTTGTGCTGTATAAATACCAACACATATACATATATACATATATGAGCACTAATTTTGCATTAAACTATAGTGATCTGTAAAAATGATAAACAAGATATTAGGAAACAACAGTCTCCTGGTCCTACACATGTGCCAATCATATATATCCCAAGCAAAGACCGCAATTAGGAGGAAACTTATTTGAAATCAGGTTAAAATAATTCTTACTCTAACACAGAAATAAATTGCCTTGAAGTAATTATAAAATATATTTTAAGGCTAATGCAAACTTTAACTTTATATTTTATGAACAATATGCATTTTTAATTTCGTTTATTTAATTTCCTGTCATTGGAAACCACAACTGAAAACACTATTGAGTTATTTGACATCGAATGCAATGAAACTAATAAAAAACCTTATTCTAGTCCTATCTTTAACTTGAAACTAATTGCAATAAAATTATTGTTTAATTAATTACAGTAACACTAACCCTAATCTTAACTATACATTAAACAATAGTAAAACCGTTTTAGTTTTTACTAATAACAATGACATTTAATGCTAATACTAAATTATGCTTATTTACATTAAGTCATTTGCCTGATGCCTTGGGCAAAGTGATGATGTAACCCAGTAAATGCTGACAAAGTAAATGTCACACAAGGAGTGGAGGAGAAGGAAAGGCTGGACACCATCACTAGTAACCATAAATCTAAATAAGCAATCTTTTACTGGCCACTGTCATCTTGGTCAGTGGCCTACATTGACTCTGATATAAAGGCACTTGTTTCAGCATTCATGAATCAAAGTTTGTGTGGACAGGCTCCTGTAATCTTCTGTAGGTTTCTTGCAAATGAAATCCAGCGTGGCGCTTCAACAGTTCATACAAATCCTGGGCAAAATAAAGCAACTTGGCCAAACAGGTCATCCATGGTCCTGCGTACCAGTCAGTTGTGGGACCCACATCTATCTCTTCTTTCCCCAGTTGTTGTTAGCCCCTACCTGGAACCTTTGGGGATCTTCCATTCTGACTATGGAATTCATATTCACCAGTATGCCTACATTATGCAAGGTATTATTGGCCATTTATGCCAACTGACTCAGCACATATATTGCCCTGATCCAGAAATTAATTTATTTCTAGCACATATCTGAAAATTGATACCTCAGACATTTGAACACGCAAACAACACTAAACATTCTTGCAGCTTGCTATGTCTCCTAGCTATGAACTTTGAGGCTGCTCCTCACTACTTTCCCAAGTCCAAAGAGGCATAGTTTTTACCACAAGCACCACAACACATCTCCAAGATACTCTGTGCAAAGAAAGTATAGACAACCTAGTTACTAATACTTTCTGTCCAAGATAACATCTTAACTTTTGGACTGTAACTTTCAAGTCTTGTCTAGAAACCCTTACCCTGCTACATCTTAATTGTGGTAATACCGTGTAAAAAGGCATGGAACTCTTATTTTCACCTCATGCAAAAAAAGCATTCACCATGAGGCATCAATTATTATTGGGCAAAGCAAGACTTATTTCATCACTCAATCTGCAGAATACGGATTACTCTTCCAAACAAGAACCACAATACCAGCAACCTGTTTCTCACTTCGAACTAAAAAAGTACTAAAAAGAAAAGACACCTTGGCATATTTTCACAGTCTCTGGCCTTAGACTTTGACACAACATCCCCTTCCTAGTCAGGAATGTCCCTGTCTCCTCAAATTCAGCACGAGGCTCAAGACTCAGCTTTTCAAAGAATATATTTATGAGTGTATTTACATAATTTCTGCTGCCCCTTATTTGAGACTCAATGGAACCCTGCATTACTCTGGAACTCTCTGCTCCACTCCCGCACCCTGTACTCTTCCCCCACCGATGTGCAGAATGTCTGAATTAACCCACCGCACTAATGTGCTTCTGCTTTTCTTGTTTACCCTACCTTTACTGTGTACAGCGATTCACTGATTTTCAGGTGTAGGTTTACCCTCTGCAAATACCACAAAAACCAAAAAATAAATAAACGTATCAATAAAGACGCATCAAAAGAGTGACCATCAAGGCAAGGAACACAGCAAAACCACAGCAAATGAGGTAATTCCTAAATACAAGGCAAAGACTTCAAGAAAGAACCAGGCTTAGCACCCATGTGAGTGAAAGGTGTTTGAAGTGAAAAAGGTGTAGACCTGCCCAAGAGAAGATCAATGAAAAGATGCATGTGCAGAGAATGAAAAGCTTTAGCTAAATATGTCCCCTGTCTTTATAAACATTCTTGGCCATCTTAGGTCTGCCTACTTCGACATGCTTGTCATCTTCACTTCACAGTACACTTAACTGGGACCGCCACTACAACCATGGCTGTCTTTCCACCACAGACATCTCTAGATTCTCTGACCAGGTATCATTTGCTGTAACGTTATCTAAAGGTTTTGTCTGATGTACTCATCAGCTCCCATGGCCTCCACCGTGGCAATTACGTGGAAAGAAAAGATTTGCTTTCAAATTCTATCAGGCAGGTATATACAAGCTCCAAAAGAGTTGATGGTTAAAAATCCCTTGATGGCCTGGATGCGTCAAACAGGACATCGGGAGGTCACTTAGGAGAACCACAAGAGACAGAGAGCTTACAGGCCATCAGAGGCTCTAAACCCACATGCTATGATAAGTTATTAACTAGAAGTCGGTGGTATTGTGAGTGGGTAAAGAAAGTTTGAAAAGTTTCCCCAAAAGCAAATGTGGCTACTAAACAAGAACCCCAGAAGAGATGTGATGTGGTCTCTTCATCTAATGACCAACATGAAATACAGTGAAACACAAGCCGAAGGGGAACAAAGCTCCAAAAGGAAATACAGAAGTGGAAGAAAATCCAACAAGGAGGTAAAGTGTCTGTGTCTGTGTGCGTGTGCGTGTGCGTGCATGTGCGTGTGCGTGTGTGTGTGTGTGTGTGTGTGTGTGGTGTGAAATGACTGATGACACTTTCATGTACAGTTGCACCGCCAGCTGCAGAAACCCTAGGGGCTCCATGTACACACTGAATAACACAAGGAACATGGTTGATCCTTGAGTCAGCAAGTCGTTTTATAAGCAGTTCACATGTGCATCACTCTTCTGATCTTCCAAGAAATATCTGTTTTATTCAGTCAGCGTAGTTTAAAAAAAAAAATTAGCTTAGATTTTGTATATTTGGGATATTGTTAAATGAAAAGTTGAAAGTGCTCGGGCAGTAGTTTTCATTTTTGAGGTATATGTAGCTGCACATTGCACTGTAGTGTTGTTTGGTACACTACAGTGCAATGTGCAATTTTATAACAGATCTCCAAAAATCATGACAAAGTTTCTAGAACCTGCTGGTCTAGTGACTTGAATAATCTACCTGACCTAACTGTAATAATGCACTTGACTCATAAACTGGTCTCAAATTGTGTGATCCTTGGTAAATATTGTATTTCACAGAGTTGCTTTTTTCTTCATTTTCACATATAAGAGCACTTTCAAAAAAGGTGGGTTCAGCATGTCTGCTGTCCAAAAACTCCTTTGTTTGATTTAATAGAGTAAACTGTTCCTCCATGTATAAAGATATCTAGCCCACATATAGGTTACACATGACTCCTGACGTTCCTCTTAGTTTACTAATAGCATTGTCATCAGGGGAGGGACAGAAATGTTTCTCAGTTCATATTTAAAAACTCTCACTTTTAATAAATGTATTACTAAAGCATAACATGGTAGTGCACTGTCATTTACAGACAACACTTTTCCATTGAAATGGCCACAAACTCTCCCACTGACATGCACTTATACTGATTAAAACTAAATAGCGTACAAACAATTGCGTGTGAAAATCGCAGTTCAGCAAATAATTGTATTTTGCACAATCACCAAATTAGGTATTTTGATTTGTTTTGATCCTATTCAAATCTTTGTTTCTGTCACACTAAGGAATTTAAAACGTGGTTTCCTGACAACTGAAATATATTTTGAAAGGTTTGTACAGTTCATTTACAAGCTACTTAAATGTTGTGTGTTAGAAAAAACCGAACAACCTACAATCTTCCATTTGACAATACCTGTACCAAAGCATGATTGTGTCTGACAGTTCACTTTACTTTTCTTTCTCTGACTGCAAAGTTAAAGGATTTTGTAAACACCAATCTCCATGATAAAATAAGCAGCAATTTGTAAGTAGACATAAGCTAACATTTGACCTCTGTCTTTGAACACCCAGCAAATGCGACACAATAAAAACAAGATTCAAAGACAACTTTATTGTTC
The DNA here is from genome assembly GCA_963921515.1 of Calotriton arnoldi. Taxonomy (NCBI): domain Eukaryota; kingdom Metazoa; phylum Chordata; class Amphibia; order Caudata; family Salamandridae; genus Calotriton; species Calotriton arnoldi. Next base: position 3,851,886 of record CAWUFW010000357.1, read on the forward strand.
ATTCATTTTCTCAATCGACAGAAAACCTGTTCTTTGTTAGAGTCCCTAGGCCAGTAGGCTCTAAACATAACTTGCCCTGATAAAATCTGACTCACCAAAGGAGTGGGGAGTAGATTGCAGGGATAGGGAGTACTCACATTAGTACGTCAGTTCTTGCTTTCAGTTCCGTGTGTGTGATGGGTCCTTTTCCCTGTCTTATCTCTGCCACTGGGTTTTCACAACACAATCCATTTACCCCTAATTTGAAGGAAATTTAGGTCACTCTTTTGGACCCCGAGGCCCCCAGCACAGGTTGCCTGGAGTATTCCTCGCAACTTGGAGTGATCTGTTATTTTAGGACCTGACATTTTTGTGTCTGGAAACACAGGACCAGAAAAAAGGAGGCGAGGGCTGCAGGACAGAGCCATAGCAGGCACCACTGGGAAGCAGACATTGCTTCCCCCCCCCCCCCATTGACCCACACATATTTACCACCTGCTAAGATCATGTATTAAATATCTGCGTTACACTGCCCGCAATCAAAAAAAACCTGGGTCTAAGCAACGGGTAGTTACAGATCCAATAGGTTATTCCCCATTCCGGGGATTTTTACCCTGTAGTCCCTGTTATCTCATGGGAAGATACTGGCCAGAATTGTTAGTTTTGGCCCTTGTATCTCTCTGTGTCGACAACAGGGAATTCATGATGGAGTCCTGAATGCCACTGCCGTGCAGGTAAAATTGTGGTAAAAAATAAAATGCATCAAATGTCAATTTATCTACTGTCAACCTTTTATTCAGACACGTTTCTGTCTGTAATCAGCGGCTCCAAAGTGGAATCCAAAATAGTCATTCAGAGAATCCATGGTGCAAAAAAACTTCAAGACTTCACAGCTGATAACATTTGCCAAGTACTTGGTAGAAAAACAAAACCCTAATTGCGCGCACTTTTCAAATTGATGCACAATGCATAACAATGTTATTTGCATGTTGCCTCTGAAGCATGAATATTTTGAAGCACCCAGTTGATTGCTCTGTTTATTCTTATTTTTGACTTCGTGTCAGGAATGTGAAATCTCCATTGTTTCAGCTGCTGACAAGAAGACTTGTGTTCAAAGACTGCCTTGTGCTCCCATTTGCATATTATTAAAGGAGAGCATTTGCCTCGTGCATATTTTCCTCCAAACCTTTATTGACATCCTGAATTGCCTGTCAGGAGACAGGTGCTTGGAATCTAGCCTCTGTTCCCCTTCCGTGTTTTTGTGTTTAATAACAGGTATTTGAAGTTAATAATATTGTTTTGCATATCATGTTTGATGTTTTTGCAAGGATTAATTTACCCTTTGCTAGTCTTGCATTTCAATACCATGCATTATGTGCAAAGCACAGTTGGCCAGAAGCAGCTTGTGCAGCAATACTTGGGTGACTGAATAGAGAGGTCTACTGAACAGAAGTTAGCATGCACTATACTCTTGATGGAAGAGTTTCTCAAATCTGATTGGCTGATAGACTGCAAGCTGAAGACGTCACATGGTGAAATATTCATGTTCGAGGTGATCCGGGGTTGGATGCGAGTGCTGATTTTTCTGCCTCTGAACTCATGTGCACTAGAGCCTGGTGCAAGCGGCAGGAAAGTGCATCAATTAACGAAAATACATGATTGATGAAACCAATAAATGACAATCTAGGGCACCGAAACAAATGCAGCTCTGTGGATAGGCACAACTAACAATGGACTTCTGGTCCGCCTTTCATCCTCTGCTGTGCCTGCCTGAAAAGAACATAGTAGTGGGCACAGGAAAGCAGTGAGAGGAAGCATCAGTGCACACAGTGTTTGGGGGAGCCCTGGAGAGCCCTCTCAGTCCCAAGCCCTGTGAAGTAAGGTACCCACATTTGTCAGAAACAGAAAAACTGCATGTTTTTTCTAAGCAGGGTCACAGAACTGTATGGGGACCCCTCCCACCGCTCCTGGTAGATGTGAGTACCTTGTCTATTTTTATTAGCATTCTAACACAGGGAGATGATAAGGCTTCCCTCTAGTTCTCCTTATTCCCCCTCTTGGAAATGGACAGTTGTGAAGTAGCTACGGCAAGAGTGCACCATGCCGCTCTTGAAGGTGAGCGAGTTGTGCTTCCTTGAGGAACAAGATTTTGGCTCATTAGAGGTCATTGCTACAAGGGCTATGGCTGAGGAACTGAAGCTAACTGGTCCTGTGTTGGAGGTCAAGGTAGAAGAGGTGGAGGTGGCACCAAGGAGTTTCAGGCAAAATAAGGTCACAATGATCAGTCGACCCCTGACTGTTGGGCAGATGCCATGTTAAATCGGGTTGGAATCTTGATATTGAGTCATGACTAATGTTTACCCTCAAGCAGGCACTGCTGCAAGTGAGTCCAGGAAGCATCAGCCAGAGAGCTCAGGAGTTTAGTTTTTCAGGTTGGTAGTGCTCAGCTGTATCAAGGGACAGGAGCCTGGAGGTCTGTGGTTAAACGACAAATGCTACCTGAAGAAGCAAAAATACAAACATTGCGGGAGTTTCCTTCAGCCTGGAATGTATACCTTCCATCACTCTCCTCTTCCTCTAGTGACGTGATGTTTCTAATAGTGATGTGATCTTTCTACTATCTAATTGTAATAACAAAAACACCATCAGTCCTGACCAATCCCTGTATAACAAATTAGCAAATTTCTTCCAGTCCTAGGTAAATCTCATTTTAATGAATTTGCCTCTAATCAAAATGACATACCTTTGGAAGCTCCTACTCAAACTGATACACCTTTAGAAGCCTTGAATGCCAAAACATATGCCGTATCCAATGCTCTCACTGTTTTTAGCCCCATCTCTGAGTAGAAGGTTGCCAAACTCATTGAAACCATCACATCTGGTGCACCCTCTGACCCCTGCCCTCCTCATGTTCTTCATGGGGTCTCCGACTTGGTATCAGTTCATCTTACTGAACTTTGGAATAAAATACTGGTCTCTGGAAACTCACCGGCAGCATGGAAAAAGGCTTCTATACCTCCTCTGCTGAAAAAGCCCTCCTTTGACCCCATGATGTGAAGAATTACCAGCCCTTCTCACGTCTTCCTCTGCCGGCCAAGATACTGGAGAAGGCAATGAACGAGGATATCATGGCTTTCCTTGATGAACACCATCTTTTAGACTCCTCTCAATATAGTTGTAGACCTAACTATTGCACCAAGTCAGCCTTATTGGCCACTACAGAGGAAATTAGAACTATAGTTGACAAGAGTGAGAAGGCTGCACTGATTCTTCTCGACTTGTTGGCCACTTTTAATACTGTTACCCATTCACTTCTTATCATCTAGCTTGAGAGTATTAGCATAAAAGACACAGCATTCTCCTTCCTAAGTTCCTTCCTGTCTGATAGAGAGCAAGTGGTCGCACTCGGTCATTTCATCTCGAAATATTTATCTCTCCTGTGTGGGGTACCCCAAAGATCCTCACTAAGTCCCACACTTTTTAATGTCTATGTCACCCCCTTGGCCAATCTGATTCACTCCTGCGGCTTCTCTGTTATTTCTTATGCTGATGACACATAAATAATAGTGCCCGTCTCGTCTAACATTGAAGAGGTGGCAAACAATTTAACAATTGTATGGTGCAAATCGTCAGTTGAATGAAGAATAATTGTCTTAAATTAAATTCTGAAACAACTGAGGTACTACTATTCAGAAATGACACCTCTTTCTGAAACACCTACTGGTGGTCTCAAAACCTCAGCCCACTCCCCTCACCAGTCCAAAAATCTAAAAATATAGGAGTCCTTTTTGATGGAAAGCTCTGTTTCTGTGACCAAATTAATAAGCTCACGTCCTCCTGTTTCTTTTTGCTTAGAATTCTGAAAAAGACCTTTCCTTTCATCCCCCAGAGCTTCAGAAAACAGTCATTTTTGCACTGGTCTTCTCAAGGGTAGACTACTAAAATGCTCTGTATGTTGCCATCCAGTAACACTTGCTGAGAAAACTCCAAAATGCGGCAGCTCATCTGCTCATGAAACTTCCAAAATTCTTTCCTGTTTCCCAAACCATCATCAGCCTCCACTGGCTACCAGTCTGTCAGTGGATTAAGTTCAAAGCTCTGCTTGGTTCTCAAAGCACTTCATAAGGTTGGCCCTGACTATTTTCAAAAGATTTTTTTACTGGCACTCGCCCAGTCACAACCTTCAGTCCAGGTCATCCTTATAGTATACTGATTGTGAACGTGTGCGGCGTGCCTTGATCTACAGTGATTTGGCATCCTAAAACTTGCTATTCTGTAAGCCAGAGATTTGAATTTGTTTAAGTGTGATGCTCAGCTGGATTTCCTTTTAGGTGGGGAAATGGGAAATCCCGCACTGTAGAAGAGAGCTGACAACTTACGAACATTCTGAATAGTAGAAAACTCACTTGCAGTTGAACAAGGGAGAGAGTGGACACGTTCTAGTTGAGCATTCTCTTTGCTTCCCTTAAAGAAATGAATGGTAATGTTCTGAGCATAGCTCACTGGTAACTTCCCAAGAGTCAGGGAGGAGTATTCCAGAAAAGGACAGACTGTAAAGATACCCCTTAAGATCTATGCTTAGATATTTTGTCAAAGATGGCGCCCGGTGGTGTGGATGCGACGCAAAGTGGTTTATTTGAAAGTAAATGTGTGAATTTGTTGTAGTATTTCTATTTATAACAGACCCGAGATATATGCCGCAGCTGAAAGCAGTTTGTACCGGTGTGACTGATGCAACTGCTGGGGCGTTGAGCTCGCTAAGCTCATTATGCTGTTAAGTGATGGAGTAATCCCTGGCTGTTATACTGACCTGTATTGGAGAGCTTCTTCTTTGATTCTGCTCACGCGAGCTGGAGACTTAATGGAAGCAACAGAACCACACAGGCCCTACTACGTTTGTTACAACTTGAGACTACCATAGGCTGCTAGATTTACAATGGCTAACAAGGTTCTCATTGGTTACGGCTTGTTTTGTTACATTGGGGAGTTCATTGATGGTATCATAGTTAATTTGAATCTATCTGCATTCCCAGATCATGTAGTCATGGGCAGTGGTTTGCTCGGTCTGAATCTAATTTCTCTTAGTGCTCTCCTCCTCTTGAAGTCTCACACTAAGGTGCCTGGCAGAGATGTGTTTCTATGAGTCTGAGGTCTTTGGACAGGTTCTGTCCATCAGCATAGTCTATAACTTGCAGCTGTATCATTGTAGGGGGGGGGCGGGGCTGTGGCTGATCTTCTTGGCTATGATTCTTTTAGTAGTCACACGTAAGCCTGCCTGTTGTCAATTGAGATGGAAGCTTTAGTTGAGTCAAGAATAGATACATGTAATCCTCTCTTTGTGGCCATTATGTTCCCTTTACTCAACCGCCTGCAGTTGGTACAAAACCATGCAATTCATCTGGTAGAAAATACTTGCAGATTCAGCATCACATCACTTTTCCTGCATGATCTCCCATCTTCTGATCATGCCAAAGTTTCACTCAAGAAACTAAGAGCCTTATTTAGAGAATGGCAGATGGGATACTCCGTCACAAATGTGGCCGATGTCTTGTATTACCAGTGCAATATAGCCTATGTCCCTTGTAATACGGCACACAGGATATCCATCACATTTTGGCAGAGTATCCCATTTGCCAAACTCTAAATAATGCCCTATGTTTGGAGCACTACATTTCTTAAGGGAAGTCTCCTACTTTTCTTTACAAACACCTTGGTTAGTACTCGTCAGCTCGATGCTGACACTCTTAACTGTTTCCCCTTGAATTTTCCATCTTGGAATGGTGGCAGAGACTTCTTTGTATTGGTCCCTACCCTCTGGAACACTTCCTCTTGCATTGAGAATAACTAAAAAAAAAAAATTGCCAGCTTTTAAACTTGTACCTCTCTTGTATAATGTCTGATTAGTTCTCTAAGTTCAGGTGCTTGCCTCCAGCCTTTCCAGCTCAGAAAAACTCTATTGTTGTTTTGTTTCCATTTTATAAAAGAGAATTAAAATAAAAACATAATTGCAATCTTGCTCTCCTTTGCTTACTGCTGTCATTTGCAATGTATTTTGTACAATTTTAGGATTTGTTCTCAATAATAGTAACCTTTTGTACAATATGTCTTTGTGCTGGGACATTTTCCTTTTAAATTATAGTTTAGGCAGTGATGTAGCTTCCATTGGTGCAGCAGGTGTAGTGGCACCGAGGCCCAGAGCCTGAGGGGTCCACTCAACCCTGATTATTTGTGTTTTTTACAATCCAACAACAGATAAGGGGCCCATTTCCTTCCTTGCACTAGGGCCCATGACAAACTGGCTAAGCCACTGACACCCTCCATCTATACTCACGGCCACTGGAATTATGCGATTGTGTGGCTGCAGCGATTTTCACATAATTGTAGATTTGCCGCATTTGCCACATAATCTATCATCTGCTGCATAATCTGGAGATTTTAACAAATGTATTTGTTTGTTTCTATCTCAAACGGTTCAAAAGTTAGTAAAAAGAGAGCGACACATGTTGCAGCGCAGTGGAATGCCCTTTGCAAAGAAAGACTGGTCACCTTTCTGTAGCTTATTGCTATATTTAGGTGCTAAACTGGTACCGAGGTACAACTAATGCCCAGGCAGTGTTAACATGTTTAAAAATGGCAAAATAATGAAGTAATACTATCACAAAATTTGCCGCTTATTGCCGCATAATTTGCCTTTTCTTGCCACATAATTTACTCAACCTTGCTGCAAAATTTGACCCTCCCTTGCTGCATAATTCCAGTGGCCCTGTCTATACTTCACAGCATATGCGGCGGTCTTTTTTTGCCCATTGTGCGCTCATGCGGCGTTAACAATTGGTTTTTCGTCATATTAAAGAAAGCCGCACATAAACTAAAAGATGCGGTTTACTTCGGTTTTCCCCTCTGCACATTGGTGCGTTGAGTTGGCGGTTAATTAACGCAACTCACGCTTTTGAAAGTTTGCATATATGTGCGCATGCGTTAGAAACAGTGGTGGCATCACGACCATAGCTGCCGACTGGGGAAAAAAGGTTTGAATCTCCACATCAGCTCCGCATCCTGTGATTCTGGGCATATCTATCTCACCGTGCCTAAAAAATGAATGCAACTGTGTAATGTAACCGGTGCTCGTGTAGAGCGGTCCTTTGTGTTGAGCTTGTACTCTATAAAACGGCAAAAATGCCTTTAGTTGACAAAGCCCTGCTGCAGTACAGTCTCTTCACCGTATTCTGGGGTGCATCTTCAAGCCTCATAGGTCAGGGTGTGTACTAGAAATATTTTTTGGGCATATACACATTAAATCGTGAACTATAAGCAGGCAGATTAAAAATATGCTCTTTGAGCTTTGTGGGAGACTTGGCTTCTTCCATAAAGAGGCTGAAAGAGAATAATGGGTGGGAAAACCGCAGATACTGTTTGTTGTTTCTCCACACAATATCCCCACTTTTTACTCCAAAATACCTCAACTTTTGGAGTAAAAAAAACAGCAGCGGCCGGTGCAGGTAAGAGAGGGGAGGTGGGGGGGAGGAGGGGGGCGGAGTGGACAGATTATGACGAGGGAAAATGAAAGTAAAAAAAAAAGAAAACCACTTACCTTGCGCTTGCCGCATCGCTGACTATTTTAGCGCAACTGTGGAGAGACTGAGAACTTTAGGAAAAACTGTGAATCCAAACCGCATTCATTTCTCATATTCTCCGTGTGTTTTCCGCAAAAAAGGAAAGTCAAAATGAGGGTGTCAGTGTGTTTATTTCTGGTGGGTAGCTGGGTGGATGTGTAGTAAATGTACTTTTAACGCCATTTAGATTTTTCAGGTGTCTGTGTCTATGGGTGGCTCTGCATTTCAGGTACTTGTGCATATTTTTAGGTCGAGCTTGGGCATCGCATGCGCTGCTGCGAAGCATGCAGTATTGGAGTATGGCTTTGAATCCCCGCCCACTCTTTGCCCATATTTTTAATTGGCTTGTGTCATTGTCCTTTGTAAAAGCTGGCTTCCGAGTCGTTATTAGGCTTGTTAGTCCCTCCTTGGTACCGCCTTGTCTGCATTTGTTACCTCCCATAACGACTGAACCTTTTAGTTGTCTTGTTACATGGTCTGCTTTATCTTGGCTGTGAACACTATTTTGTTTAACTATTTGCCTCTATACCAACCACTACGTCGCAGCACGCCACCCGATTTTATTTTAATTATAATTACTAATGGCGGTCCGCTTCAACTATAGCGGCTGCGTTTATTTATTTATTTTAGCAGCGCTGTCCGCTTTAAGTATAGCGGCCTCGCTTACTTATTTTTTTTTTTGTTTGTTTACTGCCGCCCATGTGGCGCTTTCACATTCATGGAGGCTGCGTCCCTTTCTTTAGACAAGCCACGTCTAAAGAAAGGTGCACGGCCGCTATTACAGTGAAAGCGTGGCTTGACAAACTTGACAAACAGATGCTTTTTTTTGTCAAAGCGCCCCATGCCGCGATTTCACTTTAATGCCTGCCACGCCCCTATGCGACAGTGGGATGTTGAAGCACGAGTGATATTAGACGTGAAGGGAGAAATCTGTTAAAGTCCAGAGTGATATTCAACGTGAAGAGAGAAATCTTCTCTGTCAACAGTATCCTGAGGAAAAGCCATGCTGACTTATGAATGAAGTAGTATTTCAGGGTAAATCCCTGTTAATTCCTGTCATTGACCAGCTCGCCATGTCTGCTTTCCAAAAACTTGTTTTCGGAACTATTATAGCAATCTGATAAAGAGTAACTCTGTACTTTACAAGATCATTTTCTTCTAGACTTCACAACTATGCATTTTGTGATGGCTTTCGCATGTTTACAGCAAACAGTGCATTTTAGAGGGATTGTGACTGGGAAAAAACCTAATACTGCCAAACGCTTATAGCATTCTCCTTGTGAACTAGATACACACTATGGCCCTCATTCCGTCTGTTGCGTACCACGAACTGGCAATTACACACCCAGAATTACAGATACCTGGATGTTCAGTAATTCCAGGGTGTGAAATTACCACGCTGTTCTGAGCTTTCCCTTGAGGAATGGGGAATAACCATCTGAATTGGTCTTTACACAACGATTTCTGCATATTTCCCCACATTTAGGGTTTTTTGCCTCACACACATTTTCCCAAGCTTTTCTTTATTGAAATCTGGGTGGAGCAACTCAGACAGTTGGTGTTTCCACACTACTTTTAAATTAGATTTGGGCCGGATCATGATTATCTTCAGATCCATAATCAGAGCCTATGTGTCAAAATCAAAAATACAGCTATGGAGCAGTGGCAAGATCTTTGCTTGGCTTCTATCTATAATGTAGTGCTGGGAGACCCTCTGTGGGTAGCCACACGATTTATAAGTTACAGTAGAGTAGAGTAGAATAGAAAATCCTTGGTTCAGTGAATCTCCTTTTTGTCTGAAGGTAGATTTCAGTCAGAATATATTCAGAGGTAGAGGGCCTAGTTTGTATTGTTTATGAAGGTATTGTGATTGTGAACCACAATGTAATAAGCTAAATAGATAACAGCTATAATGCATCATGTTTTATTTCTCATCAGTTTGGGCACATTAGTCTGACTGGTAGTTCTTCCTTTTGTGTCTCTCATCATGTCCTTTTACGTGGGACTCCCATTGCTCAGAAATCCACAGTTTTATATAGTAACCTACTTTTACAGAGAGTCGTTGGGGACATATTAAACTCATTTGCATGACACACATTCCATTGGGCATTTTATGTCTTTTTATTTTTAACATGATCTTTACTTATGCATAGACAACTGCAGACTTAGACAAAGATGTCGTATGGTATGAAGGATTTCTGAAGTGTAATAAATAACAAATGGTGGCTAAGGTAAGCATTAATAATCGTTACATGAAAGGACCACGCCTGTCGGTCACTGTCAATAATTAAAAATAATGCCCATGTTATACAACAATAATATATTTGTTGTACCACAAGAGAAAATCATGTTTCTGCCCAAATGTATAACAGGATAATATTAGAGTGTGGTTCCTTGCGTAATTGCTCATCTTTCTTCTGCTCTAAATATTCAACAAAGACAGGCCGCTTAAGCAGGACAAAGGAAAGACGTGGTTTACATCAACATCTAGATGCAGATATTAATTTCCCTGTGTTTGCAAAACCACTGATTTACTTCCTGCATAACTGATCAAATTAGCCTCTGCTCCTTCCTCCACCCCACCACGTAATATGTAATAATGAAATAATTCATGTAAGCAATTAACCATTTTAATTCATGGAGAAATCCTCTTTAACACAAAGCTGTCTTCACAGTGAAAAGCCATTCGATTTCTAGAATATTTTCTGAATATGTCTGTCGAGGAGGATCATTCAGAGGCTATCTACAAGAGATTTCGAAGGGTGCCCACCAAATGTATGTGATGGGGCATATTAGATCTTACTTTGAATATCACTCCTGTTTTGTAAAACCTTCTGACATAGGACGAAAAGTACCATAAAATTAACTCTTTTAGTGCAACCAGCCCATTATATCAGCACAAAATGACTATTAAACAAACCTATTGGCAATAAATTTGCAAGTTCGCATTTACTTTGGATACCTTTACCAAACAAACTATAGAGCCTTTGAACAGTTTTCAGGTATGCTTGTTTAGTTAATTTAGCATGCACACTCTGCAGGTCACTGGACTTTGCCTATTGATGGTGTTTTCAACGAGGCTTTACTCAACCTGCATCAGACGAAGAACTTATTAATTCCCAAGTATTCACACGCATTGCATGTAACCTTCGAAATTGACATGCATGAATGTATGGTATTAAGATACATGTTGGATGTTCAGCTGCTGCTCATAAACCTACATATATAAAATACCTTATGTGTAGGGATAGACAACTGAAGTTTTTTTTCCCACAAACACACCTAGAAATATACCAATCCCAGGCACTTTCTCCACACTCATTATTCTACTTCTACACGTAGTCATATTATCAAAGAGGCGCAACTTGAATTTGCACCGATTTTAACCTGAGTACCATCTCTGGCATTACGAAAGGACCGAAAAATTGTCCAGTCCCTTTTGTATTACGCACTGAGCTGGGCCAGAGCCAGCAGCCTGCTAAAAATAAGGGACATTTCCCTAATTTACATAGGGTGTGCCCAATTCAAAGGAGGGAATGTCTTTGCCTGTACGCCTGTTTCATATTATAAATGTAAGTGCATGGACATAAAGGCCCTCAAGAGGCGTATTATTAACTATGTGACGCACACTACGTGGAAAACAGAGATTGTGCCCCCGGTTGCTTCTTTTAATTAGTCATGGAGGGAAAGAGGGACCCTCTCGGGGAATGCAGTCACAGGATCCACTATGAGGGTATGTGTAGGCTCATGCTGCACCTTAGCCCCTGAGGATGGGCATGGCCTCCTAATGCCCACTCATGAATAGGCGCAATATTTGATTTTGACTACCCTCATGGGGGCCTTAAGAACTCCCTCATGATTCTGGGGCCAATTGCCCCGAACTACAAAAAAAATAAGGTTCGAGGCATATGAGCTGTAGATCATATGCTGTGCATAGATCGCCACCTAGTGTTGGGTCCGGATGTTTGCACTTTATTTTTCTTCGAAGAAGTCTTTCCAGTCACGAGGTAGGTGACTCCTCCTTTCGGTGATAGTGCGCATGGGCATTGACTCCATTGTTAGATTGTTTTTTTCCGCCATCGGGTTCGGACGTCTATTGTTGCGCTCCGGTTCGACACTGTTCCTTCGGTTTCCCTCGGCGCGCAAGATACTCACCCTCGACGGTATTGTTTTCGATCGCGTCTCCCTTTCTATTGCGTATCGTAATTACTTAAAATAATCTTTCGAACGGAAAGTTTGTGGAAGGTCGTCGGGCCTACCCGCGTCGGGTCGACCTGCAGTCGATGGAACGAACTCCCTTCAAATTCTGCCCTCGGTGTCACGCAAACTACCAGCGCACCGACTCACACGAAGTGTGTAACCTGTGTTTGTCCCTCGAACACAGAGAACAAGACTGCGACGCGTGCCAGGATTTCCGCTCCAAGAAAACACTTCGCGACCGTCGGGCTCGACGTCGCGACATGCAGAGCCAGCACACTCTCCATTCCGGACATCTTCGGTCAACAGTTTGACGAAGAGGCTGGCGAGGCCATGGGAACAGAGGAGGAGCAGGAGCCAGTCGCCATCTCAGAATTCGAATCCGACCAAGAGGAGGACATCCCACATGGTCAACGTACCGAGAGTACAGCTCCCCCCTCATCCCAAGACACAATTTCAATAAAGAAGGCTCCGGTCCAACCCGCGCCCTCGTGCCCCGGTCGGCACCGAGATCACGCTTCTGTCGCCCCGCCTCCTGGCTCGGCACCGAAGCCTACCAAAAAGCCTTCCGGCTCTGAAAACACTCCCTCCAAACCAAGTTTGGAGCCCAGACCTTCGGGGTCGAAACACAAGGTTGGCACCGACTCCCACCATTCGGCCCCGAAAAAATCGTCAGATCCGAAGACATCAACGGTTTCGACTCCGGCACTGAAAATGTCGGCGCCGAAACAGACAGAAGTGCAGAAAACAACTACAAAGCCCAGTTTCGATGCCCCATTTGAAAAACCGGATCCGAAACAAAAGCTTTTGTATATCCATACACAGACTGGCCATATCACCACTAAAGTGAATCTAAAAAGTAGGGCTGATGCAGAAGAAGAATATCCCATCGCTTTAAAGAAGAGATCTGGTGGAACTAACCCTTCCCCTCCTCCTCCTCTTCCTCCACCTATTCTTCCTACATCACCTCCTTCCCCTCAGCTTCAACCAATTTCACCTGAACATTCACCACCACATACACCTAACAATCAGGATGATGGGGATGATGATCAGGATAAAGATGATCCCGACCTGTACCCTACCAAACCCTCTCCACCAGATGATAGTGTAGGCTACATTGAGTTACTGGGTAGAGCTGCCAACTACCATGGGATGCAGCTATAAGGAGTCGTTAGAAGAGGATTTCCTCTTTAAAACCCTCAGTACCACACAGAAGTCATCACATACACTACCCATGCTTAAAGGGATGATCAGGCATGTAGATGACATTTTTAATGACCCAGTCAGAGCTCATATTCTTACCCCTAGAGTGGACAAGAAGTACAAGCCTGCACCATCGGACCCAGTATATATAAGGGGACAATTGCCACTAGATTCCCTGGTTGTGTCTAATGCAAGAAAAAGAGCCAACTCCCAGACAACAGGAGAGGCTCCACCTCCTGATAAGGAATCTACCGAGGAGCTACACTAGATACTAAAAAAACTCTTGCTTTTCCCAGCTTAGCCAGAATTCGAAATATTCAGGCTTTAGTTCTCCGCTTTCAACCCAACCATTGGATTCCAGCTCAAACTTACATGCAGCTACTGGGAATGATGTCATCCTGCATCATGATCGTTCCCCATGCCAGACTGCACATGCGTCCACTTCAAGAATGGTTAGCCAGTCAGTGGAACCAGTCACGAGGTCTATTAACTGATCTAGTGTTGGTAAGCGGCCGTACTCCTCACTCTCTGCAGTGGTGGAACACTCAAAATTTATCAAAAGGACGGCCGTTCATAAATCCGGTTCCACAGATAGTACTGACAGCGGACGCGTGCCTCACTGACTGGGGAGCTCATCTACAACAGCACACAGTGCAAGGCTTGTGGAGCCAACAACAGAAGTTGCTCCACATCAATCACCTAGAGCTGTTTGCAATATTCCTAGCACTCAATGTAGATGACATTTTTAATGACCCAGTAAGAGCTCATTTTCTTACCCCTAGAGTGGACAAGAAGTACAAGTCAGCACCATCGGACCCAGTATATATAAGGGGACAATTGCCACTAAACTCCCTGGTTGTGTCTAATGCAAGAAAAAGAGCCAACTCCCAGACAACAGGAGAGGCTCCACCTCCTGATAAGGAATCAAAACTTATTGACGCTTCTGGGAAAAGGGTAGCTTCTCAAGCAGCCAATTTCTGGCGCGTCTCCAACACTCAGCCACTGTTAGCGCGATACGACCGTGCGCATTGGGATGAAATGGAACAACTGATCCAATATTTACCCCCGGAACACAAATCAAAAGCACAAGATCTGGTTCATGAAGGGCAACTTATTGCTAACAATCTAATAAGATGCTATCCAGATGCTGCAGACACTGCTGCTAGAGCTATAAACACTAGTGTCCTTTTAAGAAGGCATGCCTGGCTCCGTATATCTGGTTTTAAACCGGAGGTTCAAACCTCCATTTTAAATACCCCATTCGATAAGGAACATCTATTTGGCCCAGTGGTAGATTCTTCACTTGAGAAATGAAGAAAGATACTGAGGTAGCCAAATCTATGGGAGCCCTTCAGTCCACACAGGGTCGTGCTTCCTTTCGACGCTCCTTTTACCGATGAGGTTCCAAGAACACCTAATCAGAAGCCACCTCCACCTATAAGGGCAATAACCAACCCTCTTCATCTAAAGGTTATTTCAGGGGAAGTTACAGGGGTAACAACGGTAAGGGCAGGGGCCGGGGTTCAAACACACGCACCTCCCCCGCCAACACAAAGCAGTGACTTGCCTTCACTTCCCCCCGACCACTCTACACATGTCGGGGGAAGACTGTCAGATTTTCTACCAATCTGGCAATCAATAACAACAGACAATTGGGTACTCCAAATTATCCGTTCTGGTTACTGCCTGGAATTTATCAACACGCCCCCAAATATTCCACCAAAGCCCCACAAACTATCACCAGACCATCTATCCCTCCTCAAACAAGAGGTTCAATCTCTACTTCTAAAAGGGGCTATAGAGCCTGTGCCACCCCAACATCACGGGTCGGGAGTATACTCTTTTTATTTCCTAATTCACAAAAAAGACGGTTCTCTCAGACCAATTTTAGATCTCGGAGAACTCAACCGGTACATTCAGTCAGACCATTTCCACATGGTGACACTTCAACAGGTACTTCCTCTACTACAGAAAGACGACTTTCTATCTACTCTAGATCTAAAAGACGCCTACTTTCATATACCAGTTCACCCTGCTCATCGCAAATTCCTCAGGTTTGTGGTAGCGGGTCAGCACTATCAGTTCAGGGTACTCCCATTCGGTGTCACCACCGCCCCCAGAGTCTTCACAAAGTGTCTGGCGGTAGTAGCTGCTCACCTAAGGAGACAAAGCATCCACGTCTTCCCATACTTAGACGACTGGCTCATCAAAGCCAACACGTACCAACAATGTCTGCAGCACACTTTCAGGACAATTCGGTTACTGCATCAACTAGGGTTTACAATCAATGTGCCAAACTCACATCTCCAACCAACCAATACAAAGGACTACCTAGGAGCCACAATAGATACTCAAAAAACTCTTGCTTTTCCCAGCTCAGCCAGAATTCGAAATATTCAGGCTTTAGTTCTCCGCTTTCAACCCATCCATCTGATTCCAGCTCGAACTTGCATGCAGCTACTGGGAATGATGTCATCCTGCATCATGATCGTTCCCCATGCCAGACTGCACATGCGTCCACTTCAAGAATGCTTAGCCAGTCAGTGGAGCCAGTCACAAGGTCTATTAACCGATCTAGTGTTGGTAAGTGGCCGTACTCATCGCTCTCTGCAGTGGTGCAACACACAAAATTTATCAAAAGGACGGCCGTTCATAGACCCAGTTCCACAGATAGTACTGACAGCGGACGCGTCCCTCACTGGCTGGGGAGCTCATCTACAACAGCACACAGTGCAAGGCTTGTGGAGCCAACAACAGAAGTTGCTCCACATCAATAACCTAGAGCTGCTTGCAATATTCCTAGCACTCAACGCGTTTCAAACTCGCCTAGAGGGCAAAGCTGTCCTAATTCGTACAGACAACATGACAGCCATGTATTACATACAAAAACAGGGGGGGGACACACTCTCTCCAACTGTCCCACTTGGCCCAAGACATCTGGAGATGGGCCGTTCACCACAAACTTTATCTCCTAGCGGAACATCTCCCAGGAGTCAACAACCAGATTGCAGATCTCCTCAGCAGACAGAGACAGCAAATACACGAATGGGAACTCCACCCTCAGGTCCTCCTTACATACTTTCAACGTTGGGGAGTCCCTCACATAGACCTGTTCGCCACATACCAAAACGCAAAATGCCCAAACTTCGCGTCCAGGTATCCACACCCATTGTCCAGGCAATGCACTATGGATGAATTGTCAGGGATATTTGCTTACGCTTTTCCGCCTCTCCCACTCATTCCATCAGTGGTTCGGAAACTCAACCAAGCGTCCCTGACACTAATCCTAGTTGCTCCCACATGGGCACGTCAACCTTGGTTCACAACCCTATTGGAACTCTCAGTAGTTCCTCACCAAAAACTACGTCTTACACCCAATCTTCTCACACAGAGCCATGGAGACATAAGACATCCGGACCCCAGTCAACTCAATCTGGCGATCTGGCTCCTGAAGTCTTAGAGTTTGTCTATCTTAATCTACCACAAGACTGCATGAATATTATCAAAGAGGCTAGACGTCTTAACACAAGAGCCTGCTATGCAGCAAAGTGGAAGCGGTTTGTGATATACTGTAATAATAACCACATCAACCCGCTTGATGCTTCTGTACAAAACATATGTTATTTGTTACATCTACAATGTTCCAATTTAGCATACACTTCCATACGCTTACATCTGGCTGCAATAGCTGCATACCTCCAGAATAGACAACATCTCTTTTTAGAGTTCCTGTTATCAAAGCCTTTATTGAGGGACTCAAAAGAGTCATTCCCCCGAGACGGCCACCTGCTCCAGTATGGAATCTCAACATTGTTCTCACCAGACTAATGGGTCCACCCTTTGAGCCATTGCACAAATGTGAACTGCAATTTCTCACATGGAAAACTGCTTTCCTCATTGCTATTACATCACTCAGAAGAGTGGTTGAGCTTCAGGCATTAACTATAGAAGAACCCTTTTTACAAATGCACCAAAGTAAAGTGGTTCTTCGGACTAATCCTAAAGTCATTTCTGCTTTTCATATCAATCAATCTGTTGAGTTACCCGTGTTCTTCCCTCAACCAGATTCAGTGGCAGAACGTGCCCTACACACATTAGATGTGAAGAGAGCATTGCTTTATTACATAGAAAGGACAAAACCTTTCCCTAACACAAATCAACTTTTTGTCGCTTTTGCTCCATCACACAAAGGCAATCCCATATCAAAATCAGGTATTGCAGGGTGGATAGTCAAGTGCATTCAAATATGCTATGCAAAAGCAAAACGAACGTTAACAGTTCCCCTTAGAGCACACTCTACACGCAAATTGGGGGCTTCTATGGCATTCTTAGGAAATATACCCATAGATGACATATGCAAAGCTGCAACATGGTCTACACCTCACACCTTGACATTCACAAAACACTATTGTGTAGATGTGTTAGCAAGACAACAAGCTAGAGTGGGCCAGGCAGTTTTACTTACACTATTTCAGACCTCTGCAACAGATACAGGTTAGCCACCGCTTTGGGAGATAACTGCTATATAGTCTATGCACAGCATATGATCTACAGCTCATATGCCTCGAACGGAAAATGCTACTTACCCAGTATGCATCTGTTCTTGGCATATAGAGCTGTAGAGTCATATGTGCCCACCCGCCTCCCAGGGTACCTATACCTGTTGCAGTAACATCTTACTTGGATACATGCATTCATGGACATCTCCTTTTACTACTCTTACTAACTCCATTATCACCCTCTGCGGGAAAACAATCTAACAATGGAGTCGATGCCCATGCGCACTATCACTGAAAGGAGGAGTCACCTACCTCGTGACTGGAAAGACTTCTTCGAAGAAAAACAAAGTGCAAACATCCAGACCCCACACTAGATGGCGATCTATGCACAGCATATGACTCTACAGCTCTATGTGCCAAGAACAGATGCATACTGGGTAAGTAGCATTTTCCTTATCTTTGACTGTCTGTATACATGCCACCATGTCACAGAACATATGTTAATTAGTATGGCCCAGTCATCTGGCACACTCCTTTCAACACCAAAAACTAATTGCCTGAGGTGCCACAACTGCTGAGAAATCCGCATATGTGGCAGATGATCCCCACGTTAAGCAACATCTACACAAATCCTGCCTTTATGAATTTGGATCAGAGTTTGCAAACAGTTTTCTACTTTTTATGGTTAGGTCTGACTTACACTGGGAAAAGTGTGCCTAAAGGCCTGATTTCATGTTTAATGGATGGAGTACAGTTCATCAGGGTGGCGGATGTCACTATTTTCACCAAATTTAGAATGATTGCTGGTCCAACGGTCATCTCTGTACATTGAAAGGAACCACTGTCTCAGTAGTTCCATCTAGTGTACTGAAAATTTGGTGGACGACCGCCGTCAGTTTTGACGGCCATGCACCAAACGTATAACTTTTTTTTTTCTTTTCAAAAACAAACTCTTGGAAACTCTCGAAGCAGAAACTCATTTTTGAAAAGTTAAAAACAAATGACCCCCACACCCTGAGAGTTCTCTCCTAGGGTGTGGGTGTCATTATAGTCTTGTCCAGTCCCTAACTGTCAGGTTTTTCTTGGCGGTGAGGGATAGGAAAAAATTGTTACACCATCGACCCTAAATAGGGCGGATGGTGCAATGTCCTTCTTTTGAGGGTCCCTACTCATTTCGGAGGAAGTATTCTGTTGATGGAGCTAACAGGGGCTCTGTAAATGGAATATTTAAGGTATGCCCGTCTCTTAATGAGGCGGGCAGACTGAGGGTTTGGTGGGCAGGGTACACTGTCACTTTCGCAATGGAGTAACCAGTCCGCCAAACTCTAGATCGGGCCCTAAGTCTCCACTTCCAAGGGATTCTTTCACACAATCCTAATGAAAGTTAACCAGCTCCTCTCTCTATCCTGGAGCCTCTGAAAGCACTCTTGATTTTACCTATTTTATAATACATGGGATTCTGTAATCCCTGCATAAACTCCTGTCTCTAATTTCTTTGTAATCAGTGACTTGTGATGCACTCAGTCACCAATTACAAAGAAAAGACATCAAAACTCTACTGTTATAAGTTATTACAGTAGAGTTCTGACATCACAAAGTCTGCTGCTGTGGCGTAGCTAGACCTACTGCCATCCGGGGCGGCCCCTAAGCTTGTTGCCCGGGGCATGTAAGAGCGTAGGGGGTAGCGGCCCACAGACAACGTGTTCCAGGGGGTGAGGGGGATTTAGCGGCCGACGGATGACTTGTTTGCGAGGGGTGACGGCCGATAGACGACTTGTTCTCGGTGGGATGGTGGTAGTCGACAGACACGACTTGCTCATCTCTGCCACCCCCTGTTAGCTAGGCCACTAGCCAGAGTCAGCAGCCGAGGTGAAAGGCCACCGAGCATGATTGAAGCAGCTGTTTAAAACAACAAAAACGGAACATTGCTTTTCTTTCTTATGTTCTGTTTTTAGCTTGCAATGACAAGTAGAGATAGCATATTTATCTTTTGCCCTCCTTAGATAGTTAGAGAAAAACTGGAATCTTTCTGCATGTTTCTACATATTCCCAGCTACTGCAGATTTTTTTTTTAAACAGACTTGTATTCGACTGTTTGTAATATCTGTTTGCAACAAATAACTAACAGGTTTTTTATGTGTTTCATTTTGCACTCCAGGTTTTATTTTTATTCTTTATATTTGCAAACATGCTTCCTCTTTCATATGAAAGAGCTACACACCAAGGTTTTAAGTGGTTTGTGGGAAAGGTGACAGTGTGACTATGTATTAAATGGGATAAAATGCTCCCTTGCGTACATGATAAGGATATTGCAAGTGACCTCGGAGTTCCATAAACTTATTAAGGAACTCGGCCTTTGGCCTCGTTTTGCTATATGCGTATGGACATCCTCGTCCTGCAATATCCTTATAATGTACAGCAGGTGGTACTTTATCCCTTATATAATATGAATAACATGTCAGTGGATAGCAAGATAAAGAAAAATTGGTGGAAGGGGACTGCAGGGACCTATTAAGTTTTCATTGTGACAGCTACCTGTTGGACAATCTGGTTGTTTGCTTCACTAAATATGTCCCAATTGCCCTTTACAGTACACATGATTAAAATGTGTCATATTTGTGCAAAGATCTGTTCTAGGTGCTGACTCTATGGCATCTTAGTGTGTGGGCCATTGGTAATTTATGCAAGCATATATGGTGGCTTCTGCTAGAGATTGCTTTGGTGTTCTCTGGCATGCAAAAAAGGGCCACTCACAAGATGGCATGGATTCTGATGAGCTACGGTCCCCAAGGAGCAATATGCACACAATGGAAGAATGTGACGTAACCTCTTCATACTATTTTCCTTTTCCTATGACTGTGACAGAGCTTTCTTAAAGATTGTTTAAACTGTGAGTGTTTGTATCAGCTCTAATGCTGCTATCCTTTTAATTACCTTTTGGGTGTGTGTGTTTGGTATATAAAGTCTCCATTCATCTCCTGCATATCATTGCCTCATCAAAACTTACAACCTGTTGAAGATAGCTTTACCAGCTGCTTATTGTCTATACCACAGAGTCCAGCCATTGTGCAACATGAGAAATTAGGCCTCCGTTATATCTCAGATGCTATTGCTTTACAACCTCTGCTTAAATGGCTTTTGGTCTGGTCCAAACTGGATATTTTATAAGGATATTTTGAGGGATTGTCTAAAGCTTGAAAGTGCTTTTAAGATTAATGATTGCATTATGTTAAATCTACTTTTTACGCCCTATGCCGACCTGAACTTTTTAACAATCTAGATTGTATAAACAAGGAGGATATGAAATGGACTAAAGGGAATTTTAAGGACTTTCTCGACCCAGGCGAGACTTGAGGGAATTGGTGAAGCCATCTGATAGGAACCATGTTACGATCATAACTACCCAGTGCATGGAACCATATTTGACATGCGTGACAAATGAAAATCATCGGGTTTTATTAACCAGGTTCATTGTTAATGAACCTTATTCATTGTTTTTTTAGCTGGACCAGTTGGTGGGAATTTGGTGCAAAATTTGGGCCCTTGTGGTTGTGATAAATCTCCCCCAAGATACAATGCACTTTGTTTTCTTTTGTGAGTACTATGCCCCCTTGCAAGAGAAATGTGTTAAGTTATACATTTTGTACAGGCAAGACTCGCTCTACTACACCTGCACTCTTTACCTTTAGCTTATGTCGGTTTTGCCTATTGAATCCATCTTACAGGGAGGCATTTAAGGTGAGAAAAAGGATGTAATTTTATATTTCATATTTTAGAGGCTATTTTTTCTTAATAATCAAAGTATATTTTATGAATTGTTTAGGTACTCTAATTGCGTAAATTATTAAATGATGAAGATTAACTGTTAAACTTGGGTTTTAATGTGATTTAAGCTGTTTTGTACTGTGCACTTTATGGTTTATGTAAACCGAAATAAATATTTGATTGAACTCATCAATTGTTCCTTGATCACCCAAAGGAGGCTGTGCCTTTTCAAAGGTAAATATTGTCACTTTGGTGACCTCTTAGCTACCCATCAGTATCTTCCTATTACTGACAGCTTATTTCTTTCCTGGATTTTAATGAATTGATCCTTAATTTTGATTCTCTGTACCTTACTCATCCTCAGCGGTCACACAAATGATACATTTCAGGAAGACATTGGTTGTAGAACATCTACATAGACTATTTAGCGATTGTAACTGACTAGTGACAGAACACAGATGGGTAAAAGATGTTGATTGGTCCAGCTCAAAGTATTTACCTTTAAATATTTCTGTAGAGTGAACATCTTTAGCGGCTCAATTCTGGAAGATTACGCTGGGTCTGGTGGTTTAGTGGACTAGTGCATCCACTGTTGGAGCCTGTGTTCAACCTCATGGTCACAGGTTCAAATCCTGGCGGGTCTACTCAGCCTTTCATCTTTCTGAGGTTGATAAAATGAGTACCGTTGAGTAACAATAAACATCTCTTATTCAGCGTCAATATACCCTTGGATGAACGTGAACTTTACAAATGCATGTTAGTTATGTTAAGCCTAGAAGGACTCCAGGAGGTCGGTAACTTTGTGGGAGCGGTCTTGCTGTAACCTCAAACTTCATCCTAAAAGCTCGGAATGAGATAAAATGCTATATTGAATCCACTGTGGTCTCATCTTTTTTAAGAAGCCTCTGAATTTTCTAATGTCTAAGCCTATATGTTCCTGTAAATATTACTGTAGCACTGTTGCTTTGGCACAAAGTGACCTATATCTTTAGAACAGCTTACTCTGTCAAACTTTCCATTTGCAGGGCACTTCCCACAACTCCTGTTTCACTTCTGCAGCAGAATGTTGATTTCCATTCGGTCCTTCGGAATTCTTCACAACAGCTTCATCGGGATCTTCTGTACTCTCCATCCAAAGGAGGGAAGCACCCCATGTTTTCGTTCCAGGACTGTTGTAGTACTTGTCCCTGGAAAGATTGGGAGCGCCCCGAAATAGAAATAGAAAAGATACTAAGTGGTATACAGAAACCCTAATGTCACAGTTGGCAATCATGTGGACGTTTTCCACTTTCCCTGGTAATGTGTGATCAGAACTTTGAGGAAGCAGATGGCAGACTGGCTTCCCACAAGGTGTGAAAGTGGTGTGATCGTAGACAGACGTGTACACCTTCAGAGTGCAATCAACAGACACCGGCATAATGTAGTTCCTATTATTAAACCATTAGAAGGGCCATAGATGATACAAATGTAACTTTACTACTGTTCTTTTGAGCCCAGATTACCGTATGCTTCAATGGAAATATATCTTGCAGGCCAAGTTGCAGGAAATGCAGGCAACCTTAAATAATATGCCATGTTCTCGGTGGTAAAATATTTACTTCTTTCTACTCCTCCTTATCTCTACTCTGTCCCTTCCTTCCGAGCCTTGTGCACTTAGTCTGCCTGAGTAAAAGTTACAGAAATAAAAAAATGGTTGTCTGTTTAGACTTTGGACATATGACCTGTTTAGCAGCCCTTTACCACCACCAAAGTCAAAACAACAGATGTCCAGAACAAATCAACGGAGGGGTAATCATAGGAACAAGGTAAATTTCCTTACAACTGATTCCTTTATTCGTTGATTTTTATATTAATCCGTTGTTGGTAATTATGAGACAAGAGCTAGAACTTCCACATTTGAGCAGTATCGCATGGGCCATGACACATAGCTTCACTAAGGCAGAGGTGTGTAATCAAAGCCATCATTTAACACATACCACACAGTTGTCCTTTCCCTTGTCATACTTACATAGAAGGTGTAGCCTTGAAACTTCAGAGGTTCCAGAGCTTTCCTTCCTTTCATTGTACCCTTAAAACTAGAATGAACCCAAGTAGGATGGGACTGACTTGCTCCTGCTAGATGTGATATGAGTTTGCTGGCTCACCAGGCCTTTTCTTACAGTAAGTGATTTGCCTACAAATCCATACAAAACGACAGGTAGCATCTGAAAATATACCGGCAATTCATAAATTTATATGCATAAATCTAATATGAGGCGTATACTGACATGCTTGCTAATCACCCATATATCATCACCTGTTACTGAGATTTCCTGGTTAGATGATGACTAATAGGCCAGCAGTGTGATGCGTGGGCGATGGAGAACGCATTGCTTCTATTCTTAACGTGCATCTAACTACCTAATTAAATTCAGTTTGAAATCTCCACGGCTCCTTGATAAGCTCTCTGTAGGCTTTACCTGTAGCAGTTGGAAACAAATAAAACAAAGATGCTAGGGAGCGTAGAACGTTGTGCCAGATTTACCAATTTCTCACGCAGGGCAGTGCAGCAGCCGCAAATGCTGCACTGTGCTGTGTGAGAAGGAGAGAGCGGGAGAGCGCCAAATTTACTGAAATATGGCACTCTCCGCCCCTCTCCCTAGCGCCGGCGCTGAAATTAGCTGCCATGTGCCAAGGAGACGCCTTTGCCCCCTAGTGCAAGGGTATCTCCGTTATTCAAGCATAAGTTATGTACTGGAAGGATACCTTTCCAGACAAAATACTATGCTTAGTCTAATTTTAAACAATTTCCCACTTTGTATCTGTGCTGTACAGTGCAGCCCACATGCAAAGTCGAAAAATTATGGAGAATAAAAGCATTTCTTCTTCATAGTGTGTGGTTAAAGGGCGCGCTATTTTCTGATGCTAAAGCCTGTCTACTTTATTTAGTAAATTGGATTTAGCGTCAGAAACCTTGGGTGGTTGCATGGGAACGCCCATGCACCACCCATGGTACGACCCTTAGCCGCGTCTTTGCGTTACTTTCGCTTTATTTCCAGCGCTAAACAAGTTTTGCGCTGGAAAGAAAATCGGACAAAAAGATTTTGCGCCTATTTGCATCACTTTTGTGACACAAGCATGGCGTAAAATCTTAGTAAATCCGCCCCTTTGTCTCTGAACGTTGTTTAAATACCAATTCCATAATTAATTTCAGAAAAATACTACAGCTTTAATAATAAAAAGTAACATTGTAACCGGAATTAACAAAAAAGAATGGAAGGAATGCATGATGTATTCTCAGTCACTGATAATCACTATTGGCCACATTCCAGTCCATAATTTTTCACTCACTCTGCCATTTTATGCCGTGATCAGCCATATCCAAATCATTCCTGGTCCTGCCTCTGGCCCTCTCCAGCATGAACTGCCAGGCCAGGCGCTCTCCAGGTGGGAACACAAGCAATTGCAGAAAAGTTTTGGCCTACTTATCCTTGAGTTACAGATGGAGACCTATCCAGTGCTTAATTTGTAAAAGAATAAGTGTCGGGTACCAAAGTTTTTCTCAGAAGCCCATGGCGGTACTATCAAAGGTCAGATGCCAAATACCAAGACTGTGTAGTTTTTAATCTACCTCATGCCTCTTAAATACACCACCAGACATTCCCTGCCTCTTTATCTCACTCTTGCAGGTTCTTTTTACCCCACCTTTCTCCTTTTGTCACTGTTTTTTCACTTCTTTCTCTTCCTCCTTCACCCCTTCTATTGTGTTATTCTCTCTCTTGCTCTGGATCAAAGTTTGTTTAGGAAAGACAAGTGTCAGTCCCCAAAAATGAGTGATGGCGGGCCCCACCAACAACAATCGGTCCAAATTAAGCATTGGATATGACCTAGTGAACACAGGACCCGCATCTGCTCATACTGGTTGCACTTAGTACAACTACTACAACAAACAAGAAAGTAATTGAAGGAATACTTGAATTGATCTCAACCCCAGGTGATCACCCAGACTGCATTCCAGTTCAATGTGTTTTTGCCCACTGTGCCACTTCAGTTTAGAGACTAGTCAAATGCAAATCAACTTTGATTTTACCTCTATAGGAACAGTTCAGCTTGAACTGCAAGGCAAGGTCCCCTCCAAAGAGGAACACAAGCAACTCCAGAGCAGTTTTGGCCTATTTTGGCCATCAGCGAGGTCCAGCCTGACTCCTATGGTATAGGGAGAATGGGACCCATGACTGGGCATACCCATCTCATGTAGAGCACCTACTGTAACAACTAAGTGATGGAAGGAAAGCTTGAATTAATGTCATGCACTGGTGATTGCTTGGATTGCATTCCAGTTAATCCTTTTCCTCCTACTGTGTCACTCTAGACCAATACCAATTATATCCAAATCATTCTTGGTTCCTTTCCTTATAGGAATAGTACAGCCCAAACTGTCAAGTCAGGTCCCCTCCAGATACGAATTCAAGAAGTTCTGGCCTGGTTTCAGCCTACTTAGTCCTTGTTGGTGAGAAGCAGTTTCATTCCTATGGCACATTGAACATGGGTCCCACATACGTGGCCTACCTGTCTCAGTTAAGGTGTGTGCTGCAACAAACAACAAAAGTGGTGGGTGGAATGTTCAGATTATTTGCAGACACTGGTGACAGATAAGGCTGCATTCCAGTCCATCATTTTTTAACCAAATTTCCAGCCATTTGTAAATCTATCTTGGTCCTGTCTCTAAAGGAAAAATGCAGCCTGAACTGCCAGGCTGTAGATGGAGGAACACTAGGAACCCGAGACCAGTTTCAACCTAACTAGGCCTTGTCAGCGAGGTGCAGTTTAGGTCCTATGGCACAGTAAGCACAGGATCCACATCTCATCTTACCTGCTGCCCTTAGGATATCTACTGCAGCAACCAACAAGGCAGTGAAAGAAATGCTTGAATTAATCATACCCACAAGAAAGCACTCAGGAACACGTTCCAGTCAATATTCTCCCCCAAAACGTGCCTCTCTGGACAGAGCCCAGCAATAGACAAATCACTCTAGGCCCAAATGATAAAGGAACAGTCCAAGGCCCCTCCAGATGGGAACAGCATACTTGTTTCCTTTGTACTGCCTAGTGATAATACCCAGTTCACCAATGAGACCAACGTTAACAGTATATATATATATATATATATATATATATATATATATATATATATATATATATATTCACTGAAAAAACCATAGGTTTCAGACACGTTATAGTTAGAAATTAGCATTTAAAAAACCTTTGAAATTCACTGAAAAAACCATAGGTTTTAGGGACAGTTATAGTTAGTTGGACATTTCACTCGTACAAAACCATAGAAATTCCCCCGTTATAGTTAGTTCAGCTAACTATAACTCGCGCCCCGCAATGCACTGCTGATGACGTCACATATTACATCACTCATGACATGGTCAATGACATCACTGATGACATCACTGATGACATCTCAAATGACATCACTGATGACATCACTGATGACATCATCCAGTGACTGTGTGTTTCTGTAAAGTTTAAATATGTTTAATATATATAGGGAAAGGCGTATTGAAGAATGAGTGGGTGTATAAGTGTCAGAATGGATGATTTAGTACGTGCGTGACTGACTCTACAAGTGAGTGATTAAACGTATCTTACTGAATGCATGGGTTAGTGACTAAACTGTGTGAATGTCTGTATCCGTCTGTTTGTTGGTGTGTAAGTGGATGCATGGATTTGCGAATAGCTACATGAGTGTCTATATTGGTTATTGATTGGATCTCTGAGTATCTGTATGGCTGCCTGAGTGTTTGTGTGGGTGGGGTGTGTGTGACTCTGTACATAGATGTGTGAGTGGGGGATTCACTGGGTGCATGATTTCAAGAGTGCATCTGTGATGGACTGCTTGGGTGGGTGAGTGTGTGTATGGGTGTGTTAGTGAGTGAATGTATATCTCAGTGGTACATGTGCGAGTAACTACATATGTAAAAGGCAGTATATATGTGTGTTAGAGTAT
The DNA here is from genome assembly GCA_963921515.1 of Calotriton arnoldi. Taxonomy (NCBI): domain Eukaryota; kingdom Metazoa; phylum Chordata; class Amphibia; order Caudata; family Salamandridae; genus Calotriton; species Calotriton arnoldi. Next base: position 3,879,137 of record CAWUFW010000357.1, read on the forward strand.
TTAAATGGCTATAAGTGAGAGTGTGTGATTGTGAGAGTGGCTGTATGGATGCGTGTGTGCTTGTATCAGTTATTGTATAAGAGCGTAAGAATGTGCTAGTATTTGTATGAGTAAGTGAGCTGGTGTGTGTATAACTGTATAGGTGAGTAAATAGGTGTGTGATTAATTTTTTGCATGACTGACTAGGTGTGTGAGTACCTCTATGGATGAGTGGCGGTGTGTGAGTGTTTATATAGGTGTATGAGTGCATATGATAGTCCTCTACTGAGTGACTGTAAGTATGAGTGACTGTACGGGTGAGTGAGTAGATGTGTGTGTGTAGACCTAAGAATCAGTGAGTGGGTATGTAGTTATTGGTATTGGAGTGTGTATGGTTTTGAGAATGGCAGTCTGTAATTTAGAGTGGGTGTATCAAAAGTTATATTAGGGTGTGAGAAGATGCATGAAATTATCACATGGATGATGTCATCAGTGATGTCATCAGTGATGTCATTTGAGATGTCATCAGTGATGTCACTGACCATGTCATGAGTGATGTAATATGTGACGTCATCAGCAGTGCATTGCGGGAGCGCGAGTTATAGTTAGCTGAACTAACTATAACGGGGAATTTCTATGGTTTTGTACGAGTGAAATGTCCAACTAACTATAACTGTCCCTAAAACCTATGGTTTTTTCAGTGAATTTCAAAGGTTTTTTAAATGCTAATTTCTAACTATAACGTGTCTGAAACCTATGATTTTTTCAGTGAATTTCAAAGGTTTTTTAAATGCTAGTTTCTAACTATGCCTACAGAGGTAGGACATGTGAAGAAAGAAGAAAAAACGCACAGAAAGAAGCAAAAGAAATGCAGAAAGAAGCAACAGAAGTCCACAAAGGCGAAGAAAAGTGCAGGAAGAAGCAAAAGATGTGCAGAAAGAACCAACAGAGGAGCAGAAAGAGGCCATGTTGCAAAATCATCCTTTGCCCACAACTTTTTCAGACGGGTACTGGTGGTAACTGACTGACTAACCAGAGCCAGTGCTATGCTAAAAGACACTTAGAATACAGTGAAAACACCTACATACACTAGGAAACACTATGAGTTGGGGTACCCCTGTGATTAGCATGACCTCCTCTGTAAGTCCTTAGTACATAATAGGGCAGGGGGATTAAAACTACCTCTTAAAACGCGCTACAGGGCGCGTTTGCATAGTGGTGAAGGGAGGGGGGGCCTGAGGTGACGTGTGCAAACGCGCCCCGTGGCGCGTTTTAAGTTGCGGGATTAAGACCCCTTGAATCCTGAGGGTCCCTGGGGCCCAACTAGCCCCCCAGGTACCTACAGTTAGGACCACAGAGCTGAGTTGCAGAGAGGCGTTCCGAGGCCACGCACCTTTTTTCACCTCTCTGCAACGCAACTCTGTTGTGCTTACTGACCTGGTGGGCTAGTTGGCCCCCAGGGTCCCTCAGGATTAATTCCCCAACTTAAAACGCACCACAGGGCGTGTTTGCGCACATGTCACCTGAGGCCCCGCTCCCTCCCTTCACCACTGTGCAAACGCGCCCCGTGACGCGTTTTAAGTTGGGGGATTAGGTCACCTTGAATCCTGAGGGTCCCTGGGGCCCAACTAGCCCACCAGGTACTTCCAGTAAGCACCACAGGCCTGCGTTGCAACGCCTGTAACAAATTGTGCAGTGTTTAGGTAGTGAAGGGGGTCGTGCTGGGGGTAGTGTTTTAGGGTTTAGGGTAGTGCAGTGGTGTTTGTGTAGTGTAGGGGGTCATGCTGGGGGTAGATTTAGGGTTTAGGGTAGTGCAGTGGTGTTTGGGTAGTGTAGGGAGTCGTGCTGGGGGGAGTGTTTTAGGGTTTAGGGCAGTGCAGTGGTGTTTGGGTAGTGTAGGGGGTCGTGCTGGGGGTAGTGTTTTAGGGTTTAGGGTAGTGCAGTGGTGTTTGGGTAGTGTAGGGGGTCGTGCTGGGGGTAGTGGTTTAGGGTTTAGGGTAGTGCAGTGGTGTTTGGGTAGTGTAGGGGGTACTGCTGGGGGTAGTGTTTTAGGGTTACGGGTAGTGCAATGGTGTTTGGGTAGTGTAGGGGGTACTGCTGGGGATAGTGTTTTAGGGTTTAGGGTAGTGCAGTGGTGTTTGGGTAGTGTAGGGGGTACTGCTGGGGGTAGTGTTTTAGGGTTTAGGGTAGTGCAGTGGTGTTTGGGTAGTGTAGGGGTTCGTGCTAGGGGTAGTTTTTTAGGGTTTAGGGTAGTGCAGTGGTGTTTGGGTAATGTAGGGGGTACTGCTGGGGGTAGTGTTTTAGGGTTTAGGGTAGTGCAGTGGTCTTTGGGTAGTGTAGGGAGTCGTGCGGGGTAGTGTTTTAGGGTTTAGGGTAGTGAAGTGGTCTTTGGGTAGTGTAGGGGGTCGTGCGGGGGATAGTGTTTTAGGGTTTAGGGTAGTGCATTGGTGTTTGGGTAGTGTAGGGGGTCATGCGGGAGGTAGTGTTTTAGGGTTTAGGGCAGTGCAGTGGTGTTTGGGTAGTGTAGGGGGTCGTGCTGGGGGAGAGTTTAAGGGTTTAGGGCAGTGCAGTGGTGTTTGGGTAGTGTAGGGGGTCGTGCTGGGGGAGTGTTTTAGGGTTTAGGGCAGTGCAGTGGTGTTCGGGTAGTGTAGGGGGTCGTGCTGGGGGGAGTGTTTGAGGGTTTAGGGCAGTGCAGTCGTGTTTGGGTAGTGTAGGGGGTCATGCTGGGGGGAGTATTTTAGGGTTTAGGGTAGTGCAGTGGTGTTCGGGTAGTGTAGGGGGTCGTTCTGGGGGTAGTGTTTTAGGGTTTAGGGCAGTGCAGTGGTGTTCGGGCAGTGTAGGGGGTCATGCTGGGGGCGGTGTTTTAGGGTTTAGGGCAGTGCAGTGGTGTTTGGGCAGTGTCGGGGGTCGTGCTGGGGGTGGTGTTTCAGGGTTTAGGGCAGTGCAGTGGTGTTCGGGCAGTGTAGGGGGTCGTGCACGGGTGGTGTTTCAGGGTTTAGGGCAGTGCAGTGGTGTTCGGGCAGTGTAGGGGGTCGTGCAGGGGGTGGTGTTTCAGGGTTGAGGGCAGTGGTGTTCGGGCAGTGTAGGGGGTCGTGCTGGGGGTGGTGTTTCAGGGTTTAGGGCAGTGCAGTGGTGTTCGGGCAGTGTAGGGGGTCGTGCGGGGGTGGTGTTTCAGGGTTTAGGGCAGTGGGGTGGTGTTCGGGCAGTGTAGGGGGTCGTGCAGGGTTGTGGTGTTTCAGGGTTTAGGGCAGTGCAGTGGTGTTCGGGCAGTGTAGGGAGTCGTGCTGGGGGTGGTGTTTCAGGGTTTAAGGCAGTGCAGTGGTGTTCGGGCAGTGTAGGGGGTGGTGCAGGGGGTGGTGTTTCAGGGTTTAGGGCAGTGCAGTGGTATTCTGGCAGTGTAGGGGGTGGTGCAGGGGGTGGTGTTTCAGGGTTTAGGGCAGTGCAGTGGTGTTTGGGCAGTGTAGGGGGTCGTGCAGGGGTGGTGTTTCAGGGTTTAGGGCAGTGCAGTGGTGTTCGGGCAGTGTAGGGGGTCGTGCTGGGGCTGGTGTTTCAGGGTTTAGGGCAGTGCAGTGGTGTTCGGGCAGTGTAGGGGGTCGTGCTGGGGCTGGTGTTTCAGGGTTTAGGGCAGTGCAGTGGTGTTCAGGCAGTGTAGGGGGTCGTGCTGGGGCTGGTGTTTCAGGGTTTAGGGCAGTGCAGTGGTGTTGCTGGGGCTGGTGTTTCAGGGTTTAGGGCAGTGGTGTTCGGGCAGTGTAGGGGGTCATGCTGGGGCTGGTGTTTCAGGGTTTAGGGCAGTGCAGTGGTGTTCGGGCAGTGTAGGGGGTCTTGCTGGGGCTGGTGTTTCAGGGTTTAGGGCAGTGCAGTGGTGTTCGGGCAGTGTAGGGGGTCGTGCTGGGGGTGGTGTTTCAGGGTTTAGGGCAGTGCAGTGGTGTTCGGGCAGTGTATGGGGTCTTGCTGGGGGTGGTGTTTCAGGGTTTAGGGCAGTGGTGTTCAGGCAGTGTAGGGGGTCTTGCTGAGGGTGATGTTTCAGGGTTTAGGGCAGTGCAGTTGTGTTCGGGCAGTGTAGGGGGTCTTGCTGGGGGTAGTGTTTCAGGGTTTAGGGCAGTGCAGTGGTGTTCGGGCAGTGTACGGGTCGTGCTGGGGGTGGTGTTTCAGGGTTTAGTGCAGTGGTGTTCAAGCAGTGTAGGGGGTCATGCTGGGGGTGGTGTTTCAGGGTTTAGGGCAGTGCAGTGGTGTTCTGACAGTGTAGGGGGTCATGCAGGGGGGTGGTGTTTCAGGGTTTAGGGCAGTGCAGTGGTGTTCGGGCAGTGTAGGGGGTCGTGCTGGGGTGGTGTTTCAGGGTTAGGGCAGTGCAGTGGTGTTCGGGCAGTGTAGGGGGTCGTGCAGGGGTGGTGTTTCAGGGTTTAGGGCAGTGCAGTGGTGTTTGGGCAGTGTAGGGGGTCGTTCAGGGGGTGGTGTTTCAGGGTTTAGGGCAGTGCAGTTGTGTTCGGCCAGTGTAGGTGGTCTTGCTGGGGGTGGTGTTTAAGGGTTTAGTGCAGTGGTGTTCGGGCAGTGTAGGGGGTCTTGCTGGGGGTGGTGTTTCAGGGTTTAGGGCAGTGCAGTGGTGTTCGGGCAGTGTAGGGGGTCTTGCTGGGGCTGGTGTTTCAGGGTTTAGGGCAGTGCAGTGGTGTTCGGGCAGTGTAGAGGGTCTTGCTGGGGCTGGTGTTTCAGGGCTTAGGGCAGTGCAGTGGTGTTCGGGCAGTGTAGGGGGTCGTGCTGGGGCGGGTGTTTCAGGGTTTAGGGCAGTGCAGTGGTGTTCGGGCAGTGTACGGGGTTGTGCTGGGGCTGGTGTTTCATGGTTTAGGGAAGTGCAGTGGTGTTCGGGCAGTGTAGGGGGTCGTTCTGGGGGTGGCGTTTCAGGGTTTCGGGCAGTGCAGTGGTGTTCGGGCAGTGTAGGGGGTCGTGCTGGGGCTGGTGTTTCAGGGTTTAGGGCAGTGCAGTGGTGTTCGGGCAGTGTAGGGGGTCGTGCTGGGGCTGGTGTTTCAGGGTTTTGGGCAGAGCAGTGGTGTTCGGGCAGTATAGGGGGTTGTGCTGGGGGTGGTGTTTCAGGGTTTAGGGCAGTGCAGTTGTGTTCTGGCAGTGTAGGGGGTCTTGCTGGGGGTGGTGTTTCAGGGTTTAGAGCAGTGGTGTTTGGGCAGTGTAGGGGGTCTTGCTGGGGGTGATGTTTCAGGGTTTAGGGCAGTGCAGTGGTGTTTGGGCAGTGTAGGGGGTCTTGCTGGGGGTAGTGTTTCAGGGTTTAGGGCAGTGCAGTGGTGTTCGTGCAGTGTAGGGCGTCATGCTGGGGGTGGTGTTTCAGGGTTTAGGGCAGTGCAGTAGTGTTCGGGCAGTGTAGGGGGTCATGCAGGGGTGGTGTTTCAGGGTGTAGGGCAGTGCAGTGGTGTTCGGGCAGTGTAGGGGGTCATGCTGGGGGTGGTGTTTCAGGGTTTAGGGCAGTGCAGTGGTGTTCGGGCAGTGTAGGGGGTCGTGCACGGGGTGGTGTTTCAGGGTTTAGGGCAGTGCAGTGGTGTTCGGGCAGTGTAGGGGGTCGTGCTGGGGGTGATGTTTCAGGGTTTAGTGCAGTGGTGTTCGGGCAGTGTAGGGGGTCTTGCTGGGGGTAGTGTTTCAGGGTTTAGTGCAGTGGTGTTCGGGCAGTGTAGTTGGTCGTGCACGGGTGGTGTTTCAGGGTTTAGGGCAGTGCAGTGGTGTTCGGGCAGTGTAGGGGGTCGTGCTGGGGCTGGTGTTTCAGGGTTTAGGGCAGTGCAGTGGTGTTTGGGTAGTGTAGGGGGTACTGCTGGGGATAGTGTTTTAGGGTTTAGGGTAGTGCAGTGGTGTTTGGGTAGTGTAGGTGGTCATGTTGGGGCTAGTGTTTTAGGGTTTAGGGTAGGGCAGTGGTGTTTGTGTAGTATAGGGGTTCGTGCTAGGGGTAGTGTTTTAGGGTTTAGGGTAGTGCAGTGGTGTTTGGGTAGTGTAGGGGGTACTGCTGGGGGTAGTGTTTTAGGGTTTAGGGTAGTGCAGTGGTGTTTGGGTAGTGTAGGGGGTAGTGTTTTAGGGTTTAGGGTAGTGCAGTGGTGTTTGTGTAGTGTAGGGGGTCGTGCTGGGGGTAGTGTTTTAGGGTTTAGTGCAGTGGTGTTTGTGTAGTGTAGGAGGTCGTGTTTTAGGGTTTAGGGTAGTGCAGTGGTCTTTGGGTAGTGTAGGGAGTCGTGCGGGGGTAGTGTTTTAGGGTTTAGGGTAGTGCAGTGGTCTTTGGGTAGTGTAGGGGGTCGTGCGGGGGATAGTGTTTTAGGGTTTAGGGTAGTGCATTGGTGTTTGGGTAGTGTAGGGGGTCATGCGGGGGGTAGTGTTTTAGGGTTTAGGGCAGTGCAGTGGTGTTTGGGTAGTGTAGGGGGTCGTGCTGGGGGAGTGTTTTAGGGTTTAGGGCAGTGCAGTGGTGTTCGGGTAGTGTAGGGGGTCGTGCTGGGGGAGTGTTTGAGGGTTTAGGGCAGTGCAGTCGTGTTCGGGTAGTGTAGGGGGTCATGCTGGGGGAGTATTTTAGGGTTTAGGGTAGTGCAGTGGTGTTCGGGTAGTGTAGGGGGTCGTGCTGGGGGTAGTGTTTTAGGGTTTAGGGCAGTGCAGTGGTGTTCGGGCAGTGTAGGGGGTCATGCTGGGGGTGGTGTTTTAGGGTTTAGGGCAGTGCAGTGGTGTTCGGGCAGTGTCGGGGGTCGTGCTGGGGGTGGTGTTTCAGGGTTTAGGGCAGTGCAGTGGTGTTCGGGCAGTGTAGGGGGTCGTGCAGGGGGTGGTGTTTCAGGGTTTAGGGCAGTGCAGTGGTGTTCGGGCAGTGTAGGGGTCGTGCAGGGGGTGGTGTTTCAGGGTTGAGGGCAGTGGTGTTCGGGCAGTGTAGGGGGTCGTGCAGGGGGTGGTGTTTCAGGGTTGAGGGCAGTGGTGTTCGGGCAGTGTAGGGGGTCATGCTGGGGCTGGTGTTTCAGGGTTTAGGGCAGTGCAGTGGTGTACGGGCAGTGTAGGGGGTTGTGCTGGGGGTGGTGTTTCAGGGTTTAGGGCAGTGCAGTGGTGTTTGGGCAGTGTAGGGGTCGTTCAGGGGGTGGTGTTTCAGGGTTTAGGGCAGTGGTGGTCGGGCAGTGTAGGGGGTCTTGCTGGGGGTGGTGTTTCAGGGTTTAGGGCAGTGCAGTGGTGTTCAGGCAGTGTAGGGGGTCTTGCTGGGGCTGGTGTTTCAGGGTTTAGGGCAGTGCAGTTGTGTTCAGGCAGTGTAGAGGGTCTTGCTGGGGCTGGTGTTTCAGGGCTTAGGGCAGTGCAGTGGTGTTCGGGCAGTGTAGGGGGTCGTGCTGGGGCGGGTGTTTCAGGGTTTAGGGCAGTGCAGTGGTGTTCGGGCAGTGTACAGGGTTGTACTGGGGCTGGTGTTTCAGGGTTTAGGGCAGTGCAGTGGTGTTCGGGCAGTGTAGGGGGTCATGCTGGGGGTGGTGTTTCAGGGTTTAGGGCAGTGCAATGGTGTTCGGGCAGTGTAGGGGGTCTTGCTGGGGGTGATGTTTCAGGGTTTAGTGCAGTGGTGTTCGGGCAGTGTAGGGGGTCTTGCTGGGGGTAGTGTTTCAGGGTTTAGGGCAGTGCAGTGGTGTTCGTGCAGTGTAGGGGGTCGTGCTGGGGGTAGTGCTTTAGGGTTTAGGGCAGTGCAGTGGTGTTCGGGCAGTGTAGGGGGTCATGCTGGGGGTGGTGTTTTAGGGTTTAGGGCAGTGCAGTGGTGTTCGGGCAGTGTCGGGGGTCGTGCTGGGGGTGGTGTTTCAGGGTTTAGGGCAGTGCAGTGGTGTTCGGGCAGTGTAGGGGGTCGTGCAGGGGGTGGTGTTTCAGGGTTTAGGGCAGTGCAGTGGTGTTCGGGCAATGTAGGGGGTCGTGCAGGGGGTGGTGTTTCAGGTTTGAGGGCAGTGGTGTTCGGGCTGTGTAGGGGGTCATGCTGGGGCTGGTGTTTCAGGGTTTAGGGCAGTGCAGTGGTGTTCGGGCAGTGTAGGGGGTCTTGCTGGGGCTGGTGTTTCAGGGTTTAGGGCAGTGCAGTGGTGTTCGGGCAGTGTAGGGGTCGTGCTGGGGGTGGTGTTTCAGGGTTTAGGGCAGTGGTGTTCAGGCAGTGTAGGGGGTCTTGCTGGGGGTGATGTTTCAGGGTTTAGGGCAGTGCAGTTGTGTTCGGGCAGTGTAGGGGGTCTTGCTGGTGGTAGTGTTTCAAGGTTTAGGGCAGTGCAGTGGTGTTTGGGCAGTGTAGGGGTCGTGCTAGGGGTCGTGTTTCAGGGTTTAGGGCAGTGCAGTGGTGTTCGGGCAGTGTAGGGGGTCGTGCTGGGGGTGGTGTTTCAGGGTTTAGGGCAGTGCAGTGGTGTTCTGGCAGTGTAGGGGGTCGGGCAGGGGGGTGGTGTTTCAGGGTTTAGGGCAGTGGTGTTCGGGCAGTGTAGGAGGTCATGCTGGGGCTGGTGTTTCAGGGTTTAGGGCAGTGCAGTGGTGTTCGGGCAGTGTAGGGGGTCTTGCTGGGGCTGGTGGTTCAGGGTTTAGGGCAGTGCAGTGGTGTTCGGGCAGTGTAGGGGGTCGTGCTGGGGGTGGTGTTTCAGGGTTTAGGGCAGTGGTGTTCGGGCAGTGTAGGGGTCATGCTGGGGGTGGTGTTTCAGGGTTTAGGGCAGTGCAGTGGTGTTCGGGCAGTGTAGGGGGTCGTGCTGGGGTGGTGTTTCAGGGTTTAGGGCAGTGCAGTGGTGTTCGGGCAGTGTAGGGGTCGTGCTGGGGGTGGTGTTTCAGGGTTTAGGGCAGTGCAGTGGTGTTCAGGCAGTGTAGGGGGTCGTGCTGGGGGTGGTGTTTCAGGGTTTAGGGCAGTGCAGTGGTGTTCGGGCAGTGTAGGGGGTCGTGCAGGGGTGGAGTTTCAGGGTTTAGGGCAGTGCAGTGGTGTTTGGGCAGTGTAGGGGTCGTTCAGGGGTGGTGTTTCAGGGTTTAGGGCAGTGGTGTTCGGGCAGTGTAGGGGGTCTTGCTGGGGGTGGTGTTTCAGGGTTTAGTGCAGTGGTGTTCGGGCAGTGTAGGGGGTCTTGCTGGGGGTGGTGTTTCAGGGTTTAGGGCAGTGCAGTGGTGTTCGGGCAGTGTAGGGGGTCTTGCTGGGGCTGGTGTTTCAGGGTTTAGGGCAGTGCAGTTGTGTTCAGGCAGTGTAGAGGGTCTTGCTGGGGCTGGTGTTTCAGGGCTTAGGGCAGTGCAGTGGTGTTCGGGCAGTGTAGGGGGTCGTGCTGGGGCGGGTATTTCAGGGTTTAGGGCAGTGCAGTGGTGTTCGGGCAGTGTACGGGGGTCTTGCTGGGGCTGGTGTTTCAGGGTTTAGGGCAGTGCAGTGGTGTTCGGGCAGTGTAGGGGGTCATGCTGGGGGTGGTGTTTCAGGGTTTAGGGCAGTGCAGTGGTGTTCGGGCAGTGTAGGGGGTCTTGCTGGGGGTAGTGTTTCAGGGTTTAGGGCAGTGCAGTGGTGTTCGTGCAGTGTAGGGGGTCATGCTGGGGGTGGTGTTTCAGGGTTTAGGGCAGTGCAGTGGTGTTCGGGCAGTGTAGGGGGTCGTGCTGGGGGTGGTGTTTCAGGGTTTAGGGCAGTGCAGTGGTGTTTGGGCAGTGTAGGGGGTCGTGCAGGGGGTGGTGTTTCAGAGTTTAGGGCAGTGCAGTGGTGTTCGGGCAGTGTAGGGGGTCGTGCTGGGGCTGGTGTTTCAGGGTTTAGGGCAGTGCAGTGGTATTCGGGCAGTGTAGGGGGTTGTGCTGGGGGTGGTGTTTCAGGGTTTAGGGCAGTGCAGTGGTGTTCGGGCAGTGTAGGGGGTCGTGCATGGGGTGGTGTTTCAGGGTTTAGGGCAGTGCAGTGGTGTTCGGGCAGTGTAGGGGGTCGTGCTGGGGGTGATGTTTCAGGGTTTAGTGCAGTGGTGTTCGGGCAGTGTAGGGGGTCTTGCTGGGGGTAGGGTTTCAGGGTTTAGTGCAGTGGTGTTCGGGCAGTGTAGGGGGTCGTGCTCGGGGTGGTGTTTCAGGGTTTAGGGCAGTGCAGTGGTGTTCGGGCAGTGTAGAGGGTCGTGCTGGGGCTGGTGTTTCAGGGTTTAGGGCAGTGCAGTGGTGTTCTGGCAGTGTAAGGGGTCGTGCTGGGGCTGGTGTTTCACGGTTTAGGGCAGTGCAGTGGTGTTCGGGAAGTGTAGGGAGTCGTGCTGGGGCTGGTGTTTCAGGGTTTAGGGCAGTGCAGTGGTGTTCGGGCAGTGTAGGCGGTCGTGCTGGGGCTGGTGTTTCAGGGTTTAGGGCAGTGCAGTGGTGTTCGGGCAGTGTAGGGGGTCGTGCTGGAGCTGGTGTTTCAGGGTTTAGGGCAGTGCAGTGGTGCTTGGGCAGTGTAGGGGGTCGTGCTGGGGGTGGTGTTTCAGGGTTTCGGGTAGTGCAGTGGTGTTCGGGCAGTGTAGGGGGTCGTGCTGGGGCTGGTGTTTCAGGGTTTAGGGCAGTGCAGTGGTGTTCGGGCAGTGTAGGGTGTCTTGCTGGGGCTGGTGTTTCAGAGTTTTGGGCAGAGCAGTGGTGTTCGGGCAGTGTAGGGGATCGTGCTGGGGGTGGTGTTTCAGGGTTTAGGGCAGTGCAGTCGTGTTCGGGCAGTGTAGGGGGTCGTGTTGGGGTGGTGTTTCAGGGTTGAGGGCAGTGGTGTTCGGGCAGTGTAGGGGGTCTTGCTGGGGGTGATGTTTCAGGGTTTAGGGCAGTGTAGGGGGTCTTGCTGGGGGTAGTGTTTCAGGGTTTAGGGCAATGCAGTGGTGTTCGGGCAGTGTAGGGGGTCATGCTGGGGGTGGTGTTTCAGGGTTTAGGGCAGTGCAGTGGTGTTCATGCAGTGTAGGGGGTCGTGAAGGGGGTGGTGTTTCCGGGTTTAGTGCAGTAGTGTTCGGGCAGTGTAGGGGGTCGTGAAGGGGTGGTGTTTCAGGGTTTAGGGCAGTGCAGTGGTGTTCGGGCAGTGTAGGGGGTCGTGCTGGGGGTAGTGTTTCAGGGTTTAGGGCAGTGCAGTGGTGTTCGGGCAGTGTAGGGGGTCGTTCAGGGGCTGGTGTTTCAGGGTTTAGGGCAGGGCAGTGGTGTTCGGGCAGTGTAGGGGGTCGTGCTGGGGGTAGTGTTTTAGGGTTTAGGGTAGTGCAGTGGTGCTTGTGTAGTGTAGGGGGTCGTGCTGGGGGTAGTTTTAGGGTTTAAGGTAGTGCAGTGGTGTTTGTGTAGTGTAGGGGGTCATGTTTTAGGGTAGTGCAGTGGTGTTTGGGTAGTGTAGGGGGTCGTGCTGGGGGTAGTGTTTTAGGATTTAGGTTAGTGCAGTGGTATTTGGGTAGTGTAGGGGGTCGTGCTGGGGGTAGTGTTTTAGGGTTTAGGGTAGTGCAGTGGTGTTTATGTAGTGTAGGGGGTCGTGCTGGGGGTAGTGTTTTAGGGTTTAGGGTAGTGCAGTGGTGCTTGTGTAGTATAGGGGGTCTTGCTGGGGGTAGTGTTTTCGGGTTTAGGGAAGTGCTGTGGTGTTTGTGTAGTGTAGGGGGTCATGTTTTAGGGTAGTGCAGTGGTGTTTGGGTAGTGTAGGGGGTCATGCTGGGGGTAGTGATTTAGGATTTAGGTTAGTGCAGTGGTGTTTGGGTAGTGTATGGGGTCATGCTGGGGGTAGTGTTTTAGGGTTTAGTATAGTGCAGTGGTGCTTGTGTAGTGTAGGGGGTCGTGCTGGGGGTAGTGTTTTAGGGTTTAGGGTAGTGCAGTGGTGTTTTTGTAGTGTAGTGGGTCATGTTTTAAGATGCAACGCTCCAATACCTGACCAGTCTGCACTACATAAAACTGCAAAAAACTAAAAATAAAAAGTGTTTTGCACACTTTTGTCATTGGGCTATATGTGGGCTACATCTGGGTAATATTTGTGCTACATTTGGGCTCTTTTTTCTCTGGTGTCCATCTTGGAAGACTTCTTTGTTATGAAGTTTCCTAATTTCCTCATTTACTGCAGTATCCTCAGTAGGAAATGCTTTCAGTTTTTACTTTGATTCCATCAAGAAGGCATTCAGATGTGTCTCACATTTGCCATAAATTCAGAATGTTAGCACTCTAGTTGCTCAGTAGATCACTGTAGTAAAGCTACTGCTCACCAGGGAGTTAACTGGAAGTCTGCTGCTGGTTTTGAAAGTGATTGTTTCAGTCTGCATGTCAGACTTTTTAATTAAATAGAAGAGGATTTGAGATCTCACTTAAAACATGCCCTAATTTTTCTTTCTGTAGCACTAACCATAATTTCTATTTCAAAAGAACCCCCTCATTTTGTTCCTTTTTAAATTAAATGTTTTAAGTTTACCGGTTTATTCCAATCAAGATGGCTTCAGGTGTGACATACTTTTGTCATAAGTAAGGCTGTTAGCGCTCTAGTTGTTCTTTAGAACACTCTGGGAAGCTGCAGTAGAACACAAAGGAATCAACTGACAGTCTCTGCCCTTGTTGGATGTACATGTTTTACTGAGAATGTCAGACTTCATTCTCACATGACTGAGAAAGATAATGTGAATTTACAGAAAATATGCTCTCATTTTAGCTTCTGGAGCACCTTCCAAAACTCTATGGGACAAGCATGTGAAAATAGTTTTCTCTCAAACATGATTCATGATATCCCAGCAGAAGGTTTTTCACAGGGTAAAATCACCTTAGAACACACCACAATTCCTGAAATTAGTATGGTACCATCAACAAATGAATTCTAATGTAACTAAAGTCTGTTATCACCCTTTATAGTTCTACTTTTGGTAACCCTCAAAATCTTTGATTCACTACAATGCATTTCAATGGGGTACTATCATGTATATTGGTCCCAAGATGGCTGCCAGCAATTCCAGGATGAAGTGCTGACAGCCAATCAGATCTCACAATGACATGTGTGGTTAGGCTCCGCCCAGATATATATGTGATTTTACTTTTGATTTTCTCAGGAACTACTGAACAGATTTACACCATTTAACCAAAAGGCACGACTCTGAACCAAGGGCTACCTTTTTGCCAAATTTGGTGTAATTCCGTTCAGCAGTTCGGGCTGTAGCTGCGACTAAAGGTTCCTATGGAAAATTGCATGGGGAAAACACGTTTTGGGACCCCCTTTTTCTCAGCCCCACTTGACGAATCACCCCGAGACTTTCAGGATAGGAGCGGACCGGAGCGGGCCATAAGTTTTGAAAATTTCGCGAAGATTCGTCAACCGGCGCCAAAGTTATTGGGAATAGAATGTTGCGGATTTCCTATGGAAAATAGGTCCTAACTATAACTATCTACTGGCGACCGCCAGTAGATAATATATATATATATATATATATATATATATATATTTGTTTTCCCAACAAGAATGAAAAGACTGCACTCCAGGAACTCCATGCTTTCAAGACATTTAATAAGATCTTCAAGCAGACACTGATACATTTTGACCAACACTATCTTATTAAATGTCTTGAAAACTCTGAGGTTTTGGAGTGCAGCGTTTTCCTTCTTGTTGAAAATACATAGGAAGGTTAGTCTATCTTCCACTCGAGCACCAACAGCCAAAGCACACTGCCATTATCAACCCTATTGCGAGGATGTGTGTGTATATGTATATATATGTATATATATATATATATATATATATATATATATATATATATATATATATACATAAAGATATATTACCTTCTGGCGGTCGCCAGTTGGTAGTTATAGTTAGGACCTTAATTCTATTCAAAAAGTGTTTTTTCTTTTGCCAATATCTTTGGCGCCGTTTGACTAATCTTCGCGAAATTTTCAAAACAAATGACCCACTCACTTTAGCTGCTGTGTTGAAAATTTTGGGGTAATTCGTCAAGCGGGTGCCGTAGGAAACTGTTGACGCAGCTACAGCCTGAACTGCTGAATGGAATTACACCAAATTTGGCAGAAAGCTAGCTCTTAGTCCAGAGTGCACTCTTTTTGTTAAATGGTGTAAATCCACTCAGTAGTTCCTGAGAAATTTAAAGATTTCTCAGATACACAAATATGGCCGTGGAGGATCCGCGAACCTTCCCAATCTCGAGCCTGCGATCTGATTGGCTGCCAACACTTCAAACCAGGAAGTGTTGGCAGCCATCTTGTGACTTGGTTGAACCGAGTCACAAGAAAAAAGGTTAAAAAACGTTAAAAATTAAGAAAAGGGGTCAGGGTAAAAACACCCTGACCCCCTAGGCCTGCTCAGGGGGTCCCACAGGGATCCCCAGGGCCAAAAAAAGCATTAAAAAAAAAAAAGAATTCTGCAGGAGTTGCAGTGGATCCGTGATTCCAGCCGGAAATTTAAAAAAAAACGAAGCGTGGTCTCCCGCACTTCTTTTCCTTTAAGCTCCCGGGTGGGGCAGGTCCTGGGGGCAATTTAAAAATGAGATGCGGGGGCCTCCCCGAGGCTTAAATTGAATGCGGGGGGGGCTACGTGACCCCCTCAGCCCCGGGGACCACCACCTCCCCGGGGCTAAAACACTGTTGGAGGGGGGCTGTGCGCCCCCCTCATGGAGCCATAAATGGCCCTGGGGACCGTTTGCAGAGTGGTGGAGAAAGGGAGCGTGCCTGTGACCACCTCTCAGCAATCTCACTTTGTGGGGCTTACTGGAGGTAACAGGTAGGCTAGTTGACCCCTAAGGACCTCCAGCATTGAAGGGGACTTCATCCCCCAAGCAAGAGTGCGCCAAGAGGCGCGTTTGCACACTGGTGGGGAAAGGGGGCGTGGCCTGCTATCAGAACTCAGCAATCCTGCTGTGTGGAACTAACTGGAGGTAACAGAAGGGGTAATTGGCCCACAAGGACGTCCTTGGGGCCAACTACCCCTCTTGTTACCTCCAGTAAGTCCCACACAGCGGGATTGCTCAGAGGTCTTCGGAGGCCACGCCCCCCTTTCTCCACCACTCTGCAAACGCACCTCTTGGCGCACTACTGGTTGGGGGATGAAGTTCACTTTACCTCTGAGGGACCTTGGGGGCCAAGAAGCCCTCCTGTAAGTCCTACACAACGGAATTCCTGAAAGCTGGTCAGAGGCCCAGCCCCCTTTCTCTACCACTCTGCAAATGTGAGTACTACTTAAAAAAACTAAGAAATTCACAGAAAAAAAAGGTTACAGGGACGTTGTAGTTAGGAATTTGCATTTAAAAAACCTTAAAAATTAACTGAAAAAACCACAGGTTTCAGGGATGTTATAGTTGGGAATTAGCATTTAAAAAACCTTAGAAATTTTGTAGGTTGACATTTCACTCGTACAAAACCAGAGAAATTCAGCCATTATAGTTAGCTGAGCTAACTATAACTTGCGCCCCCACAATGCACTGCTTATGACCTCACATATTACATCACTCATGAGATGGTCAGTGACATCACTGATGACATCACTGATGACATCATCTAGTGATTGTCAGTGTTTTTAAAAGTTTTTGAGTGTTGTGTATACCAAGGTGTATTGTTGAATCAGTGGATGTATGATTGACTGTATGGGTGACTCAGTGGGTGCGTGACTGACTGTATAAGTGAGTGATTAGGTGTCTCAGTGAATGTATGAGTGAGTGACTGGTTGTGTCTGTCAGTTGATATCCAAGTGGTTGTATGAGTGTGTTAGTGGGTACCTGAATGGCTATATGGGTGATTGATTGGTTGTCTGACTACGTCTATGGTTGTCTGGGTGTCTGTGTTTGTGGGTGAGGAGATGTGTGACTGCCTGTATGGATCAGTGAGTGGGTGTGTCAGTGGCTGTATGGGTTCCTGTTGTGTGTGTGAGAAGTTGTATGGGTGAGTGAGTATTTGTATGACTGTGTTGGTGTTTGAGTGCATGTGTCAGTATGGGTGAGTTGCCACTGGGCAGTTATAGTTAGTTCAGAGTTTCCATAGGAAAGCATTTTTTGTGTTGCTAATAACTTTGGCCCCTTCTGACGAATCTCCACAAAACTTTCCAAAAAGGTGCTACTTTTTGACTAGTTTGTGCATGGAAAGTTTCGGGTGATCCCCAGTGGTGGCTGGTGACATTTGAAAGTGGTTGGGCTTAAAAGTTTGGGATGAGTGCCCTATGGCGAGCGAGGCTGACTGTCATAATCGGGTTTTGGGGGATTCTTCCCCCGGAAAAGTTTTGAAAAAAAGTGTGCAAATGGTGCTTTTTCAAGCAAGTTTGAGAAAGCAAGAACGTTTATAAAGCAATCTATAAATTAATAAGCCACCCCATTCATCCATTCACAAGAAAACCTGGAGGCACTTTAAGGCAATTGGATTGCGCCATTTTGTACATGCCTATTCATCCATTCTGAAGAGTGCACCCTGAGCCCTTCACTTAACATAGCCATTCTATAAAAGATTATTCATTCAGTCATTCGTCGACCTATTCATAAGAGGACCAGGGACCACCTTGAGATGATTCAGTTAACAGAATAGTGCTCTACAGTCCTATTCATCCACCCATTCATTTATCTATTCACAAGAGAGCCCTTGGGAGCCTTGAGGTGACTCAGTCAACAGAGTTATTCACTACTAGCCTATTCATCCATTCACAAGAGAAACAGAAGGCAGCTTGATGCCATTCAAATAACCAGGACCCTTCTCTACAAGTCTGTTCACCCAGCCATCCATCCACAAGTGCCACAAGTGCACACTTATTTGGTAGAGTCAATCTCTGGAACCCTATTTATTCATCAAGCTACTCATGAATTCACACGCGACCAAATTGAGCTAGCCCAGGGGTTCTCATTGCACCCACCCTTGAACCCTACTCTCCAGCCACATTCCTTCTCTGCTCTCTTCCATACTTTGGCTATTTAGTTGTGTTAGCACCTGCTGTGGAATCAGAAGTCGTGGCTGCCTCACAACTGAGCAAAGCTGTGTGATCTTGAGAATATGAATTTATGTCAGTGGGGAGGTGGATGGGTCTTAAAGCACAATTCTCACCATTAAGGGGTACCTTTACCCCAGTCCTTTAGCTACAACAATTGAGTGTTTAGAAACGGGTTAAATGGCGGTGTAAGGTGCTACATAAAGGACACCTGACTTGTTCTCTACTACATCAGGGTATTGCAAATGCTTGTTATCAGCACAGTTACAGAATAATCCCCAGAATTTGCATATACAAGCACGTATAAAGAATGAACAAGGAGACCAGAATTCCAATCCCGACTTACCCGTTTGAAGCCCTTTTTAATCCCGGGCAAATCAAGCTTTCTTTCTCTTAGACTCAGTTCCATATAGGCTGGATCAGGGTATCGAGCACCACTTTAAAATCCTGGAAGAGTTGGTGACAGGAGGTAAAACAGCCATATTTGTCAGCTGTATCCACTCATGCGAGTCGCTCTGGAGTCTTCGCCACAATTTACCCTGAAATACATGTCCCCACTGCCCCGGTCATGCCCAATCTGTTGACGCCACACTCAAAAGTTTTGGGTATAAAGAGTTTTTTCTCCAGAGGCAAGCACGCTGAGGAAAAGAGAAAGACAGACAGACATGGCACACTGAGAGAGAGAACACAGAGATGGGACGCTGGGGGAGAGAGGAAGAGAAAGACGTGGAGAGATAGATCGGTGAAACAATAGACAGGTGGGAAGAGAGGAATGGACACGTAGACAGGGAAACGGAGTGAAAGAGGAAGGCCTCTAGATGGATAGATAGATAGAGAGAGATAGATCTAGTGAGATAGATAGATAATTTGGTTATATGTTAAAAGACACAGGTGGAAAAGAGTAGTACAGCAAGAGAGAGGCAGGTAGAAAGAGAGACGAGTGATGCAGAAAATAGAAAGAGACATGCAAAATAACAGAAACAGAGACTGGGGTGCATGGGTTGACAGGCAGATAGAGACTGAGAAAGGCAAGTGAGAGAGAACTGAAAAGAAACTTACAGACATAGAGAAAGACAGTTAAAGCGCCAGAGACACTGGGCAAGAAGCACAAGTGGTAGGCGTACTGACAGAGAGGGATACAGGCATGCGTCCTGTCTGCCCTATACCCCTCCAGCAGGGGCCTTACACCACCGTTACACCTCTCAGGCTGTATTCTGTCCAGGTTGTGCTTCCACATACTACCCGGCAGTGGGTGGCACATGTGTTCCTTCGGTGGAGACTCCCGCCCGTTGCTCGTTCTGTGTGTCTCTAAGACCCACCTGCGCACCTAGTGCCAAGGATGTGGGCAGAGAAGCTCACTAAGGCTAAGCACCAAGAAGCTTGAAATTTATCACAGACACTTCGAGCTCAGCTGCATCTCGGGACCTCGGCTCCCGAGTCACAACTCAGTCGTACTCATTTTATCGGCCACGGAAGGGTGAAACCAGAGTCAGCAGGAATACAGAGCCGCAATATCCACCTCACTGAAGCAGTCTACATGCACTGTAGGAGTCGCTAATAGAAGAGAAAATACTTAATGTAAGGCACACTAATCTACTGAGCTGCCTTCGCAGCTAATAGGTTAGCTGCAATTAATAAGGACGCGCATTTGTCCAAGATCGAAAAAGTGCACCACAAGACATAGATCAACACATACTGTGCACATCCACACAAACGTAGGTTAGGAATACATACACAGTATGTGCATCAGCCCTTTAAGGCACAGTGTGAGCGTTGAAGTGACTGTGGACCTGGGAGACTTGAGTTCTAATCCCGGCTTCCCCAGGTTACTACACTGTGTGATCCAAGGCCGATCACAATCTCCTCCAGCGTCTCAACTCTCTTCTGCATAAAAAGTGAAACTTGTTAGAAAGGGGTCTGGACACTACATCATTTTTTTGGAATGCGTGCAGTGCCTAGAGGCACTTGTGTGCCAGCTTAGGGCACTGTGACAATGCCAGCTCTGACTTACCGCCTGCAGGACCCACTGACTGCACACCACAGAGATTCAAAACACCGGCTACATCCTCGGGGACCCCGCCACAGCCCTCGGACCCCACCCGGATAGGAATCCGGGATGGGGGATGTCCCATACTGATGGACACCGGGTTCGAATTGAGAAACTAACAGAAAGTACACAGGGAACAACACAGCCCAGTGGAGAACATGGCAAGTGCTCATGACTGTTTGGCCGGCCCCAGAGGGCCAACCAAGCCTTAATGCACACTTAAGGAGGGAATGCAAACCACTCCTGCTCCCTCTGATGGCGGCGAGCCCAGCCACGCCACGCCCGACCTGGCTGGAGTCCTGCAAAGAAAAATAAAACGATAATAACTTCTAGTTATTATTTTTTTTTTTCTTTTGCACTGCTCAACGAGCAGTGGGGCGACGCTCCTCCCCCTTAGCGGGGGCTACGAAAAAAAAGTTGGGTCCCAAAATGTAAAACCCCCATGCAGTATCAATAGACTTCTTTAAGAAGCAATACCTTAAAAACTGCTAGAATTACAGCAAATTTGGCAGCAACATGAGAAAATTTGTACTGGGAGCCATTGCAAGACTCGGGGACTTTGTCCCCTGTCCTGAACTTAAAAATAAATAATGCTTAGATTTTTGCCGCAATCCCACAGGACTACCGCAGGGTCACAGCAAAAAAAAAAAAAATGGTGGCCCAAGGATGCATTATTTAATTAAGGGGAGGGGGGATGTGCAGCTCTCCTCCCCACACCATTTTTGGACTCTGGGGACATCATCTCCCAGGGCTGGATTTCTTAAGATGGGGAGGGGGCGTGCAGCCCCTTTCCCCGAGCAAGCCCCAGGGACTCTATTCCCTGGGACCTCAATTAAGAAATATGATTTAGGAAATCGGGTCCCTGAGCCACTTTTGGCCCCAGGGACCCGATCCTCCGGGACCCAATTTAATAAATATGGATGCGGGGTGTGGATTCAGCCACTGGGACCCCATCCCTTTGGAGCCCAATATATTTTTTAAGGGGAGGGGGGGCTGCCCTCTGGGGGGACCCCATCCCACAGGGCCGTCTATAAACTTTAAAGTGGGGGCGAATGGCCTCCCTCTCTGAGCCTTTATTGGCCCCAGAGACCCCATCTCCGGAGGCCTGCTTACTGGCTGTGTCCCAGGGAGCCCACCCCCTGGATACAGCAGTTTCCTTGCTTGCACCGGCGTGGGCAAGGAAATGTGTTTGCTCCCATCTAGCAGGAGCATTTTTTAATCTTCTGCCAAATTGCATGCAAACACAAAGTGTAGTTCCAGCAGGCAGGAGTTTAAAAATGCTACTGCCAGCTGGGAGCAGACTTGAGATCAGTTTCCCTGCTCGTACTGATGCAGGCAGGGATAGAGATCAACAGATTGCCCCCAATGTGTATATGGTGGGTGCCCTGGGTGTGCACTGAGATGCTTAGCTATTAAAATTAGAAGACCCAGGGTATTGGGTCACCGGGGCAAAATAGACTTGGGGAGGTGAGCCACGTAACCCCCTTTCCCTTTAAATTAGGTACAGCTTTGGGGGATGAAGTCCCCAGGGCCTGAAGAGGCTCAGGAATGGGGGCAGGGAATGACCCTGTGGAAGGCTACGGCTGAAACAAGTCGGTCCTTTTATTGTCCTGTGGTTTAAGGATATGTAATTAATAAATAAAGAAGCGCTACCTTCACAGAGCTGTGCCACTTGCCTCCAGTCTCGGTGGAGAGAGAATGTGAGTTGGGAGATGATGCAGATAGATATATATATATATATATATGTATCAATCAATTCATCTTTATTCGATTCACGCAAGGTGTATCATAAAAGAATACATAAAAAACTACAGTTCATTAAAAGACAAATATAGTAGTATAAAACAGATACAATAAGATACAAATCACACTTTGACATACAGCGGGTAAAAACTTTCTTCTCATTAATATAGCCCTAAGAAATCTTGCAAGTATCACGCATGTATACAGATATGGAAGAAATTACAAGTATAAAAATGCCGGCCTACATTGTTTAAAATGTAGAAATGTCATTAAAGGTATAATAAAAGATCTTCTCAGGTCTGTATAAAATTTACAAAAGAACACTGAATGAATGCTTGATTGTTTGGGCACGTTGTCGCAAGGACAGGGGATTAAATCGTTTGACCAATTGTTGACATTTGGGAAACTTATCAGGCGGTGGAATATATCTAACCTGAAACGTGTTAAAACAAATCTGTGATGAACATTAAGAACATTAAGAAGGTACGGTTGCATTGAAAAGGTGGTTAAAACCATTTGATTATGTTGAACAGTTGTTTTGGTCGTTTCCACACAATCTCAGTTCCCCCAATAAATTTAAACACTCTGTCTTTAGTGCTTTCCGGGAGATGTGTCTCAAAGTTTCAGGTTGATCGTAAAATTCCGAGCGATTAATATCTGACATTAAACTCTTAATGAACTTTAACCAGGGGATTCTTAAAGCAAACTCTGAATCACAGCAGTCCTTTACTATGGCACAGTTCAAATCCATGTAGTCCGAGGTCCATATTTTGTGCCAAAGAAGGACTGGCTGAATCTTAATCAAATCTATTAAATATTTAGCTCCCAGTTCAGAGTGACATACAAAGTTTGAGCAACTAGAAGGGAGTACTAAAATATTTTTAAAAAAAAGCATTTTCCACCACCTGTAGTGATTCAACATTTGCGTATCCTCATTTTTCAGAACCATACATTGCAATAGTTCTACATTTTGCATTGTAAATGGTTAACATTTCTTTCGGCTGACTATTCCCCAGTTTCCTTGCAAAGTTACGAAGAGCCATAATGGATCTAACAAATTGCAGCCTTCTCAAATTAATAGCACTTTTCCAATTCCCTTCACAGTCAAATAAAATCTCCAGATATGAGAAGCTCGGGGTTAAAGGTAAAACAGCTTTTCCTCTGAAAATGTTACGACACTTGGGTGAGTTACATCCCACTTTCATAACAAATGTCTTGCTTATGTTAATTCGTAACCCCAAATTTTCCATAAAAAGGACAAAGCTGTCAAGGAGACGCTGCAAAGCCAGGGGGGTGTGCGCCATAAGTACTGCGTCGTCCGCATAAAGCAGAACAGGTATTGGCCGGTACTTAATTTGTGGCAAATCTGTGCACGTACTAGCGAGAGTGTTGCCCTGATTGTTAATGTACAGGTTAAATTAAAAAGGGGCAAGTACGCACCCCTGACGTACCCCTTTTTCAAAGCTAAAGGGACGTGTGCACTCACCCTTTATACCAAAACGTACCCTTGCGTAACTACTTGAATATAGGTATCTTAAAAAGTTAACAATGGTACAATCAATACCCATCGAACTCATTACAGACCAAAGCTTGTCGTGGATTACACAATCGAAAGCTGATGATAAATCAACAAAAACCATAAACAGGTTGCCACTCTTAATGTACACATATTTGCCCAGTAGCAGGTTCAAGTTGATGGCTTGCTCCGTAGTCCCAATTCTCTGGCGGAATCCATATTGTAAATCAGAAATCTTGTTATTACTATCTGCCCAGCTTTGTAATCTCACTAAGAGAATGCGGCCCACCACCTTAACTAGCAAATCTAGCAAGGAGATAGGTCTGTAGTGCGCTGGGCAGTTGCGATCACCTTTCTTAAAAATTGGTACAATATGAGACTCCGCCCAAGACGAAGGGAACCCCGCACTCTGGCAAGATCTAAAAACATAGGTGAGAAGGGGGCCCCAAAGATCAATATTGGCTTTAAACAGGTCAATCGGGACCCCAACTGGGCCTGGAGCTTTATTTCCCTTACTTGAGCTGATTGCAAGGGAAACCTCTTCCAGGGAAAAATTTAGAGCAGACCAATCTAAGGCGGGAGTAGGCATCGAGGGGGAAGTGTAAGAATGAATAATATCACATTTTGTAGTAGCCGCATACAAGCTGGAAAAATGCGCTACCCAGTCCTCTTCGGATATATATATATCTTCTTTGTGCTAGCTATATGAAGGATATATATATTCACTGAAAAAACCATAGGTTTCAGGGACGTTATAGTTAGAAATTAGCATTTAAAAAAACCTTTGAAATCCACAGAAAAAACCATAGGTTTCAGGGACGTTATAGTTAGTTGGACATCTCACTCGTACAAAACCAGAGAAATTCGGCCGTTATAGTTAGTTGAGGTAACTATAACTCGCGCCTCCGCAAAGCACTGCTGATGACGTCACATATTACATCATTCATGACATGGTCAATGACATCACTGATGACATCTAAAATGACATCACTGATGACATCATCCACGTGGTAATCTCGGGGGATGAAGTCCACTTGTGTCCTGAGGTCCTCAGGACACAAGAGGACCTCATCACCCCACCACCAGTGCGCCAAGGCGTTTGCAGAGTGGTGTAAAAAGGGGCGTGTCCTTGGACCACCTCTCTGCAATCCAGCTGTGTGGTGCTTACTGGAGGTACCTGGTGGGCTAGTTGGCCCCCAGGGACCCTCAGTATTCAAGGGGACTTAATCCCCCAACTTAGAACGCGCCAGGGGGCGTGTTTGCAGAGTGGTGGAGAAAGGGGACGTGGCCTCCGGCCTCTCGCCGTTTTTTTTATTTTTACTTTTTTTAACAAGGGGGGCTGTGTGGCCCCTCTTCTTTTACATTTTTGGGGCTCTGGGGACCCCATCCCCCAGGGCCTGACAACATTTTACAATTTTTTTGTGATAAAAATGGGAAGGGGGCCTCGTGGCCCCCCTCCCAAGGCCAATTTCGGCCCTGGGGACCCCATCCCCCGGGGCATGGGCAGACTTTTAAAAAAAAAATTATTTGGAGGGGGGCCGCGTGGCCCCCCTCCTCAGGCCAATTATGGCCTCGGGGACCCCATCCCCCAGGGCCGGCCTTTCCGTGTTTTTTTAATAAATTTTACTTATTGGTGAGGGGTGCCGCGTGGCCCCCCTCCCAGGCCACTTCTGGCCCCGGGGACCCCATCCCCCGGGGCCTGGCCTCTCCGTTGGGGACCGTGGGTGGAGCCCCAATGCCCCCACGGTCCCCCCCGCCGGCTCCACGCCTCCTGCGGGAGCCGGCATTGCTTTTGGGCAAGGGGAGCTGCTAACATGCAGCTCCCTTGCCTGAGCTAATCTGCTTGCTTGATTGAAGCGAGAGCAGGTTTTCCTGCTCTCGCTTCAATAAAGCAAGCAGAGTTTGCTATGGCAGGGCGGGAGCTGTGCTCCCGCCCTGTCATAGCAAACGGCAATGTCCCGGGTGTTGGGCACCCCGGGACATTGCAGGAGCCGGCCCTGGCAGTCCCCAGGGCCAACAAGGGCTCGTAGAGGGGGGCCGCGCGGCCCCCTCCCTTAATTTACATAGCCCCGGGGAGGTGGTGGTCCCTGGGGCCCGGGGGTCAGCTAGGGACCCCCGCATTGAAATAAGTCTGTGCCCCGGGGAGGTGGTGGTCCCCGGGGCGTGTGGGGGGCTCTTGCCCCCCCACACATCTTTAAAAAAACAAAACAAATAGAGCCCCGGGGAGGTGGCGGTCCCCGGGGCTGCGGGGGGGCCGCGTGCCCCCCGCATCCAATTAAAAAAGCCCCGGGGAGGTGGCGGTCCCCGGGGCAGCGTGGGGGGGTTGGGACCCCCCACGCATTCATTTTAAAAGAAGCCCTGGGGAGGTGGCGGTCCCCGGGGCTGTGGGGGGGCCGCGTGCCCCCGCACATAATTAGCAGAGCCCCGGGGAGGTGGCGGTCCCCGGGGCTGCGGGGGCCCCCGCCGGCCCGCTATTTCATTTTGACATTGCCCCCGGGACCGGGCCCACCTAAGGGCCTCATTAAAATGAAGCGCGGGAGCCCGCGCTTCATTCTTAAAAAAATTTCAGCAGGATTCGCGCACCCAGCGCGAATTCTGCCGATTTAAAAAAAAAAATATATATATGCTTTTTTTGGCCCTGAGCAGGCCTAGGGGGGTCAGGGTGTTTCTACCCTGTCCCCTTTTCTTGTTTTTCACCTTTTTTTAACTCTTTTCTTGTGACTCGGTTACCGAGTCACAAGATGGCTGCCAACACATTCTGGATTAGAGTGTTGGCAGCCAATCAAAGTGAAGCTCGTGCCCGGGAGGAGTCGCGACTCCTCGGTGCTCAGATATCGATATTTTTCTTTTTAGGTCTTGCCTAGGCAGCGCGCATGCGCTGCTCTAGGAGGGCCTTTAGCCATCGGTCTTCACTTTTGAAGCACTGCACTCGTGCTTGTGGCGGCATCCACCTTGCAGGGGCGAGCAGCGGCGCGGCCACGTTAATTACAAACATATGGCCGCTTCTCGCTCCCGCAAGGTGGATGCCGCCACTAGCACGAGTGCAGTGCTTCAAAAGTGAAGACCGCTTGTTTACCCCGAGTTTGTTCTGCTTTTCGCAGTGCACGGAGCGTCAGTACGTTGCTTCTGGTTTCCGTGATGCCAAGAGGCATTGCAGCCCCTCCCACTCCCCCTCTTGTGCCTGGTGCTCCTGTCCTGTCGTTCACCCCTCCTGTGGAAATGTACCTCGCTTCTTCCCTTGTGCGTGAACTCCTCTCCACCACGGGGTTGCCTGTGTTATATCTTTGTTATTTTTAGTGTCACTAGCCCTCACCTGTGGCCCGCGTTTAACCCTTACTTCAACCCAGGGATTTAACGCAGGCCCCTGCAGGGGCCTTAATTTTAGCAGGAGTCTGCCGGTACCCACATAGGCAAACTGAATTAAAACATGACATTGCCTGCTTCCTGTAATGCTTTACTTGCCGTAACAACACCTGCGCACAAACCAACAAGAGGTGCTCCCAAACCACCACGCCGTTCGGTAACAATAATGCACAACACAAACTTTGTGTAGTTTTTCTCCCAAGTTAATGTCACTCTGCGATTCCTTACATAGGGCTTTATTTCTTGTCTAAGGAATGCATATGTCACTGCAGGTAAAATAGTATCTCTACAGTGCCTCTACGGTCCAATGTGGCACCCGAGTTTGCCCTCTTGGCAGCGCATTTACTTGTGGAAATGTACCTCGCTTCTTCCTTTGTGCGTGAACTCCTCTCCACCACGGGGTTGCCTGTGTTATATCTTTGTTATTTTTAGTGTCACTAGCCCTCACCTGTGGCCCGCGTTTAACCCTTACTTCAACCCAGGGACTTAACGCAGGCCCTTCAGGGGCCTTAATTTTAGCAGGAGTCTGCCGGTACACACATAGGCAAACTGAATTAAAACATGACATCGCCTGCTTCCTGTAATGCTTTACTTGCCGTAACAACACCTGCGCATAAACCAACAAGAGCTGCTCCCAAACCATTACGCCTTTCGGTAACAATAATGCACAACACAAACTTTGTGTAGTTTTTCTCCCAAGTTAATGTCACCCCTCTCCCTCCACTCCCACCCTCCACCTCTACCCCCTTCACCTCCACTTCCCTTTCCCTTCCCTCCACCTCCACTCCCCCTCTCCACCTCCGCTCCCACCACCACCTCCGCTCCCACCACCACCTCCGCTCCCACCACCACCTCCACTCCCACATCCCTCCATGCACCTTTACTACCACCTCCACCTCCACTCCCTCCTCCCTCCCTACACCTCCTCTCCCCCTGCCTACACTTCCACTCCCACCTCCACTCCCTCCTCCCTCTACCCCTCCACCTCCACTCCCCTTTCCCTTCCCTCCACCTCCACTCCCCCTATCCACCTCCACTACCACCACCACCTCCACTCCCCCCTCACTCCCTACACCTTTACTCCCACCTCCACCTCCACTCCCTCCTCCCTGCACCTCCTCTCCTCTCCCCCTCCCTCCGCTTCCACTCCCACCTCCACTCCCTCCTCCTCCACTCTCCCACCTTCACTCCCACCTCCACTCCCTCCACCTCCCTCACTCACCCCCTCCCTCCACCTCCACTCACCCAACCCCTCCCTCCCTGCACCTCCACTCACCCTCCTCCCATCCCCTCCCTCCCTGCACCTCCTCTCCACTCCTCCCCTCCCCCCTCCCTCCCTACACCTCCACTCCCCCTCCCCCCACTGCCCCCTTCCTTGCATAAACAACAAAACTAGAACACATTTTTGGTGTTAATTCTGGTTTTTATTAGCATACTTCAGTTGTATATAATGTTTTCTAGGTTATATATAAAGTAACAAATGGTTATAACACTTTTTTAATTATAACTTATAACTTTTAAACATGCTGCACAACATTAACAATGCTCTACAACACATATTAAAAACGTAAAGAAAGCCAATACATCTCTCTAAACACTTATAGGGCCCCAAAGGCGAGACCTATTGGCTATGCCAATGCTTGTTTTAATTTCTCAGGAACTACTGAACGGATTTACACCATTTAAAAAAAAAAGGTCGCTTTCTGAACCAAGACCTACCTTTTTGCCAAATTTAGTGTAATTCCGTTCAGCAGTTCGGGCTGTAGCCTTGTCTAAAATTTCCTATGGAAATTAACATGGGGAAAACGCGTTTTGGGACCCCCGTTTTTTCTCGGCCCCCGCTTGATGAATCACTCTGAAATATTCAAGACAGGAGCTGACCGGAGCGCCTCATTAGTTTTGAAAATTTCGCGAAGTTTCGTCAACCGGTGCCAAAGTTATTGGCAAAACAAAAAACGCTTTTTGAATAGAAACGAGGTCCTAACTATAACTACCTACTGGTGACCACCAGTAGGTTATTTATATATCTATATATATATATATATATATATCAGGAACACTCCGCTTGCATCCCCTTGCCACCAGTTACAGTAACGTAATATATATATATATGTATATATATATATATATATATATCGATATATATATATATTCCAGAACAATGTTGTATAAAGTTGAAAGCAACAACACCAAAGCCCTTGCTTGATTCCAACGTGGTTTATTTCATGGCACCACCACCCAACGCGTTTCGGAGCCTTAACTCCTTGTTCACTCGTGAACAAGGAGTTAAGGCTCCGAAACGCGTTGGGTGGTGGTGCCATGAAATAAACCACGTTGGAATCAAGCAAGGGCTTTGGTGTTGTTGCTTTCAACTTTATACAACATTGTTCTGGAATAATTAGGGGCACGCGAACCCTGCCACGGCCCGCCGTCACAGAAAGAGGCTTGGATTTTTCACGCAGACTGTGTGTTGGATATATATATATTTATTTATTTATTTTATTCATGCCCAGTCTTTGTCAAAGCCATAACTTCAGTAGCGAAAATGCCCTATTTTATCTAATCCGAAGTCAATTACAAAAGTAAACATGGAAAACAGACTTGTGGGATCTCCTTCAAACGAAGGTATATTGCCTTAAGTGAGGGGAAAACAGACTGGTTCAGGCATTTTACATGAATACCTAGAACGGAGGAATTCATTTCTTAGTGCTTGTAATATATTAAAGGTAATTAATACTTTTCTTCAAGAGTTAATTATTACCTGAAAATTAAATTGAATACTCGGGTACAGCATTTTCAAGTTAAACACTAGTGCGCTTTAGTCATCTCGGGCAAGTGTTCCTGTGCTGCAGACACGCCCATTGCTCATTAAGCATCGGCCAGTGCCATACTAATGGGAGGTCAAAGTGCAGACAGACAGAATTATAAGAAAAGCTATTGCTGATTGCTTCGTTCAATCAATTAGACACTCAAATCCATGTCTAGTGACATAAAAGGATGATAAATACATTCTGCCCAGTGGCATACCCCAATCGATTAGCATTTCACTAGGGTAATCCCACAACATGATTCCATCAATCGTCAATGCAAAAAAGTAAAAACATGAAAAATGATAAAAGGAAAAAGAACCAACATAGTAATACATTCGAAAACAAAACAAAAACATTACTCAAAGTACATCATTCCTCAAGATACAGCTTGCCTATCGAAGTTCATCATTCTTGGCCATAATGTCATAAACCGCTAAGGCTACACTAAGTGCACATGGAGCTCCTCATCCTGGTTGAGGCCACTGGGATATTTGCTGCTTAGCCGGATTATATATTCAGATTCCAGTTTCCTCAGAGTAAGCTCTCTGTCTCCCCCTCTTCCGTGCACTGGAAACCTGTCAATGCCAAAGAACTAGACTTTAGAGAAATCATCTTTGCTCGGCCCATTTATCTGGTTGCAATGTTTTGCCATAGCATAGCTCACATCATTGTTCTTAGTGGCACAGAAATGCTCTAGTATCCTTTTCTTAACAGGGAAAATGGTGCTCCCCACATATCGCAAGCCACACATACCCAGGACATACACCACAAAATCCCTATTGCAGTTAATGAATTTCCATATCTTTGCTTTCCTACCAGTAGGTACAGAATATGTTTTCACATTGGTTCTGTTCGCACATGCTTTGCATTTACCACACTTGTAAAACCCTAGGAGTTCCCTTAACCAGGATCCAGAGCTTGCCCTCCCTTGGTTCAAATGGCTATCTCTTAACGAACTTCACTTTTGATACGTGATATGCGGGCTAGGGCTTACCGGCTTACCAATAGACAGATCCGATCTGACTAATGCCAATGCCTCTTCATAATCTTGTATATAGCTGCTGACTCACAATTGAAAGTGGCGTCTCACCTCCTTATTGTTCTCTTTCTTAGGTTTAGGTGTCAGAAGGCTATCTCTGTCAGTGCCTGCTACCTTGTCATTAGCTGCCCTGATTATTTTCCCTGGGTAACCCCTTGCTCTAAATCTGCTGACCGCTTGGTAAGTGTCACTAGTACTGCAGTTCCTTTTTGCTCTCAGGAGTTCCCCGTAGGGGATACTCCATTTGAGCTTGAGGGTTATGGCTCTGGGCATGCAGAATGCTGTTTCCAGCTGTTGCTTTCCTATACATATATATACACACACACACTACCCTGGAGGATGAGGTCCCCCGGGCCTAATGAGGCTCGGGGGGCCCGGCCACCCTCCCCTTTAAAATACACAAGGTCCGGGGGGAAGGGGTCCCCAGGGCCTAATGAGGCTGGGGGAGGGAGACCACGTGGCCCCACTCCCCTATTACAATAAAATAGACTGTCCCGGAGGATGGGTTCCCGGTGCATGAGAAGGCTCTGGAGGGCCACGCAGCCTCCCTCCCTTTTAAAATAAATACGCCCTGGGAGATGGGGCTTCAGGGCCTAATGAGGCTCAGGGATGGGTGCCAAGAGGTCCCCCTTCCCCTTAAATAAAAATATGGCCCTGGGGGATGGGGTCCCCAGGGTCTTTTGGGGATTAAGAAGGGGCAACGCAGCTGCAACACAGGCCCTTTGGCTTTCCCCACGCATGAACAAAGGCCGTCGGTGGAGTTGGGTTGGCGGACTCCTTGTGACTGCCTGTTGGGAGTTGGATTCAGGGCCTGGCTGCACACATTTGTGCTGCTAGCTTGCCTGGCAATGCATAGCTCAATATACACCTGGCTCTAAAGCATGTATTTTACCTTCTCTGAAGCAGTGACTGCCTGCCTCTGTTCTCCCTTCACATTGATAAGTTCCTTAAGTATTACACAAAAAGAAGCTGAGACAACAATACACAGCGCCTATCACTCTATTGGGTACCAAATTCACTACAATAGTGCATGAATCGGGAAAGCCAGACCGCTTAACCTTCCACCCAGGAGGAACTCCTTGAACAATTCATAAATATTTGATTCAGCACTTATTAGTAATGACCATTTCCATCAATGTATATGGTTATTAAGACAAGTAATAAAGTGAATATTTCACAAGACGCACAACTTCCTTTGTGTTCAGTCGGATATGCCCAATCTACTGAGTATGATAGCTCCCTGTAATCTCCTGTGATCAAAATGTGGATCAAAAGATCTGACTGATTTGTGAATTAAACCTTTGAATGAGGAATATCTTGGAATTCATCAACCCACAGGATTGTCACATTGGATTCTTAATTGATTGTACGGACATACAACCCCCCCTTCCCCCCACACTGAGGTATTTTTCAGTGCGCAAAGGGCTTAAGGGAACTTTGTTGAATCCAAAATATTGGGTTGGCAACTACATGTGACTGTAATTATCCTGTACCTGATGTTTTTGTTCAAAACCCGAAGTACACCTTCTTAAGCCCTAAAGAAGTCTGTGTGGACAAAATGCATTGGCTACATTCTAACAAAATGAAGATGTTTTATTGTTCATTCAAAGAAGAGTTCGAATAAAGAAACCATTTTTTCAAGAATGAACACAGAGGAGTCGGTGCGTCTTGTGTAATATTCACTTTATTACTTGTCTTGATAACCATATACGTTGATGGAAATGGTCAAAACTAATAAGTGCTGAATCTATCATTTATGAATTGATAAATTTCTTGTCCGTCTGCCCATCCAATTGATTTCTAGAGAGCTACTGGGCTTAGTAGGCATTAGTACACTTTACACAGAACATAACCACATGGAACAGAGGATGCACCTTACTTGAGATGTAACAAGAACAGATGCTACCATAAATAAATGTACATCTGTTTGCACGAATAAGAGAAACAGTGCTGGTATATTAGGTCAATACCTCAGTAAATGTTGTTATTGCAGTTAGAACAGGTATGTGTAATATGCTCAACAATATAAATCAGGTGGTTAGTTACGTGGGAGAACGACGTTGCAGTTACACTTAGATCTGTATCAGTCATCCATGTAGTCAAGGAAGCCCCGTCATGTAATTGGGTATTGGTCCTTTGTGCACCCAGCCTTCCCCCCAACTCCAGGAGGTTGGACTGATGTCACCCACCTCCTCTTTCCCAAAGGCACAGCTTTATATCTGGGACATCGGTTGGATGAGTGTTCAGTGAAGCCTGATGCAAGAGTCAGCCCCCTTTATTTAGAGGTCTCCCTCTGACAGACACTAAGGGCCAGATTTTCAAAGATTTTGTGTTGGGTTTGCGTAACTTTTTTTAACACGGATCTGACACAAAATCCTTTATGGTATTTACAAAGCAATGCAAATAGTTATTTGTGTTACTTTGCAACAGGTAGGCGTTCCCATGCATTCACCCATGAATTTTGACACAAACACATATCTACAAAAACTTGTAGACATTGGTTAGCGTCAAAATTGTGCGCCTCCCTTGGGATGGCGTTACATGAACTATCTTTATTTCTCCTTGTTATTTCCTCTGTTACATTTGTGCTACATTCTGAAGCATGCATACAAGATATAATAGTCTCAAAGGATAGTTCTTGTGCAGTAAGATACCCCTTCCTTCACAAAAACTGCGGTGACCTTAACGCCAACACCCTTGCACTATGGCACAAAGGTGCCTGCATTGGTGCTAGGCAGCCAAAAGTGCACCAGCACAGGGAATGAGCAGAACTGCACTCTTTCATTGAAGATAAAATGCAGTTCTGATCTTTCACGTTCACACATTGCAGCACAGCGACATCATTTCACAAAACCATCTTTCACGGCTTTGGAATACATGTTTCCTAACAAGAATTGTTCATGAACGTGTCTAGTTTGTTCGGGGGGTGATAGACAGTCATTTCCACAAACTCTTAGTGGCCAGAGAGCCATGAATTCTCACGGAATTGGCATCATGCCATGCTGTGCTGTCAGTGTCTGTCAGGCATAGGTTAGAAACCTTCAGGGTGAGCACACTTTCGCTGCCTCGCTGTCACGGTGGGAAAGGATGCTGCTGTAACATAGTCACCAAAGAGCAGCTGAACAGTGTTATGCGCTTCCCACACTCAAGTATTTATACTTATTTATAAAATCCATTGATTTATGTGTAGACCAGGGGTGTGTAAAGATTTTCTCTTGCAGACTTCGCTTAAATATAAAATATACTATGACTACTAACTGTAATTCACAAAATTGTCTGCATGTCGATTTTCATGTTAAAATTGTGACTTTAACGCACCATTAAGTATTTTTCTGAAAAAATAGACCACCAACATCCATCTATTGGCCAAAGTTGCAAAGGAAGATGTTTTAACATTAGTGTGCGAGGAAATACTGTATCTATTGTCATCCCCAACCAGCAGTTGTGGAAACATTGTCAGTTTTCCTGGAATAAATAAACCAAGGGGTAGATGTAGGAGAAGCATTAACCCCAACGAACAATATTTGCTACTTACGCAATACTTTCCTGACACAATACAAACTTGTCACACCCCTACTACAGACAATGCCTCTGGAAATCCCAGCCTCTGGTGGGAGTTGAATCATAGTCTGAATCTGCAGTCATTTTCAACATAAGCACCACATCATTTTTACACTTTCAAATTTTGTAAGTATACATACAAACACACCAACCCCGTTGGAATCTTTACACTGCCCTACCGTGTGATTTGCATGTCTTATTAGCACAACAGTAGCTGTGCGTTTATGGTAGTAATCATATGGACTGTAAGGGACAGTTGCAGTGCCATCTGTCCACACAAACACTTGCCCTAATAGGGTATTTTGGGTATCTTCCCACCACAGAATACCAGTGGTGGCTCCCCCGCTATGGCGGAAGAGCGTCGCCCCACAGGAAAAATAAAATATTAATAACACAGTGTTATCATTTTATTTTTCACTACTGGCTCTGTAGGTGCTGGGCGGGATGGGGCAGCCCACAGCCACAGAGCAGGGGGAGGAGTGGTGGGTACTTTCTAAGTGGGCATGACGGTTTGGCCAGCCACCTTGGGCTGGCCAAACAGTTATGCGCACTTGGCATTTCTCCACCCAGCTTTATTGAACAGCCTGGGTGGAGAAGAGACAATTCATGACTCTGCTGTCATGCTGGTGACAGCAGCGTCGTGATTGGCTAGGGGAGTCTGGAAGCCTGTGTGCTTTCTGTTTTCTGTCTTGACCGAAGAGGACGGAGGCCGGCAGATAAGGGAATTTTTCTTTTCTTTTTTTTACTCTCCGGCTTCACCACTACTGTTCAGTAACAGCCGCTACTGCAGAATATAATGAAGGAGGTTATCTGTGCTGGTGAGCCTGCTGATTTAAACAGGTGTCTTAGTGACAAAGGAAAATGACTGTTTGTCGTGCAGGTGAACTCTGACTAACAGTCTCTTAAACTGGTCATCATTGATGCCCATTTTATTTGACTGATGGCTTTGATTAGATTTTTTATTTACTGTGCATGACAAATGCTATTAGATGACAGCATGCAGGCGCAAAAACTTAATATGAAAACACAAATTCATCAGCAAAAATCATAAACATTATAGCCAATCACGACATTTACGCCGACTGGGCAATCATACATCTATGGAATAACACATAACATGTTAGGTTTACTTTAGCAGTAGATTAATTCTCAGGTTTTATTTTTTAAACTTGGTTTAAGAACAAATGTCATGTAAGGCTTTAAGATCATTCTAATTATGAAGATCACTGATTTCAGAGTTTGGAGAGCTGAGCCATACATTATTTTTCATGTACTACCTGAGAACCTTCACTCAAGCCAAGCAGCCTCACAATAATTATATATGTCAGATAGTTAAAGGATAGAACTTTTTGTTGTTGTTAGAACGATGCCATCAGTTCTCCATTGAACATGTCTTATTGCTGCCTCCTTGATAACTGGTCGGTTCTCTAAAAAAAATGTTTTTCAGATATCCACCTGAGAGAACTGCACTCATTATGATATAGGATTCCAGTAGTGCGTTAATGTGTGAAAGCAAATGAGCGTTGATCTTTGCCATTCCTAGCTTAGTCTCAGTAGTTATAGTTTAGGCTATGAGAAAGTAAAAGGGTGACGTTGGCAATCCAGATAATCTTCCACTCCTGAGGCAGAGTACACTGTGTTGAAAAGACGAGGTTTGGAGGCCGTGCTAGTTTTGTGAAGCACATCTGGAAGAAGCACATTGATAGTGAGGGAACCATCAAATTTTGTCTACATTTAAGAACCCAAGTGCATCATCAACTGTTTTTTAGTTTTGTGCAATTGTCATTCATTTATTAGGGCCAGTACTGATCCAGCCTGCAATCGTTGCCTGAGGGTGAGAACAGATATTTTTCAGTGGTAGGTCAAATAATCTTTGCAGCGTGTGTGTGTTTTCTGGTTTATGTGAATGAAAAAAACACTAAGATGTGGCATTCCAAGGTAACCCCTTAGGCCAAACATTTTGGTAGGGGTTTCTCTGTGAGGAGTGTCGTTATTGATATCACAGGTATCACAAGTGCTATTTAGGGCATCCCTTGTTCATGAATATGAACCCTCTTCCACCAAGGTGGCATGCTTCATCATTGGGTTCAGCTACCGCTAGCCAGGCAGTGCAAGGTATAGTGGGCCCTTCACCCAAAGAGGGGGCGGGGGGCACTTTTGATGGGAGATCTATAAACTGCCTATATTGGTGGTTTGTGCGTCAATGATTTTGACGGGTGGTTCAATGTGATCTTCATTAACATTAAAATTGAATAGGAATTCCAACATGCATTTGCTTTATTCTGTGGGGATTCATGCCAAGGTTAAAAACAATTTTAAGAGAACAAATTGTACCTTAGTTGTTCAGTGGTCCCTCTGCTTTGCTCTACATGTTACACGCCTAAAAATGCCCAAATGGGTCAAATGACATTTCTTCAGGACCTCGTCTATGTTCACCCTTCAGGGAAATCTTATATGCTAGTATCCCTAACCTGTGTGTGCTAACCACTGGTGCAGTACTCGGAGGTGCCCAAAACAGAACGTAGACTCACGTGGAGTGGGCCAGGAAGACCTGCAATACAAGGGTGCACAACAATTTGACATGATGGACCATTGCTGTGCGTATCGGCTTGCTTAGTCTATAAATAAATGCGTAGTTATGACATCATGCAGGGCTCAATTCACTTAGGCTGTGCACGTCGTGTGACAATTATCATTGTAAGTCATGGACAGCAATTTGTGAAGTTTATGAGTTAGACTTGTCCTATCTTATGAGCCCAAGGCCCCCGTAAGAATGCGGTTGAGTATGGCGGCCTCTGCAGTCAAAGTACCTGTAGGGTGGAGGGAAACTTATCAAACCCCTACAAAGAAAACCAGTGGTCCCCAAGACACAAAGGCCACTATTCTGCCCCACTTACTGGTTTTTCTGATCTGCCTGTTGTGGGAGATAACTGAAATGGAACGGGGAGCCACTTTTATTTTGTGAAACCATCTCATCCACAATAGCTGAGTCTGCCTACCTCGCGGGCTATGTCATGACGTTGTGTGAATATGCTTAGGGTATGCCCCCTCTAAGCAGAGGCCTTCTTATAACAGACTAATGTTCAAATGACAATGTGAAGTCATACTGATGAAGAGAGTTATCAACAAGAGTTATTGGGAGAGGGAAATAATTCTGTAATTTACGGTTGTACCCTGGAAACATGGTGTACCTCTGAGAACTATCAGGAATATGTTGTACGCAATTGGTAAACAAGATTGTTTGTATACATCAGGCCATTAAGTGCAAGAATATTTTAAGTAGGAGAGGGTACTATATGTGCATTGTAATAGCTTCATCATTTTCCTTTTCATCCTAGAAAACACTCCAAGTGGGGTGTTCTGGACAGTAGATCCTCACTAGTAGATGTGATGTGAGACATCATCTCCAAAATGGAGATGTATTTATCTGGAAATGCAGAGGCTGGAGGTAGTAAGCATTCAGCAATGGAACACACAGTTGCTAATCTAACTCTGGTAGGTCATAGTCCCATTACGCTCCACCTCATCATTTTGGGGTATAGAGGTCACAGTCATGGAGTGACTCACTTCCTCAGTTGATTTCATGAAATTTCATCATTGAATCCTGTACTGTCTGTCTGTAGTCTGAAGACCCAATGTTGTTGTTTTTCACACAGTATCGGTGTGATTCACAAAGATAAACTTACACTTTTGTGTACGTATTCTTTTGTATTGGAATTCTCAAATTCTGATTTAACAGTAACTTTATGACTGTGGAGATTCCTCAGTCGGGGCAGAGAACTCTACACATAAGAAGACACAATATGCCTATCTTTTTATGTGTGGGGTTCTCCGCCCCAACTGCAGAGCATCCGCAGACGTAATCTTACTATTAAGTCGGAGTTTGTGAATTCCAAAACAAACGTAAACTTACACAAAAGTGTAAGTTTACCTTTCTGAATCAGAACCTATATTCTTAATGTTGTGACATGGTGGTATTACCTCTAATACAGACCATTGAAAGTTGGTAGGTGTATGTTGGGCTTCTAAGAAATATGTGGTAAGTTTTGTTGTATGCCTTTTGCATCTGCTTGTGCTCCTGTGCTCATGTATTTTAATTCTCACTGGCCTGGTTGTCATACCCACGTATCCAAGATTACACTCACACGTGATCATGTAGATGCAGTTCTTGGTATTACAGTTTTTCTTGTTCCATTATTCCCAAGGGTTTCTCATTCTCAAGTCGAAGGTCTTGGTTTCCTTAGTAATTTGACACACATGATAGTTACCATAGGAAAAATGCCCCATAATCTGTGGGAAACCCCAACTTCTGGTTATAGCATAAAAATGGCTTCCCGTTCCATTCTAGTTATTACCTGTGACTGTGGAGTTCTTCTAGGTTGTCAGACAAAAAAAACAACTGAACGTGGGGCGGTGCACCATCCTTGGTGTCCCCAGGGCATCCATTTTTGTTTGAAGGGGTTTGATAAGTGCCACTCCTTCCTCCAGGTACCTTGACTGCAAAGGTCGCCATACTCCACCGGATTCCTATCGGACCCTTGGGCATATATGATCGGGTAAGTCTACCCCAAAAACTTAACAAATTGCTGCCCATGATTTACAATGATAAGTATAGCCCATTACGCACAGCCTAAGTGAATCGAGTCTTGCATGATGTTATAACAATGTATTTATTTAATACACTAAGCAAACGGCTCCACACAGCTGTGGTCCATCACTTGTAAAATTGTTGTATGCCCTTGTTGTATTACAGGTCCTTCTGGCCCATTCCACATGAGTCTGTGTTCTGTTTTTGTGCACCTATAAGTGCTGCACCAGTGGTTGTAACACACAGATTAGTAATACTAGCATATAAGCTTTTCCCTTTCGGGTAGGGTGAAAATACTAGACAAGGTCCTGAAGAAATGCCATATGACCCAGTTGGGCATTTTTAGGCGTGAAACATGTAGACCAAAGCAGAGGGAAAACTGAATGGCTAGGGTTCAATTGATTCTCTTAAAATTGTTTTTAACATTGACATGAATCCCCACAGAATAAAGCAACTGCATGTGGGAAGTCCTAGTCAATTTTAACGTTCACAAATTTCTCACCCACCACATTGAACCACCCACCAAAGTCACTGACGCACATGTATCTAATACAGTCAGTTAACAAATCTCCCATCAAAAGTGACCCCCTTCTTTGGGTGAGGGGCCTGTTTTGCATTGCACCACCTGCCTAGTATGGGGTTGAACCTGATGGTGAAGCAATCCAACTAGGTGGGTGAAAGTTTATATTCCTGAACAAGGAATGCCCTAAATAGCATCTGTGATACCAAAAAGGACACTCCTCACAGAGAAACCCTTGCCAAAAATTTTGGCTCAGGGGGTCACCTTGGAATGCCATCCATTTCGAATTTTTTATTGATACATGTGACTGACCAATTCATAAATCTCCTGCTCCCTCTTGTTGTTATGATGGTTTATTTAGTTACCTTCCCTGGAGAATTACAATTTTTTCATCATCTTCACAAGTACAATTCTGACATTGGTTTGTGCAAACATCTTTTTACCTCCCTATTTTTTTTTTTACAGTTTTACAACTGCAATTTTCTCTGCTGCATATGCTTTTCGCAGGGTAGTTGTTATAATAGGACATTATTCATGTGATACTATTATGCATTACTAACTTGTTTGCATAAGATATGCACTGTGGACCGTAAACGTGTTAGTCTCTCATAGTTTGTTTTAAGGTCTTGGTTTTGACAGCACAGCTCTGAAACAAACGTATTGCTAACAGTATACATAAAGTATTCTTTTGGTCTGATCCCTTCAACCATTGGCTTTCTTTGGCCAGCCTCCATCAGCCACTGGCCTGAGACTTTGTCAATCACATTTTAGTTCAGCCCATTGGAATATTCATCTCTCACCTAGTGCTGGTGGCTGTTTGAGGGTATCATCGGCCTCCACTCTAGTGTAATAGAGACTACATTAGAACTATCTCTGTCCACTTCTAACTGACTTCTTCATGTGTGTCTCACTCTAATGTGCTAGTGCTGCATGTGTTAGCATATTAAACCCAGATTTATTGGCTTTGCCACTGCTTGTTTATGGTACAGTTACATTTTTGCATGTTCTCATGTTTAGGTAGCTCCTTGCAGGTGGAAAACTATTTATAAATGAA
The DNA here is from genome assembly GCA_963921515.1 of Calotriton arnoldi. NCBI lineage: Eukaryota > Metazoa > Chordata > Amphibia > Caudata > Salamandridae > Calotriton > Calotriton arnoldi. Next base: position 3,918,143 of record CAWUFW010000357.1, read on the forward strand.
TACTTTTAAGGAACTGGATTTGGTAACCCCTTTGTTAAGTGGCAGAGCCAATGCTTTGGGCTAGAGTGAGGTTAGAAGAGTCAATGCCTGGGGCTAGACTCCTCTTGAAAGAAACCTTTCCCAGAATGTCACTGAATAAGTGAAGACCAGTGATTTATTTGTAAAAGAATAAGTATAAGTGGCCAAAGTTTTGCTGAAAAGCCAGCGGCCGAGCTACCAAAGGTCAGGGCACCGAATACCAAGACTGTGTAGTCATGATTCCACCTCCTGCCTCTTTGATCCACCACAAGACACTTCCTGCCCCTTGATCATCCTTACTTTCTTTCTTTGTCAGAGTTTTCCGTCTTTCTCTTATTCCTTCTTTCCCCCTTTTGTATTTTTTTTAATCTCTTGTCTGGATCAAATTCTGCTGATGAAAAATAAGTGACGGTCCATAAAAATGAGTGCCAGTGGGCCCCTCCTGGAGTCACCACCTCAAATTAACACTGGTGAACACTGCCACAGATATGACAAAACTGTAGCCTGCCTATATGGTCTAATATGTTGTAGTGCCACAGAATTACCTATATTCAATGGGACCATTAAATGTTTTGTAGGCACACTCAAACAAGCGTTCTTGGGGAGCTCAACCTAAATACTGAATTTCATTCACACACCAATTAGAACAAACTCCTACGCAAAAGAATTGAAAGGCTTCTTACTGAAAATTCACTAGATCTTGAAATATATTTGATGGATTTCTTCCCCTATGCCCTATCTGATCTATTCACCTAATGACTGATAATGTCTATGTACTCTATTGCTATTATAGTGATCTCTTACTTACATATTTCATCTCTTTCCAATAATTGTAAGTTGCGTGTGTTTTTTCCATTTGCTGTTGCTGTCTACCCATTACTTTCTATGTAAGGTGTGGTCCTGTCCCTATGTTTTTCTGTCCACAATTGTTTAACAAAAGCTAGGGGCTATTTACCAGGCTGCTGGGCAAATTGGGAATTTTTCCTGCTGTTTACACAGCTGCTGGTTTAATAGCAGACAATATGCCATATTTGATTAGCGGCTGTGTAAATAGGTAGAAAATGTACTTATTTACCCGGCCACCATCGAAATATCAGGGATTATGTACTATTTATCTGGCAGCTGTACAAATAAATAAAAAACACTATTTTCCCTTCCGCTTACTAAATGGCAGAGATCATGTACTATTTGGCCATTGGCCATGCAAACAACAAAGAAGCTTCAATATTTACTCAGACACCGACAAAACAACACAGAGTAAGAACCATTCGGTGAAGAAACCTTATATTTTATGCTGTTGCTGTTTAAATAGCAGACATTCTAAACTAGTTAGTCTGTTGCCAGATAACGACAGACGTTTCTCTGTAGATTAGGTGCACTTGGTAACTAGAATAGTAGTAGGTGGGGGAAAGAAGGATGTTGTGGAAGTGTTCGGGAACCGCCCGAGGGATGTTTTGTAACATGATGTGGTCCGATTCACATAACTGGCAGCTTTGGGTTCTTCATTACGGTTTGAGTCTCTGCTCTTCCTCTGCAGGTCTCTGCCTGCCTCTGCTCCCACCAGCCATCCCTGTATATCTTTGACTGTCTTTTATTTCTGTTTCACCTACACTTCTATATGCCCTATAATTTCCCCAGTGTTTGTTCACTGTATTGCTTCAGTAGTTTTGGACTCCTTCTGGCTCCTTACCATCTTCATGCTTTCCCAGGCAGTCTCTGCATATGATGCCTGTTTTCGCAGGCACATGACACCTCTGATCCCCTTCAGTTTAGTTATTGTTCCAAATTGTGCCCTACCCCATGCTTGGACTCCCAGTCTTTGTGGTGAGGGTGTGTTAGTGACACAGGATATGACTATCACAGTAGGTCAATTGATCGGCAAAAAAGCTGATCTATTCTTCCTAGATTGTTCAATTGAGCTTAGTAGTAAGAACGGTTATTAAAATAAAAATTTGGTAGCAGCTATTTAGCCGACTACCTGGTATATAGTGAATTTTCTCTGCTAATTACTTGTCTGTTGACTCAATATTAGAAACTATTTACTATTTGGCTGACAGCCTTGAAAATTGTGGGGAGTTGTTGCTATTTACCCAGCTAAATAATTGAGATTTTGCCCTATTTGCCCGACAGCCATGCAAATAGCAGAAAAACATCACTAATTAACCATCCGCTGGCTAAATAGTAGAGATTCTGCACTGTTTGCCCAGCACCCGTGCAAATAGCAAGGATACTTCACTATTTTTCTGGCCACTGGCTAATTAGCAGAGGCTACGTAATATGTGTCCTGCAGTCAAGCAAACACCCGGATGCTGGCAAAACAGCAGATATTATTTACAATTTGGCAAACGGCAATGCAAATAGCAAATCCAATTATTTATTTTCCTGGATGCTGGTTAAATAGCAGCTATTATATACTATTCCACTGGTAGCCTGGCAAATAGCAAAAAAGTTCAATATTTACTCAGCTGCTGGTTAAATAGCAGAAATTATGTACTGTTTGGACAGTGGCCTTGCAAATAGAAAATTCACCTGGTGGCTTGCTAAATATTAGACAGTATGGACAACTTGTCGGTTAACCATGCAAATAGTAGAGGAACTTTAGTATTTACCCGGCTGTTGTCTAAACAGCTTACATTTTGTGCTAATATATCTTATGCAGATTTCAACAGGTACTAACCACCAGGTAGAACTGCAAACAAGGAGTGAATATAATTGGCAGCCATCTCTTTGTGAATGCTAGTGTCCTGCTAGATTATTATTTCATTCACAAAATGTGGTTGCAAATTGGACACATACTTTTTGGTGAATGGAATAGTATTTTACAAACCAACCTATGAACTATTAGGTTGGTTCACCAAATACTTAGGACGGTCTTGCAGCTCTCTGAGGCCCGCAATATGCTGGAACTGCCAAGCATATTACGAGATTCCTCACGCCACAGTTTTCATGGCGCTGCGCCCGTCATGAAAACTGTGGCAGTGAGGAAATTAGGGGGCCCTACAGGGTTGCTCTGTTGCCTCCGGGCCATGGGGTGCATGCAGGGGGGCACAATACATGCACCCCAGTTCCTGAATGACATGGACTGCACCAGTCCATGCTGTGCAGGAACAGGCCTTGGTGTTCCCATTGCGGTGCCTTTCTACGGCTCGCCACCTGGAACCGCCACAGCACCACCCACCAGACCAAATGTACTTGTAATCTGGCAGGCGGTGTGCGGACGAGTTTGGCAGTGTGGGAGCGGGGCGCTGGTGTCGTGGCCCGCTCCAATACCGCCAAACTCGTGATCAGGCCCTGAATCTCAGGGGGTTCCACAATTACCTGACTAATTCATATTTAATAGGCAGGTTCCAATTTCTGACCCTCTGATTTGGCTGTAATTACAGAGATGTTTGCCAGCAAGGAACACCACAGCACCATCCCTATGAAAGCATTCCAACGTGGAAACCTTTTTTTTAAAGAAGCCAATTTTTCTTAAAGAAATAAGTGTTGCTTTTTTAAAAAACAAATTTTTTCAGCTGAGGTTGCCAACATGATTCCCAAAGGAAAAGGGATTCCTAAGGGGACCCCATCTCTTTTGCAAACTAGTTACCACCCCAACGTGGTGGCTGTTAGCTCATCAATTGCAGTCGTAAATTCCTTTCCGAATTGGAAAGCGGATTGGCGAAACATCTTTTATGACCTTCCGATTTGCAATTTAGAAATGATCATGAAAGTCCTTTTATGAGTCAAGTATTTTCCAACTCGTAATGGGGGTTTTGCGACATCGGGTCCTTAGTGCTAAAACTGGCTTAAATGCTAGCACTAACTTATAGGTAGGCCTGAGAGAAATTTTAATTATGACTGAGTAATCAGAGTAATTTTGGTAATTCTGCATTACACTTGCAATACAAAATTATAGAAAATTACGTGCGTTTGCCCGCTAACATAATTAAGAGTAGTTGGGGGGGAAAAACCTACTACAGGTGCACAGAGGAACAATGAATTTAGATTTTCATATAATTCTGTGTAATTATGCTACAGTAAATTACGCAAGTTATGCCCACCCCCTACTTATAAGTTAAAAGGTCCCAAATGTTTAACTGTTTCTAAGTTATTTTGACACATGGTACAGAATGCCACTCCATTGCATCATAAGCCAAGACACAGCAACTTGGGAGGCCATTTATGGAGCTGTCTCATGCTCTACACAAGCTCCTACTCCTTTAAGTTTGCTTGCAGAGGTCGCTGATGATAAATATGATTAGAACCTTTGGAAGACTAGTTGAAGCTGGTTACTATTCTACAGCTATGTATTAGCAGTTACCCACAAAAATATGGGAATGTACCAGTGCCAAATACAGGATTACCAAAAAGCATCTATGTTATCAGACACCTCCTTTTCTACAGCAAAGCAGTATATTCTAGAATTATTAAATGTGGTTCTGTTCAATTGAACATATCAGACTGAAACACCTGAAAACAATGATTTGTAAAAGCAAAGGCCAGAACTGGAAATGTTGTATCCCAGTGACAGTGTCATCAAATATTTTATAGTAATAATAATAAAAGACATTTATACAGCGCACAGCTACCTCAGCTGAGGTGTCCCCGCGCTAGAGCGGAAAACAACAGAGCAGAGCGAGTGGCGTGCTAATCCCTATGTCGGATCAGCCAGGTCTTCAACGCCTTTCTGAACTACAGTTCAGAGTTCAGCACACGTAGATGAAGAGGTAAGTCATTCCAGCGTTTAGAGGCTCCCACCTCAAACATTCTGCCCCCTAGCCTTGTTTTGGCAAAGCGAGGGACGGTGAGGTAGCGTTTATGGGTGGACCTCAGAGATCTACCCTGCTGGTAAGGGCGAAGTCTCTTCCTCAAATAGTTAGGACCTCTGCCCTGGTAGGCCTGAAACGCGAACATGAGGGGCTTGAATTCAATTCTCTTGGCGACTGGGGGCCAATGTAGTTGTCTGAGGTGTGGAGAGATATGCTGGCGGAGTGGAACCTTACAGACCATCCTCGCGGCAGCGTTCTGCACTATCTGCAGCCTTCTGATCAAGCCGCTAGGCAGGCCCAGATATAGTCCGTTGGCATAGACGAGGTGACCAAGCCATGCACAACAGTTTTACGGGTTTCCTCTGGCAGAAAGTTGATGAATTTTCTAATAGTTTTCATCTTACCAAAGCAGGCCGCAGACACTTGCTGGACATGGGCATTTAGAGTGATCTCATAAAATTAGAAACAATTGCATGGGGTCCCTTATGAAGTCACCAACACAGTATAATATAGAGGCCTCATTACAATCTCTTGATGGAAGGAAAGCAAACTATTGTCCTGATTTAGAGTTTGGGGGAGGGAGTTAGCTTTGTCAGGATGGTGGAGGACAATACCTCCACCATCCTGAGGGACCTACGCCTGCCAAATTTTGAGTTGTCCGCCGGCACTGTGGGCAACTCTACAATGACAGGAACTGCTGTCGTCCAGTTCCTGTCTATGCAGGAAAGGTTTGACATAATGGCCAGCCTGATGGGCAACTTTTCAAATGTTTTTTGTTTTTCAAAAACAAACTCCCAAAGCAGGAGTTTATTTTTACAAAACAATAAACTAATGGCCCCACAAAGACAAGGGTCCCATGCACACTGTGTCACTGGAACCAAGCTGTACCCGGCTGATGAGCCCTAACTAGAGTAAAACAAGCCCTGGGTCGCTTGTATTCAGGTTCAGGGAAGACTCGGACTGGCAGTTTGGTCTGGACTGTTCCCATTGGAACAGGGTCAAGACTGCTTTGGATATGGCTGGGTCCAAACTGAGGTCGCATGGAGTTCAAAATAATGATGTGGTATGCTGCCCCAAGTAATGATCAGTGGCTGAGATTAATGTAAGCATTTCATCCATCACTTTTTTGCATACGTTGGTTTGAAATACTAAGCAACCCCAAACCCTCTTATAAAGAAACCTAAAGCTAGCACAAGGCCTTCCATAAGAGCACATCTATCAAAAATCATCAAAAGGAGGATCATGAACATAAAAAACACAATATATTGTCATGAGTGAATAAACATTTATGTAACACGCTTTAAAAACATACTCATTATTCTTTGCAGACAGCAAAGACTGCAGCACTAAAATATCTGTATGCCATATCCTGAAGCTCCAGAAATAGAAGTCTGATTCCTACATTTCTTATTTGAATATTAAAACATAAATTCAAAATTGATTTTTCTGTTTTTATCTGTAACTAGCTTAGCTTAATTCATGCACTTACCTTTCTACAATCTATTGTACATTTGTATAAGTACTTACTTTAAAATGTCTCAAGCATGTTGCATCTGCATTACAAGCTGGCCATTGCCCTACCATTGCCTGTTGTTCCTTTTTTCTTCATGTCTGGCTAAATAAAGACCTCCTTAAGACTGTTTATCCAGTCACCAGTCAAATTGTACATCATCTCTACTATTTAGCCTGTTACTGGGTAAATAGCAGAGATTATGTATTATTTGTCCGGCAGCCGGTTAAATAGCCATTTCTTTAACAAAAACCATGTATATAAGTATGTAAAGTGCTCTTTCAGCCATCATGGTCTAGTCTAGTGTATATAAAAACTCAGAATACATGAATAAATATGATGCCTGTACACAAATGTTTGCTTACTTTGTGACAAAAGTAAATGCCAGAATCCACACTTACACCCTTGCCATGGACAGAGGTTAGAACTTGTTCTTTTAACAGGTTTCAGAATCTCAAAATTGTTGTTGTGGACATAGTTTCACCGATTCAAACACAGGCATACAATTTATGGACTGGATTCTTAGTAAAAATGTTTGCATTAATATGTTGGCACAACCCTTGTGATAACATAGATAGACTTTCTGGAGACTGCGATTCATTCAATCAAAAAATTAATCATTTATAGAGCATGGCAAATCACCCGGTAGACTCTCCAGGCGCTGGAGCTTGTTTGCTGCTGCTTGGGGTTTATTGACCAAATAGCCCGGTCTTTAGCTCTCTTATGAATTGCTGTAGTGACGGTGTGGTACTGAGGTACAGGGGGAGGTTGTTCCAAGCCTTGGCTGCCATGTGTGAAAAGGAGCATCGTACGCTTTTGGCTCGGCAGATCCGTGGGGTATCTGCGATGGAGAGGGAGGATGAACGGAGGAGTCTGGGTGATTGGTAGAAGTTGAGGTGTTTTTTAATTTATGTGGGTCCTTTGTCGTTCAGGGCCTTGTAGGCGTGGGTCAGCATCTTGGCCTGGCATCTCTTCTGGATCAGGAGCCAGTGTAGTTTCTTATGATGGGGTGTGATGTGGGTTCTTCTGAAGAGGTAAAGTATGAGTCTAGCTCCAGAATTCTATATTGTTTGGAGTCTTTTCAGGAGTTGTGCCGCAATTCCTACATAGAGATTGTTTCAGTAGTCCAATCTGCTGGTGATGAGGACCTGTGTGACGGTTCTGGTGTTGACTGGGATCCACTTGAAGATCTTGCGGAGCATGTGAAGGGTGTGGAAGCAGGCGAGGAGACTGCATTGACTTTTTTCTGCATAGATAGCTTGTTATCTAGGATGATGTCGAGGTTGCGGGCATGGTCAGTTTGTTCAGGTAGGGGGTGCTGAGCTCCACGGGCTGTCGTTCCACAGCAAGGTGTTGTTACCAAAGATGAGGACTCCAGTTTTTTCCGAGTTCAGTTTGAGACAGTTATCCTTCATTCAGTCCACAATGTTCATCATGCATCTGTGGATGTTAGCTTTGGGTGGTGGAGGGATCTTTAGACAGAGAGAGGATGAGCTGTGTGTCATCAGGGTAGGAGAAGATGTTGAGTCTGTGTGACCTGATGGTGTCGGCCAGGGGGGTCATGTAGGTGTTGAAGAGGGTTGGGCTGAGGTACGAACCTTGGGGGACTCCGCAGATGAACTTTTTGGGCTCTGAGGTGAACGGTGGGAGACGGATCCTTTAGGTTCTGCCAGTGAGGTACGAGGCGATCCATTTGAGGATGTTTCCTTGAATCCCGATGTGGTGGTGTCTGATGATCAGGATGTGGTGGGAGACTGTGTCAAACGCAGTGGACAGGTCCAGGAGGATGAGTGCTGGTGTTTCCCCGCTGTCTGTTGCTGCGATCATGGCTGTCTTGTGCTGTGGTTAGCTCAAAAAGCGGATTGGGAGGGGTCCAGGAGGTTGAGATCTTCCAGGTGTTGGGTGAGTTGCTGGTTGATTGGTTTCTCGAGGACTTTTGCTGGGTAGGTGAGCAGTGAGATGGGTCATTGTTCTTCAAGTCGGCGGATGGTTTTTTTCTGGAGGGGCCTGACTTCAGCATGTTTCCAGTCATCGAGGAAGGTGACCGTGGTGATTGAGGTGTTCAGGACCTTCCTGGGCCAGTCACCGCTTGTCTTGCTTCCGAGGTTAAAAACATTGTGTAGGCATGGGTCTGTGGGTGCCCCAGAGGGCACGAAGTTTATTTCCAATATCATTCAAATCTTAAGTTCTTATAGCATTCTGTGCTCGGATGTGTGTGCTGAACAGTACAATTTGTTTGGCTCTGCTTGAGTGCAGCACAATGCGCACCTACTGTTCTGTGAAGTAGTTAAGAAGGTAGGTGTGGACTGTCTCAGATAAGATGCTCACTTGCCCTCTTCCATACCAGTTATGATGTTGTGAGGACTTTAGGACCATACAACAGAGTCTTCCGAGGTCCGCAGACAGCACACTGAACATCACTTCCTGTACACAAACCTGAGCACCCACAGTTGTTTAGTGAGTTTGTCTGCTCTGAGTTTATTGGCTCTGTTTTCACTTTTCAGTGAAAATGTTTCAGAAAGGACTTGGCTGTGTTTTAAGTAGTTGCTGTGGCTCTCGTGTGTCTCCACTCCTGCTGAGTTTATTTCCGTTTTTCCTAAAAATGAGAGTGAAACCCAGATTATACCATTTCTAGTACTTACCACACACTCTGATGCTCATTCACACCTAGAAGCTGCAAGAATACTGAAATGGAATACTGACATTACTGCAGGCACAGTGGGGGAAGCTTCGGTGCGGGCGAGAAGAAACCCTTCACCATCGATCTTCCAAGATGCATTCCACAGAAATAAGCAAACTTCTGTCGAACTTTTTATGAGCAAGAGGTGGCCTGTATTGTTAGCGATACATGTAGTGTATGGTCTACGATCCAAGATGCCACACGATACGCTTTTCTTTTGTTAGGTGAGTGATGACTACTGCAGGTGGCATTGCATTAGGTAATAGTGCAAAATACAGAAGTACATTTTTATGAAGGGTTTTTACTGCCCTTTATGCTGATAGGAAGATTCAACGTGAACACAGTGTCGTTTTTTAAACAATAATGTAAAGGAAACCGTCCCAATGAAAAAGGAAACCGTCAGTTGCTTGAAACATCTGCAATAACAAGTGGTTATTTCTCATTTGCTTCACCTTCCCAGTCTTTACAACTCTGGAGTGAGTCCATCGTTCCTGACAGGCACACTACTGCCTCTCCAGGTTGACGAGAGCAGATCCTGACCATCATTGAAACAAGGCCTGGAAACCTGAGAGGGGATGGCACAACTTGAAAAGTCCATTTCATGGCAACCGTCTTCTGGTGTAGGAGATGAAACCATGACATCCATTTTCAACAAGGTCCCACATACACTATCCAATGGTAGATTTCATGCAGAAAGCAAAGGCTGGAGGGGAGCCAAGAGCGGTCCAGGGCACTAACACCAGAATGGGAGGCTCTGAGGCAAGGCCTAATGCTGGGTGCAGAGTGGACGTATGTGGTTGAACCCCACTGAGTAATCCACCTACCAGCACAAACGAGGCAGCCCCAGCGGGAATCTAGGGGTAACCTTATGGAAGGAAGGGCCATTGTCTCATGAGGCTTCTTAAATATATCCCTGAAACAGGCCCCTGTGTGCATGCAACAACATATGGGATGGTGTAGAATCTTAACAGTGAAATGGGGATGAAGCAGCACTAGCTGAACATCTTGAGCTGCCTTAAGTCATAGAGAACAGATGGAGGAAGCGCCGAGACAGGTTTCTCCTGACTTATTTCCCCCTGCTGGGAGGCCTATGATTTAGAGACAGGGAACAGCGGGACACTTGGGTGCTGACAGGCACACGCCACTTGGCTCTGGGTGAACCTGACCAAAGCCCAAATCAAACAAGAACAGAGATAAAAGATGACCTCCTCCAGAGGAGAGACCCAGCCAATGAAGCACCTTTTGTTGGAACACACACTGCAAAAGACCGTTCTGTAAAGCAAATCTAACCATTTCGAAGTCCCTACTCCGAGCCCCGTCTCCAGGGGTGTAGCTTGGTCAATAAGATTGAGGCGGGGGGTGAGTTTCAGATTTCCCAACAATCACGCAGGGATATTTTGTTAAAACACATTATATGCATGACATAAGGGTGAATTGTTAGGGGCACTTAAAACACAACATTTTTCAAGCGAATAAACATTTTTAAGGACGTCAAAACGGAGCTGAGGAACAGTGTGTGTGTTTTTTTTGTCAGTGTGAGTAAGACATTTCATCATACCTGACTGAAAACACTTGTACCCAACTATTTACTGCAGAATACATTTTCAGGGGGGTGTTACACTGCAAATGCCTCCTTTGAAGCTACGCCTCTACCCATTTCTTTCGAGGGCACAGCGATCAACTGCCCTGCCACCAAGGGATTCCTGAGGATCTTTTCTGGCAACTGAGGGATGATTGTACTTCCTTGCAAGGGGAAACGCAAGAGGAAATCCAAGATAACTTGAATGGTCTAGGTGAACGAACAGACTCTCTCGAAGAGTCGACCAATAACAGATCGGAAAAGGTTGGATTCCTGAGACAGGAGGTCCTGTCGCTGCAGGAACAGAAGGTGGACTTTTAGAGCCATATGGAAGACCTGTGGAACTGCTCTCATCAAAATAACTTACAGGTCAGTGGTGTACCAGAGAAACAGAAAGAGACCACATTGTACACTTTATGCAGAGAATGTACATAGTGCTCTCTCAGTGTAATGACCCTCAACCTATTGAATGAAGAGTCAGAACATCTGAATGATCACAGAGGAAGTGCGGACCCAACAATCCCTCATGACTATCCAACTTATTAAATTGAATACCTGATGGTGATCTGATCGCACCAAGGGTACATGTCCAGGAACAAATAGTAAGCTACCATAATGAAAACTAACAAGAATGAGTTGTGCATTTACCTGCAGAGAAAGAGAATGCAATTACTTTGTCAGCCATGTACCTTTCCTTGGTGTAAAATAAATAATCTATTTTGTCTGATAAGGAACTAAGGGCCAGATGTATCAAACTGTTTAGCATTTGCCAATATCACAATTTGCAAATGCAGAGTATTTACAACTGCTATATTGTTATTTTGAATGCACTAAACCCATTTAAGGAGCTGGTAAAGTTGTACCAAATACTACAGTGGGTTTAGGAATGAATACCGAATCACAATTTAGTAGAGGCATGTTGTGGACAACCCTTCCAAATTATGATTCAGATCCTTATATAGCAATGGTTTACGGCCGGAATACCAGACACAATCCATTGATAAATTTGTTGGTAATGCATTCACAAAAGGGTAGGGCTCCCCTTTGGAACTCTTACCTTTTTTTAAAATTTGGGTGGCAACGTCATGTATAGTAGACAGTGGTACAGGGTTCCACTGCCAACTCTCACTGACGCTTTTCAAAAATGTAAAAAATTTTGTTCAAAAAAGCAGCCCCATTTTCTTTAAGGAAATCTTGATGTTTTAAATAAAAGTTTACCTTTTTGAAAAACAATCACAGGGCTGGTGGTCTTGTGAGCCTTGAAGGCCACCATTCTTGCGATTGCAGCATTTATATGCTTATTGCTGAATTATCTCTCGAGGATTCCCTTGTTCTAAAAGTGACACCTGTCTTGCATATCAAAGGAATGACACGTGGAGCTGTATCAGGCTGAGGCAAGGTATTTTGGGCCCGCTGCCACTAGAGGCACCTTCCTGAGAGACACTGTGGCATAAGGCACATGCTGGTAGGCTCGCACACCGGCAAGGAATCAAGCAGCACAGACGCTGGCCAGTTGGACCCTCTCTGCATGCCCACTGGGGGACAGACCTAAGATGCATACGGGTCAGCAAGATCTGTGGGAGACTCTGCAGGACTGCTGGTGTGCTACTCACTGGCGCATCACTGCCATTAGAAATGAGGGCGTATGTTTATTAACTAACCGACAAGGTACCGTAAGATGTTCCATAAGGTAAAACTGCTTTCGACATAGAAATGCGACTGGGCTGACTTTTCAAATATTAAATATAAGCAAAAGGGGTGGGCCCTGTACCACACCGCTAGATTGGGCCAGTAAATGTATAAGAAAAAGAAGTACCTAGCTGTCCATTTAATGTGCTGTCAACTGTTTAACAGACTAAGATCAAAATCTTTAGTAAGATGATCTAATCATTTAATCATTATGGATTTTCCTCATTAATATTATCATTAACATATTATACAAGAATCACAATTTACACAAATTCACAATTTAAACACAAACAAGTGAAAACAACAAATACAATTGTGACACAATTCATAAATGATTTTACAAAATAACAATTTGATGTATTGGAAACAACCAAACTTAAGCACATTCAAATAAATTAAACTGCTGCCAGTCAGCAACAAAGAATTGCTAAGGTAACCCTATAGAACTAACTCAGGGTACCATCCAACGGGGATATTTTCAATTCCAGCAACAGAGAATGAACAAAGTTTAACACTAATTTCTTCAGTTGCTATATAATTTATAAAGCTAGCGGATCCCCAGTTGGTCCAAATGATGCCAACGCGTTTCGAAGCCCTTTTCAATTAAAGGGTTTCTCTTCAGGGCTGTGACTGTTTTCCTGAATTAGTTTTTGTTAGCATTGCTAACCAGTGCTGAAGTGCTTGCGCTCTCTCTCTAAAACATGTTAAAATTGTCCTACGCCTGATTGGTACAGTTACTTTACTTATAAGTCCCTAGTATATGGTACTACATGTCTCTAGTGGGCCTGCAGCACTCATTGTTCCAGCAAATAAAGCAGCACTTAAAAACATCTCAGGCCTGCCATTGGAGCCTGTAGTGGAGTTTTAAACTGTCATTTTGACCTGGCAAAGTAAACTTTTGCCATGCCTAAACCTTCCTTTTTTAGGTCGAGCCTCGAGTAGCGCGCAAGCGCTGCTTAGAGGCGAAGACTTATTGTAAGCGAGTTTGAAAAGCAGTCCAAGAAGCGCTCGTGCGTCGTGGCTGGCCTTTTTGGGATGGGTACGCGCGGCAAACATGTGTTTCCAATTATCGTGCCCAGACGCGGGCGCGATAAGTGGAAACACATGTCTGCCGCGCGTACTCATCCAAAGGCCAGCCACGACGCACGAGCGTTTTGGGACTGCTTTGCAGGCTGCCGCGCTCGCTCGCCCCCGCTCCTCCGTTTCGATTCCGTGCTTGTTTTCAACTGCACTGCCCACCTCAAAATATAACAGGAAGAGTCATTTTCAGGACGTATTCGAATAATTTACAAATTGTGTCAGCATATCTACAAGAAGTGTTTCCAGTTGAAAAAGCACAGTTACACCGCTGCAGCAAGCGTCCCTAAAATGAATACCATCTGTTAGTGAAGATCTCGAATGGAAGAATCCTTCTCTACTTTTCTTAGAAGGTATAATGGGTAGAAAATACCAGCCCTTAACATCAAGTTCTTTTGGATAGCTCAGGTAACGATACATCACAATACATTTTATCATATCCTGTCAATGATTATGGGTGTCTATCACAACAGCATGTGTGCAGTAGGGATGACTATAGTAGCAACAATGACAACTTACGAGGCATCAAGGGCGACGCTGATCAACGAGAAATGGAAAGCAAAATCCAGGTGCTTGTGCAGGCAGCTAGCACTTTTTCACACCCTGGGATTTCAAACTAGATATTTCAGCTCAAACGTGCACATCTTGACTGATTTGCTAACCACCATTCCCTTTTGTATGATTTAAATTTCCCAAATTAATGTTTTTATATAACCCCTGCTACTATATTGGTGAAAATAGGAAAATCAAGAATAGGGCATTAAGAGGTATACTTAGAGTTACAAGGCATAAAAGTACAGAAATGTCTGACGCGGGTAACTACTAATAATGGCCAACAAAGCCCCCTACTGATGTGACGTGAACAAACACCATTTTTTTACTTTAGTTGAGTGCAGGTCAATATCAATAGTTCATAGGTGGAAGCATGACTCAGCATGATGCACGCACACAGCTGAGATACTTTGTGATCTGCAGGTCACAAGGTCAAAACACAGCAAAGCCAACCAACTCTTGCATCCTCCGGTGGACGGTAAATTCAGAACCATGAAATTGGTGACTAGTAACACCTGTTATTTACAGCACATAGAAACTACCAAAATGCAGTGTGATGCACTATAGACTATATAAAAAAATAGAGGAAGCAGTTCCTCGGTTAGAAGAGCTCTAAAAAAAACTGTGATATATATAAAATATTTTTACTCGTTTATCTAAGCAAGGAAGTAGGCTTGCAATTGTAAGACTTTCCCTATGTTGTCTTAAAACAGATTGCATTTATCACAACTGCAGTAAGGGAATGGTGTGATTTACCAGTGTTCTTACAATTTGCTTATTTTCAATGATTAGAAAATATAAAGTAGATGGCTCTTAATAGGAGGACGACGTTGTATATTTTGAGTACTAGAAAACAAATAAATACTGCATTAATTAATAGTGAGGGCTCATCTTCCCTGTTGAACATAAAATGCAATTGTCTAATACTAGAAATCTGGGTTTCCTTAGACATACTGGCATCTTCAGCAGTCCACTCACTGCAGCTGTTGTCATCTGAAAACAATGATAGCCCTATCCCAGAGGGGATCATCAAGATGTTTTTTACTCTTATTTCATTCTCCTTGCTTCAAACATTGCTGTTATTCATATAAGCTTGGACTATGATTCATACTTATAGGATTCAGAATGCACAAAGCACCATCACAAGGCTGGTGTTTGAACCCAATTGATTGGAATCTTTTGTCCTATGTTGAACGCCAGATGGACATACCCCAATGTAGCCCCGATTTCTCCTTGAAACATCTCTATCGTCCCTATGCCCTCAATATGAATGGCCAATTCAAATCTCTATTATTTATCTACTCTTTATTTACAGTTGCCAGAGGGCTCAGTAATTCTAGGGGTGGGGAAGTAATGGGGATTACAACATTTTGGGAGCAACATTAAGGAATTGGTCTTTATAATTCTGATGGGTCCTGTAACTTCTGCTACTAGGCCTATCAGAATGTATTTGTCACTCATAATTAGGGTATTAGTATGCATAGTATACATAGCATGTCAGCAGTGAACGTTTTCAATTCTTTCTGATTAAGTGTTATAGAATCAGCTGTACACTATATGTCAGAGATGAGTCAGCAATATAACTGTAATTACTTTTAATTCTGTGTAGTCTTTAGGTTGCAACTGGACTCACTGCTAATCACTCTCATTGTGACTCACTCATTCTCAGTCATACTCCCTAACACTGCTGCATGCTCATCCTTACTCATTCATTCTCATTCACCCTCTTAGTCACTTGCACTCACTCATACTTAACTTACTGGGACTCAATCTCACGAACTGTCACAGACTCCAGCACACTTTTGCTCACACACACACTCACTCACAAATACAGGCACACAGTCTCTCTCTCTCTCTCTCTCTCTCTCTCTTTCTCTCTCTCTCTCTCTCTCTCTCTCTCTCTCTCTCTCTCTCTCTCTCTCTCTCTCTCTCTCTCTCTCTCTCTCTCTCTCACACAAACACATTCACTCGCAAGCTTGCACACAATATAACTTAAGAGCCTTTTCTTATTTAGCTCTGCTGCCAGTAAAGTGCCTGTGCCAGCACTGGGAGCTTCATTTTTTATAATAATAATAGATAACAGATTATTATTTACTAATAGTATGTTATTAGGGCAGACAACAAAGAGAATAGGGTCCCAATGACCAGACAGCAAGCTCCCACTGTGTTCTTGGCATTGATTTTGCCGCCAAGGGTTGCTGGTGACCCCTAATGACGTCCATGATGGATATCAATGTCAATTTAAAACAAGCATTGGCATAGCCAATAGGTCTCGCTTTTGGAACCTTATAAGTATTTAGATATGCAGCACAATATCCTTGGTGCAACAACATCAACTGTTGCATGACTAAACACTTATAAGGACCCAAAGGCGAGACCTATTGGCTATGCCAATGCTTGTATTACTTATGAGTCGCCCCTAAGGTACGCCATAAAGGCTCATAGGGCAGGGTGCATTTTATTTCAAAAGACAAATAGGAAATGTGGGTTTAAGTTTTGCGTGTCCTTGTAGTGAAAAACTCCTAAAGTAATTTTCACTAATGTAATGCCTATTTCTTTTATTGACTAACACTGGGTTACATTTAATAAGTGCTATGTTTGGATTGGGAGCAGCTAGAGATGTGTTTAGACTCAAATGCATTGTAATTTAAAATCCTCTTTAATGGTGCAGTCAAATTTTAAGTCAAAATTCTAAAAATGCTGCTTTTAAAAAGTTGGAATTTTCTTGTCCTAAACATTTGCCCTTTCTGCTAGTGTCCTCTGTCACATGACTGTGAATGAATCTGCTTTGGGGTTTGTGTATTCCTCCCAGACAGTGACACAAAGGGGACTAGGTGCATCCTGCCAGGATGGCTGGGAGCCGAGCTGTACCCTGTCCCATTTCCACTTCAAAGGGGTTTGCTTCCAGCATACACAAAGGAAACTGACACTAGCCTTTTGTCTCCTCAGACTTCTTGGAGCCTTCACAGAGGAAGGGAAGAACTTTCCAGAACCAGATGTGGGGGCAAGACAGGGTGTTCCCCCCACACACAAAGGTTCGCAACAGGTATAAATATTGAACCCTCAGAACAACTCTTCAGTACACTCCTGGACCTGTGGAAGAACTCAGAAGGGCTGTCCTGTTGCCAGAAGGACTGTCTTTTTGCTGCTTGAAGGGCTGCCTTGTTGCTTGAAGGGCTGCCTTGCTTCTTGAAGGGCTGCCTTGCTTCTTGAAGGGCTGCCTTGCTGCTTGAAGGAGAGCTGGATCATATCCTTGAACCCAGGACCTCCAGACATGACTCCAAAGACTAGTTGGCTGGCCTCCTGTGTGATCTATTGGGCCATAACAAGCTCCTGAGGCTTTAAGTCCTGCTGCTGCCCTCTGCTGAAGTGAGTCCTAACCCCCAAGTGGAACCCCCAGGTCCTGAGAACAGGCAGAAGACTAGAACCTACCTGCCAGTCAACCTGTCCAAGGTGCATCACTAGTCGACATGACTTCACAGTAGCTCCAGCTATGTTCTTCTTCATAGCAGCAAATCATGTTTAGCAGGACCTCCTGGTGATGGTATCCAGCCTCATGGAGCCTGCTTCGGCAACAGTCTGCAGCTTTGTCCCGCTGGAGATGTTTTACTTCCAAAAAGCTGTCTAAATCTGAAGGTGGAAATCTTCACTGGGCTTGACAACGACCAGCTCCCCATCAACAATGACAACCTCCTCGTCCTGGAAATCCTGCTTTTCCTGCTCATTCATTTTCCCACCATTGTTGATGGCTTCACTTAGGCTTTGTCCAGCAGCTGTCTGGCGTTGACAACTCCTCTTCAGACACAGCCTGCTGCCTTAGTCTGCAGAACTCTACCTTCTCAGGAACTTTTCTTCAGAAATTTTTCCAAGTCTGAAGGTAATCCGAGACCGGGCCCAATCCATCCCTTGCCTCTGACCCGCACTCCATTGCGATCGGCCTTAACTTTTAACTGTGACCCGGTCTCACATAACCGGATACCCACGGTTGCTGCTTCTATATTTTTGGCACTAGATTTCACTAGAAAATCATAACTCCGGTTCTACTGATTGGATTTAATTTATTTTGTTTTCATTTTATTTATGATTTTTTTTTCTAGTTTTCTAAATTGGTGTGGGGTTTTTCTAATGTTGTGTTTTCACTTTATTACTGGTTTTGTGTTGCATAAATGCTTTACATATTGCCTCTAAATTAAGCCTGACTGCTTTTGTACCAAGCGACCAAAGTGTTAAGCACAGGTTAATTTAGTGACTTTTTGTGGTTCATCCTGACCAGGATTGTGGTTGTTGCCTGAGTGGGGTTACCACCCCCCTCAACCAATAACCCAATTTCTTACACTTCCCTAAGATCTTCATACCAAGAAGGACACCCCAGTTGTCCTAAGATGGCACGTAGCCACAATTAAGATGATACTGCCCAAACTCCTTTTCCTATTTTACGTCCTTCCCCTGCAAACTGAGTGCAAGAACTTGCCCCATATTCAAAAGAAGGTGTGCTCCATCTTCATTGAGGGGTATAACAGACCACAAGTCTCTGCAAAGGTGAGCTTTAAAACTGTCAGTGAAGGAGGCTTGCTACTCCCCAACATGTCACTTTCCACCTTTGCTACCTCTTGCAGTGGTCCAAAGCTGAGATTGAGAACCATTGGTGCTTTTTTGACCATATCCTAGCAGGTTGGCCCCAGTGCCAAGTGCCTTGGTTAGCTCCGAGAGATAGGCCTATTATTATGACATGGTCCCCTATTATAGAGGCTATTTTAGCTGTGTGGGAACAGACTGGGACACAGTATGGTCTGATGAGCCTCTTATCTACTTTTAAGCCCCTTTTTGGGAATCCTGAGTTTTCTTTGGGACTAGATACGATGACTATGCTTATGGTGGGAGACTACATGTGTTAGGTTTGGCAACCTCTTTGAAAAGGGGACATTGAAGTATTTTTAAATCAATTTGAACAAAAACGAAATTTGGATACACACATGTGAGACATTGGGTCTTGTCCTGTGATATCAGGAAGACAGGAACGCTTCTGCTGACCAAGTTTGAGAAACTCCTTTCAAATATGGATGACTACTCACAGCTTGTCTCTAGAATATATAAACTACTACAAAACATTGAACCCGGCCATAAAGAGTCCCATCAACATATGTGACAAGATGAGTTGGAATAACCCTTCATTGATAGGCAGTGCTATTCGATATGATGGAATCTCACAAGCATAGGGCCAAGAGACTGTAAGTAAGATACTTCTCAGGCAGCACTAGGTGCCAAATCATTTACATTGGCCCCAATAGAACGGACCGATGCTGGTGAGGTTGTCTATGCTATGGGACTATATGACTTTCCTCGCCTACATACGTGCTGGGAGGTGGTACTCTGGGACACTGAAGCAAATGTTAAAATCAAGATCCCATGAGTGCCCCAAAGTGGATGCTGGAGGTAATAAGGGGATGCATGAATCATAGTGCCTTGAACATACTTCTGTTATGCACCAAGCATGCTCTCCTGGCTAGGTGGAACATGGCACTTATTCCACCTATAAATGACTGGTTTTGAAGGGTGTGGTTCGTCGTTGGTATGGAGAAAATATTGTTGTCCCTCAGGAGAGCTGAGAAAGCTTTCTTATGTATAGCACCTATCCTGGTTCCCCTCTCATGGACTTTTGAGAAATCTCAAGGCCAAATCACCTAAGAACACTTCAAATCATAGAGGCAATAACTGCAACATAACAAACCAGCAGAGGGACAACAGACCACCTTTGTGTCTCTTTGACCCAAATATTGAATTAACAATCAGAAAGATTAAGGGGGCAGGAACTGGGAGGGATGGCTGTTTACTGTTTTTGTTATTTCTCTGTTCAAACAATTGAATAAAAAATGTGTTCAAATTGGTAGAGGTAGGATTGAAGCTAGAGTTGTTTTTAGTCTGAAATACAGAAATATGTGTCCACAGTTCCTGGAATTCCAGCATGTCTGGCAGCTGATTCTCTACCACTATGGCTGAAAAAGATGGCATGTATGGTTTGGCATTTTCTGACTGAGGGCTTTTGCCATGGTGCTCGTCCTGATTCCAGAGTTGTGTCCAAATGTAGATAAAATGGCTAGGGGGAAATTTGTATGTGCACTCGTGTCATACAAACTAAATGGAGATTGTGGAATCCTTTGACTTAGCATTGTTGCTACACTCTTTATTGTTGAGTGAGGCTGTATAGTGCAGCTGTCTCGGAAACTGGTGTGATTTAAGAGGTTGAACAATGGTGGAGTTATGAGGATGAAATGGCAGCTCACAGAAACTTGGTTTGTACTTATGAAGGCATTGTGAATCGGTTTGATAATCCCAAATATTTAAAAATTCATTCCAGGGTGATATGCTAGTGAGTCTTACAGCCATTAGAAGAGTAAATATGTGCTGGATTGTGAGTTTGAGCTTTTGTAAAGGGGAGTAGGAATTATTACGTGATCATTATTTGTTTTGGGGCAGGAAGCACATATGATCATGAAGGATGATCACCTCTGTAATGAGCAATATGTCTTTGGCATTGTAAATACCTGTTTTTAGCTGGAATTTCTACTGACTAGAAGTCCAGCGTATGGTGACACAAGAATGTATGGGTGTTTGCTGAAGGGATTCGGAGTCTCATTAGTCAAGATGTGTGCATCTGGCCAAGTCAACTTGATGGTTGCCTGATCAGTTGTCTGGTTATGGTGGGTCAAGAAGGGAGTCTGTGAATAAAGTCACAGCTCTTCCTAGAGGTGCAGAAGGATGGAGAATTAGGAAGCTATGGTCTGCATGACCAGCTCTTTTGAAAGTGAAATGCCCTGTCCCTCATGAAGGCAAAAGACACACAATTGATGGACGTAATGCAGAACAAATCAAAACATTCACCCCCAGTCAAGAGATCTGGGTGAAATCCATCATTCTTTTGCTCGCCATGCCACCCCAGTTTAGTCCTGGCCATATGCAAATCAGTCTTGACCCTGTGCCTCATGGGAACACTCCAGCCCGAACTGCCAAGCCAGGTCCTCCCTGGACCGGAAACAAGCATCTTAGGACCAGTTTCGGGGTTTCATCCCTCATCAGCCAGGATAGCTTGAATCCAGTGGCACAGTGAGCCCGGGACCCACGTCTGGGCATACCCGGCGCACTTAGGGCGAGAAGGCAAAAGACACACAATTGATGGACGGAATGCAGAACAAATCAAAACATTCACCCCCAGTCAAGAGATCTGGGTGATATCCATCATTCTTTTGCTCACCATGCCACCCCAGTTTAGACCTGGCCATATGCAAATCAGTCTTGACCCTGTGCCTCATGGGAACAGTCCAGCCCGAACTGCCAAGCCTGGTCCTCCCTGGACCGGAAACAATCATCCTAGGACCAGTTTCGGGCCTAAAGTATTCCTCTGCTGACTATATTTCTCCAGTTCAAACATCTAATAAAGATGATTGAATTTATAAGCTTAAAATATCTTATAGTGGTTTACTGTGTAATGGACTTCAGTAGATGTTTTATTAGTAGTATATATCTTACTGCACTCGATCACACTCAAGAAGACTATGACTAAATACGTATACAGTCTACAGCTCCTTCAGAGGCAATAGGAAGAAAGCGAGTACAAATTGTTGTTCTAAGCGTGTAAAAACAATTGACCACTGGGCTGGAATAAAACATAATTTAGATACAACAGCTGATCACTACTGCGGAAGTTACAGAAATATTACTATTTTGATCCTAATGCCACTTTCATTTGAAATATAATGTGCTTATGACTAAAGTAAATATTCAGGTTTCTCTAGTAAAGACTGAAACATGCTGTACTGCGTGAAACATTAACAAAACTTTGTAATGGCGATAATAATGCAATATTCTAGGTATCATTTATTAGTCTTTCAAAAGTATATGTTGGTCTCTCTTCAGGTGCCTCGTCTCCAGACATGGAGGCCAATTATGGTGGGGGCCTACTTGATATGGTAAAAGGCGGAGCAGGACGACTGTTCAGCAACCTAAAGGACAACCTTAAGGACACATTAAAAGATACATCTTCAAAAGTAATGCAATCAGTAGCCAGGTAAGTTACTATTCTGTTTAAGTTTTGTTCTCCCTATCTAGGAGATAAGACTATGATGAGAATTTTAAAAGGGTTTTATGCACACCTTAAAATGCCATACTATTGAAAGAATGATCTTAATATATTCATTTTTGGAGGGCATGTTTGATTATGTAATGTTTAAAAGTTTGAATAGAGATTGAACAAGCGCAATTATGTGACTTTTTATGAGTCAGTCAGTGCTTTATCAAGGATTGATAAATGATCCTACAAAAGTGTTTCAAGAATTACAAATACATTTATGTTGTTTACAGTGTCTGCAGCGAATGTCTAAAGTTGCAAAGTTGGTGAATAATTAGTAAAAATTATAGAACAATACTACTAACATCTCTTACAGTATGCTATCAGCAAACATTTCTTGTATTATTTACTCTTGACTACAAAAATGGTCTTTACCAAGCTGTCCAGTTTCCCTTTAGCAAAAGCTTCTTAGCATCTTTTGCGAACGATGCACAAAAGAGGGGATATATTTTCATAGGCCTCGCTTTTGAAAGATGTATAAATCGAACCGGGTGTCTTTGAATCTTGATAACCTTCATTGTTTCCCTGCAGCTCAGCATATTCAGTTTAAGGTTTTTTTTCATGGGCCACAGTGCCTAACAACATCTTTGCCACTTTCTAACTGAGAAATCTTGTCACCATATACTGGATCTATTGCATTTGCTAGATGATGGCTCGATAATGGTTCTAGCTTTCTATGAAGTTCTGAAGGCCAGACTTGCTTTTTTGATGCTTGTACTAAGCTGTTTAGCTTACACCCTCCTGGATCGCCAAGAGATCTTGCCACTAGCAGATGGTGGATAGAAAAGTGAGTATAAAGTTGGTGCAACAAAGAAAATGAAGTTGGAAAATTAAGTAGGGCTTATAAGTAAGGCTCAGTGTGACAGCCCAGCCAATCAGTATGAAGTAGCATTTTCTTATCAATTGACAGAGATATGAAAGGACTATTCACCAGGGTGGCAACAACAAATGGCCACTTGCCTATAGCTTAGCACACTGCAAAAGAACTGCTCAATAAGAGTTAACTTCAGCAAGGAGACTCTGAGCTTGTTAAATTCCAGTGAACAAATGCCCATTGAAATCTATGTCAATGGCCACAAAGACATTGATGAGGGCCATAACAAGATTAACTGTATTGACCACTACCTTGAGTGAGCATTGATTGCTTTTTTTATATGCCGTCTTTACCGTCTAATGTGCAGACTGAAAACTTCCTGTAAAATCACATTTTATATAATGGCATAGAACACATACATAGCTATACAGAATATTGTGGGAATGATGAACTATCTTGCGATCATTAAAATTGATAAGTAGGTACAAATGACTCAAAATACTTATGCCAATACATAAATGACAGAAGTACGAGTGAGCGGCATGACTGCAGTACTACTGGTGCAACTAAGACCACAAGCAGCATCAGGTTAACTAAAAAAATAAAAAAAATACTGCTATAAATATCACAGCACAAAATGAGTCCATCCACTAAAATTAACATAAGCCAACTCATACATGGAGATGATTTACCCCTTTGTGATACTAGAGAACCAGTGAACTTGAGATTTACAGTGACCTAGATGAGAAAGGGAAATGGAGGAAGAGGATCTGCAGAAGCACAAATGATTGAATAAGCACAGATACTCCAGGAACTGTTTTTTATTCCACAGAATAGTTAAGAAAACAATCTCTCTGCACAGTTCTGACCTTTCCTAACTTTAAGTAAGAGTTTCTAAACATCAAGCACAAGAGTGATTAAGTACATGGAAATAACCATTTGTTTAGCTTTTCATGCAAAATCTAAAGATCTCAGGCTATCTTTCTCAGACAACTGCACTGAAGTTTTTCATTGCTGGTTTCAAGACCACAATAGGCTGGCTACAGAAACTGCTCGTCCCGCCACTTGGAATCAAAAGACTAACAGCACTATGGCCAAATGATGGGCTTCTTTTTATAGAAGCGGATTCAAAATTTGTTTGTACACTACTTCGCCCACAGGATCCTGGGAGTTGAAGTTTCTGTTGAATATTTTTGAGTATTTGAAAGGAAAACACAAAAAGAATATGGAAACTAAAAGAAACAATGAAACAGATATTAGCATTGCCACGATATTAGTTTGACAGAGGCATATTCATGTTACAAAAGAGAGGAATAGTGGCTAAGCGAGACTGCAGACTTCTACTGTATCGAAGTTGATGTGGAACTCAGAACATCAATGTTGCTGTTCCAGAATTAGCCAAATTTATGTCGATGCTTATCTATGTAAGCAATGTGTTTCACATGACTCCATCTCTGCAGTCCTCGAGTCATCCTTACTCTGCACCAAAGGTTGAACTACGTATCAGCAAGGCCAGCTAACTCGTAACATCTCAGAAATAGATATAGCTATTTCAGAAATCGTCCATCACCCAAAAGGCTGTCTCTTTATTACTGGGAGATGATGGGTAACCCAATTAGATTTTGAGCACAGGAAATGGTTTTCCTGGACCATGGTAAATACCAATTGTTTATTTCAGTCATATATAGTCTTTACCCTTTTCATCAATTTTAGAAATAAAAGAAATGCTTGAGTTTGTTTACTAATTCTAGAAACTGAAAGATTTTGTTTACTCGCCTAGCAGGAGACACACAACTCAAAATGAGGAAGAGATAGTTGTAAATGGATTCCTACCCACTAATTAAATTCTGGTCTGGTATTCACTCTAAATTGTTCCCAATCACCTGAGCCTATGTTCCAGTTCAGTTGGGAAAGTCCTACAAGAGGGTTGTTAAAGGTTAGTGTCTGTGGATACCTGGTGGAATCTGCCTCATTGCTATACAGGAACTGTCAGATAGGGCCTGCTCCAGGCATTCTGTGCAGCTTATTTTTGTGGGTCCGTATATCACCTTCTCCTTGTTGGCTGCTCTCGACCAATGTTCTCCCACACCTTCAACCATGTTTGAATTAGGCTTTTAAGATTCAGAGCAGACACATGAACATATGGGACGTATGAATATGCACTTCAGAGAAGGCGAGGTCAGCCGCGGCCCATGCAGTTAAGAGCAGTGGGGCCGGGTTGGGGGGGATTTTTACAGATGACCACAAGGGAAAATTAAATAAATAATTAATTTTCCCTTGTTGTCTGTCGAAATTCCCCTCACCCGGCCGTACCACCCCACCGCTCTTAACTTCACGGGCCGCGGCTGACCTCTCCTTCTCTGAAGTGCATATTCATATGTCCCTCTGTCTCCGGGATGGCTCTGAATCGGAGACCTGGGCTAAGTGAAGACGCTGCCTTTCTTGCAAAATCTTAATAGAGGGCGGTTTGTTCTTCTAGTATCTAGAAACAGAGATACTGGTTGCAAGTTTCAATGGAAGAACCTTCTTTCCAGAAAACCCTTTGTTAGGATGAAAATCCTTATACTTTTCACAACCTTCTTCTTCAAGTTACACCTCTATCTTTTTCATCTCTGATGTAGGTCTAAACATGCCAAAAAGGCACTACATGCTTTGTAAAAATGTTGGGCCCAATTCACAAAAGTAATCTGAGACAAAATCCTAACTTTACGACTTTCGGTATTCACAGAAGGCATTTAGGAGTACTAAAGTTAGGATTTTGTCTCAGTTAAACTTAAGTTTTGGACTTAAGTTAAACTTAAGACAAACTTAAGTTTAACTGAGACAAAATCCTAACTTTAGTACTCTTAAATGCCTTCTGTGAATACCGAAAGTCGTAAAGTTAGGATTTTGTCTTAGATTAATTTTGTGAATCGGGCCCGTTATGTTTTATTATTCTTAATGCAGCCCCCTGAAATGTTGTTGGTGTAATACACTGTCATTTGGCTCTATCAGTCTATTAATAACATGCTCCTCGACGTCAGATGTTTTAGCATAGGGTATCCTATCTGGTTGGTGAGGTAAACTGGCATGTTGGCTCAATCCCTTGTTCCTTTCAGCCATCTCCATGCTGCACTGAGCTCTGGTAGCCTTTTTAGAGGCCAAAATGCCTACATATAGAATAAACATTTTAGAGTTCAATTAATATTTGTCAGATTTGCTAAATGGAATTTATACCACAATTATATCATAAATCAAATTTGGACTAAAATACTCAAATCTGTTGTCAGATTTGACCTACCTTAATTGATGATTGAGGCATAGGTTGATCTTTCTTTAATCCAGCCACAGGGGCCTAAGAAGATGCATAATTTAGCAATGGCCATTTTAAACTACCTTCACTACTCAGTTAAGAGAGCAATTTGCAATTCACATATTGTCAGTTTTCCTGGAAGACATCAGTGCCTTCTCTTGAAAGGATACCCACGCAATAGTCGAAAAGATGGAGTCCAAGTTAACCTGAATGTGCTGCCTCTTTATTTGTGACTGGATAGGACAAGTAATACTTGGCTCTTTTAATGAAGAGAGTTTTAGAAGACCCAGTGGTTCCACCCTAAAACAGCACTTGCTCAGATGCTGGGATTTGAAGTAGACTGGCTGATTGGTGGACAGTGGATAATTTGTGAGAGGCATAAGGACATGTTTCATGACCTGGAACATGGGGATATCTGAACTCGCATCTGCTGAGAAAACAGATCTAGAAGATGCCTTCTTCACTTAGCTGTGACTTGGGAAGTGTTAAAAAGGCCTAAGTTTCAGAGGGAGGTGGTGACCAAAAAGAACCCAGAATCAAGAAGACAGGGTGCTGAAAATCCTCTGTTGAAAATGTTAGAGTTTGCGAGGGTTCAGCAGAGAACAAGTGAATACTACTATCCTGGAAAAATTCCATGCTGATTTGTAAGCAGTTTGGTAGAAGGGATCATAAAAGTCTGCGTGGTGCCTCACAATAATTGGGCCCGATTCACAGAACTAATTTAAGACAAAATCCTAAACTTACTACCATTTTGGTATTCACAGAAGGCACTTACTCATTTTGGTATTCACAGAAGGCACTTACTCATTTTGGTATTCACTGAGTAAGTGCCTTCTGTGAATACCAACATGAGTAAGTACTCAGAAGGCACTTACTCATTGATGAGTAAGTGCCTTCTGTGAATACCAAAATGAGTAAGTGCCTTCTGTGAATACCAAAATGAGTAAGTGCCTACTGTGAATACCAAAATGGTAGTAAGTTTAGAATTTTGTCTTAAGTTAGTTCTGTGAATCGGGCCCATTGTGCGCAAGGCTTGAGTACTGTGGGACCTACACTGAAGTGTGTGAAGGTTGCTACAGCTTTAAAAGCTCTAAGTTGTTTATTTCCGAAACACCACATTATTTGGTTATGTTTTTACACATAACACTTCACAAATTTTCTCTAAGGATTGCCTTATCACTCTGGCCTAGCTAGCAAATATGAACCAAAGAATCTTAAATTAAATCTGTATGCAACTACAGAACGGACTATGTGATCTAGCCAAGTAGGCCCGATTCTTACTACCTCATTATTTATTGAAGATAAAAATGGTTTCCAGTAGCCAATCAAGAATTCACCCAGCTCTCAGTAAAGGGGTTTGAGGAAGTGCTGCATGACGATGGTAGTTTAACAAGATACAAAGCCATCTCACAAATCACAAAAGTTAAGCACTGCACTCAGAGATACACAATGCAGCTCATTCTGCTCCTAGGCCAACTTCACAAGGAGCCATGTTGTAATTAGTATGTTAGAGTTTTTTATATGATCTGTTTGGAGACCATCCTTTAAAAATTAGCCTCATCAATATCTTGGAGAACCTTAAAATAACTGTAAACACTGGCCCAAAAATACAAACATTGCAATACAGACAGCCTCACCTACAGCCTGCCACATTGCTTATCTTCAAGGAGCGGGGCAAGGGTGAAATTGGCCCACCTACCACTGTTCTTATGATACTGCAGGTCCCACACCTGCACACATATCCATCACTTTATAAAATAACTTCCTATGCCACAATATGATTATGATAATCAAGGAGACCATGTAGACTTGGTAGGAACTGCCCAGTGAGTGAGAGGGTCCTTGCAGATGACTTTTAACTGTTTTCCACTATGGCAAGTCCCATGGGTAAATGGTATTACCCACTGAGGGTCTGGTTTTTGACATGAAGACCTAGCAGTAGAATATCCTCGGAGAGGATACAGTGCAGCACATAGACTTACTAGAAACGACACAATGTGTCAGGATGAAGTCTGGGAGGTAAGGTCAGTCTAGAAAGGCCCAGGAGTATGCCCTGGATGATAATGGCGGTACAGATGGAAATCAATAGTGCCTCACTCAATCACATGAGGTATTGGTCTTCTGTCTCAGTCTGCCGATGGATCAGAAAGAGACTGGGCAGTTTCAGGTTCACAAGAAGCTGAAAGACATGTTAGGACAGCAGTGGCATGGCTGGTATTTTCAAATCCATCTGCAAAGCATGCTCTAGAAAAGAAGTGGATAAATAATATGATATGACAAAACCTAACATGTATTTGTAAACCGCATGTTAACCTCTTGTGGCATCTAGGTGCTGAATAATTGTTTATTGTTACTCAATTCAATGGCACTCATTTTATTGACCTCATGAAGATGGAAAGCTGAATGGAGCCACTGGGATTTGAGACTATGCCCATGAGCACATAAGGACAGTGTACCCTAAATGTTCCTATATGTAGTGAAGCTTAGGTGGTGTTTGTTATTCAAATTGAAAAACCAGTACCAGATCCTGGTCTGTTCTTTGCCCTTACCGTTGCCTACCTGGGTCTCTGGCTGTGTCAAAAATGTGCATATCCAGAGACCATAAAGAGTGAAGCTCCAAATATGTATATATGAAAGCCAGTCTTGGGACAAAGGCATATACAGAACTTATAGAAAGGTGAAACTGCATCAAGTTACAAGGCTTGGTCTCTTAAGAGCATGCACGCACTTTAATGCTCATTGTTTGTGGTAACCTACCTCAAAACACACACTATAGATAAGAGCGCGATTAGACTGGTAAGGTCCTTAGTTGAATTGTCTGTTGTTACCGGAACATTAGAATAGTTGCTCAATAAACAGAACTTTAGAACTCATCTGAAGTTACAACTTTGGAACAGAGCATTGGGTGAACAGGAGATAGCAGTGATGTTGCAAGGACCGTGACTGTTGAAAAGTGTCTTGCTTTTAAATTGGTTCACAGAACCCACAAACATGACACACCTGCAATCTTGCAAGGAGTTACTTCCGTACATCCTTCCTGGATCTTCCTTCAGAATTTCTGTGACAAACACATCCAGTTCTGCATTATGAGAACTATGGGCATGATTTAGAATTTTGGGATTTGCTGATTTCTGGAGAAAGTCCGAAATTCTGAGAAAGGAATCTTCCGCTGGAGAGTCTCCACCAGATTCGCATTTTTAAAAAAAAATCCAAAGGATTTTCCCCTTATTACTTGTCTGCCAGTTAGACCCTAATGAGTTGATTAAAAGTAGCCCTTTATTTGGCGTGGGGTTACTGTGAAGAGAGTGGGTGGAGGGGTCAAAATGGACCACAGGTCATTCCCAATTCTAGGCCCAATAATGTGCCCTTTAGCACTTCCATTTGTCACCTCCTTTCAGCAAGTGGAAAATGGCTGTGGGGGAGTGCTACTGGTTGAAGGTCTGCTGTGGGGGTCAGGGAGATTGTCACAGCAGGACAAGGGGTTGATATAAGGAGATTTATCTGTGGTGCAAAAAGGTGGCTGCCAGGACCAGGCTGTGCCTTTTCCTGTGGTGCCTGCCTGGAGTCATTAGTGTTTTCACTGGATGGGGATTTACACCTGGTAAAACTGGGTTGGTGTTTCTGACCGTGGGATTACCAGGCCACTTGTGGTTTCCTGGAGTGCTATGCATGGAGGGATATCGCTCAAGGCTACTTGAAGCAGTATACGTGGAAGAAAACTCCTCCAAGCAACTAATAACTTATTCTTCTAATCATCTATCAATAATTTGGAATCTCTTTATCTCCCACAAGCACTCTGATACGTCATTGGGGTTTCATGTGCTATCAAAAATTCGTCATCGTATGCATAGCATAAAAGCTTGTTTTTGGAATATGTATTTCCACATTTTAACATTTCATTACTATTGTTTAAAACCATTATTTTTTTTCCAGTTATGCAAAGGGGGAGCTAGACATTTCTTACATTACTTCTAGAATCATTGGTAAGTCTTTTGCTTCTTTATTTTTAACATGAATGTAA
The DNA here is from genome assembly GCA_963921515.1 of Calotriton arnoldi. Taxonomy (NCBI): domain Eukaryota; kingdom Metazoa; phylum Chordata; class Amphibia; order Caudata; family Salamandridae; genus Calotriton; species Calotriton arnoldi. The sequence goes on from CAWUFW010000357.1 coordinate 3,948,248, forward strand.
CTATAAAATAACTTCACAAGAGCACAGTGATACTGACACGTAATTGTTTCATGTGACTTGTAATTCCTCCAATCTTTTTTTTTCCCTTCTGGTTTTTCACTTTATTTTTCACTGTTTCATTTTTCATATAGTTATGTCATATCCTGCAGAAGGCGTAGAACTAGGATTCCGGAATCATATAGAAGATGTTCGGTCATTTCTTGATTCGAGACATCTCGATCACTATACTGTGTTCAACTTGTCCCAGAGGTCATATCGCAGTGCCAAGTTCCATAACCGGGTAAGTGGTTGGATGTACGTTATTAAATAAATCACAAACCATGATTGTAATGCAAAAATAATCTATACTTTACAGATGACTGCAGCGATTGAATGAACCAAAACATTCACACACAAAAGAAGTAGAAAAAAACCAAATATGATCAGAGTAAGAATGTAACATTCACAATTACGCACAACATTTTACTTGTTTCAAAGTTCTTCATTGAGAATTTGGGTGGTCCTTGCCACACAAAAGGTGGTAGAAGGCACTTATTACATTGCCGACATTGGAGATTGGCAGAGCTTGTGCCAAAGGGAAATTTCAGAAGACTTAATTCTTTGTTCCTCATCAGCGCTTGTAAGGCAGACATTACTAGATTTAAATGGGGCTGTGCCACCGGCCTAATTCAGTCCTGGTCCCTGTGTCCTGAGACAGAGAATTGCATTACAGTGATTGCAGAAATACAGAAAGCAGCTGACAAAGGCAAACAAGCATTTAACTAGCCTACAATGATGTGCTGTATGCCGTGGACCTAGGCATATCAGAACGCAAATGTGACCATGCGGAATATGTGCGGAAACGTAAAAATGTGGATTCTTCCTTGTGATTGTGAGTACTCTAATGATTGTACTAAACTTACTTTTATCCAGTGCTTATTTGTGCCACTGGCTGCAGGAGGTGGGCGCTAGCACTCGTTCTTGGAGACATCACACAACAAAGCAAAGGGGACAAACTAAGGTCAACGTCGGGACCATTCTCCCATTTATGGAAGACCCTTGATTCCATGGTATTTCTTTTGGTCAGTAGAGTTCCCAGATATGTCAATATCCCTGTTAAACTCTGGGAGTCAATTATAAAATTTAAAAGGCATGGCGTCACACCCCCCCGGTGTCATGCCTCATCATTGGCCATCCTTGCTCGCCAGAGAATATTCTAGTGGTGAGCCGGCTCACCTGTGAGTATACAGGGAGTGCATATGGATGAAGGGTTGGGATCCAGAAACAATGAGAATCAAAATCTCAGTGACCTCCTATAGGGAACTATCTTTAATTTGTTCAGGAGGAGACAAGTTGATTATAAGAAAAAGGTGATGTATAGGAGTTATTATTAATCCTGCATCTATGGGTCGACATGTTTCAGCCTATGGCCTCGTCTGGGGTCCGTGGCTTTCTTCAGGACCAAGGATCCATAATCTCTATCTAGTTATTATATACCAACTTTACATACAAGAGACATGCACACAAACTACTCCATGGTAATTGTTTTTCTGTTCTTCTAGATGTAGAGGTGTTTCATCAATGTGTCTTTTTGCAGGTTCTGTAGCAACATATAAACAACAAAACAGTAAATAAAATGATAGCACATGGAAAGGTGCACCAGCAAATAGTAGAAGTCTAATAAATTTACAATGTATATATTCCAAATATGTTCTTTATTGTGATTCTTCTGTGATCAAATTATATAAAATCCATCCAACGCATTTCATTCCAACTACTTCTGGAACTTCATCTGGGCTTAAAGTAATAGCATGCAAATGCATTCATAGATTGTGTATCAAGATAGTAAAGGTCCGTCCAAAAAATAATAATCAATGCTAGTAATATGTAGGTAAAGTTGATATAACACGGCGTGCACCAATAGGATTAATATAAGTCACTGCTTGATACAGTGATAAGTATCCCTTCCTCTCACAAGTAGTGAAGAAGCAGAGTAACAACAGTAACTAAAATGACACACAGAAACTGACACAAAATAAACTTCTAGGAGACCATGCCTCCGGAAGTAAGATTTTTTTCAGCCAGATGTGACAAATTCATGCTATATGCATGAATAGGCTAATTGCATTCCACTGTAGATTCATAAAGCACTCAGTGAGGAAGAATGTGGATGAGCAGTCAAGGATTCACTGCACAAAAGTGCGCAAAATATGTGGGGAGTGATCACACACAGACATGTATGGTTTATCACACACAGTTTGTTCATGTACCCTCAACTAAACAAGGGAAAATCTCATGGAGGAGGACAACGAGGGTGGCCTTGTAGTCACACAGTGAAATTGGAAAGAAGCGCCAAATACTACAAACACGCCTACACAAGAAATGGTGGAAGTGGCCGTGTTAATGCAAACGCTGTATTTACTCACGTCTTCATAGTTTACACCCTGCTTTAGACCTAATCGGTCATCAGTCCCCTCCCGGCGATGCGAGAGCACAGGAGACGTCGGTATAAGAGAAGCTAATGCCGTTAGTGATCACATCGGTTTGCGTTTGATCACATGATTGACGTAATGTGGGTGTGCACGTCACTTGATACACCGGACTCATGGGAGTTTGAGTCCCGCATATCTATTCCTTAGACCACCCAAATAAAAAAGAGATTAGTGTTACTCATTTGTGCATGGTCACGTGATACGCGGGACTCATGGGAGTTGAGTCCTGCATGCCTATTCCTAGTCCATCCTGATAAAGAAAGATAGGTGTTAACCATCTGTTTCTGTGTTGTCTGCCTAGTTATTTAGACGCTTACTTCTTAGACAATCTAAAGAAGGACGGACTATTGGGTCTGTGTGCTTGCAACTAGTTCCGTGTCATGAACATAATGAGTCGGATGATGATTATTGCCATCCCCAATGGACAGTAATAGAATAATTCACTGCGCATGTACAGGCTTGTGGTGTTCCCTTCTTTTAAGTGCTAGATTAGAAACATAATTTATCCATATGACAAACTATAATCCAATTTGTTTAATGATTCACCTGGCAATAATAAGAAAAGTGTGTTTGTGTTATTTGCAGCCAAGGAATATAATTATTAAGTCCCTATACGTGTGTCCTGAGGCAATATACCCAATGTTGATCCTTGTTGAGCAACGTTTGTAGCATATTACCCCTATGAGGTGCATATACCTTCTCCAACACTACCCATCTGATGTCATCTTCACTGTGTCTGGTCTCCAGAAAGTGGTCATCCTTTTTTTAGCACCCTTCATACACCTGATATTACTCCTGTGTTCATTAATTCTGATACAGACTTTACGTGAAGTCATACCCACATACCCACGGTCACAAGGTCAGGTAATCATGTACACCACATTCTCTGTGTTACAGTTGGTATGGGATTTAATGATCCAATGGCAGCCGGTCACAATGTCAATTTCCTTGTACATTTTAGTGAATTTACAAACTGATCATCTCCCGCAGGGGTAATGACCAGTAACTGGGGGGAGACCCCCATATTGTCTGGGCTGGGATGGGACATTATTTGCCTAGCTTAGTGTGGACTAAGTGGTCCCTAATGCTTGTGACCTTTTTAAAGGAAAATAAAGGAGGGTCCCAGTCATAAACTGTGTTACATAGGATTCTCCAGTTCTTTAGAATGATCTTTTTGACTTTATTGGGGAAAGTAGAAAAGGTAGTTACTCATGCAAGTCTGTCCGTTGTAGGTTTTGGAATGGTTTCCAGTAGTGCATCCGTACTGGTACTGCGTGCATGTTTTCTTGCTTTTTTAAGGATTCTTTGGGGGTATGGTATGTTTGCATGTTTGTTAAGGCCTCCGCCTGTTTATTAAAGGTTGACAGTTCCAAGCAATTGTGTCTGATTCATAGATAGTGTGCAGATGGGAGGTTCTCTCTTAAAGCCTGTGAATGGAAACTGTCAAAATGTAATAGACCATTCTTATCTGTTGGTTTTTCATATACTTTGGTGATGAACTGGATGTCCTTCATTTTAATAGTGAGATCAAGGAATGTGACGTTATTGCATCCAATAGTATGAATGAATCGAAGGAAGGGATCAATGGTATTTACCCATGTAGTGAATTCAAGGGCATAGGCTTCATTTCCCTTCCAAATGATGAGGCGATTGTCGGTATATATGCCAAATTATGATTTGGTCTTTAAATGGATTAGTAGGGTAATAGATATAGCCACTCTCAAACTTGGTGTACATATAGGCAGGCCAGACTGGGGCGAATGCACTGCCCTTAGACGCTCCCTGTATTTGATGGTAGATAGTGTCATTATACTCAAAAAAGTTCTCTGTTAGGGTAACTCTTGCACATTCCATTATGAATTCAATAGGGGCTATACTGTCTGTAGCTGTTAGCCTAGGTATAGCCTCTATCACCTCTAATGTGCGCTCCTGAGGGATGCTGGTGTAGAGAGCTTCAACATCCATCGTAAAGAGAAAGAGAAGTGTGTTGGTACTGTCAATGTTTAGGTGTTTCAAGAAGGACCAAATCATCTTTAGTGTTCTTAAGGTATGATGGCATTTTAGTGACCAGTGGTCGGAGGAGCTAATCACAAAACTGTGAGAGAGGCTCCAATATGGAGCCGATCCAAGACACTATTGGTCTTCCTGAGGGTGGGGACCTATTTTAATGTATTTTGGGGAGAAAGTAAAATTGGGCTTAGCGAGGTTCTTTTGCAATCAAGAATTCAGCCTCATGTTTTTTGATCCATCCAGAAGCTAATGCCTCTTCCGCCATGTTACTGATTAGGTTCTTCAGTCTGTTAGTGGGATCATTGCTAAGAACTTCATAGCTATTGCTGTCAGACAGGAGACAGATACATTCAGCTTCATACATCTACCTAACCATAACTATGATTGCTCCTCCCTTATTGTCAGGGTTTATTACTATTCCCTGGTTCTCTTTAAGGTGTTTCAAGGCATCATGTTCTTTCTTTGAGAAATTATCAACATTTTCTCCTCTCCTAATATCGATAGACTCACTTTCCTTGGTGACTGCCTTCTCAAACGTAAGTACCTCCATAGGTATAGATGAGAGTGGAGGTTGAAAAGTAGATTTAGGCCCCAATCCTGTGTTTATGTCAGAGTCAGTGCTCATTGCATCTGTGTTGGATAAAAAAAAAAGCTTTCAAACAGATCTTCCTGAAGAAAAGCGCTAATTCACTTCTGAGCCTGAACATGTCAACCTTTGTTGAGTACTTCTAGCTCAGTCTTGGTCAGGGTAGATGTACTTAGGTTAATACTGGGTTGTTTGCTGGTGCTGGGCTGATTGTCCCTCCCTTTGCTCCGTGTTACTATCTGTGGATCATCTCTCCATTGCACCCTGGTGTTGTCTTTTTCGTTTTCCTTTTCCCCTTCCTCTGCTTCTCCCTGGAAAAGGAGGTCTCATTTGGGGGATAGATAACTGTGGTGTAAATTGCTGGTAATGGCTGGGCAAGAACCCAAAAGGGTATTTTGGTTGAGGTGTCATATGGGGCAAATATTGTTTGCAATTTCCCTAGTCACTTACATCGCTGCTACTACTGCGGTCATCTGAACTGAATGACCAGTTCTGTGGTGTAAGTCTCGGTCTAGTGTTTGATTTTTGTGTCTGAGAATTCTTGGATGTTGTGGTACAATATTCATCTGTTGTATAGGGATAAGTAGTCGTGTGGCAGAATTTTTTAATGTAATTCTTCGGGGCCAGGACTTAGGTCTTGATGTACTAAGAATGGATTTGGTAAAAGTCTTTGCAAATTGTGCACCGACTTTTGCCAAATCCATTCTGTTTTGCGAACTGACCTTTGCACCAATAGGACAGTTTGCAACAACCTGATTCATAGTGGTTCACAATTTGACCTACCTCATTGAAATTAATGAGGTAGGCCGCAAAATGTGACCCATTATGAATCACAGCCATCACAGCGATGGTGGCCTGCGGGGGTCATCAGACTGCCATGTTGGTGATTACGTTTAAAGAAATAATTAAAAAAAAATAAAACCCGTTTTCCTGAAAGGAAAACGGGAAGTTAAAAAAAAAAAAAAAAAAAGCAACGTTTAATTAACAATTTTTAAGAGTAGGCACTATTACTCTTCAAAAATGCTTTTGTCAACGTTTACAAAGCGAAAGGGGTCCCTTTCCCATTTGCAAATGCTTTACCACTACCTTTCGATAGTCTGTAAAATCTTAATATTTTGCAACCAGATTTCGGTTGCAAAACTTTAATACATTCCACTGGGAATATACATTTGGAAGGGTCACCCTAAATATGCTCTTTCCAATACCGATTTCGTATGTAGTAGCAAATCCAAATTGTGATTCATAATGTGTTACCAAATTGCAATTTGGGTTGCTTTCAGACCAAAAGGTCTTTTCGAGTTCACAAATGACCAGATTCTGTGAATTTGACCTTTTGAAAATGCAAAAAAGGCTTTCTTACATCTTTCCCCAAGTGTTCATCATCAGGTTTTGATCCACAGAATAAGAGGGAAATTCAGAAAAGGAAGGAGGTTGACGAGGAACAGAAATATAAGGGAAAAGTGACAAGGGTAAAATCGGGGATGAAACAGAATCTGCAAGTAAGAGAGGAAGAGTCAGTAAGTGTATTTTGGTGGAAGAAAGAGGCAGGAGGTGGAATGAACATCATGTAGCTTTAGAACATGGTGCACTGGAATTTGGCTGCACCAATGGTAGGCAACTAATGATAGCTTTGGGCACCTGCACTAACGTTTTTTTAACAAATGAAGCAATGTGTTAGACCTGACATCCTTAGTGTGATATTCTCACAAACCTGTTGCTTTCACTCCCTTAGTTTGCTGAACTCGTTTTTCTTGGCATTAGGACTCTATGCACTGTATCCCTGCTAACTAGTGCTAAAGGGCCGTTGCTCTCTCCTTAAAACCTGGTAAAATTGGCCTATACCTATTTGGCACACTTGATTTACTTGTAGGTCCCTCATTGTGCCACCTGCTAAAGAAGGACTGAAAAACATGTCTCAGGCCTGCCGCTACAGCCTGTAGTGCAGTTTTAAGCTGCCATTTGACCTGGCAAAATAAACTTTCTGCCAGGCATAAACCTTCCTTTTTAATACTTATAAGTCACCCCTAGGGTAGGCCCTAAAGGCTGATAGGGCAGAAGAAATGAGATTTAAAAAATAGGACATGTATGTTTAAGCTTTACATGTCCTGACAGTGAAGAACGCCTAAAAGTCATTTTTCACTGTTGTAAGGCCTATCTCTCTGATAGAGCTGGGTTACCTTATTAAACTTAATAGGTGTTAACCTCTGTTTGGAACTAAATACAGACATGTTGTTTCCACTCAAAGGAATTGCAATTTAAAATCCTCTTTAATGCTAAAGTCGGATTTTAATTTACAATTTTGAAAATGGCACTTTTAGAAAGTTTGTGGTATGCAAAAAAGTGTTGGATGGAATGCTTGGATTATTCTCAGTCATTGGTAATCATTTGGGGCTGCATCCCAACCCATCGTGCATATCATGACACCTCAGTTTGGACCTGATGATATGCAAATCAGTCTCAACCCTGCTGCAATGGGAACAGGCCAGGTCCTTCCTGAAAAGGAACACAAGCAACCCAGGACGGTTTTGCCCTTACTGTGGTGGTATGCTTGGTGAAAAATGATGGACTGGGATACAGCACGAGTGATTGCCAGTGGCTGAGATTAATTCAAGCAATCTATCCATCACCTTGTAGTTGTTGCAGATGATACCCTGCGTGTGACAGCTATGCCCAGACGTGGGTCCGTGCTCACTGTGCCAGTAGAGCCAAGCTATACCTGACTGATGAGCCCTAATCAGGGCGAAACCGGTCTTTGGTTGCTTGTGTTCCAGTTCAGGGAGGACCTGGTCAGGCAGTTTGGGCTAGACAATTACTTGTTGGAGCAGGGTCAAGGCTGATTTGCATATGGCTGGGTCCAAACTGAGGTGGCATGGTGGGCATAAAACGTTGGGCTGGGATGTGCCAAGCGATTGCCATTGGCTGAGATTAATCCAAGCATTCCATCCTTCACCTTGCTGTTGTTGCACTTTTAGAAAGTTGGCATTGTTCTACCCATGGGACACAACAGCTCCCAGAGGCTTCCCTGTAACTTCCTTCTGACCAGCACCTACTGCACCTGCCGGGACCTGCCAGAGCCCTTCTGCAGGAGTGAGACCTAATCCTTAACAGGGGAACCCCAGGTCCGGGATCTTTGGCTGTCATAAATGTGAACTCCTCCTGAAGAAAAGGTGACAATTTAGAAGTTTTGAGCTTCTCACAACCGCAAAGTGACCTCCTTGTGATGACAATTGATCAGCTGCGATAACACCCAATGCGAAGCTCTAGCGGGACTGGTTCTTCGTGCTGATAGCGACCGTCTGTGACGACCAGCATTATATTATAATCTTCCTGTTCCGGGGTGACACCTCCCTGGTCATCTCATTGTGTCAGACCACTCAGTGCATTGGCAGGTTCGTATAAGATGATTGTCATATGGCGTAAAGAAAGACACAAATTATAGAAAGATTTGGTACTGATCACGTAAGTTGTCAGATCATCCGCTATACATACACTTCCAAACAATGATCTTTTAGCAACAGGCACATGAGTGAGTTCAAGAGGACAGTGTCCCATAGCGAATGTTCCCAAACTTTTGTTGCAATTGTCCTTGTAAACGAGTGAGAACTCTTCTAGTAAGACACACTTTCGCTTCACATTGAAAGTTTAGGAAAACTTCTCACAAGTGTAAGGCAAAGTAAGAAAAATGCAGGCCTATAATAAAGTTAATTTTAAAATATGCAGAATTTAAAGTAATGAAAATATACATTTAATAGGGGAAGTTAATATTCTAAAACTCCTTACAACTTATAAGCACTCAGAATATGTGATTTGTTGGATTGCAAAGATCACATGTAACTATGACACATTACTGCATTTTCAAAATACTAACGTATAAAATTATTTAAAATCATAAGATACTAATATTGTTTCAAATGATTTACATTAGTACATATATAAAGATTATTATCTGACGGTTTCAGAACATTTGCACTAAATATGGCTATGCAGCATCAGTTTTCTTTTCACATTCGATGCACAGTTTCACATATGCAGATGATCAGATTCAGAATGAAGCCCTTCAAAATCACACATAAAATCACCTAGATTGTTAGATTTCATTAATTCTTTACACGCATTACTATTTCAATTAGGATGTTTTGGAATTTCATAACACGTGAGTACATCACTTTAGCTTTTTAATACACGTTGAAATAACATATTGAAGCTTGTTAATACATTATGAACCTATTTTATTCAGATTATTATGGTTTTATCTATGCTACTATTATCTGCACGTTTTACAGTGCAGTAACTAAGTTCTCCTACATTTATTTCTCATGTTTCTTTAACGTGTGGTAAGTGCACTTTTATTCATAGGTTAGTCAAAATGTCTCACTATCGGTTTGTGTGTCAAGCAAGGGTTCTGACAGCTTTTCAGCTGCATCAGTACCAAGCTACCAGAGCGTTAAGCGAAGGTTTATTTAGTGACTTTTGTGGTTTACCCTGACAACGATTGTATTTATTATTTGAGTGGGACTTCAACTTCTCTTAACTAATAACCTAATTTCTTACACAATGCTGTTACCAATGCCAGCTTCTCTTTTCCTAACAGCTTTAGTAATATAGAAACTGCAAGCCACATGGCAATTAAGGAAAGGATAAAATAGCAAAAAGATGGATATTTTAAATTACTAGGCCAACGTTGAATGTTGTTTGGATATTCCATTACTTGATGAGCCCATAGCTAGGGTGAAACTGGTCCTGGGCTGCTTGTGTTCTATTTCACAGAGAACCTGGCTTGGCAGTTTAGGCTGGACTGTTCCGATGAGGAACAGGGTCAAGACTGATTTACATATGTCTAGGTCCAAACTCGGGTGGCATGTTGAGCAAAAGAATGATGGGTTGGAGTGCTACCCGAGCAACTGCCAGTAGTTAGATGTATTGCAAGCAGCCTCTCATCACCTTTTGTGTGTTTCATGTACCTCCCTAAGTGGCATAGGTATGCCCAGGCGTGGGTCCCATGCTCACTGTGTCACTGGAACCAAGTTGTACCCAGCTGATGAGCCCATAACTAGGGCAAAACCGGCCCTGGGTTGCTTGTGTTCCAGTTCAGGGAGGACCTGGCTTGGCAGTTCGAGCTGGACTGTTACCATGAGGAACAGGGGAAGACTGATTTGCATATGGCTGGGTCCAAACTGAGGTGGCCTGAAGACCAAAATAATGATGGGTTGGAGTGGTACCTCAAGTTATTACCAGTGGTTAGACTTATTGCAAGCAGCCTCCCATCACCTTTTGTGTGTTTCATGTACTGCCCTAAGTGGCATAGCTATTGCCAGACGTCTGTCCCATGCTCACTGTGGCACTGAAACCAAACTTTACCCGGCTGATGAGCCCATAACTAGGGAGAAACCGGTCCTGAGTTGCTTGTGTTCCAGTTCAGGGAGGACCTGGTTTGGGAGTTCAGGCTGGACTGTTCCAAAGAGAAACAGGATCAAGACAGATTTTCATTTGGCTGGGTCCAAACTGAGGTGGTTTGGTGAGCAAAAGAACGATGGATTGGAGTGCTATCCTGAGCTATTGCCAGTGGTTAGACTTATTGCAAGCAGCCTCCCATCACTTTTTGTGTGTTTCATATTCCATCTCTTATGCATACATGATTAACTAATTAGGTTTCTAACATCGTTGTGCTGACTAGTAACCTAATTCAATTGCTAAATTCCACATAACATGGTCTTCTAATAGCATCAATTCTAAAAGTAGGACACACATAAATTCATATTTAAATAATTAGATGTGGCATGACTGTCAAGTTGCTTCTATATAAGAAGCCAGAAGCACGGAGGTGTATGCATTTTATTTATAATTTGTCTTGGTCTAAGTGTGTCTGCCTCCGAGAACATTAAAATGTTGGTTTGACTTTGGCATGGTTTAAAACTGTCGTCATTAACCTATATTCACTTGACGATTACAACTCTTATTTGTTTCTGTTACTTGAACTGGCGGAAAAAAGCATAATGAACTCCTATTCATGCATATGAGAAAAAATAGTTTGATTCTGTTGAGAGGCATTTTGTGTGTTTTTTAAAGTAGTAGGCATAAGCTTAATTGGCAATATGTTTCACGGACTAAGGGCCTCATTTAGAGTTTGGCCGAGCCGGAGCACCACTGCAAATCGGCATTACTCCCACTCAGCTAAACTTGTGTTTTAAGTTGGGGGAAGCACTGAGTTTTCAATGGTAGAGCCCCTGCTGGCTTCATTGACAGAAATATTTAACCTGGCAGCCCATTTCACCAAAAGTCCATGGGGGCATAGTGCATGTGGGGTGACGGTCTCTCGTTTTCCGGACCCAACATCTCCATGTGAAGCATTATAACCCCGGGTGGAGGAATTGAACAAAGGACCTCATGTGTAATGGAGAGAATTCCATGCATATTGGGCCATTTTTATGTTTTCTGAAAGGAAACGCCTACATTTGTTTTCAGAAAACAAAATAACTTTGCTGAGTGGGTCCATTAAACATGGCACCCACTCTGCAAAATGTCAGTGGCTTCAGTGGAGCTACCAGAGTGGTGACCCTGCCAAAGCTACAAAATCATACCAATGTGGCATTCAGAGCTTTTGTGAAGTCACATTTCAGCTGCTTTAAACAAGTCTTGGTACCCTTTTCATGCTGTTTTGTTTTGTTTGAATCCTTTACCAAAACCTGGGGTGACCTATATTGTCAATGTAAATCTTAATTTCCTCTGCAGTTAAAACATTCAAAGTTCCCTATTTCTATTCTATTCTGCATCCCCAGAATTGCTTCTGCATGGAACAACTTTCTCTGTGTCCAAAAATCACTTTTGTCATGTTGTTGAACACAAGATCTTAAACCAGAGGTCTTCAAACTTTTTTAGGCCCGGCCCCCCCAGGCAATACTTTTTAGGAGCCGGGCCCCCTCCCCCCCCATCACAAAAATTTCTGGAAGTTGGGATTTAGCATCTTTGACAACCGGTTTATCCCTGAGGTGTCAGCTGACAACTAATTTTCACAACAGCAAAACAACATTAGCAGGGTTTTGTAAAGTTAAGATTTGTGAGTTGTAAATCTGGCCCACAACCACTGAACTCATTCAACGCCCTTTGATGGGAAACTTTCTTTTGGGGAAACCACCACAAGGTCAGTGCATGCACCCCCACCTTTCAGGACCGCACATAATACCATGCAGCCTGATCTAGCGAACAAGCAGAATGATGGCAGACCTGGCAACCACATCATTCTCGGGGCAAGGTCTTTGCTCTGAAAATACATCTCAATCAATTGAAATTCTCACTGCCATATATGTTTATTTTGTATTATCATGTGAAAGCAGTATAGATACCATGGGCCCTGGTGCAGGCAACGAAAATGGCCTCCTTGACTAGAGCTGGGATAGGAATACACAGGAAGTATCAGGATTTAATGGGCTGAAACTACATTAAGGCTGTGCAGGAGGCCTCTTGACAGCACTTCACAAATGAACAGGAATGGGTGCAAAACTGCAACAAATGGCCTGAAAATGCTGTATTATGGAAAATACTATGGCATATGATCAAATGTAATTTTGCCTCAAGCTCTGAAAATGCCTGCATCACAGCAGATTTGCAGAGGCCAAACTGCTGTTAGCTAAAATGCCAGGACTCACAGAGATAAGACTCTCAACTGAGACCACTGGACAACAAAGTGCAAGGCTGCTAGGTCATCAGCATTTGCACGGCGCAGTTATGCCCTGTGTAAGACCTCAAAGCGCTCTATTTTTTTTTTCAGTTTAGTTTTATTTAATGGTTCCTTTTTATCTGGCTATCAGGGTGTTCCTCTGCCTTTTAGAAAGATTCTCAGCAAAGAAAGCATCACCCAGACCTTGAGAAGGTCGACAGAAGTGACTCCAGAATTGTACCTTTTGGTGCGACCCATAATTAGTAGAATTGGAGTGACTAGGTGGCTGCAATCTGAAAGCCAGCGCATGGCAAAGTTTCTGGATATTACATTCCGAGTCACTAATATTCCTTTCCCTTCTGGTGGTGTTTAAACCCACCCAAGTTTTGTGAACCTTTCCCTGTTTCAAGTACATGTACAGTCCATGTAACTGTTGCATGCCCTACGTGTGTGTGTATTTGTGTGAAAGAATATCAGCTTGTCTGATAGTGTGAACACCTGTTGAGTGATAATGTTTGTACAAGTGCTGTGAGGCAAAACTCAATTTATGTTTGGCAGTGGTAAAAAAACAGAAGTAGAGTGAAGATGGGGGAATAAGGAAATTATACTGCAGGAAAATGTTTAAACTTGACCTACGAGTAGCTTCAAATGTCTAGACAGCTGTGCAATGAACCGATGTAAAAGGCAGCAGCTAGGACGCCAAAAGGCACCAGAAAGAAAAGCTAAGGCCAGGGAAGAAGCACCGCTCTCCCTGCAAAGCAGCATATGTTTTTATGTTTCATTTTGTATGAAAGTGAAATTCGCTGCCATTTCCTGCCTTTATGCTGCTGTGTCTCGGATTAAAGGAATGTCAAAGTTGACGCCTCCACATAGTTATTATTTGCTCTGACTGCTGCCTCCAATCAGAGAGTCCTGTTTGCGATGGCCATGATTCTCGAGAATAAACGGCAGCAAACGTGCTTCACACGTCGGACTGAATGATGTAAAGGGGAAATCTTTCTGTGAAGCTCGCGCCCCCCTGAGGTGTTTCCACGCCCCCCCTGGGGGGCGCGCCCCACAGTTTGAAGACCTCTGTCTTAAACTGATGCTTTGCTTCTTGCTGCTATAATCCGATATATTCCAGAGGCCACCCATCCATCTGAGCTACATAGTCCCTTTAAAGAGTGGTCAGATACGTACCTTTAGTAAAGAAGATTCTGCTGAGTTATGGATCTGGCCTGGATGGGCATGCTCTTCAAAAATATTTAAAGCAAAGAAACCTCTCCAATCTTATCAATCTGTTTTTTTTGTCATTGTTGTAGCATGAATTCTCCATCCTTGTAGGTGGTTGATGATGGCCTGTGCATGCTGGATGGGGTGGTGCTTTTTAAGTCGGGCCTGGGCAGCACATGCGCTGCTCTGTGAGGCATGCTGTATTCAGTTAGGACTTGAAGCTCTGTCCCCTCTCAGCCCATATATTTCAATCGCTTGTGTCATTGTCCACTGTAAACTGTGGCTGTTCAGTGATCAATAGGCTTAGTGGTCCCTCCTTAGTACCGTCATGTCTCATTTTGTATCTTCCCATGGCGACACCCCCTGTTACATGTGTTGTTACTCGATAGACTTTAATTACAGCCTCCGAGCACTATTTTCTCAAATAGCTTTGTCCTGCCTGCTGTTGCAGGCAGGACACGCTCTCTCCTAATGCTTTTTTAAATTTCTATTTATAGCATGGGTGCCAAACGCATTTCCAATGTAATAGATCTCACATGTGTGAGAGTTTAATCTATTGGCATTGTAAATGACAATGCCTTTTATTTATTTGTTTTAAAAACAAACCATAAATAAAAGGCATTGTCATTTACAATGCCAATAGCTCAAACTCTCGTAATTGAGAGACCTATTGCATTGCAAATGCTTGTTTCTTTGCCTTACTAGATCTCTTAGTGGCATTTGATACACTTTCCACTCACATGGGTATGGATGGCTTAATCCTGGAGTGCTTTTTCTTCATTTTGGAGGGTGGATGGCAGCTTATTTAGATAGGTTCTTCCTGTTCAAAGCCCCAGACCATGAGATTAATCTCAGTCTCTAGACTCAGATCTCAATGTTCTCAGATTTTGTTGCTCCGAATTCTCTTTTAAGGACTGTCCTGAACCCACTCTGAAAGCTTGGGTTTTTCTTTCACTTTATATTCCTTTTGCAAATATTTCAGAAATGTTAAAACATATTTTTATGGTTCTGTTTGTGTTAAATGCCTTATTGTAATGCTGTTTAACTCATCGTTAAGATGTCTCCATGTTATTTGTGGTTGCATATTTTGTATTTCATTGGATTTTCAATGCAACTGCTCTCTTCCCTGACAAAAATATTAAAAATGACAATTATTCATGCCATTCCTAATAAAATAGCACTTAGCCTTCTTAAAATAGTGTGATAAGTCTGTGATAGTTAACGGGTTGTTATTTTTCAGATGTATAGTGTAAAATCAGACATGATCAATATTCCCACTACATCATTCATTGCACACCATAATTGAAGTTCTTATACAGTTTTTATAAACACAAATCTGTGAGCATACAATGCTAGCTCTGGGGTCGTGGAGATATAGCCTGAATTAGACAATGATGGACAGATTATGTATCCTTGACTTTGGAAAGCAACCGGGCCCCTGTAAACAAGATAAACTTGCCAGTAACAAGGAAAATAACAATTGAGAAAGAAAGCCTTGGCAAGGCGATAAAAAATGCAAATGTCTAACTGAACATAGATCAGCCGTACGAACCAAAAAAACGGCAGTTCCCATTGTCCAGCATTATATAGACAAGAACCACACTCCGGAAGATATACGATGGTTCATATTAGAAAAGATCCAAAATAAACCAGGTGTCAACAATGAAGCAACCAGGAAACTTAGGGAGGTTTATTGGATTTTTCTGCTGGAAACAACTAAACATGGACTTAATCAGGAGATTCCGTGGGATCAAGCCATCAAATTTAACAGTTGAACATATGTTATATGCATACAGTACCTGTTGAGAGCTCACGGTAATGCATGCCTTTTAGCAGGGTATTCTGTTGATATCTTCAGGAGTCTCCTTGGTGGATACCTTTTTCCTATTTTGCTTTCATATTGCCCATGTTCTAGCCCGATTTATCACTCATTTCATCTTTTTGCAATTAACATTCTATAGAGCATTGGTTGTCATTTTATTTTTTCATGGGTGTCATATTAGCTACATCCAATTAAGTTTGCCCATCGATTACCCATGGAGTAGTAGGTCATCTATGGACCATTTATATCTCTTTTAAAGAAATAGGCTGAGATTTCGGCATTGTGGGTAACATTAGGTCTCGCCTAGCGATGCAGCGCAAAGCGCTGCTCGCTATGCGAGATCTATTGTTGTCGACTTGGGTCGGAAGGGGGACAGGACATGTGCACGCGTACGGCAAGACCTGGACAGGAGATGTGCACGCGTATGGTGCGAGCAGGAGTTGTAATAACGCCGCAAGCCGTACACGTGCACATCAACTGTCTGTGTCAAAGCTTAACAGACAGGAGATGTGCACGCGTACGGCTCGCGGCATTATCACAACTCCTGCTCGCACCATACGCGTGCACATCTCCTGTCCAGGCCTTGCCGTACGCATGGCTATACCACTCCTTCATGGCAGTTTTCAGCCCCTCCTTGCAGGTACCTGGTCTTCAGCGGCGCCCATCACATCGCTGGTGGGCGCCATGTCTCGCGGTCTCCGCTCCGGAGGAAGCCGCATGCAAGCTTCGGACACGGCTGGGGAGAAAAAGGAGGGGCACTCGTCCTGGCCACAACTCGGTCTTCAGCTGCCACGTACGGGCAGCTCACCGCCGAACCGGCGCCAGCGTAGTACGTCACACGCAAATCCCCCCCCCCGCCGCGTGTGTCTCAAGCCTCGCTTTCCGTACAGCGGCCAGGTTTTCAGTGCAAAAAGAGGATTGTGCATCACTTCACTTAAATAAAAAGAGAGGTATGTTGTTACAGCGTGTTATAATTTTCTATAATAAAAGCAGCACAATGAATGAGATAGCTTAGTTCGTTACTCATTGCTCCCTCGGATCTCCGATCCGAGTCCTTAATCATCAATAATTTTATGTGCTTAGATAATAGGCACTGCTGGCAGGCAGAGGCTCCAGATTAAGGCAAGTACAACGTTTGGAAGTTTAAAATTTACCCGCAACTTTTGTCTTTAACAAATAATTTTATGCGTCCCTGGCTTGCCTTGGGCACACTGGTCACTTACTTTATGCAGCGACGGCCAAGAGAGCAGCTGCATTACCATGTCGGCCGCCTGCGCTCATCTGGTGACTGTCTGCTGAGCTCTGTGAGTTACCCGCCACCAGACCCTCGGGGGTCGGACTCACGCTTGGCCGTGAAACCGCTGGACGCATTTTACAGCGAGTGGGCTCACAGTGCCGCCCGCTGACAAACCATTGGCAGCACTCACTATGACTTGATTGAAAGTGCTGAATGCCCGGCTGCGCTGTGATTATTTCAACCATCGAGTAGTGTTGTATAATTTGTAGCAAGCTTACCCAGGCCATCCTCTGTCTGCCGAGCTGCACGCACCACACGCTGCCGGCTGCTGTGCCACTCCATTAGTAATTAAACATGCCAGCCCTCGACCTCAGCGCTTGGCAGCTGAGGACCACAGTCCTCATTATGCGTGACTTCGCATTTCAGTGCGGTGATGCTGAACACCACACTGAAATGCGTTAGTCTAACGCCTGATGCGTGGTACTTGGCAGTGCTGCAAAAGTGAAAAAATACAATGTAGAGCAATGGTAGTATGTTTGCGGGAACCCCTTATTTTTAGTCTGTAAGCACTATTTTATTTTAATAGTTTCTCCTACTGCAGGCACAACATGTTTTCCTGCAGCATTCAGTGCGTCATGCGCGCATTCACTTTCTAAGCAGCCTGGGACAATAGCCGCCGCTTCTTTCAATAGGTCTCCCATTTATAAGAGTTTGAGCTATTGGCATTGTACATGACAATGCCTTTTATTTATGATTTAATTATCAAAACATATAAATAAAAGACATTGTCATTTACAGTGCCAATAGCTTAAACTCTCGCAAATGCGAGACCTATTGCATTGCAAATGCTTGTTTTATTTATGGGTTTGGTCCCAACATATATGTTGGCCAGAAGATGTTTAACATGGCACGTCTTGTTATGGATAAACTGTGGACCATACTTCCAGAACCGTTTAGTGGTGTGGTCATCCACGTTCGTTCAGTTGGCACAGTTGTTTTTTATTTACAATTCATAATTCCTCATATGGAGTTTGTCACTACTCAGCTTTGGACAACTACACTAAGATACGCTGTAATTTCACATACACCTATGTGGATATAGCCTAGATGTTTTACTGAGGGTACAGTCTAGATATATCCCCTTGTTTTGCATAGTCATGCCCTTGTACATTATTACTAAATCAGTTGATGTACATTACCATTAAATTGGTTAACGTGAATTAGTTAACATACATCACCTTTATATTAGTCACCATTAATGGTCAGAATATAAGGTATTGTAGTGCATCAGGCCCAATGTCGGAGTCTGGACTCCATGGGCCTACAGCGTGTGTACGAGTATGTACTGTTGTGAATTTTTTGATTGCCGTATGGGTCTTGGGTACATATTGCTTGACGTCCCCCATATAGATGCCGGGGCATTATACCACTAAGATGGCCGCCATGAGGGGTTCCCGCATTATGTTTTCAACTTTCTAGATGGGCGGAGTGCGTAGAAGTATATGCGGGTCAATTCCGGTATTTAAACACTTCCAGTAAGTGTGGCGCACAGAGGGAGACGTTACCTGTTTGATGACATGAAAACCCGACGTCGGAGGATTGGTGAGTAATGTTGTTGCATGCCGATAATTATAGTTAGGCCGTAGCATCAGACCACTTTGAGCAAACACTATACAGACAAGGATATCTGTTTTAAATTTACCACCTTGATGTCTGCCTTTATCGCACATTCTTTTGCTAATGCACAAGAACGTCAGCGTACGAGCTGTACTATGTCTGTTGACAATACGCTCGCAGATGTCCTAAGAATATAGAGAGAGGTGGCGGTCTCCGGAAAAGAGGTTCAATAAATATATCTTTGGGGGCGATTAATTACCTCGTTATAATTACACAGACTAGTCTATTGACAAAGCGCCACATTGGTTGTTTCCCTTATTGGACAAAGGGTTTTAAAAAAAATAGTCCGGAATCCCTTTAGAGTATTATAGGGCTTTTTATTAAGGCTCTTTCATGAGCATTAATGATACCATTCATAGTTATGCCTTAGTGTGGCCTTTTATGGGTCATCATGCCCAGTCACTTTTTGCCTTATTTAAGCACCTGATTACCCTGTAGAGCAGTCTTGTATTACTCTCAGGTTATCATGCACCTAGTGCACATTGAGTGTTTTTATTGTGTTTTCCATATTTTTATCTCTGTTTAGTGTACATCTACATTTAAGACAGGACGTACTGCCGGCATTCTACACTGAGAATTTGTTCTCAGTAATATTTACATCATATATTACCGATTGGAGTAGTAGATATGTCGTTTAATATGCATTAGGAACAGGTAAATATGTACTATGTCATCTAGTGATCTGCCCCACTATTAGTATATTCTATCTATTGAATGGTACATTTGATATCGTTCCAGGCCATGACAATAATCGTGAAAACACCCCCCTATTAGGGTACTACATCTTTTCCTCTCTCACCAGTTCATCTTCTATTGCTGGTAAGTAGTAAATGAGATATAGACATATCAGGAATAGTGAACATGTATAGTCCATTTCGGCCTAGATTAGGTCTTACTTTTATTGTTCTTTTTTCATTCGTCGTAGCTCATTAGAACCTCTTTTGGCCGCATCTTCGTCCGTTGAATCCTATATATCTCGGAACCTTAAGGAACATAATTTTAGCACGACTAGAGTCAGCAAACAGTCTTTTGGTCTGTTTCATGCTCTATCGCAGTAACCATAGACACAAAACAATTCGTTCTTGAGCTTATTATTTATCTGCAATTTTGTATCTTTATAGGATTAAGTTCCTTCCTGGGATGACATCCCCCCATCACAATAAGTGTTCGCTAGTTTAGAGGAACCATCATATTATCGGTACTTTATTCTCATCCTTATGAGCTTTAGCATGTGATTTCTATTTCAGTTTTATAAAGCACCTCTTTCATATCTTAAAAAAGTGTGGAATGGAAACAACACTTGGAAGGTGGGACAGCATGAAAGCGTTCAATTCTTATCTAATTCTTCTTCTTTAGAGCTTTTTAAACTTGCACAATCTTTACATGCACTTGGGTGTATACTTTTTTCAATATGGCTATGGTATTCTGTTCTTTATCACATGCAGTCTCATGTGGCACACAACGGATGGACTAGTGTTGCATTAATTGGTTTTACCGAACTGTATATAGACATATTTATCATGTATAGGCAGTGGGCATTAAAATCTAGACCTGTTGTTGCTTCTTGTTTTTTCAGTGTATACTGTGACGGAACCCTGATGAAGGCTTCGCCGTAACGCACGTAGTGCCAACATACCACCAGTTGCTCTATTTCATTTTAGACATCTTGAATGTATATACACAAGATATGGTTGCCTAATCTCTAGATGTGACTTTATTGATAAAAATAAATCATCAAACAAAATTTCGGATTGATGTATGAAAATTGTATTCACTGAAAACTTGTGACAATGGGTAAAATATATTTTGTGGATATTTTTCAACACATGTAATATTTTTACAATATTGTTTAGATTTATTAACAAATAATGTTTCCTAAAAAAAAATATATATTTAGTAAATAAATTGATATCAGCATCATCGCATGTTTTTCTATTTGGTAGTCATTATATTGTCTGTGTACTAGGTTTTTCTGCCCACATTTGCATTTTTTACCGCCTTACCAAGGCTTTCTTTCTCAATTGTCAGATTATGTATCCTTGCAATGGTGGAGTAGTTGACTCCCGCCAAGGTGAGGGTACTCCGCCTGCTGAATTTAAAGATGTCCGCCTGCCCAACGGACATCTCTTGCATGTCCAGGAACTGTGTCACAGTGGTTCCTATAAATGCATTGAAAGTTTGACAGGTGGCTTCGTCAGTGTGAGGGAGCCGTACATCAAACTTTCAACATTTTATGTTTATGTTCAAACACAAAATTCCAAAGAAGAATTTTATTTTTTAAAATAAAAAAAAAGCAATTACCCTCGCGCCATGGGAGTTCTCTCATTTATGTGTTTTTTTTCTTTTTCAATTTCTAAGGTCTCGGAATGCAGTTGGCCAGTGAGACAAGCCCCTAGTTTGCACAACCTCTACGCTGTTTGTAAAAACATGCATAATTGGTTACAACAGAACCCCAAAAATGTCTGTGTCATCCACTGTATGGTAAGTATAAAGCAAAGAATTGTAAGTTTTGCACAGTGTACTTTTTCAGAACTCTTACACTGAAAACTAAACATGCCATCTTCTAATGTGTTACAACTATGTATAATCTTTGAGGAGGAAACATAATGGCTTTGGTCTTCACACTTGTTTAAACATGTTCAGAATGTTGTCCTCCTCAGAGCTAAGAATGGAGATCTGCTGCGAAGTCTAGCCTTCCTCAAGTGTCTCTAAAGACATCAAGAGCTTGAATACCTCAACAGAGAAACAAGGGGAAAACAGGGAGGTGCAAGAGAAAGCACAGGGGTGCTTGCTGGGGTGCTCTGATGTCAGGATTACACATGATAGACAGGTGTCTCTTTGCCGTCTGATGTACGATCATAACCTCATGTGGCAGATAATAAGAGTTTTGAGTAAGTAAGGTATAAGTCAACAGGCCAGTGAGTAAGAATTACCAAATAGGAGTTGGTGCAGAGAGGAGGAACCCGCAGTCAAAGTCAGATCCAGGATCATGATATTATGTTGTGTGCTGTTTTCCTGTTGGTTGTATTCTAGGTCTCAAAGTGATAGTTTTGAACGTCCAAGTAGAAAGAAAACCACTTTCACACAGTTGCTTGTGTTTCATTTTTGTTATTTAGTACATAGTATTTGCAGACTGTCTTACATTTTTTTTCATCCTAAGTTTGTTGCATACAGTCTTGGGTCTATGTCCTGTGTACGTTCTGGTTGGAATATTCAATCCTTCTTCCTAGTCAGGAATCAAAGTAACAGTCTCTGTGGTCTCACAAGAAAAACACATGGTTTTTTCTCCGGCGTCGTGGTCCAACCAGGACTTACCCAGGACATAGTCCTGACCTAAACCAGGAGACATTCAGGACCACTATTTGTGGATGCTATCTAAGAAGCCTTGAGAAAGCCCCCGCCATAGTCACTGTAAAGGGTGAAACAAATGTTGGCTGCAAAACAGGATTGTATGCAACAAACTTTGTATGGAAAAAATGCAAGACAGTCTGCAAATACTATGTACAAAATAAAAAAAACACAAACAACTGTGTAGAAGTGGTTTTCTTTCTACTTGGACTCTCGAAACTATCACTTTGAGACCTAAATACAACCAACAGGAAAACAGTACACTCAACATAATATCAATTTACCTATGAGTAGGAGTTGGCCCAACCCCTAACGAGTGTCAAAGAGTTTTCCAACAAACTACCAGCAACAATCACAAAGGCATTGTGGAGGGAGAGTGAGGGTCGGGCTGCAAGTTTGCACCAACCTCAGATTCAGGATCATATTGTCAATAATGAGACAAATGTTGATTAGTATACAGGCGCTCTTCCTTTGGACACCAAGGAGCAGACAACTCCAGAACAGCAGCAGGATGAGCAATGTATAAAACACAACAGCAACTATGAAAGTAATGGATGAGGACAACCAAGGGATGCAATGAGGGAGGAAACCATCAAAGGTGATTGAATACAAGGCTGAGTGTATGAACTGAATGAAAGCAGAAAGCCAATAAATCTAGGAAATCTTGGCAAACAAGGGACCATGTCTGCAGTGTGGTGGTTAAATAATGATTTTACTGCTAGTAACAGATGTAAACCTCTGCCTCTGAAGTCCCCACCCAATGGTTGTTAGCGATCTATTTCTCCTTACTAGCTATTGCACAGTCTTCCCAGTCTCAGGTCTCTTCTCTGTCTGAATCTTGTGATTCTGTGAACTAAGTGAGCAGTGATCTGGCACTATTGTGATTATTTACCACAGGTAAGAGCAAACCTTAAATTGCTTACCTAAATCTGTGACCCCCTTCCCATCTCAATCCTGACCTGAATCCTTACTAATTTAGAAGACATTTTAAGAAGAGGTCTCCCTAACTCGGGTTCATGTAAAAATGAGTATATTATGTCCATACCCAATCACCTAGTCTTCTTTGTGTACTTTAGTAAACTATCAGATTGCAATGAGAATCAACAGATTTCAAGTGTTGATTTAAAAGAGTGCTCTGGATAAAAAGAACACCGTTAAGTTGGTGATGCACAGAAATATTGATGAAAGACGTAGACAAGATACACATAGAGATGGGTTCAGAAATAGGATTCAGCTTGTTTGTCCATGCAACAGCTCTGAGACCTCTGACCCATTCACTTGGGTCACCATCAATACACTTCAAGAATAACAAAATACAGATCATAGCCTTGAGAATGCTATCATCCACCAAAGACTGTTTCACCCATACCAAATCACCAACCATAATTACACCCCCATCTTCAGTTCCCCTTTCTACAAATACTCCCTTATTATCCACATATCCCTGATTCATTTGCTACAACTCATCTTCCTCCACATTTCTCTCAAAACTGTATCATCAGTATTCTGTCTTTTCTCCAGCAACCATGCTGGATATAACATAGTTGAATTACACATTTTCCTTAATAACTTGAATGGGGTAGCACATTTTATAGAATGTTGTGGGGTCCTGTACACTATAACAGTTACATATAAGGCTTTCGTCAATGATATACCAGCTCTCACCAAGAAATGAATAAACTATTTTACCAACCTATTCGTTTTCACAAGTTGGCCTTCAGCCAAAGGTTGATTCTCCTCTGTCTTATAAAAAAACCTATTTAAAAAACATAAATTTACTTCTACACAAAGTGAAAACCATTATTAGAGACAAGCTCCACAAGCAGAAGCTCTCTAGCAAATACATCCTCTAAAATTTCTTAGATGTACTTTGACCACTTCGAGGAAGAATCTTTTAAAACCACGACAAATTTACAGCCATGTGGCCACTTTGTAAATATACCCATATTATCAATTGATAACATCTGCCACAACCCTGGCAACAGCTCCTTTGTGATCAGTGATACCACACTTTTGATCCGATTCACAAAGGGCCTCTGCACTTGTGGTGGAGGCCCTCAGTCGGGGAGGGACCTCCGGAGCTGCAGTTACCGACTGTGGTTCCCCCGCCACCAGTGCAGGCCCCCCCCACCATGACTGCAGGTTCTCCGCCATGAGTGTGGAGGCCCTTTGCGATTTGGCCCATTGGTGTTATTGAGTTATTAGGCAAACACAAGGAGATGATGGACAAAGCGCTGAAACTTTTCAGACACTCGCCCCCAGTCAAAGATCTGGGTTGAATCCACAAACAAAATAAATCAACGGCGGACCACCGGTACCGCACCTCACACCTGCTCCGTCGTAATGATGGGCCGTGCAAACAACCCCAAACGCCAGCCGTTGAGTGGCGTAACTGTGCTCCAGATCCAGTTCCTACTATTTTTTCAAGATGGAGGGGATGCACAGCTAAATGAAGTCCAACCGACAGATCATGAGTTTATAAAAACTCCTTTATTTTAAATATAACAGCCTTATCAAACACATAGACTCCAGCCAATGCGTTTCATTCCCTAACTGGGAACTTCATCAGGGCTGAAAAGAATTCAACAGAGAATACACAAATTACAAACATGAAAATTAATGACAGAATTTAAAAAACAACCATGGCACAGAACTGAAACATAAACTGTTTTGAACACATAATACCACTTAAAAACACACAAAAGAACACCCAAAAAGGGGAAGGATATTAGATAACACAAATCTTCTCAGAACTCTCCTATTATGTTGATACAACATAACAAACATATTTAAAATTCACATAAGCATAACACACAATACATAAAAAGTACATAAAATATCTAAACCCAAAGAGTTGGTAGACAGTGCAAACACACTTTTTACCAGTCAGTAACTGTCCTTTAAACAACCATAAATGGGTGGACCTATTGTGGCCTCAGTAATATTTTTTAAGTTGAAAAAGACAGATGAGAACGGAAAAGGGTAAAGAGAAAAGGAAAAGAAAAAAATAAAAGTAAACAGAAAAAATATACAGAAAAAATATAAAAAGATGAAACAGTAGTGAATAGGGGGGCGGCCCAGACGGGGAAAGCGTATCGATCCGCATTCGCACTATTCAGTTATCTAGTGAACTCAAACCTAACACATTCGACACATATCCAATACATATAATATTATCTTACCAAAAAGTAGTAGTGAGCTCAGTGTACTCACACCATGTTCATAGACTCATAAAAGATGCATCCACTGACACATGTCTCAAAGTCAGCTAAATGCTCCTGCAGGGGCACACAATAATTGTACAGAAAAATATATAACCATTAGTCTACATATATAATATCCTACTTAAAAGGAAATAGGCAATAACCAATGGTCAATAAATAAAGTATATTAACTCTGTAGAGTACAGACCTTCTACAGAGTAACCTCTGATAAGGTATCGCAAAAACCACAACATATATCTAAAACAATTAATAGGACATAGAATCCCATGCATAAAAAACACATAAGGGTACCGGAATAAACATAACTTGTATCTCTACCCCCGGTGTCCCCCATGACATAGACAACCAAACAGAGTCCTGAAACACGAGACAAATAAACAGAACCATTAAAACATAAAACATTAACTACAAATAGCAAATAAGTGAAACAATACCTAGTCATATATGACTCTGGAATGTAGCGGAAAGTTTTCCTTATTTGATTGGACACGTCAGTTCTAAGTCAGATACTATTATGAATCGGCAGTTCTATCTAAAACAAATTTGAAAAACAAAAAATATTAACACCAATCAGGCAGGTCGATTTCCTTAGAAAACTGGTCCGCATTCCTATCCTTATCTCATAGGTATAGACCACCCCCATAAGGATATAGAGAATAATCATACCTCTGAAGTCGCTAGGTTCCCCTCAATACCGATCATATTTCGAAAGTCCAATATTGACAATGATATGTGATATCCAGCCAAGATGTATGTATATGCCACAATAGGCTGGCTCACAAGGTGTATTGCACCGTAAGCACGACGTATCAAAGATGAAAAAACCTGTTTTAGGTACGAAGAAAAAAGTAATCAGGGAGTTATAAACATCTAAAAAACATAAATACGCAAGTGTGGGAAGTACTCATACCTCTGGAATAACTAGATACTCTCACACGCCATTCCCCATTCACCTATAAGTGTTAATGGTGTATTCTGATATCACATCACGACATATAGGCATCCCAGAGATAACCGTATCCCTAAGTGTATTCCACTGTGTACGGGACGCATCAAGGGTTAGGGAAACTGTTTCCAAACATTCCCGGACTACAGTTCCCAGAATGCCCCTTTCCTGCTCGTAAACCGGAACTCCTATAGTCATGTGGTGTCCATTGACAACAGTATCTGAATTCAAATCTTAAAAGTACCAGCCTAAAAACGGCATGGTTGTACATTTATAGAGTTGTAACTCGTGTCACAGGCGATTTATGCATGGACCATAATACACAGAGTACTACTGTCACCCACAGCCCGGCGCAAATGATGTAGCCTTGTTAATACGTGCCATATTGGAATTTTAAAGTATATGGGGAAAATACATTGCACATCTGAAGTAACCCATACAAAGTGACGCCCACCCGCAATATCCTAGATTAAAACCACAGTCCCCCTCGAATCACCGGCATTGGACGTCCTCCCATCGAACACAGAATCACACTTGCATAGTCAATTATGGAGGAAGTGAGAATAACGGTCCCATCCCTTTACCATCAATCCCAAACCTTCAAGTCAGCGATCTTACCGAATTTTCAAGCCCGTAGTTATCTCCTGTAGCTAAGGGGGTACTTCGCGCCTCCAATATAAATATGCGAGACTCCGCCCCAGTATTTCACCAAACCACCAATGAGTGAGAAGAATATACACACACACCCCCCAACGCACACGTTCACAGAGTAACATCAACCAAAGTTTATAAAGATCGCGACGGCCATCTTAACATGTCCAATAGAAGACTGAAAGACTGAGCATAAGGTTCAAAAGAACCCGTCTGGAGTGCCACGAGTGAAGTAATTGATAATAAATAGCCATATTGCGGAGGTCCATCCCAGACCTCACGTGCATAGATAGCCCTATAAGGAATCCAGTGGGCATGTCCAATAATAACATCAAACGTCTATAAACCCCACGGCGGCCATCTTAACCTCTCTCAGAACAAATAAATAGGATCTATATATTAGCGGGGCTACCACGGCAAACCCTACGATGCGCTGTATTCCCATGAGTGGCTTCGCCTGCTGTGCAATGGAAGGGCCAAAAAGCGACTCCTGTGTACATTCCGACCCAAAGCGGAAATGGTGAAAGAATGTATATCACACAGTGCAAATAAAGAGTACAAGGAACAAAGGCCAGTGACTATTATAGAAAGAATCAGAAAAAAGGAAAAACATGTAGATACATAATAGAACTTCAAGATGTAGAAACTCTTACTATTTAGCTTCAGAGCTGTTCCCTATATGATATGTATATATCCTAGGCCCAAATGTAAAAAGGACTAGTGTAGCATCAACAAGCAGATCAATTGACAAGTCATGTCATAGTAGTCAACCTATTAAACATCATTATACAGTTGATAACATATAAATAAAGAATTGATTAAAAATGAAGAAAAGGGACTCCTAGGCTGCGATTCAAATAATTAGAGACTGTATTCTACATGAGTTGTTTAACTGACCCTGTAACCCCATTTAGATACAGACTGTGGAGGATTCTTAAAACTCAAATAGTCCTCTGAAATCTGTATTCCGTAACGGTAGACACAATCGAATCACCAAAGTGTCCTTTCAGCCATCACCTAAAAAATAGTGCATTTCATGGTCAATGTTAAAACCATGTGTAATGCTCCTCAGTCTACATATCCATTTTGACTCACATCTCCTAAGAAGCAGCTCTCGATCTCCCCCTCTAGGCCCTATCTCCACATGTTCTAAGGCATGGAACCAAAAATTGGCTTCACCCTTATGAATATTAACAAAATGATCAGTCAAAGGGTATTTTCGATCACGCTTGAGAATGGCCCTTCGGTGTTCCTGAATACGTAATTTCAGGCTACGTATGGTGCTCCCCACATAGATTAGGTGACATGGGCAGCCAATCAGATACACCACATAAGTAGTGTTACAGTTGATACATTTTTGAATGGTGTAATTACCAGACCCATGGTACGCAAAATTCTTGATCCTATTAGAACCTAAGTCACAGACATTGCAATTACCACAGGTGAAGAAAACACTCACCCCCAGTCACAGATCTGGGTTGAATCCATCATCGTTCTTTAGCTCACTTCGCCACCCCAGTTCAGACACAGCTATATGCAAATCAGTCTTGACCCTGTGCCTCATGGGAACAGTCCAGCCCGAACTGCCAAGCCATGTCCTTCCTGGACCGGAAACAAGCATCCTGGGACCGGTTTTGGGCTAACAGCCCTCATCAGCCAGGCTAGCTTGAATCCAGTGGCAAAGTGAGCAAGGGACCCACGTCTGGGCATAGCCTGCCAACTTAGGGCGAACAAAGCAAACACAAGGAGATGATGGACGGAGCGCTGAAACTTTTCAGACCCTCACCCCCAGTCACAGATCTGGGTTGAATCCATCATCGTTCTTTAGCTCACTTCGCCACCCCAGTTCAGACACAGTTATATGCAAATCAGTCTTGACCCTGTGCCTCATGGGAACAGTCCAGCCCGAACTGCCAAGCGATGTCTTTCCTGGACCGGAAACAAGCATCCTGGGACCACGTCTGGGCATACCCTGCCAACTTAGGGCGAACAAAGCAAACACAAGGAGGTTATTGAGTTATTACTCACATTAGACTCAGTCCGTTCACATATCTTTCTCTTCATGAGTTTCCATTGAGTCCCACCAAAGATGGTCAGCAACCCACCTATTAGTGTCCAAAAACTCTGAGTGTCCTTTATGTGACAAATTGGCAATTCCTTGCTTGGAATTCATCGGAGGGACTATTTCATTACAAAAAATGTTTGCTGGTCACCCCAAGTCAAAAAGTCTTTTGCTTTCACCTCATTTCCGTCCTTCATTATCTACTACTCTTTCTCACTTGACAGCCACAACAATGAAGAATCCTGGTAACGATTGAGGACCAGGAATCACATTCAGTCCAGCCAACAAAGAGCAATCTTAAAAAAATTATTATTGTTTCCCCCACATTCCCACATTATCAGATGGTGCCACATTGAATAACCAGAATATCCTACATACCGAAGGAATGCTTCACTTTATTGATGATGCTATCTTTTGATTACTTTTCGGCTATTCCAAGGGCATCAAAGGTGGAATCACTTGTTACAGTATAAAACTCTGGTATTCCTCCTCTTGTTGGCAAGTCATCTTTTATTTCTATGGTAGTCAAAGTTTCACTTGCAATGAGAGAGCATACTCGTATCCAGACAAATGGAACTCTCTGGACTGGCACCTACTGTGAGCTTTGACCTGTGCCAAAGTATACCATCTCTTGGCATCAGCCACTTTACTCTCAGTTGCTTGAAATCCATGTTCGTAGACTTGGCGTAGACTTTAATGTATTAAGCACTGCAGTTGGCCAAGCTAAGCATTGGTCAGTGCTAACACCGTGACTAGGATGGACACGTGCCCTTTTCAGAAATAATGTGCCTATAAAATGTCATATTTGCCTTGTAGAACCCACTTCTCTGGATGGAAGGAGTAATTTGCATTAGGTAGCATTTGGTATTCTAATTTATATGCAATATCAGTGCTGTACGTGAAAGCATTATTGATCAATTATTGTTGTGACTCGTGACCTTCTAAGTGACCTTCTGAAATATTTTACTACCTAATAAGATTCTAAAGCTCAGTCGTTTATATCAGAACCATCACATATGAGTTGTTAACCTGGTCCTATAATGGGAATTGCGTAGTTCTAACAGATTAAACCATATGTTCAGATTCCACTTTGAAAACATTATTGGACTAATAATATGCGCTATTATGTTATTGATGTGAGGCAGACGGTGTTATTCTCACTCGATGGCCATGTCTTCCTTCCTCATGTCCCTTTACAGTTGAACCTTCCCTTCCTCATTTCTTTTTGACATTACGTCTAGCAGGGGTACGCACAGGTTTATCCTCTTCACTGATACCTGTGGTTAGGAGGTCTCACCATTCTTATTCTGTAGCTCCTTGCGAGTGACATACTATTTTCTTGTGATATTTAATCAATTGTCAGAAAGCCTCATTGATCTGGAGCTGCACCTTTTCAATCCCAACATCTTCTCCGAGCCTGTGAAGAGCCTGGGATGTTCTTTTGCAGTGATGGGTTGTTACCATGCATTTAAAGGACAGCCACCAATTTTAGTTGTTCAAAAGTGATGAAAATAAGAAGACAGACTGCTGAGATGGGACAATCCATGAATCCGTGACAGGGATGTAAGATTTTATGGGCCTATGCCTGAAGATTAGTGAAGTCTGATGTACCCTGGACATTTCACAGGTTGTTTTGGCCATCTAGGTGTATATGTGCATATCTGGCAGCTCAAGGTTTAGTTGTTATTTTATTCTATGGTATGTTGGTACACATAAGGTAAGAGATGCTTTACTGTTAAGCATAAATATGGAAAGTCCCCAAACGACAAACAAAATAAAACACTCCTGCACATTCACTCAGTCCTAAATTAGCCATCACTTTAGACTACATATAAGTTATTTAAAGGACTTTGAATTTCGTAATCTTTGATTAAGTTTTCCATTTCTTCTTGCAAATATTACATTTTATCTGTATTTCAGTAATCAACTGTTTCTGTACTGGTACAGTGGCATTCTTATGCTCATTCCACGTGTGCCTACTTCTATACCCTCTAAATTCCATGTCCGTGAGAAACATCTAAGGTACATTTTGAAGCCCCTGAGGTAGAAGTTGATTTTGGTCTAAACTTCAATTGAGGCCTTTAGAGTGAAATGAGTAGTGCAGGAAGCACGTTTGATAAGTTTAGGTTTGGGGTACATTTAATGAGAAGGACACTGGCATCTCATTTAATGTTTGCATAAGCAAGGTTTGAAGATATTCTGAAGGGAGGGTGATGGATGAAAGTCGCCTCTCCACTTATGTATAAATTTGGTTATAGCTAGCAGTCTTTGATTGGTAGAACATAGAGAATGACGAAGAGAATATTGACAGATTTTGTCGCTTACATTCTTCAGAGCATTCAACCACTTGAATGTCACGCTGAGGTTTTCATTTGCTTGTGCATCAATGAATATCCTACAAGGATAGTGAATCCGAATTAGCCATGTTCAAAAAGTACCAGAGGTGTAGTGTCAATGTTAACAGCCTGTAATCTTACCACCTCATAGTTCGGGAGTCCCTAATAAAGGGTATTTTCATAATTGAAGCATGTACACTTTGATAGCAATGTATATAACGATTTGTCTCATTTAGCTATGTCAAAAAGGATGACTGTGTGACTGCTCAAGTGTGTTCATTCATACTAATTTCTCCATCCCATAGGACAGCATGGTTTATAATCATGACAGAGACAATCAAACTGTTGTAACTCATGTATTGGCACTATGCTTCAAGGCTCTACACTGCAGTTAATCCCTACTGTGGGCTTCTGACATACAGATACATTTGTTTGCCATTAGTGTAAGACTGGCTCTGTAGTTATTATGACCTGAGCAGCAATATAAATGTACATGAATGGGGAATGCAGGGATCCGATATGACAAGTGAGCAACTGCCTCTACACCATTTATTAGTAGTGAAAAGTCCATGGCATTAAAGAATACAAGATACATCAAGAAAGTGAAGTATTTATATGGGGGCGCTAGGTGGCGCACATCCAAGATGGCCGCACACCTGTGAGGCTCTGGAGGCTTGGCGACTAAATCCTTCAATTATCCTCGATCCTACCTCGAAACTCAGCACCACGACGCGACGCACCTGCCCCACCAACCTCCGGGCACCTCTGGGAACAAAATCGTGTCCCTCGCGCTCACGGGGGCACCGGTGGTGCGGGGCCTCGGCGGCGGATGCCTTCGGAGCCGCGAGCCTGGGCAACCTGAGCGGTAGTCGCTGATACTGGAGACCCGGGGACCCCACGTGGCTGTGGGCCCGGCGTGGACTGCGCTGCTCCCCGGCTTCCCGACGCGGACGTCTCGTCGTTGCCGGCCTGGCGCGGGATGGGAGCGTACCGCAGGAGACCGAGGGAGGCCCGGTTGGGGCTGCTGAAACACTAAGAAATGGTGAGGTGCACAGGGGAGAAGCCCTGCCGCCATTTCTTGTTGTATGCCGTTGCCGCGAGTGGAGGGGACCTCGCAGTAGCGCGTCGACAGCGGTTCTACCCTATAATCCTGCGGCTGACCAATGCCGTACACGCTGTGAACTGCCCGGCAGGGGGGGAACGGAAGTTATACGCTGCTCCCGGTGGGCGAGAGCTGTTGGGACATACAACTGGGACTCCTGCCCGCGCCGCCGCCATTACACCTTGCGGACTTGCTGGGGATGCGGAGACACGGCACTTACGCCAGCTGGTGGGAGGACGAACTTTCGGCTTTTTACCTCGTTTCCCCCGCGGTATCAGAGGCCAAGATTTTTTGCTGATATCCTCCTGCTTGCCGGACAGCTGAAGATCGCTTCTTGAGGAATAGTTTCCCCCCTGGGGGAAACGACTGTGCCTGTGTGGTGGGGCCCGCGGTGACCATAGCTGGGCCCTACTAATCGAATCCTGCACTCAACGATAGCTGCTTGGGCCCTGGGTTCTATATGGAGGAGAGGGCTATGCGAGGGGGAACATAAGACTAAATTTTGACTCCGGACGTGGATAACCACCTACATACCGCCATGCTGCATTAGTCCTACTCCTGCACTCAACATATTGCTCTGAAATCCGGGGAAACACTGCCTGCATGCAGTGAAACAGATCCTCCAGTATAGAAGACAGTACTGAGCAGACGTTACAGACCCCCCTGATTATATGTCTGGAGGTAGCCTTTGCCTTCGTTTACCCACTTGCTTGCCTCCTCACGCTTTGCTCGCCCTACATAACGGGGATCACGCGACGCAATGGGGAAACCTGATGGCCCCCAACCTAGACTCACCTTTGAAAATAAGAAAACGGCTGCCAGATCCACGTCTGCTGATTCGGGACCGGCTGGCACGGACCAGTCGCAGATCTCCGCACCAACACAGGAGGATGAGGTAAAAACACTACTCCTGGTTATGAAACACAGTCTAGCTGACCTATCGGGAAAAATGGACACAATGAACAGCCGACTGGACTTCCTCGTCCAGAAGGTCGACAAGCATGATGGCCAGTTGAAGGAGGCGGAACGCCGCATCTCGGAGACTGAAGATGCTACATCCCAGATGCAACAGCATATGTCGCAAATGGACAGGGTGCTCAAAATTATCGCGGCAAAAAACGAAGATTTGGAGGCCCGCAGCCGCCGAAACAACATTCGAGTTCTTGGCATACCAGAGAGCACAAGCACTGGGCGTATGGAGGACTTCATAGAGCGCCTTCTCACTGGTACCTTCAGAGCGGACTCTTTTTCATCGCAATTGGTGGTCGAACGCGCCCACCGCTCGTTGGGACCCTGACCGCCGCCAGGAGGACCTCCTCGACCTATAGTTGCACGTCTCCTAAACTATCGGGATCGAGATGCTGCACTCAGGAGGGCAAGGGAACAGAAGACACTACACTTCGAAGGTAACGAATTCACCATCTACCCAGACTTTACCATGGCGGTTCAGGAAGCGCGCAGCAAGTTCCTGCCAGTCAAGATAAAGCTACGCAAGGCTCAAATCGACTATGCCCTCATGTACCCTGCAAGACTTCGGATAACGCACCAAGGCAAGCAGACTTTTTGCACTAACCCGCAACAAGTGGAAGACTTCCTGAAGACCACTCAACGCAGATCCCCGCGACAGGACCAGGCTTCCGGATCTCCATCTCCAGCTATGGACTGAGCTGGGACATGGACGGCCGCACTGTGGGCTCCTAACCTTGGCCTCCTCCCCCGATTTGCGAGGGGAAGGCTGTATGTTGTTGCTGTATTGCGACGCCCCAGGGGACTTGTCTCTCCCAACTTGGTTAATGAGGGCGCCCGGCGAGATGAACAGAATGGACACAGACAGCTAAGTGCCCTTTGGGCTTAATTCTCCTCTTTCTAAGATATATAACTGCAAAGAGTAATGCGTATTGGTAGGGTTGACATAAAATTTCGCCAGGCACCCTTCCCTTTCCACTCTATTCCCCCCCCTACACCGGGACATCTGGGAACTGCTATTCAGAAGAGTTGGGACATGGGAAGGTTTCGTGACCCACTGGCACCCCCCCCCTATGGGAGATCCCCCTGATTGTTTTTTTTCTCATTTCCTTCTGTTGCTTTGCTACATGCCAAGTTGGCTTTGTTTGACCAAGACAGTGCAGTTCATTTGTTTAGGACGTATGGGTGGGCACCTTAGTACCGGCACGATTGGGGTGCCGTTGTGGGTGGGGTTGGGATGGCTGTCAATCAGTTGGCTCAATGCCGACTCACTAGGGGGAATGTTGGGGGGAGGGTTAGGGATGGGAATGTTATACAATGCAGCAATGTTTGTGAGACAACAGCTACTAGTCATATTCATCTGTTTTGGACCGCACATTTGCTTTGAGACCATAGATTCATGCACTGCGTCATGGCGCTACATTCTTATATACAATTGGCTTTGGGATGTCGCTGCACACAGCGAATTAAAATGATCACATGGAATGTCAGGGGCCTTGGAGATCCCCGCAAACGTCGACAAATACTGGCGTACCTGGACAGACACCACATCCAAGTAGCAATGCTGCAGGAAACACACACAGACCCCAGACGTCCAAATTGTTTTGGAGCTCGGTGGGCCTCTGCCCGCGTATTCTCCTCATACTCCACATACTCGCGAGGTTCGGTAATACTAGTGAAGAAGAATACACCCTTTATACTCGGGGGCACTTATAGCGACCCCTCAGGGCGCAGCTGTTTACTCTGGGGTACACTGGGTACACAATCGATCACCCTGGCGTGCTGCTATGGTCCGAACACAGACAACCCTGACTATTTCACAACATTGTGGGGGCAAATAATTAAAGTGGGATCCACTCACGTGTTGTGGGGCGGCGATTTTAACACGGCCCTGCACCCCTCCCTGGACAGATCCAATCCCCTTCCGTGTCACTACACCAACACACGAGAGGTTCTTTCTCAATTATTTTTAGATCAAGGGTTAATAGATGCGTGGCGATATGTCCATCCAGCGGACAGAGAGGGCACTTTCTACACGGCCGGGCACCGGACCTGGTCGCGCCTAGATTACTGGATATGCTCCCGGGGAGTTAGCACTTGGATTCACTCAGTAGAGCATATGGCCCGAACATACTCGGATCATGCGCCTGTGTGCCTCGAGATAGTGCCACCTAACTCCATAGCTTCCCCACGCTGTTGGAGACTGGTACCGGAAGCGCTTCTGGATGCGGTATTCCAAGCAGAGATTGCTGAAGAAATAGCTGATTTTTTCGCTCGGAATAAGGGCTCCGTTACAAGCGTGGGCACGATATGGGAAGCCTTCAAAGTCACTATGCGCGGCACATGCATGGCCAAAAGTTTTGGGGTCTTGCGTGATATACGGAGAAGCTTGCGGCGCCTTGAAACAGAGCTGAAACAACTCGAACTAGACATGTGGGATAAGAAATCAGGTATCCACAGGGCACTACTCCGAGAAAAACTAACAGACTATACCATCACTGCAGACCGGGAGGCCAAATTCAAAGGCAAATACTTCATCGCCCGCAGATACGGGGAGGGGGAGAGACGTTGGCGACTGAAATTCGACAACCCCGCTTTTCCAATTATATAGTGGACGTGGTGGACGGT
This sequence comes from Calotriton arnoldi, assembly GCA_963921515.1. Lineage (NCBI taxonomy): Eukaryota > Metazoa > Chordata > Amphibia > Caudata > Salamandridae > Calotriton > Calotriton arnoldi. Next base: position 3,984,180 of record CAWUFW010000357.1, read on the forward strand.
AATGGGGTGCGACATAGAGACAGCTTGGACATACTGCATACCTTTTCTGACTTTTATGCAGATCTGTATAGATCGCGTCATGAAGACCCCCCGGACTTTTCGCACTATCTTGAAGATATAGCGTTAGGTTGGCTGGGTGATCACCAGCGTGAATTCTTGGCAGCGCCTTTCGAGGATGATGAGCTCCGTGAAGCTATCATGCAAATGAAATCGGGCAAAGCTCCTGGGCCCGATGGCTTCCCCGTAGATTTTTACAAAATGTACCTTGATCAACTGCTCCCAGTGCTGAAAGAGGTCTTCATGGAAGCTCAGGAGGCTCAGTATTTACCTGCATCAATGAGGGAGGCGCTCATTATTTCTTTGCTAAAGCCCGGTAAGCCTGCGGACCAATGCGAGTCATATCGTCCCCTTTCTCTAATCAATACGGACGCAAAAATACTCGCCAAACTATTAGCCAACCGTCTCAAACTCCTCATGGAGAACCTGGTCCTTCCGGATCAGGCCGGATTCATCCCCGGTAGAGCAACGTCCCATAATCTTAGGACGCTTTTCTCCATACTACAAAATGTGGACCCAGGGCTGGCACTAGTGGCGGTCTTCCTCGACGCCACGAAAGCCTTTGACTCGCTAGAATGGGAGTATTTGTTTACCATACTCCAGAGTATGGGACTACCCAAGGGCTTTTTGGCCTGGATCCGACTTCTATACGCGTCACCGACAGCGAAAGTTTTGATCAATGGCCATGTATCTCCCCCAATTACCCTCTCGCGCGGCACAAGACAGGGATGCCCACTTTCTCCCCTGCTCTTTGCTCTAGCCATGGAGCCACTGGCAGCTAAGATCCGGCAACACCACCAGGAGAAAGGACTACGATGTTTCTTACGCCCAATTCTCATATCTCTCTACGCAGACGATGTCACCCTATATATCAAAGACCCACACCACAACCTTAACTCAATTTTCCGTGAATTTGTTAAATTTGGCGGCTACTCTGGAATACATATTAACTGGGCTAAATCCCAAATCTTCCCACTGACGACTGCGGTTGTACCCTTTGAGGCAGACTTTCCCATTACGGGGTGCTCGGAGGAGGTGAAATACCTGGGGATAACTGTCACGACAGACCGCGAGTAACTCATGAGGGTAAACTATGGCCGTGCATTAGATCATATAACCGGCTGCATCACTCGATGGAATGCTCTCCCACTCACCATGATGGGCCGCATCTCCCTTATTAAAATGGTGGTGCTCCCGAAATGTTTGTACTTATTTCTAAACATCCCATACGATCCAGGACGCCATTTTTTTCTGCCATCCGAACGGAGCTGATCCAACTGGTCTGGGGGGGCAAACAGCCACGAATAAAATGGGACACACTTATGCGCCCATATTCACAGGGGGGTTTCGACGTCCCGGATCTGGAACTGTATTACATATGCGCCCAGGCACACTATGCCCATTTCTGGTTCCAACCACCTCGGTATACACCTCATGTTGCTACCGAACACTGGCTCGCTGACCCTATCCCATTGGAGGGAGTCCTGCTATCACAGATCAAACCTCGAGAACCCCGTCCCACTTCCGTAGAATGCACGCTCCTAGCTTGGCGCCGCATTGCTGCCCGCCTGCAGACGCCGTGCCTATACTCACCTCTGCTCCCACTTGCATACCACCCAAAGATGCCGTTACTGCAGGAAGGGATTTTCAAAAAGGTTGTTAAGGCACGGCGACTCCATTCCTGGGGAGATCTATATTTAAATGGTAGGTTCCGTACCCTCCAACAGCTCTACCCAAACCCCCTCCTTCTACTATGGAAATGTTCTTATATGCCCGCCTACGTCATGGGCTCAAGGATTGCAACCCAACGTATCCTGTGGAGCCCGTAGTGGTAGCCCCGCTGCATAACATACTCCGCGCCCCCACCGCATCTCACTTAGTGTCCACACTATATCACAGCTTATACACTGACACTGAATACCCTCGATGCGCTGCCCGGGACAAGTGGTCGGCTGAATTGGCACTCCCCATTTCTGACACACAGTGGGTTTTTTGCTGCAAACAAACTGAAGACATCTCTGCTAGTAGCCGATTACGAATCACACATTATAAATTTCTCCATCGCAGCTATTACACTCCGGCGAAATTACATAGATTTGGGTTGCGAGATACCAGTAGATGTGATAGATGTAGGGTGGAAAATGCCGACTTCCTCCACCTTGCTTGGGGTTGCCCAGTGGTACATACCTACTGGCAACAGGTTTTTACAGCACTAGATTGCATGACCTCTTTGTCCCTTGCGCGATCCCCCCTGGTGGCTTTACTTGGGTACACTGAGCAACTGCCGGTGGCACACCGTAAATTTGTATCCTTTTGCCTCGTACTGGCTAAACGGCGGGTGGCTTGTAGATGGGGCCGCGGAAGGGCACCTAAATTTAAGGAATGGATTGGAGACATGGCACTATGGCAGGAACAAACATGTCTGTACGCTGAACTTCTCCCAGCCTCCTCACGTCCTCGGGACATATGGGGCCCATTACAGACATACCTAATGGAACACCCAACCGCCATTACTGAGGAACCCTGACACTTACCCGAGTAATTGTACCACCTCGGCCTTCCTATTACATGCTTTAATTGTTTATAGGTGCTGGTCGCTTTTGCACGAGGCACCCCTATCAGATAACAAGACAATAAGCCTTGACATTTCTCGAATGTGATATTAATGAAATGACAATGCGGTGACGTACCACAAAGTAACGAAGTCCCACGATGCATGTATGGTTTTTTTAAGTACCACTGGTATATCTGTTGTATACTATGCCATGACTTGATGTATAGCTTACTGACAATCTCTTGTGTATGTTGTACACTGTTATCATGTACCATCCCTAACATTTAAATAAAAAATAAAATAAAAAAAAGTGAAGTATTTATATAGCTCCCTTGTTAACCCACTCAAATTGCATACAATACAGCTATGAATCCATATTTATGCACAGAATGAAAACCTGATTTATTGTGATCCCGTAGAACAAATTATTCAATAAAAGTTACGAATCCACCAACCACTACCCTCTACAACCTATTGGACTCCTATGTTAAATGATATGGGACAATTACAGGCAACATTTACACAGTCTTTAATTGATGGAGTAATAAGCAACTGAATAATTGTGTCCCTCTCTTAACTCCCGTTTACTTGGTGTTTTCAAGTCCTGCAAATTTCTCGACTAGTTAAAAAGGAAATTCCTGTTTTTTTGTTAAAAATAAAGATGAATTAATATTATGTACTTATGTTATGTTTTCTTAACTAGAAGTCACTGAAAATAACAGAAAGCTATGTTAACTGGGATTCCCTTAAAAAAGGGAGTAGGCTTGTGAACCACAAATATGTGTTAAATATTTTCACTAAAGCCCTTCTTTACTTGCTGGGAGATTCAAGTTGAAGTGGAAGGCAGGAAAGCATAGCATGTCAGTGCTAGCAACATCTTGTGAATAACGTTATTTGAATAACAATGCATTTATAAAATATTCAAATAAACAAGCTTGAAAGTGTGAGAAAGATGTGTGAAGAGTGTAATAGACTGAACAGCGGTAAGAAAAGAAGAAGAGAATACTTCAGCTAGATTTCTCTAAAGCATGTAAAATGATCAGTGGTTCAATCAATTATTGCATTGATTGTTCTCTTTCCCTTCAAATTCTCTGTAAGGAAGCTGTCTGGTATTTAAATGGTCCGCCAGTAAACCAACAATAATATTAGAAGCATAATAGGAGTGTCCTACCATAAAATGGATTAGCGAACATAGTTTACAAATAAGCAACTGGTCATTTTCACCTATCTTTTCTAGAACTGCAATTTTAAAAGATGTAGAAGGTATTTATTCTTTAGAGTTTGCATATAGATTTAAAGAGCTACTCACCTGTCTATTATACTTTCAGCATGCTCATGGTATGGAGTTTCTTCCTTGTTCTTTCCTCATTTGGCTGATCCTGGAGCAATGCCTTTGCTGTTTCGTTAAGTGTAGTATTTGCAAACTTGTTTTAACATAACAAAAGTAACATGGTGGAGTTCACCAGTTCTGGTTGAAAAGAAAGGTTTATAAAACGTTGTTAACCTTTGTGAGGGCAGGACTATTGTCAAAATATATAAATTTTCTTAAAAAATGATCATTGCCCTGAAGATGTATGTTCAAACTTTACTTAACAGGATGGGCGAGCAGCCTCAGCAGTTTTGGTCAGCGCCATGTTCTGTTTCTGTCATCTCTTCTCTAATCCAGTTCCTGCTATTCAGTTGCTCAACTCAAAACGACCAGGAATCGGACTCTGGCCATCCCACAGAAGGTACTAAATGTGGCTTGAATGCCTGTTTTAATTGCAGATGTTGCAATCAACATCCTTATAGTGTAGTACTTGCATATGTTTAATTAATATTTATCGATTCATGTATTTGAGTGGAATCAGCAATTTAATTCATCCTATAAGTATGTGTAAATCTGTATACTGTTGCATTTCTGAAAGTGTGAATTGCCTGTTTTCCGTGTGATTAGAAGTGTCATTATTAAACAGAACTCATTTGATCTCATTTCTGGGTAAGGAAATGTTAGAAATGGGATCTCTGGTTGGCTAAGGCTTGCGCCAAAGCCAGGCAGAGACCACCACTCTAGTCAGGGCAAGGGAGTTACACGCCGACGATAACCCCTGCTCACCCCCTTGGTAGCTTGGCACGAGCAGTCAGGCTTATCCCGGAGGCAATGTGTAAAGCGTTTGCGCAGCACACTCACACAGCAGCAACACACTAGGCACACCACAAAAGGAACTCCACACAAGGTTATATAAAAAATAGCCTTTGTATTGTCATAAATACATTAGAAACATAACCACATAATATACAGTGTGCCAACTGGCACTAGGCAATATTCACAGGGGAATTATATACAGGACCAGGCCAATCGGGCCACGGTCAGAACCATCAGAACAGGTAAGTAAAATGCAAACTACAACCAGTAATTACCGGTAAAGTTAGGAACTTAGCACGAGATCCTGTAACATAAAAGATGGGACACCTAAATCACATTAGGCATAAATCTCGTTAGCATAAACACATTACGCAAAGGGCCTCCCTAGCATAAATCATTGTAGGCATCACATTATACATACGCCATCAGCATAAATGACATGGGGCAATAAATCACATTAGGGCTCGGCGCCCTAACAACCATAAACTGGCCCCAGGCCAACTGGCCTCTCACAGGGGGCTCAAGAACCCAATGTCCTGAATGTCCAAAATGTTAGGGCGCTAAATTGTAGGGCCTTCTACTGGCCCTCTGGCTGTCTTGGCAGTAAAATCACTGTGCGCCAAGCTGGGTGAATCTCACCCCTTCCTGGAGGTAAAAATAAACATGCCCCCTTGTTGCAGCTGCCCGCGCTCTCGCGGTGCAGCTGTGTGCAAAATTTGCAATGGCACTAACAATGCCCGAGGAGCCCCAATCACCGGGCTCCTCCTGGTGCCCCAACGCAATGCCCCCTTTGCTGTAGCTGACCGCACTCTCGCGGTGCAGCCAGCTTCTTCCAAAATCGGCACCAACTGTGCCTCCTGAGCCCCACTGGGACTCTAAGAGTAATATTGCCCCAATGTTGCAGCTGCCCACTGTCCAGCGGGGCAGCTGTGAAGCAACATTAGCCCGGGCACCACTGTGCCCTTGAAGCCCCACTCCGGGACTTCCTGAATACCAAATTGCCCCCACGTTGGAGCGGCCCGCTCTCCTGCGGGACCGCTCAGGAAAACAGGCACCGACAATGTGCCTCGAAAGGGGCTCCACTCACCGGGTTCTCCTGGTGCAGCTTCCCATGTGGCCCCCACTCACCGGGGCCCTTCGGGACTCCTCCGGTCTGCGCGGGCAGATCCCCAGGCACCGACAATGTGCCTTGACAGGTCGCGCTCTTGGGACCTCTCCTGACTTCGCCCGGTCCCTCTCCTGGGACGCGGGACTTCGGAGGGGAGCCCGCGAGGCTCCGGACTGCTTCCCCAACACAGAGGCAGGCGGAAATGGAGCCCGCGAGGCTCTCTTCCTCTCAGCAGGCCCCGCCTACGGTCAGGCGTGGACGCCTGACTTCCGTTTTCAGCGCTCCGGCTCCTCTCTCCTTAGAAGTGCGGGGTGGGCTCCCGCCTGCAAATAAAACCAAGTGCGGGGTGGGCTCCTGCTTGCCAGATGCACAAAACGCGGGGTAGGCTCCCGCTAGATAGCACAAATGCAGGGTGGGCTCCCGCTTGCCCCACCGCAGCACGGGGTGTCCCCACGCCGGGATTCCCCCAGCAGTTTCCGCAGCAGCACGCTGCCAGGCACCAGCGCACCTCTTGGGCTGGCAATACAAAGATAGCGCTCATGAGGCGCTGAGTCCAAAGGTCCAGGGGGCAAAGGCTGGGCCCAGGCAGGCCAGCACACAGGGCCCTCCAGCAGGGAGGCAGTCCCTCGTGGCGGTTCCTCCTGGAGCCCAGCAACAGCAACAAGCCCCCAGTCACAAGAACAGCAGAACTGAACATTTTCATGGGGTCACAGCCCCTTCTTTTATACACCTTTTCCTTTGTCTAAAGGTGCAGGGTTTAGGGAAAACCAGATGCAACTGGTTTGGGGGAGCTTTGGAGCACTTTGTTTTGCTCAGCTCCTCTCTCCTTTCACAGGACAGGCTAGGGACATCAGACGCACCACAGGGGGTGGAGCCAGCATTGTGGAGGGAAGGCCCAGCCCTATTCAGGTCCCAGGTGCAACTCCTCCCTCCCATCTAGATGCAGATCCCTCTATTCACCACTGCGCTGACTCACCCTGCCCCTCCTGGAGCCACACACACCTCCCAGCCCCTGTCACTCACAAAGCCAGACATGCAATTCACATCAGGCAGGCAGACACAGAGCACACATAAATGCCAACTTCTAAAAGTGGCACTTCTCCGCTAGTCACAATAAATCTGCGCACACCACTGCGCAGCATTTATTCTCACGAGTTCGCACATACTAAACTCGCCCCTGCCCTACTCTCACACCAGGAATTACCATGGACACACACATCCCCCATGCATTCCTATGGGAGGGCAGGCCAATCTCACCACACGCACTCAGAGTGCGCACGCACTTTACACTGGGACACAGGGCTAAAGTGCGCAGAGGCCTAAAACCACCAACACTACACAGAAAAAAGGCCGGAGACAGGCAAAAAGTTTAGGGGTGAACCTGCTAAAAGGGCCAAGTCCAACACAACCCCCTTCCAGCCAAAACGCAGGGCAGACCAATCACCACCGTGATGGGCTTCCCTGCTTGGGGCGATAGAACACGGACGCGGGCCCGCAACTGCAGGGACACCCTCATGTTCTACGCCACGGTGAACCCATGTGGTTCCTTCTGAAAAAGCTGTCTGGACCAACTGGGCTACCCCACTGGTACTCCCTAGCTGTCCGCGGCCAGGACCAGGCCCTAGGCCATCCAGATGCCACTGGTCCTTGCCCATTCACAGAGTGGGGGGTAGTAACCCCTGGCACATAGTAGCCATTCTCCACTCTTCCCCTCATCAGGGCAGGTCTAGACTGCCACTGATCCTCCAACCTAGGGTCTGCACCCTCAGGCGGACCAGAAGTCACGGGTGAGGCTCTCCTCCCCTACCTCTTCTTCTAGGGCTCCGCACTCTCCTCCTTGGAGAGGCACCCTCAGAACACAACTCTCCCACCAGTTCAGGACCTCTCTCCAAAAACTGGTCTCCCAACCTAGGGTCTAAACCCTCAGGTTGCCCCGGAGTCAGAGGCGAGGACTCCCTCCCTCTGCACCCCCTTCCAGAGTCCTGCACCCTCCCAACTGGAGCGGTACCCCTGGAAGATGAACTGGTCAGGACACTGGTTACAGATGTCCTTTCCTCCAGATCAGGCGGATCCTGAACCTGGCCTCCCAACCTTGGGGCTGAACCCCACGGCTGAGCATTTGCCTGGCACACCAGGACTTCCGGGGGCGCACTCAGCAGCCCCCGAGGGTAACACATGACTCATGTGTTGCGTGACAGTCTGCGTGGCGCAGACCTCCCGACCCCTGTCCATCTGACAGTGCGCAGAGATCCCCCACGACAGAAGTGGTGTCACCATGGTCACTTCTAGGAGACTCAGCCCTTCTGGCTGGCCCCTGACCCACTGGTTCTTCCACTGGGGAACACATCCCCCTCTCACCCCTCAATCCGGACTTCTGTACCCTCCCAACTGGAGCGGCACTGCCAGACACCAGAACCACTGGAGCTCTATTTACAGATGCTCCAGGTTCTCCAGACACTAGGAGATCCTCCTCAAATGGACTAACAGGACAGCCTAGGCTCCCAACCTGGTGTTCCCTGAAGAAACCATCCAGGTTCTGAGACTGGGTTTCGGGCACCTGGGGACACTCAGTCCCACACTCACTCCTACTCCACTGAGACAGGACGTGAGCCCCTACACCCCTCCCACTACACTGGGACCTAGCTGGGCTACACTGAACCTCTTCCTCAATACAGGACTGGAAGATACCTGAACCATTACTTTCGGAATCACTCCCCAATGCCTCATCAGAACCTTGGGCCTCCACCCAGAGGTCTGCCTCTCGTGTAAACTCCCATAGTTCAGAAAACCCACCCTCCAACAGGTGTTGGCGCAACCCCGGCAAACAACAACTGAGCAGGTGCTCTCTGAGAACCAGATCGAACAGTCCTTCAAAATCCTGTTCCGTGTTAACCGTTACCCAATCAGCCAGTGCATCATTACATTCATCCGAAAAATCCACCCAAGACTGGTGAGACAGTTTCCTACTGCCCCTGAACTTCAACCTGTACTCCTCTTCTCTGGAACAAGGTACCATATTTTGGGAACTGGGACTTCCTGCACTGGACTGTATATTGCTGCCACCACTGGACTCCACCCTCACTGGGGAATCCAGAAAACTACAACTGCACTCAGGGGATAATCTACCCTCCCGAGCTAATTTCTCTCTGGCGAAGGCCCTCTCAGCCTCCGCCATCCTCTCCTGCGCTAAGACCCTCTCGGTCTCTAGCTTTGTCTCCTCCACACTCAGCTGCGCTATCTCCCTGGTATGCTCTAACCTGAGCTTCTCCAAAGCCAGCTGATGCTCCCTTTCTTCCCTCCTATCCACCCACTCCTCTGGGGACAGGGAAAGGGATGGGGCACTGCCCCCGACACTGGACCCAGCAAGGGACTCCCTATCTATGGGGTCCTCACTATCTACTGGCGTCCCTGTCCTGTCACTTTCTTCCTCCTCTTCAGACTCCTCAGGGCCCCCTCAGACCCACCACCCTCTTGGCGTGCGGCCAGGGCCCTCTTCTCCTCATTGCGCTCACAGTCCCATTCATCCTTTTGCCATTGGATCAGGTTGTCCCTCAGTTTTGACTGGGTGTCTGACCCACTCACTGCTATGTCTCTCTCCTTACAGAAGTCCACCAACTCCCACATGCTGTATCTAAACAGACCACAAAAATTAAAAGCAGACTCCATTTTGGCAGGACGCTCAGGGACACGTGCAACACAGGAGACCTAGGTTTCTGAGCTGAAGCAAGAGTATACAATTTACAAATGACACTTTTAGGAGAAGAATTAAAACAAAACTCAGAACAATAATCCCCACACACGTGATTATCTAAATGTAGAGTTTGTAGTGCAACCAGTTGTCGCTGCGGTACTGCGCAAACGCAAGTCCAAATCCCCACCGCTGACAACCAATGTTAGAAATGGGATCTCTGGTTGGCTAAGGCTTGCGCCAAAGCCAGGCAGAGACCACCACTCTAGTCAGGGCAAGGGAGTTACACGCCGACGATAACCCCTGCTCACCCCTTGGTAGCTTGGCACGAGCAGTCAGGCTTATCCCGGAGGCAATGTGTAAAGCGTTTGCGCAGCACACTCACACAGCAGCAACACACTAGGCACACCACAAAAGGAACTCCACACAAGGTTATATAAAAAATAGCCTTTGTATTGTCATAAATACATTAGAAACATAACCACATAATATACAGTGTGCCAACTGGCACTAGGCAATATTCACAGGGGAATTATATACAGGACCAGGCCAATCGGGCCACGGTCAGAACCATCAGAACAGGTAAGTAAAATGCAAACTACAACCAGTAATTACCGGTAAAGTTAGGAACTTAGCACGAGATCCTGTAACATAAAAGATGGGACACCTAAATCACATTAGGCATAAATCTCGTTAGCATAAACACATTACGCAAAGGGCCTCCCTAGCATAAATCATTGTAGGCATCACATTATACATACGCCATCAGCATAAATGACATGGGGCAATAAATCACATTAGGGCTCGGCGCCCTAACAACCATAAACTGGCCCCAGGCCAACTGGCCTCTCACAGGGGGCTCAAGAACCCAATGTCCTGAATGTCCAAAATGTTAGGGCGCTAAATTGTAGGGCCTTCTACTGGCCCTCTGGCTGTCTTGGCAGTAAAATCACTGTGCGCCAAGCTGGGTGAATCTCACCCCTTCCTGGAGGTAAAAATAAACATGCCCCCTTGTTGCAGCTGCCCGCGCTCTCGCGGTGCAGCTGTGTGCAAAATTTGCAATGGCACTAACAATGCCCGAGGAGCCCCAATCACCGGGCTCCTCCTGGTGCCCCAACGCAATGCCCCCTTTGCTGTAGCTGACCGCACTCTCGCGGTGCAGCCAGCTTCTTCCAAAATCGGCACCAACTGTGCCTCCTGAGCCCCACTGGGACTCTAAGAGTAATATTGCCCCAATGTTGCAGCTGCCCACTGTCCAGCGGGGCAGCTGTGAAGCAACATTAGCCCGGGCACCACTGTGCCCTTGAAGCCCCACTCCGGGACTTCCTGAATACCAAATTGCCCCCACGTTGGAGCGGCCCGCTCTCCTGCGGGACCGCTCAGGAAAACAGGCACCGACAATGTGCCTCGAAAGGGGCTCCACTCACCGGGTTCTCCTGGTGCAGCTTCCCATGTGGCCCCCACTCACCGGGGCCCTTCGGGACTCCTCCGGTCTGCGCGGGCAGATCCCCAGGCACCGACAATGTGCCTTGACAGGTCGCGCTCTTGGGACCTCTCCTGACTTCGCCCGGTCCCTCTCCTGGGACGCGGGACTTCGGAGGGAGCCCGCGAGGCTCCGGACTGCTTCCCCAACACAGAGGCAGGCGGAAATGGAGCCCGCGAGGCTCTCTTCCTCTCAGCAGGCCCCGCCTACGGTCAGGCGTGGACGCCTGACTTCCGTTTTCAGCGCTCCGGCTCCTCTCTCCTTAGAAGTGCGGGGTGGGCTCCCGCCTGCAAATAAAACCAAGTGCGGGGTGGGCTCCTGCTTGCCAGATGCACAAAACGCGGGGTAGGCTCCCGCTAGATAGCACAAATGCAGGGTGGGCTCCCGCTTGCCCCACCGCAGCACGGGGTGTCCCCACGCCGGGATTCCCCCAGCAGTTTCCGCAGCAGCACGCTGCCAGGCACCAGCGCACCTCTTGGGCTGGCAATACAAAGATAGCGCTCATGAGGCGCTGAGTCCAAAGGTCCAGGGGGCAAAGGCTGGGCCCAGGCAGGCCAGCACACAGGGCCCTCCAGCAGGGAGGCAGTCCCTCGTGGCGGTTCCTCCTGGAGCCCAGCAACAGCAACAAGCCCCCAGTCACAAGAACAGCAGAACTGAACATTTTCATGGGGTCACAGCCCCTTCTTTTATACACCTTTTCCTTTGTCTAAAGGTGCAGGGTTTAGGGAAAACCAGATGCAACTGGTTTGGGGGAGCTTTGGAGCACTTTGTTTTGCTCAGCTCCTCTCTCCTTTCACAGGACAGGCTAGGGACATCAGACGCACCACAGGGGGTGGAGCCAGCATTGTGGAGGGAAGGCCCAGCCCTATTCAGGTCCCAGGTGCAACTCCTCCCTCCCATCTAGATGCAGATCCCTCTATTCACCACTGCGCTGACTCACCCTGCCCCTCCTGGAGCCACACACACCTCCCAGCCCCTGTCACTCACAAAGCCAGACATGCAATTCACATCAGGCAGGCAGACACAGAGCACACATAAATGCCAACTTCTAAAAGTGGCACTTCTCCGCTAGTCACAATAAATCTGCGCACACCACTGCGCAGCATTTATTCTCACGAGTTCGCACATACTAAACTCGCCCCTGCCCTACTCTCACACCAGGAATTACCATGGACACACACATCCCCCATGCATTCCTATGGGAGGGCAGGCCAATCTCACCACACGCACTCAGAGTGCGCACGCACTTTACACTGGGACACAGGGCTAAAGTGCGCAGAGGCCTAAAACCACCAACACTACACAGAAAAAAGGCCGGAGACAGGCAAAAAGTTTAGGGGTGAACCTGCTAAAAGGGCCAAGTCCAACAGGAAACATGTCACCCAAAGATCATGATTTATCATCCGTGCACTTATGCATAATATTGTGTTTGCTTTAGGTTCCAAACCCAGCCCTTAGGCAGCATATACTTTTAAACTATCTGGCAAATGCTCAATGTATAGTTAGCTGTATTCAGTTCCATTATTTGGTAATACATAAGGTGTGGTTCTAAGTTAATGATGTGTTTCCATTTGTCATCGCATTTAATATATTGTATTGTAGTTGAATTTATATAGCATTTCATACCCCTGATAAGGGTCAGAAACACATTAGTGGACCAGTAATATTCTGTACTATAAGTTGTGTTTGATTCGAAGAATGTTGAATTACTTGTGCCTTGTTACATCTGTGCTGAGAGCTTACCAGTGACTTAATTCACTCAGAAGAAGATGGTGCGGTTTTGAAGAACTTTGGCAGCATGTTGCTGGATGCCCCACTCAGAGAGAGGTTAAACATCCTTAAGCCTAGACATTTTCACCCAGAAGGATGTTCCATGAGTAGTGTGGAGCACTGAGTATGAAGTGTGGTGGAGTTCAGCTCTGGGCAAATGGTGTCAAACTTGGCCTTCTTTGTGTGTCAAATTAAAGTCATGAGTTTCAGGCAATGGGCGTGAACAAAGCTTACAAACAGCCTCTTTCTAAGCTTGGATCCTATTAATGAGAAACTAGATGGGTTTCCCTTGTACTATTAGGAACAGGTTGACATCACTTTTTACTGTGAGGAGCCACCCTTTGGTAATGGAATTAAATAGGAAACTCAATAGACCTTTTCAGCATCCAGTACTTGACAGGCCTTTGTGGGAAGTGTTTTAGTGTAATGCCTGATGACCAGAGTGGTGCTGTTTTCCTGACATTGATTGCTGCACTAAAGCGTGTAGCAGAGCAAAGAAGAGTGAGAGGTAGAACTCATGAGCTTTATATTAATTTATTTTTGTGTCTACTTTGAATTGTATAGTGTAGGAATGGGGCCTCTGTGACAAGTGTTTTGGTGTTGTGAATGATAAGGAGTGAAAAGTACTTCTGGCATTGCTGGGGTTTGTTAAATCTTGAATTGGAATGAAATAGAGAGACAGATAATTGTACTTGTGATCATGCCATCCACCATTGAGGAAAGCAGGTTTTTACTCGGGTTATGTTCCTAAGTTATTTAATATCCATATGTTGCTATTATGAGTGATGGAATCTGTTTACTGGTTGGTGTGATCCTGTATCATTTGTTAGGAAGAGACAAATATCCCTTCCTTTCTAAAGTTCCTGAATAGCAAGTGATCTTGGATATTTTTTTTAGTGGAATATATAATATGGAAAATGTAATAGTAGGATTTGGAGAAAGCATTCACCTCTTGCTACTCAAAGGTAAATTGTTGACATGGGCACTCTGTTGTAAGATTGAAGTTTATGAAATTTAATGCAGATAATTTTTTAACAGAATAATGTGAAAGCTAAAAGTGAACTTTTTGTATTGCAGATGCATTGGGTATATTTGTGACCTCGTTGCTGACAAGCCTGTCCATCCTCACTGTAAGCCTGTTAACATTAAATCAGTCACCATTAGTCCTGTACCCTTTTTCAATAAGCAGAGAAATGGATGTCGACCCTTCTGTGATATTCTTATTGGAGAAACCAAAATCTTTACAACAGCACAAGACTATGAAAGAATGAGGCAAGTGAATTAATTGATGCTGGGCTACAAGTCTGATCCACTCTGTTTCATGTTGTCTTTAGGATAGTTATTTTTGTGTTTAAAGATGTTCTGATGTTCCTTGTGTAAAAAGTAGTACATATATTAAACCAACAAGGCACGCCCCCTAGGAGCAAAACTAGGTTCATATTCATATAATGCTCAAAACTATCATAAGGGCGTGATATCACAATGTAAATGTCAGTTTTCACTGTGAAGTTTGCATTTTTGTTGGGCCTCAATAAATGCTTTATTTTTATAAACCAGTCACGAGACCGCGACATAATATGTGGAGCACAAATATTACAAATGCATACCCAACAGTGGAGGTGTATGTTCATTGTGCTTTTGTAAATCCTGCTCAACATAAAATGGTCTCCTTGTAAGCTACGGCAAGTCTGTACTTGTTAAGGCATGTGCCTGAGAGCATTGGAAATAGGTGCCGTCCATGAAGCTCCAGGATAGGTTAAGCAGCGCAGCGACAATGCAATGTTTGCTGTAACCCTGAAAATTTATATAGACTTCTCTGGAGGAACAGCCACTCAGAGTACCAAAGTAATTGTTCAGTTAGCTTAAGGATCACATAAGAGATGAATGTCAATCTTGCTCCATGTATATTTTCTTACTTGAAAGCTTTTCCAAAAACATTAGTGCAACACAATTGGCCAGATTTTTGATTTTGGAGTTGTCTCGGTTTGACTTTTAATGCAGTTTCCTGTCGTCTTATTCAAGGGGCTCCATTTTCTTTAGGAGTGTTTTGGGTTTGAGTGTATCTGTATGTAGAGGGCGATGGTAAAGTAGGTGGCCCCACCCAGTCTTGTAGATGCTTGTGATGTCAGTTTGGAATGTTGAGAGAGACTGGCTGTTTGTGACTGAGATCAGCTATTAAGGGAGACTCAGATAAACAGGACACGCTAGTATTTTCAGTGCTGCCAGGGGTTCTTAGGATGTAGAGACATTAAAAGATCACATGGTAGGTTTTATTTCAAGACCTACCTTCTCAGTGAATGAGTGAGGCCAAAGGGTTAGCTAGTATTACTGATGGTCAGTATGAGTGAGCTAACATGGTTAGTCAGTTTCTACCCAGTTTCTTTCATACAGTTTATCTGAAGAACTTCTGGCTTGCGGATCTTCATCAAATGCTTATAAAAAAAGGGCAAATGGGTCTTATTATTTTATCTTATAATCATTCTGAATACTTCCTGTGTGCAATTGTTTTGTGTTTTCTCTTGTTGCCACACGGGTGAATATAAATGATTTTTGTGAGATGATAGTCTCATATGCTATGTGACAAAGAGTTACCAGGGTGCTTATTCCTGGTAAAGATGTATGTGAGAGAATCAGTGCAAACAAGATGAGGGGATAAATATGAACTGTATTATGAGTCTGAAGAGCTCCTGAAAATATTCAAAAGTAAACCTTCTTATGGTAAAGTCACTTAGTGTGCAGGTAGTAAGAATAATAAAGTAGTCCTAGTAATTGTAGAGGATTTGCTTCCACAGGCTTGCCTTGGATTCTATGTGACCATGTAATATTCTGTACTGAAAATGGCAAAAGGGAATCAGGCATGTCCTTCTGTAGAATATGTTGTGTGCACTCCAAAACATTTAATTAATTATGTGACATGCACCTGTGAAACTAGTTAATCCCATCTAAACAGGGTTCATTTTGGATACAGACTTTTTATGAGTGCAAATTAACCCTGGGCGTAGTTCGCGAAGTAACGCTTCGCGAAGCTACGCAAAGTGCAGTTCGCACTACGCGAGCTACGCGTAGCACTACGCGAACTGCGTAGTGCGTGTTCGCAATGATTGCACAGTGCCGGATGCTTGTCCGCACTGTGCAATCATTGAACGGCATCTTGCACAGTGCGAGCTGTCTTTTACTGCCGCTCGAGTAGATTTTTACTCGGCGGCAGCTTTCTCAACGCGGACTGGTAGTTTCTCATCGCGAGCGGTCGCGAGCATACGCGACCACTCGCAATGAGAAACCTGACCTCCCGCGTTGAGAATCTCGCCGGAGGTTTATTTTCCACGCTCGCGATCGGCAACTTGATGTTGCTGATCGCGAACGAGAAAAGTCTCGCCGGGATGTCATTTTGCTTGCTCGCGGTCGCCAACTTGACGTTGAGGACCGCGAGCAAGCAAAAATGACCGCTGCACTACGCTACGCTACGCGTGTTCGCACTGTGCTACGTGCAATTCGCGTAGCGCGAAGTAGCGCAAACTTCGCAAACTACGCGAGCGTAGCGTAGTTTTCCGCCCAGGCCTAGTGCAAATTGTGGAAAAATATTAATGAAAGCACTCATCAGCTAAAAATGTGAGTTGTGTAAATGGCTTTCAAGTCTCAAAATAAAAAAAAATATTGCCCACCCAATATCAGATTGGGAAAGACTTATTTCTCTCAAGTTACTAATGTGGTACTTTGTCCTTACCAGCCCCTCAAAAAAAAAAAACGACATCCATGGTGTAGGCAGTCAGGAGTCTGTATTACATTTGCACACTGGTTCACTCTGTCATAATGTTCATTGTCTATGTGAATTCTTATTCTCATTTGGTCAGAGTCTCTCTCCCTCTCTGTCTCTCTCTGAAAAAACCAAAGGTTAAAGTAACGTTATAGTTAGGTGAATTTGTCTGTGACAACATTAAGGATTTGAACTAAAATAAAACACATTTATTAAACACACAATTTTATTAAGGAGGAGTGGGGCCACATGGCCCCCCTCCCTGAGCCTTATTAGGCCCTGGGTACCCTGCCCCCTGGGGACAACTATTTGAATAAAGGGGAGGGGGGCAAGGCGGCCCATCTCCATGAGCCTCTTGAAGCCCTGGCGACCCCATCCCCAGGGCCGTACATGTATTTAAAAAAGGGGAGGGGGCCACATGACCCCGCCGAGTTCTTATTGGCCCCAGAGACCCAATCCCCTAGTGCCACTTATTTAAATGAAGGGGAGGGGGCAGTGTGCCCCCCCCTCTCCTAGGCTTATTAGGCCCTGGGGACCCTCATCCCCAAGCCACTCTTTTAAATAAAGGGGAGATGAGCACGTGTGGCCTCCCTCCCCAGGTCGATTTTGGCCCTAGGGACCTCTTCCCCAGGGGCCCAATGTGATGATCAGGGGGAGGAGTGCACACAGCCCCCCTCCCCGAGGCGATATCGGCCCCAAGAACCCGATCCCCTGGGGCCCGGACAGTGGTTAATTTGTAAAAATAAATAAGTGCCGGGGCTCTTGTCGGGAGGCAGCTTGCACCAGCCCATTTCTCCTGATAGCGCTGCCTAAAACAGAACCAGCTACTAACCATGAAAGTTGGGAGAGAATGTGACATAACAACCAGGTTTGAGTCTCTGCGTCGGGCAAAAATCCTGTGATTCTGGGCAAATCACTTATTCTTCCCCTGCCTATCATAAACAAGGTGGTCACAAATTAAGTGCCAGTGCTGAGCATCGGAAACAACTGGCTCAAATTAAGCACTGGGCCCAGTGTGATTTTAGGAGGAGAGGGCACGTGTCCCCCCACCCTGGGCCAATTTCGGCCCGGGGACCCCATCTCCCGGGCCCTCGAACTGAAAGGTGGGTGCCCACCGAGGGTACCCACCATACTCTTGTTGGGGGCTGTGGGAGGAGCCCCAAGGCCCCTGCAGCCCCAGCTAGCTCCCCTCATGCAGCAGGAGGTGGCATTGCTCCTGCCCAGAGGGAGCAACTCCTAATGCTGCTCCCTCCAGGTGTGAACAATCTTTTGATCTGTTCCCCTGCCTCCTTCAGTGTGGGCAGGGAAACAGATCAAAAGTCTGCTCCCAGTGGGCAGGAGCATTTTCAACTTGGTGTTTGCTCCCGCTTGGCGGGAGTTTTGAAAATGCTCCGGCTATGAGAGAGCAAACACAGGTTCTCCTGCCAGTGCAGGCAGGGAAACAGCTATGTCCCGTGGGTGGGCTTCATGGGACATAGCTACTGAGCCAGCCCTGGGGGATGGTTTACACAGGGCCATTAATGGCTTAAGGAGCCCCCCCTTCAAGTAATCTGCCCCGGGGGTGGGCTTCCCGGGGCCTTTAATGGCCAGTTGTAAAGAAGTCTATGGAAAATGCATGGGGATTTTACGTTTTAGGACCCCCCTTTTTCCTCAGCCCCCCCATTGATGGATCACCCCTAAACCCTAGGAAAATGAGGTGGATGAAATTTTGTTTAGAAAGTTTTGTGAAGATTTGTGAAATGGGGTCAAAGTTATTAGCAAACCAAAAAATGCTCTTTCTGTGGAAAAGCAGACCACACTATAACTACCTAGTGGCCACTGTCACTAGGTAATATATAAATACAGTACTTAATTTGAGCCAGTGGTTGCCAGTGGGGGCCTCTGGCACTTATTTTGCGGGTCTGGCACTTATTTTCTCGCACCAAATATTTGCTGATTGCAAGAGAGGGAAAAACAAACAGATAAGAAAGATGGAGGAAGAGAAAGCAGTAGCGTTGCTTGGATTCCAGCAGCCCCCGTGCATTCGAGAAAAATATCCCATTTGGCTGCTGTTGGGGTACTAAAATGCAGCAATCATCATGGTTCAATGGGCCCCTCAGGGCTCCGGATCCCGGTGCACTGCACCTGCTGCACCAATGGTAGATACGCCCCTGAGAGAAAGACAGCAAAACCGTCACAAATGGAGAAAGTAGGAACCACAGGAACAAGAAAAAGGGGCAAGGAGTGTCTGGTAGTGGATTAAAGAATACCAGCCTTGGTATTTGGCGCGTCAATGTTTAATTGCACTGGCTGCTGGCTTCTGAGCAGTGCTTCAGGCACTGGCACTCTTTCTTTCACAAATTAAGCACTGATATATGTAGATTTGGTTTGTGATCTTCTATCCGTATTTTGTGAATTATTATAAGAAGTTCAATCCACGTTTCCCTACTGCTTGAGATGAGTTCATTTTTTCAGAATGGGAGTGTAGTGAACCTTTCTGTTTTCTCTGTAAATGCACAATCACATATGATGGCCTCAAAGATCATAGCAGCTTCCATTTGATTCTGAAACACAAGTTAGATTATACGTAGTCATAAAGTTATTGGCCAACATTTGTTCCTTTCCAATTCACACAAAAGTCTTGTCATGTGGGTTTCAATTTCTAAATTTATAATTGGGCCACTGCTTCCTTTCTCAAGATCATTGGGTATTTGTCACGAACTGGCGTGTTTCCATCATCTTGCCTAGTTTTATCAATTTTGATGTCTTTTTCTGAGTTCACATGTATCTTTAAGAAAATTGAAAAGACTGGCATGTCACCTGTTAGACCTGTCATACTTAGGGTGGTATTTACCGAACCTTTTGCCTCCCATTTTTGCTGATTCTTTTTGTTGGCCATAGACTCTGAGCACTTTACCACAACTAACCAGTGCTAAAGTGCAGTTGCTTCTTCCCTAAACATGATGACATTGAGGTATACCTGATTGGCATATTTGTTGTACTGGTGAGTCACTTGTAAAGTGGAATACCATATATCCTGGGCTTGTACTTCAAATGCAACTAGTGTGCTGAACCCACAGAAGTAGCCTTTCAATCCAGTCTCAGGCCTAACACTGCAGTGCCTGTGCATGCTGTTTACTGCTACTTCGACTTGGCATTTGAAACTACTTGCCACGCTTTAAACTCCCCTTTTATTACATGTAGGTCACCCCTAAGTTAGGCCCTAAGTAACCCTAAGGCCAGGGTGCATTGTCTGAAAAAAATCAATGCATTGAGCGCTCAGCGTTGATGGTTTGCTCCATCCATGGTACTTTTTCAGTGGGCCCTGCGTGGGTCCTGTAGCCGGCCTGCCCTCCATCGCAGTCGGCCTGAAATTTTGATGTGCACCAATTTCTTGCGACCTCAAATAACCTTTTGACCACTAGTGACTTCGAAGCACTGTTTTTGATTTCATTTGTATAATTTCATATCTCAACTTCTACTGATTGGATTTTTTTCATTGTGGTCTCATTTTGCTCAGATAAATATTCTCTGTTTTTCTAAAACTGTGTGGAGTCTTTTTGTGGTATTTTCATTGTGTTGCACAAATACTTTACACATTGCCTTTGTACATAAGCCCCTCTGCTTTGTGCCAAGCTACCAGAGGGTGAGCATAGGTTATCTTATTGTGTATCTAGCTTACCCTGACTAGAGTGGTGGTTCCTGCCTGGCTTGGGGTCATACCTCAGCCAACCAGGAATCCCCTTTCTAACATCACCTAATTATAATTAAGCATATTCTATTCCAGTCACACTCCACTTTGCCTACTTCATATTTATTCAAACACTCAAAAATTGTTTCTCATTCTACTGAGTGAATAAAGTCCCACTTATTATATTGTAGCTGGAATGTCCGTCGCCCAGGTTACCCTTTCATAACCAATTATGATTAAATTGTGACATTAAGATAATCCTCACTTTATTAGTCCTACAGCTATCTTGCTAAGTCTACAGCATTTGTGGCATTTTCCAAATTGAAAACTAAATTGTTGGTATCCTATATTGATTTGTTAAAATCTACATTTTTGACAGGTAAACACTGAGAATTCAACATGTGTTTACAATTTTACTATTTATTTCACCTCTTTTCATGGCTTCAGAGAATTTCGAATTCAAGAAGGCAAAGTTATTATTCCATTGGGCATCACTGTGCATGGGGATGTTGTTGTTTCCATCTACCACATGAGATCAACTATCGGTGGACGACTTCAAGCAAAGGTATGTCGTTTTCAATTTTGCAGCAACTTCACATGCTTAACTGAAAGAATCTATTTAATGTTCTATAAAATGAACAAATAAATTCATAAAGACCCCATTGCTTACCATTATTGTGTTCATGGTCAAATGATGCATTCCCTTAGTCGTGCCAATTATATTTTTAGGTTTAACTGAATGGCACTTGTGCCATTCATGACAAATTATTACATATGACGTAAAAGAAGGGACTGTGGGTTGGTATGCAAATTTTCTTTTTCATTGTTTGAGATAAAGACGGAGAGCTATACAAGCATCACTACTCTGGAATGGAGCTAAAACAAAAGCTTCTATATTGTTTTATATTCTCTTTGAAATTTTCATTGTTGGCCCACAAAGTGCTTTTTACACAGAGAGCACTGTGAGTCAGTTATTTCTTCTGCTAGTTGCATCGTGATTCATATCATTGTTTGGCTGAGAATAATATAACTTTATTTTACTTTCTGGGCCCAGTATGTTATATGGCTTCCTGCACTGCAAAGATTTTTAGCACGCAAGTCATCATCAGCATGTAGTGTAAGCAGATACAGATAGGCAAGTTCAGTAAATCAATTAAAAAGAACTTGTCTAGTCGTTTCTATCGTATTTATTAGATGCAGCAAAAACATTTAGTTAGTATTAAAGCAAAAAAACAGATATCAGGCAACATAAATATCCAATATAAGTTTAGCACAGTAAACTACCTCAATCCATTGCTTTATATGTGTTTCATCTTGTGAAATGTCAAGACTCATTTAATTTGTTCAACACCAGGACTATGAAAGTCATTTAATGTGTTTGAAAGCAGGGTACAAAACTAGGAAAATACTAGACTTGTTTTTTCCATGTACAATAGGCACAATGTTTTTGGTCCTGTGTTTCATTGAACAAATTCATGCTTTCTGAGAGTTGAAGATTTAATTTAATTTAATAAACCGATGAAAATGATAGAAATGATTTGTAGAGGGAGGTCCTTGGCTTAATACACTACTAGGCCCATATAACAAAGGTATTTTTGTCTGTCAGCATACATTGATGGCTGTAAACTAACCCCGGGCAGAGAACTCCGCTCTACCAGCAGAGTTAGCAGAGTTTTGCCAACTCCGCGCTCAGTTGAGAACGCGGAGTTCAGGCAAAACTCCGACTCTGCAGTGGAGCGGAGTTATCCGGCCCCTGCCCATGCCCAATAGCAGTAAAAAAAAAAAGCACTTACCTGCTGTGGCGTCTCCGGGCTGCCCTCCTCCGCGCCATGGTCTCTCTCTCCTCCTTGTCCTCGCCGTCCTCGTCCACGCAAACCCCTATGATGTACGTCTTGGGAGGACTGCGCATGTGTGCAGTTCTTTGAAGACGTACAACGTAGGGGTTGACGAGGACGGCGAGGACGAGGAGGCGAGAGAGACCACAGCGAGGAGGAGGGCATCCCGGAGATGCCACAGCAGGTAAGTGATGTTTTTATTGTTTTTAAATTATGGAGGGTGGAGGGGAGCAGAGTTTTTTCCAACTCCGTGGAACTCCGCGTAGTGGCACTCCGCCCAGGCTTACTGTAAACACGTCCATTTATACCTACTACGAATTCACAAAAGGAATCCTGGCTCCTCCGCCTTAGCGGAGGAGCCGTGCAGAGCACTACATTGTTGCTGGAAGGTATTGTTCCTAAGAAGGCAAAGACTGAATGGACATTAAGAACAGTTATGGCTGGTATTAAGGGTCGAATTGCCCCCCTAGCAGCAACAAAAAAAAAGAAAGTTGCTTTAATGAAAGGCTCAGTGGTGCAGTGTTTCAGGCAGTAAGTAACCTGAAACTCGTTTTTTTAACAGCTGGAAAAGTGGACAAAGCTGCGCATGTGCTGGGCTGGGCGAGAGGTTACTCGCCCTGGAGGCACATGGCAGTGTTGTGTTGTCAGGTTGGTGGATACATCATTTTTCAATGTCTGTGTATTTGCTTCATTTTGGGCGTTAAGGCCTGTGACCTTGGGTGTGGTCCACATAGCGCCAGAGACAAGAGAGGTAGGGTTGATTAGGTGTCAGGAAACATGTAAGACCCTCCACAACCCCATGCTGGTATTTTTTTGTTTCGAGGGGACGGGTTGGAGCAGAAGCACACAGTGTATTTGGAAGTGGACACGCGTGAGGTAAGAAGTAAGGGGGAAGCCCATATTGTTGTGTGCAGAGTGCAACTATATCTTAACATGGCACGCTTTGCTCTTACCACGATCATTGCCTCAAGCAGCAGGATTCCACAGGTGTCATTGCTGCCCAATGCCCACCCTTTCGGAGCTGCAAGTGCCTTTGTGGATTGGAGCCAGGCTGCAGCCCCAGCCTGCACTTCTCCATTGATCTGCTGGTTGCCTCATGGGAGAGCTGGACGTTTGCATTATGTAGGGAAAAATATCGGCTAGCAGCTACAATTTTGTGTACTTTCAGAGAGAAGCCAAAAGCAGGCAGCAATTATGCAATCCTGTGCCATTTTCATGAATATATGCAGAGTAATTGTGTTTGTCAAAAAGTATGTAACTTAATTTCAATTCCAATGTGCCAGCTTCCTTATCTATACCTAAGTAATATACATTGATTGATTTGAGAGTTAAATGGAACATGCTGAAGCCCAGTAGCACACTGACCTCTTGTACCGAAACAAAATGAAAGACTGAGCGCTGGAGCCGGGACAGACCCACGTCTTTATCCTCTGCCATTTGAAGTGAGTCTAACAATGCTTCTGGGCTCCCTGCACCTATGCAAAGACGTTGAAAGAGAAGCTTGGTGTGCCTGTATGAGTGCAGGGTGAGTGGTGTACCTGTACGAGTGCTGGATGAGTGGGGATGGTGTATGAGTGCAGGGTGAGTGGTGTACTTGTATGAGTACAGGGTGAGTGGTGTGCCTGTGTGAGTGCAGGGTGAATAGGGAACTTGTATGAGTGTAAGGTGAGCGGTGTGCCTGTATGAGTGCACTGTGATCATTGTGCCTGTGTGGGTGAATGGGGACACTGTAGGAATGCTGGGTGAAAGGAGACACTTTATGAGTGCAGGGTGAGTGGTGTGCCTGTGTGAGTGCAGGGTGAGTGTGGACACTGTATGTGTGCAGGGTGAGCATTGTGCTTGTATGAATGTGGGGTGAGAAGTGTGCCTGCATGAGTGCATAGTGAGCAGGCATGATGTATGAGTGCAGGATGAGTTAGAACAGTGTGAGTGCGGGGTAGTGGGTATACTCTGAGTGCAGGGTGGGTGGTGTGCCTGAAAGAGTGAAGGGTGAGTCCTGTGCCTGTAGGAGTACAGGATGAGTGGTGATAATGTATAAATGCTGGGTTAGTGGGGATGCTGTATGAGCGCAGGGTGGGTGGTGTGCCTTTATGAGTGCAGGGTGAGTGGGGACACTGTATGAGTGCAGGGTGGGTGGTGTGCCTGTATGAGTGCAGGGTGGGTGGTGTGCCTGTATGAGTGCAGGGTGAGTGGTGTGCCTATATTAGTGCAGGGTGAGTGGTGTGCCTTTATGAGTGTAGGGTGAGTGGGGATGGTATATGAGTGCAGGGTGAGTAGTTTGCTTGTAAGAGTGAAGGGTGAGTGGGGATGCTGTATGAGTGCAGGGTGACTGGCATGCCTGTATTAGTGCAGGGTGAGTAGGGACGCTGTATGAGTGCAGAAGGAGCATTGTGCCTATCTTAGTGCG
Organism: Calotriton arnoldi; assembly: GCA_963921515.1. Taxonomy (NCBI): domain Eukaryota; kingdom Metazoa; phylum Chordata; class Amphibia; order Caudata; family Salamandridae; genus Calotriton; species Calotriton arnoldi. Next base: position 4,008,631 of record CAWUFW010000357.1, read on the forward strand.
GGTTGAGCATTGTGCCTGTACGAGTGCAGGGTAAGCATTATGCCTATACAGCGAAGAGCGAGTGGAGATGCTGTATGAGTGCAGGGTAAGTGAGGACAGTGTATGAGTGTGGGGTGAGTGGATACACTCAATGGTTGCAGGGTGAATGGTTTGCCTGAATGAGTACAGGGTGAGTGCTGTGCCTGTATAACAACAGGGTGAGTGGGTACACTGTATGAACGGGGATGCTGTGTGAGTGCAGGGTGGGTGGTGTGCCTATATTAGTGCAGGGTGAGTGGTGTGCCTTTGTGAGTGTATGAGAGCAGGGTGGGTGGTGTGCTTGTAAGAGTGCAGTGTAAGTGGGGATGCTGTATGAGTGCAGTGTGACTGGCATGCCTGTATCAGTGCAGAGTGAGTAGGGATGCTGCATGAGTGCAGGGTGAGTGAGGACAGTGTATGAGTTCAGGGTGAGTGGGGACACTATGAGTTCAGGGTGGGTGATGTGCCTGTATGAGTCCTGGGTGAGTGGTGATGCTGTATGAGTGCAGGGTGAGTGGTGTACCTTTATGAGTGCAGGGTGAGTGGGGACACTGTATGAGTGCAGGGTGGGTGGTGTGTCTGAATGACTGCAGGGTTAGTGGTGTGCCTGTATGAGTACAGGGTGAGTGGTGCACATGGATGAGAGGGGATGGTGTGTGAGTGCAGGGTGAGTGGTGTACTTGCATGAGTGCAGGGTGAGTGGTGTGCCTGTATTAGTGCAGAGTGAGTAGGGAACCTGTATGAGTGTAAGGTGAGTGGTGTGCCTGTATGAGTGCACAGTGATCATTGTACCTGTATGGGTGAGCGGTGTGCCTGTATGAGTGCAGGGTGAGTGGTGATGCTGTATGAGTGAAGGGTGAGTGGTGTGCCTGTATGAGTGCAGGGTGAGTTGTGTGCCTATATTAGTGCAGGGTGCGTAGGGACACTGTATGAGTGCAGGGTGTGTGTTGTGCCTGTATGACTTCAGGGTGAGCCGTGTGCCTGCATGAGTGCAGGGTGTTTGGGGACACTGTATCTGTAAAGGGTGAGTGGGGGTGCTATATGAGTGCAGGGTGAGCAGTGTAGTGTGCCTGTATGAGTGCAGGGTGAGCAGTGTGCCTGTATGAGTGCACGGTGAGTGGTGTGCCTTTATGAATGCAGGGTGATTAATTAGAGTCCACTGGGTAAGTGGGGATGCTGTCTTGAGTGCAGGATGAAGGGTTTGCCTGTGTGAGTGCTGGGTGAGCAGTATGCATGTGTGAGTGTAGGGTGAGCAAAGCAATGCGTGTCTGTAACTGCAGGGTGAGGGGGTGATGTGTCTGGGAGTGTAGGGTGAGTAACGTGTCTGTGTGAGTGCAGGAAGAGTGGCAAGTCTTTGTTCGTGAGTCTATTTTCTTATTTTTTTAGGAACAATTATAGCAAGCTTTTGAAAGATATACTGAAAATACATCAGTTACACCTATTATTTCTCAAATTCTCTCCTTCAGGCTGAGAACACCACTGCATTCCCCACCCACGTTTGATTCAAGCTCACTCAGACTTTATATTCAACTCACAGCTTTCTGCCTCTCCACTTTTAAAATTCTCTAACCGCCACTGGTGATGTGGAATCCAAACGTACATTTCCAATTCTCATTCTGTACTTTTATCCAAAGATATAGTTTACATGGATGGGCTCTGATGAGAATTGGATCGAATGTTTGGCAGTAATGTCCAATAATAAAGACTTATTTGCAGGTACACCCAGAAGTCCAAGAAGAAAATATTGAATCTGTATAGGCAATAGGGGATGAAACATTGAGAATAGCTTACCTTCCAGCAGGAACAAATATTGAAGTGAGATATGGAAGGAATAGGCTCCTGAAAACCTTTGCTATTTCACCACTGTATCATAGAAAGCTATTACCTGATGTAATGTTATAACCCCGATGCTCTCAGAGAACTGATGTTGCTTTTAGTGGCCACCCCAGGAATCAGCGCTCAATAGCACATCAAACAGGGGATTGCAAATACAAATAAATCTGGTATTTGAAAAGTTGACAGCTAAGAAATTAATCCATAAGATGCCACTTGCTGTTGCACAGCTTTAGCTGTTTGCCTGCATATAGTGATTAAGTCCACAGGAGAAGGAATTGCCTCTCCTACAGGGTGATGGTTATTGCATACCAGAACATGCACTAGTGTGCCAGACAACATTGCTAGCCATCACTGTCTCCCAGGTTTCAATGGTAAAGTCGGCCAGACAGAATGGTGCGGATCTGCAGCTGTCTGCAGCAAGTCAGAGAGATCTCTGACCTCCCGATGGGTTACTGCTGTTGTCTTCAGCATATTAGAGCTCCTTCAAAAGACATAGTGGTAGACTTCAGTCAGAGAGGTGAGTAAGTTCGGCCTCTAGACCCAACACAGTCAGCTGTTCAGGTGGCACATAATGGACCTCTTTTCTAACAAATGAGACATGCAAGTGGAAAGATGTCATTCTGTGTAGAACCTTGTACACTTGCCCATTTCTCTAATAACTGCTGAACCTTTGTGACAAGTTTTTTATTTGCAGCCAGATGTGCCTCTATGTTTCAGTGTTGGCCAAATTCATTTACCCAATCATTAAACTTCGGATGATGAAGTATGCTCTGTATGCTCTTGGGGAAGTCCTACTAACTATAAAGTGTCAGATCTGTACCATTGTGTAGCATAGTGTAGTAATGGTTGCTTGTATAGGCAATCTGTGGGTGTTAGACATATCAGCCTTAGGGTGGTCTTCCCTCAACATTTTGACTTTACCCTCCTATTTTGCTGAATTTGTTTTTGCTGGCTTTAGGGCTCCGTGCACTTTACCAGTGCTAACCACTGCTACAGTGCTTGTGCTCACTCCTTAATGGTAAAATTAGATTACACCGGCATATTTAATTGACCTATACGTCCCTAGTAAAATGGTGTACCATATACTCAGGATCTGTAAATTAAGTGCTACTAGTGGGCTTCTAGCCATTATTGTGCCACCTACTTCAGTAGCCCCTTAAAACATGTCCTAAGTCTGCCATTGCAGCCTGAATGCACTCTTACACTGCCAATGTGACTTGGCAAAATAACCCCCTTGCCAATCCTTAAACTGCCCTTTCATTGCATAGAGGTCACTCCTAAAGTAGGCCCTGCATAGCCCATAAGGCAGGGTGCATTGTAATTAAAAGGTTGGGCATGTCCTTTTAAGTTTTATAGTTCTTGTAGTGAAAAGCTCCTAAATTTGTTCTTCACTACTGCAAGGCCTACTCTCACATAGGATAACATTGGTTGCCTTGTTAACATTTAATAAGTGCCAACATTTGATTGGCATGCAGGACGTTCATGTTTGATGTCAAGAAATTGTAATTTAAAATCCTCTTTAATGGTAAAGTCGGATATTATGTCACAATTTTGAAAATGGCACTTTTAGAAAGATTTCATGACCTAGCTATTTTATGCCTGCAGCCTGTTCCTGGGTCACATGATCGGGCGTAGTCGACTTTGTTTATTCCTCCCAGACAGCCACATAGTATAGGGATTAGGTGTGTCTATATGGGCCTTCACTTTCAGGATGGGGGAGCTGGGCTCAGCCCCACTTACAAAGTCAATAGGCTGTGCTCTGCCTTCACACAAAGGACTTCACACTACCTCATTGTTCATGCTGGAGCCAGGGCAGTGAAGGCAGGAAACTCCAAGCACTTCAAAGGGAATTCTCTAGAAATGTCTCCAATGTCACAGAAGGCCCCATGTATAAAAGATGACCCTCAGACCCACTCTGCAATTCACTTTCTGGACGTGTGGAATGACTATCAGAGGACTTCCTACTGCTGTGTCCTGTTGCGTACCTCAGAAGACTACTATACTGCACCAGGAAGGACTGCTCTCCTACCTGAAGACTGTCTTGAACCCTCAGAAGCCTGCCCTGTTTCACTTCTTGAACCCAGGACTACCAGAGTGACTCTGAGGACTTGGTGACTGGCCTCCTGAGCAGAGCCTCATGGACATAATGGGCTCCAACCATTTTGGACCCGCACCTGGACCCACCCTGAGTGAGTCCTGGCCCTCCAAGTGGTGTCCATCTAGTCCTGGACCCTTAGAAGTAGTGCTAAAAGTGCCCAGATAGCCAAAATCCAAAACATGGGAAAATATTTGGCTCACAAGTGCCCTCAGAACTGAGAAGAGACCAGGATCCACCTGCTTGTCAATCGCCCAGGGTGCATCGCCATTGGCCTGACTTCATGGCAGCTCCCACTACTCTTGTCTCTCCAGCAGCAAATCCTGTACAGTGGTCCTTCGCAGAAGGGGTATCTGACCTTGTAGCGCCTTTGTTGGGTACAGCTTGCAGCTTCATTCCACTGGAGGTTTTTGACTTCCAAAAAAGAGACTAAGCTTGAATGTGGAAATCTTCACTGTGACTTCGTCCAGCGGCTACCCGATGACAACGCCTCCTTCTCGGACACCGCTTGCAGCATTGCCCTGCTGAACTTGACCTCATAAGGCAATTTTTGCTGAAATTTCTTCTAAGTCTAAAGGTAAGCGCCGACCGGGCTTAATCCACTTCATCTACATGACCTGCGCTCCCTCCCGGTTGGACATATTTTCTGATTTTGATACAGTCTCATGCGACAAGATGTCCGTGGTTGGTGCTTTGATCTTGTAGGCACTAGTTTTTAACTCAAACTTAAAAAATCCATAACTCAGGTTCTACAAATCGGATTTTTGTTGTTTTGGTGTCAAATAATTCATTAAACTTTACTCTATTTTCACTGTCCTGCATAAATACTTTACATGTTATCTCTAAGTTTAGCCTGACTGCTTTTGTGCCAAGCTACCAGAGGGCTAAGCATGGGTTAATTTACTGGCGTTTGTGGTTCACCCGGATAGATTGTGGCTGTTGCTTGAGCAGGGTTAACACCCCACTCGACCAACAGCCGAATTTTCCCACAGTGAACACTATCAGGTGCCACCTCTGAAAGTTTTGTATGGTTGCTATTTTTGTACTTGCAGCTACATGTTTAGAATGGAGATGACTGTCTCCCTACTGTGCAATGTTTGGGAAGTTCAGAAGCATCCAAAGTCCCATCGGTGCTCAGCTCATGGCCAGTCAAGGGATACCCATGTCAACCACATGCCTGCTAGGGTTAAATAAAATAGTGAGCCCCTTTTAGCATGATGCCTATAGTTGTGAAAGATATAACCTGAAATCAAAGAGAGCTTAATAATGTTTCCTTAGTTCTAACATACTGTAGGTAAAATGCTACCTTGATCTGAAGCTAAAAGTTTACTAGGCTGGCAGCTAGAAGCAAAGAAAGAGTAATGATTTCACCAGCAAGTGTATTATGTATCAGTCAAGGTAGTTGACTAATGACATGTTTGCCATTTTCTCATTGGTTCCCACCCACAAGTCATGTTTGGGTCATTTACTTTGCTGCTAAGCTTTTTAGTGAAAACAATAACTTATTATGAGCTTGTTTTGTTCATAATACATCTTGTAACACATTCATCCTATATCTATACTACTATGGGCATGACTAACAAATTTGCACCAATGGACCAAAAGTGATGTTAATCTATAAAGAAGTGAGCAATGTATGTAATGAAATACCTTCAATACATTACATCACCTAAATATTGCTTGAAAATATCCTGTCTGTATCACATATTTTACATAGTTTCCCAGAATTAACTATACTTCACCAAATCTACATATTATTCCTAATACTTGGAGTGGTATCTGTTGAACATAGTTACTGTGTGCACTCACTATATTAAACACACAAAAACAATACAAATGTATTCATTTGAAATGTAATATAGCGTAGTTTCACAAATATGCTCATCAAGTACCTTATGTAACAAAAGTAGGCTGAAATATTTATTAATTTATTTGAATTTGTATTCATCACCATCACTTTATTAACTAACAGTGCAATAACTCCTAAAACATGTCGGGTACTAACCTTTTGAGGAAATAATGTAATTTGATTAATGGAGGCACAATATTAAAAAAGAGAAATGTTTAATGTGCATTATATACAATCTGAGATGAAACTGAATCAGGAAAGACTTATGATACATGAGGGTAAACATTTTCTGGGCTAGATACAGTGGTGAAAATTGTTGGAATCCCAGGGAGGGGACATTCTTCGGGTGGGCTCACTAACCACTATTGTTCTGCACCTAAATTGAAGTGTGAAATAGTTTGGAGATGTCAAGGACAGGGTGCGGGAGGGGCATACAGCTTCCAAAGCATGATTGACAAATAGGTTAGAAGCCACTTGTGAGTTACATGCACAGAGTTGCTGCTTGATAAAATACACTTACTACTGAAATATCTGTTACTGATGCTAAATCTGTATTATTACACTTGCAGTTCAGAATTTCTTAGCATTGTGCCAGGCATTCCTATATATGTATGTCTATTTCTTATACTGAGAAATTCTCTTCCTTTAAACTCTGGTCCCTGTTTTGTAGAACATTAACTAAGTATCCTAAAGCAGCCTGAGAGCCGACAGCTTATAAAAGCAAGAATTAATAAATATAATTTAAAAACTATTTTTATTACATGTATTAAGTAACTTTATAATTCTGATATCTTATGCTTCATTTCAGATGTCAAACACACAGATATTCCAAATTCAGCTCCATACTGGCTTCATACCCCTTGGAACTACAGTATTAAAATTTACAAAGTAAGTAATTGTTGGAATTAAAAAGAAAGATGGACTGGATACAGAGTGTAGAATCTGTGAGAATATGCATAATGCATTTCACCTCTTTTCCCAGTTTAGAAATTTATACAAAATTAATCTAATATACAACAAAGTTCTCTGAACAAGGGAATTCTTCTACTGGGCAAGCAGGATGACATGATTATGCAGTGAGCTTTTGCATTTGTCAAGATGGTGATCTCTTCTCACAAAGTTCTTCTTTTTCACTACTTACATTTGTCATATCTGATAATATGATGCTGGATGATTCTGATTAGGTTAAATTGTTTTATTGGTTTAAGAGTTTCTGTGATGCGGATTATGAAATGTACAGATACAGCATACTCGTGGGAGTAAAGTTATTAGCTCTGGCTAAACTAATCAAATGGACTTAAATTCAGCATTAAAAGTATATATATTTCAGGCTTTCCTTGAAGGAACAAAAATAATTGGGGAAAATCTAAAAATAGGATTTTATTCACACTCACGCAAACAATTGAGTAATAATGTGTAGAAACATAGGATGCAGATAACTAGCATCAATAAGTTTGTACCACAAATTTATGTTTGGATCGAAGGTAGAATGGCAGATTTAGTTTGAGAAGGTCTTGTGACAGCAAGTAATAGACCCAAACGATTGGCAGAGTGCTTTACAATGACACAATTTTATTAAAGTTTCCAAGTTAAACAAACAGATGAGGTGGCATTAAAAAGCAAAAGAATATGCCTTTATGTTTATGTGTTTGATTTCTTTACAATAGAGTTATATTCTAAGTAAGTGGTACTAATTCAAAGAACACTCTGATCAATCTGGAGCCTCCACTTGGCACACATTGCCAATTGAGCTGAGATGCTCCAAACCTTTCCTTACATTTTACAAAAGACAGAAATTCCCTTTTTTTTTTTTAAAGCTATCTGTTTTAGTCTCCTTCACTTTACCCCTGCTTATTCTCCCTTTACCTCAGTTCCCTTTCTAGTTCGATATCCCTCTGGATTGGCCCCTGTATTTCTCCCTCTTTTTCGGCAACCTTTATCTTTTTTTTGTCTTCTACACTTCCTCATCTAGCCCTCATATTAACACCATCCCACATCACCTCTTCCTATTTAGCATTATTGTTTCTCCCACCTGTGCTTTCAACTCTTTTCCTCATCTTTTCTTATACTTTAGGCTTCTTTTCTCTACGGAAAGTCACCTCTCAGCTCTAAGTTTGTTCTATTCGAGGTCACACCCTTAGTGTTTACCTTCTTGCAAGATTTTCTCATGTTTCTACATCCTGTTTTTCCTATTTTCACACCACCCTTGTCTTGTTTCATCTCCCTGTTTCCTCATACATAATGTCTGTATTTATTACAGCCTTCACATGCAAATTCGTCCCTTTTTGCTTTCTGCTAAGACTGGTTTTGAAGTGCTATTATATATTAATTTTATGATCTATTAGGTTACATGGTCCTATCTTGAGGGGAAAATATTCTTAAATACAAGTTGGGGTTATCCACATGCTGGTGAACAACAACCACTGCCTCCTAAGCAGTGCCTTATACAAATTGAATAACAAGGCTGCAATAATAAATCTTTGAGCTACCCCTCACATTACAGGGAGAGAACCAGAGGAGGTGTTGTGCATCCTAACCAACAGCATATGATTCATTAGGAATGAGAACCTTACTTTTGGAGTCCATGTGTAATTCAAGGATTGAAATCAGACACTATGGTTAGTCTTATTGAACATCGCTGATAAGCCAAGAAGGACGAGGAAGCAGACCTTGCAATTATCCAGTATGCAGAAAAAGTGATCCACAGTTTTAAGTGTTGCACTTTCATTGCTGCACCCTAAGTGGAAACTGGATTGTGTATGGCAAGTTGGAGGGCAACCCTTTTTCTATAACATCACCCAGCCTTGGTATATTAGTTCCAAAATGGTAGTTAGAAAGTTGGCTGGGATCATTCTAGGGTTTCTTTTGAAGATATGACTGAATAAACATTCAGTTGAAGATGCCAATCCTTTCCTCCCTTGGGGCTCTGAGCACATTTTTTTATTTAGTTTCAAGAATGTGTAAGATGCAGCATAAAACTATGTACAGTGCAACTTAAGGTACCATTTTCTACAGTTCTGACCTTCACAGCATTAACATCAGTCTTCTAAATGAGCTGAACAATTTCCAACATATTTTGGACATGATAGGATGACAGCTGATACCTCTTTCTTATAAAAGGATCAAGATCATTCTAGCTCAGATAAGCTCCTACTCTATTCACCACAGAGTCTAAAATTGGAGTGGGTACGGCGAGGCCCTCCCTTGCCTTCTACATGATTGTAATCTCCTTTCTTTTGTAGGAGGTGGTTGTAATGCCATGAATGGGATTGAGACCCTTGAGAAGGCAGATAGGCATAAGCATTTGAAGCACTCTTAACATAATCTTAAGTAACAAATGGACTTAAAGTGGCAAGTTCAAAATGCAGTGATGGAGCCTCATGTTCGAGGCTAGTCATTAAATCCAGACCAAATCGTCATCACACATTGCTCATTATCAGTACTTTTACCAAGGCAATAAAAGTGCTCGACGCATTTTAAATTGGAGATTCTACAGCTATATGAAATAGAAGCTGAAAAACCGAGGGGGGGGGGGGTGGCCAAGCAGCAAAGGAGTGAGTCACACTTCATCAGAGCTCCCTCTGGAGAACCCCGATCTGCTGACATCCTGCGGACAATGTGAGGCTTGGGGGGACAGCTGATGCCACCTACATGCCCCCACCACCCTCCCCACACTCTTTGACAACCTGGAGGGGGCCAACCGGGTCCCCCTGAAGTCTTTGGGGGAGATTGTGCTTACTGTGCGCTCTGCTTACAAAATGGCGGATGTGGGCCGCCACTAGGAAAGGAGAGAGCAGGTGTGGAGTGCCGAGCCTTGTGGAGTCTTCTGTGACTGCCGGGTGGTACACCTGATGACTGGAGCTCCCTGGGGCGGCCCCCATGATCCTGAGCCTGCCTCCTGCGAAGCCCTGACAACAGTGCCGGTGCAGCACTGAAGCTGCGGGGAGACGGGCCATTAAGAAGGTGAGTGGATGGCCTGCAACTCAGCGCCCCTGGACGGCTCAGTTCCTGGGTCCGAGGTACTCTGGAGATTGGAGTGTAGCTGCAGTACCCCCCCTCCCTAAGAGGGACGATTGCACTGCCTGCATTTGTGTTCCCGAGGTGCGGAGAGCCTGAGAGGTGCCCAGAGCAGGAACTGTGAGGACTTTTCTGGCTGGATCCATGCTGTATTTCATCCGATAGTCGGGCCCACCCTAACTAACGCCCTGAAGTGCAACAGAGGTGACTTGTGGTGGCCCAGATAGACTTGCACTGGGGGCCGAGAATGTAGGTGGCCCTGGTGCCTCTCAAGACAACAGCTGCAATTCATGGATAGAGAAGTGCCTGATTTCTTATGACCCTGAGTGCACTGACTGTAAGAATACTGTGGAGATGCCCGTAACCAGTCTGGTACCACCTGAGCAGCTCTGGGCCCAGGGTGCCTTGATGTGATGTGAACACAACAGTGAGTGCCACTGAGGGGGAGGCTGGCGGGTCGTGGCTAGCGAGACTGAGTGCTGGTGCCAACAATTTGCTGTGGGGCGCTTCTCATGCAGTGAATTTCAGCCCTGAATCCCCAATAACAATTGAAGGAGAGCAGATCACCCATGGGGCCTGCAGTGTGGAGTAGGCCACTTTGGACACAGTTGGAGCTTTGTGTGCGGCCAGGCTCAGAAGGGATTATCTGCTGACCGGGCATGAGTCTGTGGAGGGGCCTCAGGGCAGTGAAGCAGAGAAGGAACTACCAGGTTCCCTGGGCTCCAGAAGTGTTGAGGGAGACTGGCGTACCCTGCTGCCTGGGAGAGGACATCTGGGACCTGTGGAGTGGTGCCAAATGCAAGAGGGTGGCTGTTGCTTTGTATCTGCTGGTCTGACTTTCGGCCCAACTATCTTAGTGATACTCTTCGAGACCCAGCACGGGACCAGCAGTCCTGAGACCCTGAGAGACAGAGCGGCCCCCTCCCAATGGATGATTTTGGGGGAGCGCCTGTCGTGCTTTTGAGAGCCTGCCGGGGCCTCAAGAACAGGGTTTGCAACACAGTGAACTGCCTTGACGAGGTGGTGTTAAAAATCTGCTGACCCACGGGCTGTGGGACGTGGATGAAGCTGAACCTGGGGGCCTTAAGATTCTTCCATACTGCTAGGCCTCCGTGGGCAAAGTGGCACGGCGGTGGGATCCAAAGGCGGGGGAGTTGACAACAATTGCGGGCTCCACTGGTGACGTGGCAGGAGCACGCCCATCTTCACAGGAGGAGGGTTCACACTCTGAGACATTATGTAGTCCATCACTGCCTCCAGAGAGGCGCTAGAGATGAAGATTGATACCCTAGGTGTTGTATTCCTCTTAGGGTGTCCGTATATAGGTTTTCCTGTATCATGTCCTTATATAGGCACAATTCGCCCTGCCCTTATATAGGCATAAAATCCCAGTCCTTATTTAGGCATTAAACCGTGCACTCCAAATACAGGCATGGTCTCCGACATCCGTCCACCCTAACGTCACAACGAGTTCTTGAAGAACAGACCCTTAGGCTTTGGGAGTTTCCCTAGCACAGGACTATTGATTTCTTCAAGGACTCATCTATTATGCATGAACCGTTATACCTTAGGGGTTCATTCATGACGTCTTCCGCTGTCTGATCCACGTCAATGCTAACATTCTGAGGTACCTCTCAGGTATAAATATACCTTCCCTAGCCCCTGTAAATCAGAGGAGACCTCGACTTCAGAGGAGCCCGTTTCCCGGCCTGACGCACTGAGAAGACGCTGTCATCCCTGCACGCAGAGAGTCCAGCTTCCAGTGATCTGACTTCCCTCGCGGGGTGTTGGAGTTAGAGTCTGGCAAGAGATTTCTACCTCTCTCATTCTTAAGGTATGGAGCTGACTAGAACCTAGAGGGACTCTTGGCATACCAGGCATACTAGACTTAACATACTCTTAGTATACCATAGTAAGGAATACTTCACCTACTTCATACCTCTCCCTACACCTAGGTTAGGTTAGGTACATTGGGGTAGAACTAGCTTAGAAACGCATCGTATGAGTACTCGCATTTTTAGTCTGTGTTATTTATGTAAATGAATATCTGCTAAAGATCATGCTAGCGCAGTATTATTTATTTCTACTACTTACGCTGTACATTATTTATCTTGCATACTGTCTTGTGATCATAACAGCACATTTAACTTACACGAGAAACAAGACTGTTCAATCAATCTTTTATTGAAACGCCCGTCTATTCTTTCTGTGTAACTTTGAGGAAAACTAAGTATGCACGAGTGAGCTGAGTGAAATAGTTATCTATTGTTTCCACGACTCTGGGACACGTTCTGATTCTAAAGGGAAACAAAGTTGTCATGTTTTGCGGCTGCCAGAAACTACTCCCTTCTTGTTTGTCAAGGAGTTTCTAGTGGCCTCTAAGCTAGCTGGCACAAGTAATTAAGTTTAATATACTCGATAGTGACATACTGACCTTAGTCCTATGTCAAACCTACAGGGGATATTATTCCAATGCGCAGAGCCTATCTGAAAGAGACACGTTAGTGACAGATTCCTTACCTTAGAATATCCCCAGGCGTCAGGCTGGATCCGGAAAGTTTTTGCGTAGCAGTACCCTTGCGCGTCGGTAGGCGGCGTCGTGCGGCTCCGCGTCCGTCGTCGGCGTCGTGATCGCCGGGATGACGTCGCGGGCAGTGCTCAGGCGCCGCCCCTGCGCGCTGACGTCAGTTCTTCTTTTCCGCGCCAGCAAGCGCAGATCCGGGAAGAGCAGTGCCCTGGTCATTTTTGACCAAACTTTTTGGTGAATTTTTCACTGTTTTTTCTTCAATCGACTTCAAGGTGTCGTAGGGATGCCCGGGTTTAAACGTTGCGGCGCCTGTGCTCGGATGATGTCCATCACAGACCCGCATTGGGAGTGTCTCTTCTGCCTCGGCCGAGGCCACGACACGGAGTCTTGTTCCGACTGCCGGGCCCTCAACCCGAAAGCTTTGCGAGAGCGGTCTCGAAAGCTCCTCGAGGCCCGGCATTCGGCTCCGCGCTAGCCCCGGTCGCGTGAGAGGTCCAGGGGTCGATCGCGGAGTCCACACCGGTCGTCGGCATCGAAGTCTTCTTCGTCCGGTAAGTCAAAACACAAAAAGTCCAAAAAGCATAGTCGCTCTAGGACTTCGCCTCGCCGGTCTCGCGACTCGGCTGAGGCCCCTCCCGGCACCGTCCCCGCGGCCCCGGACATGCCTGTGGAGTCGCCCCCGCAATACCCGTCCTTCCCGGGTTTGGGGGCGGATCCGGCCCAAGTGCAGGAATTCCTGTCGGCCATGGCCCGCCTCTTCGGGCCTCAAGGTCCCTCCGGTGCGCCTTCGGGCCCCGCGGGCCCTGATGGGGTTGCTCCGGCGTTGCCGACGGCTCCGGCACCGGCGTCGCCCGTGCCTCCAGCCTCGATCCCGGCTCCGGCCCCGGCCTCGATCCCGGCTTCACAACCCCCATCGACGCCGGTCGACCTAACGACACCTCCGCCGGCGCCGATGTCTCCGGTGCCGTTCTCGACGCCGCCTGGGGCTCCGGGCGGCGTCCCCCCCCAGTTCCTTCCGGCTCCAGACATGGACCCGGACCGACGTCGCTCGACGCCGGTTCCGGCGCCGATGAGACCTTGGGTCCCAAATGTCCCTCCTCCCCCTTATTTTGAACCAGAGGAGGACCAGGAGGACTGGGAGGGGTCTGATGACCCTCTGGCACAACAGTGTCAGTACAATGAGGACTGGACAGAGGGTCTAGGGGATGCCAGTGGTCTAGATACTTCCCCTGACACTGGCATGCTGTCTCCTCCCGTGGCTACGGAGGAGGGAGCCAATTTTGCAACGGTGTTGCGTAGGGCGGCTGGAGCCTTACATCTCCAACTCCCTACTGTGGCGGTCAAGACTAATCTCTTGACAGAGGTGCTTCAGCCGGCAGCCTCCTCTACGGAGACTGTGCTGCCGTTTAACGACGCCCTCACTGACGTTCTTTTGGGCGCCTGGTCCAAGCCCAACACAGGGGCTCCTGTGGATAGGAACGTGTCCCGACGCCATCGCCCAGCTCCGGGCGACCCCCTGTTTCTCTCTGTCCACCCCTCCCCTGAGAGCTTGGTTGTCCGCCCCTCCGGATAGGGAATCCAAACGCCTGGATCAATTTGGGAAGAAGGGTTTTTCTTCCTCCAGTGCTGGCTTGCGGTCCATCAACACCGCTTGTCTTTTGGGCCGATATACCCACTCCTTGTGGGATTCGGTGGCGAATGTTTTGCCCCAGTGTTCTGAGGAGGTCCAGACACTGCTTTCCCGCGCCATTGCGGAAGGAAGGGATGCGGCCAAATACACAATACGATGTGGCCTTGATACCGCCGACTCGCTGGGCAGGTCTATTGCAACGACGGTGGCGCTACGACGCCACGCCTGGCTGAGAACCACTGGTTTTCAGGGGATGTCCAGAATACTCTCATGGACATGCCCTTTGATGGAGTCGGTCTTTTTGGGTCCAAAGCAGACCATGCGTTGGAGCGCTTTAAGGACTCGCGGGCTACTGCAAAGTCCCTGGGCCTTTCTGCTACACGCCCTCCGCTGACTTCTGCTTTTCGCCCCCATCGTGGCCACGGTAGGGGCGCCCCTTCACGTCAGCAGCCCAGCCACCGGCCCGTGCAGCAGGCGTCTTCGCGTGGCCGAGGACGTGGATTCCGCCGTGGCGGATCGGGCAACCAGCGTGCGGGTCAGGCAACCACCTCCAACCCGTCCGCGGCCTCCAAACCCTCCTAGTCCCTCCTTTCAGGTGCACAGCACGCCAGTAGGGGGCAGGGTCCGCCATCACCTTCCCCACTGGCGTACCATCACCTCGGACAGGTGGGTCTTGGACATTGTCCGAAGGGGCTATTCCCTCCCCTTCGAGTCCACCCCCAGCCATGCCACCTCAATTCCACCGCATGTCAGGGGATCACTTGGTACTTCTGCAGAAGGAAGTCACGGCCCTCTTGGCCAAGAGGGCCATCAAGCATGTTCCGACCCCAGAAGTAGGGCGTGGTTGCTACTCCCACTACTTCCTGGTGCCCAAAAGGACAAGGAGGACATGCGTCCTATCTTGGACCTCCGGAACGTCAATCGCTTCCTCCGGAAGGAGAAGTTCAAGATGCTCACCCTAGCTCAGGTCTTGACTGCCCTCGACCCTGGAGACTGGTTGGTAGCGTTGGACTTGCAGGACGCATATTTCCACATCCCCGTCCTGCCGGCCCACCGGCGTTACCTTCGGTTCACGGTAGGCCCCGAGCATTTTCAGTTCACCGTGCTCCCCTTTGGCCTTACCAGTGCCCCTCGGGTGTTCACGAAAGTGATGGCGGTGGTCGCAGCTCATCTGCGCCGGACAGGGGTTTCAGTCTTCCCCTACCTCGACGACTGGCTGCTGAAGGCGGGCTCGTCCCAGGCAGTCGTCTCCCACCTCCAGACTACGGCCGAACTCCTGCACTCGCTGGGGTTCTCCATCAATGTGCCGAAGTCGCATCTGATTCCTTCTCCACAGCTCCTTTTCATCGGAGCAGTTCTGGACACGACGCAGTTTCGGGCCTATCCTCCCGAACGGCGAGTCCGGGATATTCAGGCTATGATTCCGATCTTTCAGCCTTTATCCTGGGTTTCGGTACGGATGACCCTGAGGCTGCTGGGCCTCATGGCCTCCTGCATCCTGCTGGTCAATCATGCCAGATGGCATATGCGGGCTCTGCAGTGGGACCTGAAGTTCCAGTGGGCGCAGCACCAGGGCAACCTGTCCGATCACGTCCAGATCTCGGAGGGAACTGCAAAACAGTTGCAGTGGTGGCTCTCGAACCGGCAATGGGCCATGGGCAGATCCCTCTCCCTTCCCCAGCCAGAGCATACAGTTGTGACGGACGCGTCCCTTCTGGGATGGGGCGGTCACATGGGAGAGGCGGAGATCAGAGGCCTCTGGTCTCCGGCGGAGTCCTGGCTCCATATCAACCTTCTGGAGCTCCGGGCGATCCGACTTGCACTCAAGGCATTCCTTCCCTCTGTCAAAGGGAAGGTAGTGCAGGTGTTCACAGACAACACCACCGCCATGTGGTACTGCAACAAACAGGGCGGGGTGGGGTCTTGGACCCTTTGTCAGGAGGCTCTGCGCCTCTGGACATGGCTGGAACATCAGGGCATGTTCCTGATGGTTCAACACCTGGCAGGTTCCCTGAACGCCAGGGCGGACAAACTCAGCCGCAGGTGCATGATGGATCACGAATGGCGTCTTCACTCGGAGGTGGCGCAAGGACTCTTTCTACAGTGGGGAGAGCCTTGGTTAGATCTATTCGCCACCGAAGAGAACGCGCAATGTCATCAGTTCTGCGCGTTGGAATTTCCAAGGCGGCACTCGCTCGGCGACGCTTTTCATCGCGAGTGGAGTTGCGGTCTGTTGTACGCCTTTCCGCCTATACCACTTCTACCCAGAGTGTTGAAGAAGATTCGGCACGACCGGGCCCAAGTCATTCTTGTGGCTCCGGACTGGGCTCGAAGAGTTTGGTATCCCGAGCTACTCAATATGAGCGTAGATCCCCCGATCCGTCTGCCTCTTCGGGAGGATCTTCTGTCGCAGCAGCAGGGGACGGTCCTCCACCCGAACCTGTCCAGTCTACACCTGCTTGCGTGGAGATTGAGCGGCGGCAGTTGATTCCTTTCGACTTGCCTCCCGAAGTTTGTGATGTAATTCTGGCAGCCAGGCGTCCCTCCACTAAGGTGGTATACGCCTGCAGGTGGAACAAATTTGTGGCATGGTGCACAGCAAAGGCTGAGAATCCCCTTTCTGCCCCTCTTTCTGAGGTCCTTCTGTTCCTTCTCTCTCTGGCCCAACAGGGTTCTGCCCTGGGTACCATCAAGGGTTATCTTTGTGCTATCTCGGCCTTCCTCAGGCTCCCTGATCAGCCCTCCCTTTTCAAGTCCCCTGTTGTTAACAGGTTCTTAAAAGGCATTACTCACCTCTTCCCTCCTGTTCCGTTTGTGATGCCTCAGTGGGACTTGAACTTGGTTCTTACCTTTTTAATGTGCGCTCCCTTTGAGCCTCTACATAACTGTCCTCTTCGTCTTCTGACTCTGAAGACAGCCTTTCTGGTGGCCATCACCTCCACTCGGCGGGTGAGTGAGCTCCAGGCTCTATCTTGCAAACCTCCCTTTCTGTCTGTTCATCCAGACAAGGTTGTTCTTCGGACGCGTCCGTCCTTCTTGCCAAAGGTGGTTACTGCTTTCCACATTGGGCAGACCATCACTTTGCCCACCTTCTTTCCGCCTCCGCATCCTTCCAGAGAGGAAGAGAGGCTCCACCGTCTGGACCCAAAACGTGCGCTCTCCTTCTATATCGACCGCACAAAACACTTCCGGGTGGATGACCAGCTCTTTGTTGGCTACGTGGGCGCCAAAAAGGTCGGGCGGTGCACAAGAGGACCATCTCCCGCTGGGTTACCTTGTGCATCAAGACCTGCTATTCTTTGGCTAAGAAGGAGCCTCCTGTTGGGCTGCGTGCCCATTCCACCAGGGCAACGGCTGCTACCACGGCCTTGGGCCGCGGTGTTCCGCTGCCGGTTATCTGTCAGGCAGCTACGTGGGCCTCGCTGCACACGTTTACAAAGCATTACTGCCTTGACAGTCAGGTCCGGAGGGACGGCTTCTTTGGCCGTTCTGTCCTCCAGGACTTCCTTGTCTGATCTTTGTTCGCAGACCCACCACCGGGGTTGGTATTGCTGGGGTATCTATTCTAAGGTAAGGAATCTGTCACTAACGTGTCTCTTTCAGATGCACAAGTTACTAACTTGTGTAACGATATATCTGTAAGAGACAGTAGTTAGTGACAGATTCCTACCGCCCCACCCATCCTCCCCGTTCTGCGAACTGATTTCTAGGGTTAAGGACATCCCTTTCAGGGCCCTAGTATTTTTCAGACACCTATGTCAGCTTCTTGCATGGCTCTGCGTTCCTGGCGCGGAAAGTCGTGTACAGAACTGACGCCAGCGCGCAGGGCGGCGCCTAAGTACTGCCCGCGACGTCATCCCGGCGATCACGACGCCGACGACGGACGCGGAGCCGCACGACGCCGCCTACCGACGCGCAAGGGTACTGCTACGCAAAAAACTTTCCGGATCCAGCCTGACGCCTGGGGATATTCTAAGGTAAGGAATCTGTCACTAACTACTGTCTCTTACAGATATATCGTTACACAAGTTAGTAACTTGTGCATTAGGGAAATAGGAGCTACACTACATGGCTCCCAATGTTTGGTAAGGCGGTAATTTAACGTTAGATACTGAGTAACTCAGCCGTGCTTTTTCTCTCAGAGACCCCTACCCATAAACTCCAAAAGGCGTCTGGAGTGGGCAGGGTTAAATGTCTGCCACGGCTACATAGGGAAGTACCCTATATATTAGCTGTTTGGTTTGCTCAACGTTGAAGGATACAGTGTTCCAAAATAGTGTGCACCTTATCTTTGTTTCCTTGAAACTTGTTCCACATTTTTCAAAAAACAAAATGTCCATAAACGGGGACGAAGCCACCGGAAACGGTGGAGCTGCGGCTGATCCAGCCCTAGCAGCAGTTTTTAACATTACAGGTTTAAATGAAACCGAGGAGGGTGTTATAGACATCCATCCAAACTTAAGAAGAGCCATCACTCTAAAACTCATAAAACACGGCCTACCACCAAGAGGCGGTAGAGCAGTTTTCGTGATAGAGGCACCCGAATCCTTTCAGACAGAGGTATTCTATTCATGGGTAGTATTTCCTGAATCCAATCCAGTAACACACATGTTTCACTTCTACAAAGAAGATGATCCACCAGAGGAATACATTTCGAGGATATTGAAATTCCACTAACATTCCAGGAGCATCAGCTCTGGTTTAAAGGCGCCCTAAAACATCACAAAAACATTACCAGGCTCGGTCCACTACGTAGACCAGGAGCAACATGGCCGATTCTAGCCGGCTACACACCTCATCCTGACATTGAAGAGATGTCAGACGAGGAATTACTTACTCAACTCACAGAGTTAATAAAAATCTACAGACAATTGGTCCAATATGTCATGCGGACTTTCACAGTCCAACCACCATTGACACTTCCAAATCAAACTCCTCAACAGGGGAATACACTAAAAATTACACCACAGACTCTATACGCAGTCATGGGTAAAATGCCCGCAAAACGTGAGCAAATTCCATTCTGGATAGCTAAAAAAATTACTCAAATCGAAGCAGTATTTCCAAATACTAGCCCGTATGAGAAACACAGAATCCTAACCATCTGTTTACCAATGGGGATCACACCACAACTGGAAGACTGCACCACTTGGGGTTCAGTCTTTGCTGCCATCTATACTAAAACACATGGCATTCCGTCAATTGCGGTAATACCAGATGTCCTGAAACAAATTCAAAACGAATACGGGGCAGAGCCTGCTCTGAATTTAGGTATGAAATTACTGAAAAATTTCGACCAGGTCTCAACAATAATATTATCTAATATCAAAGGGAGGCAGCAGCAGTGGCGATCCGCCAAAAATTAAGGGAATTCGATGTTACAGAACATCAAACAGAGCTACCCAGAATTATAGAACAATCTTATGCAGAATTAGGCAGAGATAGTTTGGGTGGAAGACCAGTGAAGCCAAAACTATCTGAAAGTCCTGAGAAGGACTCAATTAAACAAACTCCTACATCTTCTAAAAAGAGGTGGGAGACTAATAAACAAAATTCAAACGAGAAACGTTCTCAATCCCGAGGTAGGTCTCCTCAAAAGGAGCCCTCTGAAAGGAGGTATAACCTCAGGAATAGGGATAATTTGAAAAAACCTGACAGGTATCAAGATACTGATACACGTTCCTCTCGTACCTTTCAGATCTCATCACAGACTTCGGAAAGAAGAGGACGGTCAGAACATAGAGAAGAACGCGTGAAATCCAAGGAAGAGAAACACGCTCCAAAAAATAAAACAAAACCTCAATTCTCCAAAAGAAAGTAGCAGGTCTGAAGATCAGACATGCCGAGAATACTGAGAACACAACTCAAGAACGGAGAATGGGCTCAGACAATGCTGGACAGTGCAGCAGAAGTCACAATAGCTCGCCAGAACCTGAAGGAACTTCTGGAGATAGTGGACTTGAATGAGTACATTACAGTTGAAACTGTGGACACCAGGGTTAGTACTCCACAAACGTTATATGAAATAACACTCCGGATGGAGGGAGACATACCTAGACCGGTCTAAGCACTTTTTTGGGAAAGACTATCAAGGGGCTATGACATACTTCTAGCAGAAAAAGACTGGCCACCACAATTTGTCAGGGAGTGCCCACATGGCGAGGACATTATTATGCCTGCCTTCTCCAACCATATTCCAATTCATCTAAAATATACTTATGCCAGGAAATGGGCAGTAGCCCAGGCCCCAGCATTATATAAAAATCATGTAGGATGGGATGAGGACTCACCTCACCATAAAATACATCTGAAACATGAACCAACTGCACAAAGGCAGTACCCAATAAAGCAAGAAGCTAAAAAACAGGTCAGGGAGATCTTAGATCAACTCGAATACCAAGGGGTGATTGAAACATGCACCTCCTCAATGAACAATTCTTTGTTTCCTGTCTCCAAACCAGACAATACACATCGTCTAGTTTTGGATTACAGACACTTAAACACTTATTCTAAAACATTTGCAGTGCAAAATGCACATAGCACAGCATTAATGAATAACATTGTGCGTAAAAAATATAAAACCACATTAGACATCTCAAATGGTTTCTTTTGTCAAAACATAGCACCTGAAAGCAGGTACTTAACAGCATTCTCCATAATGGGGACCCAGCGTCAATTTTGTCGACTCCCACAAGGGTTCAAGAACAGCCCAGGTTTATTCTCAGCGAGGGTAACGGAGTTACTACAAATTTATGACAATGAGGCATTGTCCTATGTCGATGACATCTATCTGACAGACGATGACCTGGACAAACACTTGAACAGGGTGAGCACCATTATACTGGGCTTCGCCTCTGAGGGCTACAAATTCAACTTTAAAAAGTCCAGAATTGCCCATCTCAATGTCCTGTTTCTAGGATATGAGCTTTCAAGTGAAGGCAAGAGCTTGGCAGCTAACTTTCTAGAGAAATGTGCGCTGCTCCAACCTCCAAAAACGCTAAAAAACTTACAATCCATCCTGGGTTTCCTAAATTTTGGAAGAACATACATTCTAAATTACGCAGAAAGGGTTAAACCTCTCTACGCATTAATTAAACCTGATTTTTCAATCAAAAATTGGACACATGAACACACAGAAATCTTGCGTTCACTCCAGGCTAACATGTTAGCAACAAATCACTTACAAACACGCGTAAGTCAACGCAACCTGGTGATCCGAATAATTTCGGGTCAATGCGGATTCACCTACTTAACATTTAATGAGGGTGAAAAAATTACCAATCGCATACAAATCTCATTTGTATACACAAGCAGAAATGCGCTTCACTTCAACTGAAAAAATTCTGACAGCAGTTCAAACCGCTGTAGTAAAAGAAAGAGCCCTAGCACAAGGGAAACGCATTATTGTCGTAACCCCAGTACCAGCTTTAGAAGCGGTCACAAAAGCAAGCATTCCAAATGCTAAAGCACTACATCCAAGATGGATACAATGGGTTAATTCTCTTGCTGCAACAGATGTTGAATATGTTTTTGATCCTGATTTAAAAACACAAGCGTTCCTGCAATATGAACAAGAATGTCCTCTGCCCACTGAAATTCTGCCTCTCAATCAGTACGAATTCATAATTTACACTGACGGATCCGCACAACCCGCAACAGGGAGTAAGCAAGCTTACAGTGCAGCGTGTGCAATCGTTAAAGGTCGCATGCGAGATGGCATCTTCAGACCTATGGTCACAAAAACTCAATCTCTAGGAGATTGTACAGCTCAGCGAGCTGAACTACAAGCATTCAAACTGGCACTTGAAAGTACAGATCGAGAATTCCCCACACTGATAGTGTGCGATTCCTTTTACTGTGTTCAGTCGTATAATGAATATATACTAAACTGGCTTGAAAATGGTTTCAAGGATGCGAAAGGTGGCACAATAAAGCACAAAATGCTTTGGGAACAAGTAGTTCAGTTGAAAATGAACTACCAAAGGCTCACGTGATCCACACACTGAGTCATCAACGTGATGGCGTTAACGTTGCAGGGAATTCATTGGCTGACGAAGCCGCAAAGGGGGCTGTTCAGACGGCTTCCGTAGCTGCGATCACTCGTTCAAAAACGAAACTAGACGGTGAGATAATGTTGGCTGTCAATGCTTCGAGCAAGGGCAGCAGTGCAGTGTTACCAAAAAGGTTTCCACTCAAGTACTCTTATGTAATTGATGCGAACAACGTTCCTTTTGCTCGAATCCCTGGAGTGGGGGATAGGGTAATTCCAAACAAGGAATGTAGATTAGGACTAATCCTAGCAGCACACGAAGGGATAGCTTCTGCCCATGCAGGTGTTTCTGCCACAGTATCTTTACTAAAGCAAAGATATTGGTGGCCTGGCATTCGGAAACAAACAAAGAACTATGTTTTGGAATGTGATATTTGCCAACAGATGAAAGTATCCACAGTGAAACGCCCTGCGCAGACACCCATGTTAATTTCAGACAAACCATTAGCTTGTGTTTACCTGGACCACTGCGGTCCCTTGCAAAGGGACGGTAACTATAAATATATCATGGTCGCAGTGGATTCTTGCTCTAGGTTCCTATGGATATGGCCTCAGCGCTCGGCTGACGCTCAAACTGTTATAAAAGATTTGCGAGTCTTTATCGGCACATACGCAATAGGCACGCTACATTCTGACCAGGGCCCTGAGTTTAGCTCTCGGGCTTACAAAGAAGCCATGGCCAGTCTGGGCGTTGCATTGCAGTACTCCTCTCCATTCCATCCTGAGGGAAATTTGGTTGTGGAAAGGAGAAACCGGGACATAAAGCAGTCTATAACAGCTAGGGTATTAGGTTCGGGTGATGGGTGGGTCAAACATCTTTATGGGGTCCAACGCTCATTAAACAATCTGCCAAGAAGTTCTCTAGGGGGGGTCACTCCATATGAGGTCCTATTTGGGACAAGAATGTGGGTACCAGACCTCGATCACGTAGGCACAGTGGTGGAAAATAAAACGTTTGATATCAAAGATCGTTTGGCTGTTTTACAGGAACTCAATGAACTAAGATCGAAACAAAGCAACGTATTCCTGCAGCCAACCACCACTGGGGGAAAACCGGCGGTCCCAGCAAGGCCTGTCTGGATTCCAAAAGTTGGGGATCTAGTCAGAGAAAAGATTGCGGACAAGAAGGAATTTGGACCTTCTTACAGACAACCAGTACCTGTCCTAGCAGTTCAAGGAATAAGAACAGTACTTCTGCCGCCCCTTGCTGGAAAAAAGGAGAAAAGATTTGTGTCCATCGACCTCATCAAACCACAGTATGTGGCCAATACTAAATAGTAGGCTTCGTGGACTCCGACCTAGTAGCAGACCCACTCCTCTCGCTACTATCCAAGAGGTTCAGACTGAAAGACTGATAACAATCGAGAATTCAGCTGTAACAGATGAAGGACTAAGCAACAATGCAATGGAACTCATCCCTCTTGAAAATCAAGTAACAGTCCAAATACACCTGTCTACACCAATGTAGCACGTGATCAACTGGTTCCAGCGATTTCTACAAATCCTGATGCAATTCCAACAATTGATAGAACTGCTTCTGGCTATTTCATTAACTTTGATACGTTCTCAGAAGATCCGAGTGAACCTGAAACGACGCCAGCATCATTCAAACTCAAGCAGCAAGTACAAGACTTTCTTCACTTTCTGAAAAAGACTTATTTGGTTTCTCCATGGATTGAAATATGGATTACATCTGGACTATTTGTTTTCCTGCTCTGGCTAGCTTTGGTTACAACTGTGAGCGTGCTTATAAGTGGCAAATACATCCATGTGAATACTGAAGGAAAAGACGTGAACGTACTTTTGAAACCTCATAAATCTTCCCATCGTGAAGCAAGAGACTTGTCAACAGTGAACATCACAGCCGTTCCTATACAGGATGGTATAGTGTGGGACAAAACAGATTTTGATATCTTTGGCCCGACGGAACAATTGAACATTCCACATTTGTTTAAAATTTCACTAATTGATCTAATTTCGTCCAGTACCTATTCTGATGATTGGGACTTTGAGACTGTTAATGACATAATGTTTGACCTAGAAAAATCTGCTGTATTTTCTAAAAATGAATATTTAGAGGGTTCATCAGACTATGAACAGCTATATTGCTATAA
The DNA here is from genome assembly GCA_963921515.1 of Calotriton arnoldi. Taxonomy (NCBI): domain Eukaryota; kingdom Metazoa; phylum Chordata; class Amphibia; order Caudata; family Salamandridae; genus Calotriton; species Calotriton arnoldi. The sequence goes on from CAWUFW010000357.1 coordinate 4,032,767, forward strand.
CCACTATGGTCATCATTTTTTGCATAAATCTGCAACACCTAGAAATGTGTTTATGTTTAACCAATGGGAGCATTGTCCTACACCACCACAAGGTAGTTCAAAAACATTTGCTAACAAGTTTCCATATTTTTCAGGTTATAATACATCTGATCCAGAAACGTTTTACTATAAAAATGTAAACAAAACCGGGCTGAAAATTATGTTAACTAATACAAAACAGATTTACTCTGCAACATTTATTGCCCAACTGTCTAGACAGGGTTTCGACTTATGGAAAGACACAATAGACACAAAAACTGTCTGGGGTTCTAAAGATTGGCAAGTGCAGGGGATAGAAGCTTTATTTAGAGCCTGTATCATCCCTGAACAAATAATGTTTTTGAATGAAACTGTCCAACAAACATCTTGTCTTGGACTAGCCAAGATCAAAGAGATGAAAACACCTTCTGTACCAACACCTGCAAGTGATAACAATACACAGGCAGCGGTTACAGTTGACCAAATACTACAACTCAACAGATCTAATACTGATTGGAGAAAATGGTTGATCTGGCCCACAGACATGAACAACTGTCAGGAAAGATTCCTGAATAAAACTCAGGGCTTTACTATTCACAGGCCAGACCCAAGATACGTCCAAAGACAGCATCCGGGGGTAGTAACAACATACAGTGTAGGTAAATTATGCCTCGATTGGCTGCAGAAATCTACACTACAGGATGTGAAACAACACTGATCCTTACTTACAGAAGACGCTGACCTTAGGGAATTCTTGCTTGGACCAAGAAAACCGCGTCAAAAACGTTTCATATATGCCGGCATTTACGCTGCTTATAATGAAGCATGGAAAGTGTCAAAAATGGAGGCCGCAAAACGAATACGTGAACTTGATCGTATTAATTTAGAGAAAACACTCACTGTGGTCGACAATGGGTTAACAACTTTGTCCTCCAGAATATATTCATTGGACAACATTGTATCCTCTGCTATCGACATACTAGAACAAGATTTGGCGATGTTACAGCAAAGCAATTACGTTCTATTGTGTTATTAAGCTGGACGCTGCAATCTTTACGTGCGGGCTATGTGGCTTGGCGTTTCATCAACACGTCGGCTCTGTTTGCAGAATACAATCTAACTGATAAACAGATCGAACTGGCACAAAGAGGAGCAAGGTATACAGTGTTGAGCATTGAAAAACTGGAAAAGTTACCATTCACAGTGGCAGAAAAACCAGCATAATATGTATAAGGAACAAAGGTACCCCCTAAGGTTACTTTGAAGGTCCAAGAGTAAGGGGGAAACAGGATTCAATATGTAAAGAAACACTCTTGTCTGACCTATATCTCTTAGAAAGGCGGTCCACAAGGACTCAAACTGGCGGGCATATCAATATACTGAACCATGCATATAGACACAAAGATATGAAAATATCAAAATTTATTTATTTATCTTTTTTTATGTTTTTTTTAATTAATTAAACATATGTATTCATCATACTTTTTTTTAAACATCATATAGTCATTGATTTAAAATTATGCATAAACACTAGTTATTTACAAACCTACAATGAAAATTATTTTTTCATAAAATGACAATAACTACAGGAAATAGATTTTTGACTGTAGGAAAGAAAGATTTGGATACATCCAAGCTCAGTTAATTAGAACAGTAGATCTGTTATGGAACATATCCATGTCATGTTATCAGAAAAAAACCCCAGGAGTTGACATCCGTCATTCATACAACACAAGCATACTCACTCCACTTATACCCAACATACATACAAAACACTGAATATATAATAACCAAGGGGCTACAATTCTTATCCTAATTCCTCCTCAGTAGTATATTTAAACAGAATTGGTACATTTGTCTATTGACATTGTAGGTCTCGTCGAACTCCCTTGGTGCAGGTCAACGCACGTTTCGGTGGATCATGGCCACCTTCATCAGGACCACTGATACAATGGGTAATCTGAGGGGTGAAAAACCCACTGGGTTTTCTGAGCACACAGCTTTGTGCCTTATAGTCAGTACTCCTTCTGATTAGTAGGGAGTATAACTTATACTGTGGAAGACTTTTCCGTGGATGTTAGATCTGCTCTCTTTACATCCAATATATATGGCAGCTAACCGTCCTCAGAGGAAGGATTTTCATTATCTTCTTTTATTAAGGGTTCCATACGATGGCGAGCAAAGCTGCTAGTTGACTTTCTGTAACTCCGAACGAAGCAGCTACAGAATGGCTCATTCATGGCAAAATCACATTACCTGTGACTACTTTTCAGTTTCAGTATTGCCTCAGACAAATGCAAGCAGGCAAATATGAAAGGTTGGGTAAGGAATACATTAAGACATCTTGGGATTTACCGTATACATATAGATGTTGGAGTGGGGATCGTGAAGTGTTTCTGAGCGGTACACACTGTAAAAATACACTGAGCGGTTCACTAATATGTCAGGACATTTCTTTACACGGGGCTTGTAATGGTTCTGTGGCAAATTTGTCTTGTCACCAGCAGGGTACACCAGCTGCTGTGATTAATCCAACGTTTGGACAACTTTCTAATGGGAGTTACCTCATGTTGAATGATCAGAGTTGCTGCGGCATGTTGCCAGGCATTCCATAACTAGTAACGGTCAACTCCAGGGTCACTTGCTGTATGCAAGTATTGTTTGCCCCAATAGACACAGTCAGGGAGTCGCCTTTGTGGCCTTCGCTGAACGTCTCTTTTATAAGATTTGATACTTTGAGCAGAATAAAAGCCATGCTTTTACAGCAAACAGTACCTTTGACCTCGGCCAAAGAAACCTATGATCTACAAGTAGCAAGGACTTCGGCTGAGATACAGACTTTAATACGTACAAACTGCCCTATACATTTCGTGGAAATGATAGGACGTATCTTTAACATGTCAGATACAAGCGGAATTGTACATGTATTTAAGAGCATCTGCTCCGGTCTGTTAGCACCTTTCCGGGCAATACTTGGAATCATCCCGAACTTTGCACATTCGGTGTTTGGTGGCATACCATTAATTCTAGCACTTGTTGCCGGAATTCTATTTCTCTTCCTGCTATTACGCTATGGCCAGCCTATTCGCAGACATCACTCCGAGCGAAATGGAGAAAGCTCTCCTTGAACGAAAGTGCCGTGAGCGAATAGTACAGCTTTTGGGCATGACTCGTCTACGGGACCTGAATACCACGTGGTTCCTGTCATTCAGACCAATCTGGCAACATTGCATCTTACCTGTTCTACGATGCCTGCTATGCGGTGAAGAATGCGTGTTAGACACCTGTCTGACATTTCCATCAGCAACGCCAACGGATGTCGATACTCTGCTGGACCTGATAACGGCCCATGCTCTGTGTTGTCCCCAGAGGCTACCCATCCTGATGACAGCATTCATTGAGATCTCACAGACGCTTCCGGCTGCTGCTGAGGTACGAGATGGATATACAGGCACACAGGTAACAACGGACGCGAACATTGCTGCGGCACCCTATGCTGAAAGCGATGCTTCACATCTCTGTGCAATTAATCTACTACACGAGGTGTTCCAAATGTCACCAACTACGGTGGACGATATTTTGTCTACAGAAATAGATGATCTCATGTTTACACCAGACCCGTACACTGACTCTGATTCAGCCCACAGTGTTCCAGAGATGCAGTAAAAATTTGGCCTTCATATTTCAAAACTTGGAACTCTTCCCAAATTGAACTTTTTCCCATTTTTCGAACTAAATGGCAATTCAATCTGCTTGAAGTAGAACTATTCTTATAGTGCGGACTTCGCGGTACTTCCTCAGACACTTTATCATCTTATTTGTCTAAAAAGTTCATTAATTTTCATGACATGAAATGACTTTGATTTTTGAACAACTTATCGATCATTTTCTGTCACGTAAATATTACTGCTTATTTCATTCAAATTGCATTTAATTTCAAAATATATGCCTGAAATGAAAAGCAATGCTTAATATGTACAGTACCTTTTGCATTCTAATAGGTTTTAAAAAATGCTTTTTAATGCTTTTAAGAAATATTTTTAGCAATATGCGGTACTGCATTTAATGTTTAGCATTTTATTATTATCGTACACACGAAAGTGGAGTGGGTGTTGTATTCCTCTTAGGGTGTCCCTATATAGGTTTTCCTGTATCATGTCCTTATATAGGCACAATTCGCCCTGCCCTTATACAGGCATAAAATCCCAGTCCTTATTTAGGCATTAAGCCGTGCACTCCAAACACAGGCATGGTCTCCGACATCCGTCCACCCTAACGTCACAACGAGTTCTTGAAGAACAGACCCTTAGGCTTTGGGAGTTTCCCTAGCACAGGACTATTGATTTCTTCAAGGACTCATCTATTATGCATGAACCGTTATACCTTAGGGGTTCATTCATGACGTCTTCCGCTGTCCGATCCACGTCAATGCTAACATTCTGAGGTACCTCTCAGGTATAAATATACCTTCCCTAGCCCCTGTAAATCAGAGGAGACCTCGACTTCAGAGGAGCCCGTTTCCTGGCCTGACGCACTGAGAAGACGCTGTCATCCCTGCACGCAGAGAGTCCAGCTTCCAGTGATCTGACTTCCCTCGCGGGGTGTTGGAGTTCGAGTCTGGCAAGAGATTCCTACCTCTCTCATTCTTAAGGTATGGAGCGGACTAGAACCTAGAGGGACTCTTGGCATACTAGGCATACTAGACTTAACATACTCTTAGTATACCATAGTAAGGAATACTTCACCTACTTCATACCTCTCCCTACACCTAGGTTAGGTACATTGGGGTAGAACTAGCTTAGAAACGCATCGTATGAGTACTCGCATTTTTAGTCTGTGTTATTTATGTAAATGAATATCTGCTAAAGATCATGCTAGCGCAGTATTATTTATTTCTACTACTTACGCTGTACATTATTTATCTTGCATACTGTCTTGTGATTGTGAGAAGTTGGCCTGGCATATGCTGTCCACTAATTATAGTGGGCACCTTGCACCAGTCCAAACAACCCCTTATTGGAGATAGGTTAAAGACAACCTTATTGAAAGCTATCCTAGTGGTAGCTATGGAGAGCAGCCTTCAGGCTAAGTCTTGAAGGAATGTAAAGCAGCTTGTTTTACCAGTCTATAATCTCTTGAGTGATCAAATGAAAGAGCACCACACCAGGTATATATTCAAAATATATGTATTTATTGCTAAACACACCCCTCTAGTCTCTTTATGAGGCTAGAGTTTGAAGTACATAAGTTATAAGTTATTTAAACACAGTAATAGCACAAATACACGTTTGGGCCCTAGGGGCGTACCAAACCATATACCAATAAAGTGGTATAAGAACCACAACTGAACTAGACACTAGGCCTAGAGCCTCTAGAAGTGCTTGGACCACAAGGAACCACCCAAGGTAGTGACACAGGGGACCCACGGGGGACGCGTGCAGTGTAAATACACAACCGCGATACGCTGTTAACTTCTATGGAGAAAGTCGCGATCAGGAAATTAAAGAAAAGGGACACTTAAAGGAGGACTTGGAGCAAACCCTTTGAGAACTAGGCCGTTCTAGAGTCTCTACCCACGGGAGTACCGGAGTACTCGTGTTACCTCACCCAGGGAAGCCGGGTGCATAGGTGCCTTTCGGGGTCGGGTTTCGTCGTCGATTTGAATGGCGATCTGCTGCAAAGTGCTGCTGGCGACCAAGTGGAAAGTGTCCGGGTGGATCCAAGAGTGGATCGGAGATCTGAAGAACCTGAAAGCAGAGGGGACAGAGTCTGGGTCACTAGCGATGAGCGGATGCCCACCGATGTCGAGTGCTTCAGGTAGGTTGACGGTCGTCTTGACTCTTCAGCCACGAGGTCCAGGAGGCGTTGTCGGCGACCAGGAGCAGGATTCGGGCTGGTACATGATGTCTGTCGAGTGCTGAGGTGTCGGCGACCGGATTGGACCCAACAAGCCTTGGCAACGGCAACGGCAAGTCTCGATGAAAGTAAAGAATGACGATGATGCAGACCAGCAAGGTCTGAGGAACTCACCCAGCAAGGGTAAGTGAGGACAAGCCTGGAGCAACCAGGGAGCCCAAGAAGAAAAGGATTGGCCTTCGTGAAGGGCTACTAGCCAACGGGCTAGCGACCGCGAAGGAGCCTCGAGAAGTCGCATGTGGAGCTGGCTCACAGGACACTCGTGGAGTGGAGGCCAGTGATCTTCGGTGCAGTTGGTGCTGGAGGCTAGGGCTACTCGGAGCCCAAAGCACGACTTCATGGGAGACCCAGAAGAGGATGCACTAGCAAATGCGTGCGGTGTCCAGGGGTCACGGTTCCACGTTACCCACGACAGCTACGGGCCTCAGCTTTGCTGGGGACTCAGGGCAGCCTCGGGGAAGTCTGGAAATCCACCTCTGGTGATGCAAAGACTTCGGCGTCCGGCGGGAGCTTAGGCGATGCAGACCGGACAATTGCTTCTTTGGTGCCTGCCAAGCAGGGAGTCACTCCTTGACCCCAAGGGAGATTCTTCTGTCCTCTAGTCTTGAGTAGAGCGTCGAAGGTCCAGGATTCTGTTTCAGAGTTTCGTCCAGGGATAATCTAAAGTCCTAAGGACTGGGTTCCTATACTTATACTAAGTTTAGGGGTTGGACTACTCTGTGGCCCCACCTATGGGTGGGTCAGGGCAGAGGGGTGGCTACACCCCTTTCCCTTTGTCCAGTTCGTGCCAAAGCAGGGGCTGCAAGCCCTGATCCGGTTTGAACTGGGGTATGCACTAGGGACACCAAGTGTGCCCCCAGTGCAGGACTTCAAAGCACCCGAAAGTGCTCCCGCCCAGCCCCAATACACACTATCCTGTCTGGGGAGGTGGTCACACCTCCCTGGGACAGGAAACCTATTGTCCAGGCCTCCCCTGCCGGAGTTTCGTCCAGCAGCAGGAGGCCAGACTTGTGTCTGTGGCAGCAGCATCCATTTTGTGATGCCAGGGCTTTAGAAAGAAGTTACCGGCCAGGCCAGGGTTAACATGTCTCTCCCTCTAGAAGGGTGGAATGCTACCCCGCTGCCAGAATTGGCGGGGGGTAGTATTCCAAGATGTTTGACACCAAACACGACATGTTTCGGTGCAGCCATTCCAAAGTTAGCATTTAACGCGAGGTTATAATGCGCTTAAGAGTATATGGTCAGGCTGCACTACAAACAGCATCAGAGAAGGGTCTCCGAACGCTGCAGAGGGCCCTGCTCATGCAGGGGCACCCTCTCACATAGGAACCACGCACTCTGCCTTCAGGATTGATAAGGCCTGCCATAGGAGTGACTTATAGGTTTATATGTGTGTATGTATTTAGTGATATAGGTAACCTATATCACAGTAAGAGGTGCATGCACCACCTTACCCAGGCTGCAGTAGCAGACCTGTGGTGTCAGTTTGGATGGCCTTCCAGGGGTGGCACAATACATGCTGCAGCCCCTGGTAGGCCTCTGAGGTACCTATGCCCTTGGTACATAGTATACCATATACTAGGGACTTATAAGGGCACTCCAGATTCCAATCAGAGATGTGCCTAAGGCACATGGAAACCTTTTACAGAGAAAGCAGATAGACTGGGGCCCTGAATAGCAGGATCCCAGGCCAACTAAGTCATAAACCAGCAAAACACCATAAAAAAAGTGGGGGCAACCATATAGTCAGATTCCACCTTCCTACATAACCCCCCAAACGAAAGGAGATAAGGCTAACCTTGGCCAGTTGAGCCTTCATTGACTAAGTGGCCATATAAGGAAGCACCTGCACTAGCATGGTTGCCCCCTGTCTTATGGTCCACTAAGCAATCCCTCACCCTAAGGGTATGAGAGGGTCTCCACCATGGGGAATCACTACCTGTGGTGTGCTTAGGTAAAGTACAAGGCTGGTGAGGTGTCTGAGTAGGGAAGTGAGGCCCTAGGAATGTTGGTCTCAGCTTCCTCAGATCACTGGTCACCATGTATGCCTGTCTTTCCATGACTGAGTTGCACTTTGCTCTAAGGGTCAACCTTTGGCTGCCTACAGCTGGGGGTTGGGTCCCTTTGGATGGACTACTGGAGGGACATGGCAGGTTTGGAACCTTCTGGTTTGCCCTTGCCTACCAGAGTCCTTCTGGGGGAGGTCCCTACATAAAGGTATGGGGGATCCCTCAGTGTGTAGAGGAATTTTCACCTGGCTAGGGCTACTAGACTGGGTGCCCCATATCTGCTGATGGGGGGGTTCCTCTGGACAGGGGGCCCTGGTGGGTCCACTGACCTCCCTGACCTCTGCAGCCCTGGGCTGGCTGAGGCAGGGGAGAGAGGGGCAGGTTACCTGGTCCAGACTGGGTACCACCTTGGAAGGGTCCTCTGCCATCAGGGGTGTGGCCAGGCCAGGCCTGACTACCTCTGGGGCAGTTCCTTCACTAGGGGTAGGGTCAGTTCCCTGAGGAGGCTGACCCTTACCTACTGTCTGGAGGGAAGAAGACTTTTCTTCAACCCTTGTGCTCTCTTTTGGGGGAGAGTGGGCCATTCTTCCAGGCTCCATCTCTCCAAAATCTTGGGCTGGGGCTGTGGCCATCACAGCCCCACTAACCTTTACAGGGACGCCCAGCATCCTGAGATGGGTTTGGTGTTCAACTTCAGCCCAGGCTGAAATTTCCAGATCATTGCCCATCAGGCAATCTACAGGTAGAGTTGGGGACACTGCCACTCTTTTTGGGCCTGTGACCCCCCTCCCAGCTGAGATTGACTATGGCCATGGGGTGATCTGTTCTGACACCATCAATGTTGGTCACCTGGTATTTAAACTCAGGTAAAAGCTGGTGAGGGGGACTAGTTTCCCTGCCACCATGGTGACACTAGCCCCTGTGTCCCTAAATGCCACAGCTTTCTGACCATTAATTATTGGCTCCAATCTGTACCTGCCCAATGCTGTGGGACCCATGGTAAAGGTGGCAAATCCTATACCACCATCAGAGTCAGAGGAGTCTGTTGAGGGGGTCCCTGTCTAAACTAGGGCCCACCTCTGTTCCTCTTGCAAAAGCACCTAACTTTTTGGGTGCACTACTCCCAACTGGAGGATTACTACTGGTAGTACCAGGAGGGGTGGTAGTAGTGGTGGGAGGAACATTTTCTTTATTGCCAATCCTGGGGCAACTGGGATCAGTTTTCCAGTGCCCAGGCTTTTTACAGACATGGCAATATGGTTTCTTTTCAGGAGAAGGAGTTTGGGACCCACCCCCAGAAGAGGAATTTTGGGGCCCTGTAGGGGACTTATCTTTAGATTTATCCCCACCTTTCTCTTGGGACTTAGTAGAATCTTTCTTCTGGTCACCACCCTGATTTTTAGTTTTTACTCTGGTTCTGACCCATTTGTCTGCCTTCTTTCCCAATTCTTGGGGAGAGGTCAGATCAGAGTCCACCAGATAGTGGTGCAAAAGCTGGTTTTGACAATTATTAAGGATCTGCTCCCTCATAATCAAATTGTACAATCCTAAAAAGTCCTGCACTTTGTTGGCATGTATCCAACCTTCCAGAGCCTTAGTAGCACAATCTACAAAATCAACCCAGTCTTGAGTCTGAGCTTTTTGGGTGTCTCTGAACTTCAACCTATACTGTTCAGTGGTTAGGCCAAACCCATCTATCAGAGCACTCTTCAAGACTGTGTAATTGTCAGCATCCTCTTCTCTTACAGTGAGGAGCTTGTCTCTACCTTTGTCTGCAAAGGAGAGCCACAAGATTGCTGCCCACTGCTTCTGGGGGACCCTCTGAACTTTACAGGCCCTCTCCAGTGCAGTTATCTATTTGTGGATGTCATCCCCACTCTGGTAGGGAGGGACAATCTTGTTTAGGTTTCTATGGTCATAAGACCTTTCCCTATCTTTAGGGATATTGCTGCCACCATGGGACTCTAGTCCCAACTTTTTCTCTCTTTGTAGAGATCTAGGGACTCCCGGTCTATAGCCAGTTGCTGTTTTCTGAGTTCAAGCTGAGCTTCCTCATATTGAATCAGCCTCTTTCTCCTCTCATGAGAGGATTCCCTCCTATGAGAGGAGACAGAGGTCCCTATTGAGGTGCCAGAGTGGTTAGACTCCTGAGAAGGAGACCTAGACCTTCTGGGCACACTCACAATCCTTCCTGGGGGACAAAGTGGAGGTCATCTTGAGCCTCCTCCTCATCCACAGGAGGAATTGGGTTATCCAGGTCAGGGTCATTGTCACCCTCCTGGTCAGTTCCAGAGGGGGGCTGGGGGTATTGCTACCCCTGGCCCCATCCTCATCTTCTGCCCCACCCTCTGCTCCTACCCCTTCAGTCCCTAAGGGCCTGCTGAGATCATAAGCCTCCAACATCTCTCTAAGATGTTGGGTGGTGGGACTTTGTCCTGTCTTCAGTTTCCTCAAGTTACATAATGCTCTCAATTCCAAGAATGGGAGTGTATCATACTTGGAGGGAAGAAGCCCAGGGGCTTCTGGCAAGGACTCACTGGGTCCTGGCTTTGAAGACATCACTAGTGAGGTGTGGTGTATGCACTACCTACTCTAGTGTGGCCTACTAAAATCTCTTGAGTTGTAGGAAGGGTGTGCTATCCCTTAACACACAACTCTAAGTTCAGTAGAACTTACTGTATTCTAAGCTTAATTTATGTGTACCTTTAGTGGTTTTCAGTTGATCAATTCAATTGAGATTGTCTGGTACAACAATAGCAATCTGGAATCCCACACGCTGCACACCAATGTGAGAAGTTGGCCTGGCATATGCTGTCCACTAATTATAGTGGGCACCTTGCACCAGTCCAAACAACCCCTTATTGGAGATAGGTTAAAGACAACCTTATTGAAAGCTATCCTAGTGGTAGCTATGGAGAGCAGCCTTCAGGCTAAGTCTTGAAGGAATGTAAAGCAGCTTGTTTTACCAGTCTATAATCTCTTGAGTGATCAAATGAAAGAGCACCACACCAGGTATATATTCAAAATATATGTATTTATTGCTAAACACACCCTCTAGTCTCTTTATGAGGCTAGAGTTTGAAGTACATAAGTTATAAGTTATTTAAACACAGTAATAGCACAAATACACGTTTGGGCCCTAGGGGCGTACCAAACCATATACCAATAAAGTGGTATATAGCACCGGAGTACTCGTGTTACCTCACCCAGGGAAGCCGGGTGCATAGGTGCCTTTCGGGGTCGGGTTTCGTCGTCGATTTGAATGGCGATCTGCTGCAAAGTGCTGCTGGCGACCAAGTGGAAAGTGTCCGGGTGGATCCAAGAGTGCTTTCAGGTTCTTCAGATCTCCGATTCAGAGGGGACAGAGTCTGGGTCACTAGCCAGTGACCAGGAAGGCGATGAGCGGATGCCCACCGATGTCGAGTGCTTCAGGTAGGTTGACGGTCGTCTTGACTCTTCAGCCACGAGGTCCAGGAGGCGTTGTCAGTGACCAGGAGCAGGATTCGGGCTGGTACATGATGTCTGTCGAGTGCTGAGGTGTCGGCGACCGGATTGGACCCAACAAGCCTTGGCAACGGCAAGTCTCGATGAAAGTAAAGAATGACGATGATGCAGACCAGCAAGGTCTGAGGAACTCACCCAGCAAAGGTAAGTGAGGGCAAGCCTGGAGCAACCAGGGAGCCCAAGAAGAAAAGGATTGGCCTTCGTGAAGGGCTACTAGCCAACGGGCTAGTGACCGCGAAGGAGCCTCGAGACGTCGCACGTGGAGCTGGCTCACAGGACACTCGTGGAGTGGAGGCCAGTGATCTTCGGTGCAGTTGGTGCTGGAGGCTAGGGCTACTCGGAGCCCAAAGCATGACTTCGTGGGAGACCCAGAAGAGGATGCACTAGCAAATGCGTGCGGTGTCCAGGGGTCACGGTTCCACGTTACCCACGACAGCTACGGGCCTCAGCTTTGCTGGGGACTCAGGGCAGCCTCGGGGAAGTCTGGAAATCCACCTCTGGTGATGCAAAGACTTCGGCGTCCGACGGGAGCTTAGGCGATGCAGACCGGACAATTGCTTCTTTGGTGCCTGCCAAGCAGGGGAGTCACTCCTTGACCCCAAGGGAGATTCTTCTGTCCTCTAGTCTTGAGTAGAGCGTCGAAGGTCCAGGATTCTGTTTCAGAGTTTCGTCCAGGGATAATCTAAAGTCCTAAGGACTGGGTTCCTATACTTATACTAAGTTTAGGGGTTGGACTACTCTGTGGCCCCACCTATGGGTGGGTCAGGGCAGAGGGGTGGCTACACCCTTTCCCTTTGTCCAGTTCACGCCAAAGCAGGGGCTGCAAGCCCCTGATCCGGTTTGAACTGGGGTATGCCTAGGGACACCAAGTGTGCCCCCAGTGCAGGACTTCAAAGCACCCGAAAGTGCTCCCGCCCAGCCCCAATACACACTATCCTGTCTGGGCAGGTGGTCACACCTCCCTGGGACAGGAAACCTATTGTCCAGGCCTCCCCTGCCGGAGTTTCGTCCAGCAGCAGGAGGCCAGACTTCTGTCTGTGGCAGCAGCATCCATTTTGTGATGCCAGGGCTTTAGAAAGAAGTTACCGGCCAGGCCAGGGTTAACATGTCTCTCCCTCTAGAAGGGTGGAATGCTACCCCCGCCGCCAGAATTGGCGGGGGGTAGTATTCCAAGATGTTTGACACCAAACACGACATGTTTCGGTGCAGCCATTCCAAAGTTAGCATTTAACGCGAGGTTATAATGCGCTTAAGAGTATATGGTCAGGCTGCACTACAAACAGCATCAGAGAAGGGTCTCCGAACGCTGCACAGGGGCCCTGCTCATGCAGGGGCACCCTCTCACATAGGAACTATGCACTCTGCCTTCAGGATTGATAAGGCCTGCCATAGGAGTGACTTATAGGTTTATATGTGTGTATGTATTTAGTGATATAGGTAACCTATATCACAGTAAGAGGTGCATGCACCACCTTACCCAGGCTGCAGTAGCAGACCTGTGGTGTCAGTTTGGATGGCCTTCCAGGGGTGGCACATTACATGCTGCAGCCCCTGGTAGGCCTCTGAGGTACCTATGCCCTTGGTACATAGTATACCATATACTAGGGACTTATAAGGGCACTCCAGATTCCAATCAGAGATGTGCCTAAGGCACATGGAAACCTTTTTACAGAGAAAGCAGATAGACTGGGGCCCTGAATAGCAGGATCCCAGTCCAACTAAGTCATAAACCAGCAAAACACCATAAAAAAAGTGGGGGCAACCATATAGTCAGATTCCACCTTCCTACAGTGATCATAACAGCACATTTAACTTACACGAGAAACAAGACTGTTCAATAAATCTTTTATTGAAACGCCCGTCTATTCTTTCTGTGTAACTTTGAGGAAAACTAAGTATGCACGAGTGAGCTGAGTGAAATAGTTATCTATTGTTTCCACAACTCTGGGACACGTTCTGATTCTAAAGGGAAACAAAGTTGTCATGTTTTGCGGCTGCCAGAAACTACTCCCTTCTTGTTTGTCAAGGAGTTTCTAGTGGCCTCTGAGCTAGCTGGCACAAGTAATTAAGTTTAATATACTCGATAGGGACATACTGACCTTAGTCCTATGTCAAACCTATAGGGGATATTATCCCAATGCGCAGAGACTATTAGGGAAATAGGAGCTACACTACATAGGGGCAGACCTGGGCATCTTGAAGGATGATCATCAGCGCCTCGCGGAACGTGTCACCAGTACAGAGACAACACTAGCGGATGTGCCTTTGAATATCTCAATGTTAAGAGACAGACTTGCCATGGAGGATAACGTCCAAACATTAGAGGTCAGAGCTGAAGACAGTGAAAATAGATTGCGGGGGAACAAAATCTGTGTCATTGGCCTCCCAGAGCTGGTACTAAACAAGTGATGCATATTGGACTATAGGTGTTACTGTATATGGTAAACCAGAAGAAATATTTCCCCACTAGATAAGACAAGTAGAGAAGAGGCAATGTCTTCTTGACTAGGTATGGCAAAGAGGATAACCAGGGTATCTCTCAATACTAAACAGAAACAATCCCACAAAACTATTTTGCTTACTCAAATGGGTAGGAGAAAGTATCAAGGGCCATAAGAAGGTTCATATAAAAACAAAGTCCAATCACGAAGACTGTATTTCATATTCCAGTTTGCCCTAAATTTGAAGGAAATGAATGGCATGACTAACTAAGAGCCTATGCATGACTAACTAGGAGCCGGCTGCTTTCCTTTGCTCCCACTAGGGATCAGCTTTTTTTTCTGCTCCCCCACAGAGCAGGAGCAAAGTTATGTTCCCTGCCTAGGAGAGTGTGGGTAGACAAAAAGAAAGGCTTGTTACAAACTGAGAAAAGACAAAAGAGTCCAAGACTATCTAGGTCACTCAGGACTCAGTATCAGAGGAGAACTTAAAGACTTCAATAAAAGAATAGAAGAAATTGAGGAAAGAGTGAATAGCATTGATGAAACAAGAAATCACCACATGAGTTATTAAATGAATATCAGAAGCAGACTGAACACTTAAAATGACTATTCTCAAGACAACTTAAGGTACATACAAATGTTTGGAATCACGAAATAAACCAAGCACTACGTTAAAGAAGTGTCACAGATTTATTACAAAATGTGATTCCACAACCTGAATGACTGGAACTTGTCTTCTGATCTATGAAGAATGCAGGGACTCCAGTTCAACAGAGATGCCTAGAGCAACCACTGTAAACCCATGTGAATTTCGACATAACACATCTCTATGGATAGGGTCACTTTTTCAACCAGATTAAATAGAGAAACAGCAAAAGGGAGGTGTCAATTTGATCCTAGATTTGATGAGTTGCTTGCCCTAGGAAATATATCCAAGACATACAAAGACAAAAAAATACATATATATTTCTAATGGACAGATGCTTCTAAAGTGGCTATATTGAGCTCCCATTAGATATAGAAATCTGACATCAACCAAGGCAGAAAGTACATGATTATTGAGATGCTTTCAAAGCATTTGTTACACCTTCCTAGTTCCTGTACTGAGGTCCTAGAATTGGATTATAAGAAAGGGAGAATATTGATAAAATTGGAAGAAGAAACTTTACTCACCAATTTATGGTGCAAAACAATGTTTTTTAAATAAAATGATAGATAAAAATCAGAAATCAATCTGAGTCTCAAACCTAGGGTCCTGAGAATGCTGGTCTAATAAATTACCTATTTATGCAAGAATTGTTTTTTTTAATTGATTTATGTGTAATATGCCAATCGTGAATCTAGTCAAGAGGGCAACGAAGTGCTGAAATTAGCAACTGGATATGTAGCCTTTAAGGCGAATACCAAAAGCTCAATAAAGAATATTCATATTCCACAGCATTAATGGAAAAAAAAGATACTGGTTTGCAGGCTGCTGTATACTATGCAATAACCGAAATCTGAACATACAGAAATGTCCAGCAAAAAAAGTCTTCCTATTTGTTCAAGGTCAGTACAAAATATAAAGAGTATAGTCAGGTTTGTTAAATTGAATATCACCACTGGAGAGGATGGACCTAATACCAAAAGAATTTCATTAAGGAACTGATACCTATTCAGAAACGTAATACATGTACATATAAAGCTTCTTACCAATTCTTGAATGAAAATATGTAGCTCTAAACCATAACAGACAGACATGACATGTAACAATGTAAACTGCAATTTTAAGCAAGGCGGACCTACTGGCATTGTCAATGGGTCACAACACCAAAATATAAAAAGTGGAGGGCCTATTGGCTTTGTCAAAGGGTTAGCACGTCAACATATATACAACATACCTATTGGCTTTGTCAATAAGTCAGCAATAACTATAATCAAATGTACATTTTATAAATTCATACATTACAATGTTTAATAATATGTTTTTGATAAAGCATTTTTAACTAAAAACAATAAACATGTCTTCGATTTAACATTTTTCAGACAATAACATACAGCCATTGAACCAACCAGATGGGGTCCCTGCACTCCAACTGAAGCGAATGCAGCTCCAGCTCGCAGACCTTAAAAAAATTATGGTAAGGAGTCCTGGGATCATGGATTCAATGACCCAGGAGACTTACTGTTTTTTTAATGTTGTTGGAGGGCTACGGTGCTCCCTGCAGCCCTACAGAACAAAATAAATTGCTCGGTAGTGCCCCGGCCCCATCTAAGGGCACCACTAGAGTCAACATATTATTACTAAAAACCTCTTGCGGGGCTTTATGGGGAGTGAATAATAAATGAGCAGCTTCTGCCGCTCTTTTACTATCCTTTTTTTTCCTGTTGCTTATTAATTTATGGGAGCCCTAGTGCCCATCCAGGGCACCCACACTGTAAAGAAAAAAAATATTAATATACGTTGGGGTCCACAGGGGAGCACCAAGCCCCCGTGGCCCCTGCTGGCTCCCCAGCCAGCTCCTTTTATGGGTGCCAGCAGGAGCCAGCTGCATTCCTTTGTTCCCACTAGGGAGCAGCTTTTTTTTCTGCTCCCCCACAGGGCAGGAGCAAAGTTGTGTTCCCTGCCTAGGAGAGTGTGGGCAGGCAGGGAATAAAGTTTATATTCCATGCCCGCACTCTCCCAGGCAGGAAACAGAAATGTACTGGTGGATGGGGTCACCGGGACACTCATCAGGCCCTGGGGATGGGTCCCCGAGGTCAGTGAATGACTCGGGGAGGGTGGGCCGCACGCCCCCTCCCATAACTTGTTAAGTCGGATCCGTGGATGGGGCCTCTTTATATATAAAGAATTGGACAGTGGCCCTACATTATTGGACAGTAGTCAAATAAACATTGTCAGCCACAGGTAATACCATTTACCCATGCACTATTGCATTAAAATATTAATAGTTCTAAAATGTCTTTAAGCAGCCAGCATGCAACAAAGGTATGATTATAAATTATGCTGGGATTTAGTAGGAAGTGGTTGGATTTGTAAAATGTTATACAATTTCAAGACTTTGGGGCCGATTCCGATTCGGGCCGGAAATCTCCCCGACCGAGCCGGACCCGGAGAGATTTCCGACCGAATCGGACCCGTGCAGTCCGACCGAACGAGTACGATGCGCACGTATGCCATCGGACTCGAGTCGGTCGGACTCCCATTGAAGTCAATGGGAGCCTGTCGTACAACGCGTACGCGGGCTCCCATTGACTCAATGGGTGCGATGCGGACAAGTGCGCCCCCTACAGCGTGTACGCGGCGAAGCGATTCGCGCCGTACACGCACAGGTAGGGGGACCCATGGGTCCCCCTGTGTGCGACTCGCGCGGCTACACGTACAGGGGGTCCAACACGGACCCCCAAAGTACGGCTCAGACAGCTCTTTCGAGCCGGAGTGCGCGGCTCGGTCGGACTGCTCGCGGCGCGCATCGTACTTACCCGGCCGGGGAACGTCTCCATTGCGCGGTGCGAGTCGTGTCCGTGCGAGTCGGTTGGTGCGGTTCGACCCGGGATCGAGTCGGTCGGAGCGGTCGGGACGCCCGGACGAGTCGGTCGGCGAATACGCATCGTACTCGCTCGCCCGGACGCGCGTACGGATCGGTCGGGAAATAGGGCTCCGAATCGGATCCGGTTAAGCCGAATCCGATTCGGAGCCCTACCGGCCGAGATCGGAATCGGCCCCTTTGTGTTTACACCTGATTGTGCAGACTCCCTCCTTGCCATACCCCTGGAAACAATTCATTCTGTAGGGCCCAATCAGAAGCACACACATTTGTCTGTTTGCCGGCAGATGGCTTGTTAAAATCATATGAAGTATTTGTTCAGAAACACTTGTAGGTAACAAGTAAATGTTCACCATTACTTTAGTGTTATTAGTTTCTCATGTTCCTGTATGGCAGTAATTATTGCTCTTAAGTGGAAATCAGAAACAGGCATCATAATGAGCAAAGTGTTAGTGTGACAGGTATCTTATTCGTACAATGTATTAAACACACATAAATAAACTACATACCTAACAGTTAGATAATGGAGTATAACATTGAATTATTACACAATTGAACGGCTACGGAACTTACAAAGCTAGCAGTTTTATTTGCTTTCTGTAAATTTAAAGAACTCACAGTACTTTATTAATTCCTGACTATGTTATACCCCAGAAAGCATTGCTGAAATGAAAGTGGCCATGGATAAATAAAGTTGATTTTAAGTATCAGGGAGCCACATCCGAACAATGACTGAATGCCCAGTAAAATTGTAGGGAAGATATTTTTAAAGAAAAGTAAGACTGCAAACAAGTTAAAAAAAGCTGATTTTAAAACTAGTAATATTAAGTATGAGTGTATATAGTAAGTGTATCATTGGTTCCATATTACAGTATGAAAATAAATTAATTCAACATTTCTAAACAATACTAAACTGAGAGATAGGAAAGAATGCTACAATAAAATGTTCAGTACAAATATGTATTGGACAAATAAAGAAACAGCCATATTTGGTGCAAGCACTTCACTTTCTTAATCCTTAAAATCCTTTTTTGAAAGAAAGGTGGCTTAGTGGTGGACTGGTGTGTGAAGATTATTTATTAGCAATATAAAAGATGCCATATGCAGATTCATTAGCCTTTCTGAAGTTAATAATTTCAGTGCTTTACAATTATGTACATTTTTGAAAGAGCTAAAAACTAAAGAAGCTTTTTTTCTCTATCGAATGGCTGTCTAGGTTTTTGCTGGCAGAGTAGAATTTATTGCTCACCCCTAGAAAATAGAGAGAAAAGAAACAGTCCATAGATGGTTTGGGTCATTGACCTCAGAAGCAAAGGTAGGTGGGAGGCATGCTGCATGGACCATCAGTCAGCAATAGACTGTCTGGTAACCCAGTAATGATTATAAGGTGCCATTAATCTAAATATACTTGTTTACAAAATGATACAATGTCTTGTGTGTGTCAGTAGAATGGCTTACCAGGATATGAGGGTGGAGAGAACCTGACTAGCTCCCATATGATCAGGATACAGTCCAGGAACTGAATGCAAGGATCCACCGGCATCCCCACCTAGAGACACCGGGCCACAAATCTATGTGTTTCGCTGTCTCTTTTTTAGATATGGGATCAACAAGAGCTCGGGTTCTCAAAAGTAAACAAAATAAACCAGTCAGCATGAGTAAAGCCCCTGTAAATAGTGCTCAGCGAGGAAATTTGTTCAGGCAGAGACACAACACTAAGGAAGGGAAGACACTGTGATTCTGTGGATGACATAGTCAAGAAGTCAAGAAGAGGCAAGTATATTGCATGCACTCCAGGTTTGTAACTGATGTTATGCCAGACAGTGCAGCCCTTCCTTTAATGGGTAAGGATGTTCCAGGCATGCAGAAGAAAGAGTTGGGATTGAGGGCGCAACAGTAAAGCAGCACATACATTACTACTCATATCATTCAAAATATTCTATATTTATTTTATGTCTACTGGAATTATATTTCACTAATACATTGCTTTTAACTTTCCTACCTCTCTCAGTAAACCCTTGGTACGTAAAGCTTGCCCTGCACTATAGTGTGCTCTATAGGGGTGACATGTTTGTTCAATTCGTTAATTCATAGTTACTATTTTATTGATATTTTAAAAGTTCAAGATAATTATACAATTTAATTTGTAAGTGTTTATTTTAACACACAGACCTGAATTGGATGCTTGTGACTCTCCGGAGAAATATCCACAACTTTTTCATGTGATCTTGGATATTGAAATAGAAGCAACTGATAGACAGACAGATTTAACTCCTCCTTGGGAACATTTTGTTACAAAAGACATCAATCCCAATCTACTATTTTCTTCTCAGCAAGAACATCAAGATGCTCTTTCAGTTGGAGGTAGGAGACAAATTACTTCTCAAACTATCGGATTTTAAATCGAATTTGTACTTTTGCCATCTGTCTAATGTCATGTAAGAATGAATGTCTTTGTTTTTCAGGTAAGCCTCCTGTTGAAGTACCTCAAGATAACCTAAGGAATGCAGGGCAAGGTGCATTCTTTCCATCTTTGAACTGGCAAGGTACTTTCAACAGAAATAACAATTTCTGAAAATGTGCATTCTGACCACTATATTCAGTTTCTTGCATGAATACCCTTGTGCATCAAAACATAAGACAGTGTGAGTTCAAAGCCTGGCAACTACTGTAGAATAAAATTGAAATGGCAGATTAATGATTAAATGTCAGAATTGTCTTTTCACAATGTACTTTTTGCCACAGTTGTTAGCTTTTTCCAAATCAAAAAGAATATACATAGGGAAACGTTGATACAAACTTTTTTTAAAGGGTTGTCTTTTCCTAACATTTTAATTTAAAATAAATTAAAAATCATTCCCATTTAACATATGCCACTCAGACTCCTCTAAAATACCATGGCCAAAATGTAGCAGAAACCTGTTGTATTCATTTTTTCCTGCATATAGTGCCCGCAAATTCTAAATGCAACATCAGAGAAGGTGATGTCACAACTATCTTTAAATACCCACTATCTCACTTACTTCTCCCCTGGATATTGCAGAGTCTCTTCTTTCTTTTTCTTTAATATCTCCACTTTACTTTCTTCCTGCCTCAAATGTACTTTTATCTACATCTCCCTCCACTTTATTCTACATCTCCCACCAGCATTCTTAAGGTCTTTCTCCAACCATCTCCTTGCTCTAGGCCATTTCTCTTTTTAGCTTACCCACCACTTTTCCAAAGTCCACAAAATCTTCACCCAAGGTTATTCCTTTTTCCCCTCATTACACTCCCAATGTTTCAACCTAATTTTGTGCTGACTAGTCTTCCTCAGACGATTTCAATCCATATCTTAGACCCAGTCAAAAGTAAAATAATGGACTTTTACGTACACCTCGTTAGACTTAATTCCCATCTATTCTTTCTAGACTTCAAAAATGTATTCTGTGACAAAATCCTTGATGCCATCCTCTTAAGTGCTAATGTTTGCTTGCTGAGCTCCTTAACTCTTCCCTTATTGAAGTAGCTGCCACTGTCGCTTCCTTCAGCACCCACAAATCCTGCAAAACCAATTGGAGTTGGATTTCTGGTGACTTAAACAAACTGAAATGAGGTTGCTGATGTCTGAAATCTGAAAAGAGGTACCTCAATATGAAGTACAAGTATACTGTCATTAAATTGACTCTGATGGCTCCTAAAAGGAAACTTTGAGGCAAAAAGAAAATTGCTCTTACGCAAAATTCCTCAGGTGTTCAAATAATGCATGCATTTTGTCATGGTTCATATGTTCATTTCTCCACATGCCTGCAAAGTAAAAAACTCTCTTCACAGACGTCAAGTTTTTTTCACAACATCAGGCCCCTCGCAATCCCCGCATAATGAGGCCCAGGCTCGTTGCTGGGTAATTAGGTTCTTCTCCTTCTTGGAAGAAATGATCTTTCAAGTATATATGGACTCTTTTGAGACACGTATGATAGCATGAGATTGGAGATTTGTTGAGATATGATCCCTTTTATCACCTCTGTTTAAAGAGTATTTCTGTCCCCACATACAGCTTTTCAACATTAGTGGAGTGAGGTCACATAGATATGCTGATGAAGCAACTCATTTTTCACCTCCCTGGACAATAAAGGTTGAAGAAGCACCTGTGAGCCAAAACAAAATTCAGTGAGTTCATTGGTTTGTCTGCAGTGGCAAAATGATCGAGCTTGTGCTCACTGGCCCTAAGAACAGCATAGAAAATATACTGTCTGAATATAATTGTAGAAAATGAACTATATCTAACCCCTCCCCCCATTACACATATTATAAAGACTTTCTGAATAATTCCTGGCCATGCCCGCTCCATGGACTAGAAAGTAAACCTTTATAGAAAAAATGAAAGTTGTTTCTTCAGGACAATAATCCTGCTTTACAAATGCATCTGGGCTGTAGTCACTGGTCTGCAAGAAAGCTACTCTTGGACTTAAAATGTCTTCTGTTTGCACAGAGGTTTAAAATGGTCAGAGTTACAGAGGGAGATGAAGGGCAAGAAGAGTTTGGCGATTACATTTGGAATGTACTTACTCTTTAAATGTGGTTAGAGACCAATCGATGGCATCTTATTAAGAAATTCAAATTATTTATTTTCATGAGATTGATGCCATACTATCAAATCAGCTTCTGTGAGCAGGGGTACTGTGCATGAATAACAATATTGCCTGTAGTGCTTAAGAAAATCAATGAAATAAAAATCGATATGAGCATCAGCTTTTGTAGAAACCATGAGAGATATGATGTTTCATTAAACAGTGAAAGGTAACACACGTACAGCCAGGCCTCATTTAGAGGTGAGAGATAGCAGTGAACCAAAATCAGATTCCCTGACCCTCCAGCTCTGAATTTCTTTGTCTTTAAGATGTGTGTAAAGTGATTGCTGAAGGCCCAGTTGCCATAAAACCACTATACGCCTGGTCTTTAAAGGCCCATCCTGTCTCAGGCACACCTTCCGATGAATATTTTTCCTGTCTCAATACATGGCTGCCCTGAGCAGTAAATACCTCCCAGCACGTCGGGGCATTTAAAAAAACAAACAACTAATTCCTGCTATGTTTGAAAGAAAGGAAAAATGCCTCCAGGTCCACCATGACATATGCCTTTTTGCCAAAGTGTTCCTACTATATAAACAGAAGAACATTCAGAGAAGAATCCCAGACAAAAATTTTAGAATCTTTAAATCAGGCACTTAGTATTCACAAATAAGACTGATATAATAAACCTAATAGTGGGCCCAAATGTTTAGATGGACCACTCACTAATGGTCCTTCAGCTCTCTGATGTAAAACATTGCCAATGCCCAATAATAAGACCAAGTCACCATTATTATACATTTCCCCATTCAAGAGAAAAATCTGAAGACCAGGAGTCGAACTGCCTGAAAATTATATAAATGTAAAGAAATTGAGTATCAGTGGTGCAATTCTAATGCTATTGCAGGCAGGACTTTGTGCAGAGCCAGATGGAGGGCATGTTACAACGTGGTTGGGAAGAGGGGAACTGCATACTATTACAGATGCAGAAATGAAGCAGTCAATAGACTGAAACAAATAACAATTTTTGCAAACTGACAGACCTACAGGGCTTTGCCACTTTGCAACTACTGCTGATGCTCTTTGACAAAAGTCCAAAAGGGTGGAGTAAGTAATGCCAAAACATTCCCATGATGCATCTCAAAATTGTTAGTTTCTGCAGTTTTTGGTACTTACTGTGGAACACCTGAGTAAGAAGGTAGAGAAAGCAAACAAAGAAAATTAAATCATTCATGCTTCCTACTGCTCCACGTTTGGCTTCTTTACGTGATCTGAAGCCATATGAGGTGAACCAAACCAAGAGTGGAAGTAGATCCTGGTGGTCCAGGGACCTTGCGGATGGTCACAGGGACATATTAAGTGACCTATCATGGTCCACTTGGGTCATAGTGGGAGCATCCATCAAAGAAAAGTGCTTAGAGGTAGAGTCTGCACTTATGCTCTTTTGAAACCAGAGGGAGTAAAAGTGCACTGAAATTCAGTGCTTTCTGGTTAATTCTGAAAAGCAAATATTTCCATCTTTGTTGTTTTATATGTAGGGCTCCCAGTTTTATGGTATTTATTTTTTGGACATTTCAGTCTGTATTTCTCCATATTTATTTTTTGCTAATTATATCTGTATTGATCCATATTTATTTTGGGTTTGGTGAAAAAATGTAGCTGGAATAAGTATATTTCTTCATTTATTTAACCGAAAAAATGTGCACTTATTTCTGAACAGGTTTCAGTGATATAAACACACTCTGATGATAAAATCAACTTCTGTTTAAGGCTCTTTACTAAAATTCCTTTATTTTTTCAACCCCTTACATGTCAATCTGCACAGCTATTGAACTGGCAGTCATGATTGATGGCATTTAGAATCACTCAAAAAACAACCCAATTTCCATTTTTATCCACATATAAAAGTAAATACAGACAGGAAAATGAATGGTTTTCTGTCTGTATTTATCTCTAAAAATCCATAAAAATGGAAAACATGGAGCCTTATTTATATGTTATGATAGGTTTCAGCTGAAAACCAGAAACCCTTATTATAGTATCACTTCATATAATTCGTCTACAGTATGCAGTAATAGTAAAGAAATCTATAGTTCATAGCACCACTAATGCCATATAGATTGTTATATGTACACTGCAATACAATATAGACTGGCCACTTTATTGCTGCATTAGGTTTAGAAGTGGACAGATCTAGGTGCTTACCAGATGAGCTGCTAACAGGACAATTGACTGTTCTAAATTGTATAATGTAACAGGTACCTTATGATGCTGTAATGTTGTCAAGCATAAATAATCAAATTATTCATTTGTACATGGCATATCTTCCAGGATTGAGTGATTATTGACTTAACGTGGATTGATGAGCTTAAATGTGGCTTGTATAATTGTATTGTACCCATATTACTGTCATAACAGGTAGCCTTTATGCACAGGCCTTGCAATTACATAGTCAAGCTTGCAAGTTGACAATTGTGTTGTGCTGAGAAATGGTGCGTCAGTGGTCTATTAAATGCTGACCTAGTGGCTTGGGTTCTGTAGCCTTATTAAATAAAATGTGAAATAATTACAAATCTGTCAATTTTAATGTAAGTTAAACTCCGAAAGTATGTAGAGTTCTATTTTCTGAAAAAACATTTAATGCATATTCTGGTAGTTTTATAAATGTCCTAACGTACATTCTGTGTTTATTTTAGACCAAAGGTCTGACAGGACTGGTGCTCATCCCAATTCTGAAGACCGAGCTGCATTAGTTCATGAAGAAAGTGAGCAATCAGATGACGAACTCCTATCTCTGTCCAGCCAGCACAGCAACACTAGTGCAGAAAAGCCACATGGAACACCAAAGCACTGCAAAATACAAGAAGCTCAGGTGCCTCCACCACCTGAAGATGTGGACCTGTTGGGCCTTGATGGATGTCAAACAACCAAAGCTTTCTCTTTTCAGCCAATGGCTCCACCTTCTAACTCAGACTTGTTAAGTGATCTGTTTGGAGGGGGTCTTCAAACAGGACAGCCGTCAAATGATGACCTATTTCATAATGTTGGAACTGGCTCAGCTCAATCCACTCCACGGAAGTCAACAACCTCACCATCACCATCTCCAGTGCCAAAAATAGAAGAAGGTAATGTAAGTGGGGTCTGCAGGAGCCATCTAAAAAAATCATTGGCATACTAAATTGATTGATTTTTTTTAATCACATTGGACAAGGAGCTCATATTGAGTTTTCTTTTACTAGGCAAACACTTAGCCCAAGAGAAGTACCTAGGACAAAAATGTGTAGTCTGGCATATATTCGCTTGGATGAATTCCATAAAAATCATCATCCTTTTCAAAATATTAGTTGCCCAAAAGCCTAAACAGATGGATAATGCATCTGCATAGTTAAATAGTTTACAATTGTCAACCATGTTATTGAGTGCAGTAGGGATACTTGCTTTTAACAGCCCAAGCAGCATCTGATTTCCAAATATGACATAGCAAGTTCCTACATAAGAACATTCATATAGGACAAATGCCCCTATGGCACACCTGAACTTCTCCCTAAAAATTATAGTGGAGAATCTCAGAACTTTGGTAATTTAGTGTATTATCAATATTGAAAACATTTCAAACACATTTTGACTCTATTCAATCTGTTCTTCCATTTGCCAACAAACTATCCACGTGCTTGCTCATCAAAGCTTAATCACCATTAATAGTAGCAACCAATAGCAGAACTAAGTGCAACTGTCATAATGTCAAATGTATGTCATAATTGCTCTCAAGATAAATCCCCTGTGGGATACATACGCACACTGGGACAATGTGAGTATAAGAAATTGGATTGTTTGGGGTGGGTGACTTCCCACCTGAAGAAATGATCACAACTGTTGTCAAGATGAACCTTCAAAGTTAGTAAATTAACCTGAGCTCAACCCCCTGGTAGGTATGGCACAAACAAGACAGGCTTAACTTAGGGCAATGTGTA
This sequence comes from Calotriton arnoldi, assembly GCA_963921515.1. Lineage (NCBI taxonomy): Eukaryota > Metazoa > Chordata > Amphibia > Caudata > Salamandridae > Calotriton > Calotriton arnoldi. The sequence continues at coordinate 4,058,703 of CAWUFW010000357.1, forward strand.
AAGTATTTATGCAGTACCAAAACAGTAATAAAGTTGAAATGCTAAAAGACACCAAAATGACAAAAATCCAATAAGAGGAACACTAAACTTGGGCTAGGAGTGCTCGGGGTTTGTGCGAGGAGTGTATATGGTAATCTTAGTGCCCTCCCACATCTAACACTAAAATCCATTTTGGGACAGTCACTGTACCCACATTAAATCCAGAGACAGAATAAATATTATAATAATAAAATTCGGGATTTCAGCAACCAGACAATAGATACACAAGAATTGTTTTGGCATTCGGTTTCCCTTCCTTTCAAATGTGCCCACAGTGTTGTATGTACCCAGCAGACCTGTTGAGCAGAATTTGACATTCAAGCAGGATTTTACACTGTAATATCAAAAGGGATGCTCACAGCCCCACTCTACATATTCTTTCAGATTCAGAGGAGTCATTTTCTCTCCATTCATGTCAGCCTATTGTTTGCTCCTAGGAGGCACTTTACACCCTGCCTGACAGAAGTGGGAGTGCAAATGCAGATTTAGCCTCCAGGAACATCAGGGAGGTAAATGTAACTTTCTGAAGGTTCATTTTCCTTAACCGCTATTAAACATCCGACTTCTTTCTTCAGTTGGATATTTATGACTATTAAAATGAGTTGTTTATTTTTCTAGCTAGTCCCACTCCTGAAGAGTATTAGGATTCTGTACTCTTGATTTCTACATTGGATAGCTAGGCCTGCAATAGTAAAACATAGCTTTTAGGTCCTACCTACTGTAACGACATGTTAACATCAAATTTCTGCATGTACTACTTTTAAATACCATGCGCCTTGTGGGCGACAAGACCTACATACCAGTTGCCTTATTAATATTTAAAAGGGAGGTTTTAATCTGTCTAAAGGATTTATTTTCACAGATGGAATTGCAGTGTTTAAACTGCCACGGCCAGGCTACACAGGTTAGGCCTGAAGCCATGATTTACACTGTCACTGTAGTGAATGACACAATACATGCTGCAGTCCACTAGTGACCTTTAACTTACAAGGCCTGGGTACACTTTGTGCCAAATACTATGGACTTAAATGTAAATTCAATATACCAATTAGGAATATGCCAATTTATCCATGTATAAAAGGGGAGCAGTGGGTATCAGGGTTAAAGTGAATAGAGGTCTCATGGCAGTAAACATATTTCCAGCAAAAGGACAGAAATACGGGGTGACCAATTAAAAAAGGGCAGATTTACTACAGTGAGATTAGGGGAGCTAAAAACAGTGCAAACCAACTAACTTTCACTGTAGTAACTTCAATGAGATAAATATTTAGGCTACAAGGATAATGATGGCTGCAAAGCCCTGCACCCAGATCTGCTGCTACTTTATGTATCAGCTGTTGCTGTTCAATTTTCTAGCTTTCTTCATTTTCCTACTTTTCTGGAAGCGGCGATTACTGCCTATCATGAAGACTTGTGGCTTATGTTTTAGAATCACTATAAGGTGGCTGCATACAGGATTATAATTGGTGTGCTTGTAAAAGTGTTTACTGTCTGTGCTTGCACCAGCTGAAGCAAGTGTTCTTCGAGGATCTCAACTGTTCTTCATTATTTCCTTGTCCTGTTTTACTGAAACAGTGTTTGCACACTTTCCAGCGGTCTGGTCATACTAGGGTATGCGTTGGGCAGCTGGCAAACGTTTAGAGGTTGTCACTGGTTGGTCATGCACAGCAGGCATGCCACATGTGTTTTTCTGCACCTGTCTGTGCTGAAATCACACAGGTCATGGAGAGGCTCTCTTACTTGGTTTATGACCTGAGCAAATTTCACCTTCTAAGGTATGTATACTACATCTTTCCTGCTAAAAATATGGATCGTCCTTCTGATTTGTGCACAATATCACCTGCTCTTTGCCTCTTAGAGATGGTGTCTCTTAGGCTAGTCCTCTAGGTCACTACCTCATTGCAGCAAGCTTAACATATGGTCACTTCCCAAGCCCTGTTGGGAGATTGATATGCTCCTGTAAGACAATAGTGTGACCTTGTATTCTTTACAGAAACCTGGCTACATGTGGCTCTTGGGCCTGACATTAGGGGGATATATTGTTTACATTCAAATTCCTCCTGGTTTAGTCCATTGGTAAATTTAAGGACACCCCACTGGAGAAGGCATTAGTATGTATTGCTCAGTTACCCAGTGTGTCAGCATTTGGTTTGTTCTAGTATATCACCTCTCTTTGTTTCCTTGTGGGTTTCTTGATGAATTCATAGAGATTGTTTGCAGTTTGGTGGGGACATTATTAAATGTTATTGCCCTTGGAAAGATCAGTCTTTGGTTTGAGGATATCTGGGCTACCCAAGCCCTGGTGGTATTGGACTCTTAATTGTAAGCAGAGCTGTCACAGAAAGGTTAGCTTTGTTGCCACACTAGGTGTCATTTGTTTCCACACAACACAGTAGATGTAGCAAGTCTAATAGTATTTTTGATTCTGTTTAGTAACTAAGTTCTTACTATGCCTGCAATATGAAAGGCCCAGGCCAAAGCTTGCCAATATCAGTCTTGTAATACATTGGATGTTGAGAAAGCCTGCTTTGTTTTGGGGCATTTTTGGACTTCCACCTCGGTGTCCCTCAAATGAGATTCTCTTTTCAAGGCCTTCTCCTACTACCTTTTCCATACATTTAACCAGGTTTTGCTGGCATCTAGATGTGGCAAGTGGACCAATAACCATGTGAATAACTATTTTACTTCAACATTGAGAATGAAAAGGCTGGCCACTAGGCAAGCTGAGCACAGATGGCACCTTTAGTATTTTGAAGAACCCCCATAGTGATTATTGGGCAAAATGAGAAGCTACAAACATTGACTGGTGAATGTTAAGGTGTCCTTTGTGGGTTTGTAAATCTTGCAGGTTTTTAATTCTGTCACTGAATTGGTTGAGAGGGTTGGTGATTTTTATAAATCCTAACTACATCACCAGTCCAATTCCTCCAGTCAGCAGTTGTGTAACAAACGTGCCTGTTATTTCTTTGAAAAAATCCAATTGATTTAATAAAGCATTATAGCCAAGGTTTCCCTTCCCTTAGAAATGAGCACTGCATGAACTGGAAATAGAGCAGGTATCATCAGTAATTCCCGCCCTTCATCTCTAAGAGTGAAGTCAGCCAGTTGAAGGCTTTGCTGATGTGAGGATCGCCACTTGATGTACGTCATGTGCTGTTCTAAAAGTCTAAAGCGATACCAAAGGGGATGATGGACGGAGCGTTTGAGCAAATCAAACACTCACCCCCAGTCAACTGATCTGGGTTTAATCCATCATCATTCTTTAGCTCACTCCACCACCCCAGTTCAGACATGGCCATATGCAAATCAGTCTGACCCTGTGCCTCATGGGAACAGTCCAGCCCGAACTGCCAAGCCATGTCTTCCCTGGACCGGAAACAAGCATCCTGGGACCGGTTTCTGGCCATTCAGCCGTCATCAGCCAGGCTAGCTTGAATCCAGTGGCAAAGTGAGCAAGGGACCCACGTCTGGGCATACCCTGCCAACTTAGGGCGAACAAAGCGATACCAAAGGGGATGATGGACGGAGCGTTTGAGCAAATCAAACACTCACCCCCAGTCAACTGATCTGGGTTTAATCCATCATCATTCTTTAGCTCACTCCACCACCCCAGTTCAGACATGGCCATATGCAAATCAGTCTGACCCTGTGCCTCATGGGAACAGTCCAGCCCGAACTGCCAAGCCATGTCTTCCCTGGACCAGAAACAAGCATCCTGGGACCGGTTTCTGGCCATTCAGCCGTCATCAGCCAGGCTAGCTTGAATCCAGTGGCAAAGTGAGCAAGGGACCCACGTCTGGGCATACCCTGCCAACTTAGGGCGAACAAAGCGATACCAAAGGGGATGATGGACGGAGCGTTTGAGCAAATCAAACACTCACCCCCAGTCAACTGATCTGGGTTTAATCCATCATCATTCTTTAGCTCACTCCACCACCCCAGTTCAGACATGGCCATATGCAAATCAGTCTGACCCTGTGCCTCATGGGAACAGTCCAGCCCGAACTGCCAAGCCATGTCTTCCCTGGACCGGAAACAAGCATCCTGGGACCGGTTTCTGGCCATTCAGCCGTCATCAGCCAGGCTAGCTTGAATCCAGTGGCAAAGTGAGCAAGGGACCCACGTCTGGGCATACCCTGCCAACTTAGGGCGAACAAAGCGATACCAAAGGGGATGATGGACGGAGCGTTTGAGCAAATCAAACACTCACCCCCAGTCAACTGATCTGGGTTTAATCCATCATCATTCTTTAGCTCACTCCACCACTCCAGTTCAGACATGGCCATATGCAAATCAGTCTGACCCTGTGCCTCATGGGAACAGTCCAGCCCGAACTGCCAAGCCATGTCTTCCCTGGACCGGAAACAAGCATCCTGGGACCGGTTTCTGGCCATTCAGCCGTCATCAGCCAGGCTAGCTTGAATCCAGTGGCAAAGTGAGCAAGGGACCCACGTCTGGGCATACCCTGCCAACTTAGGGCGAACAAAGCGATACCAAAGGGGATGATGGAGAAGCGTTTGAGCAAATCAAACACTCACCCCCAGTCAACTGATCTGGGTTTAATCCATCATCATTCTTTAGCTCACTCCACCACCCCAGTTCAGACATGGCCATATGCAAATCAGTCTGACCCTGTGCCTCATGGGAACAGTCCAGCCCGAACTGCCAAGCCATGTCTTCCCTGGACCGGAAACAAGCATCCTGGGACCGGTTTCTGGCCATTCAGCCGTCATCAGCCAGGCTAGCTTGAATCCAGTGGCAAAGTGAGCAAGGGACCCACGTCTGGGCATACCCTGCCAACTTAGGGCGAACAAAGCGATACCAAAGGGGATGATGGACGGAGCGTTTGAGCAAATCAAACACTCACCCCCAGTCAACTGATCTGGGTTTAATCCATCATCATTCTTTAGCTCACTCCACCACCCCAGTTCAGACATGGCCATATGCAAATCAGTCTGACCCTGTGCCTCATGGGAACAGTCCAGCCCGAACTGCCAAGCCATGTCTTCCCTGGACCGGAAACAAGCATCCTGGGACCGGTTTCTGGCCATTCAGCCGTCATCAGCCAGGCTAGCTTGAATCCAGTGGCAAAGTGATCAAGGGACCCACGTCTGGGCATACCCTGCCAACTTAGGGCGAACAAAGCGATACCAAAGGGGATGATGGACGGAGCGTTTGAGCAAATCAAACACTCACCCCCAGTCAACTGATCTGGGTTTAATCCATCATCATTCTTTAGCTCACTCCACCACCCCAGTTCAGACATGGCCATATGCAAATCAGTCTGACCCTGTGCCTCATGGGAACAGTCCAGCCCGAACTGCCAAGCCATGTCTTCCCTGGACCGGAAACAAGCATCCTGGGACCGGTTTCTGGCCATTCAGCCGTCATCAGCCAGGCTAGCTTGAATCCAGTGGCAAAGTGAGCAAGGGACCCACGTCTGGGCATACCCTGCCAACTTAGGGCGAACAAAGCGATACCAAAGGGGATGATGGACGGAGCGTTTGAGCAATTCAAACACTCACCCCCAGTCAACTGATCTGGGTTTAATCCATCATCATTCTTTAGCTCACTCCACCACCCCAGTTCAGACATGGCCATATGCAAATCAGTCTGACCCTGTGCCTCATGGGAACAGTCCAGCCCAAACGTCTAGGCTTCCACCAGGGTAACTTTTCTGTCTCCTTTGTTCAACACCTCATTTGAAGATCCAACACAGCTAGAAATAGGTGTTAATTGAGACATTCTCTAAGTAACCCTACCATGATGTGAAACTGGAGTCGAATTACAGGTCCATCATGCTATTACAGGTGGTAGTGAAAATTGGGGAAACATTTTGGGCTTCAGGTTTATCTGATCACCTGGAGGCTTGTGATCTGCTTGATCTCAACCAGATGGGCTTTCGTCCTGAGGTGAGAATGGAAACTGCCCTGGTACCATCCTAGGTGACCGCAGTTTGGGTTTAGATAAGGGCCATTCTATACTTATCAATCTTTCTTCACTCTTTGATAATGTGGGTCCCTTCTTCTTAATTCACTGTCTGGTGGCAGTTTGTCTGCAAGAGATAGCAAGAGTTCACCTTTCCGGGTAGGTCTGAACCAGTCTCTGGCTCTTTATTCCTACCAATCGATGGCCATGGAGTTCATGCGTGGTGTCCTGCAGGACTTCTTTTTGACCCTGATCCTCTTGAATGTGTTCTTGTACACTGTAGCTAAGATTACTAGATCCTTAGCCAAGGAAACTGTTGTGTATGATTACAAGATCCAGATGTTCATGCACCTTAGACGTCCTCTTTTTTTAACTTCAGAATACTTTTCAGTCCTCTTCAGCGGCCATTCAGGCTTATAGTGGCAGTAAAATTCTAAAACTCAATGCTGGCAAAACTGAGGTTATTATAATGGAGCAAGACAGTCAGTGAAGTCCTACTTGCTGGTCAGTACAATTTGGATTATTGCCCTCTCCCATTTTACCATGGAGTTACAGTTGAGGGATCATTCAATGCTATGGTTACCTTATACTTTATTTAGAAGAAGCTGGTAAGAACAATGCTCCCATTTGCATCTCCACATTTTTGCACTGCTGTGGTGGGAGATGCCAACATTGTAAGCACTGATTACGGCAGTGTTTTTTATCTCATTCATTCAAGTGTCCTCATTCAAAAGCTGCAAGTTATCTAAAACATGGTGGTTAATCTGATTTACATTCTTAGGTAGTTTGATCTGATTACCAAAACCTTCTAGATTGTGCATGGACTTCCACTTGCACCATGCATTCAGTTCAAGGCACTCTGCATTGCCCACAGAGCATTCCATGTGTTGGGACACAGATAACTCTATATTAAACTTTTCCATTACGTTCCTGGTCATGATGTTCATTCAGTGAACCTACTACCTCTTCTCTCAATGCCACAATTTAAATGCAAGGCTTTCTCTGTTCGGATTCTGTAATGGTGAAATCATATGCCTATTGCACTACTACCAATCTCTCTACTTTCCATAAATGCCTTAAAGCCCATCTCTTGGGTTAACTAAGGTCTCTGACTCCTACATTGGTTAAGGTATTTATTTTCTAATTTCTTCACTAAGTTCTAAGTCACAGCGAGAAGATGCACCTCACTCACTCACTTGCTCACGTAGGTGCACAAGCATTTGTGTGAATTTAACTCTTAGTTTGGACCAAAATATACCCATCCAGATATGTGCAGTGCATACTCTATTCTCAATTCAACAGCATCCCAGAATATATTTTTTACCTACTATGGATCTACAAAATGTGGAATTTAAGAATAATCTCATAAAAAATTAGCAAACCACATTCCTAATCACAGAATGGATGCAAAATGCATCTTAAAAAGACAACTGAAGTATGCCAATGATACAATGAAAAGGCACTGGTTACTAATTGAAATTACTGTACTTGAGACGGGAAGCTTACATAAAATAAATATGTTCAGTGCATTCAACCAAGTGGCTTTATGTAAGTGGTTTGCCAAATGAATAACCATGAATTGCTGACATTGCATGATGCTTGTTGGTCGGGTACCATTATTGAAGTACTCTTTTTTGTCATAGTGGAAATGCTGTCAAATATTTATTTAAATGTTATTGTCACAAAAAAGCTTATTATTGAACTATATGTTATCAAGCTAAAATAACATATTCACAATATTTTAGGAGCAGTGTTTGATCTGTTTGGAACTAGCCCTAAAAAGCCTGGCCAAGATTTGTTGGGGTCATTCCTTGGGGCTTCCGTTACTACTGGTGATCCTTTTCTTCAGACCACAAGAAGTCCTTCACCAACAATGCACAATGATCCGTTTAAAATGGGTAAGACACGGAATATATACCTTATACTCTTCCTACATCAGCAAAAAGAAAGTTGCAACTTGTAATCAAAGTATCCAGCAGACAGTAGTGTTAATTTGATTAGTATTTTGTTGTGACTGATATATTCAATAACAAAATGGAAATAACATTCTATCTATATTATTTTTAGCAATTAACATATATTTACCTTTTATCAGGGAATAACCTGTTACAAAACCATAAACTTGTTAAGCGTCGATTGGGGCTAGGAATCACAAGAGGTGTAGTCTCAAGTAGGTTCTGATGCCCCTTGACTCCCTTGGTAATAAATAGCTTACAACTCTTGGCAGATGTTTCTGCATGGTTTATGGCGTAATGTTTTTTTCAATTTATTTATGGAACATACAGGCAAAGGTATTTAACAAGAATACTAGGAGTTAAATCTGTAAAGAGCGCTAAAAGCACAATAATTATGCCTTGGTGGTATGGGTCCTGTTGTTCCCCTCTATAACATGGACCCTTCGATGCAATAAACAATGGTTTTGTGAATTAGTTAAGCACTACTATGGTAAAACCATTGACATTTCCAGTGCATTATCAAAAGTTTGAAAATACGTTATTAGTACAATCTTTCAATTCACACATTTTATCGGTGTGTGTTCATTGTCACTGGCATTGCTGAAATATATAAAATACATATGTAAATACTTGTGTATATGTGTCAAATGTAAGAAATAATAAAAAATACAATCAAAAGAAATTAGACCAAATTAGTCATGATAACCTGTTATCCACCTGCCATATCTAGGGTCCTCTGCTGGTGAGGTAAAACATTTTTGCCAAAAGTGCTCCCACCAATGTGGCTGGTGGCCTGCCATTCCGTATCAGCCACCTGGCTAGGTTTTTCTCTACAGAGGATGAAAAGTGTCCCTGACATATAGAGGGGGTTTCTCCCTGCTCATCAGGGACATTTTGGGCATGATGTATTTGGCGCTTGTGCTATTCATGGAGAACAAATTGTGCTGGGTTTTGTTCCAGACACTTCAGGTACCGGCTTAACACATTGTCAATCACATCTTCTTTCAGCCCACAGGCATACTTTAGTTTCACCATTTTTCTTTTGATTGGTTGGGTGTGTGCTTCCATCTCCATTGAACCATTTTATATCTGAAATTAATCGACCAGTGGCCCAGCAGCACTGGGGAGCAAGCACTGACAAAAGCACATGAAAAATGGATGCTACAGGATATAAAGCAACCTTTTTCAGGCCAAGACCTTTTGATTCTGTTAAAAATATATGTATAATAAACTTACTTATAGGGGCTTTCAGCCAGCTCTCTCCATCCATTGGTCTGTTGTTGTGTGATTCACAAATTTCTACCACCCACTGCTGCATACAGCGTAGGCCAATGATCCAGCCCACTTCAGATGATGGCTAACTTCACTGAGAATGACATCATTCTGCTCTTTCACAAGGAGCACATCGACACAATGTAGTTCCCTTCACTACCAGAAACAACTATGGTGATTTGTGACTTTTGAGACTAAAAATATATATATTTTAGTCCCTCTCAACAATAGAATTTTACAAAAACCATGACAAAACAAACCAACCATGACAAAACAAACCAACTATTACAAGGTCAAACGCCAGGCAACTGAGAACAAATCTATTGGCTTTGCCAATGCTTGCTTTTATAGCATCTGTATCTTTTTCAAACGCTTTTGTCCAAGCGTTAATATAGTAGGTTTGCTATTTGTACAATGTGTGCATGCCCAGTCTGCGTGCCACATAAACATCAAACCTATTCACTTTTCAAATACTTTTTCTCTTTTTCTGCTTGGGTCCACCATTCCTCATGTTGCGGTCCCAAGCAGGATATAACATGTGTGGGAATCACTGCCCAAAAACAGAAGGGCTTTCACCACTGTGGATCTAGGAGACCTTGTTGTAGATGTGCCTCTAGGAGCAGGATTTTTGTATGGCAAACCTTATCAGAAACCTGGCTAGTCCCATAACTCTAAATGGAGTAGATGAGCCCCATTTTGTGAGGGGAGTAACCTCCACCAAATTATAGAGTGTAGATTCCGCTCTTACAAGCACTAAATGAGGCTCATTGTCTTTGCATCAAGAGTAACTACACACGTTCATGTAAACAAGATAAAAGGGATTTTTTAAAGTTTGTAATTTGTAGACTTTTCAGTTACACTACGGTGCCTCAATTTACCTTTTTAAATAATGCCAATGACTGGTCTTGCATAATGCCTTACTTCTCAAATAGTTTCCATAAATGCTGTTCTGTGTAATTTCTTTACATGCTTAAGCTAGGCTTTTCTAAATCTGTGTTGTCACAGTGTAATTAGTCTGTTCCAATTATTCATGCTGTGCTAAAAATTGATATTTTTTCTAAGCTTTCGGAATGTAGTTGCTGAAAATGATGGACACAGCAGAACAAAATATTTAAATGAGTCTCCTCCAGAAGTAAAGTTGTTTTAAAAAAAGCTGATTGTAGAACAACAGAACAGAATTGAGAAGTAGGAGCGGTTACACACATCTGTAATAGTATGGTGATGATAATTCTGCCAGAGGACTCTTCACAGATGGAGAATCTTACTGCAGTAAATTTAACACTTCTTCACAAAATCGGAGGAGTTTCTTTTACCACCCAAATCTAGATCAAAATATTAGCATTTTCTTACAAATGGTTCATTTGCTGCTATAGTGATACTATGGAGCCACATGGCAGCACCACAAGAACATGTGCCACAAATGCATGACTAAGGATTGTTCATGTATGTAATGATTGTGAGGAAATGTATCCTTGTCCGAACTTGTACAGTGAAAATAGGTGGGGATAGCTCTATCAGAATACGGCAGTGGAAGAAATCTGCTAACATTATGCTTATCCAGTGCCGAGCCCAGAGCCAGATGGAAGGACAATTTGTTTTCTTACATGGCAGAAATGTTTCAGCATGCTGATGCTTGCCATTAAGATGGAAGTTGATCCGAATAAGGAACAGCTACAGGATACCTGCAGCTAACTAGCTGTCCCTCAGACATATGTTCTGGGATGCCTGTGAAAGGTGACTTCTATTTTTTTGGACTTCTAGAAAAGAGCATTTGGCGGGGACTCGTAATGAATTCGAGAGCAATATATATGATCTGAAAGTGCAAATAATTATGCTTTAGAAATGAATTTTGAAATACTTTTTTTACTTTGATTACAATTGCTCTGTATATTTAGTCACTCAATTTGCTTAGCGTTCATATTGTGTTATATTTTATACTTAAACAGCTTAAATGGTACTCAATTTACCCGTTTGCCCTCAAACCTCTAAGAAAAACTTTGCACGTGGCTTGCATTACCAAAAGGGGCATTTTTTTATTGGCGATTTGGAGAGGTGGGGTTGTTTTTCAGCAACTCAGTCTTACTTTGGATTCAGTTGCTGCCAGGGTTTGTGGCTGAAAAGGTGCTGAAGCATGTAATCCCTAGAGAATCAAGCAATTGAGCAGTCCACCACTAAAGCTTTATTCATGAATTGTCCTTGAAAAATTTAGATTTATTACGTTTTAAGACTGAACTTAATAACAGCACTGTAGTTTGCTTACTTTCATATCAACCTCCCCTTTAAACGGCTAATTTTGGTCAACAAATGCTCGAAGTAATTTGTCCTTTGGTCACTCAGTACTCACAAATGATGGTTATAGGTGATTTTAATTTTCGGTTTGACTCGCCTGACATAGATTCAAAAGGCCACGATTTCATAGACTCAATGACCTCACTACATTTTCAACAATATATAACTGAACCTATCCACATAAAAGGTCACTCCTTGGTCTTGATCTGGATCAAGGTGCAGATCCCATGGTGCTGAAAAATTATAGACCTATTTCTTTGCTTCCATTTCCGGCAAACCTCTTGGAGGCCCATCTTGACCAAGAAATGTGCATACACCAATAATACACTGCCTTCCTTCATCCTGCCGAAGCTGGCGTAAAGGTTTTACGCAGTATGGAATCTGTTATACTAACTGTTCTGGACAAACTAAGATGGATGGATAACCAGGGGAAAGAAAATGCTCTGGTGTTTGACAAGATTGAGCACAAGAGCTTTATTGACCGGGTGAAAAGGCAGGGGTACAAGTTAAAGCTCTACACTGGATCAAATCTTTTTTAGGGGAGTGCATGCAGTCATTTAAACTAAGGCATTTTTCATCTAAAGCAGTCAGGCTGGAATGCGGGTTCTGCAAGGATCTTCGCTATCTCTACACCTATTCAATCTATATATTAGACCTGTGATTGTGGAATTAGTATCTAAAGGTTGCAGTGTATACAACTATGCCAATGATTCTCAGATACTATTCCACCTAGACATTACTCCTTCCTCATATGCAAAATTTCAAAATACGATGAGATATTTTGACAGTTGGATAGGGACCAATCAATTGAAATTGAATGCGGACAAGATGGAAATAGACTTGTTGAATAATATAAACAGTATTTGGAACCATCTTGACTGGCCGAGTGAACTTGGTTCAGTGCCAGCTCCTATAAACTCTGGTAAAGGGAGGCAAGGGTGATTTTAGGGTTTAGGGATGGGTAGAAGGAGATGGAAGTAAAGGTTTGATTTTAGTGTTTAGTGGGTTAGTAGAGGTAAATGGAATGAAAAGGGTGATTTTAGGATTTGGTTTGGGTAGAACTAAAGGGAAGGACGGGTGATTTTTTTAGGATTCAGGTGGGTAGAGTTAAAGGGAGGCAACTGTGATTTTAGGGTTAGTGGGTGGGTAGAGGTAAAATGAGGTAAAGGTGATGCTACAAGGTTCCCACCAAGCCGAAATCAAGTTGTTTTGCAAGCAAAAAAAAAATAATTATGTTGTCTTGCAAGAAAACAAAAAAACTATCACAATCTGATGGCAAGCGACCCAGAACAGCACTAATAAAGAAATCAAGCGGTACTTGGTCCATGCTCCGGGGATGAAACAAACCAACAGAGACCAACTGAAAGCTGACACACACTCACCAATAAAAAGCAAGATAATTAGAGCGACAATGAAACCAGCAATGGTAAATAATGGGTGCGCCCTGTTTAGGTTTTTGTTTTTAAATGACAAAAGATCTTTGTAAGGGACAGTGAATGTGCTTTCTCAGGCAAGACCCACCAAGGAAATAATTAAATTGCAATTGAATCTTCTGACGAAGGCACAGGTACTGTCAGAATGTCAAGGTACCAGTATAACATGGAAGCTAGCAGGGGGCAGTCATCTTTCATGTTTACTGCTTCCAATAATCCTACGAAAGCACATGCAAGGACTGACTTAGCTGCTCTGTGATATAATGAAAAGTACCTGAATAACGATGCTGTGCTGTATCATGGCAATTCTTTTAACTAATTAGTGGATGCAGCCGCATTCCACAGAGGACGCATAAATCAAAAAAATTCAATTTTAAACATTCAGGCCCGATTATGATGGCGATTGGACTAGCGTCCGACCGCCATCGCGGCGGGAATGGAGCCGCCAGATATGTAGTCGGCAGTTCCACCTGCCTAATAACGATGCGACCACCGTGTAGGCGGTAAGAAAAATGCCTTTTTCCACTGCGGCTTGTGCTGCGGCCTGGAAAAGGGCCGTAGCACAAGCCGCAATGGAAACATTTATTTTGCAAACATCCATGCTTGGATGTTTGGGGGCCACCGCATGTGCCCCCCGGCCCCATAGAGTAGGCCTACAGGGGACTGAGGCCCTGCAAGGGGCCCCCAAAGTCCCTTTCTGTCTCCCTTTACATACGGTCGGACTGCCATGTAAAGGCAGAAGGAAAGGGACATCGTAATCCCTACGGTGGAGCCTCCACTTGCATCGCCCCCATTGTAGGGATACGCTTTGACTGACGCACGCCTATCGGAGGCATCGGTCAGTCCCTCCACCCGCTGCACTCTGATCGACTTCATCATTATGCAGCATTTGGACCACAGCCTCAGATGTTGGATGGACCGCCACCGACAGCCCATTGGTGGTGATTCGCCCGACATCATAATTGGACCCTAAATGTCCTTGGTCAAGAGTTTATGACCCAACCACATCAAGTAAGAATCAGTACAATTTATTTACAGAATCTTACAGGTAAAATATGCAATAATTATAAGTGAGAAAGTGCTCACAAACGTGAAAAGTTCATCAGAATAAAAAGACATATGACTCTTGACTCCTTGAGTGATTTCTAGACATGGTGTCAAAAAGAAGAGTCTGTATAAAGTTTGTAGTTGACGGCATTGTGACCTCTGGACTATAGAAGGTCATCATCAGGACAGGAAAATAAGGAGTGAGCACTAAATATCAAGGGAAAAATGTGGGGTTGGGCAAGAACAAACAGTAATAGGTAAACACAAACTCACTTCAATCAATCAGGGGATTTATAAAGCGCGCTACTCACCCGTGAGGGTCTCAAGGCGCTGGGAGGGGGGGGGTGCAGCTCCGGTTCAATCGAAGAGCCAGGTCTTGAGGTTCTTCCTGAAGGTGTGGAGGGTGGGGGAGCATCTGATGTTCACTGGGAGCTCATTCCAGGCTTTGGCTGCGACGTAGGAGAAAGCTCTGACTCCTGCTCTGGTTCTGTGGATGCGGGGGGTCTCTGCGAGGGCAAGGTCTGCGGAGCAAAGGTACCTCTTGGGTACGTGGAAGGAGACTCTCTCGTTGAGGTATTTGGGTCCGATGTTGTGGAGGGATTTGTAGGCGTGGGTGAGCAGTTTGAAGGTAACTTTCTTCTCAACGGGGAGCCAGTGGAGGTTACAAAGGTGTCGGGTCATGTGTTTGTGCCGTGGGGTTCCGAGGACGAGTCTGGCTGTGGCGTTCTGGATGGTCTGTAGCCTGTGCAGGAGGGTTCTGTTGATTCCGGCGTAGAGGACGTTGCCGTAGTCCAATCTGCTGGTTATGAGTGCGTGGGTGACTGTTTTTCTGCATTCTGGGGGTATCCATTTGAAGGTCTTGCGGAGGATCCGGAGGCAGTTGAAGCTGGTGGAGGCGATGGGGTTGATCTGGCGGGTCATGGTGAGGGAGGAGTCTAGGATGATGCCGAGGTTCCGTGCGTGGTCTGTCGGGATGGGCGGACTACCGAGGCGGAGGGCCACCAGGTGTCGTCCCAGGCGGAGGTGGAGGGTCCGAGGATGAGGACCTCTGTCTTCTCCGAGTTGAGCTTCAGGCAGCTGCTTTTCATCCAGGCAGCTACGTCTCTCATTCCTTCCTGGAAACAGAGTCTGGTGTCTTCGGGGTTCTTCGTGAGGGAGAGGATGAGCTGGGTGCCGTCGGCGTAAGATACTATGCTGAGCCCGTGTTGTCTGGCGATGGCGGCGAGGGGGGCCATGTAGATGTTGAAGAGCGTGGGGCTGAGCAATGACCCTTGGGGAACTCCGCAGTTGATCTGTGTGGGTTCGGAGAGGAAGGGAGGGAGTCTGATCCTCTGGGTTCTGCCGGAGAGAGAGGATCGGATCCAGGAGAGGGCGGTTCCTCTTATTCCAGCGTCGTGGAGTCTGGCTGCGAGGGTGCGATGTGAGACGGTGTCGAAAGCTGCGGAGAGGTCTAGAAGGATGAGGGCTGCGGTGTGCCCCTGCTCTAGTAGCCTGCGGATGTCGTCGGTGGCAGCGAGGAGGGCCGTCTCAGTGCTGTGGTTCCTGCGGAATCCGGACTGGGAGGCGTCTAGGATGGAGTTTTCTTCGATGAAAGCGGTCAGCTGGGTGTTTACGAGTCTCAGTGACTTTGGCAGCGAGGGGGAGGAGAGGGATGGGCCGGTAGTTTTTCAGGTCTGTGGGGTCGGCCGTGGACTTCTTGAGGAGAGGTTTGACCTCCGCCCTCTTCCAGTCGTCGGGGAAGATGCTGGATTCGAAGGAGGCGTTGATGGTGAGTCCTAGTTCGGGTGTGATAGCGGCGGCGGCCCTGTGGTAGATGTGCGGTGGGCAGGGGTCCGTGGGAGCTCCTGAGTGGGTGTTCTTCATGGTCACGGTGGTGTGTTCGACAGTGGCAGGATTCCAGGTGGGGATGGTCGGCTCTTTGTCGGAGGTGGTGGAGTGTGGAGGTGGTGTCCGGCGTCTGTTCGCTGAAGTTGTCGTAGAGGGCTTTGATTTTCAGATGGAAGTAGGAGCTGAGCTTGTCGCAGAGTTCCTGGGACGGGGTGATGTCCGTGGCTTCGCTGGGGGGTTTGGTGAATTGCTGTATGACGTTGAAGAGTTCTTTAGCGTTCGTTGCGTTGGTGTGGATTTTGTTCCTGATGAAAGTCCGCTTGGTGTCTCTTAAACGCTGGTGGTATTCCTTCAGGGCGTTCCGGTAGCTGTTAAGGTCTTCCGTGGTTTTCCGGTTTCGCCAGGTTTTCTCGAGGCGTCTGCGGGAGCGCCTGGCTGCTTGGATATCGGTGGTGAACCAAGCTGCTTTTAGGGGCGTTGTTTGCCGGGGTGGCGGAGGGGTGTGATATTGTCGGCGCAGCTGGAGATCCAGCGGTGAAGTTCTTGGGCTGCGGAGTTGGCATCGGTCGTGGCGCAGGGTGGGTCTAGGAGGAGGGTGGCATTTAGGTGCTCCTCTGTGATCTTGCTCCAGTTCCTTCGAGGCGGGCGTGGGGGGGGTTTGGGTCTGGTGGATGTGTTGAAGGTGAAGTGTACGCAGTGGTGGTCCGTCCATGGGGGCTGCGAGGTATGGCTGAAAAGGATGTTTGTCCCTCCTGCGAAGATGGGGTCGAGGGTGTGTCCAGCTCTGTGCGTGGGGGTGGTGACGAGCTGCTTCAGTCCGAGGTTGGAGAGGTTATCGAGGAGGGTGATGGAGTCGGGGTCGCTGCGGTTGTCAAGGTGGAAATTGAGGTCTCTGAGTAGAATGTAGTCCGTGGAAGCGATGGCATGGGGTGCGACGAGGTCGGCGATGGTGGTTGCGGACTGGGTGCATGGTCCGGGGGGTCTGTAGGCGAGGGTGCCCCGTAGCGTGGTCCTGGGGTTGGTCTGGATCTGGAAGTGGAGGTGGAGGTGTTCTGTGTTGGAGTGGGGGTCGCTCGTGTTGGAGGTGGAGAGTCGAAGGGAGGTCTTGTGAGCGATGGCGAGTCCTCCTCCTGGGCGGTGGGGGCGGTCCCTTCTCTGGATCTTACACAGGTCCTGCCTCTAGGGGAATTGGAACCAATCCAGCAGTGCAAGGGACTCCTGTTAAGTAGGGGTAGAAAGGAGTACGTCTGTGGAAAATAAATAAGATGACTAAGGGCAATGAATGCAGGAAAAAAGGGGGGGGACAAGCGGGGGTGGAGAGTGGGGGCTGGAGGTAATTGCAATAAAGCGGTGGCCCAAGATAATAATGGAGAGCCTACCTCTAGCCGGGTCTGGTGGCTTAGTGGACTAAAGCATACACTGTAGGGGCCTGTGTTCGACCTCATGGTCTCAGGTTCAAATCCCGCTGGGTCCACTCAGCCTTTCATCCTTCTGAGGTTGATAAA
Organism: Calotriton arnoldi; assembly: GCA_963921515.1. Taxonomy (NCBI): domain Eukaryota; kingdom Metazoa; phylum Chordata; class Amphibia; order Caudata; family Salamandridae; genus Calotriton; species Calotriton arnoldi. The sequence continues at coordinate 4,075,998 of CAWUFW010000357.1, forward strand.
GAGTACCATTGAGTTGGGTAACAAAAAACATCTGTTATTCAGTGCCAAGATACCCTTGGGTGAACGTTGTGCTTTACAAATGCACGTTATGTTACCTATGAAGCATTCCAAAGTAATAGGCATTGCCAGATGAGCCCCCCTGGACTGAACCAATAAGGACAGTGAGAGGCTGGTTACTAGAGCCGGATACCCGTCAATTTGGTAAGTATGGCAACATGGGGTATGCTGTTGCCAATAACTTTGTATGAACACTTGTACCCCAAAAATATCTCCAGAATCAGGGCAATTGGTTTGGACAAGCTTGCCACCTTTATGAACTGCTGAAGTCAGCTAGTTTCCTCAAATATAATGTTACTCCAATTAACATATTACCAATAGGGCATTGGAGATCAGTGATAGAAAGCAATTGGGCTTATTATTCTGAAATAGGCTTTGTAACACAGAGACAAGCTTCAGAAACTGTGTAAGGGTTTTCAAAATATTCGACTTGAGCAAATGAAACGTTTATGGTTTTGAAATAGCTTTTTACATGTTAAATAGAAGGATTTAGGTCTTAATTGATACAATAAATAGCTTTGAAAATTAATTCTGTATGTTTTATGAACATATTATGTACATAAACACAAATTAAACACTACTTTCTGCTTAATGCTTTGGTTGTAAGTTACATCATTCGGTTTATGTGGAGTGTTGGACTTGGCCCTTTTTCCCTGAATTTTTCGCTTTTCCCCCAGCCTTTTTACTGACATGGTGGGTCTGAACTGAAAATAATAAATGCTGTGCAATGGTGTACGCACCTTTATTTCCACCAGTGTAGAAATGCACCTTTGTAAAATGTTACTTTTAAAATGGACGCCATGGGGGTGTGCTTTGTGCCGCCTGCCTGCGGTGGGTTGCCGGTCTAGTTGTCTGTCTCCCAGACCCCCAGTCTTTGGAGGGAAGTCTGGCAGACAGGGTGCTGTACACCTCCCCCACAGTGACAGTTGAGACTGGAACTGCCAGGAGCCTTCTAGAAGGTTCTAGCCCTTTCTGGTAGGTGGGGTGAGGGGGGTATATATAGGGGGGCTGTGCCTCCATGTGCTCAGACGGAGCGTAGACTTGATTGAGAGGGGACACTCTGCCAGGAGGTACTGCCACATTGGGCCTGTGTGCTGGCCCCTGTGCCCATCTGCACCCCTCCGCTGTCCACAGGGCCAGTGAGAGCCCTTTACTGGAGTGAAGACTGCTGTGTCAGGAGAAGTGCCACTTTATGGGAGATGACTGCTTCTAGGAGCTGCTGTCCTGTCTGATGAGTACCCACTGCCTGCTGATCTTGCCCAGTATTGCCTGCCTGCTTTCCTGCCGTCCTAAGCCCAGCACCTGGTGAGCACTATATCTTACTGCCAGCTGCCTGCTGCCTAGCACCCTGTGAGCACGTGGTCTGCCCAGGAGAAGAGAGGAGCTGATGCCTGCAGCGCTGTGCTGCTAAAGCGCTATAACTGTGCCACAGGGGAAGAGGAGCGCTGCAACTTTATTTTGTGGGACTTAGCGCTACAACCTTATTCCTGCACCAGGAGAGCGCTGCCTCCAGCCCTGCCCAGGAGAAGAAGGTGCGTGGGTCCTGCAGCGCTGGGCTGCCGGAGTGCCATATTTGCATTGACTGTGCTCTGCTTGCTGCGAGAGCACTATAACTGTGCCCAGCAGAAGAGGAGCGCTACATTTGAAGTGACTGACCCTCCCTGCCTGCTGGCTAGCGCCTGGAGAAGAAGAGCGCTTTATCTTGTTGCCCAGGAGGTGAGGAGCTGACATCTGCAGCGCTGTGCTGCGAGAGCGCTATATTTCCAGTGACTGTGCCTTCCTGCCTGCTCCCTAGCGCCTCGGGAGGGCTATATTTCTTTGCCAGTGAAGGGGAGCGCTACCACTTTATGGTGTGGGACCTAGCGCTTTGTGGGCGCTACAACTTAATTTCAGCCCAAGAACTTTCCTGCCGCCTAGCGCCTCGTGAGCGCTATATGTAAATTGCCATGGAGGAGTCCTGCGGCGGAAGGGGCCCGAGGCACATTGTCGGTGCCTGCCCATCCGCGCTGCTGACGAGGAGAAGGCTCCGCTGAGGGTGAAGCCAGGAGAGGTCCCAGAAGCGGGACCTGTCTGGGCACATTGCCGGTGCCCGGAGACTGCAGAGACATCCAGAGGGGCCCCAGACTGCCGGTGAGTGGGGCTCAGTCATCCTGTGGTTGGGGGGGTGTCGGGGCACATTGTCGGTGCCCGCCTCCGGTGCCAGTATTCTTTGGAGGGCATTGGTTGTGTTTAGAGTCCCATAGGAGGGGGGCTCCAACGTGCCCAGTACTTGTTTCCTCCCTCAGCTGCACGACAGAGGCATTTTGGGAAATTCTAGAGTCCCAGAAGAGGGGCTCCACCGTGCCAGTGTTCTTGTGGGCAGATTCCTGTTAGAGCCCGGAGTGGGGCTCCCATCGCTGCATTGTTGGCGCCAGTGCTTGTTGGGTTTACCCAGCTACCCCGCAGGACAGGGGGCAGCTGCCACGCATTGGGGGCATTGGATTACCCAGAAGGGAAAGAGAGAGGAGTGAGGGACCCTCCTACCTTAGCGCTTTGCGCACCTTTGTTTTCGCCGCCCTTGCAGCCAACCCTGACTGTGTGGGACAGAGGGCATTTGAGCCCCCGAGAGAGGCCAGTTGGCCTGGGGCCAGTTTCAGAGTGTTGTGCCCCCGATTGGGACGACTGGGGCTTATGCTTGTGAGGCCTAGCGCCTCTTATGATTTATGTACAGGTGATTTATGCTAAGGCTATGCCTGCGCTAAGGGGTCTACGCTAATACATTTATGCTGGTCATGTTTTCCCCCAAATTGCTAATGTGTTGTTCATGCTTTCACCCTAATGGTGTCGCCTCCATGCCCACAAGGACGCCTAATGCATAGAATTATGCCTACTGTACATGGCTAATGCTTTCATGCCACGTTATGGGCCTTCAGGTTTATACTCATATGTCAGGCCTAATACTAATGTCAGGTTTTGATGTTCTAGGTTGTGCCTCATGCTAAAGCGATTTAGGCAAATGTGCTTATGCTCATGGTTTATGCCCCATCTGAATATGGTTGCAGAATGCATTTGTACCTAGGATGATGCCTAATGTTTTCTCCCCTAGGGCTGACTGCTGATGGACTGTACATTTATTCTCGGTACTTAGTGATGGTTCTGGCAGCGGCCCGATTGGCCCTGCCTTGTAAATAGTCCCCGTGCAAATTGCTACCCAGTGCCGGTTGGCACCATGTATATGCAACTGTGATTACATTCTGACGTGTTTATGTCACAATACACAAGTTATTGTCACATCACCTGGTGTGGTCTCCTTTTGTAGTGTGCCTGGTGTGTCGCCTGTGAGTGTGCTGCGCAGATGCTTTACACATTTCCTCCGGAGTTTGGCCCGCCCGCTCTGCACCACGCTACCTGGTTTCTAACATGGAGTCTTTACATATATATATATATATATATATATATATATATATATATATATATATATATATATGTGTGTGTGTACACACATATGCATGTATTTTTGTATAGATTTGGTATATGTATGAAGCAAACATTGCTAAAAGGCAACAGAGCAGTGTACAGGGTCAAAGGAAAATATATGGTCATTAAGTGCCTGGAGGGGAATTTCGGTTGTGAGAGTGGAGGTAGCAGCTACTTTTTAGTGATGTAGTATACTTTAAATATGTGTATCGTTCCTAAATTAGAGCAGGGTTTGGGAGATCATGATGAATACATGTATGTTGTTCCAGATCCTCGGTGTATAAATGGAGAAGGCCTGCTACCTTGTTTTTTTCTTATTTTGCACTTGTGGAGGCATGTTGGATTGAAAGGCATCCCTCCGAAAGTAAGTATGGGTATTGTTATATGGAATACAACAGTTTATGAACATGAAGTGCATAGACTATTAGGATATACCTTACACTACCGGAAATTAAAAGCAGACTCTACTTATAAATTCCAGAAAATGATTAAAACCCTAGAGATAGTCTACTTGATAATGAGATCTGAAGCTCTAAAGAATCCTTCTCTCTCAAGAAAAGTAATTCTAGAATCCCAAAACCATACTTTGCACTGAAAATCTTCAAAGTACCACTAATCCACTAGGTAATATGATCATCCCAGGTTGTGGTTCCTTTTTTGAATACATGGCAAAATAGTTGGATTATTGTAATAAGTCATTAGTGTCAACTACTTAAGCTAATACTTGTTTTAGAATGCTCATATGCTCATGATCAATTTTTCTTCAGGATACATGCTAACAAATTATCTGTAACTTGAGTCACATGTGAAACTTAGATTCTTTATACAAATATTCTGAGTACGGATGGAGCATTCATGGCCATTTACACAATAATAGACAAAATTACCTAGACCAAGTTGGTGTCCACTGACTTTATTGTCATTATTGTCAATCCTGTCACTGTTGCTCTTCAACTGAACCTCTTTAAGGTCTACAAACTTGGAGTTAAAGGGAGTTTTTACTTGCCTGATCTCCCCATTGAAGATTTGAAACGGGGCATGATTTTTGAAAATCTCATTTTTTATACCATTTAGCAAAATGTAATCATTACATTGACTACATGCTCAGTTTATGGAATACAGATTTGACCATCTTTAACCTGCTACATGTGTAGAGCTATGTTCAGTTCTACCAACCAAATATATATACTTCAGTATTAATTTCCTAGATCTCGAAATACACCAAGATAACCAAGCTCTGTGTAATAGCTATAAGGAAAACCTACACAATACAATACTTTGCTTAGTAATCAGGCTTGCCAAAACAACCTGCAATCAGGCCAGTTCCTTAGGATTAGGCAGAACTGCACTCAAAATGAATTCTTCCCACACTCGGATTTTGCACCAAGTTGATCCCTCTGGCTATCTAAAAAAACCTAGTAAAATTGTCTCACAAAATTGCCTGGTTGAAAGACTGGAGTGGATTCCTTAATCCCCCCCAAAAACATTCAACAGACAACCTATTAGTCTACATGAGTACATTCACACTTAAGAAGTTAAAACAATGATTATGGAAAACTGCCAAATTGTTGGGAACACCTTAAGAGGGTCAGGAAACCACCATTTTCTCCTCAAAAGGAGAAAAAACCTCAAAGGCATATTGCAAGAGCTCTCAAGCCCCCCCAAATCATGTACACAAACTATTAAACCATTATGGGGACTCTCTCTCTTTGCTGGTAGTGATAAATGTGTCAGTTTCAAGTGTGCACCTTCACACATGTTATGCAACAACATTGTTATGAATGTGCTTCCTAAGTTCAATGCCAGAGATAATCCGTACGTTATCAGATGGTGTGCCAGCAAGGGCTACCTCAGCAAAACAAGTCAGAAAAAGAGGAAATAGGCTGTATAACAGTGAATGTCTCTTTAGTGGGTCATTATTAAACTATTATAAAATTACTCTGCCAATGATTTCTTTTTGAGGAAGGTGTCCGAACAAAACTCTTTACTTTGATACAAAGAAGCACCCTCAGTATAGTGTTTCAGTGCTGCGTTACAGAACAGTGCAGCCATGGTACCATCTTTGAAGTGAATGGGTGTTACACCCTTATAAATAATTAAAGAACTATTTACTTATTATAACATATAAACTCATTACCACTAGTTTGACAGCAGTGTTAATTCTGTTACACAGTGTTGATAGAAACTGAAACCGAACTCTCATGAATAAATTACTGTGGCACACTGATCATACATAATGTGCTGCCTGCTCATGAGATAATTGCAGTAAAACTGTTCGGGCAAAATTAATTCTGTTGGGTATAGAATCTAATAAGACTCTAGAATCATTTGTTTACAAAATGATCTCACTCGTCAGTCAGGGTTTTGCTCACTATGATTGTACAAAAAGTATGCTAGAATATTTCTAAATATATTTTATTACATTGTGATAAACAACTCACAGAATGCAATGTTGCATGTATCGGCTAACTCTATAACCTTTATGGCCTTACACACTTACACAGCCATTGACCAATCACACACAAATCATTAGTCTGCTGTGGATGGCTACTCACTTGTAGAACAGTTGTTTATTTATTTTACTAATAGTACATGTTTAACAACAACAAAAGCATAATGATCATGTTCCTGTCTTTTTTATGAAAGCAGCTCAGGATAGAATCTGTTCTGGGTAGTATTAGAACTGTGCAGTTTTATGTTCTTTTTCAGTGAAAGGTTTGATTTGAATCCTTTATTATTCAAGGATGCCAGCACACCCCAAGATCTCATTTATGGCTCAATTGGATAGGATTGATTTTGCGTTTACGCAGAGTTACTTTGGGAGCCGTTACGCACTCACTACTTACATATCGGGCCGACCTTAGCCTGTGCTTTCTTCAACGTTCCCACCAAACGTGGTAGAGAACTCTGACAATTGTGAGCACTTGGTAGTAAAGAGGTCTGCACCACAGACCGCTGCATAGACTATCCTGTCCTTGGGGCTCCACTGGACTCTCAGTATCCTATATATTTACCTCAGACTTGACAGATGTGCTAGCACTCTTGTTATTACCACTGCCAACATCCTCTTCCTTTTTGATTTTGGATAACTTCATATATTCACCCTTTTGAAGCTCTTCACAAAGTTAGAGGGACTGTACCTCTATAAGCATGTATTCTGGAGGCTCCTCGAGGTCCATACTGCAATGGCGTTTTGCCCCTTTCACTTTTTATGAATGACATGCTTGCTTATAACTTATACCTTTTTTAGGGTTTGCATATTATAATTAATTTTATTGTTACAAAAGAGACGAAGATTCTGTATGAGGTGTAATGTTCAGTATGCATAATATATTACCTCAACACCAAGTGTCACCAGCAATTAGTCGGTTTGTTTGTGGGATTAGATTTTAATCCCTCAATGGAAATACTGAAGCATTTGTACCTGTGTGTGTGTGTGTGTGTGTGTGTGTTATACATTTTATCAGTAAGCATATTGTTTTATTGTATGAGTTCTAACATAAAAAATATATATATTTAAATCGGCAGCTTCTGGAACCCCATCTGTTTCAATTCAACCTGATATTTCTGGATCCTGGGAGTGGGGCATAACATCTGGCACACAAGGTGCGTTTTTTACTATTTTAAACTATAAATATCTTCATCGTAAACAATAATATTGTATATTATTTACATGGAGGGTGCATCCAGATCTCATGCTAAGCAACTATAGTCTGGAACTCTATTCCTCTTGCCAGCCGCACCACATCATCTCTACATGCCCTTGAAAAAGAAATAAAGCAATTTCTTCTTAACGTTCAGTCCCTTACTTATCTTATGCCTTTTAACTCCTGGACCTCTTCTATGAAACGTGAGGCCCCTTTAAATTACCACCTCTGTTTTGATTACTGACTTTTATATGTATGTACACCAGGCATTCTCTGTTGATGGATCCTACATTATTGTGTACATAGTTTTAAATTAATATTGTTGATCTTGCGTGTATTCTTCCCTTATACCTTTGTGTTGCTCACATTACTTCCTAGGTTTTGTACTCTGTGCAGTATTCTATGTAAAGCATTCTGATGCTCGTGTACCTTTTATGTGTCATATAAAAACAACAAATAAATAAAATTAAAATAAATATGATGCAAGAGACAGTCTTATAATATGGGGAGAACAATCATATAGCATTTAAGGGTTTTGAGGAGCAGATGGCTGACCAGTGAGACCAATGCAATCTCCTCTTCTTCTTTGTGGAACCGCTCTGTTAACTGCCTCTGTAACATTCATAGATCTATGGAGTTTGTGGCATTGGGAGTAATCCCCACCTTTAGTGGCCTGTATACAAGGAGCAACCCATTTGGAAGATGTGTCCGTTTTGAAGGCATACATGTATAATGCCCAATTTATAGGTCTGAACCTTTCCACCTAACCCCACAAATAAAGTGTTTATATTATCGTGTGATGTTTAGGCAGAGCTCTCAGACATATTTATGATGGGTCTGTGCAAATTTGTTGAATTATTTAAGTGTCTGTGTCAGTCTCTAGACCCAATCAGAAATGAAAGTTGTAAATCTGTAACACCAGGGATAGATCCTCACATTAAAGCAAATTTATGTCTTTTGGGAAATCGCAAAATTTCCATAAGTACACCAGGGAATTAGAAATAGTTGCAAGCTCCCGGATTTACTCCTGCGAAAATGTAAATGACTATCGATTTGTGACTTTTGTGCACTACATAATGAACACCTGTGCATATGGAAATGCCATTACTTTTTTTGCAATGCCATTTTTTCTTTTCTTATTTTTCACCATGGAGAACAATATTTTTCCCCATAGAGAAACCCCTTCCGGCAGTCCCACCCTAGAATAGGATAAGCATGTCAGGAGGAAATCTCCAGAGAATTATCGGGTTGGACTGGATGGGGAAAATACCCGCAAATGTGGGTGTTCACAAACCTCCTATGACATGCTCCTTCTGGAAGCCACCTTGCTGGCCTTCAAGTGAAATGTAGTCAGCACAACATTACCACATCACGGAGTAATATTGCACATGAGTAAATGGATTTTTTGAGTGCAAAGTCATCATTAGTGAAGGGCTTGCAAATTGAGCCATTTGAGGGTGTAGCTTGCACATATAAACACAAGTGACTTGTGAACTACTATTTTTAGATTTAAGGCAACATGCTCTGTCATACTTATCTGCTTTGACTTAAAGAGCCACATGTACGACCATTTTTAGCTGTCGCAAACGGGAAATCGGCCCGTTTGCGACTGCTAAAAAGGGTTGTAGCATGTACTAAACCTATTTTGCGAGTCGGTAACCTGTTACCGACTCGCAAAATAGGGATTGCGATTCTCTATTGGGAAGGGGCCTGGCAGGGACGTCCCTTCCTAATAGCGAGTCGCAGGGGGATGTAAGATTGTTTTGCATCCGCAGATGCAGTCGCAAAACAATCGCATTTACCACCAATTTCAAAGATCCCTTCTCCTTTGTGACTGGCAGCTTAAATGCAGTGGGGGCTGGTGGAATTTGAAAGTGGCAGGCGTAAAACCAGTGATTGAATTGTAGCGCAAGCGAGGTTGGTGTTTATAGGGAGAGGGCTCAGGGGGGATCTCCCCCCCACCCCCGAGGAAAGTTTTGAAAATTGTTGCATTTTGGTGCATGTTTCAGCAATATTTCTGCGATAAGTGGACAAAAAAAATAGAATTCTTATTCAGCCTGCCTCCCTCTACCCAGGATGTGGTGTTACGGCCAGAGCTGGAGACTTAGGAACTGGGGAACCAGGCTTAATTCTCAGTGTGAATATCCTGCGATTCTGGGTAAATCACTTAATCTCACATTTGCCCATAAAAATGAATGAGACTTTGTGTAATGTAATTGGTGCCCATTAAAAATGAATGAGACTTTGTCTAATGTAATTGGTGCCCATGAAAGAACTAAATTATTTGGAGTAGACTTTGCACTATATAACAACTGCACAAAGAGGTTAAAAACAAAGACCTAACATAATTAAAGACACATAGGTGCCCATTTAGTGGCTGATTTGTATCAAGTGGAGCCAGAATATATTGCTTAATCACAGCTATCCCACTTACATTTTGTGATCATAGGCAAATATTTTATTTCACCAAAACTCAGTCAAAGTCAAAAAGAGCTTTATTCGATTTTAGTCGTATAAAATCACAAAAGCAAACAAGTAAAAACATTGCTTAAAATTATCTTAAAAAATACAGATGTACACAGTTCCAGTAATTCAGTTCATTTACCATAATTTCATAAAATTTGTCTAAAATACATATGTACACAATTCCAGTAATTCATTATTTAAGCTAGGCTTAATCAAAACATGTTATTGGGATGATACAGTGATTGAGACAGTCCTACAAAATTTAAAACATTCTGTTTCTACTTTTGGGCAACATTAAGCATTGTTCCTTTTCCTTACTCTCAGTATACTTTTCAAAAAACCCGCCATAACTCCAATACAGTAATCATTATCTAATTGTTGTAAGTGTAGGAAGGCCGGTCGACATTGTCTCCATCCCCCTGATCTTAACAAGGGCAAGATCCATCTGGATCTTTCCTTGACATACAATTTACTAAATAAAATCACATGAATTGTTGTTTGTGGGGAGAGACCGTCACAAGGACAAGGACATAGTTCTCTGGACCAGATGTTCATCTCAGGGTAACTAATTAATCGATGAAAGGTCCCAAACCTAAAGCGCGTTAAAAACGTACCTGTCATACCCCCCTGAACAGCGTAGGAGATACGGTTGGATATCATATGTAATTACAGTCAATTGATGTTTGATGACCGCAGGTTTATTCATGTCCATTACCAGCCTGTTTGCCTCCAGGTGGGCCATGCAAATTGCTTTAAACTCCTTCCGGTTGATAGTATTCAATGACTCTGGGGAAGTATAGTACTCTGAATGCCCCAGGTCGTACATAATTTTTTTTATGTACTTTAACCAGGTAATCTTTGTGGCGTGATCCAGCTTCATAGTCCCTTATTATTTCTTGGTTTAGGACTGTACTACTGGTGGTCCAAATTCTATGCCAAAGAAGCACTGGTTGTACCTGAATGACATCTGAGATATATGGTATCCCTAGCTCACTATGACAGTTAAAAACTGGGGAACTAGGAGGTACAGCCAGTATAAATCTAAGAAAAGCATTTTCAACATATTGAATAGGGGAGGGATCATGAAAACCCCAAACTCCTGCCCCAAAGATTGCAGCACTCACACACTTTGCTTGATAGATTTTTAAAAGAATTTCCGGGGGCCTTCTACCCATTTTCTTAGAAAAGTTTATAAGGGCCGCAGTTGACTTTATAAAAAGAGGGCTCCTACTCTTAACTGTCTGGCCCCAGGTACCAGTATGGTTAAACAGGACTCCCAGATATGTAAACATTTTTGCGGATTCTATCCTGTTTCCCCCAACTTGGAGACTCCTGCATTTTTGTCTCCCCCGCCCACAGGTCATTACAAAAGTTTTCTTTGCATTTAGTTTTAACTCTATGTCCTCCATAAAGCCAATATAGGATGCAAGAGCTTTCTGCAATCCTATCTGGGTGCGTGCCATTAGCACAGCATCGTCTGCGTAGAGGAGGGAGACTAGCGGGCGTTTATTAACATATGGTGGATCCCTCGTCTTGGCCACCAACTCCTGTTCCAGTGCGTTGGTGTAAAGAGTGAACAGGAATGGGGCCAAGACACATCCTTGTCTCACCCCCCTCTCCACGTTAAACGATGCAGTGCACTCCCCTTTGGTTCCAAAACGGACCTTGGCGATTGCCCCCGTATACAGTTGACGTAAAAACTGAACCAGGACCGGGTCGACCTTTAAAACAGCCAGAATGTTCCACAATTTACTGTGAATAACACAGTCGAAAGCGGCTGTGAGTTCGACAAATGCCAAATAAAAAGTTCCTGCTTTAGCCTGGGTATATTTTCCTATTAAAATACTAAGATTTAGGACTTGCTCATTTACACCTATGCCCGCTCTAAAACCGTATTGTACATCACTTAAAATATTGTTTTCTTCAGCCCATATTTGCAGCGTATCTAAGACAATCCTTCCTGCTACCTTCATCAGGGAATCTAATAAAGATATCGGTCGGTAGCATGCGGGATTGTCACGTTCCCCTTTTTTAAAAATTGGTACGATGATCGATTCTGACCAGGTACTAATGAAGCCTTTCATGCAGCATGCTTGGAGGACCTGTGTTATTAGTGGTGTCCATAGAATGGAATTGATTTGAACAGACCAATTGGCACCCCGTCTGGTCCTGGTGCTTTACCACTCTTGCTTGCATTTATTGCCTCAATAACATCTTTGAGTAATCTGGAAATCGATAGGGAAGGAAACAAAGGGCCCATCCTCCTGCTGCCTTGCGCTATCTATTGCACTTTCTATCCCCCCCTGCGAATTATACACATTTGAGGAGAAATCCACCCAGGCTTTCTCCTCAATTGCCACTTCTATTGCCGGGGCGTTAGTCTTAGTAAAACACCGTGCAATTACCGCCTGCCAAAAAGAAGAGCTGTCTTTACTTATGGAGGCTTTTTGTAGAGTGACCCAAGCTTTTTCTTTAAGTTCCTTCTGTCGTGAGCTTCTGGCTTGATTATAGAGTTTCCTACATTCTCTAATCTCCCCCAAATCTCTTTCTGTCTTATGTAGGGCCTCTTTGAGCTTTATATATGCTTTAGTAGAATTCGAATCAAACCACCCCTTCCTACTATTACGATTGTCCTTAAGTTCAGCTCTAAGCACGTTTTGGACAGTTGAAGTAATTTGAGAAAATGCTAGCAGTATATTTTCGTAGGAGGTAGATTCCTCCAGGCACATTAAAATAGAATCATAGGCCTTGGTTATTATTTGTTTATTAAACTCAGATGGATCATGGCTAGGCCAACGCAGCGTGTATCCATTCAGTCTGCCCATTTGTACATTTTGGGTCCAGGCTACTTGATTATTGTATTGCCTTTCTAGAGCAGTTGGGAATGTAATGTCAATACTTAAGGGCAGATGATCACTCGTTACATTTTTATGTATTTTATAACTTGTGATATAATTTGCGTAGCGATTTGGGGCAGTTATAAAATCTATTGTGGATTCTAGTCCCCTTCCTATAAATGTGTGCCCAAAATCCACTTTAGGGGAGCATAAACAATTCGCAAAACCAAGATCGTATGTAAATAGAAACTCGTTAAACATGTCCCCCCTATCTGAGTGGGCAAAATGCATCGGGGGATCGTCCTCCTGTACTGTTAGGCCACACTTTCCAAGCCCCGCTATCTGGCATAACGCAGTATTGAAATCACCTCCCCATATAGTAATCGTTTCTGTATCACTGGTAACCTTTAGTTTACTAAGGTCTTCACTGAGCATCTTCATTATGGACCCCAGCTGTTCTTTTTCAACATTATTATAGAAATTAATTACTATAACGGTATATTTACTGTCTATACATATCGATACTATTTGATAGTAAATTTCGGATTTTATCATATCAGACTTTGTTGCCCCAATCAGATTGGATACATAAACACAAATTCCCCCCTTCGGTCTTCCATGTGTTGAGTGAATCGCTGGCGTATGGAATGTCTTGAAGCCGTTTATATGTACTTCGTCTATTACCCAGGTCTCTTGCACACATAAAATGTCAAATTTTTCTATAAAATCTAACCAAGAAGTGTTATTCAGTTTACTTCGGAGACCAGCAATGTTCCAGAAAAGAACGCTAACAGTTTTGGGGGATGATAATCTAGAGGCAGTCAGTCTGACAAATTTGTTCAGTTCTAGGTTGCGTATCTCGACTATGAGCACCAGTCACGCCCAGTTTTGTTTCTACCCTTATTGTTTGGACTAAGCCAAAATCTTCTTTGCCACATGGCTCCCATTCCCTCGAGTCAATTTCCAAAGAACTGCTTTGGTCAGTCAAACGAGCTTCGCAAACAGTCTGTGTGGCATAGCTCGTGGTGTTTGCGCTCTGGTCTGGTTTGGAAAGTAGTCCGTCGTTCTCATCCAGTGTTTGAAGAGGGCCAAATCTATTTGACACATCCAAATTATACCATGGACACTCGATGGACTGTGTGGGAGAATAATTTCTGTTCTGATGTATAGGGGGCTTAGGCTGATAAAAGAACCCCAGAGGGAGAACATTGATGTTTGTCTGGATAATGTTTACGTCTCGAACTCTAGTTAAAATCTCCCTTACCAGTGATGGTGTTCCAAATGAGATGACAACACAGTCTCCTTTAAAAACTTTCCTACTGCTTCCAAGCCACCCGATCCTCCTCACCATTTTAAAATCTCCAAACATTGCGCTGGTTAGTCCTGTTCTGCTTCCTAGGTAGTGTATGGCTTTGTTCCTCAATGAGAACCAAGTTTCATTTTCCCCCGGGGAAGGGGCTGGTACATTAGCTAAGATTACAGTAAATGGTGTAGCGGCCGGCGGTAAATTTAAAATCTGTGTACTACTTTGGCTTTTGTGTAGTGCCCGTACTCTTGGTAGTGTGTCACATGCATGACTGTCACCCATATAATTTCTTGTTCTTCCTATAGATTTTTCTCTCGTCACTTCTCCCCTAGTCAATGTCACATTGTGCCTAATTGTTGGGGACTTTAGCTGTATCCCAGTCCCATTTCCCTTTCCCGTATCCCTTTCACCAGTCAGCCTTTTTATTACTGTCGATATATTGTTCAAGTTCGCGCACCCAGACTGTAGTGATGAACTAGAGGCCCCCATATTATGTATAATCCCCTTTTGGGTGACCGGACTCTGGTTTTCAAGAATTTTCTTCATGCCTGCTTCAATGTTTTCCAATCTGTCAGGGTAGTGATGGACTGTTTAACTGTCTCAATAAGATCTTTTACTAGGATAGATAGGTTTGCCATCTCAATAGGGGGTACCTTACATTTATTTTTTGAACATGACATTTTCACTACCTGTTTTAGTCTGGGTTTTGCCTTTTTGCCCCTGCTGTTTTTAGTGGTAGTCTTAGATGTTTTAGTTCTCGGTGAGATCGGGTGTGTTCCACTCGTGGAAATATCAGGACTCTCTAGTCTCAGTGGGTTACAAAGTTTTTTTGACGGGGGTAAAATATCAATGTCCAGGCCGCTAATGGAAATTTCATCTAGGATAGTCTGGACGCATCCATTAATCAGTTTCTCAGCAGTCATGTTACCCGGAATGCGATTTTCATCCACCCTCCCATCCCCTTGTGTCGTTACTTTATCATTTGTTAGGATAACTAATGAGTCCACATTCAAAGTTTCTTCAACTGATGAGATCTCTTCTTCCAACACGCCTACGGCCCCCGTGAGATAATTTAGCAGAGTCATGCTTTCCTTTTTGGGCTTACTCAGAGATTTAGATGTATGACTCTCTCTTATCTTTCTTTTCCCCATTCTGGTCGCCCGTTCCTAACAAAGTGGTGTAAAATAGAAGTGCGTCTTACTTATATCTCATATAGGGAGAAAATAGTAGTTCATTGGCCGAGATCCGTCGGTGGGAACCTTGAGTTATACATGTTCCCTGGAAGATGAAGACCAAGAGAGGTGGCCCAGCCCGGCCTCCTTCAGGCTCTGACGGGCGCAGATGGGCCCGCCCTTGGCCCGGGCTTTGCCCGGGCACACCCACGCACAACCCGCGCTGCGGGAGCCCGCTCCTGGTTTTCAAGCGCCCCCTGGCGCTGTGATTGGCTGCGTAGGGCTGGCGGCTCCGGCCGCGAAAGAACCAAGCAGAGTGGCGGCTGACAGCGGGACCCGCGCTGCAGGAGCCCGCTCCTCGTTTTCAAGCGCCTCCTGGCGCTGTGATTGGCTGCGTAGGACTGGCGGCTCCAGCCGCGAAAGAACCAAGCAGAGTGGTGGCTGACAGCGGGACCCGCGATGCGGGAGCCCGCTCCTGGTTTTCAAGCACCTCCTGGCGCTGTGATTGGCAGCATAGGGCTGGCGGCTCCGGCCGCAAAAGAACCAAGCAGAGTGGCGGCTGACACCAAAACTCAATTTTCTTCATTATGACGAATGAACGCACTTTTAAGTATGTGAGTTCAGAATATCAGTTGTACAAAAGGTGTGGCTAAAAAAACAAAATATTCTGTAAGTCTCACCAGCAGGTAGCTACATATAAAATAACACAGAACTTAAGTGAGAAATACATTTTAAAAGTTAGTACTCAGTGGCAAACGCACCACAGTACATTATGAAAGTCTGTTAATACACTGCAGAGGTCTGTGTATAACCAGAGAGCCACAGAATTAAATCTTGGTTGATGCAGTGCAGAATAGTAACTTCTGTTTTAAACATAACTGTCCCTTCAACACCTGGTATGGGGTAGTAAGCTCAATATAAGTACAGTTACAATTAAAAGTGCACACTTCACAGCTCAGTAAA
Organism: Calotriton arnoldi; assembly: GCA_963921515.1. Taxonomy (NCBI): domain Eukaryota; kingdom Metazoa; phylum Chordata; class Amphibia; order Caudata; family Salamandridae; genus Calotriton; species Calotriton arnoldi. The sequence continues at coordinate 4,091,902 of CAWUFW010000357.1, forward strand.
CTCTTTGCCCTACCGCTCAAAAACAATAAATCTTTGCCACAAACCTTGGAGTGATTAGATCATTTATAGCCAGTACCAGGCTCAACCACACTTTACACTTGCAGATTAACTCGTTGTAAGACACATTTGCGTTGCTTTTAGGCCAGCAGGCACCCTGGGAGGAAGGCTTGACTTTAAGTAGTTGTCTTCCTGGTATTCGTGTTTCGCAGCACAGGAAAACATTCAATTTAAACTATTGGAATTCACTGTCTCTGCTGTTGCTAAAAGATAAAAGGACTAATGAGAGAAAACAGCGGGAAAAGGAGAAAGCGACAGGCAAGGACAGTGCACAAAAGGAAGACCAAATGAGAGATAAAATGACCCCAACACTGCGTAAAGTAGAGATAACACCACTGGCACTCACCCTCAGAAGTCCGACAGATTCAGATGCCTGAGGACTGGGCCTCGCTGTGCCTGTCATAAGAGGCTACTGCACTCCTGTTAGCAGGGATACCTGGGGGCTCCATTCACTCACTGAATGTGGTTATCACTCACCCACCTGGGGCCCAGACTGCCTCATCATCACTAGCAAGCATTGGCAGCTTTCCTAGTAGTCTCTTGTCTTTGCAGCTGGCTCAGCACCTGTAACATTTATTTGTTTGGAGAATGCCATCTCCTCACCAAGGGCCCCATCAGCATGCCAGTCGAATAAAACTGTTTGTGTAGGAGCAGACTCCAGGGTTGGACTGAGTATAATTCGTCCCACAATGTATGTGAATGTGTTTTTTGCTTATCTGTATGTGCTAACCTTTGACTTTCCCCAAAGTTAGGGAATAAAACATTAGTTTTTGCATAGTGCATTGTTTGTTTTAGCCACAGAATGTATATTGTCAATAGAACACTGATGTGACAGGGTTGCTCCTCACCCTCTTAGGTTTGGGCATACTCTGAGACACACAAATCTCAAACACACTGAACACCAAACTGGAGACACATGAACTAACTCTGGAGGCACTTCTCACCCTGGCACCTTTGCTTTTCCCAACTCAAGGGGAGAGGATGTAGCCTTACGGCTAGAGCGGTCGACCTCGAAGCTGGGAAACCGGGTTCGAGCCTCGGCAACGACGCTCAACATCCTGTGATTCTGGGCAAATCACCTAATCTCCCCTTGCCTAACAGAAAAATTAATGTGTCCTTGTGTAACTAAACTGGTGCTCATGTAAAGAGCTCGGATACCTGATATCTTCTGGTGTAGTTCGCGCTATATAAAACTCTATAAAAAAAAAAAAAAAAGTTACCCTCTACCCACCTTTTACATCATTCCCCAATGCTCTGCTACAGCTACAACAAAGATAAAAGGACGCATTAATTTTTTTTTGTAAACTAATTTTATTGAAGTTTGCAAGTCTGTTCAAACACACATCATGTAAATTTCCATAGTAAGATACATACAATCAGAGATAAAAGGACGCCTTAATGCAGAAAGAATGAAAGCATGCCTTAATTTAGAAACCAAGCTGTGCTCACAGTAGGAAAGGAAGTCTAGTCTGGTCACGGTGTCGCAGGAGACGGAGGTGCTGCACACCAACAGTGAGTCCATGGCAGCACTTTCAACGAGGCCCAGCTGCAAGTCATAAAATCACCTCTTAGGCCCTCTCTGCTGGTGCTGTAATGTTCTAAACAGAATACACGAGGCGCAGAAACATGCGCTGTGTAACTGTTTAGAGCACGTGATAGGCCAGTCAACCTGGTAGTAATGCTGCAATCCTTCCCTTTCCATGTTGCCACTGTGACGACATGGTAAAGAAAGGAATGCTGAAAGGCAGCTTATGATAGACAAGCAGCCCTGGGAGTACAGGGCTGATACTGCACACGCCCGGGGCTGGTTTAGAATGTGACGTTTTTAAAACGTCATTTCTGGGCAGGTCCAGAGGACCCTAATTACTGCAGAATCGGGCTGGCAGCATGTCAGCCTGTACCAGTGGCGTAGCTAGCTAGGCACTCTGCCGCCCGTGGCGGTCCCTGCCTTCCTGCCTTTTGCCGCCGCGCTGAGGGGGCGGGGGGGTGCTGGCGATGATTCTTGCGGCCGCCGTCGCCCCCGAAACTCGTGCCGCCTGGGGCGCACCGCCCCCTCCGCCCCCCCTTCCTATGCCAGTGGCCTGTACTGCTTAACTTTTACTGCTGCAGTGCTGGTGCTGGCGATAGACACTTGCGCGCTAGCGCAGTTGCCTAAATTAAAGGTGCCTGACTGCTTGACGTCCGTTTTGTAGAACGGACTCGGCAGGCCAAGGTAGTGAATGCTGCTGCTTAAGGATAGTTAAAAAGCATGGTAATTGCTTTTAGCAATTACCAACTATGTAACATTTAAATGGAAGAGCATAGCCCCTCTGCCCAATCCCAGAAAACGCCACTGCTAAAATGTTTTTTAAGAGCTGGCAGCAGTCCCACGGACCACTGCCTGCTCTTAATAAATGAAACTGAAACGTTTAATTTTTCTTTTTTTAAATGCACCTCATTTTCCTTTAGGAAAAATGGGCTGCATTTTTTTTAAAAATGGCTTTATTGACAAAGCAGTCACAGGCCAAGGTTATCTGCTTTTCCCAGCAGGCCAACATCCCTGTGAGTGCCGGCCATTCCCAATGGGTCGCAAAATGCGACCAGCCTCATGAATATTTATGAGGCAGGTACTTTGCTACCCATTTGGGAAACGCAAACAGTGTCTCAGACACCGTTGTACATCAAAATGCAAATTGCAAGTCGCAAACACTGAGGGTCATACATCTGGCCCAAAGTGCTGCCAAACAAGCTATGTTATATGACTTAAGCAAGGCTTTCCAATAATAAGACAGTTAATTACAATAGTGTTTGCTTAACCATAGTATAAGTGAATATAATAATTTCAAGGCCAGTTTTAAGTTTTATTACAATATGTTTTAGGGTGTTAGCCAAGAGAGGAAATAAGCAGAACAGGCATTTTTGTATTAAAAAGCATAATAAAATTGTGCAAGCCATAGCACGCTTCATGTTCGAACATTTCAGCTTCTTTAGAGCCTCTTTAACATTATTGCTTCCTCTATTTAAAAAACATTGCTTCAGCAATTCCATGAGCATTGATTTTAGGTCAGCACACACATTATGGGGCCTATTCAATGATATTGACAAAGCTGCAGCTGGAGACCTCCACCTCTCCTATCATTTCTGTGCAGAGATCTCCATCATTGTGGAGGAGATCTCCATACGTATACAAATTAGTAGTAAATGTGGAAAAGACAAGGGGGTGAGGCTGGAAAGTAGGAGAACTTGCTACTAAATGGGAGACGTTTATGGAACTGTAATGAAGGGGAATAGGCAGGGGCATGCCATTACACACCCACAAATGAATAAGACCATTGCTATTTGTAAACTACACTTCTAAAGTTACTGCAGCCCTGAAGGTGTCAAAACATGCTCAAATGTACTCCGGCCCAGCCTTTTAGTACGTCAAGCACCACACATGGCCACTCACAGATACTGCAACACACTCCCATACAAAGCAATGCAGACAGGAAAATAAAATAATACTCCGTTGGAACTAATGTTAAATTAAATTTGTACCTCCCCCTAGTTAGGGTCCTGCTTTTCCACCTCAGTGCAAGATACCATTAGAATACTTTCTTATCTATGTATAAATATGTACATAGTTCAAATTTGAGGGATTCTACATGCCCTGATGAAAGTTTTTGACCCTTTTAGGTAACCAATAGGCTGTCAGTACTAGGCAGGATTATTGAACATTGTACTAGTTTCACATCAGCTTTGTCTATTTTCAATCTTACTCTGGGTACCCGCCAATAAAGAAATAACCTTTGGGTTTACCCTGAGATAATTTTATTGAATATATGGATCCCTGGTATGTCCAGTAATTCATAAGAAGAACTCCCTCACTCAAAGGTTGAGTCCACCCTAACATTACTATCTTATCAGGGTGGAATGAGGGCACCCATGATGAAGCATGCCACAATAATGCAGGTGAGACCTCCTCATCCAATATACATTTTGTTCAAATTATTTGGTTGTTTTAGCTATTATGATATGATTTCTGCACTGTTTATGGTTTGGCATTATATGTGGGGAGGATACGTAATGTTTGCATCCTGTAACTCTCCTTGTGTGGTACACGGTGTGAAAATTATCACACAACCCATAATTCTGATCCATATCCATTCCAATAGTCAGCATTTCAATGTAGCTGTGCTTCAAAGCATTGACACTTTTAACTGCAACATACTAAAACCATTCACATTGTGGTCTCATTACAAATAAGCTGTAGTTCCCAATTCACCTGTAAAATCCTATTACTTGCAAAATTGGAAATTACAACTGTTGTGGTAAAACTGCATTCATGATTTTCCCTCCAAGAACATTTCAGCACCAAATCATACTATAGTGTCTGGGTGAGAAACAGCTGAAAATGAGGACAAAGCAAGGGAATCAGTTGCAGAACAGTGATTCCAATGGTAATTCACAATTTCCCAAGGACTGCTCAACGTAAAACTCAGAACACCATGGTATTCCTGCCTCTTGGTGTTATTGATAACTGCATCCTCTGCAATTCCAGGTGCAGATAAACTGCTTTGGTATATCTGAATCACCTGTGATGAGGGCTTTTATCGTTGTACATCCCATCAGTAAGGCTGATGTAGCTCTGACCAAGTGTATGACATCTTTAATATACCTGCATACTGAATGCTGGTTATATTCCACCACAGGTCTAGGTCTAGAATCGGTGCACTAGGGAGCACTTGATGTAACTTTTTACAGACCTTGCATAGGCAGTTCAAATATAACCCAATCTATCAAATGGATACATTCTACCCATTGCTAGAGGAATGAGAGAGGGTTGGTTGAGAAGGCTTAAAGTGCCCATCAAAACAGCAAACCTCTGTGCAAATAATTTATGCAGATCAGTAGATACATTGTCCACACTCACCAATAACCTTGCAATGTTATTCAACAAATTCAAGTATTTGTATTAGGGAATAACCTCAATCTCTTCATGCAAAAAACAGTAACAAGGTGGTTTTGTCTACACTGAAGCTGGCATTTACTATTTCATTATATCCAATTTGACTTGGGAGACATTTTCTATACAGTAGATTTTCAGCACTTGTCATGCCTTCAGCAAGCTGATTAGCTGTTGGTCTAACACAATTGTTTCATTGCTCTTGCATTAAAAGATCATTTATTTTTGTGGGACACATGGGCTTTGCCTGTCATTTCTGTGGATTAGCTAATAAAATGCTAAAAAGGATATGCTCAAACTATTGCCCTGTTTCAGGTTATTCTGCTTCACCCATTGGTATCTAAACCCTATATTTTTATATTGATTCTGCAAAATCTGCCGTGCGTTATTCGGAAACCCCACTTAGCAAGGTCACTCTACCTATGAAGAGATCTAAAAACAATAAAATAGTCCATTTACCATTCCGTAGGATCTTGTAAGGTCATATTTTGTGAAGATTGTTCCTAAAGTATGCAATTGAGTTATACTCTATAACTAGCAGGGAGTGCACTATTCCTTTGTTTTTAAATTGGTTTAATTACACCTGTCAAAAACCTTGGAGAATACCACATTATAGTCATAAAATATTTCAACAAGACATATATGTTGTGATAGTGATACCATCTAGATCCTGTAATCAAGAGCCTTTTCGTGCTATTGTGAGCCCTTTAGTGTTTGCTAAAGTGGGACTTTCAGGTAGCCACCCAAGTCACCACTACAAATTCAATCATAGGCCAAGCCATTTGTTTTTTTCTAGAAGGTTCAAGTTTCTGCCCTTTTTGCACAGCATAAAGTAACGACAGGCACTCAACACACTTTAATTTTGGAACAGAAGGGCCCAACAGATACACCATGTGCCACAGGCCTTCCTAATATATTTCCAGAAATCAAATCAGATTGATCTCTGTGTTTCGAAGCAGGAAATGTGTGGTCCCAAAAGCGATCTTGAACCCCACATTTTGTGATTGTTGTCATCCTTTTCAAATCAGTTGTACCTTTTAGCACTTTTTATGTTAGTTCAGACATGAATCTGTAAGATCAGGAGATGGTTTTATTCAATTCTTTTTGTGCCAAAAAGAACAATTTGTCATAGCATCCTGTCCTTAGAACATTAGACATGTTCATTGCTCTTAAAGAATCCTCTGTATGAACAGCTACTCTATTGTTGTTTATTATAGCCTCAAATTTTGTGATGGTAGCACTCAATGTAGCATGTCTGTCAAACGACTGGATTTCCAGAAGTAATCATTTCAGCATTACCTTTCTCTTGATCTTAGCTATTTCTTCACTGCATTATTTTGAACCCCTTCCACATTACTTTCCGCTTCTCTTTTTTTCTTTCATAATGCATAGTCACTACTGAAGCAATTTTCAAATTTAAATCTTGCAGAAATCCTCATCTTTATACATGCAAAATAAATATATGTCCACTCCCATGGCTAGTTTTGTAGTACACTACTCGACAAAACTGGTAGAGGCCCAAGCCTACCTGCTTTTACATTCTTTCTATTTTTCCTTGTGTACGGAAACATCCACATTCAACTCGTAGGTGCTGAAAATTAGCTATTTATTTTAGCAACTGCAACAAATCCAGTAGATTGCATTTCCTGCAGAATGAGTCATTCTTGCAGGAATGTCCCCTTCTTTTGTCCATTGAGGGCTCTAAAATGAAGTAGATCTGTCTGTATCAGGTATCTCTATAGTTTGAACCTAGCCAATAGGTAGGAGACTGCTGTACATGCTCAAAGACAAGCATAAGTCAATGAGTAATAGGAGAGGGAGCTCATGTGTTGTAGGTTAATGTATTGTAATGTTATATTCTTTAAAGAGGTAAGTCTTCAACTTCAACTCTATTAAGTCCCTCCAATTCTAAGCGATCATGATCATTTGCTGACCATTAAATTAAATAAAATAGTAAGATCTTTCTCCAAAGTTTGTTTCCATTCTTCTCCTTTTCCTCATAAGCTGCACCAATGGTTTGTACAGTGCAGAGGTAATAAATTTACCAGGTCAAAAATCACTGATTACAAATTTGCACCATAGAGCTCTAACTTTTTGTCCCCAGAACTGGGACTAACCATAATACTGTGTACTTTTCTGAATGGGTATACCCAGTTCTAGGGCAATTCAGTTTCCATTTTCCACCTGCAACCCCCACTCCGACCCATAGATTCTGGCTAACTTGTAATCAGGGCTATAGAGGTATCTTTCCAGCCTACCAGCACTGTTGTTTAGTTCTCTATCCAGACCCCAACATCAGAGATTAATGTATCTGCTGCAAGACACCCTTCCAAGCCCACTTTTGGCTCATCTCTGGGACCTTTACTTGCTGCTTTCAAGTACACAGGAATGTTGTATGACTCAACGTTATCAGAAATCAAGGTCTCCTGGAGGGCAACACAATCTGTGCATTGTATATATTCTGGGGCAGCCACCTGAGCCCACCTACATCCCATGAGAGGAAAAAGAGCTCCTCAGTATGACTTCTTTTTGTAGTAGCTGTGGTAGCAAGTAGGGGATCAAGGCCAAATAGGTTTATTCAATGCATTTCAAATTTGCTCTTGATCGCCATATCTTCCTCTGCACAATAGCATTCCCAAATCTACCTATATTTATGTTTATGATTAATTTCAGCTATTGTATCTAACTATTTAATGGCCTGTGTTATTTCTTATACACCAATAAACATATTGCACAGCTCCCCTTTGCCTGAAACTTTTCAATTCTTGATCCCTGATGTTTATAGCTCTGGGTCTCTTTAAGGTGCAAGCTATATATTTTTTCTGAGTGTGTTGTACTTCAAATTTTCTCTGTTAGAAGATTTTGCAATTAGGCATGAAAGTGTGTTTATTTCACCCCTTCTTTGGAGACATACATCAGCAATAGAACAGTTACCAAATCTAAAAATATTGATCCCTGATTAGATCACACAATTGACCCCTTGTTGAAACAATTAGCATATTGACTGCCTCCTATTGAGGGCCGGCTCTAATACTGGTGGCACCCTGTGCGACAATGTTTGTTGGCGCCCCCCTAATGACCACCTCTGCCACAGATTCCCTCACTACCACCATTTAACAGTAACCCTCAAGTCTCCATAACCACTCTCTCAGATTCATTTAGTTTTATAGCGCCACTCATACCAGTGTAAGGTGTCAGAGCACTTTACATCTCACATACATTGCACAGAGACAATAACATATGTGTAAATCAGTGTATAGGAAATGTTACATAAGACAGAGACTTAAAAAGTGTAGGAGTCACATGTCATCCAAACTGGTAGGTAGTATAGTTTAAGAGTCCTTGGTCTGGAAAAGCACAAGTACAGAATTTAAAACGTAATACCATTGTTAGAGGTTTTCCTTAATAATAAGAATTGATTTCTACCCAAATTAACCTTTTTTGCAAGATTAAGATAATGAAAGACGGGGCGACAAAACATATAGACTCCGATCTCGTAAGGAAGGCCTCCGAACGGGATTCGTAAAGAGCAAATCCGATTCAGAGCCTATCTTTCCGTCCGAATCGTCCCCTGTTACAAATGACCAAGTACGATGCGAAGATCGCGTCCACACCGACCGAATCGTTTACGAACCCGAATCTATCCGTCTGACTTGTGCGGCGCTAAATCGTGCGGCGCAATGGAGCCGGATTCCGAACGGGCGAGTACGATGCAAGATTTGGACAGCTGTATCGACTCGGTCTCAGCGAGTGTAAGCAGCTGTTGGAATCGCACTTCGGGGGCCAGAGCAGGCCCCCCTTTACCAGAGCACTTCGAATCGGTCCCAGGCGGGTGCGCATGGGTCCCCCCGATCCAAGCATGCACAGTGTGGCGGGCAAAATGGGGTGCCCGCACCGGTGTGTATGCTTTTCCCCACCCACCCCTTTTTTGCTATGGGAGCCTGTGTACGCATCCGTACACAAGCTCCCATAGAGTGCTATGGGAGTCCGGCCGAACCGAGTCCGTAACCATGCCGTTGCATCGTACTCGCTCGGTCGGACTCACACAGCGCGTCTCGCTTGGGAAGCCCTCCAGATCCGATTCGTATGGAGGGCTTACCAAGCGAGATCCGAATCGGCCCCATAGTTCTAATATATATCTTGCAGTTTGAATACAGCTCTTTGATGACAATAGAGAATGAATGAGCAACGGCGGATCTGAGTAACCGCACCTCCCTGCTTTATTCCTTTTCTTGTTTAAGAAATTGTAATGGATAGTATGATTGGGTGTGCACATACAGCTCCTGCACCTGCCGTTGTTGGATGCCAGCTGCCAAGCAGAGAGAAAACTGTGAAAATAGTGGAGCGGTGCACTACCAAAGAGTTTTCTTCAATAAATCCAAATGTTCATTTTGTATAGTGGTTTATCAATCCTTTATTTTCAATATCAAAATGTGCAAATTCCAGCCAACGCATTTCGTTCATACATAAAATGAACTTCTTCAGGGCAAATGGTGATGTGAAGAAGACGCAGGAACACAGAGGCAATGAAGGGCCCTTGATCTGAGATATTTCAAATTCCTGCTGTCGACGCACAAGTATTTAAATTTTAAAGGCTACCATGATAAGTGCCTGATGGTTGTATCTCTGGGGACACAGTCCTGTTATTAACGTCCGGTCGGCAGGCAGGCAGACTGACTGCCGACCGGACGTTAATAACAGGACTGTGTCCCAGAGATACAACCATCAGGCACTTATCATGGTAGCCTTTAAAATTTAAATACTTGTGCGTCGTAGCAGGAATTTGAAATATCTCAGATCAAGAGCTCTTCATTGCCTCTGTGTTCCTGCGTCTTCTTCACATCACCATTTGCCCTGAAGAAGTTCTTTTTATGTATGAGCGAAACGCGTTGGCTGGAATTTGCACATTTTGATATTGAAAATAAAGGATTGATAAACCACTATACAAAATGAACATTTGGATTTATTGAAGAAAACTCTTTGGTAGTGCACCGCTCCACTATTTTCACAGCTCTTTGATGACAGTTAATAGCTCACTGTTCTATATCAGGATTTTAACTTGTAAACCTCAAGTAACGAAAGGATGTTATCTGGCAATTCCAGCCCTCATCATTTTCCAACCCCGCAACCCCAAAACTCCTTTGAAAGCATGGTTCATCACAATGGAGGTTAGGCATTGTCTTTTCTTTTAAACTAGTTGGGTATAAATTCGTCCAGCAGTTCTACAGGTAGTATGATTGGTGATTCTCTCTCCTTTATTTAAGGAGACACCATCTGTCCCTCAGATTTTCCCTTGCTCGCATATCTTGATGAAAAAGTCAATCTTGACTAGCAAAAGTGCCACACAGAGAGTGCCCCTGGTAGAGAGAGACAAGGATGTCACTCCAGATACGTTCTGCTACAGAGGAAAGGAGGACTTCACACCTAATTGTAGATTACATTTCTTAAGCACATTTTTCAAGAGAAGTTTGTGACAATAACTCTGCATCAGATTCTACAAACCTTGTAGTTAGAGGACTGCTTGGTATCAATAGTTCTCCTGGAAACGTGCTTCCATGTATCAACTGGCAAAGGGCAAAGCAGATACCTGAGATTTGTTATAGGAGACAAGCACTTTCACCTTGTGTTTTACTTAACCCCTAGAATCTTTACAAAAACATGGCTAGGGGTCATCTGCTTTACCAAGAAATTCCTCTTTATTACCACTGGAGGGCTGGTTAATAAAAAGCTCCACTCTTGATTTTACTCAAGAGAAATTGCACCAGACAATCATCCTTTTAAGCAGTCTAGGATTTTCAACTTCCTTTCAAAGTCTGCAATTTTAAATTTTGTTTAGACAACACTGGGCAAGCATATACTGTAGGTGTTCTGCGTCGAGAGGTTGCACCATATCAAACTAAGATAAGTATGTTTTGAGAAAAAAAACATTCCATCCCCCAATTTTTTTTGTGGATCTTCTGGAGATGGGCGGGTGAAATTCTCAGTTGAGTGAATTTTGGTAGAGAAATGTTGGCTTAAGTTTCACATGATTCCTCTGAGTGTAGTGGAAATTCTACCTGACTTGCTATGAAAATATCTTGTTCGAGGATATCCCCCTCCCCTAATCACCCGTGATCACTCATAAGAAGTACCAGGGACGGTGGCAGGAGGGCATGGGGCAGGACCATGGAAGGTGCAGACAAGTAGGTTTATGGCGAGATTCATGTGGTCTTCTTGGAGCGATTCGGGATGGACCAGCCTAGAAACTTTCCTCAGGGAATGCAGGATTCAGAGCATAGTACCAAAGGTCCCAGGCCCCTGCTTCCCTACATGGTTTGGAAGAGCACATCTGGGGAGCATGACAGTCAATACCTTATGTTCTCACAGGAGCTAGTGCCTCACTTGAGAGCCTCATCCTACCTACCTGCATGAATTCATATATGTTTGTGATATTGCATTGTATCACACAGTAGACACCATTTAGGGGATAAAATTGAGCTGTCCTTATTTAGTGGGTCGTATACATTTAGAACTGCACTAAAATATGAGAACATGGTCATAGTGGTAATTGTTTATTGTGTAAATCAGCCAAGAATGTCATAATCATTTGATAACTAGGTTTACTGAAATATATTATCTCTCGAAGTTTGCTTTTTTACATGTTTTCATTTGCCACATGATGTATAAACTGTATTTACTTCTGGCCAGCACCTTTATAAATAGTGTGATAACGCTTGTGCTAGTTAATAAATATTTATATACATGCCCTTTTTCTTTGCAGGAGGTCTAGCTGGAAGAAGCAGATCTGCTGCTACTAGTCCCACTGGGTCTGTACATAACACTCCAACTCATCAATCTAAGCCACAACATTTGGATCCTTTTGCTGATCTGGGGACCCTTGGTACAAACTTAACAGGTTAAATAAAAGAACAAATTGTCACATGAATTTCTTGGGCATTGTGAAGAGAACAGCATGAATGAGAGATTGTGACTCAAGAATAGTTTGTCCAGATGGAACATGATTTGCAGCATCGTGATTTGTGAAGTTGATGGAGCTGGATATAATTAATAAGAAGATTTTGAAGACAATTTGAGGTGGTCAAATATGAAGCAAAAAGGGGCAAAGTAGCCAGATAAACCATGGGAAGCAATGAATAGTTTGGGACTGGGTGAAGGGCTATACATTTGGAGGTATATTTATGTTTTCAATGGGAATTTCTGATATTTTCTTAATACTTTCAATATCTTATGAACAGAAGAAGCCATAACTCAATATTAGCAAATGTAATTAATTTAATATATACACAAGAGCTCACTGAAATTGATCAGTTATGGTAGCTAGGCAAACCGCAACTCGCAGCCCAAATACAGTCCTCATGTACTCACCAATTGTGTGACAGATGACACCACAAATGATATTGATAACAACACTGATAATATTACATATAACCTCAACATTGAAGTGATCTAGGACATCACTATGGATATAGTATAATTTATTTTTGGGGATATGTGCTGTTATTAGGGTTGTGCAAAATTTGCATAATTTTCTGACACATAATTATGCAAAATTGCTGTAAAATTACTCCTAATTAAGTGACGAGCAAATCCTTCACTCTGCGCTCAGTTACAGTGAAAATGCGTCACTGCATCAATTTTTGGCACAAATATGCATTTAAACAAAAGAATCATGACCAACAAGCCTACCGTTTTTTGAGCATTTGCAAGAAATGTGCACCACAAATTGCATGTGTGCGCTAAAGTTTTTGTCACAAAGGACATGTAATTATGCGAATTTCAAGAATTTTACAGAATAAGCGCAACGTGAAATTCCCAAAATTACACGAAATATACTAGCGTAATTTAAATTTCATGCAGGTCTAGTTGCTATTGAATGATGTTTTGTTGTAAAGTATTTGTCATTTGTTGGTATAATACATACTTTTTAATAACTCTAACATATACACAATAACAACTCACAGAGGTAGAAAATGTAACACAGATTGCTGAGAAAAATATTCTGACAGTTAATTTAATAAGATGAGTGGGCCAGAAACTGCCTAATAAAAATGTTGCATTAAATGTGTGAAAAGTACTAATGCCATACAGTTTGAAGTATGGTAGAAAGCCAGTTTGACTGAAAATAGAAGGTAGCACGTTTTTTAGTACAATTCAAAATGATGATTGGTTTCATAATTTAAGTTTAAAGGGTAACTTCTATTTTTGTATTTTTAATAGGTGGTTCATCGTTTAGCAGTCGCCCCACCACACCAACTGGAATGGGGGGAGGATTTCCGCCTCTGAGCTCTCCCCAAAGACCGTCACCTCAGCCAGGAGGTGGAGGTTGGCAGCAGAGTACAGGCTTTTCTTGGCCACAATCCCAGCCAAAGCCCCAGCAGAATGCACCTCACTCTTCCCCACAGAATAGACCAAACTACAATGTTAGTTTTACTGCCATGCCCAGTGGGCAGAATGATCATCGTAAAAGCACAACTAATCTTGGTAAGGAGCAGGCAATAAAGTGTTAAAGTGGGAGATTTGTCCCTGAAATCACAGTTTTTCCAACAGAATATAGTATTACTTAAATTGTGTATGTGCGTGAGAGAGATCACTTTGAGGCCAATATTGTGTAGGAATAATAAAAATAATATTAATAAGAGAAGGATAGGAAGACGACTATTGGTTATTGCTCTTCAGCACATGCCAGCAAGACTCATGTAACACACTGAGCTATCTTGCTAGCATAGCTATTTCATGCACATCATGTTGTAAAAAAATATTTTTGGACACATTACTCCAGATATACCAGAAGGACGACGCTTTGTGAGGGCTAAAGATTACATCTCCTTGTTTTCTCAATTTTAGCCCACTTCTTTTTTATTGATCTAACACCAACGGACATAATTTGGTTGACACAACTTGTGATTTTGCTCGCCTGGCAGTAAAGACTTGGAACCTTGACTAAAACTGTATTTATCCCATTGTAGATGATATTGTACATATACCTAATTAATTTGAAAAATGTGATAGAAGCACAACATTGATCATATATCCTATTGATTTTTTTTTAAGTTAACATACTTTTGCCTATCTGTCTTTATTCCATCAGAATATGTTCAACCAAACTTTGTAACAAACATTAGGAGCTTAAACGACTGAAGAGTGAAAACCTCTGGCTTGAGTAGATAGAAATTAAAAGTTAGAACAATAAACAAGGGATGGGAGAAGGCACTGTTTAACGAGTATTAAAAACCCATGGAGAGTTAGCCCCTGTAAAATTGCGGGGGCATCAAAAACAAAGTGATGGATGGAACGCTTGAATTAATCGCAGACCCTGGCAAGCACTCGGTGCCGTATCCGAAATCCATTGTTTTTCGCCCAGCCTGCCACCTCAGTTTGGACCCAGCCATATGCAAATCAGTCTTAAGGCACTGAAAAATTGCTGTCACAAACGAATTGGGAATTATCTTGTAAAGATACTTTGCTTTCAGAGACTAATTGATGGTGCAAGCCTATTCAGTAACCACATTTGTGTGTAAACGTGGGATGGAGTATTTTTTCCTCCTATCTTCTCAGGCAGAAAGGTGTGTTAAATTTAGCACTTGTCATGCCTTTTTTTCATGAGGAGTTCCCACTCTACACCTAACAGTAATGTTGTAAGTTCCTTTTTTGTCGTTCCTCGATGTAACTATGCGCAGCCTCTTTAAATCACCGACTTGAGCACACGTGGTCAGAATACTGTACAGGGCTCTTGTGGGATGGGTATGTTAGTTATTATGATATTTCACATGCCCTTTATCGGAGCAGATAATTTTACACCCTTTATTGGAGGTCATACAACTCTTAAGAATCAAAATGATTTTGTTTGTCAAGCTCATGCTAGAGTTTGGCCGGAAAACATGTGCTATCATATCATTAGGAAAGGAATTTTGTACTATTCATGGGTTTTATCAATTTTATTAATGAGTGCCTTTGGGAGAGGATCATTAGTAGGTGCTTCAACCAATTCTGTGGTGTTGACTTCAGCAGAATAGTCAATGGAGATCGGGATGATGCTGGCTTTGACTCTGGAGGTATTCTTCTTGTATCTGTCACCTTCATAAATTCGGAACGAGAGTGGTGGCGCAAGCAGGCATAAACCTGGAGTTGTCAACATACCTCTCGACCCTATACAGGAGGCACCCAGGTACTAACCAAAAGCAGATTACAAATGTCCTGCCTACAATTCCCATTCTGACGCTCCCGGCGGAGGACAGGGTGGGACTGGAAGCGGAGGTAACACAAGAGGAGGTGCTCACTGCCATCAAGGGCTTAACAACAGTAAAGACACCCGGAAGCAACATTTTCCCCCTGAATTTTACCAGACCAACATGGACATTCTTGCGGTCCACCTCCTAGAGGTGTAGATGGAGGCTGGCACTAGTGCATGAGGACCAGTGTGGGTTCATCCGAGAATGGAACACAATGATGAACCAGTGGCGCCTCAGACATGTGCTATACTCTACGGGAAATGCCAACTGGAATTGGGCCCTCGTGGCCTTAGACACAGATAAGGCCTTTGACAGGTATATATGTTTGAGGTCCTGACCAAGGTGGGTTTTGGACATCAATTCCTCAAGTGGGTGAGGCTCCTGTATATGGTGCCCCTGGCGTGACTCAGCACCAGAAGGTTGCTCTGGCCACAGTGGTCTATTGAGTGAGGCATGAGGCAGGGATGCTCCTTGACCCTGCTGCTCTTCGCCCTTGCGGTGGAGCCTTTGGCTATGAGGCTGTGGCACACCCTTCACCCTTGGCGTATGAGGGTGGTTGAGATGACGCATGTACATCCATGTACGTGGATGACCCGCTGGAGTACCTGGCCAGTCCAAAAGAGTCTCTCCCGATTCTGTTCCAGAAATTGGCCACATCCAGAGAAGTAACTGGTCTGAGGGTGAACAGACAGAAGATGGTACTGTAGTCCTGTGCGGCCTTGACTGGCACCCCCGAAGAGGCGCTGCTCCTGATGGGGATCACCTGAGAACGCAGCGCTTTCCGCTACCTTGGTATCTGGGTGATGAATGACGTGCCCCAGTACCACCGGAACAACATGGAAAGCATAGTGAGGGAACTATGCACCTCTATTGACTTTTGGAATACGCCTCTACTCTCCATAATCAGGCAGGTTGCCCTGGCCAAAATGGTCCTGTTGCCCCGATGCCTCTATGTACTCCAAAATATATTACACCCAATCCCCTGCTTGATATTCCGGGACCTCGACAAACTCTGAATATCCCTAGTATGGGCTGGAGGACGATATAGGGCCAGACTGGAGATATTGAAACTGAGCAGAGTGGAGGGGGGGATTGGCCTCCCAGATCTAGAACTATATGGCATCACAACTGAAGCATGCAGTGCAATGGTACCAACAGAGCCTAGCTGGGGAAAGCGACTCCTGAAGGGCTTGGTGGAGTTGAAGGTGCTCCCGATATGCCTTATGAGAGGCCCCAGACAACCGGCCAGTGTGTCGGAGGTGGTGTCACTGGTTGCGGCAGGGTGAGACAGGGTGAGTTCGGGTCCTTCGCCGTCAACCATTTAGCAGATTCCTCCCACAGGACTGGCTGCAGCCATTTAGACAGATCTTGCAAGTAATGAATGTGGGACTGGACGTTTGGGGGCTGCCTTCAGTTGGGGGACCTTGATCCTGCAGACACATTCATTACATTCAAGAAGGCCGTGGAGAGCTTTGGGGTTGCAGCTGGGCGTTCCTGCAGTTCGTGAAGCTGGCACGCACTGCCTGGGAGAGCTGGACGGACTTCACGAGGGCACCACCGGTGTCCCAGGCCCTGGAGATAATGTTGGAGGGCAGACAGGGGAGACAATTGATAGGTAGATCAGTGGTTCCCAAACGTTTGACTTCTGAGGACCCCCATTGAGTCACTACTGGAAGCCGGGGACCCCCAAACAATTTGTACTGTTTAAATTTCAAACATTAAAAAAGTAATTTGCATAAAATACACAAACGCGCACACCAAAAAAGTACTTGAATTCATAAAGATTTTATTATTTTATATTGAACAAGTTTTAATGGGAAGATTGATTCTGCACCTCGGTGACTAACTTTTCAATGTTTGGTTTTGTTTTGCGGTACGAGGCTCCTGCCAGGGCCAGACTGGAAACCCAAAGCAGCCCTGGGAAATGTTGTCAGACCAGTCCCTGTATGGTGCACACCAAGTGCAGCAAGTGAGCCTGACTACTACAAAGTGGGCTTTGGGGGCTCTCCCCCAAGAAAATTAGGGAAACAATGGTGCATTCTACAACACATTTGTCATTCTATATTGAATTGTATTATCTTTTAAGGCATAGTAAATGATGGCCTTACTGTGCACCAGAATACAACAATCTTTGTTGGAGCTCTTCAATGATTACCTCACTATCGCCCTCCAACAGTGCCTCTTATCTCTCCATAGCCCCTCTGTCACATGTGTGTCATTTGTTTTATAGCACCTCTCATACCAGTGTAGGGTGTCGGAGCACTTTACATCACACACATACAGAGACAATGAATCATACGTGTGTAAATCAGTGTATAAAAAATGTTACATAAGGCAAACAGGACTACAAGGTGTAGGATTCACATGTCATTCATACTGGTAGGCATTTTTAAGAGTGCTTGGTCTGAAGAAGCGATAACTCAGTAGTCAGAACATAAACACAGTGGTTAGCATTGACTTTAATAATAGGAATTTATTTCTACTCAAACAAGCCTTTTTTTTAGCAGCATTAGGATAATGAAACATTGGGAAAAAAACATAACATACTAACTTGTACCATGCAGTTTGCATGCAGCTCTTTGATGGCAGTTTATAGCTCACCGTGCTAGATTACGATTAGAACTTATGAACTGCACAGCAACAGCAGAATCTCTGTGACAAAAGCAGTAACACACATGAATGCACATAAAATTTTGTTTTTTTAAATGCATGGTACACGTTCTTTGCAGCAGGCATATTAACCCTCCAGGCATATTAACACTCAGCAGTACCTTAGATGAGTCAAAGCTGCCACTGGACAAAACTTCCATTTCTATCTAGCAGTTACATTAATCACCGGAGTTATCTTGCCACTTTTATTGTTGCTCAAAAGCTGCTGAATATACAAGGAACTTTGCAGTGCCCTTAAAACTGCTGGCTGCGGACCCCCTGGGAATGTGTCATGGGGAATCACCGAGCTAAATTATATCAGGCGCTGGCAGCTGACCAGCCAACACCATAGATCAAGGCACCATCCACATTGGAAACCGACCTGGAAACCTTGCTCACAACTGCAGAATGGACATTGGCCTGTGTGCAGGTTCAGGAGGTTGCAAGTAACGCCAAGTTCAAACTCACGCACTTTCACTTCCTCCATCGGCCATACATGACCCCCGCTAGACGGCCCTCAGAGGTCCCCAGGTGCCGCAAAACAGGTGCTGCATTCTGTACCCTGGACATGTAGGATGTTACGGATGTACTGGGAGGACATGGCTGAGAAACTGAAGGGGGCGATGGTGATGGACATCTAGCTCATGATCAAACATTGCATACTGGGCTTGATCCCAAGACCCAAGAACAGAGTGATGCAATATAAATTCGCAAAACTGGGCTTCCTACCGGACAGCAGACACGTGGCGATTCGCTGGGTGGCCAGTGCCTGCCCTAGAGTGGACAAATGGCAGAAGGACATGCAGGAATGTGTGCTAGTGGAAGAGATCTGCCTTAAGGAGGTTCGCACGGATGACAGGGTAGAGGAAGACCTCAGGGACTGGGTTGAAATGGTCCGACAATTAATAGGGGACAAGGACCCGGCAGCTGGCGAGGGATCTCAGATGAACTGGGAGGACATCTTTATGGAAGTGACTGCACCCGCATCACACAGGAACACACAGAAAGGCAACTAAGGTGCTAGAGAGTGCAGCTGACAAGGTCTCTTGGGGGGAATTACACTTGTAGTGGGCTGAATCATGGTGTGCTTGGGATGTTGTTGTTTACTGAAGATTTCTGTAATAAGTTGTTACTGCATGACGGACATGATGTGCACATGTATGAGCTGCTCAACTTTGGGACTGACAGACCAGCGGTGCTGGATGTGCTAGCCTGCTGCTGTACAACTATATCCTTCTATTACCTTATTACATGTTACTGTAATAATGATGAATATGTCTCTGAACTTTGAAACTTTAATAAAAACAAAGTTTAACAAAAAAGTTTGTTAATGATATAAGGTATACATGTAAAATATTCAAATATATTTATAGAACTTTTCTGATTTTGAAGATTCAGCACATAAAGGGACTGCTGACAATTTTGAAGACCTCCTTTCCAGTCAAGGCTTCAGTGCACACAAAGACAGAAAAGGTCCCAGAACGATAGCTGAAATGAGAAAAGAGGAAATGGCAAAAGACATGGATCCTGAAAAGTTAAAAGTAAGTGATCTATTTTCAGAAGATGAAACGATACAGTAAAACTATGATAATGCACTAAGTAGACATTCAAAGAAGACAAATCCACAATAGTAGTCATAATTATTGGCTTCATGTAGAGGTCCTTATTCTACTAACCTTATGTATTACTTGCCTCATTCAGACGTTTTGAGATGTTGCTTCCTCTGACAGTGGAGACAATGGCAGCTCTGCCACTGTGGGAACCCACAGAGCAGGGCACCTGCCAAAATATACCAATAATACCTGGAGGCCCTTCTTATTTAGGGTTGGGCTTCCCATGCCATTTCCACTACGTTTTTCTTGCCTGGGACAACCATGCAAAGCAGGAAGAAACTAAATAATGTACCCTATGTGCTGGTAGAACCCCCCCACATGCTTCAAGAATGTTTATTCTATGCATTTTAAAGACAAACCTCTGCTTTGGTGGTTTGTTTTTTGTAAAAATAAAAGATGTGGGACAATTCATCATAAAGCCATGGCATGACAGACTGGGCAGAGCGTTTTCGCTGAAAGCGTGACTACCTTGTCAAAGGAAGCTCTTTTGGTAAAGAAGGGCCCCCACTTCAACAGGAAATCCTACATTGGGCTGACATGCAGCTGCATATCACAGATATCACAGATGTCAATAACGATGCCTCTCTCATATTGTGTGTTTTCTGGATGTATTTGAAACCTTGGTCGGTGGCAGGTTTCGGGAGGTGGGCATTGGTCGTTAAGTACCATACGTAGAATTGTTTGAATTGACTATAACAAACACTGGTAGTTAGTGCAGCATCATACACCCTGCCACCGTGTTTGTAGGTAGTAGATATCACAGACCATGCCTCCAATGCCGCAGTAGTTTGGGGCTGGCCCACCTAACCTTAAATAAGGGGTAGGCACTAGAGAGGCCCACTGCTTACTGTACATACCTACTACAATACAGTTTGTGCCAGCACACCCACACAAATAAACATGTGCTTTCAAAACCAGAAAGTCTTGTAGTGGTCGTATGATCTCCATTGTGGTCTCTACCACATTGCCCATACATTAATATTTAGTGTTATCTAAATAACTTGCATGTCAACATTAATAAACCTCAGTAAGCCTGGTTCTGCCCAACTAACGGATGCTACTGTACCCAAAATGATCTCATTGACAACATGGACTGTCAATTTCTGAAAGGTATCGAAATAGCGCCTGTCACTACTACCTCTATCTTCCTCTGTCCCAAAACTGAAGATCTGTTTGTCACCAGCCAACCACTATTTACCACATGAATTACTTGTTGTATTGGGTTTAATGGACATTACAATACACAACAATGGTTAACTGTACAATCTTTCTATTAAACAATTACACAGTAATAAAAAAAATGCTCAACCTTGAGCCTAATCATGAACGTCATGAAGTTGCACATCTGCTACAAACACGTTGTACTCTAAAATGTAAATATGAAAGTGTTGACAGTCTAATATAATGTGGAGTTCTGTTCAGTACCTCTTAGCTGAGTATCAATATTCTCCTGTTTGTTGGCGAAGTCGCTATTATAAATGAGGCGCAGCATTTGCTCTATTTCTATTCATCATACATCCCTCTAAGTGCCTCAATCAGGTTAGGACAAAAAAGTGACAATTATTTTATCACCATCATTTCTGTGTTGTGTTCCATACCTAGATATGGTCTCAGTTTAATATCTTATAAATTTCTGATCTTTAATTGCTTTTCATGATTACACAAGACGCAATTTGTCTCCAATTCATTGATGAACGTAGGGGTCATTATGGTTAAATTAAACAAGCTATCTAACCGCACCAGTTTCAATGACGCATAGTAAACAAACATTTTCGGGTGCAACTCGTATAGTGGTTTATTTTGCAGACTGCCTGTGAAGACAACCGTTAATGCTATGTTTGATGTCTCCTTTGCTATACCAACAATGATACAAAGAACGCTTTTTTAAAAACTTTTTATGCTTGCTAACAAGTAATGCTTTGTTACTTATTTTATATAACTCTTATATTTCTAAACTGTTTAACAAATAAACATGTTCATGTTCAAGTATTTTATATGTAACATATAAATCGTACCTTTATTATTTTTTAATTATCATTTAAACAATTGCATTTATGAGAGATTTTTCTATCATTACTTCATATGTTATCTCTTATAGGCAGTTTATTGACATCCTATAGCCACATTTGAAGCAACAATAGCATCTTGAGACATATAGCTTTGTGTGTGGTGAAAAGGTCCTGATAGTTTCATGTTATAGACACCACCATTTAATATCATGGTAGTGCAATCTGTTATGCCCTGCACCCAACCAAAACAATTTTGTGACACAGCACATCCAGGGTAGAGTTGATCTTCTATTAGTCAAAACCTGCGTTGATTGCACACATTAAGTTCCTGCTCAGAATGCACTCATCAGACTTGTTGAATATGAGGAGAAAGTCCAAAATAGACTGCATTCACAAAATCAATGCAAAATTGAATAAACATATTGATGATGTGATACCACGGGGGAATGATAAGAAAGGGAACACACTACAATGTAGGCAAAGGTGATAAAAGCAGGATTTGGATACAGCAGAAAGTTTTTTAAACAAGATTAGAAAAAAGCAAAATCCAGAGGTTTCTGACCATCTAGACAGATAAGATTAAAAAAGGGTATGCAGTTCCTATGGGGGGTGGGCCGTGTGGGGTAGGATGGTATGAGGGCGGGGGTGGGACGGTACGAAGAACCACGGGGAGTCTAGTCCGGAGAGGGAACACTATTAGGGAAGGGGAGAGCTCCAATAGGAGCAAGGGCCCTCACCACCCCAAGGGGTGTCATTCTTCATCATAGGGCAGCTCCTCGTGGGCCGGTGCTGCAATGCCCGACGGGCCCCACAGGGGGGCTCTTTGCCGGAGGTCTTCTATGTTGTTAAACCGGGGAGCCCTATGTGATGAAGTGGTGGGGTCAAAGTGTAGTGAGTAGAGTGGTGTGTGTGGTGTTTAAAAATAGGTATAAGTGTCCGGGAAGTCCTTTATTAACTGGACACTGAAGATATGGTTAAAAGCAGGCTACAAGAGTTAGAGCTGGCAGGACAATTCAACCTGCTGCAGCTAGTATGTGTAGTGTGGGGGGATAGTGTGATAAAAGGTCGACATGTTTCACGCCTTAGTTCTCCTGACGGATGAGTGGCGATTCTTCAGGACCAGGGTGCAAGGGGTACCTAATCTACTCTCTGTTATAAGGAAACGGTCACGTGATTCTTAAAGTGTTCTGTTTCCTATAGTGAGGATTCTGAGGTAATCAGGGGGGGGGACAAAATCAGGTTGGTAAAAACCTTCCTTCTCACGGACCTGGATGGGAGGAAGGTTGGGAGACAAAAAGCAGGGGTAAGGCAATTCAGCATTAGAAAATAGTGGTGACCTGTAAGCAGTTGTAGTGGCTTAAAGTTTAATGGTCACACGTGGAGGTTTTTAAGAGACACACTAAGTACATATGCAATGGTGGCCCACAAATTTGGTGAACCCACCTGGTGCATCAGTGAGAAAAAATAACTAAAAAACATGCACATTACGTACCCATTCATAAATGCGCGGGCTTCTGACCAGATGGACTAGGATGCAGCTAGCTGTGGATGGTAGCAACTCCCCAAACACAGTTTTGCACCACTCGGTCAAACTAGTGTAAGCACATGGTCAAATCGGACTTACCTACGGGTTCCAGAGCGGGGGCCTCAGCCTGTGCATCCACACTAACTGCAGCAATGACAGAAGGAAGTGGCCTAAAAAAAGTAGAGTCCAAGTGATGGGTGGTGTTTGCTAATCTTATAAAGAAAGTAAAAATAGCTTATGATTATTGAATTCATCATGGATATGGGGGGGGAAACGTGTGTACTATATTTGGACGCGCGCTACCATTACAGTCTTGATAGATGGGTTTATTTGATTGAGGTTCCCAATGGTGAAAGAGAATCTCAATGAGGGGCAGCCCCTGGCCAGCGGCCATTCGGTACTCAATGTGCTGCTGCAGTGGCAACGGGATACAAGAGACCGAACTCTGAGGGAGAGGTCAATTAACATGGAGAGGAGACCTATGTATTCTGATGTTAAGGTCAAAGGAGGCTATTACCTTGGTATGTAGGTAATGCCCAAGGTAAGCCGCTAGCCACATACTACAGATTGCAGGGCGTTGGTCACTGAGGCGTCAGGGGTGGGAGGAGGAAGGGAAGGTTGGCGGGGGGGAGGGAAGGGTTATGGGATGGGGCAACAACTAAACCAAACCGGATGGGAGGTAAGCGAGCTACCACGGTGGTGGTACTGACAATAATTGTAATTGAGCCGTGTGCCCAGCGAGGAATGCTCTAGCCTCGCTGTGACCTGCACCGGTTGCTGTCAAATGAATGAAGGGCTCCCGCGGTGCTGGCTGGTTGTTCAAAACATGGAAATCGAGCTAAGGCATAGTATGGTCAGGGTGCCCCTGTGCGTCTGTGGGATGGGGCAACAATTAAAGCAAAACTGGAAGGGAGGTTAGCGAGGTACCACGGTGGTGGTACTGGTGATAATTGTAATTATGCTGTGTGCCTAGCGAGGAACGCTCCTGCCTTGCTGTGACATACACCGGTTGTTGTCAAGGTGTAAAAGAGAGCTCCCGCGGTGCTGGCTGGCATTAAACAATTGGAAATCGAGCAAAGCCATAGTATGGCCAGGGTGCCCCTGTGTGTCTGTCGGATCCCCGGGGCAAAGACGCACTCACCTCAAATATTGAGCTTCTGCACGCGGGACCTACCCACGTCTCAACGCCAGGGACGCTGGTTTCAGTGTGCCGGCAGTCTCAGTATAAATGCACTGAGAATGGGTGGACCAAGGGTTGCAAGTGAAAAAAGACTTTCGGCTGCATTCGGTGAAGTGCATGAATTCTCTCGGCAAAATAGAAAGAGGACTGAATAGCAATGTATGAGAATCCAGTGTGGTGGCCATATTTGAAGGGTGAAGTCTGTCTATGGTATGTCATTTCATAGACGTTCCCCGCAGCGAGAAGGGCAAATGGAAAGAGGACTGGATAGCAATCTAGACAGATACCCATGATAGAAGGCCAAAATCTGATAAATACGCATAACAGAAGGTCAAAACATGATGATTACTCCTGATGGAAGGCCAAAACTTCATGAACATCCATGATAGAAGGCCATATCCTGATGAATACTCATGATAGAAGGCAAAAAACAGATACATACTCATGACAGAAGGCCAAAACCTGATGAATACTCAGGTTGTAATTAGGATGTTGTTTTTGGATAACCAGAATCTCCATTTTGAAGGGAGTTAATAGAAAAAAATCCTTTCCATTTATGAGCTTCTAGTGCTCATAGTAGAAAAGACTTCTCAATATGTGAGAAAAAAGCAGTGTTGAAGCATTTTTGACTCCGCTCAGTGAGTAGGTAGATTCTTCCTTGCTATTCCATTGCTGAATTATGTTGGTACTTAGGCTCTGCTGCTTACTCCTATATAATACTTACTGTCCTACTTAATCCCAGTGACTGCAATGTTCTTATTTTGCTACACATCAATATATATTTCAGTTTGAAACTGTGGAGCTTACTGTGGCTAGGTGTTCTGCCAGTGGTGGTGATTTACTTCCACGCCTGTTAATACCCAGGTACCTCAACTAGTAAAAATAAATACAACAGAAAAGCCTTTCCCGGAAACAATCTCCATTTTATATAATGATAATACAACATAGCTACACAATTAGAATTATTGTTCGTTTCTTCTTAACAATGAATTCTCTATAACAAAGATGCAATGTAATATGATTTCATATAGGAACTCAGCAAATGAATATATTGAGAGCCCCTATCTCTGAGTGAAGAACTTTCAAGAATTGGAGTTCAGCTGACATGCTACGCCCTCTAAAAATATTTTTCACTTTGTTTTTCATACATACCCGATTAGGATGCGTTTTTCTGTGTACAGAAAATAAGCACTATAATTCAAAAGTGTTGTTTGTGTGAAGTTTAGTACCACTTTATTCTGTGTTTGGAAAGTGATTATTATCTTTAACAGCCTTGAGAAAGACGCATAAAGCCTGAAATATATGTGTTGATTGTACTGAAGTTCTCATACATTCTGCATAAAAAAGCAGATGAGCTCAATATATTCATTTGCTTATTAGAAACACCATTTGTTATATCATACAAACATGCTACCAAGACAGATTAACAGTCTCCACCCATATCACTTTTTAATCAGGACTTATTACTTGAACTGGCAAACCTCCACACAACATTTGACCTGATGCACTGGTATCCCACAGCTGACAGGCACTGCCCCTCAGCGTACTAAGCATGGGGCCACAAGTAGACAAGATCAATCTCACGTCCAGGAGAACTCATGCCAAGGATCAGACTAGTCCTTGCAATTTGACAGGAAGCACAAAGAGGATGTGGCCTAACAGCTAGAGCGGTCTACCTCGAAGCTGGGTAACCGGGCTTGAGTCTCGGCAGGGATGCTCAACATCCTGTGATTCTGGGCAAATCACTTAATTTCCCCGTGCCTAACAAAATGATGTGCCACCCTGTAACGCAACTGATGTTCATATAACTGGTGCTCATGTAAAGCGCTCTGATACCTTAGGGTGGAATTCGTGCTCTATAAAACTCCCAAAAACAACAAAAAATAAAGCATGCATACCCCCTTTGGATATTGCTCTCAATCCTGAAATGCACTCCTTACCCCATGCACCTTTGTCTGGTAATTCATGCTCTGTACAACATACAATGTTATACTTGGCACTACAAAGCATGGCACTTGATCACACACTGATACATTTCCAATGTGAGGCCTCCTGGAATGGTTTCCCTTCATCTACTAGTGAATGCAAAGCTAACTCAATATTGGTTTGTCATGATTCCAGTTTGCTATTAAGAGATTCTTCATCTTTTGTGAGGTACTGCAGCAACAAGCCAAGAGCTGTCCCCTCAGAAGACAAAAGGTTGTGTTTGTGTGCGTGAGTGTCATTGCCGGAGAATACTACAGTGGTGTTATCACCCACTCATTTGTATTCTTTTAGGAACATTAGAAGCATGATAAGAGGGGCTGGCTACAATGTGATTTGAGCAAGTGACCTTCCAGATTACCACAGATTTTCACAGTAGGAACATTAGTCCACTGACCTATCTTAATGGGTTTATCAGCTGGCCAAGTGTATCAACTCATAATATAGATAAATGGATTAAGATGCCCTCCCCAGACATCCTTGTGCATCCATCAGGTCTCAGTACCCAATGTTGCATTACACGCCATACTAAATGGAGCAAAATGTTACAAGAAGTGAAATGTTGCAGGGATTTAAATGTTACATGGAGTGGCATGCTGTGTGGTCGTGCAGGTATTGTTTTATATTGTGACTTCATAGTATGAATAAAAGTATGTTTTACTGTCAGTTGATTCAATACATTTATTTATTCATTTTTGTTACATTATTATAAAGCACACTCAATCCAGCAAGTATCAGTTTGCTGTAGAAAAGAACACAATGTATAGCACCATAGCAAAGAACAAAAACAAGCTATCATGTAACTGGAAAGATTAAGCATATCTAAACATCAGGGGGCATGGCCTGGCCTCAGAGCATGTTGGATGTGCTCTAATGATATCCTGGGCCTGCCTACACTCCATTGACCTTATTTCACATCACAGGTCCCGATGGCTGTCAAATAAGACTCACAGCCTTAGTAAAGACTTCTGGCACCCACAGTAGGGAGGATATCCAGGTAGGATGGATGCCTCACCTATCAGACTTGAACAATAAGTGCAGGGTGCTCCGGCTTCGATCTCAAAATGTCAGCCGGGCGGTGAATCAAGGCTGGCTGTTGACTGAGGGGCCTCCCCCCTACACTGCTGACCAGTGACGAATCTGAGTCATTGAGAGGGTTCCGCAGAGCCCAGGAGCCCCCACAGCCTTAGGTTGCCCCATGGAGGGAGTTGCTTGATGGACCGCTTGCAGAGTCATCCGATACCACCTGGCGCTGTCCAGGCCTTGCGGTGACTGGATAATTAATGTACCGCGGAGGGTGCAATGACAGAACCACGTGGCTGGCTGAAGCATAAGTGTCTCGCCAGTGTTGTTAGATCCTCTGAAAGGGACTGGGACTTCCGCTTGAGACCTCACTTGAGTGGTGATTGAGCTGGGGGAACGCCTTTAGCGCTCTGTGGATCAGGCCGAGGCTATCTTTGGACCCCTTTGATGTGGGTACCTCCTTCCCCTTGAGGGAAGAAGCTAACGGTACTGGGAGCAAGATTATGGGTAAGGCCCTGTTATATCTTGCACTCCCTGAACTCACTCCCTGGGCATAAGTGCTGCTCTGCCCATGCCATCTGCTATGGCCCCTGAAACTTTCCAGCAAAGGCTCCTGAGGGAGCATATAGGCAAATAACCATACCCCAAGGCCTTCGGGACTCTGAGATGATCCCACAGTAGATAGAGTGCTGAGGACTATTGGGAGAAGGGGTCCCTCTTGAACCTTGCTTAAACATTTCTGCCCTCTGGAGCACCCCTTGACTGTGCCTCCTCCACCCGCACCCTTGTGGAGCCTGAGCTTGGTCACCTGGGGGAAGAAGATGTTTTTACACCGTGCCTGTTAACCACCATTGATGCCCTGCTGTTCTTTTGACCCTTACTGGAACATACACAAACTCTGCCATGGGACTTTACCTCGGCCCTGCATCCTTGGATTCCCCTTCAGGCTCTGACAGAGATGGCCATCTGAGTAATGATAGGAGTGACCTTTCCCAATGTCTTTTTCCTCCATCTTTAATGACCTCTCCTGCAGGCAAATTGATGGATCTGATTCTTTGACCATGAGACTGAAAATTGTCTCTAGTAGTAGACTACACTGTGTAGGGGTCTGTATGAGCCCAATTTACACTGAGAGCAATATTCTTCAGGTCGCTATTTTTTTTACTTACCGACAGTTCATACTCACTACTTATTTTTAGCTGGGCAGTTGAACAGGACCTTAACCTGACACTTAAGGACTCACCCTGTCTGCACGTCTTTGAGGATGCATTACAGCTGCTCGTGCATCTAGCATAGGTTATCTTCTTTAGCCTCACAGATTGCCTCCTCTGTCTCTGACTGGGTGAGGCATGCTGGTGCCTCACATCATGATGGGCCAATCCAGGGCTCCTGCATGGCCAGTGAAGATGTCATCATGCCCACGTTCAAGCCTGACCCTTTGAGATTGACAGAAACAATGGACCCACCACCAGCAACGCTATAGATATAGGCATCCACAAAGAGGATCAGCGCAAGTTATCTGGCAAAGTGTGAAACACGGAAACAGCACTTCAGCCTCAGACATCAAATCACCAGCAACAATTGCAAGAGCTGGCCACTCCCGTGCGTTTTTTGGAAGGTCATGCAGAAGACATTGAGGGAAGAGCCTGATGAAACAATGTCCGCATTATTGGTCTGCCTGAGAGTGACAACCCCACTAATAATATAGAGAACTAGCTGTCTAAGACTGTTGCACCACTAGAGCTCTCAGTCTGATTTACAGTGGAGAGGGTCCCCTCCTGTCCCTGCAAGACCACCCCTACCTGGGGCCACTCCCAGACCGGTAGTGGCAAGGATCCTCTATCATGGAGACAGGGCTGTAATAATTCAGCAGGCCCACCCAGAAGGACATTTTGAAGTGGGCTCTTGAAAGGTCATGATATTTCCAGGTTATACTCTTGCGGTGCAACAACACAGAACCAGCTTCACAGAGGTTAAATGAAAGCTTCGAATGATAGGCTTACGATATGCACTCCTGTTACCCGCAAAGCTGAAGGTCATTGTTAACCAACAGACATTTTCCTTCAATGAGCCTAAAGAGGCATGGGACTGGGCTAAGGCGTTTGAGTGAC
Organism: Calotriton arnoldi; assembly: GCA_963921515.1. Lineage (NCBI taxonomy): Eukaryota > Metazoa > Chordata > Amphibia > Caudata > Salamandridae > Calotriton > Calotriton arnoldi. Next base: position 4,121,205 of record CAWUFW010000357.1, read on the forward strand.
AGGCTTGACTGAGACTCTTGGCACAACACAATGCTTACAGCACCACTCAAGGAAGTGATGAGGTGTGAAGCACCACAGAAACTCTTGCATGCCTGGCCACCCCTCGCCCTTGCAGGCCCAATAAAATCAGTAAGACGCCATTGCCACTGCGGTGACTTTCAGACAAACAACAACAGCCTACTCATCTGATAACTCTGACACATGCGATTCCTGTAATAAAACTGATAGGATTCTAGCAGTGAAAAGTCTACAGTTTTACCTAATGTAGTGCCAAAAACTGCTGATGAATTATTCTACATTTGCTGGGGGTTATATGATAAAGATGGATTCATCCTCCCAGTTTGTTTGGGTAAGATGATGACTCAACAGCATACTGCAATATGTGTTTAATCTGATCTGGGTTGATAACTGAGGCGGCACCCAGGCACCTTATCCCTTTCACAAATGTCCATCAGCCTTTGAGCCGGGCCAGTAGGGAGTGAATCTTACACCTCTTAGGCTCCTCCTTGTCTTTCTTGGCAGGCCACATAGCTCCCCCTTCCTGGATCACAGCACAGTTTCTCCTTCCTAGGTGATCTTGTGTGGCAAGAGCATTAAGTTTGATTCTCAGTAACAGATTCAGTTATTTTCTTACTGGGCAGGGAAAGTTGGGGTTCCCTCCTTGGGGGAGGGAGTGGGAAGGCTTTGTAAAGGTTGGTGCTTCACAGGTTAATTTCTGGACTCATTATTTGGATAGAGGCTTCCTCTGAGCCTCATGACCTTTCTTTGTTGGAGATTGGGATTAAACACCCATAAGTTTTTAACTTGGAATATCCAGTGAATGTCCTCTACAACTAAGCAATGTAAGGTACATTCATATCTATGCTACTGTGGGATACACCTGGCAATGCTTCAGGAGGCCCATCTGACAATCCGAGTGAGACAAAAGATTCGAGCTAAATGGAGGGACCAAGTTATATCCACCGGATCCTCATCATGTGCTAGAAAAGCACTTATTTAAAGCTGAACTCGGATCCAGTTGGAAATATGTAACCAAATTGTAGATGATAATGGCAGATACATTTTTGCCAATGGCAGACTAGATGGTAGACCTCTGCTGCTTGGTAGTATTTATGCACCAAAAGTAGAGCAACCAAAACTCTCCTCCTCCATCTCCCCACTAATAGCAAATTGGCCTGACAGTTCACCTATCACAGGAGAAGACTTCAACGGGGTATTGGATGTACAGTGAGATCAGTCTCACCCTCAACTTCCAAACACTCAAGTGCATACTACAGCCAAGGCCCTGAGGGATTGGTTACAGCATTAGTCCTTTCGAGACATTAACATCTGAACCTCCAGGAGTACTCTTATTACTCTGCAGTTCATGACATTCATGTCCGACTGGATTGTTTAGTTGGTCATCCATGCTTATTATCAGATATTAGCTCAGCTGAATATTTAGGAGATACCATATCCGATTAAAACCCACTGATATTACATATTTATAGGCACAACACCTATACCCGTATGGAGGCTTCGACGTGATGCTCTGGAAGATCCGGCTTTTGGCGCATCATTAAGGGATTTCATAGGACTTTATTTCAAGGAAGATGAGGGCTCAAACTATTCACACTCCACTACTTCTGGACTTCATTAATGTAACACTTAGGGGACATTGCATACAGACAACGTAGGGGTTAGGAAGCGAAACTGCCCAGGAGCTCGATGCACTTGATAGACAACTCCGTGACCTTGAGAATAAGATAGTCGCAGATGCCATGTATTTTACTGACTTGCATAAAACTGTGGAAGAACATGCTTCCATAGTCTGGTGGCAACGTTGCTTGGACTAGGCAGCATATTTGCCTTGCCAGCATACAGACAGTGATAAATCTGCATATTTCTGGCCTGGCTAGCTAATCCAGACAAACAAGAGTCTACCCTGACCTCGAGGCGGCTCTGCAGCACTCTCAAGAAACCATGAACAAAGCCCTTTTAAACTGTTACAAACAGTTGTATGCAAATAGCGAAGAAGGACCAGACTATAGATAAGTATCTCAGAGATATTTAATTGCCTAAATTGATGCGACAGAACAGAAATGGGGTGTCAAATCTCTTTACAGGAGGTGAAGAATACTATTTCTCGGCTGGTCTCCGGGGCAGATGACCTACCTCTCGAGTTTTACGCATTGTTCGTGGATCAACCAGCAAGCAAGTTGGTCACTCCCTCTATTGAAGAGTTTTAACGGCCGATGCCCCCCTCCCCCCCTGCAACTCAAAAGGCAGTTGTGGCAGCCCTCCTGAAACTAGGGAACTCTCCTGAGGAATTGTCAGTGCATCACCCCCCCTTTCAATAATGAATGTAGACTATAATTCTAGCTAGGGTTAATTCTAGCTAATAGCCTCCTGTCTCATATGCCACACCTTGTTTAGGCTGACCAAAATAGCTTCATCCCTGGCCTTAATACATCTCAAAACATAAGGCAGCTGTTCCAGATAGCCAAGTCTGCCCCTATGAAGTGGCCTGATGCCTCTGTATTATCGATCGACATGGAGAAGACTTTGGACTTCCTTAGCTGGAGATTCCTTCACAAAGAATACAGTGCCCCCGCTAAAAGTCAGGCAGCACTGCCCCTATTATGCTCACCCACCCACAGTTGCCGCCTAACCGGTGACTCCTAACACCAATCAGTAGTTCAGCATGTGCCAAATCTCTTTTTCATTAGCCATTAGGAAACTATTTATGTACATCGTTTGTTATTATGTAATGTAAGAGGATTTGTAGAGCGCAAACTAATCACCTGCGAGGGTATCCAGGCGCTGAGTAGGTGTAGGAAGTTATCTTCATGGTTAGCATAAATATTGTTTAGTGTTAAATGCGGCATGTATTCGCATATCTCTTGAGCCTGCACTACAAGGCACCGCAACCTACACAAATACAACCACACTGTCATGTACAAATGAACGCCTGTACACACTTCTGCTGTGTACTATCCTCATAGCACTCCATTACTACAATGACGTGGTTTATAAAAGGACTAAGCTCAATGACGGTATTATATATATGATCGATAAACGTTGACAAATTTGTTTGTGTATACTTTTACGAAATGCCAAATAAAACATATTTAAAAAAACAGTATATCTAAGCATCAGAATAACAAGGTAAACCTTCGAGTGGTACAATACATGAGAGAGCTGAAGTTAAAAAGAAAACGGTAGTTGAGAGGAGTAGAGAAGCATGCAAAAAGTCGTTTTTCGCCCAATGGATGCTGAAGATGGGAGCAAGGAAAGATACCACAAAACTAGAGAGCACATCAGCTACCCCAAATGCAGTTTGAATAAGAAATGTTCTAGTTGATTTTTTGTTTTTGAATTTAGCAGTGATCCTGTACTAGCTCTAATAAACTGGAAGAGACTTTGAGAGTGTTGGTGCAGCGCCAGAAAAAGATTGATTTGCACCATTTTGAGTTCTGTACTAAAATTAGGTGTTGGTGACTTCTCAGTTTTCTTCTTTCCCCTGATAACATGAAGGAAGTGTGAAGGTAACTGAGTTTATTTCTTTAATTTCTTTATAGTGTTTTATAAAGCACGAACATGACCATCACGGTATCAGAGTGCTGTACACAGAGAGCTGATGCTGGTTACAGTACAGTAAACAAAATTGTCCCTTAAGCTAGGCAGTACATAGAGTTCAAAGAGCAAGGTATAACACCATCATAGACACTATCCAATAAGGTGAATGACAGTTGTAGAAGGGTTCGTCTGTATAGAGTTTGAAGAACAAAGCATAAAACAATAGTATACAATATCGAGGATGGTGGATGACAGTTTCCAAAGAGTTCTCTTATGACACATGTTTTTCTAGTAGGAAGCCTTTGGCTTCCTTCTTGAGTTGCTGGAAGATTTAGGCTATATAAATAATGCAGGCTAACTTCAGTTTAATTGTGGCTTCCAGTGGTAATCAATGCAAGATTCTAAGCATTTGAAAAATGTGGTAATAGTTTCTTGCACCTATGATCAACCTGGCCGACGATTAAAGAGAAGCTTTAATAGGGGTGAGAGATGAAGCTAGGTTAACCAAGAGGAGAGCATTTCTACAGTCAGTTCTGTAGACTACTAAACCCACATCATGAGGTTCTGCTGCCCATTATGATCTGTTGTGATAAGTTATGTCATGCTGTGCTATTCTATGTTATATTGGATGTTATGTTGTGTTCTGCTCTGATATGCTGTGTTGTGAGATGCTATTCTGCATTATGTCAGGGTGTGTTATCTTGTTCAGTGCTATATTGTGTTAGGTCAGGGTGTGTTACAATACGCTGTGTCATGCATGTGTTGTGCAGTGCTATATCGTATTGTGCCTTGCTGTGTTATGCTGTATTATGTTAGGGATTGTTATATTGTGTTGTTTTATGGTATGTTGTATTGTCATGCTGTGCTCTAATTTAATGTGATAGTGTGTTCTGTCAAGTTACTTTATGTTTAGCTATGCTGTTTTATATTATGTGCACTGTGTTATGTAGTATCATTCTGCTATGTAATTTGTTAGCTTGTAGCTAGACCGAAATCCGGGAGCGTTCTAAATTGAAGTGATGTTAAGCAGAAGATAAAGTGCCCTGGGAGAGTTATGGGCAACGCGCACCGGGTCATGCACTTCAGGGCTGCATTAAGTGAGCCTCCAGTGCTTAATTTGAGCCGTGGTTTCCGGAGCTCGGTACTGGCGCTTAATGGTCACCACAGGCACTTATGATAGCTGCCACATAGTGGCGCTGTCTGTCTAATTTAGAGATGGGCACAACAACAGTTATTTATTAATTCAATATACATTAAAAAGAGTAATACCTGCCACCAAAGCCTTTATTATAGCTTTGGGGGCATGGAATAGTCTGAATTGGCCCACTTGTAAGAGTGTGATTGTTAGTAGTTGTGTTGGTGCTGTGAATGGCACCGCTGGCAGAGGAAATGGGTGGTGCAAGCTGCAGTGGCATCCTGACAAGGGCCGTGGCACTTTATTTATTTTATTTTTTTTACAAATTAACCACCGGGCTCTTAAGTGGTTTTAAAGTTTGGAGGATGGGTTTTTCCATCGCAAACATGGCAGATATCCTATCTGCCTGATTACAAGTGCATTATATCCTATAAGGCGGGCAGGATATCCGTCACTTTTATAATGGAGCTACTCATCCGGCAAACGATTAATCAGGCCCTAAGTCATGAGCTTTAGGGTGCTCATAGTTCATGTAACAACCACATATTGTTTAAAGTGCCTCTTAATTGGAAGTCTTGGGGGGGAAAAAGCTACAATTACCAAACGCAATCTTCCATCTACAAAAGGCCAAAGCAGTTTCAACCTGTGAACGATTGCTCTTTTGTGATTCCTGGTGAATTGGCTCCCAATACTTAAGATATTTCCTGTTGCCAGTTAATGTTGTTGCGGTTGATGTTGTATTCATAAAGCATTTGATCACTTATCTGGTAAAAAATATATCAATACTACAAAGTTGCAAAATAGCATTAATCACCATGTTAGAACTGGGGGTTTCTAGTTGGCAGAGGTAGGTACCTTTGTCCAAATAGGGACCCTTGCTTCTAGTCAGGGTAAGGGGGAGACGCACTTTAGATAACCCCTGCTCACCTCCTTGTTAGCTTGGCATGAGCAGACAGGCTTATCCCAAAGGCAATGTGTAAAGTATTTGTACCAACACTCACAGTAACACAGTGAAAACACCACAAAAGGACACCACACCAGTTTAGAAAAATAAAGTATCTTTATCTAAACTAAATAAGACCAAAACAACAAAAATCCAACATACACAGTTAAAAATACGACTTTCAAAAGGTTTCAAGAACTTGTACCATAGAAAACTATGGATGCGTGACTTTTCACCAAAGTACCTGTAGTTGCGTCAAAGTTCACCAAGCCAAACAGCTGCAGCGTCGGAAAACAAAGAGATGCGACACTCCTGAGACCCTGAGGAGGCAATGCAACAGTCCCGCTGCACGCAGAGGAAGGGTTGTGTCGATTCCGGTCTGTATGGGGAGTGATGTGTCGATTCTTTGTGCTGGTTCCGGCCCACAGGTGATGCGTCGGAAGAACTTGCCGCACAGGTACGATGCGTGGAAATCCGGACTGCGTCGGTGATCGATGCATCATTGCGCGACGCTGCGTCTGTCCTCTTCAGTCGCAATCCGTCGATGCGTCAATTTCTGTAGTTCTTTGAGTTTCTTCTCTCTTCCAGCTCCCAAACAGCAGCAACAACCTCCAGAGGCCCAAAACTGGCACAGGCACCTCAAGGCAGGTCAGAACCCACAACAGCAGAGTTCAGGGGAGCTGGGGGTGAAGTCTTTGTGTCCCTGAGACTTCTGAACAGGAGGCCAGCTCACTTCAGGCCCTTGGAGATCTCCTCCAAGCAGGGGACACAGCACACAGCAAAGTCCTTCTCCTTTCCTTGGCAGAAACAGCAACTGCAGGCCAACCCCACACAGCACACAGCAAAGGGGCAGTACTTCTCCTCAGTCTCACCAGCTCTTCTCCTTGGCAAAGGGTTCTCTTGAATTCCAGGGATGATCTAAAGTATGGGGTTTTGGGTCTGATACTTATACCCCAAAATGTATTTGTTCTCTTTGTGCAAGGGGCTCTGAGCCCAGTTCAAACCAGTTCTGAGGGGCACTCTGCAAGTGCACAACAACATCCTTTGTCAGTGTGAGCCTTGGCTCCAGACACACCACAGGGGGGCAGAGCCAGCATTGTGGAAGGCAGGCACAGCCCTATTCAGGTACAGGTGCTACTCCTCCCACCACTCCAAATGCAGATCAGGCCTATTCAGCCTAGTGCTGACTCATCCAAACTCCTGGAGCCACTGCACCTCACCAGCCCCTGTCACTCCAAAGCCAGACAGGCAATCCACAAACAGGCAGAGGCACACAGGAAGGTTGAACAAGAAAATAGCCACTTTCTAAAAGTGGTATTTTCAAACACACAATTTAAAAACCATCTTTACTAAAAGATATGTTATTAAATCCTGAGTTCAGGGATACCAAACTCCATTTTTCCATCTTATCCCTATGGGAAAATATGTTTGTAAAATGTTACAAAGCATTCCCCATTCTGTCCTATGGGGCAAGATAGCCGTTCAATAGTGAAAAACGAAATTGCCAGTATTTCACTATCAGGCCATGTTACACACACCAGTACATGTCCTACCTTTCACATACACTGCACCCTGCCCAGGGGGGTACCTTGGGCCTACCATAGGGGTGTCTTATGTGTAAGAAAAGGGAAGGGTAGAGCCTGGCAAGTGGGTGCACTTGCCAAGTCGACATGGCAGTTAACAAACTGCGCACAGGCACTGAGGTGGCAGGCCTGAGACCTCTTTTCAGGGCTACTCATGTGGGTGGCACAATCAGTGCTGCAAGCCCACTAGTAGCATTTGATTTACCAGCCCTGGCACACTCAGTGCACTTTACTAGGGACCTACTGGTAAAACAAATATGCCAATCAGGGAGAACCAATCACAATATCAATTTACACAGGGAGCACTTGCAACTTGACACTGATCAGCAATGGCAAAGTGCCCAAAGCATCTAAGCCAGCAAAAATTTAATCCAGCACAGCATTAAAAACACAGAAGGTAGAGGCAAAAAGTCACGGAAAACCACGCCAAGGATGCCAGGTCTAACACACTGCGTATGAAACTGCAGACACTACCTGTCTTTCTGCGGCGTATGAAACAATTTCAGTCCCTACCCGTGTTTCATATGCTTATCCTGTGATTAAAGCAATAATTAGTGAACTAAGTTAGAGCCTGATGGATAGTTTTGTGGATGGCCACTTTATAACCCCATACGTATTATTACAAGTGCCATAGAATTTAATGCATTTGTAAGGATGCGGACGGGATATCCCTAGGATTTGTGACAGATTAACTAACTTCTATGACCTTAACTTTAAATGTTTAAATTAAAAAATAGGTCCACTAGGTGGCAGGATTAAATAAGGAGTGGCATGTGTTTTTTTTACTGGAAGCTCGAGGTTGGAACCTCCAGAAAGAAGTATAGCAAGGAATAGGATTGCCAAAGCCCTTGTCAGATCTATAATCAATGGGTGAGTTCTAAAAGTTTGGCAGTTGTCATCTGAGGGGAGTGCTAGGGTGAACATACTTTTAAAATGGAAAAGGTAAAAGAGAATGAAAGCAAAATGAAACTAAACAAGGATGCTAAAAAAACGAGTTCAGTTCCTCCTCTCCCTTGTTTTGTATTTATAAAATACCAGCAAAACGAATAAACTACACCTCAAATCACTGAGGCCTTCATTATGCTTGCCTTCTTTGGTGAGAAATCATCGACCTGCCTGGAAAGTCCTGGCGGAAACTGTTCTCTCAGAGTGGACAGTTCTACTTCCGACCTGCAGGCGCTTTGAAGAGGGGGCTGTTTCTATGGAACAACTCTCTGGCCTTCTGCTGGATGTGAAGGGTGGGCTCCTGCTGGTTTGATTTAACGAGTGAGATCTCCCTTTTGTGTCACCAGAGGGAGTCTCATAGCATGGTGGAAGCTTCAACTTAGAGATAAACCGCACGTAAACACACAAAAGGTGACGGAGGATGCTTGCAATAAGTCTAACTTCTGGCAATCGCTTAGAGTAGCATTCCAACCCATTGTTCTTTTGCCCACCATGCCACTTCAGATTAGGTCCAACCATATGCAAATCAGTTCCAATAGTTCCAATAGGAACAGTCCAGCCCGAACTGCCAAGCCAGGTCCCCTCAGAACTGGAACACAAGTAACCTAGGACCGGGTTTGTCCTGATTGGGGATCTCAGTCCCCAGGAAGGGGAGTCAGTCAGGTGTAGCTTGTTTCCATTGGCACTTGGGTTGCTTGTGTTCTGGTTGAGGGAGGCCCTGGCCTGGAAGTTTGGGTGGTCTGTTCCCATGAGGAACAGGTATGAAATTGATTTGCATATGGCTGTGTCCAAACTGAGGTAGCAAGATGAGCAAAAGAACAATGGGTTGGGATGCTACCCCAAGCGATTGCTCGAGGTTTGGCAAATTTCAAGCATTCCTTCCATCACCTTTTGTGTGTTTTATAAACCTCATATTAACGGGTGGTAGCTTCCATAAAAAGGACTTCAGCCCCACGTGGTTAGTGACATCTTGTCAAAGGAGAATCAACTGAGCAAAGAAGTCTTTGAATTTCGATTATCACATATCAACTTCTTTAAAGAGAGGAGACTTCTGTATATTTCCTTAGACTAAGAATGCCTTACACTGTTTTTCTGCATCTAGCAGAAAATCCCTTTGTTTAAGTTTTGGATAAGAAAACATACGTAGTTTGTAGTATGTAGTATTTATATAGTGTCAGCCTGCCAAGATACAGCCGATTGATGTACAGGTTCAAAAGCAGATACAGGCAATGAATGACTGAAGGAAAAGCTTGGTTCTGAGGGTGGAGGTGGACTGTTACTGCATCATGATGCATTGCTCTTTGAGGTGGTGTGTCTGGCTTTTTCCTGTATTGGAGCAGGGTTAGCCTAAATGCATATAAGGGAAGATCTGTTACCCAGAGTTTACTTTGTTGCGATTTTTTATCTCCAGTTTGATGTTGTCCTGGTTGAGGGTGTGCTGAGAGCCACCAGAGACGGTGGGTTTGTCAGCCTACTTTTGAAGGGTTACCCGTCGTTATGGCTTTGTAGGTTATACAGCTGGATTGAGTTTGGTGCAGGTTGACAAGGAGAACCAATGATGTTCAATCAGAGTGGAGGTGATGTGGTCATAATTCTTCAGCCATTTGATAAAACATGCCATGTTGGATGCCCTTATTGAGGGGGTGGTGGGCATCGGCAGGGCAGGAAGCTGTGGAGCAGGGCACTGCCACCATTCAGATGCAAGAACATGAACCCATGAAGAGAGACAATATCCTGGCCCACAGCCATGAATTTATAGAAATATCCTTCTAATCGCCTACATGTTTGATCTGGAATCAAAATATAAGGCAACAGGCCCATGTAAAGATTTGAAAAGGAAGTTGGTTGATTGGAAACTAGCAATAGGCCAAGGTCAGACTCGTGGCTGATGTTATGTTGCTGTTTAAATCAATAAGTGACAGGAACTGCAGACTGCAGGTGCCCTTCCTCCCAGTGGTTAATTTGAAAAACAATAAGTGCCTGGGCTCTCGTCAGGAGGCAGCTTGCACCAGCCCATTTCTCCTGTTGGCACCGCCTAAATCAGAACCAACTACTAACCATGAAAGTGTGGAGGGGATTTAGCGTAATGGCCAGAGCTGCCGACTTCAGAGCTAGGGAACCAGGTTCGAGTCTTGGCGTCGGCTCAACATCCAGTGATTATGGGCAAATCACATAATCTCCCTGTGCCTAACATAAATGAATGTGTCCTTAACTGGTGCTCATGAAAAGCACTGGTGTTGATGAATAAGTGTCAGTGCTGAGCACCAAAAACCGCCAGCTCAAATTAAGCACTGTTTCTTCCAGCTTCGGTTTGCTTGTTTTTTTGGTGGAGTTGGTGAACGGTGACCTGGATATGGATGGTGTATGGACAATGCAAGCAAAATGACATTAAGGGCATGTAGCCAGCTGCTGTCCACTGATCTGTGTGTTGCTGTCGCTTGTCCTCTCAATGAGGTCTACCGAACTAGGGCCCTCATTACCAGTGGCCTAGTAAATGAGCCAGGGTTCTGGATTTTCACCACCCCTTGAGTTACTAATACTGAGGGTACCAGTAACAATGGGGGTTCAGAAAGGGTGTTTGTAACGTGCGTTACATATTGCATGTCAATAACTCTGCATCCACTACATCGACCTAACCACTAGATCGCAAGGTAAGTAAAGGCAGATGTGGAAGTAGTAATAGAATTTGACACAACAGTGTAGCGGTAGGCGATATGGTGGAAGCGATATTATAAGTCAATGGTATAGACCTCTGTACCATGTCAACAACTTTTATTGAAACCTAAAGCAAATGCACCACTGTAGTTAACCTGAAATGATGCTGGTGGCAGGCACGCCGTGCAGTGCTCAAGCATACTGAAGCTATCCTAAATTACACATCAGAGACATCATCAGAGACACTGGAGTGCTGAAGCACAGTGGCAATACCAAACATTTTGCTGCAGTTACACTAAAAATATGTTGCATGCGCTGTGCATTGCAGTATGTGTTCAATGAAGTTAAGCAGAAAATACACTGCATATACACGTTAATGCATAAGTAACCAGGATTCTTAGTGAAATTAAACTGAAAATACTATGGGCACAGATGCAAAGTGTTACAAAAAGATTGGTAATACTGAGGTGTGTGAGAAGAAGACTGGTGAGCGGAGAGTGAAAAATAGTTTGCGAGGTTTAAGTGGGGTCTGGTAGCCACTAACAGGAGTGGGAAGAATTGCTTCTCCTAAGTACTTTTCAACATGTTCTGTTTGGTTAGAAATAGATTAAAATGTGCCTACAACTGAAATGGGGGAATTAAGGTGTACGCGGTTCTTGCCCCAACTTGTATTGAGCTATAGACCACGGTAGTCCATCATTTTGACAGACTGAGGAAAGTCAGCCAGATGAAAACTGAGAAAAAAATGTAAAAAACAAAAAGCTGGAGTAAGAGGATTGTAATAATACATTAATGTAAAACAAGGAGGGGAGTACATGTTTTTAAAGAGTACACCAGGAGGAGGAGTAACTGATTTGTAAAATAATAAAAGGGAGTAAATCAGGAGGGACAGTTAGGCATTTTACAATACAATGGAGTAAAATAGGGAGTTTAGCTGGATGGGGAGTAAAGAAGTTTGAAAAAGGGAGTGAAGTGGAATTAAGGGGTTTAGAAGAAATTGAAGCAAAGCAGTAAGGAGAGTAAGGGGTTGAAAAAGGAAGTACAGTGGAAGTGGGTGAAAAGGGTTTGTAAAAAAAATAAGTAAAGCAGGGAGGGGTAAACGGTTATGTAAAAAAAGGAAGTATATTGGAAGGAGAAGTAAGGGTTTTTTAGTAAAGGTAGAGAGGTAGTAAGGAGTTTGAAAGTAAACTGGAGGAATGTGGGAGTGGGAGCAGGAGCATTACAAAGGAGATGGGAAGCAGGAAAAAGAGTCTTAAAAAGAAAGGGACAGAGTTTAAGGGAGCCCCCATGAAAAAGCCACAAAATGAAAATCAAATACAAAGAACAAAAACTTCTTCAAGAATGGCTTTCAGCAGACTGTTTTCATCAACCTTGTAAAAGCCATTCTAAATTAAAAAACTTGTCAACAATGGTTCGACAAAATACATTTGTCAGAAACATTTTCTACATAATTTCCGTCGATCACATACAACAAACCACTGCATGGCTGATACTGTGCTCTGTTAATTTATAGTAAGTCAATTGTCATAGAAAGGCCACCATCTTTCAAAACAAATCTATACTCAGGGCAAGAAGGGCAAGTCTTCTTTTAAAAGTACCACAGTTATTTTCTATAAGGTGTACCCTATCCTATTGGAAGATGTTGGTTATGCTAGAATGTGTTTATGTGAAGAATACATGATCCAGTGCTGCTATTTGCTGACTTTAGGAAAGTCGTGAGTGATCTTAAAATCTGCTTGATTCCTCACTGGCTACCGATATTATATACACCTTTGAGGACTGCCGAAATGTAATAACTTGTACATACTTTTTTCCTACCTAATACATTGTTTTGCATTCTTAAAACAAACACAGCACAACACAAATAGTCAGTGCTAGTTAAATGTTGATTTTATAACATTATTATTATTATTAGTAGTAATAATAATAGGGATAAAATGCCTCCGACTCTACTTAATTTTGATATTGCAAATCAATAAGGTGTTCTGAGGTCAGTTTCTTTATTTGAGATGATCTCTACTGTAAACAAAAAAGGAAACACAGAAGTTTATAGCAATATTACAAGATGTCATGTAGTGTTAAATGTCTAAATGTGCATAGTTGCTTCATTTCCTAAGGAAATGAAAGATACATTGTTCATACCTAATATATATACTTTTTGTTGATAGATTCTGGACTGGATTGAAGGGAAAGAAAGAAACATAAGAGCCTTATTGTCTACAATGCACACTGTTTTGTGGGAAGGAGAGACCAAGTGGAAACCCATCGGGATGGCAGACCTTGTAACCCCAGAACAAGTGAAGAAAGTATATCGGAAAGCAGTTCTTGTTGTTCATCCAGACAAAGTAGGTGTAACTTATTCAAACTATATTGTAAGAAACAGCACACACATCTCTTCAGACGTAGATTCTCCCAACAAGAGATGGATGCACAGCTCCTATTGAACCCCTTCATTGAGAAGGTGTTAGCAAAATCGATTTAAGGGGTCCTTTAACAATAGTCATTGAAGTGATATTCTCAGTACACAGTCTACCTCTTTGTCAGGGGAGTGCACAAGATGCATAGTATGGAGGAAGGGGGCCTGCTTTACAGACTGGCACCAGGCCACCCTTTAGCCAAGATGACCCATACAGAATGAAAGGATCCACCCACATCAACAGCACCAGGTACTTTAGTGGTGTCCATTTCCTTTGACATACAATGACACGCATACAATGCTTTATGCGACAGACAGCTAAAGTACAGATGAAGCTGTTGAAGAGCTATTGACAGCTAAATAAGAATACAATAAAATAGAAAGCATTGCATTAGCACACTTTTGAGTGACATGTGAGCTGCAACACCTCATCTCGGGTTCAACCACATTGCAGGAAATACGTTTGGTGGGAAAGAGCAATACAGAGAGTGCCAAGGGTTGAAGCATGGAGGAGAAAGTAGCACATAGGACAGTGTGGGCCGAAAACAAGAAAACACATGCACTCCTATCGAGTGCAAAAAGTAAAAAGAAGTTGCCTAAATGCAAGCACTAGAAGGGAACACAAAACCAGTCGAACAAAGTAAAGAAGAAATGCTCCAGAGGCTGGATAAACACCTAATATGGAAGAGAGCCACTAACTATTGCTTTTTTTTTTGTACCACAATTTCTAACCTCCACTGAGGTCTGAGTCTAATATACTTTACTAATATCCTATTCTTTTGTTTAGATGGTTATCCTTTCCCTAATGTGAACATTACACAGGTAACAAGAGTCAAACCAATGATCATGCCTACTGCTGTGCGTATGAGGGCTTTCTTACTAAAAATGTTTGTACTTGATACACATAAGATGAAATGAAGAGAACTATCCATCTCTTTATAGTTTCCATGTTGTTGCCTCTTTGCTGGCTGTTTGAAAACAGTGATACATGTGATGGCTACAGGCCAGTGTATTTTGAGCTCATTAATTTAATTCATTAAGTTATAAAGTCTTAGTTCCCTGTTAATTCTGACCACCATTGTGCCAGTTAAAAGATATATGTAATTTGAGGTGAAACTGACAATTATCATTTTTATTTGCCAATAGTATTTTAAAAAAATCTTTATTTTGCACAAAGTTATAAGCTTGCCCTCAACCAGTTTGTAAACACACAATCAACTGTTTGATAATGTTTTTCCTTTCCCTTCATGTACTAAACAGAGGTAGCCATAGGCTGGTGAACCTCCTCCAGAAGTTCCAGTGTACTTTACACTTTTGAATTGGCCCAGGAATCACAATTCACGCTAATTAAACAGGTGTAGATGTCAACACAAGTACAGACCATTTTCTCTGGCTCAGCCTGGCATTGGAGCATGTGTCTGGGATCTACCTAGTGTAGCATGAACTCTTTGATGTAAAATTAGCTTGCTAACAAAGAACCAGAGGATATATTATGTAAAGAGAGAGCCCTTAACAATGTTTATGCATTATATATTAATTTATTAAGAGGTTATGCTAAATGTTCATAGATTCTCTCCCCAATGGTCTATAATTTGGCTTTCAAGATCCCCTGTCACTGAGTACTTTGTCAATGTGCCAACCCAAGACGGAAAGTCAGCTGGACTGCAACCACCCCACAACCTGCTAAGCAATATTTGCGTGAGATGTGTATCAGGTAGCGATCAATCCTATGAGACATCACAGGAATAGTTAGTTGAATCCAAATTCACTTTCATTTAGGAAAGGCACACTCAAGAAAAATAGGAATCAGTGGATATATTTTAAAGATTTATTTTAAGATCAAAACCCTATCCTAGTGCAAACAACATGAATTGTAGCCACAATAAAATAAACAGAATGGTATTTGCAATGTTTAGCAAAAGTGTGAACAACAACAAATGTTGAAACATATTAGTTGGCTAACTTAATAGAAATCCCACCTTTATTCTTCTATCCACTAAGCTAATCTTGGCACCAAAATGAATGCCTAATTTGAGTTTTGGAGATGGTTCACACCTGCACACCTGTTTGAACAATAAGGCTTTAAGGGCCAGATGTACGACCATGACAATTTGCGACTCGCAAATTGCGCGTCGCAATTTACGGGTCGCAAATTGCCATGTACAACAGTGTCTGAGATACTGTTTGCGATTCCCAATGGGGTCGCAAATTGCATGCCTCATCAATATTCATGAGGCACTCTCATTTGCGACCCCATTGGGAATGGCTGGCCCTCCCAGGGATGGTGGCCTGCTGGGCTCAGCAGACCTCCATGTCTGGGACTGCTTTTAAATAAAGCAGTTTTAAAAAAAAAAAATGCAGCCCGTTTTCCTTAAAGGAAAACAAAATGCATTTAAAAAACGAAAAATGAAACGTTTTTGTTTTATTTGTTAAGGGCAGGTAGTGGTCCCTGGGACCACTGCCTGCCCCTAAAAAATATTTTCCCCTGCATTCACAAAGGGGAAGGGGATCCCCTGGGGACCCCTTCCCTTTTGTGTGTGCTTTTGCGACTGTTTTGCTACTGCAATTGCGGTTGCAAAACAGTGATACATAGGGCTCAGACTGGCTATTAGGAAGCCGCCTTCCTAATAGCGAGTCGCTAACCCTATTTAGCGAGTCGCAAATAAATTGCGACTCGCTAAATAGGGATAGTACATGGCCCTTTTGTATTATGCATGTGCAAACAGGTCTCAAACCCGTTTGCGCATGCAAAATAGGCTCATACATCTGGCCCCATGTTCAGTATAATAGCAGAATCTGCTATTCTTGTCTTGTGTGTGCAGCCGGGCTGACAAGCTCAAAAAGTGAAGGCTGAATGCCTCTCATTAGCTTTTAGCCAAAGTAGGTGATGCAATTCTGCATGGCATCTGCATGGCCTGTTTCGCCTGGCGTGAAGTTCCTCTCTAACCTTTCTCACCCTGAGCTTAGCTTATATACCATTATTTGTTTGTTGAGTTTTTAGGATAGACTATCAGCAAGAAGTGGCCTGATGCCCTTTTATTTATTCTCAATCTGCAAGACTGTCCTTTGAACATTAATAATAAATGAGACACATAGTTGTCAGCTTTCCATGAAAGTTCATTCATAGCTAGTAACAATTATTTAGAACAGAAGACTCAAGTCAGATTAAATACTGTAAATATGTTTGAGCAGACTTGATTTATCACGTTGCAAAGAAAAATGATATAAAATAAAAATGCATTTTAAATTGGTTACACTCATTTACTTCTAAACGATTTACATGTGTAACCTAAAAGGGGGATATCTAGAAAAGAAAAAACATAATAATCATATTCGTTTTGTAAAGCGGCACATCTCTCCTTTTGATTACTTCAGACCACCTTAAAGATGGGCAAAGGACAGAACAGTGTCAAAGAGTAGGTATTAGAGAGCAAACAGAGGGTTGATTAATTGTCTCTTAAATTCATCTATTGCAGCTACTATTCTGTGGTATGTTTAACTGAAGGCAAGTCTGCATAGTTCAGTATTCAAATGTTTCCTGAACCGTGTGAAGTTAGGTATGAACCCCAAATTTAGACTGAACGTAATCCCTAGTGCTTGTATACCCATGTGACAATCTGTCAAGTTTTATCCTCTTGAATGATCATTGATTGAGCCAATTGGCAGACATCAAATCTGGGACATGGAGAGATGCCAGATTCTGCAGGAGCATAGCCCCATTATGCTTTGAAAATATTACACAAGGCATACATTTGCTCCTGGTATTCATTGAGAGTCAATGTGGTGTATTCTAGTTGGGCTTAATGTACTTTCGCTAACAAACATTAGGGACAAATCTGGTTGCTTGCTTCTGAAGTGTTTGGAGTCTGGCAATGAGTTTCTTGTGGAGGCCAAAGTAGCTGTTATTACTGTAGTTGAAGGATGAAGGATTGCACCAGTCTGGCTTTATGGTCTGCGTGGAGGAGTGGGAAGATTGTTTGTAGAAGAAATAGTAGCATGTTTACACAGTCTTGGTATAGTCTTAATGTGGGGAGTAAAGGCGAGGCCGGCATATAAAACCGTCCTTATGTTCCTTAATTTTGGTAAGGTGGAGAATGGAGATCATATTTGCTGTTTCTAATTACTAGGACATCAGTCTTAAACCATTCAGGCACTTGAAGCTGTCTTTCACCCAGTGGATTATGTGATTCATCCAAAAAGTGATGTTTGTCGGGTCCTCAGGCATGTTTTCAAAGTGGAATTACATTTGTGTGCTGTAGTGTATCACTTTAAGATCACCAGGAACTACTCAAGGGTGATGGAGCACACCTATATAATGAATAGATAAACACTGAAGTGATGGCACAAGGCAGAGGATCCTTGAGTAGAGGCACAGGGCCTTGGCCTTGTGGATAATTTAAATGATCCAGTTCAGATTATTTGACTGTGATTGGTGAGAAATCAATTGATTCCTTACAGTATGGTTCCAGATCTGCCTGCCCACTGTTGAAGCCTCAGCCTAGCAGGATGTTATGATATACAGCTTTATAGGCAGAGTAAGGGTCAACGCGCATAAGGCCAATTTTGATATCCTCATTCAGGGAGAGGAGGAGCTCTAGCCTTACCTTAGCTGAAGCAATTTCTGTACCCATGAGCTTGGTGCCTCCTGGTTGAGTTCAATGTAAAATTGTAGTTGCTTTGTCTCCTCCCACTCCAAGACTTTGCTGATGTATAGGACGTTAGAGATAGGTCAGTAATTGGCACAAATTCTTAGGGGGGGAGGTATTAACATTGTATTTCAAGTAGCTACAAAACTTTGCCTGTCAGATGGGAAGCATTGATCTGGTAAGTTCCACCTGATGCTAGTAGGGGAAGAATTGTTTGAGGTATATGGCAGAGCATGTGACCATAGCCTGATTTATAGTTTGGTGGAGAGAGTACTCTGTCAAATTCAAGGTCCGCCTGCCTGATATAGAGTCGGGTGGACCATTAATGTGCCAATGGCGAGGACTACTCTGTAATCGCTACCGACATACACCTCTGACAGCCCAATAGAGTGGGCAGACAAAGGGCTGTTCGGCACCGCCAGGTAAACCCTGGCAGAAGGGACAGTGAAAACTATAAAATGATCCCCTCACCAGGGTAGGTAACTCCCATGTAGAGGAGAACATTGTTATTTTTATTTTCAAAAAGGAAACTCCCGCTCTGGAATTTTCTTTTTGAAAATACAATAAAAAACATTGAATGTTTGCCAAACATCTCCCTTATGTTGACACAGCTGTCCATCAAACTTTCAATTAATTTACAGGAACTGCTGTGACGGCGGTTCCTGGAAAATGCGAGAGATGTCTGCTGGGCCAGCAGACACCACAAAATTTAACAGGTGGGTACTCACTCAGGGCGATGGAGTCCTTTACCTCATCAACCTGAAGGAGTAAATACCCGTCTGCAAAACTGTAAATCAGGCCCTTGGTCATTTTGTTTGTTTTGGCAGTCAAGTTCAGTACCAGGACTTCAATTTCCACTGATCCCAATGGGGTGAAGGGAGATTGTAGTGGAGGAGGTAAGGTGGGGAAAATGGCACATTTCTGCATAGTTGATATTGAACTGTCAATCTCTGGTGATGTTAGTCTCAAGAACTCATGGGGAGTCTTTAAGTATTGACGGGGTCACCTTATAGTGATCACAGTTGGTCAGTTCCAGGTTGACATTCAGTAAATCCCCCTGTTTAATTATCACCTGAATGTTTTTCAGAAAGTAGCTAATTTTGGCTTTCTTTAGGGCTTTGTGGAAGACTCTGCTTTATTGCTTGTAGTAGAAATTGTCGTATTCCGTCTGTGGCATATGCCATTGCTGTTCCAGATTTCAGGTGTTGCCTTTCAGCTCAGTAAGTTCCCTGTTGGCCCACTTCTTGGTTGATTCGGTCTAACCTTGGGTTTTATGGTAGCTAAAATATCCAGAAATGAGGATATATTTAGGTGGGGATTCACAAGCAGCATTTCTTGGTCTGTTGATGAAAAATGTTAGATAAGGTAATTTTAGGGTTCAGAGGTGGGTAGTGGTAAAGGGAAGAAAGGGTAATTTTGAGGGTTTGGGGTGGGAAGTGGAAAATGGAGGTAAGGATAATTTTAGGGTTTTTGGTGGGAAGTGGGAAAAGGGACGTAAGGGTAAAGGTAAGGTTTAGGGTTGGGTAGTTTTAAAGGGATATAAGGGTAATTTGTAGGGTTTAGGGTTGGGAAGTGGTACACTGAGGTAAAGTAAATTTTCGGTATTAGGGTGGGTAGTTGTAATACAAGGATAGGAGTAAATTAAAAAACCTTGGTGGTACCCCTTTTAAAAAAGAAAATAATTAAATTGAATATTAAATTTACGGGTAAGGGGTAGGTGGTAAAGGGAGTTATGGGTAATTTTAGGGTTTAAGTGTGGGTAGTGGTAAAGAAAGGTTAGGAGTATTTTATTAAAACAATAAATATAAAATATATTATAGCATGTCATATCATATATTATATTATAAACAGCGGTTCTGTAGTAGCTCTCTGGATGAAATGATTTTTACTTTTTTTTTATTTATAAGATTGAGCTGGCACCAGACCATTTTAGTTTTTTTGGTAATGTATTCCTTGTCACGTAGGTTGGTGTCCAGGGGGAATCCAAGTCACATAACATTCATTTAAAGTTGTCGTTCAAAGCTGTTAACATTTACGTCATTCTGCTAGGCTTGTACTGTTTCTTGCCAAATAACAGGACTTCTTTCTTGGTCGGGTTGAGCTTCAAGTAGGAGCTGCACTTCCCGGGCTGTATGATGTGTAGGCAGTGTTTGAGACTTATAAGTAGAGTTGTGTATTATCCTCATATTTGTGAATCTTGAAACTGTTATCTGTACCAAGTAGCTCCATGTAAAGGTTAAGGATGACAGTGGACAGTATGCTATCCTTGGGGACTCCCCAGATAAGGATCTTTCGGTACCTGGTGGTGCCCATGTGAATAAACTAGTGTCAGTTGGAAAGGCAGAAGGAGAACCAGTGAAGTACATTGCCTGTGAATCCCATCCGAGTCTCCAGGGTACGTATGAGGGTGGGATGTTTGACTGTGTCATAAGCAGCTGAAAAGTCCAGCAATATCATAAGGCAGGGGTCATCTTCATCTGTGGTCAGGAGGGCATGGGCTACGTAAGTAAGGAAATAATCTCCATGCTTATGCAGTTCTTCATCATCTCCAGTCAAAGCAAAAATTGAGAGAAGCCCTCTATTTCTTTTTTATTACATTTAATGAATACCAATGGACATGTCTCATCTGATATGCCTGCATAAGCTAGTTACAGGACCACAACTAGGGGAACTTTAATAGATTGTGTTTATTCCAATGAACCATACAGAATATTGAGGTATCAATGAGACCCAAGTATGACAATGATCAGAATACTCTCTGGATTAATATGTACCTAAACAGATACTCCTCCTGACTAAGGTGCTGATTTATATACTATTATCTCATCTAACAAGAGGATGGAGACATTTAGATATGGATCTTGTGATTGGAAATGCGATTGCATCCCCTCATATTGTTAATCCAACCAGTTATCCTGGGGCAAGGTACAGTATTGTATATGGTTTCAGTGTTTATGGAGACAGCTTCCATTTGCTGTTCTAAGGCCACAGAAGCCAGATTTATTGCCAGACAGAAATGCAGTATGTTTAGGAGAGGCCTTAGCCAGACAGCCCCAGGGGAGTATTACTCATCTCACTGCTAGAAGAAGTAGGAAACAAACTTCTTCTGAACAGGCACGGAAAGTGTTTCCCCATGTAAATTGCTAAATGATTTCCAGGCCAGTTTATTTAAGGATAATAGTACAGTATATCAAGCATTTCAACTTTTTTGTAGGCACAGGCATAATTTTTATTATGCTGGCGTAATCGGAGTAATTTTGTTAATTCCGCATTACTCTTTTATTCAGAATTATCAATAATAATGTGATTACGCCTGCATATATATTTAAGAGTAATTTGGGGGAAACAATCTTACCGCAAGAGCACATTTAGCAGACGCTCGCTATTTGTTTTCTGCTGCATTTCGCACTTTATCTTAATGTAAAATGCATCCTTGCATCCATTTTGGATGCAAGGGTGCATTTTACGCGAAGAAAATATCAGTAGATGCCGGGAGTAAGTTGGGGTGAAAATTCCACCCCTAAAGCACATTTAGCGCAAAATGCCTTCTCGGGCGATGCGAACGAGCACTTTGTGATATGGAAATAGTGCTAAATGCTTGGGGTAAGTTGGGTATAAATCCTATCCCAAGGGCACATTTATAGAACACTAGCAGCTGCTCACACTTGCTATTCATGTACTGTTTCTTTTAGCACTATTTCTTAGTGCAAAATGCATTCTGATGCTCATTTTGGACAAAGTGGGGGTATTTTTGAAGAAATAGCTTTTAACGCAGAATTACTCTGCAGGCGTTGTAAGGGGTGAAACACGTGTTGGACTGCAAAGCAGGATTGTATACAACAAACCTAGTATGAAGAAGATGCAGGACAGTCTGCAAGAACTATGTTTCTTTTTACTTGGATGTACGATATAACTACATTTGAATACAAATTCTAACAGGAAAACAGCACACTCTGCACAATACTAGTTAACTCATGAGAAGGTGTTGGCTCAACCCTTAAGGAGTGTCAAAGAGTCTTCCAACCGATAACCTAGCAATTATCAAAAAGGCATTGTGGGTAAGGAGGGTGAAGGTCTGGCCTGCAAGCTTGCACAAAACTCAGAAATTTATATTAGGTTGCAGGCTATGTAATAGGAAATACATTGCTTACACTGGTACTACAGCTTTAAATGTTTGTAATGTCAAGTTCTTTGACATATAATTTGGATGACCGAAGTTATGTGGGGTTTGTCAAATTGATAAGCTCAGTTGTAAACCATTCTTTGTTGTATTGGGCCTGATGTAGGCCCAACTGTTATAGTCTAAGATACAGGAATACAATCAGAGAACTATTGTATAGCAAGGGCAGCCCAACATCCCCCATTGTTTAGCCATATTGGGAACCTCTGATACTTTTTGGGAGTGTCACGTCTTTTACACATGACAAATGGTATCTCAAATTCAGATGGACGTAGCGTGAGCTCAACATTTTGGGATCAGTTTGAGGTGGCTAACTTTGAACTAAGCTTGAGTTCAAATACATCATGCTTTTAGAAAGTTCACATTAATTCTTGATCAGGAACCGTATTGCACTCTACATTTCTACCATGTTCGTATGTTTCAGACTAGGAGCACTTCATTGACGGTAATTCACTGTGAGGTGGAATCATAGGAGTGAGTTCTTAGGGCTACACCCCAGTACTAATAACAAGAGAGAAACACTCACACAGTTTTTGCAGTTCTGTTTGATACACAGGCATTCCATATGGAATAGAATCTCCTTATATTTAGGGAGACAAATATTAGGAAATCCCTTGAAGCTGTTAACTTATGTTTCACTATTGTTATCCCAGTGATCTCGTTTGTGGTTGTGAAATATATTGTTTCATATGGAAGAAGCTATCTAGATTTTTACTAGGCCACATTGTGTGAAAGGAGAGAATGCATTTATTAACTGTGACAGAAACTGAGATTATGAACATGTTCCTGTATTTCTTTCTTGAATTGTTGCATGATTAAAAATGCAGATTTGGGAGTTTATGAAGTGAAGAAGGCATGTAACCTGTGGTAGTTTACTTTTTACCTGTGCACATTACCATACAATTGAATGTGTTTCTAAGGATAATATGAATGGTGAAATAAAACATGGCTAATGATGAGAATGCCAAAACGTTTACTATTACAATATGTAACATAATTGAGTGATAACACCTGACTCTTGTTTGTACTGAGATGCATTTTCAATGGTGCCAAATTATGAAAAATATTCATTGTGTCCATGGTTTTCAATACATCTGTCAGTAATGTAGTTCAAAGTGTGTCCAGTTTATTTTCATCCTTACTGAGTTATTCATAAGGTCAAATGTCACAAAGTAGTTCAAATCGTTATTTGAATTTAGTTGACCTGTTGGTGTGCTGGTCTACATTGGGCATGTAGTGTGACTTTAATGCTTGAGCATCCATGCAAACTGGCTTCTAAGATCAGAGGTAGAAAATACAATAGGGCTACAGGTAGATATTTTTTACTTTAATAAATAATTAGTCCAGCTAAATTTTTAGTTCTGCTTTGCTCTGCACTTAAAAATTACAGAGGGCTTTTTACAGAATTGACAGCTAAAAAATGAATACTTTTTTATAAGGTTGTATTTGTTTCTTCAAAATGAACATATCTGCTAATGGTGTACATTTACTAATTTATGGTTCTTCACTTTTAGGCTACTGGACAGCCGTATGAGCAATATGCGAAGATGATTTTCATGGAACTAAATGATGCCTGGTCGGAATTTGAGAGCCAAGGCCAAAAGCCTTTGTATTTATGAACTATATCCTTGAACATTGGCATTATTCAATATTGACCTGCTTTTAAAGTTACTTTAATTGTAGAATACTGAGGATTCTGCTAATGAAGACCAATTCAGATTAGATGTACAGTATCTAGCAACGTGTATCGAATTAAATGATGATCTAACACTTTTATCATGAGGAACAGGGACGGGGAGTTTCAGTGTACCCACTGTTTTCTTTCAGAATAATAACAGGGTGAAGAAATAAAAGAAGCTGATCCTGGTTGTAAAGCAGTGGAAGTAATGAGATTTGTCCACCATGATCAAAGTAGGCCAGGTAATAATAGGTGGATCTGAACAAATGTTAAATGTAACAATACTTACAGTATCATGTGATGTGGAGAGGGATATACATTTGGAACTTAGTACACAAAAGAAATATTGTGCAAGAGACAAAAATGATCGTCTGAAGTTATTCATTCAGAATTGCATATTGCACTTTCGGTTTTGAACAAGAAATAAAGCTTCTCGGTCAACCAAGGCCACTATGTGACACTTATACCTAGTGAAGATGCCATTTTATAAGCTGATTAGCAAAGAATAGTGAGAATGTAGATGTCACTTTAGTATAATTCATTAAACGTTTGGTTGTCAATTTTTAAAGAGATGTATTTTACTGTTTTATTTAGCTTCCAGTTAAGAACAAAATATATTAATTTCTGATGTGAAACTTGTTCAGTGCTACCGTTTTCAAAGAACCTATGATCCCATTCTGCCTTTGAATCAAAAAAACACAAAAGGATCATTTTCATCCTTGGGACGTAATATATGAATTGATAATCATTTACAACTTTTTTTAAATTTAAAATGGTATTAACAGCACAGTGCATTTAGTTGCACGCCAATATTAAATCAGCATCTGTGATTCTGGTGCTAAAATAAAATAGTTATTGTAACAGGATGGCAAACGCTGTCTTAATACTGCCACATTATATTTTTGAGACGGTAAAACACTTAATCGCTGGAGTCATAAATTTCCTGATTGTAACTTCAACAATAAATGGATCAACATACAGTCTGGGAACACCATAGAGTCAGGGAACACCTCTAAAAGGCAGCAAGTATAGTTCAATATGTTATAATCAGGGGATGGTAGATTTAATTAATGCTGTATCAATAGTTCATACACATTTAGTCCATAGCATTAGCTTAGAAGAGAACAGCTGAATGTGTGTAGCGTTTCCCTATGGATTTTCCATGTACTAGAGATTGATTTACCGTGGATTTTCTGAAAACTATGCATAATCTAACCTTATGAATGTTATAAGGACATGCAGGAAAACAGATGTGGTATGGCAATTTAGCATTTTACTATCTTTTTGCTGAAAAGACGACATGTTATCATGACAAATTAAAAAATATAAAAAAGAGCAGGGCACAATTGGTAATTTCGGTTTGTTTTAGTGTGTTCTTCAGAGTGGAATAAGTTGATTTGTTTTATGCTATGCGTGTGTGGTTTTAACTGGAAACACCTATGGCAATTTTGATTTACAATGCAAAATTGCACTCCACAAAGTCAGGGATTGGGTTCTTTTAGAAATCATTACATTTTTAATGAGGCAGCTATCAGGGATGTGCATGTGGACCTTGCTAAAAACAAACCCATTTATGGGAATCTCAAGAACTTTCAGCAATGTGTTTAGTGGATCTTGTAACATGCCATTTGTATGCTATGAAATAACACAGACGCATGACAGAGAAGCATAAAAAATGTGCTAATGTTATCATTCTTTTAAGAGAAAAACTCATTCATGAATGGAGTCTTATTACAGGACTATAGTACACAGCTCACATGCTTGGTCCCTACATAAACAAATATGTACGTAATAAACAAAGTTAAAGGTGAATTTGTGGAAGATAGTGTGGTGGGCCAACTTTATGGAGTAAAGTAATGTTTTCAAAAATAGCTTATATTGAATACCTTTGATATACTACAGTTATATCAGACTAATGTATACAGATTTTAAAATCGGAGCTTACCCTGTTGAAGGAACTTTTCATAACATGATGATAATTGATTTAACTGCTTCATAAAAAAAAGTCAAAAATGTATAAGCAAGAGTAAATGTCTGTGTTAAGTAAATTTTAAAAACAGCATGCATGTGCACCAACATGGTTCATTTTCATTGAATCCTAAAGGGAATTCTATTTTAACAATGATCAAGCATTCATAGACTGTACACCAATTCTTATGAATATGCCGCCCTGATCTATGTCTAAAACTAAAGTGATAATCGGATTTCTTTGGATACCAGCCAACAAAGTGGTGTGTAACCAGATATATGCAGTAAATACAAACCATTTTTGTGAGCATCTATATAACTACCTGTATTGTCAGCTCCACCTATCCTCCTCAAACTGAGGTACAGAAATTCCATCAAATCCTTGTAACATGTTTAAATATAATGGGTTTTGTATTTATCATTTTTGTTAATATCACTTCTCATTCTCGAAATCGCAATAGTTTTTCACTTTTTGCAGACACATTTCTTATGGCATCAGGATTTGACCTAGGCAACAGCCATGGAATCAAAAGCGTAATTTGGAAGCCAGTGAGAATTAGACTATTCTGATAACAATAATCCTTACAGCACCTGCATGGCTCTGATACTAGTGTGTGCAGGACATCCATTGTTCTAAAAGAGCATGCCTTTGGTAAATCCACATTTTGATACAGCATATCCATGGCATCTCCCCGGTACCTATTGATTCACGCTTCCTTTATGTCTACATTCTACTTCGCTCCATTCATTCCTTAAATAAATAACTACTCTTCACTTCCATATTGCTATGGAAATTACATATGGCACTTACATAATTGTTCGTACGGTCCTGCCATTAAAAGGGGGTGTACTGTATAGGCCATAATTGTACACTTCACTTCCATGTCTTCTGCAAGTGGCCAGGTGCATGTTGATAATATCTGTTGCAGCATCAGTAAGCACCATTAGATAGAACAATTGTCCCTCCCCTCTGTGGGTAAGTTCATCTGATTAATGTGAACTCTTAAGTAAAAAAGGAATGCAGAGGTCTCTTCCTCTATTCCTTTACTTTCTAGAAGTCATGCAGGAAAAGACATGCAGATGCTGTAGCACCTCACTTGTAGAGCTAGAGTTGGCAAGCATCATTCACTTCCTCTTTACCTTTCACTTCCCATTATTTCAGGATCTATGCTGCAGCGAGGTTACTCTACTAAAGGCCGTCTGTTCTTCAGTGACTATTGTGAGGAAGATAAAGGACACACATTAGTCTTTTTGTTACAGCATATCATTTGATAGACTAGCCATGGGAAGTCAAAGCATTCTGTATGGCCAAGAGGCAATTTAATTAGTAGTGCATGCTATTTATATGTTCTTATTATCATTGCAAAATATCATGAAACACAGTAGTTAATAGGTATTACTGTCTTCAGACCTCCGGAAAATGCAATGCTGATATTATTCATGAGAATGAGAATTTATTGTAACACTCATGAATGGGGAAATATGTTGACTGTGTAGCTTCACCAACCACTTTATTACTGGAATTAATGGAACTTTTTTACTGAGCTAAAATGTATGCAATCCCTGACACTGTAATTTGTACTTTTTCTGTGGTGCTAGGGATTTCAGTAATGCTTAGTGATTACCTTGCTACAAACACTAAGTTGCAGAAGCTTTAGACCACATGCAGAAATTCAGCAACACTACAGGCTGTGAGAACAAATGGGAAGATCCTTTGGATAAAGCACAACTGCCTATTTACATGTTTATCCATAGCATAGATGTGAGTAAAATGTTAACATCAAACACAATTCTTATCGTAATAGATGTAGCCATTGGATTTTCCATATTCTGTAGCCAATGAAATGGGGACAGATCCCTTACCTGAATTGCAAGGCCCAAGAATCTCAGTCTTGGATCCATTCATACAAAGGAAGCATTCTAGCATCTAATGGAAAATATAATCTAATTATTCAGCAACTTTGTCACTGCCTTTCTGAGTTTTCACCAATCAAATATGAATGTGGATGCCATTAGTGTATTTTTAGAAGTGGACCGCATCTTGTTCTAGGACTCGGGCCAAGAGACACAAGCACATATTGAACAACAAAGGTGCAAGTGCTTAACTATGCTTTAGTTTGCATACTCAATTAACAATTTTCCTTTCAAACACTGCCCTCTAGCCTGTTGTATTGGAGAACTCCATATATAGAAATAAGACGGGACTCATGCAGCTCTAGAGTGACCACGTTTCTTTGGTCCTCAGTGACACAATAAACATATCTCTGTAATTTTGTTTAAAACCAATTAAACTCATGCGTTGTAAGTGCATGGAAAACTGATATTGCTCTTTCCAGCTGGAAGTTCTAAAAACAACTACCCAAGCAAAAGCGTAGTCATTAACAATATCTATTCCGAACTCATTTCCTAACTTAGAATCATGAATCTCCATTCGCCGAAATATTTTATTCTGAGTTGTGTTAATGTTTATTACTAGCTTCTATACTTCTAGTATTCAAAGAAAATGCCTGAAGTCTCAACGGAGTGGTGGCCAAAATAAGCAGATCGTCTGCATACATTATAATTTGTTCAATCCCGGGTTCGAACTGGAGAGGACTTCGTGTTAGCCAAATAATCAGGTCAGACAGAAAGAGGTATGCTCTCTAAGACTGTAAAAAGACTACAACCTTATATGAGACTTTCCTAATAGGCATGCAGGAAGAGCATTCTGCTTCAGTTCTCCTTGTAATGTAAGTATATCTTGAAAACCTTCAAGGATCGAAAAATGTTTTAACCAAATCAATGTTGGTCTAGTAGTTAAAATCAATCAAAAATCAACTATTTATCATTTCTACAGTATTGATAGCTGTTCAAGCTTAGAGCATTCTGCAAAATCTTGATGCATTGCTCTTAATCCAGATAGGACCCCCGCTTGTTCACTGGGATAAAATGATAACTAATTGCTGTAGGTTTTAGGTGGAAAGAGCAATTTTAGAAAATAATTTCAATGTGCTTTCCAACAATAAAATAAGCCTTTAGGAAGTAGGAACAGCACAGTTTAATTATTAAATTGGTTTACATGCATTGCCATGTAGCAATTAATATGTTATCAGGTATCCATTTAAACAGAAGCTGGTGATGCTGTTGTAATACAAGAATATTTAATGACGTATTGAAACAATTTCATGCATTTGGCTAAAGTGTGAGTAGGTGAGTAGCTTTTAACGAATGTTAATGATACATTCTATTAATTCAAGTTAAGTGCATAGGAGGTGGTTACCAGCTTCATTAGGGAACACATAAATCAGCGACTATCAAACTAATCAATGTCCTACAGTGCTTGGAACTTTCAATTATTTCCTGCTTTTCTGTTTTTGCTCTATGGTTTCTGACTGACATTCCTATATTTTCTATAAGTATATTTTATCAAATAGCTATTTTGTTTATGGAGAGCTTGGTATTTGAGCAATACGATGTTTTAGTGATGACTAATATTGACTCACTTCTGTTCTTCATTATTTTTGTCTTACACAAATTGTTACACAATCCCAAAAATGTATTCTTAAGAGCGTATCCTTATTCCTCTTACCTGAGCTAATATTTACAAAATAACTTTATGGACCACTGTTGTTAATTAATCTTAGTCCTACATGAAGTAACCTATGCTTCCCTCAGACTGTGATCCAGTACAATCTTCTTGAAAGGTACAATGCACCTCCATACTTGCTTTGAAATATTCTTGCCACTTTCTGGCTGAAAGCATTGAATATGGCCTTTATAATTACCATAATTGGAAGATCACTAAAGCAGATCCCATCTTTGAAGCATGGGCAAAAATAAAAGTGACCATCTGGTACAATGGATGATAGAGACTTTAGGTTGTGCTGATTACCAAATGGGTCTTCTCCATGAAACCCCCTAAAGTCATGTCAATTAGGGAAGAATCATCTTTGTGTACACATTTTCAAGACACAAAGAAAAGGTGATCCTGAATGAATTCATAAATTACATTTCATAAAGAATGAAATTATTAGTTGAAATTATGTACTGAGCACGTTTGTGGAAGATAGTCATAATTTTTGTATATACCCAAGTAAGTCATGGTCAGTCAGTGCGCATCAGCTGTTCAGAAAATGTGTTGGTTTGTAGCATTGGATTCCAAGAATCCACCATGAGTATTTCAGTTTGGTTTCTTAATTCCCTTAAATAATGGATGTCTCTTCACTGCAGATTATGATCCATTTAAGGCTGTTAGCCACCAATAGTTCTTGCTTAAATCCCTCAGTTCTCTAATAAACTGACAAAGAAACAACAAGTTGGCAGTCGAGAACAGAATAATATACTATTGAGAACTGAACAATTTGGGCACTTGGTGGGTACGTATTTGACCCTTCTTTGAGATGTAGTGCAACCAATCATCTCCTTTTGTTGGATTACAACTCTCAAGCATACATCGCTCCATATACAAAACACCTCATCACTTACGCATGTGCCACAACATTTTTGTAAATGTTTACCATAAACATTTTGACTTGCAACTTACCTATATAACTAATTTGACTCTTTCAACCTCTTAGCTATGAGGACTACTTGCTGCCTGTTTAAGTTGGTTATCAAGTGTTCTTTACTGAATTGCATTAAGAATAATTATCTATGTGACTTCACTCTAGTCACAGATATTTTTAAAAATTCACAAAGAAATGCATTATTGAGGCTGGTTAGCAAATACACATGTGGCAACATCATTCAAAGACAAGCCATAAACTGAAATAACTTAATCACAAATGGAAATAACATAATGCTTCTGAGCAGGTGTCTGACTTTCATGGGCAAAGTGCTGGTACTAATTTTGTAGGAATTAATTTCCATTTATACAATTTCAATCTGGCATTGCATATGAATATAGTATAGATGAACACTTCATTTGAAAATCCTTTAGATGTTGATAAACCATTTATTAAGTAAGGAGGTATCTTCAAATTTATAAGCACATAGATTCTGAAAGCATTTAATTATATAGTAGTTTATTAAATAGTCATCATAATAGAACTATAATAGCCAAAATGCCTTGGCGATCCTATTCGTTCTCTTGTTCTATTTGTGCACATTACTTGGATTGTTTCAGTGTGAAAATATATTTTATTAATAATCTCTGGTAATGTGAAATGCTAAATCAATTGCTTTGATTGTTTGCCTAATGGTTAGGGTCAATGAGATTATTTTCAATAATGGCTTGTGGGCTCCAAATACGGCAATAACTTCAGAACCAACCATTGTAAAAACAAGTGCATTTGACTAGATCTTCCTGTATTTAAATATTATTTACACCAAGCCTGTAAAGCACTGTAAAAAGCTAGTTCTTTAACAATAGGTGAAGGTCCAAATTAAATTATTTCCTTTAAAATAAAAAAAGATGCATTAGTTACAACATTCTGTAAGGTAATATTTTCCATGAAAGGAGTGTTCACTACCTAACAATGTAAAAATCTTTGTACAGTTTGTTTTAGAGATACAATCAATTTTCTTTATACCCATTACATTTTTATTTCTGAAGATGAAAGTGTTATGGTAAATTGCCCAATTTGCTCATATGAGGTTCTGCAATAGGACATGCATAAAAGGCCACAGTGTACTGATGTGAAGAGCAATTTGCAATTATGGTGCACACAGAGTATTGAAATGGTTAGACCTGAGTCTTTTTGACCAGAAGTAAACTAACATATTTCTGTTGTATTTATTATTTATGCGTGTTATTCATTTGATCAATTTCTAACAGCACTGCACGAAAATGTGACATGTTCCTTTGATATGCAAAACGTTTATCTGTTAAAGAACTTTAACATAGAGGAAGGTGTGTATTGTTGCTTATTTCCTTGTATTAAAATAATGTTGGGATTATTTTCAATCATGTTTGTGCTTGTCATATTTAGAGAGTAAATGGAATGTGAATCATATTCCTGTGATTTTTGTGGTTATTTTTCATTGTCTTATCTAAACTTTATTGTGAGAATTTGCCCTCTTTAAAAACGATTTCACACCTATGTGCTGTATATTTTTAAATTACACTTTAGTGTGCAAACATTAAATAATTAATTACTTTCTGCCCAGCAAACATCAATAAATTCACAATCAAGAAATAACACTAAGGACAAATCATTTTTTCATTGTTTGCTTCTCGGGTCATTAAAATGCATGTTCTAAAACTCATTACTGATATTTTAGATGTATGTGTACTGACTTTATTGTTAGGTTACAAAGTGTTATAATTTTTGTACTTGTTTTATCAAAACAATAATGACCTGTACTGATTGATCTGAAACATTTATTCAAATTTTCAATTTGATAGTATGTCCCTTTAGATATATTTTATGAATAGAAATAAGTAGATAAAAATAATTTAATGTTTTGAATACTGTTTGGCGTTATGCGCTAAAACCGTGGACAATACTCTTTGAAAGGCCACCACTGAACTGCACACCTTTCTGCTGCATTTCAGACTTTAAAATCATTCACCCAGTATTTCGACTGAATTCCACATGAACACGCTGAACTGCCACCCAAACTTCATTCTTAATCCCACATTGGAGCAGTTGGTATTCTGTATTCGAGTACCACCAAGAGCCATGTTTAATCTCTGGGTAGGCCTAACAGGACTCTCTTTGAATTCACTCTCTGCATTCCACTACTGCCCAGGTAGCAAAAATGTAACCATTTCCCAGTGCTATTTTTATATGTAATGAAGCTGAGGTTAAATAATGTGTATTATACATGAATTGAGACTTGAAGTCTACTAATCAAATAGTCTTTTTGATCAAAGAAATGTGTACTCAAAAAATATTAGAAGACCAAGTTAATTTCTCTGTGTATCATATATATACCCACATGTTTTCTACTTGATGCATGTGAGGGTCGGAATGTATTTATATTCACAAATGTCTTAATATTGCCCATGCACTTAATATTACTGGGAAAAACACACAACACATGTGCTGCCAAGTAGTTGAATGTAGTGTACGATTCACATTTGTGCACGCTATGTAGTGTCTCTATTTACACCATGTGATGCTGTTGATCGCATGGCATGCACCATCCTGTCACTTAGCGTTGGGTTTGAGATGTTGTTTACTTCAAGAAAGAAGTTCTGGTTTTGAGAATGACTCATGATCTCACAGCCAAAACCCATAATGCATCAGCAAGCAGACTCCACCTATTTTTTTTTCATCAGGTTCAGAGCTAAAGTTTGGCGCTCAATCTTCAAAGTTGCATTGTGACTCAAAAATAGGGTTTCATATGCAACAACAACAAATAGATGGTACCAAAAACCACCACAAGCTGCTGCAGCATGTCATACTCTGGTATGACTGAAAAAGACATAACATTTACGCCACTTAATCCAGACTTTATACTCGCCTTCCAGGTCTTATAAAATTAACTCTTTGGTTTTGGAAGATAGAAAATAAGCTATTTTGATTTTGTCCTTCATGTCATACAAAGTTATCATAATCCGATCAGCATTGGATATGTAATATGTGCCCTCCTTAAGATCACAATGAGGAAAGCTGTTTGGTGTGCCAGCAGTTCATGTGTAAGTTGACTATCAATAACAATCATGATTGTAGTTGGGCGTACAGTGCTGCCATAGAGTCAAAAGATTTAAACGAAGAAGCTTAAGGGGCATACAGAGACACTGATGGTGCTGAGGACGTCAGTGGTAACACGCCTGGAAGAAGAAATACATTTTCTGGACAATTAGGAGACAATATAGGAAGTGGTAACAACACGGATATCCTCACCTTTCTCTCTCTTCATGATCCCACCCACCATGTCTCACCTCCAGTTAGGATTCAAACCATTATCACCCAACCGCCGGGGATACCACATACCAAACCCAGACTCATTATTAAATCTACCTCAAACTTATCCCCATCTCAAACTCTTCCACTACTGTTACCAAACCAACCTAAAACTGCAGATAAGCAGTGAAATATGCTGCTGACATAGAGGACCTATTACTCAACTTGGACCTGGATCTTCGAATTCTCACTGAAACCTGGCTAAATGACTCCTCTTCTAGTATACTAGACATCCTGATTCCACCCACCTACTCTATCATCTGTCAAGATCGCGCTATCCGTCTTGGGGGGGGGTGGTATTGCTTGTATCTATCGATCTAACCTCTCTGTCAAACAATCACTTTTCTCTCCAACATCTGACTGGGAATATATGATGATCAACATCTCTACCAAAGACAACACCACCCGCACTCTGCACTCTTTCTACCATCCCCAGGTGATAATGTTGCCTTCATCGAACAAATCATGGAGATCATCTCCACCAACCTTGGCCCATACAACAACCAGATTTATCTAGGTGACTTCAACATTCATTGGAACGACACTAAGGATCCACTTGTGAATTGCTTCAAGACTTTCCTCCGTGACCCAAGTCTATAACAGCCCTACTCATATAAAAGGGGCCATCTTAGACTTAATCATAGCCAAGGAAAATATCATACTATTGGATTCTATTTCACCCTGTGACTGGACAGATCATCATTGCATCACCTTCTCCATTGTTGAAAAGGCGACCTTCCGCAAAGTCCAGCCTGTGAAAACAAAACATTGGATCAGAAACGCCCTCAATCTCAATCCAGACATGTTATCCGCCACCAGCCTTAACCGCTTGTCTCCTCCCACCGATATGGTTGGCGCTCAAAACCTCACTAAGCACTACTTTAGCACTATGTCTAACATCATGGACTCCATTGCCCCCAAACGATTAAAGAGAGTCCCGATAAGAAGAACTAATACCTGGTTCAACTGTAGTCTTAATGAGGAACGCTGTGCCCTTTGACTTGCAGAAAGAGTGTGGCGACAGACCCTATCTCTTTCAGACCTTAAACTGTTGCATAAAAAAAGGAACTACAATAGGTGCATCTGAAGTGCCAAATCATCATATTTCCATCAGCAACTGGACACAGCCTTCAACCGTCCCAAAAAACTCTTTGAACTGGTGAAACAACAAACTAATGGGAAACATTATTCCTAACATCTGACACTACAACCCTACCTAATTGTCAAACATTTCCCTCCTTATTTTTTGAGAAAACTAAGCCAGTTGACAATGAGCTCCTCGTTGCTGTGAATTGCTTACCGCCTGAAACCTCACCACAATGCACTTCCACCTCGCAGGAAATTTGTCCTAGGAACCTCCCCTTTAAACCTAAAAACAATGCCTCATGGTCCATCTTTCAGACATTTGAGGACTCTGACATCTCAAAATAACTGACTTCCACTAAACTTTCCAACCACTTCAATGGCCCTCTCCCCTCCAAATTCCTCAAGGAAACTTCACACCTCCTGATATCCCTATGGACCAGAATTAACAATGCCTCTCTTACGGAAAGCACCATGCCTGACTGTCTAAAAAGTGGACATGTCACACCTATCCTAAAAAAGCCAGACGTGGACCTCTCTGATCCCAACAATTTTCACCCCATTTCGAGCATCCCAACCTTAGTCAAGCTCCTGGAAACATTTGTTCATCAACAACTCTGCAATCACAATGACCGGCACCAACTCCTCGACCACTGCCAATCTGGTTTCAGACTAGGTCACAGAACTGAAACTGCCATGGTCCACATTGTTGACGATGCTTTACGCTTTCTCGATCATAATGAATCCTGTTTTTTTTTATCCTTCTTGACCTATCAGTAGCGTTTGACACAGTCAAGCATGAAACCCGCCTGAACCTCTTAGAACTTAGGATGGGTATCTCTGGTACTGTCTTAAAATGGTTCTGCTCATTCCTACAAAACAGATCTCAATGAGTCCTAATCAATCATGACTTAGCCGATCAGATGCCGGTCACTATCGGCGTTCCCCAAGGTTCTTCACTTTCCCCCATCCTATTTAATCTTTACATGGAGCCCCCGACTGAAATCCTCAAACGCTCTAACATCTCCTACCATATGTACACTGATGATACGCAATTGTAATGAAGATTACCTCCCCTAATGACATCAGCACTCTCAATAACATCTTGATCAAAACTCAACACTGGTTAACTGTTGACCACCTCAAACTTAACGCCCTCAAAACAGAATTCCTATTAATCTCGCCACCCAACCCCACCTCTAACATCAAAGACTGGCTCCCATTACTCACTGCCTTGAACTGTACCCCACATATCGTTGATTCCGCAAAATCCCTAGACATAATACTAGACAACAACCTCTCCTTGCTGAATCACATCATCTCCACAATCAGAGGGGCCAATTTCCATATCCAAGTCATAAGAAAACGAAAGCCTTTCCTGTCCAATGCAGATTACAGATGGCGGTTCAGGCTCTTGTGATCTCCAAACTTGACTATGGGAATGCTACCCTCGTTGGCCAACCGAAAATAAAACTAGCACCGCTGAGGGCTACCCTCAATGCAGCTGCATGGCTCATCATTATTATTATTAATGCATTCTTAATATAGCGCATGGCTACCCGTAGGCATCCCAGCGCTCAGCGCCAACTACCATCGGAGACATTACTCACTGCAAGTTCGTGAAGAGCCATGTTTTTAGCTTCTTCCTGAATTCGAGGTGGTGGTTCAAGGACCGAAGCTGGGTGGGAAGCGTATTCCAGAGAGCAGAGGCATTAACTGAGAACAGGCGGCCTCCCGCTCTTGCCCTCTCGATCTTGGGAACTCTGGCTTGATAAAGATTGGAGGATCTCAAGTTTCGCGATGGTTGGTAGAAGGACAGCATGTTCTGTAGGATTTTTGAACTCGTACCCCACAGAATATTATGTGCTATGCAAAGCGATTTGAACTTTATTCGTTCTGTGATGGGTAACCAGTGCAGTGCCCTCAGTGCTGGCTTAGCCGATTGTCTCCTAGGGACATTGTAGAGAAGCCTAGCTGCGCAATTCTGTACCACCTGCAGTCTCCTAGTGGTAGCCTTAGGGGTACCCAGATATAAGGAGTTGCAGTAATCCAGTCACGGCAAAACTAGAGCTTGGACTAGTGTTCTGCGTGCTGTGTCTGGAAGCATAGGCAGAATTTTCCGTAGTTGTCTTAGAATTCCGTAGCAGGAGGCTGCGACCTGTACTGCTTGGTGTTCGAGATTTAAAGAGTTGTCCAGCCAAATTCCTAGGCTTTTGATTCTTTCTTTAGGTGTAGGGGGTGCGCCTAGGCAGCTGGGCCATTTCAGTTGGGGGAAGCTATTGTTGTTGTTTCCTAGGATCATTAGCTCAGTTTTTTCCCCATTCAGTTTGAGGAAGGAGTGGTCCATCCAGGTGGCTACTACACTCAGACAGGTTTTGAGGTCTACCTCCTTCTTTTTTGGGTGGTTAAGGGACAGTACAAGCTGTGTGTCATCTGCGTACGTCACGATCTGCACTCCAAAGGGAAGCACTAGGTCAGCCAGAGGTTTAAGATGAACGTTGAACAGAGTAGGGCTTAATGAAGAGCCCTGTGGGACGCCACATGAGAGTGGGATCGATTTTGAGGAATGAATGCCATCGAACACCTGGAAGGTTCTCTCCATAAGGAAGGATCTAAACCATGAGAGGGCGTTACCTGCCACTCCTACCGCTTTGAGTCGGTCCATTAAAGTGTTGTGGTTTACAGTGTCAAAAGCGGCACTTAAGTCTAGCAGGATGATTGCTACCGTTCCTCCCTGATCAAGCAGTTGGCGGGCCTCCTCCACCACTGTGAGCAAAGCGGACTCTGTCCCATGATTTGGCCGAAAACCAGTCTGGGACGTGTGCAAGATTGCGTGAGATTCTAGAAAGTTAGTAAGAATTTTATTAATGTTTTTCAAGAATTTTACTAGTCATGGGAAGTAATGAGACTGGTCGGTAATTGCTCCATACCTCTTTGTTTAGATTGATTTTTTTAAGAAGTGCTTTTACCATGGCATGTTTCCATGTTTTGGGCACATGTGAGGTAGAAATGGAAGCATTGAGAACATCTAGAAGGGCACGTAATATAACCACTTTTACTTTGTTCATCAGGTGTACTGGGGCTGGGTCGCAGGGGGATCCTGATTTAATAGCGTTCCATAGTTGGGAAAGCATAGGGAGGTCCAGCAAGGGGAGATCTTCTAAGACTGCCAAGTTTTTCACAGCCGTGTCTTGGGCCGGAAACGGGTTCTCGAGTACTGTGACCGGAGGAAAAGCATTATATATATCCAGAATCTTTCTGTTGAAGAATTCTGCCAATTCTATACATCTTTGTGGTGAGGATTCTGATGAGGTAACAGGCTGTGGGGAACTAGTGAGTTTTTTGACTATCCTAGCAATTACCTTGGGTGCGTTGGCTGACCCCTTAATTTTCTCCTCATAATAATTTGCTTGCGCTCTTTTAATCTCAGTTTGATAAAGGTTGATGGTTTCTTTATATAGCTTTTTCTTTTCGGGACTGTAGTCTTTCCTCCATGCCCGCTCGCTCCTTTTACATTTTTGTTTAATTTCTCGTATTTTAGGAGTATACCAAGGGGCTCGATTTTCTCTTAGTTTCTTTGTGCTCCATTTATGAGGGATTATAGCGTCTAGGGAGGACGTAATCCATTCATTGAAGTTAAATGAGGCTGTCTGGGGATATGGGTCCCCAATAGGGCTGGTATTGACTAGTGTATCTGCCCAGTGTTCGGGGTCAAGTTTGGACCACGTACGGTCCCAGTCATCACAGGCATAAAGAAAAATGATCACATGACCCCGTCCCTCCACTTTCTGAACTAGCTACCCCACGAATCTCGGATCCACCTAAAATTAGCATGCATGACGTACAAAGCCATCCACCACAACACTCCTCTCTACCTGGCTCAGAAACGAGTTCTATCTGGAAGGAATAGAGCTTCTTGTTGTACATGCTCCCGACTGCTGAAACTCCAAACATTTCACAAAAAGAAAACCTATAAGAGAACTTTCTCCAGAATTGGCCCAAGAATTTTGAACTCTCTTCCCCCAGATATCAGGACCATCCCTTCATTCGCTCTTTTCAAAAACAAAGTAAAAATGACTATCCGAGCCAATTTGATTTAATTGCTGCTGTTTTCACTATGTCTCTTTATATTATCTTTTCACTGTGTATTTGTTTTCCCCTTTGTTTAGTGGTCAGGCTCCACCCCATGGTTCTATATCTTGCTTCTTGAAAATTCGATGCTATTTGTTATGTTGTACAGCACTCTGACACCAAAATCTGGGTCTTGTTCGTGCTTTATAAAACTTCGTAAATAAAATAAAACAGAAAAAAAGTGCAGAGGTACTGAGACTCCACCTCAGGTTATAAAATTAGTGCACAGGATGACCCATAAAAACACATGCCATACTTTAAAGGGGTTGAGCATATTCTGTCTGGTCACCTGTGGGGTTACATGAGGATGTTCAGATCCAAAATGTACCTTTGACATAGAATGAAGATTGACCTCGAAAGCCCATATCAAAGGCATGCCCTGTTCAGGTGGTGCTTCACAATTAAGTTTTGACTCTGAAAACATTTTCAAATCCAGAGCCTATGTGCAAAACCACAAGCTCCATGAGTACTTTGAAACATTGAAAACCTATCCCTGGGCCCAAAATATAATCCCTTGAGAGACTTTGGGTGGCTTTTGGTGCACACACCTTGGGGAAGGCTACACCTGGCAGTCCCCCAAACACCTTACAGAGCCATTGCTGGTGTTCGTATCCTATCTAGGGCATTACAGAAGAGAAAATCTTCAAATTGTATCTATTGTAAGGCCTTATGAAGCAGTCCTCAGCTGCGCCGAATATCTAATGACCAGCTTTGCCAAACTCTTTGACATGTGGCCTTGCACCTCGCTTTTCATTTTTTTTTTTTATAAACTGGGTGCCCCTGCCCTTCAGTGAGGCACCTGGCGTGTGCTTTAGAGTGTGGTAGCACAGGGAGCCCACTCCTGCATTACCTGGCTGGCTCCCTGCCAACACTGCTCTTGTGTCATTGCAGGAGCCAGCATCTCATTTCTGACATTGACGAGTGTGTTGTGCACCCCACTGCCCCAAGACAAGGGCACAGGGAGTGGGGGCTGCACACCTGTGCTGTGCAGATGGGTTCCCCCTTGACAGCTTTCCAGTAATTCAGGCCCTAGGAGGATGGGGTCCCCTAGGTCCCAACTCTTCATGGGCGAGGGGGCCATGCTCGCACACCCTCTA
Source organism: Calotriton arnoldi (assembly GCA_963921515.1). NCBI lineage: Eukaryota > Metazoa > Chordata > Amphibia > Caudata > Salamandridae > Calotriton > Calotriton arnoldi. The sequence continues at coordinate 4,161,055 of CAWUFW010000357.1, forward strand.
ATACTTTTTCAGCTGCACTGTGCCCCCAGGCCCTGGCACACCTCATGGGTACTTATGGGAAACGTGGCAGAGTGCCATGTGCTTTGTTTTCTGCCTGGTTCCCTCCAAAGGATCGAGCTTTTAAAGTTGACTTATTGTGCCCCACAGGGCCGGTTAACATGATCGTGGTATCTTTTTGCTCCTGGTGGCCCACTCTAGCCACCAGGAGCACTTTCTTCAGGTCTTCTGGCCTCTAAATGTGATGTTTGTTGTGGAACTTGAGTTTCTGCTTTTACTGCTGTACTCTTCCCCCCTCTCTGGGCACCTGTACCTGCCTTCGCCCCAGGGTTCTTTCAGCAGCTTTTCCATAGCCCGCCAGCAGTGTATGTTCCCTACAACACTCCACAGGCCACATGGCTTTGGCCTACTTGTAGGCTACCAATGTGCCAAAAGCGGAGTCAGTGGTCTCCCTCCTGATGGGGGCCACCCATCTGCAGGGTCAGTTCACAGGAGTTCCAGGGTAACTCTCCAGGGTTTCCCTGAACAGCTCTATCCTTTTACTGTCCCTCTGAGTGTGTAAGGGGGCAAGCGCCACTGGCCCCGGAGAAACACTTCCAGTCCCTCTGTGCCAGTGGAATTAAAGTCCTTTAGTCCATCCTTACAGTGGAGTCAGGTGGCTTTTCCTTTCAGGTGGGCATTCCCCTGCAGTGTCACTCCAGGTCCAGTGAGCTCTCAACTGTTTCTGCCTTGTGCAGGGGTTCTTGGGAAGGGTGGAAATTTCTAGAAGGTAGGCACCTCTGCCCAATCATAGGATGGCATATCATCACTCCACCTCTGCCCCAATCCTCCTGCACAGCATTCTGGGACATTTCAACATGGAAACATCAAGTATTCTATGGAAAGACTTTCCGTGGAAGTTTCAGCCCCACCCCAACTGGCTCCAAACCAACTGGTACAGCTGCCCGATCCCTCTCCACCAAAACTTCAAAGGGGAGCCCCTCCTAGGTTTAGCTCCAAAAGTTTGGCCTCCCCCTTTGTATGTGTCTGCTTGGGCTTGCCGAGGCCAGTTATAGTGTGAAGAGTTAGCACATGCAGATTACCTTCTACCCCTTCTTTTCCTAGGAACAAGCCCAAGCACTGTACAATGACTCTACTGTGTGGGTAGTCTTCTGATCCTCCTGCCGACCAGCAGAGTAATTAACTTAGAAATGTTGGGGGGAGGGGCAGAGGACAGGCATCTGTTTAGGAGCTGAGCCAGGAAAATATGACAATTCTCCAAGTGCCAAAGGAGTACAGTTATTGCAAAATTGACAGTGAATCCGCACTTGGGTACAGGTTTACTGTAGCATTGATACGAGGCCTACGTAGGGTGAAGATGTACTGTGATGCAGATTCCCACAGAATTTACCGTGAATGAGACTCAGTGAGACTCACTCAGAGAAAAGTCCAAAACCAGATAGTAAAAAGCGAAAATCCAGGGATAATATTTGGGCAGAACCCCTTTGCCTCAGTAGGTACAAAGTATTATCAGTTCATAGGTTTACCTTCCAGAATAAAATCTGCACCAAAAGTGTTTACCAAATGTCTTGCCAGGGTGGAGGCTCATCTTCATCCCCATAGAATTCATGTTTATCCATATCTACTAAACAAATGAAAAGGAGCGTGCAATATGACAAGAAAATCACTCTATTTTTAGACCAAATCCATATGTTACAGTGTCCATAAGTATAGATATAGATAGTTCAACAACATTCAAATCTTTAGGAGTCTTGTGTATAAGTTCAGTTCCAACTTTATTGATTCTTTATGAAAAATCATGTTTTTAATCTGCCCAGCCAAAACGCGTTTCATCTCTTAGGACTTCATCAGGGCTGTAAATTTAAAAAAAAACATATATCACCAATGTATAACATATATGTACAAATTATTAACATCCATACACAACAACCAATATATACATGATTATTTATATAATTCATTAAAAAAACTCCATAAGACTCACATCCTATATACAACCTATAAAAACACTACACATATTTAAGAAGTTGTCTATTAAAAATGTTTAGTGCATGAAAGTTCAAGTCCCATTTCATTTATTTATACCTTTACCTCAGTAGATCTTCATATTATACTTACTAAGTACCATGCCCTCCCCCTAATACTGTGTTTCTTACTGAAGAGCCTGTATATATCAGTATTATATCGATTTCACTCATTTATATAGTCCATAAATATCAAGGTCCAAAGTTGTATGTAATCTTCTCCCAAGTCCAATATCTTCACAAACAACAGGTCTTTACATCGGGTGGTGTAGTACCCCCTGTTTCAGCCACAATTCAGAAACAATGATTTGGTACAAGGGGATTTCTAATTCCAAAAAAGGATCAAATGGACAGCGCAGGTCTCACTTTTATATACAATATTGCAAGTAAACCTCACTGTTGCACTCAACATATGTACAATATATTGGGCAATCCCAAGCATTAATCAATCATTCCTTCTCATAGTAATAATACCATCCCACGGAAAGATTAATTTTGAATTGGGGGTACTAAAAAATGAATGCGAGGACCCACTCATAGAGTGTATTCTCTGTATATATTTGTATATCACAAGCGCCCTCCAATTAACATACCTTATACATGTGCAAAGTCCTGATTATATCTCAACAACGTAGCCAATATTATTCTTATCACTGCACTGTCCATGAATAACACTGCACTCATTCCACATCAATCAAAGTTCCCTACTCCATGCTGACCTTCCTTGTTCGTGTCTCAGCACCTAATGCCTCGGGAAATACGCCTACAAACAAGCCCATCAAGGGCAGACACTTTAAACATAATCCCAACTAATCAAGGTATTCCTTACAAAGCTGATAATCCCCCTGAACTTGTTCATTCCATGTCTGCCAATACCACAACTCGTGATGTTCCTAATCGGCCAAAATCGTCCAATCATAGAATTTCACATATTCTCTACTTTTTTTTTGTTTTACTTTATTTATAGAGTTTTACAACAGCCAAAACAAAGAGAGAAGAATTGGGGAAAAATACAAATAACAAATACAGGGTTAACAAATATACGAAGTAGTCACCAGCAAGCGAATAAACAAATACAGAGTGTACATCAGAGAGCATATCGATGAGAAAAAAAGAAAAAGGGAAATAAAATAATATATGTGACATCAAGTGAAAAGTACATTGCGACTGGGAGGAATGGAGAGGAGGACAGAGATGCAATCGTAATATGAAGCATGCGGCAGGTAGGGTGCCCCAATTGGAAGGAAATGGTGACTGGAATCCAACAAAGGAATCAGTAGAGGGTCAAGGAGATTAATGCTTGCATGGTTACAGTCACATGGTACCCTGTAAGGTAAACATCAGCAGCAGAGGGCCCCCTCTCCCTCCTCAGGATAAAGAAACAAGTAGTCCCGCAACGGTTGCCATATATTTTTAGGTCTGGAGATTGGTGGTTGTAGTGTAGCAAAGGTATCGCTCATGGTATCGCAGTACATTAAATCCCGCAGCCATGCCCTCGCTGTTGGGACAGTGGTGCTGCCCCAATATAAAGATACTTGCCGCTTGGCCAACAATAGAGCGATAGCGGCAAATCGTCAAACTGCAGGTAATGGCTTAACGTAGCCCAACAATGCCAACAGTGGGGTTGGGACAAGTTTGAATTCAATCATCCGTGATAGCAAATACATTTCCTCCCAATATGCTAGTGTTGGGGCGCAGTTCCAAGCCAGATGTGAGAAGTCGGCATGCTCCGTTGCGCATTTAGAGCAGCAGTGGGGTTTGGTGGGGTCGATTTTGGCTATGAGATGAGGGGTAGCGTATGCCCTGTGCAAGTATTTAAAGTGTAGTAATTTATGTTGATGATTGTTGGATACAAAACGTGTCTGTTCACAACAGTAGAGCCAGGTAGTATCCATTAGTGGGCCACCCAGGTCCATCTCCCACGCGGCCCGGGCCTTCCTTCCCACCGCAGACCTTAGCAATAGCGATGAATGATATAGTTGGGAAATCAAGTGGGCACTACTTGGGGTTGTGATGACCATGGTGAGCGGCGGGATATCCAACAGCTCTGCTGAGGAAGATGGGAGTATGCAGTGAATGGTATTGTGAAGTCTATGCAAAACAAATCTGTCTCTATATGATACACTATGTCCATCCTACAGAGAGGTTACAGTACGCAGCCTGGCGTCCATGAAAAGGTTGCCCAGTTTGCGGGCCTGGCTTGCAGCCAAAGTCCGCTTAGCCAGCGCTTCCATCGTATTCAGGAGCCAGGGATTGTCGGGAAGTGGAATATGTGGAGAGTACAGGAGATCAAAGCCAAGGTAGCGCTGTATTTTGGTCCAGGCCCATCATGTGGTCGAGAGCATCTGTATTTCTGAGGGAGTCCTGGGTAGATACCGTGGCATAATAGTGGATAGGGGATGTGGATAGGCCTGAGTCCACTCAGGTTTCAGGTACTGCAATCGAGCATCTGGATGGTACCAATAGAATGCAAAATGCGCCAGTGCACCAAGAGAGTAGAGATAAAAATCAGGAACTCCGAACCATCCCAGTGCGTATTGCATTATTAATGTCTGCCAGCCGATTCTTGGTTGTCTGCCAGCCCATAGCAGTCTAATGAGCATACTGCAAAGTGCCTCGAAGAAACTAGTTGTCAAAGCTATAGGAATATTGATGAGTAAGTATAAAAATGGGGCAGGACCACCATTTTATTGATGGCAATTCTGCCAGCGATAGATAAGGGGAGCTTTATCCAGTGATCAATTTGTGAGGATAATCTATCAACCACGGGACCGTTGTTGAGACAGACCACCTCTTCACTGCTGCGGTAGAGGAAGAGACCCAGATATCTGGGAGGGTCAGTGCACCATCGCAAGGGGAACTCAAGAGGGCAAGGAACAGTTACCTCGGTCGGGGGAAATATTTCAGATTTAGCCCAGTTAATGGTAAGCCCTGAGAAAGCCCCACAGCGGACTACCTCACGGAGAAGAGGAGGGAGATCGGATTTGGGATCCCGTACAAACAGCATCACAACGTCCGTGTATAAAGAAGCAAGAAGGGGTCCGCGGTTAAACCGCAAACCACGCGTCAAGTGTCGCTCCTGGAAATACCACACAAGGGGGTCCATTACAATGTTGAATAGTAGGGGCGACAGGGGACATCCCTGCCTGGTACCTCGAGAGAGTGCAAACTGATCGGTTAAAGTGCCATTCGCCCGAACTTGGGCCAGTGGGGCAGTATACAAAAGAGGTCCTGAAATCCCTTTGGAACCCCCAGTTTCAGTAATGTGGAGTGCAAAAAAGGCCATTCAAGTGAATCAAATGCTTTTTCAGTATCAAGTAGAATGGCTGCAGCGGGAAGATCAGGATTTATTTGATTATGGATGGCAAAGATTGTTCGAAGGTTAATTGATGTGGAGCAATGCGGGACAAATCAGTAGGGAAAGTCGGGTGGCTAGGATTTTGGCCAATATTTTATTGTCTTGGTTTAACAGGGACAGAGGCCTGTAGGAAGAGCAGGAAGACCAGGGCTTGCCTGGTTTGAGTAGGAGGGTAATCACCGCTTCGCACATTGTGGGGTGAAGGATTCAATTTTCTAGGGATTCCGCGTAGACTTCAAGCAGGTGGGGGATCAGTAATGGTTTATAAGTTTCATAAAAAATACTGATAAGTCCATATAGACCGGGGGCACGGGTGCCACTCAGATCATCGATGGCCTGTGATACTACATCACTGGAGATAGGCGAGGCAAGAAACTGCTGCTGCCCCTCACTTAGCCAGACCATAGCCACCTCCGCCAGATAAACAGCAAGTACGTCATTGGTGGTAGTGCAGCGGGACGTGTACAAGCAAGTATAGTTGGCGAGAAAAGCAGCAGACGCGTTCTCGCTGTGTTCGACGGAAGAACCATCGTCCAGCTGGAGATACATGATCAAAAGAAGCTTGATATGGGGGCAGAGTAAGCGTGCCAGGGTTCGGCCAGGTCTCTCGCCGTAGACTCACGCCAGTGCTTTTTTGCCCAGATAATTCACCTCACGATTTGCGAGGTCTTGAAAGTCCTGAAGCAACTTAGTTTGGCGGTGCAGCGACGGGGGTGCGGGATCCGTCGGGGCCCTTGCATCGGGATCCTTCAATGCGGTCTCAATGGTCACTAGTTCCTGGCAAATGGAGCGGAGTACTCCTGACTGTTTGGCAATGCAGATCCCTCTTATATAAGCTTTAAAGGCTACCCAGAGTGTAAAGTGATGTGGTACAGTGCCGGCATTAAGTTGAAAGTATTCAACTTTGGCATCCCTAACTTCTACTTGAAAGACCATGTCTAGCAGCGCGTTAGCAGGGAAGTGCCACGACGCGTGCAACCGTGTAGTGCTGGGAAACGTGCTTGCACGGAGTGCGGTTTGGTCACATGACCAGTGCCAGTCGAGTCCAATGGTGGACAAAGCGTAGGGTTAAAATCCCCTCCAATTAGTATAGTGTCTGCATGGAACCGGGTGATATGTACGGAAATGTTTGAAAAGAATTCTGGTGAGTCTACGTTAGGGGCATAGACATTGACCAGCAAGAGAGATGTGGCAGCAAGATTTCCGGCAACAAATAAGTAGTGGCCGTCTGGGTCAGCGATGGTCTCACGTACTTTGAATGGAACCTCCTTGTGAATTGGGATACTCAGTCCCTTGGAAAATGTGCTGTAGTTTGTAAAAAGATGATTATCCCCCCAGTGTGATGCAAACCGATTGGAGGAATGTCGAGCACAGTGGGTTTCTTGTAAAAGAGCCACCTGGATAGAATGTCTGGACAGGTAGGACAGCATCTGCCACCCCTCACAGGGGACTAGTCCGTCCCCTTACGTTCCAGGTCATAGATCGCAATGTTAATATATCAGAGCCCATAACTGGTGGTGTCATCTAAGCAGAAAAGGAAACAAACAAAAATGTAAATGTATGGACTGTGCAAGATACACAGCAGGTTGTGTAATCAATACCCTGTAAGAAATGATAGCAAACAACAATAGCCCAAAATAAACCGAGAACTCATTTCCCCCACCCACATCGGATAACAAAGAACCCGTATCCGGTGAATCCCATCAAATCCCAATCAACAAACAAGAAAAGCAAACAATCGGAGTACTCCTTGGAGGGAGGCAATACTCGGAGGAGACCACCAATAGTCCATAATCTTGATGGGGAAAGAAACAACCCGATCAGAAAAAAGCCTTGGACGATGGCAGTGGAGAAAGTTCCGGCTTAATACAGTTATGTAATGCAGGGGCATTAGAGTTTAGTGAAGCTTAGCAGTAGCATGGAAAGGGTGACAAAAAAAAGAAAAAGATTTCACGGGTCTGCTGGGTCCAAAGCGGATGCTTTGTCGCTGCTAGGAGATCCAGATCCAGTACTATGTTGTCTCCAGAAGTTCACAGCCTCAGCGGGCGAGTCGAAAATGTGGAATTTGCCATTGATCTGGATGCGCAGCCTCGCCGGGTATAACATGGCGTAATGCACATTAGATTTCTGGAGCGTGCTGTATAGTTCTCAATCTACTAATCCATTTAGCTTCTTCCTGCCTGCTTCCCATGTGGGATTGCTAAGCAGTTTCTTGTAGCATTTGACATCACCCAATTGTCTTCTTATTTCAATGTTATAGTCAGTTCTACGCATAATAACAATGTGTCCACCCTACTATCAAAAACAAAATAATGAGAAATTATTTGGAACCGGTACAAAACATAGGTTATAATTGGTCACCCCCACCCCCCCAGCCAAAAGGTTTTTACACATGTGGATCTTGTGTTATATGCAGTTACGGACTGTGGCTATGGAAAGTATCCCACATAAATCAATTTAGCAATTGTAACAGTTGTTTTGTGATTTATGCAATTGTCTGTAATTGTACTAAAGTATATATTGGTAGCTCAAAGAGGGCTTTGAAGTTAAGAATCCATAAACATCGTAGAGCCATATTAAATAATGATGAAAGATCTCCAATGGTACAACATATTAAGGAATGCCATCCAAATAACGTTACTTTTAAGGTCCATGGAATCCAAAGAATTGAGAAAGATACAAGGGAGGGAGACATGTAGTTGAAACTTAGACAGGAAGAAGCTAAGTGGATTAGTAGATTGAGAACTGTACAGGTCGGCCTTAATTTGGTTTGTTCAGTGAAATTCTAAGTTGTTTTTTTGTCAAAAACTGTTTATTGAATGTTTTTGAACATATTACAAACAATGCATAAGAAACAAGAGCCAAAGTGCGTTCAAACGTTCTCTACAGGAGCACATCCCAATACTTAGATAGCTAGAAGAAAAACACAGTTTCACCTTACGCTATGAACAGCTCCTGGAAGTCAACTCTGAGAAAAGCAGTTTGCACTATTTCTTTGCTTAACCCCATTAACCCATATATAGTAGCAGCGCAAATCCTTCCTTTTAGATTCCAGGCATAGTTGAACGCTTTTTGTTGCTTGAGCAATGGATCCCCAAGTGGGTAAATGGGGTTGCCTGCAAATAGCAACCGAAAGAAGAAAAGAAAACCAGAAGAAAACAAAGAAACATATGCGAAAAAGCAAACCATCAGCAACTGTACCCAGGGAGGTTCGTAAGCTATTGTTTGATACGGAGGGGGGGGGGGCGGAAGGGGGGCCAAGTAGGCTCGGGATCCCCCCATGACTAGCACGTGGGGTCCCGGCTAAATCAGAAAGAGGTGCAAGGCTCTTAATCTTGGACTGCAAGCGAATAGGGGGAGTCCCTCAGATAGGTAACCAACGATGGGGCTCCAAATATAGTCAAAGCCCTTGCGAGAGTCTTCAGCTATATCTGTCAAGCATTCCAGGGCCAGCGCACGCCACAGGCGGGCATGCCATTGGGTGAGCGAGGGAGCCTCTGGCTTCTTCCAGGCGGCGGCCAAAGCCATCTTTGCTGCCTCCAAGCAAAACCACATGATGGATCTATCCCCGTGAGTCTGATATTTGAGCAGAGGGTCATGGATACCCAGCAAGATGTATTCTATAGAATCTCCAATCTGGTAACCCAGGATGAGCTTAATTTGGGATAGAATCTCTTTCCAAAAAGTCTGTATGACCGGGCAGTCCCACCATATATGCTTGAAGTCCCCCAGGAGGCCACACCCCCTCCAGCACCGGTCAGAGGTATCGGGGAAGATGGAGTGCAGCTTGTGTGGGTGGAGGTACCAATCGTATAATATTTTGTAATGGGCTTCTCTCAAATACATGGAGCGGTTAAACTTCGCTATATCTTTGTACAGGGCGTTCCATTGCTTCTCCGAGGGTGGCGACTGCAACATGGCTTCCCAGAAGCGTGCGTGCGGTGCGGAGTCGGAGTGAGTAGAAGTGTATAAAGAAAAGAGATACACCCTCTTCCTGTGGTGCCGGAGCAAACAAATTTTTCTATCGGGAGTAAATCCCTTGTGGCCGCCTGACGGAGTTGTGGTTGTTGGACCCAGTGTACCAATTGCGTGTAGTGATATAGCTCAGTTTGTGGGAGTTTGAAGCGGGACATGCAATCTGTGAAGGGGCAAATCTTATTTCCATGAAAAAGGTCCGAGATCATGACACAACCGCCCTCCCTCCATGGATCGAAGGGCCCTTCTTGGAGAGCCGGGGGAAAGGCCGTGCTAAAATGGATGGGAGTGTAAGGAGACGGGAACGTGGTCAATGGCATCGTTTTGCTCACCGTATCCCAGACTTGGAGGGTTGTGGAGGTAGGAATACTCAGGTACGCATTGGCGGGCCTGTCTGACTTGTGTCGCCAGGGTAAGTCCCATATAGTTCTACCCGTCACCTGTCGGTCTATATGGAGCCACAGTTTTTCTGATTCCCTAAGTGACCATTCACTCAGGACCCGCAGTTGAGCTGCCCTGTAGTAAATTAAAAAGTCCGGAAGGGCGAGGCCCCCTTTAGCGCGTGGCCTCGTCAATAGGTGGTATGAAAGCCGTGCTCGCTGTCCCTGCCAGATGAACTTAATAAGCATAGTTTTTAACTCCTTAAAAAGCCCCTTTTTCGGTGGGACAGGAAGCCCCTGGAAGAGGTAGAGAAGTCTAGGTAACACATTCATCTTGGTTGTGTTGATCCAGCCAATCCATGAGATGTAGGCCGCACTCCATTTTTTTTAAATCAGCGGCGAGTTGTCTGAGAAGGGGTGGGAAGTTGGCCCTATATAAGTCACTGAGCTTGGGCGTGATGTGGACCCCTAAATATGTAATGGCTTTACGAGCCCACTGGAAAAGTGACATTCTTTCTATCATTCTCTGGGCCTCATGGGGCAGAGTAAGGTTTAGTATGAAAGATTTTGAGGGATTGACCTTGAAGCCTGACACAATCTCGAATTGCTCTAATTCCTGACTAGTTGCAGAGAGGGAGATAAATGGATTGGTGAGCGGCAGCAAGACATCGTCCGCAAACAGGGCTATTTTGTGATTGTCAGTCCCGAATCTGATCCTGCTAATCCTCTGGTTTGCCGCACCCTCGCTGCAAAGGGTTTGATGCTGAGAGCGAAGAGCAGCGGGGATAGGGGGCAGCCCTGCCTGGTCCCTCTGGCTAAGTTAAAAAAAAAGTCCCAGGCCACCCATTGACCAGAACCCTCGATCTAGGGGCACTAAAATTCGTTTGTACCATCCCTATAAAGGCTTCACAGAACCCGAAGCGACACAGAGAAAGCCGCAAGTAAGCCCAGTCGACTCGGTCAAAGGCCTTCTCTGCATCAAGTGATAACAGGGCAGCCGGGATCTTCTTCTTTTGAGCCTTGTCTATGAGGTGGAATATTCGTCGGAGGTTATCATGGGTCTGACGTCCCTTAATAAACCCCGATTGATCGGGATGTATAAGGTCAGGAAGGATTTTTTCTAGTCTCGTGGCTAGTATTTTGGAGTAGACCTTTGCATCTAAATTGAGGAGGGCGATGGGTCTGTAGGACGAGCATTTTTGTGGGTCTTTTCCCGGTTTTGGGATGATAGAGATCAGAGCTTCCCCCATGGTCGGTGACACTGCTTGGTGCATCGCAATAGCGTTAAATAACACAGTGAGTTGAGGGGTCAGTTTGACTGAGAAAGTACTGTAGAATTGCGCCGTGAACCCATCGGGCCTGGTGCCTTATGTCTTTTTAGGGAATCGATAGCTGCTTGCACTTCCTCTGCAGATATCGCACCGCCCAAGTTATCGTTGACTGAGGCTGGGACCTGTGGAAGATCTAGAGTGTCTAAGTATTGTACTTGATCGGTCTCCCTGAGTGGGTCGGCCTGATATAGCTTGCGGTAAAAATCATGGAAGGCTTGTGCTTCCCCTCTTCACTAGTGTGTGTTGTCCGATTCTCATCAAAAAATTGTTTCACAAAGGCTTTCTCCTGCTTGGCCCGCAACTGTTTTGCTAATAGTGTGCCAACCTTGTCTTTCCCCTCATACCCACAGGCCTGGAGTCTCAGGATCGACTTCTCAGCTCTATTGGTATAAATAGCGTTAAGTTTCCCTCTTAGAGCCGTGACCTTTCTGAGTGAGGGGGCCGAAGGTGTGTCTTTGTGCGTTCTTTCTGCCTCGCTTAACTCCTGTTCCAATTCTAATCGCTCCTTAGTCTGGAGTCTTCTGAGGGAGGTGGCTAGAGAGATGCAGTGGCCCCTTACGTGTGCTTTGAACGCGTCCCAGTTATTTGTTGGGGATGTATCCGCCGGATCATTTAGAAGGAAAAAATCTCTAATTGCTTTGCAGAGGTCATCCCTATGAAGCCTATCCCTACATAACACCTCCGGAAAGTACCATCTGGTCATTTTGGATCATGGGGCTGGCCAATTTAGGATGCAGGTTAGAGGGGCGTGGTTCGATATGGCTACGGGCAGGATAAGGGAAGTTGTGGTCGCATGCACAAGCGACTGGCTGAGAAAAATGTGGTCAATTCTCGAATATGACCTGTGAGCCTGCGAGAAAAAGGAAAAATCCCTGGTGGTGGGGTTGAGGGCCCTCCAAATGTCAATCAGTCCCAGTTGTTGTATTGACTGTTTCAGAGATGTATTGAAAACCCCTCCCCCGATTCTTTGTGAATGGGTCGTGTCCGCCTGCGGATCCCAGATGAGGTTAAAATCCCCCATGATAATCATGTCCCCAGTTGCAAATCCCGCAAGGGAGTCCAAAAAGGAAGAGAAAAAGTCCACCTGCCCTGTATTGGGAGCATATATTGAGGCTAGTGTACAGGTCCTGCCCATTAGCACCCCCTTGACCATGATGAATCTACCCTCATCTCTCTGCGTAGCTTCGTAGATAAAATGGGCGGATGAGTGGAACAGGAGGGCAACGCCATTTTGCTTTTTGGAACTAACGGCCTGGAAGATCAGGGGGAAATGTCTGTGTTTTAACCGGTGCTCGTCTCCCTTCTTGAAGTGGGACTCCTGGACCGCCACCACTTGTGAACCCTGATCCCACAAGTATTTCCAGAAACGCTGCCGCTTATTAGGGGAGTTTAGGCCCCGAACATTCCATGAGAAAAGCTTAACCCCCATCCCCTTCCCCGTCCCAAGACATGCGGCAGTTGCACCCCCCTCCCCCCCATCTCCGCCCACTACCTTTGAGTTGCCATCCCTGGGTAGAACATGTAATAACAAAATAAGAACAACAAAGAACAAAAATTGTACAAAATTCGGCGTAGTCCCTAGGGACTGTATCTTCTGCCGGCTACCGGGGCATGGCCATTCCCGCACCCAGAGCCCCGCAAGAGTTCCAAATGAGACCGTCTCTCTAGTGAGCTCTCGAAGTAGACAAAGTCAGTAGGGCCGTCCATTGTTCGTTCGTGCTGCTTGATGAGCGCTCCCCTGTTAGACTCCGTAGTTCACATAGTTGGGGGACATCTCCCCTGAACACCGCGACTCCCCACTCTAGTGTCGCCGGGCGCCTCCGGATAAGAGCTCAGGAGGTTGTGTAGCGTTCAGTGTGGAGCAGCCCGCCTTGAAAGACCTGTGAGGGAGAATAATGATCGCGCACTCCGTTTACGGCGTTTTCTTGTTGGCTCCAGCGGGCGTCTGCCAGGTTCCGCGGGCTCTTCGTCCCGAGCGCTTTCCACCAGTAACTTCCTGTGGAGTAGAGTCTGTTAGCGGCGCCGCTCGACCCAGCCCCAGCAAGGCCGCCGCCCCTTCAACCTCGGAGAAGTGGTGTTGCTTGTTGTTGAGCGAGAAAGCGAGCCCGAATGGGTAAGTCCATCTGTATTTGATTTGGCGCTCTCGCAGCATGGATGTGATTAAACGAAATTGTTGGCGCTGCATCAGTGTAGCCTGGGCGACGTCCTGAAAGAGCACACAGGTCGCCCCCTGGTAGTCTACCTTGTCGCCTTCTCGGGCTTTGCGGAGCACCATTTCCTTGGTCTTAAAGGAGGCGAATTTAGCTAAGATGTCTCTTGGGCGTTGGTTCTTGCCCTGCTGTGCCGGGCCCACCCTGTGGACACGCTCCAAATGAATTGCTTGGGATCCCTCGCCTACAATGCTGGTGAAGAGGCCACCATGTACTTCTCCAGATCCGTTCCCTCGCGTCCCTCTTCTAGGCCACCGACTCTTATATTCTCCCGACGTGAACGGTTCTCCAGGTCTTCACATTTGAGGAGCGCGGAGTTCAGTTGTGCTGCGAGGGCCTCTGATCCTTCTTCCAGTGGTTGGAGGCGATTTTCTAAATCCTGGCACTTCTCCTCAAGGTCAAGGGTGCGAGTCCCGACAGAGTCCACATCTGCCCGCAGTTCACCAAGCTTAGCTCCCATCTTGGATTTGAAGGTGTCAAAGGAAGAGCTTATGTCTGCTTTGATGTCGTCCCGTAGCTCTCTCTTGAAATCCCTAAGCGTCGCCAGGAGGTCCTCCCGCGTAAGCGCCATCACTCCCGCTTCCTGACTGCACTCTGGCTCCTGACCGTCCCCCGTGTTGGAGGTCCCAAAGTAGCTGGAGACCTTGTTGGGCTGCACTTTTTTGGGCGGCATATGGACAGCTCCGAACCCCAGCGCCTCGCACACGTGTCTCCTGTAGTGGAGGGAATGGACCGTTCCTTTGTGCAACCAGCTGTGCGGGGCCTCCGGACGCAGATGTTTCCTTTCCCTCTGGTTGCCCCTCCTGACCCACAGGTGTGCTTCTACAGCACATCGCCCAGTTGGAAGTAGAGTACCCGGGTAAACAAGGCTCTCATCGTGTACTGTGTTGGAGAACACCAGGCACCATCCTAAAGTCAGGCAGCTCCCTCCGGGCCCTCCAAAACCTCTGGCGTGCCCCCGTTTCCAGCAGGTACCCTTCTAGCAGTCAGGCTCGCAGCAAGGGCACCCCAAAACTCCACCACAAATGAGGCAGTAACTTCAGAAAGCCCAAAACAACGAAACAGTGCAAACCAACAAACAAGGAAAATGTACAGTATATTTTTTCCTCAGACAGGGCAGGAAGCAACCAAACCATCCATCCTAGACACACAAAAAACCACATTAAATGCCCTGGGCAATACAGCAAGCACAAGTACCCTCAGTCCACAAGAGGTATTCACCAGTAGACAAGTGGACCCAGAGGAGAGCAGCTAGCCCATAGGAGACAAGAAAAGAGATCCGTCGCTGGGAGGAACTGAGGCCGCGTCGGCCAGGAACTCTCGTTACATTGTAAGAAACAGCGCACATTATCATCTTAACCCAGCCCCACAGGACCGAGACTTAATCCGGGCATCAATTGACACAAGTAATCGGGCAAAAAAACAATATAAAGACTCTGCATGGCCAAATACAAGTTAATAAATTGAGCTAATTCCGCAATACAGCTCGAGGGGAGCACATGACATCTTGAATAGAAGGGCCATATTAAAACTATTAGAAGTACTCCCATCCCGGAGTCACATAAAATCATGTGATCTGGACAGAATTGAGTTTAAATCGAATCCAAACCAAACAGGCCCAGAATCCACAATTGCAACCTGGACCGATCATAGTTTCATAGAATAGATTTTGCAGCACAGGGAAGTATTCTCTAATTGGGGTATAGAGCTAAAAAAGTGGAGCCCCCTCGGTATCCAAGCCCGTTACAACAGCCGACACAAACACAGGGCGTCCTAAAAGGAGCAAAAGGCCCGGACCAGACCAGTACTAAGGTAGAAGAGGGACACATATTCAGACAAATTACTATCACGATAGCACACCAAGAAGCAGCGAACCTTGAGGCGCACCCTCAAGTGACACCGTTAACACAGCATTGTGGAGAAGCATAAACCAAACCACGCTGACTCTCCGGGAAAGTGCAGGGTTGCAGTATCTGCTCCTGGAACGTAAACGGCTTAGGCACAAAGCTAGAAGAAGCCGACTTTGTAGAATTCATCCAACAGTACGATATACTCCTATTCCAAGAAACTTGGCAGACCACAAATTCCCCATTAGTAGGCTACAAAGAAAACCCCATTCCAGCAAAAAAGGAGGCACAGTTCAGAAGGGCAAAAGGTGGCCTATCAACCTTCATATCTACTGATTTTCTCTGGAAAGACGCAATCATCGACCTTGACTCCCCCTGGATGTAATGCACTAATCTAGACCTTCAGCCCTCAATGTGCCTGCTAATCCTGAACATCTATATCCATCCAGCAGGAAAGCAGAAGGGGCAAAGAATCAAGTAATTAATCGCTGTAATCAAAATGCTGAAACTCACCTATCCAAGCGAAAATATAATAATAACTGGGGATTTTAACATGAATTTAATTCAAGGACAGGAGAGAAATCTAGCGAGCTTCATACAGCCAAGACAGGGCAACACAAGCAGACAAGATACCTTGGGAAAGAAATGCGCAGCAGAACTGGACGACCTCTTCTTGCACACGTTAAATGGCAGAGGTTCATTGGACAGTCCAGCAGCATTTATGAGGGTCACAAGGAAAACAGGCTCAACAATTGATTTTACCCTGGCGGACCCTGATCTATTTCCCTACATAACGGAATTTCAAATACAGGAACGAGTCGAAAGCGACCACTACCCTCAGACCTTCACATTAACCATCACTCCAAACGGGTCTGAGCGAGCCAACCCTCTTACACTACCAACGCAACTCTATAATTTAAAAGGGTTAACTTGGAACGAAAACAACATCGACCCCGTAATGGAGACATGCTGGTCATTATTAACATCCCCAGAAGCAGACCAAGACATCATAGATGCCTGGGAGTCATTTGTTACTAACATAAACAAAAAATTTCAAATTAACTACAGCGGTCACTAAACCCCTAGAAGCGGCGGGGCGCCGTGGTACACATCAAAAATACGGACAACAAAAATATGGCTAAATAAACAACAAAGGACACTTCGAACCAAGGGTTCCCAAACGACACAGCTGGTCCTTACAACAATAGAGAAAACGAAAAAGGACCTAAAACAGGAAATAAAGGCAGCCAAGCAAACATACAAGGAACAACTCGAGATCAACATGCTCCACGCTAGCAAGCAGAGAAACTCTAAACAGTTTTGGGCAAACATCAACTTTCTGCTAAATGGCAAACATCGCCACTTCAACTCGGATATAACGGACCAAACCTGGAGAGCTCACATTGAAGCAATATACAATACCACAGCCCCCTCGAGTGCAGCTAGCACTGCCGATGCTCCAAACAAGATCGGAATGCATACTAGTTCGAGCATAAAATCCGAAGACCTGAACCAAAGCATTAAAGAGGAACTAGATTCTTCTCACAGACTACCATCTGTGGAGTCATTAGCTAATGACTCAAAAAATCTAACCAAAGACAAACCTGAAAAAGAAATTAGAGAAACCCAAAAAGAAAGTTGAGAGCTAGCCAAGCATGAGCTAAGGGAAGAACAAGCACAGATTACTCAAAAGCAGGTCTCGAACATAATTAAACATTCGGATGGGGCCCCAGGCCCTAACGGCCTACCGAACGCCCTGTTCAGGAACGATATGGCGTTTTGGTCTAGCCACTTAACTCCCCTGTTCTTACACAGCTTAGAGACCAGTATCATCCCCGACTCCTGGCGGGGCAGCATCCTTCAGCCCATATATAAATAAGGGACACGCTCAGACCCAAACAACTACAGACTGATAGCCCTCATTGATGTAGAGGCAAAGATCTACGCATCAAACTTATTGGCAGATCTGGAGACCTGGGTTAGCAGCATAAATTTGATTCCGAAAATGCAGACCGGATTCCGGGCTGGAATGGGCACCTTAACAAATATATCGGCAGTTACCCTTTTAACCAATCAAGCAATTGTCAAGTCAAACATCCTCTATGCATGCTTCGTAGATCTCAAAGCAGCTTTCGACAAAGTGCCAAGATCCAAGCTATGGGCCAAAATGAAAGCCTGGGGAGCCCCTTCGAATTTACTGGGAGCAATCGTCAACCTGTCCTCGCAAACTTGGGTTCAAATAAAAAAAGGGGACGGCCGGAGCTTAACTAAGAAATTCTTGACAACTAACGGGCTAAAGCAGGGATGTGTCCAGCTTATTCAACATCTACACCGCCGACTTCGAGAGCAACCTTTTTCTAACCCAGGGCGACCCCCCCCAAGTTGGGAAATACCCCAATAGTTAGCCTGCACTATGCAGATGACATCGTGCTGCTCTCCCAAACGCCTCTTGGTTTGCAGCGGCTGATCTCTCAACTAGCGCTATACACCTTAAAAGAACAACTAATAATCAGTTTTTAAAAATCGAATGTTTTATGCTTCTCCAGTACCCATAAAAAACGCCCCAAATGTTTGGAGGATAAATTCCAGCTTCTTATCTCAGGTGGACGTATACAAATATTTGGGGGTTCATTTAGATTGCCAACTCGGCTACAAACAACATCAAGACCTTGGGCAAACAAAAGCAAAACAACTACCATTTGCCTTTAAAACTCTGCAGAAAAAACTAAGCAGTAGTTCAACAAACCACCTACTAAAGGTCGTAACAGCTAAATTTTTGCCATCTATTACGTACGGCTGGGAAATGCTAAAAACCAAGGACTCAACAACTTTAAACACAGCCCAATCCAGATTATTCAAGAAACTGTTCACAATCCCACGTCACATCTCCCAGGCTCAGATACGTCTGGAATATGGTCTAAAAAACCAGATACCGGCTAGACAAGGAGCCCTGGCCAAATACTACTGGAGAATGAGGGCAGCTGAAGAAAACACGTTAGCCCATTATTGCAGAGAGGAGGTTGAAAAACAATCAAGGCAGAACAAGTCCATATTTCGAATTTTAAAACAAGCTCTTTCAACATTAAAGCTCGGGTAAGCCTGGCACACACCAATGCCATACTCTGCATTCAAACAAATCAACAATAAAGAAATCAAGCAACTATCACTGCAAACAGATAAAGCCTTACTGGCCGGCAAAAGTCATGCATGGATGGTGATGCCTACTTACAAACAGCTGAAACTGCAACCATATTTACAAGAAGGTTTCACAGATCACTACAAGCAGAAACTGACCTTATTGAGACTGGGGTCCTTCACGACAAAAGATCTTACTCCAAAATGGCTACAGACCTGGTGGACCAGGGATTGCCGCCCCTGTGGTAATGGAGTATAGTCTCTATTACACCTACTATGCATCTGTCCGGCTCTACACAACACGAGGAAGATCCTTTTACGGCCAATCCTGAGAGAAGAACAAATAAGGACTTGTAGAGTGGCAGTCATAAAATGTCTCAGAGGTTCCTCTGTTCAATTGTCTTGCAAGACAATCAAATTCTTGAACATAGCAGCAAAAGAACTTGAAAAGAAGGACCCAGCGACAAAAGAACTTGAAAAGAAGGACAGATGACCAGTATTCCATCATGCAGTTGGGTTGAGTCCTCCCCAGAACTTTTAATCCGTTCTTTTCTTCTCTCCCCTTCCCCTTTTCAGCATATGAACTTTACCTGAAGCAGGAGGCATAGACACGTTTATAATAAATTTTAAAGACCTCTGGTTGAGGTATTTTATCACAAAATTTTGGACCTCGGAATTATTGTGGGTCATTATTTATTTTAAAAAATGCTTTACTGTAATTTTAATCCAGTTTAACTGCGTTACATTGTATATCCCATGGCGGTATGTTCCACCCTTTTATGATTTTAAGAAATCATATAAAAGTATATTTACTACTATCAGTGAGTCTAATATTGAGGGGGGGGGCGTTACATAGCGTTACATAGCTTAGCCACATTGTAGCCAAAGGAGTGCCCTCCGCTTCTCGCTCTTCGAACAGAAGAAACTGCAGCCAGATGGGCGTTGGAAGATCGAAGGGCTCTATTGAGCATGTAAGGGGGAGATCAATGGTCTGAGGATGGAGGGGCCTTTTTGCTGAAAAGCCCTATAGGCGATGTTGAGGACTTTGAAATTAGCCCTCTGCTCAATGGGTAGCTAGTGCAGGGTGGCTAGAACCTGCCGAGCTGAGTTGCATCTGGGGATATTGAGGAAGACTCGGGCTGCTGGATTCTGTACCATCTGCAATTTGTTGCTCACAGTTTTTGTGGCACACAGGTGTAGTGAATTCCTGTGGTCTAGGTGGGAGAGAATGAATGCCTGGACCCAGTCTCTCCTCTAGAGAGGGGGAGTACTCTAGAAAGCATTCTTAAAATCCTGAAGCAGCAGTTTAATGGCTTGGAATTTCATGCTCAGTGATTTGTCCAACCATACGCCCAGGCTCTTGATACCTGCCTTGGGGGCAGGGGCTGGGGTAAGGCAATCTGGCCAACCTATGTTAGGATTGGGGTTGAAGTTGTTCCCTATAAGCATAAGTTCTGTTTTCTCCCCGTTAAGTTTGAGGCAGGCATCTGCCATTCATCTTGCTACTCTCTCCAAAACATGGCTCCCGTCCATGGTTTAGAGAGAGTACCAGTTAGGTGTCATTGGCGTACGACACCAACTATATGTCATATGACAGGACGATTTCTGGTAGCAGAAGTATATATATATATATATATCAAAATAAAACCCTTTCAGGCAGAGTGTGACACATAAATTATGCAAAAGAAGAAGCAGAGAACTCTGGGTAGTTCTCAACTTTAGGTGGAAAGCAGCTCCTGTATAGAGCACTCTCAACACCAGCGACATTCTAAATTTGCTCACCTCAAATGTCTGCTTTTCTATCAAAGCCTTTAAGCATAGGATTAGCACAGTGCCATCCACGCCGAGATTGAAAGGGACAAAGTCTTTTGCCATTTCTACAGCAAAGTCTTTAAGCATAGGATTAGCACAGTGCTATCCATGCCGAGCTGTAAAATGACCAAAGCCTTTTACCACTCCAGGCACAGTATTACAGCTTTGTATTGGTAAATACCATCCAAGCCAACCTGAAATGAATAAAAGCAACACCTGACACGTGTTTCGCTCTCATTAGAACTCTTCAGAGAGGTATAGCTTTGTCCAGACACAAGGGAGCACCCAGTATAAGTCAAAACAAACCCCTTTCAGGCATCGAGTGACGCATAAATTATGCAAATGAAGAAGCCGAGAACTCTGGGTAGTTCTCAAGTCAAGGTGGAAAGCAGCTCCTGTATAGAGCACTCTCAACACCAGTGACACTCTAAATTTGCTCACCTCAAATGTCTGCTTTTCTATCAAAGCCTTTAAGCATAGGATGAGCACAGTGCCATCCACGCTGAGATAGAAAGGGACAAAGTCTTTTGCCATTTCTACAGCAATTTCTTTAAGCATAGGATTAGAACAGTGCTATCCATGCCGAGCTGTAAAATGACCAAAGCCTTTTACCACTCCAGGCACAGTATTACAGCTTTGGATCAGTAAAATACCATTCAAGCCAACCTGAAATGAATAAAAGCAACCCCTCACACATGTTTTGCTCTCAGAGCTCTTCAGAGAGGTATAGCCTTATCCAGACACAAGGGAGCAACCAGTATAAGTGAAAACAAAACCTTTTCAGGCATAGAGTGACACATAAATTATGCAAAAGAAGAAGCAGAGAACTCTGGGTAGCTCTCAAGTTTAAAGACTTTGCTGTAGAAATGGCAAAAGACTTTGTCCCTTTCTATCTCGGCGTGGATGGCACTGTGCTAATCCTATGCTTAAAGGCTGTGTTGAGAGTGCTCTATACAGGAGCTGCTTTCCACCTAAACTTGAGAACTACCTAGAGTGCTCTGCTTCTTCTTTTGCATATGTATATATATTTATACATGTGTATATATATATATATATATATATATATGTATAATCTTAACATCCGATATTGTCGTTTTCCACAATAGTAATACGGTGGCACACAAACTCCTCAGACGCCATCGTCCATGCGTTTTTTTCACCCTTTTATTGTTTTTCATATTTCATAAATGTAACCTATTTCCTTGCAAAAATAAATAACATTCCTTCCTCAGTAATTGCAGCTCTGAGGAGATGTTTCTCAGGGAACAAGACACCATGCTTGCAAGATTTATCGAAAGGGGTTACCCTAACTGGGTTCTTAAGAAGGCAGTTGAGACAGTCAGCACAGTGGAAAGAGCTACCACTTTGAGGGAAACTGAGGTCATTGACCCTGAAAATGAAGACCGTGATGTAACCAAAATTATACTGACCTATAATGGGAATTCAAAAAACATTCAGAAAATACTGGCAAAGAATTGGGAAATTCTCACCAAGGATCCCATCATTGGTAGATCCATCCCTGAAAGACCTAGAATTACATACAGGAGGGGACGCAACCTGAGGGATATCTTGGTGCACAGTGATACCACCACCACAGGCAATGACACCATGAATCTACAGGGTTTCTTTCCATGCGGCCACTGCAAGGCTTGCCGTGGCAGCCTCATGAGAAAGGAATACCCCAATGCCATTACCAACAGTAACATACATATAAAACAGTTTCTCACTTGCAGCTCCTCCTATGTCATATATGTATTGGAATGTCCATGCAATCTCTGGTATGTGGGGAGCACTACACACATGGCTAAGAAGAGAGTCATGGAACATATGAGGGCAATAAACAATAAGGACCATCATTACCCCGTAGCCAGACACTCTGAACAATACCATTACTCCGACAGTTCCAAACTGAAATACTTTGCCATAGAACAGGTCAACATTGGCATACAGGAGGCAACAGAGAACTCATTTTGAGACAACGCGAGTCCAGACATCATTGATTTAGGAACCCATTACCCTGGAGGGCATAACAGTGATGAGGAAATAGCTGTACACCTACACACTGTGTAACAAATGTTGGTTCTCTTTAGCATGGATATTACTTGTGCAACTGAAGATACAATAACACAGATTTCTTTTATCTCTGTATATTTGTCTGCCCTCTGTTAAGTATTTGTGTCTCTGACATGCTGTGTATTTTATTCTTGCAGGAGGAAAGGAAGGGGCCCTCGGATCCAACTTGGGACCTCCCGGGTTCCCTACCCTTTCCTTCAATGGATTTGTTCATCTGATGTCCACTGTATCACTGATAAGGATTTCGAATTCACAATTTTTTTAAATTTAAATGTTCGTTTATAGCACTGTATTATTTATTTGAGCGCCTATAGTTTTTAATGCCTTCGTACCCACCGGGGGAATGCAAGTTGGTTAACGAGGACATGCCATGTTACATTGGCAAGGTTACAGTATGCATTATGCATTACATAACTTCATGCCATTTGTAACAACTCTTTCATGCCCTTTCACCCACTTGGGGAATGCAAGTTTGTTAACGAGGACATGCCATGCCTTCATTGGCAAGGTTACATTGTGCATTATGCTTTACATTATATTACTTTCATGCCAATTGCAACAACTTTTCTTCACATGTTACTGTATTTTTACGATTTTCAGGAATGTCTTGATATATAGATGCACTAATGCAGGAAACAACTGTGCAAACCGAGTGCTTTCATTCCGTTTTTCCTGAAGAGAATGGTCTAAATGACATGGCTTGTTCCTTTTCTCATACTCTGTCAAGATGGCACTCACATTATGTGAAATACAGTCCTTTTTTCATTTCGAGTTGTATCTGTTTACAAGGCACTAGTCCTACATTTGTGTCGAATGTGTACTTATGACGCTCTGTATGCACTGTTTATTTTGTGTGAGCAAGACCGCTTGACGGTTGAAACGCGTCACGAAGTTCGGATTTATGACAAAATAAATCCTTTTTGTATCGCATTCCTTGTGGTTTGGTTCTTGAGAGCGCGCTGATTACGAATTTACTTTCATGGACTATTACCGGTGGCTCCGCCGGTCTGTGTGCCACCTCCCACGGGTTTCCTGGTACCCGGAAGGAGCGCTTGACTTTTTGGATATATATATATATCTATATATATATATATATATATATATATACTTGAAGATGGAGGATCACAAGAAAACAACAGCCAGCCAGGGCAAAAATCTGGATCCCAAAGGATACAATGAGTCACAAAGAAATAAAATATCCAAGAAAGAAGTCTGAGTCATCTGTTTGAGTCACTTCTTTCTTGGATATATATATATATATATATATATATATATATAATGTTTTAACATTGCATAGAAGCGATTGCACAGGGTGGCTATGTAAACATACATAAGACCAAGGATTGCCAGTGGACTGTGGCATGCAGTATATTGGATCGGTGAGATAATTCACGGGTAGCTAGGGATGGGCATCTTAGTGGCGTGGGAGTCAAGGCATAAGAGTTTTCCTCGAGATAAAAGTGTGGAGGGTTAGACTTGACTTTGTGGGTGGCAGCACGGGTCTGTCAGGAGCTTTAGGAGGGTGGGTTCAGAAATTTGTTGAGGGAGAGTTTCAATTTTGTCTTGAAGTGGGGGAAAGATTGTTTTTCACGTAAGACTTGAGGTAGCGCGTTCCAGATCCCGAGGGCATTCCCGGAGAAGGAGCAGTCGCGAGATTTCTCTTTCTTGAATGTTAGTGGAATCAGGAGAAGGCTGTTTGAGCTTTGTAGAGGTCTGTTTTGCTCGGCTTTTGATAATGTATTTGAAAGGTAGGCTGGTTTATTCGTAGGGAGAGCTTTGTTCAGGTATGCATGCACTTTTAATATAACCCTTGCCACTATTGGAAGCCAATTGAGCTGTTTGAGAGAGGGGTGATGTCGTCATGTGGCCTCTCCCCCGATAGTAGTCTGGCAGCAGCATTAAGCATTGCTTTCAGAAGGGCTAGGTATGTTTTTAGGGCACCCGTAATCGTTGCATTACCATAGTCCAGCTTGGGGAGGACGAGGGCTTGCACCACAGTCTTTAGGTAATCACTGGGTATGAAGGGTTTAACTTTTTTCAGGTGTTTCAGAGAGTAGAAGGCACTTTTTGCAGAGGTGTTAATATGCTCCTTCATGCTTAGGTAACTGTTGAGTGTGATTCCCAGGGAATTAACAGAGTTTAAGACGGACAGTTGCAGTTTATTCCAGTGATGTTGTTGATCCAGCTAGCTACGGAAAAGGGTTTCTCTTGGGTTGGATGATGAGGAGTTCTGTTTTGTTTGGTTTAGTTTGAGGTGGTTGCTGGTTAGCCAAGACTGAACTGTGTGTAGAGTACTATTTAGGTGCTGGATGTCTCTG
The DNA here is from genome assembly GCA_963921515.1 of Calotriton arnoldi. NCBI lineage: Eukaryota > Metazoa > Chordata > Amphibia > Caudata > Salamandridae > Calotriton > Calotriton arnoldi. The sequence continues at coordinate 4,185,515 of CAWUFW010000357.1, forward strand.
ACTGATGAGATTTTCATGTAAAGTTGGGTGTCATCTGCATATAGTTGGTAGGCAGTTCTAGCTTGTTTCAGGATCACTGCGAGAGGTTCTACATAGAGGTTGAATCGGGCAGGAGATAGGGTTGACCCTTGCGGGACACCTTGTGAGACTGGCATTGCATTTGAGATTTCATTGCTGAATTTGAGTACCTGTGTGCATTTGTTTGTAGGAAAGAGGCGAACCTTTGAAGGACAATTCCTTTGATGCCTTCTCTATTCGAGAGGGTGTTTAGGAGAATGTCATGGTTAACAGTGTCGAAGGCAGCTGATGAATCCACGAGGACTAGGAGGCAAGCCTGTCCTTCATCCAGAGATCTGTAAAGATTGTCTATGATGCTCATTATTGTAGTCTCTGGACTGTAGCCTTTCCTGAAGACACATTTTTCTATGGTTTTTGCAAGGAGAGGGAGGTTAGTTATGGATCTGTAGTTATTAAGGTCAATCTGGTGTGCATCCATTTTTTTGATAAGGAGGGTTACTTGGCCCAGTTTGAGGGGAGCCGGCATGGACCCACTCGATAGGGAGGAGTTGATTATTTTGGTCCATATAGGAGAGATGTTGTGACTGAGATTTTTTACAAGTGCTGCAGGGAGAGAGTCTGAGATGTGCGATGTCGGGTTCATGCTCTCAAGTATTTTTGCGGACTTCTTCTTCACTGACATGGTTGAATTCCGACCACATTTCATTGTTTTTGAGTTGCATGGAGTTGAGGTTAGAGAGCTGTGTTGATGAGGAGGGGAGTTATGCTGATGAGCAAGGGAGATGAGCTGCATTTGGAGGATGGGGACACTCAAGAGAGTTCGATACTCAATACTTTTTTTTACACAATTACTAAGAAAAATAATATATTGCAATTATATATGAATGTATTATTGAGTCTCGGCTACAAAATATTAGGCTTTTGTGATGAATGTGAATTATCATTCACTGCTTCTATTGTTATGCACCAATGAAATTGAAATATTAGTGCAAATTTCTTATGCAACTATTTAGATGTATGAAACTTTGTGTACTGAAGTTTCACACAAATAGTCTTAGATTTCCTAAAATGAAAATTCTTAATTACTTTATAAGAATATTTGACATGTTGTACTTTGAAATTGTGGCAATAGGCATACTTGAGACTGAACTTTTCTATGAAACAAGTTATGGCATTTGAATATTTGACACAAATGCCTAATCAAATTAAATTTGCTTGACTCTAACTTACATGTTCATATACTAATTAATGATATACTGTCTTTAAATGCGTTTGTTATCGTTATTGTTTAGGCCTGCATTTTCTTAATGGTGTTAGTGAGAAGGAAACTTACTATGCTTCTCACGCATGCACCTTTTCTTGTAGTTTCACATGGACATTCTGGAATCAAACTGATAATTGTTGCAATCTGTAATGGACACTACCGTGTGATTTGGACTTTGACACTAACACACAGGAAGCTACAGTGATGAATAATTCTTTGTGAACAAACTTGTGTCATCAGAATGGACAACTGATTCCCATGAACGGCATGGGAAAGAATGTTGAAGATGATTATATGTGGATTGAACAACAATGGTGTGACAATTGATGTCACCTCCGGACTTGTTGAACTATATTATTACAAGCCACCCTGGAAGTGGGAGCAGATGCAGAGAGCAAAGAGCCACACCCCATCGGTGGGTTTAGGCAGATGCATTCCATCTTTCCTTGCTGACGATTCCCTTGATGAACTCTGCTGCCTCTTTGAGCTCATGCTGGTGGACTTGCTAGCATTCCTGCTTGCTAGCACTTGCTTCTCCCTACCTCTGATTTTGACCTGATCCTATGCCTATGCTAGGAGAACTCTTGCGAACTGTTCCCTGCCCTTGCTGGTGGCAGGAACCCCTTGCCTAACAAAGTTTCCTTGGACTCCTTGCCCTGACCAATGATTTCTCAAATGTCCTGTTATGGTTATTCCATTCTAACTTGCCTACTTAAAATTGTTTCCTTATGGACTTGAGATTTCATTATTCTTTGTACTCTGTTTATGTGTAGCTACATCTGTAGCTGTGTATTGAGACTGACTCATGACTAAATATTCGAAATGTTGATGTCTTGAATATCTAATTTGCTTAATACAATAACAAAACAAAACCTTAACTGCCTGAGCCTTCTTAAATTTACAAAACGTTCTTTCTACTGTGCATACGATATTTGGGTTTCTAATGTATAGCAGGGATTGTCATCAGCCCTGCCAAGTGCCACGCATCAGGCGTTAGACTAACGCATTTCAGTGTGGTGGTCCGCATGACCGCACTGAAATGCGAAGTCACGCATTTGAGTACCATTGAGTTGGGTAACAATAAACATCTGTTATTCAGCGCCAAGATGCCCTGTTGCTGGTGTGAACGTGCGCTTTACAAATACACGTTATGTTATTATAGCGCCTCTTCAGCTGTCAAGCGGGAGGCTGCTATAATGCACCATGACTGAGCTGTAGTGTGGCAGAATGTGGTTGCGCTGCTCCCGTCGGGCTAGAGGGGCTGGCTTGTGATCTGTTTGCAGCTTTCTCTCCTGGGCCCGACACCACACGTCATTAGTGATGTCACAGGAGTTACTGCCCAATGGCTTGGCTCCTAACTAAGGGCCAGATGTACGACCCTATCTTGCATGCGCAAACGGGTTTGCAACCCGTTTGCACATGCAAAATGTCACAGGGCCATGTACAATTCCCAAATAGCGAGTCGCAATTTATTTGCGACTCGCTATTTAGGAATTGCGAGTCACTATTAGGAAGGGGCGTTCCCTTCCTAATAGCGACCCCAAAGCCATGTATGAATGTTTTGCGACTGCAATTGGGGTCGTAAAACACTCACAAATTACCACCCTCTTCAAGAGGGTGGTAATGCACTCGCAAAAGGGAAGGGGTCCCCTTTGCAAATGCAGGGGAAAATATTTTTGGGGAAAACGGGCTGCATTTAAAAAACAAAACAAAAAAAAAACCTGCTTTATTGAAAAGCCGTCCCAGACATGGTGGTCTGCTGAGCCCAGCAGGCCACCATCCCTGGGAGGGCCAGCCATTCCCAATGGGGTCGCAAATTGCGAGTGGCTCATTAATATTCATGAGCCTCGCATTTTGCGACCCATTGGGAATCGCAATCAGTGTCTCTGACACTGTAGTACATTGTAAATTACGCCTCGCAATTTGCGCCTCTCAATCGAGCGGAAATTGCGAGGCGCAATTTACAAGGGTCGTACATCTGGCCCTAAGACACTTAATTAAATTGTGAGAGCCACTTTAACAGGCAGGGCAAAAGCACGGGGTCATTCCTACTGCCGCCCGCGGTGTGAGCGGGCGGTATTTCAAAACATTTTGGCTGCGGTTGTCTCAGTGTGGGCAAATGAATGACAGCGCAGCTCCTCCTCGCTGCTCTCCCACCACGGCGGTATGTATGAGGATTGATTCCCACAACCCAGTGCCACATCATGACCACAGAATCATGCAGAGGTGGCGTTGGTTGTAGCGCTGGCCCAGGAGTCCACGCCAAGCCATTGCGGGCTGGCTGCCACGCACATAGCTGCCAAGGTGTCAGATTGCTATGTGTGACATTTTCATAATTTCAGTGTAATTATAAATGACATTTCAACAACTATGAGTGACACACTCTCGCCAGCAAAATCCAGCAATGAAGACGATTGCGATTTACCACCCTTTAACAGTGACCCTTAAGTCTCCATAACCACTCTCTCTCACATGCTTTTGTTTTGCTTTTTAGAGCTACTTGTACCATTTTAGGGTGTCAGAGAACTGTACATCAAACATGGAGACAATAAATCATACGTGTGTAAAGCAGTGTATATGAAATGTTGCAAAAGAGGTATAGGAAAGGAGTCATACGACATTCATACTGGGTATAGTTTAAGAGTGCTTGATTTGAAGAAGCACAAACTCAGAATTTAAAATGTCCCACCGTGGTTTGGGGTTGTCATTACTAATAACAATTGATTTCTACCCAACTGAACCCGTTTTGCAACATTAGGATAATGAAAGATCGGGGGAGATTTTCATTTGTAAATTGCAACTATTGAAAGGATCTCTCCGACAAAAGCAGTAACCAAATAACCTATTTACATTATATGCACTTCTGCGAGCTGCATGATGCTCGTGCTTTGCAGCAGGCACATTAACCTTCTGTGTAAAATGTCCACTAGACAAACCTTGATCGATCCCCAGCGGGTCCATTAGTCACCAGAGTTTTCTTGACAGTTTTATTGGTGCTCGAAATATCCTGGAGGCAAGCAAACTGTCAGGTGCCATTGGAATGTGGCAGACACATTGGCGGGCATGGGATATTGGCTGACATGAGGTTAGTGCCCCTCACCAAGGCCAGTATATGTGCAAAAGGAGGTGGGTATAATACCACTGATCCAAGAGAAGGCCCGGGTGGCCTGCGGGGATGTCTGGGAGGCCTTGAATTAAACTCTGTCAAGTCAAATGAAGCAATCGGGTGAGCACGGAACAGCTGTGCACACTGGTCATGTCATGTGTCAAAACGTCTGTGCTCAAACCTGCTGCCATCTTTATCAAACATTGCTCCAAATACGTAATTTGGACTGGGGGTTAGGGTTGTTTAAATGACACGACCCTGTGCGCTGCAGTGCACTACATTTGTTGCTGCGCTCATGAACCGGTGCCCCATGAGCCCATGTACATACAGCGCGTCAAGTGCCCCTCTCTGCCATCCCTGCTCTTTGGTGTACATCTGAAGGGTGTCGCTTCACTATTTCAAGGAATTACACACTTATTCTTGAATTACTTTAACAGCAGGCACTTACTCACTTTGTGAGAGGAGAGGAGCGGCAATTCAGTATGGGGCGCCTCGTGGCTGCAGCGACTTCCGCCGCAAATGTAATCTGCTCGGGCATACTTCAGTGACTCTCAGCAAAAGATGAGAGTTCCAGCAGCCGCCACGGTCGGTGGGGTTGGGGCGGCTCCGGCCGGTCGCAGGGATCTGCATTTTCATTTGTTTTATTTCAATATTATTTACCACGAGCAGCTCTGCCATTACAAGTGAAGCCTCCCTCCCACAACCACCCGCTCGCGACGGCGCGCTCTTACTGATGTCATCTATCAGGATTGCGGCGCCACGTGGTTAATACTAGTGTTACATTGTAGCACTGCAGCTCCAGCCACTTCCGAAGCCTTCCAGAAGCAGGGCTCATAGCGCACTGCTAAATTTAGCTTTACGTTCAGTCTGCATTGAATATTGGTGCATGATTAGCAGCGCTACGGCCTGACAGCCGAGGAGGCGCTATGCCATTTATGCGTGACTTTCCATTTCAGTGCGGTGATGCGGATCACCACACTGAAATGTGTTAGTGTCACGTCTGATGCGTGATACTTGACAGGGCTGCACGCAGCCCGCCTATTGCAGCGGTGCCAGCTTGCCTCAGGAAGTAAGTGCCTGGGAGAGAGTTTCCGGTATTAATACGTCCTAAAGTAAACTTGCAGTTTGCCGTCAGTTATGTTAGGGACATGAATAAACAGCTCGGTAGGGAGCTGTTTCGTTGTCCATTTTTAATTACTAAATAGGTCTGTGACACAGGGGACGCAGCCCGCTTAAAGCCCTGCCTCGCTTTGTCTTTCCCCTCTGACAGTGCCCAAGTGCCTCACACTGTGCAATAGTCCGCAAGTTCTTTTCTAGCCAAAGAGCTTGACCTTCAAGGAACGCACACAATAAAAACACCACTTGCCTGCTCTCCAACTGCCTGTGTAATGCATAACATAAATGACACGGACTAATTTCAAAAGTGAAATAAGTCATGATCTCACACTGTTGCACAGACTTGCTATAATATAATGTGAAAATTAGCTTTTGCTGGCGCAGTCACGTTGCTCAAATGGGTATTTATTTATGCGTTTTTATATAGCGCGGACTTTACCCGAGGGTGTCAGAGCGCTTCACGTTAGGAACAGTAACATTACATGAGGAGAAGGATACCAGTGAGCATAATACAAAAGCAAGCGTTACATTGCATGAGAAAAAGTGACAATTGTGCAGATAACAAACAAACCAGATACAAAAAGAGGTATACGTTCCAAGAGGAAAAAGTGACAGGTGTGCATGATACATGGGGTACAAAATACACATAGAGGTATAATACTGCAGAAGTGGCAGTCATTCATAACACACTGGGAAGGCACTTCTATAGGCTTGGAGTACAGAGTTTCCTATAGTGGAAGAACTTCCTTGAGGTAGTAGAGAGGGCGTGAATTCAACAGTGGACTTGAAATGAAGGGAACACGCACATAAAATCCAACACAACACGCAAAGGTGAGGAATGAACAGGAAAAGGTACAAATTTACACTGACGAACAAACTTCCTCGAGGGGCCTGAGAACGAAAGTATTAGTTCTGGAAGTGTCTTTGGAAGAGAAGAGACTTGAGGTCAGCTTTGAAGATCCGGGTAGAGGAGGTGGCACGGAGCAGTGGGGGAAGCGAGTTCCAGATTCTCACCGCATTGCCCGAGAAGGATTGAGCCATCGATCTTTCCCTTTTGAAGACGGGGGGGCTCAAGCACAAGCTTTCCCGCATTGCGAGAAGGGCAAGAGCCACCGGACAATTTCAATTTATTCGCCAGGTAACGAGGGGAGGACGTGTGTAAGGCTTTGTGTGTGATGCAGGCAGTTTTGTAAATAGATCTTGCCTCGATCGGAAGCCATCGAAGAGAGGACAGGATAGGAGTGACATGGTCGCTTCGTTTAGACCCTGAAATGAAGCGAGCTGCTGAATGGAGGATGGATTTGAGAGGGGAGAGGTGGGATTTGGGTAGCCCCGTCAGAAGAGAATTGCAATAATCCAGTCTTGAGAGAACCAGAGATTGTACCAAGGTTTTTAAGTATTTGTCCGGGAAGAACCGACGGATCCCCCAAAGAAGGCGCAGCTGGTACCGTGCGCAGGCCTGCCAAGTATCACGCATCAGGCGTGACGCTAACGCATTTCAGTGTGGTGTTCCCGCATCACCGCACTGAAATGCATTGTCACGCATTTTGCCACTGACCACATAGCTGCCCACTTGACGCCAGGTGCTAGCGCGCGCCGGCGCTGACAGCTGTGTGTGCTCCCCGGGCCGCAGCAGACTTCACTCAATGCCGGCAGCAGCAGCTCAACAGTTAAAGATCTGCTCTACCTCTCTCCGACTCAGTGCTTGCTACAATGTTACTAACAATCTGCCTGGCTGCTGCCTGAAATCCGGCCTCACGTCCTCCTGGAACAGGAAGTGAGGTCGGTGACCAGAAGCAGCCGGGCCGGCCCGGGACTCGACTGGAGGAGTTGCAGCTGTGTCGTCCGGTCCGCGCGGCTTCCCTTAGACAGTCTTACTTCTGAGACTGTCTGAGTCAAGTGCGCTGCTGCTAGGCCTGCGCAAGAGGGGCAATAATTTATATTAAAATCCGGCCCGGCCGTGTTGTTGGATCACAGCACAACATGATCGACCACCTGCTGGCAGTCACTCAGGGTCAGTCACTGTCAGCACAGCCGCCGCATGATGATCGGCCACTGCGGGGGAGACTGCACGCAGTGCTGCACAGCCGTGCGGCTCAGTCACGGTCCGCCGCGGCCGCCGGATCCCCTGTGGGCACAATGGCTGAGCAAGTGGTCACTCGCACCACCACCACGGCGGTATTGATCTCGTAGACCCGACGGACCCCACCGGCGCCAGCGCCAGGCTGCTGAATGTGAACCACGCCAGACCGGGCCGTCAGAGTGGTTCAGCTGTCGTCAGAGTCCTGTGAAGCATTGTGTGCCAGAATCATGCTGTGTTGGTTGCCACGGTAGTCTCCTCCAGTCCTAGCGGGCCAGCCACCACGGGGCCCACCTGCAGAGAAGTAAGTGCCTGAACTGACAGTAATCATCTCTTAGTTGCACTGACTTGCTATGCTTAAAATGTACTTTTCGGCTGGCGCGCGGTCATGAGATCGTCAGATCTTGTGTCCTCCAGGGCACTCTCACTTGGACACTGCATTGTTCTGCAGTCCATCTTACTCCTGCGGCTGCCCTCTAGTGAAGCTCCTGTTAGGTGACCACAGAATATGGGCCGATCTCCTCTCTGTCCACCCGTGGCCTGCCCAAAATGTCAGCTGCTGTACCAAGTTCTGGAATACTCCAGGGCTTATATTCACAGCTACAGAAAAACAGTGGGCAATGCTTCACAAATCCGCATATGTGGTATTAATTCAAGCTTTACCCCTCAGTTTTGATGTTTGGGGCGCACGGCACTGTGGGGATGCTGATTCTGACTAAAACACACGCCCACTTCATTTGACCACTGGCCACCAAATTTGCATCTTTAAATCTAAGAGTTGTACTCTTATTACAAAGGTACTCCTTTCATGAAAATGTTAAAAATACACGGATCATAAATTGATTTTTGATGCAATGTAAAGAGGAAAAGGAAGTCCACCCTTGCCTGTAAGCTTTCAACCAGTCTGCAGTTTTATTTGAGAGTACAAGACATATGTGTAGTGAAAATAAATATGCTGTTATTTAGAGCATGTTTATTAACTAAGCTGCCTGCCCTTAAACTACAATCACGCAGTCTGTCTCCTCACTGTAGTTTCAGCTAGTGCGTTACCGCACTACTCTAACTCATTTTGGGTGGGGGTGAGGTAGACTTGGAGCCACTGTCATCATTGGTGCATTGCAACTGTTGTTCCTAAGGTACTGCCTGTGAAAGACTTGTTTAATGTTTAATATCATGATTACACATTTGTTTAACAGTACAATCAGGTTAAAAGGGCACTAGGTTAGTGCCCTTCAATTTCAGGTGCTTTGCAGCAGTTTTAAGATGATCTTCTTAGAGTTTTTCATTGTTCAAATGAGTGTAATTTCTGTTATTTATATGTTTCCCTCGTCTTCATTGCTTGATTTTGCTCGCAAGAGAGTGTCACTCATAGTTTTTGAAATGTCACTCATAATTACACTGAAATTATGAAAATGTCACACATAGCAATCTGAAACCTTGGCAGCTATGCGTGCGTTCTTAGCAATAGAGTTTATGTGGGAGATTAGGTTGAGTCTTTTGTCAAGAATGACACCTAGGGATTTAGCGCTGTCGACAATGATGGGTTTGTTGTTGAGTAGGTTCAGCTGATCCATCCAAGATTGAACGGGAGGAGGTGAGAGAGAGGTAGAGAGGAGGAGGAATTGAGTTTTGGCGGGATTCAGAATGAGTTGGTGAGCTGACATCCAGTTGTGAATAGAGTTGAGAGTAGAATTGAGTAGGGAGAGATCGTGTGCGGAAGACACCTTAAGGTAGATTTGCGTGTCGTCCGCATACAGATGGTAAAGGATCCCAGAGTTGCTTAGGAGGTTCCCTAAAGGTTCCAGGTAGAGATTAAACAAGGTGGGTACTTCTATTTATGTTTCCCTCGTCTTAATTGCTTGATTTTGCTCGCAAGAAGATGTCACTCATAGTCGAAGAAATGTCACTCATAATTACTCTTAAATTATGAAAATGTCACACATACCAATCTGAAACCTTGGCAGCTATGAGTCATAGATTATTTACAGAACATCAGGTATTATTGTTCTGTATTGCAACAGCTTAGCTCTTGGTACGTGTTATTTTGGCCTATCTAAACTTCTTCAGAAGGTTTGGAATTTCCGTGGCCATCCTTTACTTTTACAGAAAGATATTGAGGATGCAGTCCTGCCAAGTAGCACGCATCAGACGTGACACTAACGCATTTCAGTGTGGTGCTCCGCATCACCGCACTGAAATGCATTGTCACGCATAATGCATAGCGCCTCAAGACAAGGAGTTTTATCAGCGCTCAGATGCCAAATTAAACCGCGGAGTCAGTGGGCAGCTGGAAGCGCGCCGTGGCGTGTGCGAGCTGCTTGGGGCGCTCGCTCTGCTGCTTAATACCACAATGTATCATTACTGGAGTTCTTCGAGATTATTTGCGGCGCGGCTTCCTGGTGACGTCAGGTCAAGGTATTGCCCAATGGGTACTACCGAGACATGAGACAGCCCACAGCGCTACGGGGACCTGACGTCAGGTTACGTCGTGCTGCTGGAGTTCACTTGTGGGGAGTCTCGAGAGGAGGCTGAGGTGCTGGGCTAGTTTGCGGAACATTCAAATAAATCACGATGGTGTGCAGGCGGCGCTGCCTGCTCGCACCTCCAGCAGCCCCAGCAACTGCGTGTCTCAGCTGTAGTAAATATGACCCCGGCTGCACCGATTCAATTGCCGAGGGAGGAGGAAGTGAGTCGCGCGGCAACAGTTGGTAAGTTACAGAGTCAGTGGTCGGAGTGTAATATCTGACCTGATCACCTCTTGTGAAGGCCCCCAAACACTTCGGTATCACGCATGTAAAAGACCAGTGGAGTACTGTAAGACTGGGACAGTCAGCTGTCCAGCCTGGCAAGTGGACTGTCTCCGCACAACATCGATATAAAACCATGCTAAAATGTGAATATGAAAAAGGTTTGAACAAGCCATACTACCAAATATCCTGAAATCCCTCAGTTTGGTGTTCTAACACGCGTTGGTAAATATCGAGAAATACATATTCCTGTAAAACAATCGCCATATGTATGTATGCAGATCTGTTTAAAACGTGTTGGAATTAAGTGGGAGATAAATGTGAAAGCAAACGCAGTTGTTTCAATGACTTAAGAAAGGAGGCAGTTTATTTTACACATTTCTCACCGACTGCAGCTCGTAAAAAACACTATTACATTAAATCAGTCACTAGTGTGTACCAAGGAACTGTGCTCCTTGGATTTCACCCATTTTGCACGTTACCCTGTACTATGATAACAAACAAGCTTCCTTGCTTGCTGAAGCGTTTTCTGTTTGCATTTCTGCTATTTTAACAAGTGACAGAGACCGAGTCAGTGGAGTGCAATCACGTCTTGTGAAGACCCTTATGTAACACTGCGGTCTTGTGCCTGTAAAAGACCAGTACTGTAAGACTGGGACAGAGTCAGCTCTTCAGCCTGGCAAGTAGATTCTCTGCGGAGAACACCCATATCTGGTTATAGAAAACAAGCTAAGACATCTTGTCTGGAGTCACAGTGCAGAGAATAATTCTGACAAATGGGTGCTAACATTTGAATTTTAAAAATAGGGTTTGACTAAGCCACTGTACTTTGTTACTAAGATAACAAACATAGTTCCTTGCCGGCTGAAGCGTCGCCCGTTTGCATTTTTGCCATTTTTTCATGGCCCGGACCCATTATATGTTCATTTACTCGCCATATGGCAGGCCCGTGATCGGCAGCTGCCTGCAGCCAGTGGGGTGCCAGTCTGGTCATGACGTGTTAAATTCACTCCAAAGTTCTGCATCAGCATGGCTGCCGGTAGAGGCCCAGGGTGTGACAAGTGTGTGTGTTTACATGCTGGCTACCTTAAGTTTGTGGTTTATTTCTCAAAACTACATGGGGGTAATTTTAACAGGTTTCTGACAGTTTCGGATATGTTGTATGGGACATTATTGCGCCGTCCTCAGCCTGTGAGGATAATGGAAAATGGTGCTCAGCCGGTCCGCGTGCGAGTCAGCTGACTGACACTGTGTGACAGGCAGCTGAGATACCTGGATCCCTGTGTAACTTGTCTTGTTCATGTTGGAGCCTCACACATCCTTCCTGTTGGGCCGGGGGTCCCACGTCACATGGGGAGAGAGAGAGGCCCTGGAGTCCTGATGCTCTCCTGATTGATTGCTGGCAGGTAGGGGGCCAGAGGCTGGCAATGATTTCTGGTGCTTTGCTGCAATTTTCAGATTTTCTTGAAGTTTCTTGTTGCTCAAATGGGTGTCATTTCTGATATATGTTTCCCCCGTCTTCATTGCTTCATTTTGCTTGCGAGAAAGTGTCACTCATAGTCATTGAAATGTCACTCATAAGTACACGGAAATTATGAAAATGTCACACATAGCAATCTGAAACCTTGGCAGCTATGAGGATGGTATATTTAAATTTGATTACTAATTTGTGTGTTGGTTACCAATCCTCAGCTGCTTCCACTATGTCTGTTTTTGAAGCATAACGCTCAATGTACACCCCTTCCTTTTCGCTTCTTAGTAGGGGACTCAATGTTATAACTCCCACCTTTGTAAGGAAGGCTATGGATTACGGATAGACGCTAATCTCCAGGGAGGAGCAAGTAGCGTCTCCGTCTCGCTTTAGACGTAGGCTTTATGTCTGACTGGAGCACTCCGGATCTCAAGCTTCCGCTCTATTGTTGTTGTTGTTGCATGGGTCAGCCCCTTCGCCTCTCTCTAACCAATGGGCGCTCTATGACAACAGCGGGATTCGCTCCTGACTCAGAGAACGACTGCCTAGCCGCGGGACGTGGTTACGTGAAAGTATCCAGTGCTTTGCGTGTCACGGGAGGCGGACATCTTCTCCTCAGTTGTTTCCTGTAAAACGAAGAGATACTGTGGCTAACATAGGTTGTACCTTCGTATGGACTGAAGCGTTACAATGGCTGGAATGAAAGGTAACTTATCCGTCTTTAGTGGTTGGCTCTTGCAGGAGTATGCACGCTTAACACAATGTTTGGAGTCCTACGTTTGTATTTTATTATAGCAAATGCAGTGTTAATAGACGTGTATGGTTGCTATATGGCATGCACGTTACTTACTGTGCACGTTTGTGTGTGTAAAAGTTTAACATTTCAGCATTGACTGAAACATACGTTTAAGTGAATGTTATGCTAATGTGGCATAACTTCCTGTAACGAAGTGACAGCATTAAGAGCTGTCATAGATCAAAGTCCCCACTAACTTTTAAATAAACATTTAAATGGCAGCTTTCTCAGGTCATTGGGGAGACATAAAGCCTCTACCCTTCTTGCGTTCCCACGGGCCATTGGATTTGAGTACTTCATGTCCCATTGTCATGGACCCACGTACTGCAAACAGAAATTACTCTTTTGCACAACCACTGGAAGACTCCAAAAGAAATTACGTATGGCTTCCTATAGACCCAAAACGCATCAGGCACCCCAAGTGCTTGTGTACCTTTACACGTAAAATAAATGTCAAAATATACCAGTTGTGGCTCTATTTTATCACAAAATATGGATAAATACAGGTGACGAGGCAAAAAAATATATGGATAAATTCAGACCGAAATGCTTAAAAATAAAAACCATGAAACCGGGACATCTAATAATGAATGATTACAACAGGGTTTAAAAAAATGCCTATCATTTAGTCCATTCACTCTATTCTTTATTTCTTTGTCCTCATCACCTTAATTCTGATAGCCACTACACCCTACCACCAAGCGAGGGAATACCGTTGCTCTCGTGGCTGGGCTCTCAGGCCGTCATATTCTGCAAATATTAACCTTCATCAGGAGAGTAAAGGTGTTGTAATCATTGGACCGGGAACGAAACCATTCAATAATTGGAGACCAGTCATTTTCTTTTCTGTTAAGACTGGTATTTCGAGCCGAGGATACAAGTCTTCTTTCCCAGTGCTATCCATTTTCTGTGGTCGGAAGACAATGGTTCAACCCATTTTCTAAAGCTCATACGTCTGGCTAATAGTACAAGGTAGAACCTAAAATGATGCTTCTTTCTACTTTCCCCGTCCACCGTCTCTTCTGGTTGTAATCCAAAGAAAACGAGCAGAAGGCATACCGAAATAACTTGTCTCAAAAATTCGGTAACATTATCCTAAAAAACCTTCACTCCACGAAGATATGAAAATTATCTGCCATTAGAAGATCACACTTATTACATCTAGATTCTTGCCTTCCTGGAGGCTTAGATAATTTATATGGTGTCCAATATACCCTATCTAATGTAAACAGATGATTCCTTCTGAATGCAGCCGATTTCACATTATCATATCACATACAGAAAGAGGCATGCCAGACATCCTCTATATCTGCATCCGTCAATCTTCCGTCCCAAAAATTGTGAGGTGGTGACGTTTTTTTATCCTCTGCTTGCCACATTAGGTCATACCATTCAGCGATATATCTAGTTGTTTTATGAGACATCCTAGTAAGCTCAAAATCCTGAGTCTCTTCAAAGACCTCCCTATGGGCCGATGTCCAGGAAAGTAATTGAAGGTAATTCAGTTAACTTGCCGCCCGTAACTCTCTTTAGCTTCTCCCAACGCACTCAAGTAAGCCGCCTCATCTTTCTAACCCTACAACCTGGAGCGTGGAACAAAGTCCATCCTTTAATTAACCTGGAGTACTCGGGGAGTCCCATATTGGGGATAGTGTGGAATGTTATGGTATTGCACATCTTTTTCCCAGGTTCCACCCCAAACCAGCCTCCGATTTTTAACACCTTAAACTGCACTTTAAAAAAAAAAAAAAGTACTTTGTATCTCCAAACTTGTAGAGGAATCCTTTCTCTACCCCCTGGGTCTCGAAAATAGCCCTAAACATCTATGCTTAATCAGAGTCTTTCGCTCCCTCGTGGAAGTGTAACAAAAACCTCAGTGACTTAAACTAAAATGCCATGTAATACAATTGGACATCATTAGTTTACTTTTTATTTTTTTCCAAGAAATCCTGGCCTCTTTAAAGGCCTGTATAGAACTGTAAATATCCCCCTGTATTTTCTGGATGCATTTTTTGTCAAATGATAGAGGAATGAAGTTGCATAGAAAGGAAACTCTTGGTAAAATATTCATTTGATTGACTCTGCCATAAATAGTCAAGGATAGATTTTGCCTCCTTTTTTAAGAGAAGCCTTAATCTTGCTAAACACTTTATAAAAAATTGTTATCTACAATCGCATCCAAATTTCGATATATCCTAACTCCCAGATACCTTATTTCTTTTTTCACCAGGTTACTTTGCAGGTCCTAATTCCAGAGCATTTACTCAGTCTTGTCCTGATTAATAACATACCATGAGATTGCCCCAAACTCTTTAGCTAGTATCTCAAAGCTGCAAAGAGATTCCCTTACACTAGCAGTATATACTATCAAATCATCGGTGTATAACGTAAGTTTGTGCCAAAAGCCCTACACCCTTAAAGGTCTGATGGTCGATTCTTCTCTTAGTTTGTGTGCAAAAGCCTCAATATATAGATTAAAAAGAAGAGGGGGACAGTGGGCAATCCTGCATGCTGCCCCCACAGATCTTAAATTTCCCTGTTAAAGCCACATTGACTAACTCCCTGGCTGAGTTATTAGCATAGAAAACCTTGACCGCTTGCATAAAAGCCCTCAGAACTCGAAATTTAGTTAAACAAGCCCATAAGTAATCCCACTAAACCTGGTCAAAAGCTTTTGCTGCTTTAAAGGTCATTATCGCCAGCGGTGCCTCGTGTACGGTTGCCAGATCTATAGAACCTATCAGCATCTGCGCTAGCTCTTTCATTTTCCTGCCTTGTAAGAAGCTCTTCCGGTCCTGATAGATGATCTCATCTATCACCTTGCTCAACCTTCTTGCTAAAATGCTTGCGAAGATCTTATAATCTGCATTTAGCAAGGCAACTATGCCATTCACTCTTGCAAGGAGACAGGCTCGGGTACTGCTGTTGTACCAGAAGCAGTTCAAGTGAGAGCAGAAAATCGCAAATCCAAAGCATTCGTCCACAAGAACAATGGCCTTAGTTTGTTTATATTTTGAGGTGGGTGAGCTGGTGAAAGTTCGATCCAAGCCCAAGCTTGAAGTCTTGCTCACTCGAGGTCCAGTTGAAACCTCGAGACCATAATGAGCCGAGCTTTCATGTGGGTTCTGCCTGCTATCCTCACTGTACCCTCATGCTCAAAGAGTTAAAAACAAAGCATTAATATTTGAGGTTAGAAAGGATAAACAGATATCCAGTTAGTGGCTGAATTGTACAAAGTGAAACCAGAAAGCAGCTTACCCACTTAAACAAAATGTGTGATGTTAGGCAGATATTTAATTTTCCAGATCCTCCTTTTTCATCACTGTCCCATATGAAAGCATCTTCAAATGCATGATTTCTGAATACCAGCTGTACAAAACCTATTGTGTTTGATTTAATAGACTATTATGTTGCTCTATCTATCAGAATATGGCCCACATACATACAGGGCTCGCATGACAACTGTCTTGCTTCTTAGTTCACTGATGGTACTGTTGTCAGGGAGGGGGCTGGGGCAGGAATGGTTGGTTCTAAGTCCATGTTTAAAATCTGTCACTTTTAATAAGTAGTTCTCAGTGCAGTGCTATAATGTGAAATATTAACCTTAAAGCATCCACATAAAAGTATGTCATATTTTACATGATGTTGTATGATTTATATGGCAAACATTTTCAGGGTTCGCCTCATGCACAGGCTCTAAGAGCCAAGCCAGACCCCAGGCTCGGCTCACCCTGTTAATTTTTGGCTCACCCACCTCTATTTATATTGCACAGACTCTGGACAGAGATGATTTTAGGGCCTTATGTAGATATTGGCAGACATGATAAACTGTCAAAACGTGACCGAAATCTCTTCCATCCTATTATAAGTTAATTATATCCTATGGCATTTGTAAAGCAGCTGACGGGACAACTCCCCACGTTTAAGGAGTAACGCTTTGCAAACCTCTGAAGGCTCTCACTGCTTCTGAGGATGGAGAATATGTTAGCAGGCCACTTTAGTGAGGTTCCCTTCCTGAGTTGTATACCAGTTACATCCACAGGTCTTTTAGGAATTATTTTTATGCTTTTAAAAATCATTAACTGGATTTGCGCATGTCTAAGGAGGATATCCTGCTTCCGCGGTTCTGAAACCATGTTCAGGCGGGTTGGGGATGTGGATACAATGCAATTTTATTTGTTGGATCAGATTCCATACACATTTCTCTCCCATCCCATCCCACTGAAGCTCTGGGTGCTGTTGAAGACTCAGAAGAAAGAGGAATTGGCAATGATATTAGTAGCTCCTCATGTGTCCCATCTTCAAATTTACTCTGCCAGCCCTCTTGTGTCATCGCCTATTAGCATGACGGTGAAAGGTATTCTCTTCTGAGCAAGGATGCTCTGGAAGGTGACCATATTTGCAAAAGTCCAGGAGGTCAACTACAGTTACTAGTAGTGCAGAGCATTGGGTCAATGTTGAGCAAATAGAATAGAGAATCTGGTTTATGCACACTGTCCTATGATTCTTGAAAAATCTTTGACTACTCAGAGATGGGGTTTTTGAAGTGATTGGTTTCTATCTTCCTTACTGTGTGAATGAGCACCCACTTGTGCATTTAAAAATCCATGGCAGTTAATGTCAGTGAGGGATGCCTTTTTCAATTCTTCCGGAATCACAGATAAGCAGTTCATGTACTGTCGCCTTCATGAGACATCCTTAATTCAGTAAAGTTTGCAGAAATAACCACTTAAGCCTATGAAATATGTTTTATTGCCCTCTTTTAGGGCAATACCTTAGTGATTACCTCCGCAAGAAAGTTCCAGAGGTAGGAGCTGTAATTAATCCTGACCCTTATTTGAAGTCCTGTCTAATAAAGTCAACTGAAGGCTTGGTCCAGGTTTTCGACTCGCAGTGACCTCTCATATTTCCATGCTGATCAAGACCCTATTTTGCCAGTGTTGTGTCCTGATCTAATTCCAACGGTAGAAAAAGGACTGTACATCTTTGAAGTGCATAAGGTGCTGACCACCCCGCTGGAATATAAAATCCTTTTTCCCCAGTCAGAGATGATGGGTACTATGAGCTGTGAGGTTCAATGTATGATTGCCCGTGCATATGTGTCGGCGTTTGTGGATCTTCCTCCAGGTTTGGGTGTTGCAAAGACCAGTGTGTCTTTAACACATTGGCATTGCAATGGTGCCATGGGCCTTGATGCAAGCAAAGGTTAATAGGACCCTCCTGCCCACCTGTTGTGTGAAAAGTAAAAGACAGCCATAATAGCAGAGCAGTGGGTACCTCAAATCCCTGGGCCCAGATGGCGCTGCACCTGTTACACCGATTGATAACCACGGTTTTACTTAAGCAGAGACCTAAAGACCCACTACATAGGTTTCTCTACCTAACCTTTTACCGGCACTAGCAACAAAAAGATTTACAAGCTTTGTTTAGAAATGTAAGCTGTAGGAAAATGTCACTGACTGTGCAACATACTGGCATCTTTCATTATTAGTATTTGGCATAGTGCAGACACATCCTGAAAAGTATGGACTATTATAAGGTCAGTCGAAATCATAGTGAACAGGTTAATCTAAAGTGATTTTTATTTCTGAAAAATAGATATACACAAAAAGATGCTCAAAATATCTGCTAGATGTGAATGTGATAAGAAGTCCTTTCAGGCCACCACTAGGGGATGTTTGTCTAGATTTCCAAGAGGCCTGATTTCCAAGAATGTAGGTGGTGCTTGCTTATCCTGAGTGCAGAGCCCCCTACGCAGGAAACTGCATGGAGGTCATTTATTGGATTTATTGTTTCAGTGATGCTTTTTGTCTTAAAAGTACAGATTGGTTGTTGGAACGTTGTTAAACTTGTTAAAATGTATGGCTCATGCACTGTATCATTTTCATGAGAAACATGTTTTGATTTTCTTCTGTCTAGCACTTGTTGCCTTATCCTTCAGTGGAGCCATAGGTCTAACGTTCCTGATGCTTGGCTGTGTTTTGCAGAATTATGGGTAAGATTTTTTGTGGTTTAGATCACACAAACAATTACATTATTGAATACTTGCGTTTAAAAAATAACCATTTGTAAACCTCCGTTCTATGCAATTTTTTGTAAATGTGTTTTTATTACAAAATGCTTGTTCTTCATATCTGGGCTTTATTATGTTTTTGTGTACAGTACCATTTAGTATTAAGTGGCGGTGCTCCATGAATGCGTTCTTGCTCCAATTCTTTTTCTCCTTTACACGAACGATCTGGAAAAAACCCTGGTTTCCGTTGGGGCAGATGTATCATGTGTGGAGAAAAAGCCCATTCCAGCACTCCTACATGCTGATTACACGGTGCTCCTGGCAAGGACGGCCAATGGACTCGAGGCTTATTTCCAGCTATGTTAGTTTCATGAGTGAGATGGGTTTGGAGACTAACCTTAAGAAAACCTTTACCATGGTTTGTGGTCCCAGGAACATGAAAACATGCACTCTCAACATCGCTGGTAAAACTTTAGACAGGGTTAGTTCCTTCCCTTACTTGGGTTTGGACTTCGATGATGGCTGCACTTGGTCTACCTGTATTAAAAACAGGATAATGCGTTTTACCCAAGCTGTTGGCACTACTTCCGCGTTTCCCATGTCCATTGGCAAAAAACCTATTGCGCTGATCGTAGAGATCTATAATCGGAAGTGTTTGCCAATTCTGACATATGGAATGGGTATCTGGGGTTATAGGGGTGCCCTTGCTATGCAGACAGAAGAGAAAGGTTTTGTTGCCGGCTACTAGGTGCCCCTCCATCAACCCCGCATTTTCCACTGCATCTGGGGCTAGGTTTGGGATATGTTCAAGACACTAATAATGCTGCACTTTTGGCTCTTTGGTGTTCTATCTAGTACAAGAAAGAAGCTGAATTCATTCAGGCAGTCATCAGAGATTGTTTATCTTGCGACCATGGTGCGGCCATCCCATGGTTAAAATTTATCAAAGAGAGTTTCTCGGTGCTGGGATGTGCACACCTGTTCGAGCATCCCGAGACAATTGTGAAGAAAGATAGAAACTGGGTCCAGGACTGTTTTTTTAAGCATAAACAAGCAACCAGCGAACAAACGGAAGTGGCCAAACCTGCAGTCCAAGACGGTCCCAACTTCTGCTCCATACCTTTTTATATATGTCCAATGTGTATGAGAGAACCCTGCTGGCAAGGTTCAGGTTAGGCTCCTTCCGTTGGTTGATCTGTTTTCCCCTAGGTCAGTATTCCTTGGATTCCATTTGCATTCGTCCATGTGACGAGCACTCTTGCCAAACAATTTTACACTTCGTCTTCTTTTGTCAATTGTATTTGCCATTCACAAGGAAATTTTTATCACCCCTGTTACGCAGTCATAAATTTTCTAAGTGCAAAGCTGCCCTATTTTACCTGTTGCACCTTAATGACCCCTGTGTATGTCACGCAGTTGCTAGCTTCTTGAAGTGTGTCTTAGCCAAAAGAAGGAGTATGCTGTTTTGATGAAATAGTTTTTATATTCTTTTTAACTAGCGTTGTGGGTCCTGTACTGTAAAGTGAAAGTTTGTCCCTGGCATTTTACCTTACTTATTTTATTCTTTTATTAGATTTGATGTCCTCGGACTTAAAATGTATGCACCGTCACTTTACATATTGCAAATTATCATAATTGTTAGCTTTTTTTTAACATACATGTTTTAAATTGCATGTTTTTTTTCCTATTGGATGTACCTTTTATGATCTGCCCTTTGGGAGATCGAATAAAGATGACGATGATGATGTTTTTGTGTATCTGAAGTGTGTTATTTCGATAGCAGTTCTTTTAAAATATACACTAAGTGGGCTTCGAGTCCGCCCAGAGCAGTATTCCTCTCCCCTCGTGCAGTTGGCTGGTTGGTGTATCATTCTGCTTTTCCTGGATTGCTTACTTTGCAACGCTTGGGATTATTTTATATCCCAAATCTGCTGCATCACACATTAAAAACGTTATGCCGTAGATTTAGTGTATACAGAAAGCAGTTGGTTTTCTTTTGATTTTACCTACAGCAGACTTTTTTTGGGAAGTTTTACTCAGGACTCGAAATAAAAAGCCAGACCTGTTGGCTTTCGTAGTTTGTTTTAATATAGAAAGTTGCCAACACATACAGGCGGCTTTTTTTCCTTACTGGTTACATTGTAGATAAATTGTGTGCTGTAATGCTTATGGCAAATTTTATAAATAAAGCGTTTAGGCAAGAAGCATGTGGTACATAAAAAATTTATTTTTACCTTTATTGGCAAAATCTGTCTAAACTTCAATGTATTTACTTTGTGAATGCTTAGTGTGCCATTATGCAAAACACACAAGATGATCGACGGAATGCTGCACATTGGCAAACATTCACCCCCAGTCACAGATCTGGGTTTAATCCATCGTTATTTTGCTTCACCACGCCACCCCAGTTCAGACATAGCCATGTGCAAATCAGTCTTGACCCTGTGCCTCATGGGAACAGTCCAGACCGAACTGCCAAGCCATGTCTTCCCTGGACCGGAATCAAGCATCCTAGGACCGGTTTCAGGCTATCAGCCTTCATCAGCACTTCGCAAAAGGGACAATATACCTATCACAGTACTGCTTTGCATTAACTTCATCAGTTTGCTCTACAGCATGTACATGCAGAATAAAAAAAATGTCCGAAACCAAATTATCATAAAGTGCTGCATAGGAATGGTATTATTTTAAGTTTACAAATATTTAATAATAGGTGCCTACAAAGGATGTCCAAACACCACTTTGTAGTAGTTTTTGTTCGTTTCCTCTCTCTCTCGGACAAGGACAATAGTTACAGAGGAAAATGAATATAGACTAGGAATCAGTACTATATTTGCGCTGTCTAGCCGGACAGGATCAATTTAATATTTCAAATATTAGCAAAAAATAAATTGGGGACACAATCCTAGCCGTTACATCACTACAGGTTTCCCTTTGATTGTAGCTGGCACCATATTCCAGTTGCCCTACACTTACCGGGTTAGCCTCCATTCCACACCCGAGCTACACTTGGATAAGCCATATTCGCTCCGGTCACCCACCGGTTTTTCCTCCACTTTTAACCGGGTTTTCTGCTGGCCACTACTGGCAGTTGCCACATCTTCACTAAAGTAACGTTTCCACCCGTTGGCAGGTCTGCATAGTCACTTCATCATCCTACACAGTTTTCTTAATCAGAACAACCCACCTTTCACCCCCCAACTGCATGTTTCATGTTGCTTCGCCGTTCTTATACCTTATTGTACATTGACCCTTCTATTGTTTCTTTTTTCTTTCTCCTTTCCCTCTATTGCTTTACAGGCATTTTACTCAGGCATGTAATGTAATGTAATGTCCTGATGATGATCCCACAATTGCTTTCATGGGATCAAAACGTCGTCGACTCTTTGTACACCGTAAACGCAATTTAATTTGTCATTGTTTATGTGTAACGGTGTCTCCGCACATTTATGCTTGTTTTATTTAATGTATGACATACAAGCATTTGTTCTGCCTGAGCCTTTGTTTTGTTTTATGTATACCTTGTTGGATGCAGGATTGTGTCCCCACTTTATTTTTTACTAATATTTCAAATATTAAATTGATCCTGTCCGGCTGGACAGCAAAAATATTGTACTGATTCCTAGTCTATATTTATTTTTCTCTGTAACTATTGTCCTTGTCCGGGACCACTGTGTTCATAGCTTACTGATACCCAAGGTCCCTGACCATTGTAATTGGGTTCCCTTGTCTCCAACAACACGTTTCCTCTCTCACAGCTAGTACTTTATAATGAGCACCAATGAAGGTTTGAGAGTATGGCAGTGAGCTCCTAAAAAACATTTGGTGCAGCAGACTGCCTATGCAGCACTTAGCTGCTGTCATAGATAGTTTTGTGCTTTTTAAGTACTCGCTTCAACATACTAAATTTTCAGTGACAGCAACATCAAGTGATAGTTTACCACGATTGACAGTAACTTCAACTTCTCTTACTGCCATAATGGTTAATTAGTAATTTACTGCTAGATGGCATGATTGCCTCCCTGCCAAAAGCAATACTTGGTCATACTAGTGCCCAACATGTGTCTAAAGTGGTCTCACCATTACTTTGTTAATATCAACTCCAACGTCAACCCATCCGTATCCCAAAGTGCCCAGTGCGGTTCGCCAGGGCTATTTGCAGCAATTGCAAGAGCTTGTTTCTAAACAGCTGCAGTCTGCAAAATAAAATTAAAGGAATAATGCATATTCCTGCAGACCACCAGCTCCCATTTATGTTTGGAGATTGAAATCTACTAATAATCTTTAGATACTAGTGTCCTATAAAAATAGTTTTTTTGTTCTGATCATGTTTTATTGGCCTTTTGTCAGTGAAGCTAGCAGTGCTAATGATTCAGTAGGTTCATCCTGTCTTCCATTGCTCCACTTTTAAGACTTCTCCCAACAGCGTTCGTTCTAATTGCTTAAGCGTTCGTTCTAATTGCTTTACCCATGGTCCATTGAAAATGTGGGGGAGCCCCTGAATTTGAGGTTAAAGAAACCTTTCATTTACAAGGACATTTATATTACTTGATAGGTTGGAAAGGATTTGAACCTGAAATCAATCTTAGGAACTTTGAAAACAATCTGGAGGGGGCAAAGGACGGAACAGGTGGGCACATGCTAATTGCTTGAGTAAACCGTTTAATTCTTATGTCAATTTTAACTAGAAACATTCTTATCTGGTGAGAGAAGTACTTGCAGGTTGGGGGGAATGCAGCGAAATGGTACAAAGCTTGTGAGGGTTGATTGATTGTCATTGAAAGAAAAAGTTAACAGTGAAATGTTTAGAAGTGTCGCAGCCACTGGAATGAATTGCCAGAGCATCATTTCAGTCCATAGCTTTTCTTTTTTTGCAAACTGTGC
Organism: Calotriton arnoldi; assembly: GCA_963921515.1. Classification (NCBI taxonomy): domain Eukaryota; kingdom Metazoa; phylum Chordata; class Amphibia; order Caudata; family Salamandridae; genus Calotriton; species Calotriton arnoldi. The sequence continues at coordinate 4,209,010 of CAWUFW010000357.1, forward strand.
GACTCATGTCCGGAACTAGCCATCAATCAGCACATCAGAGTTAGTCCTGCTTGTATTCTCATCTAGAGAGAACCTGGCTTGGTGGTTCAGGCTGGACTATTCCTGTTGTTCTGATTGGAGTTGAACCAAGTCCCAATTTTCATAGGGCTGGTCTTCTGCTAAATCTGCTCACCAGAAAATCGTGTTGGCTGGTGTGTGCTAAGCGATCTGTTTCCAGCATTGTGGAAAATAATTCCTGATTGGAGTTCGGTAAAGCCAATGGGTGTTAAGATAAACCTAATGTGATTATATTATGGAGATTTCTGGTCATGTGGCTCAAGTTGTCGAATAGCCTGCCACTTCATGCCCGACAGGAGCAATCTTTCTTAAGTTTGTTTGCGCACTGTTTCATTAAATGTGGTTATCAAATACTCCTAATTGTGGATCTGTACGATGTGACTGCATTTGCGTTCATTGAGGCGAAACACCACACGTACGACCCCCCCACCACCGGAAGATACCATTTAATCTCCATACGTATACACTAAAAGAAAGACTACTCAGTGCAGCCTTAAAGAAGAATAATATTCAGCATGGTCACTTCTCTTATCTGATCAGGTCTGATGTTGGGTGAGCCACGGCTCCGAGATTGTGGGTGCTGGGGGCAAAATGGCTAAATTGAGAGGGTGGGTGTCTCTGTTTAATTTAAGTTTCCGGCATTGCTGAAAGTAATGTGGGGTATCGAGATGCATAGGAGGGGGGTAGAGGAGGCAGACGAGCTAATCGGGAAGATCGAATCCCTAAGCACCATTTCTCTTGCAATTTCTTTTCCCCATAGGGTAATTTTGGAGGTTCTGTCCTTGGTTGGGTAATGTTCCTTTTTTCTAAACAAATACATACTGCTCGGAAGGCAGACGGTTGTCTAACTTTATCTAATGTAATATGTAAGGTAATTTTGCTTGTATGAAGCTCTGCAGGCAGGTTTGAATTTTTGTGCTTCACTCTTGCTTCCTTCGTCTATTTTTTCTTATTATAATAATTTCACTTTCATGTTTCATTAATCTCTTCTTCCGCTCTACCATCCTAACGGCGAGAAGATATCGCCAAAGGGAAAAGGTTGGGTTCTTCAGGGAGGGCCGCACTAGGGTGGGGAGCATGAGGGGAAAAAAAAAAAATCCTCAATTCACCAAATTACATCCTATATCATCACCACATAGCTTGGGGGTCTCAGGATTCGCCCTGATAGCGGGAGGTATAGATCCTATGGATAATACAGTAACAATCCTAGCATGGAATATTAATGGCTTGCGGGAAAAGAGGAAGTGGATGACTGGTATCCAGTAGATTAATGCCATGAATGCCCAGATAATTAGTTTGCAGGAGACCTAGCTAGAGAGAGGAGAATGTTGGGATTGTTTTTCTAAACTTTCTTGGGTTCAGGAGGTCATCAATTCGGACAGCTTGGAGCTCCAAACGGTGTAGCAGTTAATATAAAAAAAACAGATCTGAAACTGTTGGATTATTGGACAGATACATTGGGGAGATGGCTACTTGCAAAATTGGTGGTTGGCAGGCTAGATTTTCTCTGTTGTGGCTATTAGGGCCCAAACATAGACAATTCCCTATATTTGATCATGGAACAAAGAGTCTTGGAAGCCGTCGTGATAGGGGGTGACTTCAGTGTTGTTCTTAATGAGGCTTTGGATAGAAGGTCTAAATATAAGGGGAGCTTGATGAAGAAAATGAGATCAAAAGTCCTTTATATGAAGAAGGAGCTTGGTTTCACGGATATTGGTTGAAAGGTAGTTGGCACACGGAAAGTCTTTCATAGCAAAAAGTATGGTTCCAATTCCCGTATTGACTACTTCCTCAAAGACAATATCTTTTTAGATCAAGTACAAGCCGCGGTCCATCATTTGGCTTCTATATCAGACCATGCAGCAGTCACCCTATCAGTGGCCTTTCTGACGCAGAGGCCAAGACCCAGGTGGACTCTGGATAGAACTCTGTTAAAGTATCAAGCGATAACCCATGATTTATCATTCCAGACCCAGCAGTACTTTAAAGAAAACTTGGGTTTCACAGGCATGCATGAGGGGGTCTCATAAAAGTTGCGGAATTTAACCATGGGGAAAGCACGCACTCAGGAGGAGGAGTTCATGCCAACCTTGGCTTTAAAAACTAGGGGACTACAAGAAAATGTTACCCTCTCTGCTAGTAACTCTGGGTACTAACGGGTGAGCTTGAGCAGGTATACTATGAATACAAGACATATCTCTATAAGAAATCTCTAGTTAAATGGAAAGCAAGAAAGCTGCAACATTTTGATTATGGGGAAAACTGTTGGAAGGTCCAGGAGTGGGAAACAAGATCTGACAATGCTAGTAATTTACTTCACTCGGTTGAGCAGGTGGGAACAGCAGCATTGCTCTCCACAACAGCGGAGATCAAGGAGGATTTAGCTAATAGCCTGAGCTTGGTATACCACGAAAATCTACAGTCTGATCACCTATATATCGAAAGTTGGCTTGCCGAAAAAAAAACTGTCCCATGGGAAAGCAGTGGAACCAGATGCATTGCTTGCAGAGTATTACCAAATATTTGCTTCAGATCTTGCGCCTTTTATGTTGTTCCTGTTCAACCACATCTATCTAGATGGCCATCAGCCGCCAGCTTCCGGGTTGAGGCAACAGTTATGGTACTAAAACCAGGAAAGTTGCCAAGCGGGTTCATACAGGCCTATATACATGCCTATATCATTGCTGAACAGGGACTACAAAATCTTGCAGGAAGGATAGCCAACCTCATGCAGGAAATAATACATAATGACCATAAGGGGTTTGTTCGGGGAAGGCGACTGAATGAACTAACCCACCTGTTAACAGGTGCCATGGATATGGCCGCAACTTTACATCATCCACTTACAATTGTCACTTTAGACGCGGCCAAAGCATTTGACTGGGTCAACTGGTCTTATCTATGGGAGGTCCTCAGATGCTTTAAATTCTCTGAAATTATGATTAGTGTAATTCAAAAGCTTTATCACTCGCCAACGGCCAGGGTTTTATCTAACGGAGAGTTATCTCTACCAATCACTGTAAGTATTAGTACACAGCAGGGGCACCTGCTTTACCCTCTCTTGTTTGCCCTATACATTGAACCCTTGGTACAGATAATTCAAATTGATTCTATAATCACCCCCTTATGGCGCAGTCTTTCGCCATAAAACTGTCTCTATATGCGGACGATATCCTTATATATACGGCAGGTCCACATATCACAATTCTTAGGCTTTATGGCTCTCGGGATATCAAATTAACCAGGATAAAACAGAGATTATGTCATAATGTAAACGAGGTTTTGCATGTAATTTGAAACATCAAATCAGATATTTAGGGGTCACAACCCAGAAGTTTAATGACATAGCTCCTTCCAATATCACTAGAGTGGCTAAAGAAATCAGCCTACTGTTGCGGAAGTGGAGGAACCTCCCTCTAAACCTATATGGTCGAGTAAATCTGTAAAGATGATGATTCTCCCAAAATTGACCGTTTGTTTTAATTGTATACCATTAATTTTCCCTAAGAAAATGATAAACGGATTGCAGGGGGAAGTTGGCTCCTTTATCTGGGGGTATAAGATCCTTAGACTTTCATGGAAAAAGCTTAGGAACAAATGAAAGAGTTGTGGCTTAGCATTACTGGACTTTCAAGTGTACACTTATGTCTTTCAGTGTAATAATTTCTGCATGCTAAGCTCAGTCCCAGAAAGGTATGCAAGACGTCACAGTCTGGATGACCAGCAGTTGCCTGAAGCTCAACGCCGAGAAGACAGAAGTCCTCGTCCTCGGAGCCACCCCTTCAGCATGGGACAGCACCTGGTGGCCAGCCGCCCTCGGAAGCCCACCCACCCCCTCAGACCACGCCAAAAACCTCGGCATCGTACTCGACTCATCGCTCACCATGAACCGACAGGTCAACGCCGTCACCTCCAGCTGCTTCAACACTCTCCGCATCCTCCGCAAGACCTTCAAATGGATCCCCCCTGAGTCAAGGAAGACAGTCACCCACACACTCGTTACCAGCAGACTGGACTATGGAAACGCACTCTACGCAGGCATCAACAAGTCCCTACTCCACAAACTACAGACAATACAGAACACCGCCGCCAGACTCGTCCTCGGCATCCCCCGGCACGAACACATCAGCCAACACCTACGTAGACTCCACTGGCTCCCCGTGGAGAAAAGAGTCACCTTCAAAATCCTCACTCACGCCTACAAATGCCGACACAACAACGGACCCAAATACCTCAACGACAGAATCAACTTCCACGTACCCAAAAGAAACCTCCGATCTTCCAACCTCGCACTGGCAGAAACCCTGCGCATCCACAGAGCTAGAGCAGGCGGAAGATCCTTCTCTCACATTGCAGCCAAGACCTGGAACGAGCTACCGACAGACATCAGACGCGCCCCCTCCCTGAACACCTTCAGGAAGACCCTCAGGACCTGGCTCTTCGGCTAAACAGCACTGCGGACCCCCCCCCCTCAGCGCCTTGAGACCCTCACAGGTGAGTAGCGCGCTTACAATTCCCTGATTGATTGATTGAGTCCCAAAGTATTCGACTTTGCGGTATCTCTTTTCAGCTATGTTATAAGAGCATGGACATTAAGATTTTCTGTTGAAATATTGGAAACCAAAGTTTTTCAAAAAGGTTAGGTTAAAGATACTGACAGCGGCCCACTTAGTTTGTATGGTTTGCCTTAAGGAAAATCTTTGCAATACCTTATTAGTCTAAAAACTCACCGATCTGGGACTCCCTTGGAACACCTGAATGTATGAAAGATAGCCTCACTATCCTAGGGTGACTGGCCTTTGAACTTGGTGGGGATCTCAGAGCTGGATCACTGTTAATGTCCTGGCAGGAGATTTTCGATAAAACAAGGGGCTCACTTTCTAGGTTTGAATATTTGCAGATTGCTTCATGGTGGTCAGCTCAAGAATGGGGAGGACAGAAGAGTGAGGAAATTGAGGACCACTCGGGAAAGAAGTAGCACACTGGTATTGGGAATGAATTGACGCAGAGAATGCCAATGTTGGACAGCCCTATCTAATCTGGGCAGATATGAACCATATCTCCCACTTCTTGAAGATCTTTGGCTTAAAACTCTCAACGTATTGAACGAAATAGTTAAAACTGCTTACCTAAAGCACATTTATTTCTTCACGCAGCATAGACTGGTACTGGTCGTCAAAAAGTTGGCCAAAATTGCTAAACAAATACGAATATGTTCAAAGTGTACGTTTCCTGAGGCGGATGGTGAGCCTCATTTTAGCACATGCCCAAAGCTCTCTTTATTCTGGCAGTATCTCAGTAATTTGTTGTCTGAGGTCTGCCAGCAGCAGGTGAAGGTAACGGATACCCTAATTCTATTTGGCATTGATCCAGAGCTTGGTGGGAGACTAAATAAACCAGAGAAGCTGCTAGTTTACCTGATATTGCTAACGCGCAGGGAAATCGGTAAGAAATGGGTATCGCAGGCCCCCCTTGTGGGGCACTCTGGGCTAGTGCAGTAAATCGGGCTCCCAGATGGACGTGGAAGTTAGCCGGAGGAGAGAGGAAACTCAGGGCGAGCCTCCTGACTCGAAATGTTTGCCAATAAACAATGATTACACCGAGGGTGGTAGCATCCGTTCATTAAAACATATATCAGTCTGGTGGGGCGCATCCAGATAGACGACATAGCTAATGTGGCTATATTACTGACGGTGAAATGAGGATAAAAAAGAAAACAACATGCATCTAAAAAGTTGTATGTTTAATTGTGTTGCATGTGTGGTTCTTTCACTCCATAGAGTATACTGGCCGATGTTTGTTCTGCTCTTCTACGTCATCAGCCCAATTCCATACTTCATTTCCAAGAGGATAAATGGCGATTCGGATGCTTCCAGCAGTGCCTGCAGCGAGCTGGGTTCTTTCTTTACAACGGGAATTGTCGTGTCTGCCTTTGGGTTTGCTATTGTTCTTGCACGAGCTGGATTGGTGAGTTCTGTATTTCACAAGGCCTATTTTCTGTGTTTTTACAGTTCTGTTCACTTGTTTATTCATTCTAATAATCCACCAGAGGGCGCTGCAGCTTTATAAACACCTTTACAGATTAAAAAGTCAGTTTTGAAAACGTGAAGGCATTGTGCCGATTTAACACAAAGCCGAAAAGTCTACATGTGTATATATATATTGTGATGTGTCTCCGTAGTAAAAACATCGCCAGGTGAGTCGTATAACTAAAAAAAAAACAACTGATAAATTGGTGACATTGTAGTACAACGCAATAATTTTAGTTGTCTCAAAATACTGGCTTGTATAACGGAAGTTGACGACATCTGTATTGCTGACGCACATAGTTCCAACATTCAATACCATCAGTCAGAAATCCAAGATGCATTTGGTCAATACGAGACAAATTAAAAATGCCTTTCGTTTACATTCCTTCTCACCCATTTATTTCTTGATCATGTTTACAACAGATTGTCGTTTGAAAATTGCCATTGCGCTATTAAAGCCAAAAAACATAATTAAAGCCAGGCCTAAACCGGGTTCGGGCCGGATGCAAGCACCCGCCACTCATTCATTCCACATTAATAGCTGCACCTAGATATATCGTGGCATACGCATGGTTCATTTGAGTCTTTACAAATAATTCATTTACTGAAAAACGTGTGTTATGTGTCGCTGTTAGAAGGAGGTTCTGACCATCTGAGCCGCCTGGATTTTTCGCTTTTTGAACACCTAATTGTTGAGCTTTTACTGTGGGAGAGCCTCAGAAGTTGGGACTCACCCACAGTGAACTCATGATGAAAGAGACTGCATGTGGATTTTACCGGTGTCCCCCTGGTGAGAGTAGGCTGCTGCGCTGGAGCCGGAGTAAGGGGCACCGGGCTGGTTACATGCAGACACGTGTGTACATGAGTGTGCACACGTGTAGGGACTGCGCTGGGGAGATTCCTGGCGTGCGCAGCCCTGGAGCAGCTACAGATTGAATGGTGTGGCAGGAATTATGCAGAGCTGGGTAGTGACATGGAATAGGCTTTATACAATGGGAAGAAACATGTAAGGGAAAGTCAGTGTGCTTTACTGTTTTCACTGAAGGACCACTCCATTATTCTCCTATGAGGATAGGGATCACATGGGATAGTTTCACTTCCCTAGGGCCTACAAATTCCAGACATGCACTAAAGTCCACTGTAACGTAGGTGAGAAGTACTTTTCTGCAGAGTCCAAAGTCATATCTGTACTGCTTTTGGGTCATCCAGAAATGTCATATTCCTCTGAGTCAGCTCATAACCAGAGCCTGGCTGGGTGTGACCCTGCCAGGCTGGATTAATGACCTTCCTCCCCAAGCTGTAGCATCAGAGGCCTAGCCCTTCACGACAAGCATTCCAAGGGCGAAGGTCTCCTCTCCAAAAGGGAGAGAAGATGGGTGGAGCTACACGGTTATCCATCAGCAGCTGTCACCTGGTGGCAGGCACCAAGCTGCTCTGGAGAGAAGGCAGCAAGGGGGGGAAGGGGCTTTTCAGAGGTCATGTGGCATGAGACCCCTGGACGACGCCATTTTGAACTAACCCAGAGGCCTGGGCAGGAAGGAGGGAGCAGGAGCAGAGAGGTGAGGTGTCGCTGCTTGATAGGGCAAGCAGAGACTTCCTGCCAGCCCCCTCAAAATTCTTTTTTAAAAGAGCTTGCACAGGAAGAGGAGCTCAATCTGGGTTGTGGTCGGCTGAGGAAGACTGGTGCTGGCCATGGGCAGTTGGAAGGAAGAACCTCCAGACTGTCCCAGGACCCTGACTTGCGCAAAAAGGGGAGTCCAGGACCAGTGAGCAGAAGCCTGGGCCTCTGCGCAAGGAGAAGAGAGGCCCAGGAGGAGAGCAAGGCAAAAGGCTGGCGCAGGGAGCCAGTGAAGACCGTGCCCTGATGAATTCACCCTCCCTGAGACCAGGAGGGTGAAAGAAAGTGCTCCCAGTGGCTGGGGAGCGCCACCAGGAGCAAGAAGAGGCCAAAATGGAGCAGATCGGCCGCCTGGGGGCCGAGATATGCCCCCGAGAAGGTAGGCGACCTTTGACCTCTAATTGGACCAACGACGAAGCGCGTGGGGCTCCGCCGCCGGTCTCAAATATGCCCCCGGGGTGGGTCAGGCCCCGGGGGCTGCCCACACAAGAAGAGGAAGTCGGGGAGCGCCGTCGCGCTCCCCTCGAAGAGAGTTCTGGGGCCCGGGACCGGGAAACGACCTTAACAACGCGGTCAAAACACCGCAGTACATTTAGATCGCTGCTTTTACAACGCAAGTCGTTACCACGACTTGCACTGGAGGGCGCTCTAGACTAAGGAATAGTGTGATTTACTATTCCAACACCTTCCCTACTGTACGTAGGCTGGAGTTGGAATAGTAAATCATACTATTCCTAAGTCCAGCGCCCTACAACGCACGTCGTGGTAACGACTTGCGTTGTAAAGACAGCGATGTAATGTACCGCGATCTAATTGATCGCGTTGTTACATCATACATCCCCCGGTACCCCCAACTCCGGGCCCCGGTGACGGTGGTGAGGAGGAGGGGGGCGTGCCGTTGCGCGCCCCCTCGCAGGAGAAGAGAAGCCGGGGAGCGCCGTCGCGCTCCCCGTGAAGACTTTCCTGGGGGCTGGGACCTAAGCGCCGGGCCCTGAAGCCAGGAAGTCAAGCCGGGGAGCGCCATCGCGCTCCCCGTGAAGATGGCCCAGGGGCCTGGGACCCCATCTCCGGCCCCCGATGTGAGGGAAGGCGGGGGGAGTGCCGTTGCACTCCCCCGAGGTCCCGCCGGACCGGCAGCAGTCTCCGTGTCTGCCCGCAAGAGCGGGCAGACCAGAAGAGAGGTGCCGGCTCCCGCGGCAGCACGTAAGGGTGCTGGCCAGTCGGGGAGCCGGCGAGGGCAGCTGGGGGTGGGCTCCTCGAGCTGCCCTCCCACGTACCTGTGACGCGGGTTGCCCGTGTGGGACCGGGCTCCCAAGATGAGGAAGGAGCAGCCGGGGGTGTGCTCCCCGCGCTGGATGGACTCACCTGGAGCAAGGGGTCCGGGTGGGACCGGGCCCCCAATGGAGATCTGAAGCGGCAAGGTGCAGACCACGAGGGCCGCAGTTCTCCTCGAGGAGCGGTGGAGCCGCTGCTCTAGTATTCATGAGCCGGAGGAAAGCGCCTCATAATGCCTTGCAGGCCTGGACCGGCCTGCGAGGAAACGCAGCACGTTCCCTGTGTGTGGTGGCCCCAGGAAGATGGGGTCACCGCCAGGTGTGTGCCAAGGTGCAGGGGGAGCTGCAGGAGCAACGCAGTCTCCCCCAGCACGAAGATGTAAAGTCCCTCCCTAAGTCTCTGGGGGATTCGGAAGAAACAACCCCTCAAGGGCTCAGCCAATAGTCATCAGCATCCAGAGGCTGGAACTTTTGTTATACAGCTGGGGGTGCACCAGGGACTGCCTCAAGGTATGGAGGGCTGTACTGGGGATGTCTGGAGAAGGGCATCCCCTGGAGGCGAAGAGGTGCAATTGCACGAGAAGTGCATTTACCCAGGTTATTTCTATTTGAGGTACTGAAAGTCATATGTGTAATGGGAAGTACATGTTTAATGTGAATTCATAAGCAAAGTGGGGTTATGTTGCTGGACCTTCCTGCTAGGGTGTCTGGCTGTATATGCTTAATCCTGTGAGTTCAACCGTGATGTTTTTCAGGGGCTTTTAATTGCAATGCATTTTAACTGTTATCAACTATGATGAGTACTGTCATTCTAAGTGGTGCCCAAACATGTATTCTTACTACTGCGTTAGGTGAAAAACAACCCAGACTGTTAGCCACTAAGATGTAGAGGTGCATACTGTGTGGTCAGTATGAGATGCTCAGTCAGGGTTATGTGTCACCCGGGCAGGTGTACCTCTTTTAAATGCTTGTTGAGATGATGGGGTGGGTCGCCACTGGGATGGTGCCAGTGGGCAAGGCCCTCGCTCCAGGTTATGTCAACTGTGAGAAGTTGGCCTGGCATATGCTGTCCACTAATTATAGTGGGCACCTTGCACCAGTCCAAATCGACTCTTATGGTAGGTAGGTTAAAGACAACCTTATTGAAAGCTATCCTAGTGGTAGCTGTGGAGAGCAGCCTTCAGGCTAAGTCTTGAAGGAATGTAAAGCAGCTTGTTTTACCAGTCTATAATCTCTTGAGTGACCAAATGAAAGAGCACCACACCAGGTATATATTCAAAATATATGTATTTATTACTAAACACACCCTCTAGTCTCTTTATGAGGCTAGAGTTCGAAGTACATAGGTTATAAGATCTTAAATCACAGTAATAGCACAAATACACGTTTGGGCCCTAGGGGCGTACCAAACCATATACCAATAAAATGGTATGCGAACCACGACTGAACTAGACACTAGGCCTAGAGCCTCTAGAAGTGCTTGGACCACAAGGAACCACCCAAGGTAGTGACACAGGGGACCCACGGGAGACGCGTGCAGTGTAAATACACAACCGCGATACGCCGTTAACTTCTATGGAGAAAGTCGGGATCGGGAAAATAGAGGAAAGGGACACTTTAAAAAGGACTAGGACAAAACCCTTTGAGATCTAGGACTTTGAAGAGTCTCTACCCACGGGAGCACCGGAGTACTCGTGTTACCTCACCCAGGGAAGCCGGGTGCATAGGTGCCTTTCGGGGTCGGGTTTCGTCGTCGTTTCTTATGGCGATCTGCTGCAAAGTGCTGCTGGCGACCAGGAGAAAAGTGTCCGGGTGGATCCAAGAGTGGATCGGAGTTCTGAAGAACCTGAAAGCAGAGGGGACAGAGTCTGGGTCACTAGCCAGTGACCAGGAAGGCGATGGACAGAGGCCCACCGATGTCGAGTGCTTCAGATTCGATGACGGTCGTCTTGACTCTTCAGCCACGAGGTCCAGGAGGCGTTGTCGGCGACCAGGAGCAGGATTCGGGCTGTTGCTCGATGTCTGTCGAGTGCAGAGGTGTCGGCGACCAGATTGGACCCAACAAGCCTTGGCAACGGCAAGTCTCGAGTAAGATGTAGATCGTCGATGATGCAGACCAGCAAGGTCTGGGGAACTCACCCAGCAAGGGTAAGTGAGGGCAGGCCTGGAGCAACCAGACTGCCAAGTAAAGAAAAGATTGGCCTTCGGTAAGGGCTACTAGCCAACGGGCTAGCGACCGCGAAGGAGCCTCGTGACGCCGCACGTGGAGCTGGCTTACAGGACACTCGTGGAGTGGGGGCCAGTGATCTTCGGTGCAGGTGGTGCTGGAGGCTAGGGCTACTCGGAGCCCAAAGCACGACTTCTTGGGAGACCCAGAAGATGGTGCACTTGCAAGTGTGCTCGGTGTCCAGGGGTCACGGTCTCAAGTCACCCACGATAGCCACGGGCCTCAGCTTTGCTGGGGACTCAGGGTAGCCTCGGGGAAGTCTGAGAATCCACCTCTGGTGATGCGATGACTTCGGCGTCCGACGGGAGCTTCAGTGATGCGAACCGGACAGATGCTTCTTTGGTGCCTGCCAAGCAGGGGAGTCACTCCTTGACCCCAAGGGAGATTCTTCAGTCCTCTAATCTTGTCGTAGAGCGTCGAAGGTCCAGGATTCCGTGTCAGAGTTTCGTCCAGGTATAATCTAAAGTCCTAAGGACTGGGTTCCTACCTTTATTCCAAAAATAGGGGATGGACTACTCTGTGGCCCCACCTATGGGTGGGTCAGGGCAGAGGGGTGGCTACACCCCTTTCCCTTTGTCCAGTTCGCGCCAAAGCAGGGGCTGCAAGCCCCTGATCCGGTTTGAACTGGGGTATGCACAGGGACACCAAATGTGCCCCCAGTGCAGGACTTCAAAGCACCCGAAAGTGCTCCCGCCCAGCCCCAATACACATTGTCCTGTCTGGGGAGGTGGTCACACCTCCCTGGGACAGGAAACCTATTGTCCAGGCCTCCCCTGCCGGAGTTTCGTCCAGCAGCAGGAGGCCAGACTCGTGTCTGTGGCAGCAGCATCCATTTTGTGATGCCAGGGCTCTGGAAAGAAGTTACCGGACTCGTCAGAGTTAACATGCCTTTCCCTCTAGAAGGGTGGAATGCTACCCCCGCCGCCAGGATTGGCGGGGGGTAGTATTCCAAGATGTTTGACACCAAACACGACATGTTTTGGTGCAGCCATTCCATAGTTAGCATTTTACCGCGAGGATATAATGCGTTTAAGAGTATATGGTCAGGCTGCACTACAAACAGCATCAGAGATGGTCTCCGAACGCTGCAGAGGGGCCCTGCTCATGCAGGGGCACCCTCTCACATAAGAACCATGCACTCTGCCTTTAGGATTGATAAGGCCTGCCTTAGGAGTGACTTATAGGTTTATATGTGTGTATGCTTTTAGTGATATAGGTAACCTATACCACAGCAAGGGGTGCATGCACCACCTTACCCAGGCTGCAGTAGCAGACCTGTGGTGTCAGTTTGGATGGCCTACCAGGGGTGGCATAATACATGCTGCAGCCCCTGGCAGGCCTCTGAGGTACCTATGCCCTTGGTACATAGTATACCATATACTAGGGACTTACAAGGGCACTCCAGATCCCAATCAGAGATGTGCCTAAGGCACATGGAGACCCTTTTAAAGAGGAAACAGCTAGGCTGGGGTTCTGAATAGCAGGGCCCCAGCCAGACTAATGTCGAAAACCAGTGAAGTATCAGCAAAAAGTGGGGGTACCCCTGTGAAGCAGATCCTACTCTCCTACACAACCCCCCCAAACGTAGGGACATTAAACTAACCTTGCCCAGTTAAGTCTTCATGTTCTAAGTGGAAATACCTAGAGAGTCCATCTGCATTCGCATGGTTACTCCCAGGCCTATGTTCCACTGTAAAGTCCATCCCCTGTAGGGAAATGGACCACCTAAGCAGTTTGGGGTTTTCACCCTTCATTTGTTTTAGCCATAAGAGGGGCTTATGGTCTGTCTGAACCAGGAAGTGTGTACCAAACAAGTATGGCCTCAACTTCTTCAGAGCCCAGACCACAGCAAAGGCCTCCCTCTCTATGGCTGACCAACGTTTCTCTCTAGGGGTCAGCCTTCTGCTAATAAAAGCTACTGGCTGATCCTGACCTTCTTCATTCAATTGTGACAGTACAGCCCCTACCCCCAATTCAGATGCATCTGTTTGGACAATGAACTTCTTGGAGTAATCAGGACTCTGCAGAATTGGAGCAGTGCACATGGCCTGCTTGAGGTCATCAAATGCCTTTTGACAGCTAACTGTCCACTGAACCTTTTTGGGCATTTTCTTAGAAGTTAAGTCATTCAAGGGTGTCACTATTGATCCATACCCCTTGACAAATCTCCTATAGTACCCAGTCAGGCCTAAGAAGGCTCTCACCTGAGTCTGGGTAGTGGGAGCAGTCCAGTCCATGATGGTCTGGATCTTGCTCTGCAAAGGTTGAACCTGGCCTCCACCCACAAGGTGGCCCAGGTACACAACCTGACTCTGCCCTATCTGGCACTTAGTGGCCTTGATAGTCAGGCCTGCCTTTTGCAGGGCCTGTAAAACATTCCTGAGGTGGACCAGGTGATCCTCCCAGGTGGAGCTAAAGACAGCAATATCATCTAGATAAGCTGCACTATAGGCCTCCAGTCCTGTGAGAACTGTGTTCACCAACCTCTGGAAAGTGGCAGGTGCATTTTTCAGACCAAAGGGCATCACCACAAATTGATAATGCCCACTAGGGGTTGAAAATGCTGTTTTGGGCTTTGCAGCATCAGCTAGTCTGATCTGCCAGTAGCCAGCTGTTAGGTCAAATGTGCTGAGATATTTGGCAGAGGCCAAAGTATCTATGAGCTCATCTGCCCTGGGTATTGGATGGGCATCAGTCCTAGTGACTGCATTGAGGCCCCTGTAGTCTACACAAAACCTCATCTCTCTTTTCCCACCACTGGTGTGAGGTTTAGGTACTAGGACTACTGGACTAGCCCAAGGGCTATCTGAGGGCTCAATCACTCCCAATTCCAACATCTTCTGGACTTCAGTCCTGATACAGTCCCTGACATGGTCAGGTTGCCTATAAATCTTGTTTTTAATAGGCAGACTGTCCCCAGTGTCCACTTCATGAGTGCACCAGGTGGTCTGACTGGGTGTCAGGGAAAACATATGTCTAAACTGATTGAGGACTTGCCTGCAATCAGTTTGTTGCTGGGTAGTGAGGCTGCCTGCCAAGGCTACACCATCAACTGACCCATCGTCAGGGTTCTGTGAGAGCAGGTCAGGGAGTGGGTCACTCTCTTCCTCCTGCCCTTCATCAGTAGCCATGAGCAAGCCCATGTCTGCCCTGTCCACATATGGCTTAAGTCTGTTGACATGGAGAACCCTGTGGGGACTCCTGGGTGTTCCCAGGTCTACTAAGTAAGTGACCTCACCCTTCTGCTCAACAATAGTGTGGGGTCCACTCCATTTGTCTTGGAGAGCTGCTGGGGCCACTGGCTCCAACACCCACACCTTCTGTCCTGGCTGGTAAACAGTTAGGACAGCCTTTTGGTCATGCCAGGCCTTTTGAAGTTCCTGGCTAGCCTCAAGGTTTTTGGTTGCCTTTTTCATGTACTCAGCCATCCTGGAGCGGAGACCAAGTACATAGTCCACTATATCTTGCTTTGGGGGCTTGAGAGGTAACTCCCATCCTTCCTTCACCAAGCACAGTGGACCCCTCACAGGGTGGCCAAACAGAAGTTCAAAAGGGCTGTAACCAACCCCCTTCTGAGGCACCTCCCTATATGCGAATAAAAGGCAGGGCAAGAGTATGTCCCATCTACGCCTAAGCTTTTCTGGGAGCCCTTTAATCATGCCCTTCAAGGTTTTGTTGAATCTCTCAACTAAACCATTGCATTGTGGGTGATAGGGTGTGGTGAACTTATAAGTAACTCCACACTCCTTCCACATTGCTTTTAAGTACCCAGACATGAAGTTTGCACCCCTGTCTGATACCACCTCCTTAGGAAAGCCCACTCTTGAGAAAATTCCCAGGAGGGCCCTTGCCACCACAGGTGCTGTAGTGGTCCTAAGGGGTATAGCCTCTGGATACCTGGTGGCATGATCCACTACCACCAGTATAAATCTGTGCCCAGATGCTGTTTGGGGATCCATGGGACCAACAATGTCAATCCCTACCCTCTCAAAGGGCACCCCCACCACAGGTAGTGGTATCAGGGGGCCTTTGTAGTGCCACCTGCTTTGCCACTGGCTTGGCAGGTTACACAGGAGCGACAAAACTCCTTGCTGTCTTCAGACATGTGGGGCCAGTGAAAGTGAGGGACAATTCTGTCCCAAGTCTTGTTCTGGCCCAGGTGTCCTGCTAAGGGAATATCATGGGCTAGGGTCAATAGGAAGCCCCTGAACTTCAAAGGTATTACCAACCTCCTGGTAGCACCAGGCTTGGGGTCTCTACTCTCTGAGTACAGGAGTCCATCATCCCAATACACTGTATGGGGACCACTAGCTTTCCCAGCAGCCTCAGCAGCAGCTTGCTGTCTGAGGGGTTCAAGGGAGGGGCAGCTCTGCTGCTCCTGGCTCAGATCTGCCCTAGAAGGTCCCCCTGTCCCCAAGAACTCAACCTGGTCAGGCTCAAGTTCCTCTGGGACAGTTCCTTCTTCAGGGCTGAGATCATCCCCCTCAAGGGACTGATCTTCCTCCTGAGCCAAGGGGGAAGGCACTGCCTTAACCCTACTACTCCTCCTCTTGGAAGGCACTTGGTCCATTCTTCCAGAATCCAAGGCCTGTTCAGTTTTAGACAGTTTAGCTTGTGACCTGGTCACAGCAAACACATCTGCAGGGATCCCCAGCATTTCTGCATGGGTCCTGAGCTCCACTTCTGCCCAAGCAGAGGTCTCTAAGTCATTGCCAAGCAAGCATTCGACTGGTAGGTTTGCACTCACCACAACCTTCTTAAGGCCAGTTACCCCTCCCCAGGAGAAGTTAACAACTGCCAGAGTATGGTCTGTTCTGACATTGCTAGCATTGGTCACTTGGTACATTTCACCAAGTATAACTTGCCCAGGTAGCACAAGGTCTTGTGTCACCATTGTGACACTTGCCCCTGTGTCCCTAAATGCCAAAGCCTCTCGTCCATTGATTAAAGGCTGTTGTCTGTACTTGCCCAGATTACTGGGACTCACAGTGGAGGTCACATCCATGCCTCCATCACAGACTAACACAGCCTGAGTCAGTTCCCTGACTAAGTCAGAGCCCAACTCAGTTCCCAGGGTGAACCCTACTAAACCCTTTGCTGGAGCACTTCCACCAACTGTACTAGGGGGAACAGGTGCCTTAGGGGCATTGGTGGATGCTGGACTGGAGTCTTTGGACTTGGTGCAATCACTGGTCCAGTGGGTCTTTTGCTTACAGACCTTGCACCATGGTTTTCTTTGGCCTTTACCCTTGGTAGACTGGGAATCCCCACCAGAAGAAGATTTTTGGGGGCCTGATGAAGACTTTTGATCTTTACCCTTCTCCCCACCCTTGTCAGAGTTCTTAGCATCTTGCTTCTTGGTTTCCCCACCTTGGTTCTGTACCTTCTGCTTCACCCTGGTTCTGACCCATTTGTCTGCCTTCTTTCCCAATTCTTGGGGAGAGGTCAGATCAGAGTCAACCAGGTACTGATGCAACAGCTGGTTTTGACAGTTATTAAGAATCTGCTCCCTCATTATCAGATTATACAATCCTGAGAAGTCACACACCTTACTGCCCATCAACCAGCCTTCCAGAGCCTTGGCAGAACAATCCACATAGTCTACCCAGTCTTGAGTCTGTGCTTTTTGGGTGTCTCTGAACTTCAACCTGTACTGTTCAGTGGTTAGGCCAAACCCATCAATAAGAGCACTCTTCAAGACCTTGTAATTGTCAGCATCCTCCTCTCTAACAGTGAGGAGCTTGTCTCTACCTTTGTCAGCAAAGGAGAGCCACAAGATTGCTGCCCACTGCTCCTGAGGGACCTTCTGTACTTTACAGGCCCTCTCTAAAGCAGTTATCCATTTGTGGATATCATCCCCACTCTGGTAGGGAGGGACAATCTTGCTCAGGTTCCTATGGTCATAGGACCTTTCCCTATCTCTAGGGACATGGCTGCCACCATGGGACTCTAGTCCCAACTTTCTTCTCTCCCTAAGGAGATCTAGGGATTCTCTATCTAAAGCCAATTGCTTCTTCCTGATCTCCAGTTGAGTTTCCTCATACTGGACCAGTCTCTTTCTTCTCTCATGAGAGGATTCCCTCCTGTGAGAAGAAACAGAGCTCCCTATTGAGGTGCCAGAGTGGTTAGACTCCTGAGAAGGAGACCTAGACTTTCTGAGCACACTCATAATCCTTCCTGGGGGGACAAAGGTGTGGTTCTCCAGATCCTCATCTTCATCTTCCCCAGAAGGGATTGGGTTTTCCAGGTCAGGGTCATTGTCACCCTCCTGGTCAGTTTCAGAGGGGGGCTGGGGGTAGTAGTACCCCTGGCCCCTTCCTCATCTGCTGGCCCACCCTCTGCTCCTACCCCTTCAGTCTCTGAGGACTTACTAAGATCATAAGCCACCAACATCTCCTGGAGGTGTTGGGTGGTGGGACTTTGGCCTGTCCTTAATTTCCTCACGTTACACAAAGCTCTCAGTTCCAAGAATGGGAGTGTGTCATACTTGGAGGGGAAGCTCAATGGCTTCCTGCAGGGCATCTCTAGATCCTGCTTTTAAAGACATTACTAGTGTGGTGTGGTGTATGCACTACCTACTCTAGTGTGGCCTACTAAACTCTCTTGAGTTGTAGAAAGGGTTGTGCTATCCCTTAACACACAACTCTAAGTTCAGTAGAACTTACTGATATTCTAAGCTTAAATTATATGTACCTTAGGTACCTTTAGTGGTTTTCAGTTGATCAATTCAATTGAGATTATCTGGTAAAACAATAGCAAGCTGGAATCCCACACGCTGCACACCAATGTGAGAAGTTGGCCTGGCATATGCTGTCCACTAATTATAGTGGGCACCTTGCACCAGTCCAAATCGACTCTTATGGTAGGTAGGTTAAAGACAACCTTATTGAAAGCTATCCTAGTGGTAGCTGTGGAGAGCAGCCTTCAGGCTAAGTCTTGAAGGAATGTAAAGCAGCTTGTTTTACCAGTCTATAATCTCTTGAGTGACCAAATGAAAGAGCACCACACCAGGTATATATTCAAAATATATGTATTTATTACTAAACACACCCCTCTAGTCTCTTTATGAGGCTAGAGTTCGAAGTACATAGGTTATAAGATCTTAAATCACAGTAATAGCACAAATACACGTTTGGGCCCTAGGGGCGTACCAAACCATATACCAATAAAATGGTATGCGAACCACGACTGAACTAGACACTAGGCCTAGAGCCTCTAGAAGTGCTTGGACCACAAGGAACCACCCAAGGTAGTGACACAGGGGACCCACGGGAGACGCGTGCAGTGTAAATACACAACCGCGATACGCCGTTAACTTCTATGGAGAAAGTCGGGATCGGGAAAATAGAGGAAAGGGACACTTTAAAAAGGACTAGGACAAAACCCTTTGAGATCTAGGACTTTGAAGAGTCTCTACCCACGGGAGCACCGGAGTACTCGTGTTACCTCACCCAGGGAAGCCGGGTGCATAGGTGCCTTTCGGGGTCGGGTTTCGTCGTCGTTTCTTATGGCGATCTGCTGCAAAGTGCTGCTGGCGACCAGGAGAAAAGTGTCCGGGTGGATCCAAGAGTGGATCGGAGTTCTGAAGAACCTGAAAGCAGAGGGGACAGAGTCTGGGTCACTAGCCAGTGACCAGGAAGGCGATGGACAGAGGCCCACCGATGTCGAGTGCTTCAGATTCGATGACGGTCGTCTTGACTCTTCAGCCACGAGGTCCAGGAGGCGTTGTCGGCGACCAGGAGCAGGATTCGGGCTGTTGCTCGATGTCTGTCGAGTGCAGAGGTGTCGGCGACCAGATTGGACCCAACAAGCCTTGGCAACGGCAAGTCTCGAGTAAGATGTAGATCGTCGATGATGCAGACCAGCAAGGTCTGGGGAACTCACCCAGCAAGGGTAAGTGAGGGCAGGCCTGGAGCAACCAGACTGCCAAGTAAAGAAAAGATTGGCCTTCGGTAAGGGCTACTAGCCAACGGGCTAGCGACCGCGAAGGAGCCTCGTGACGCCGCACGTGGAGCTGGCTTACAGGACACTCGTGGAGTGGGGGCCAGTGATCTTCGGTGCAGGTGGTGCTGGAGGCTAGGGCTACTCGGAGCCCAAAGCACGACTTCTTGGGAGACCCAGAAGATGGTGCACTTGCAAGTGTGCTCGGTGTCCAGGGGTCACGGTCTCAAGTCACCCACGATAGCCACGGGCCTCAGCTTTGCTGGGGACTCAGGGTAGCCTCGGGGAAGTCTGAGAATCCACCTCTGGTGATGCGATGACTTCGGCGTCCGACGGGAGCTTCAGTGATGCGAACCGGACAGATGCTTCTTTGGTGCCTGCCAAGCAGGGGAGTCACTCCTTGACCCCAAGGGAGATTCTTCAGTCCTCTAATCTTGTCGTAGAGCGTCGAAGGTCCAGGATTCCGTGTCAGAGTTTCGTCCAGGTATAATCTAAAGTCCTAAGGACTGGGTTCCTACCTTTATTCCAAAAATAGGGGATGGACTACTCTGTGGCCCCACCTATGGGTGGGTCAGGGCAGAGGGGTGGCTACACCCCTTTCCCTTTGTCCAGTTCGCGCCAAAGCAGGGGCTGCAAGCCCCTGATCCGGTTTGAACTGGGGTATGCACAGGGACACCAAATGTGCCCCCAGTGCAGGACTTCAAAGCACCCGAAAGTGCTCCCGCCCAGCCCCAATACACATTGTCCTGTCTGGGGAGGTGGTCACACCTCCCTGGGACAGGAAACCTATTGTCCAGGCCTCCCCTGCCGGAGTTTCGTCCAGCAGCAGGAGGCCAGACTCGTGTCTGTGGCAGCAGCATCCATTTTGTGATGCCAGGGCTCTGGAAAGAAGTTACCGGACTCGTCAGAGTTAACATGCCTTTCCCTCTAGAAGGGTGGAATGCTACCCCCGCCGCCAGGATTGGCGGGGGGTAGTATTCCAAGATGTTTGACACCAAACACGACATGTTTTGGTGCAGCCATTCCATAGTTAGCATTTTACCGCGAGGATATAATGCGTTTAAGAGTATATGGTCAGGCTGCACTACAAACAGCATCAGAGATGGTCTCCGAACGCTGCAGAGGGGCCCTGCTCATGCAGGGGCACCCTCTCACATAAGAACCATGCACTCTGCCTTTAGGATTGATAAGGCCTGCCTTAGGAGTGACTTATAGGTTTATATGTGTGTATGCTTTTAGTGATATAGGTAACCTATACCACAGCAAGGGGTGCATGCACCACCTTACCCAGGCTGCAGTAGCAGACCTGTGGTGTCAGTTTGGATGGCCTACCAGGGGTGGCATAATACATGCTGCAGCCCCTGGCAGGCCTCTGAGGTACCTATGCCCTTGGTACATAGTATACCATATACTAGGGACTTACAAGGGCACTCCAGATCCCAATCAGAGATGTGCCTAAGGCACATGGAGACCCTTTTAAAGAGGAAACAGCTAGGCTGGGGTTCTGAATAGCAGTGCCCCAGCCAGACTAATGTCGAAAACCAGTGAAGTATCAGCAAAAAGTGGGGGTACCCCTGTGAAGCAGATCCTACTCTCCTACATCAACCCACTGCATTCAGGGGCAAGATGATGTGCATACATGGGAGTGGTGGTACTAGACCCCACCCCCCCTGCGGGAGGGGTGGAAATGTTATGCAATGTTACAAAGTAATTCCAACAGCTTATGTATATTTGTAAATTGGTGCATAGTATTGAGTAGTGTGTGTTTAATAAATGTACTCTTCCTTTTATAAAGCAAAGTACAGACTGGACAATCAATTATTGAGTGTTATTTCTGCGTACTGGTAAATGGCGATTACTAGCCTACACCACCTCCCTTGAGTAAGCCTTAGACTGCTCTGCAACGCTACCCTCCGAGAGTCAAGCGCTACAATGGGGTGTTTGGTTCCCAGTGAAGGACAAATGTAGTCATGTTATTTGTGCAGGCCTCACAGATACTGCCTCGTTTTCCAACAGTCGATCACTGAGCCTTGCTACCATGAACACCATATTCTAATGTAGCGACAATGGGAAACAAAAGTTGTAGTGTAAAGGAATTCCAGGCTGCTCTGATGGAGAGCATAGCACATTGCTACGGGGGGGGGCGATGAGGGAAGGCACTGAGAGTGATGATGGGAGTGACAGAAGGCAAGGCGATATATATATATATATATATATATATATCAACTCCAAACCTCTCGAAGTACGAGAACACAGTCGGCACTCCAGGCGGGGGTAAGAATGATTTCTTTATTCAAAATTGCAGCATATCAGTTCTCTGACGCGTTTCGGCTGGTCCCAACCTTTATCAAAATTACACTTGCTATCCGGCCATTTCTTTTTTAAAGGTACATAGTGCCATAGACGTAAAAGACATCAATGTTTCTAAAGTCTTTCTTCATTTTTTTGCATATTTTCGTTTTTTTCTCTTTTTTTTCTCTTTTTTTCACATTTCTAATTTCAGTACAGTGCATAGGTATAACACAATCCTGTGTACCTTATTCTTAAGTGTACAGGATTCTGAACTGGGAACTAGGAGGTCTCGATAGATCATTTAAACTCTTTGGCCCGTGCCCTATTCAATCGCGGATAGTTATTTACTCCTAATGACAAGTAAAATGTATATACAAGATGAAATAGATACAACTTTTCACAGCTTTCTGCGATAAAAACATATGTATGTGTATCAATTCTATATAAAATCTACGAATAAAACCACTTCCACCAAATAATTAATATATATTGAAATTAATTTCTAAAATATATCAAAATCTATATCAATATACGTGGAGGTTTTTTTCTTTGAATACAAATACTTAAGAATATCTAACTACAAAATGTTAATAAATTCATCATATCAAGCTGTTCATTTCATCAATAAATACATAAATAATATCAAACGAGAGATGCCACCAGCAAATTAGTTACATAGTAGGGGCAGTTTGTATTTCCTAATCCATTCACTCGGTATCACAGGCCTACTCTACAAGGGCATATACCGGGGGCATCAATCGAATCAACCCAGATGTACTTCCAACTCTTCATCCCTATTTAGGCCCGCCGGAAATTTAGTATGCAAGTCTAAAATATACCTAGACTCGAGGCGTCTTAGATTGTTCACCCTATTCCCACCTCTTATATTAGGGGCAACTCTGTCTACTGCAAAGTAGTCCTGGATCACTCTCATGCTGATCATAGAAGTGTCTGGCCACAGAGTAGGTAAAGTCATGGGTTCTTATTGCTCGTTGGTGTTCCAAAATACATTTTTTTCAATGGAAAGATGGTACTACCCACATACAGGAGGGGGCAGGGGCATAACACATACAGACAATAATCCGTATTGCATTTATAAATACCGTTAACTCTTCTTTTTTGGCCATCTGAGGTCTGAAACATCAATACATTTTTAGTCATCCTGCACGCTTTACAATGATTACATTTAAAAAAAAAAACCTTCTTGGCAGATAGCCAAGTATCAGATTTACATTTCCTCACAGAGTAACTGTGTGTCAGGCTGTCTCCCAATGTCCTCCCTTTCCTATAACTCACTGGAGGTAGTGGTGACAGATCCTTCCCTATCACTGTCACTTTTTACTAGTTTCCAGTGATTTCTCATTATTTGAACTACCTTAGGTGATACAGAATTAAAGGACGTGATGAATCTGGTTACCGAGTTACCCTTTTCCCTCCTTGTATTCGGATAAAGTAACTGGTTCCTGGTTATATTGTTAGATTTAGATTTCGCGATATTCAAAGTTTTTAAACCATAGCCCCTCTTTTGGAACCTGTTGTTCATTTTCATCACTTGTTTCTCAAATTCCTGCTCCTGACTACAGATCCTTTTCAATATCAGGGTTTCGCCGTAAGGAATGCTATCTTTCAAATTCTTGGGGTGCTGACTCTTAAAGTGCAAAGTGCTATTTCCTGCCGTTAGTTTGCAATGGACTGTGGTGTTAATACTCCCGTCCTTTACTTGTAACAAAATGACTAAAAAGGAGATCTCACTTGAACTCATATGTGATGTGAAGTGCAAGTTAAAAGTATTGTCTTTGAGGACCCTTATATACTCCTCTGCTTTAGATCTGAACCCATTCCATAACAAAAATAAATCGTCAATGTAACGGATCCAGATTAGGGTATTCTGAACATATTCAGAATTCACATCGGCCCAGTCTACCTGCTTCTCCCACCAGCCCATCACCAAATTTGCAAAGCTGGGGGCGAAGCAGTTCCCCATTGCAGTCCCCCATCTTCTGGCTGTACAGAATCCCATCATGTATGAAGATGTTATCTTTCAAGCATATGCTGATCATTTTAAGAAGAATCCGATTATGTTCCCAAAAACAGGCCTGCCTCTTTTTAAGAAAATACTCGCAAGCCTGTAGCCCAAAATCATGGTCAATGGAAGTGTGCAGAGCAGTTACATCGAGTGTAATCATAATATAGGAGTCTGCCCAGACAATGTTATTAATCTTGGTAAGGAAGTCACCACTATCCTTGCAGTATGACAGGAGTGTTTTCACAAATGGAAATAAAAACGAGTTGATATAGATAGCAGTATTCTCCAAGAAGCTACCATTGGAGGAAACAATGGGCCTCACTGGTGGATTTTGTAGGCCCTTATGTACCTTGGGGACTAGATAAATTGATGGAGTTCTCGGATATTCAGATTTTAAAAATTTGTATTTATCCTGCTCAAAATCATTTCATCAAACCATCTTTTGAGTTGTATTTGGTAAGAATCTACACTCATCCTATACTCATTCATGGTTATCACCTCATAACAATTCACATCCCCCAATCGTCTCATAGCTTCCTGGTGATACAAGTCTGCATCCATCACAACCACGTTACCTCTCTTGTCACTCTTTTTAATAACAATAGAGGTATCATCTTTAAATGATTGTAATGCTTTCCTACATCCAATCCGTTAGATTGCTGGTAACGACCCCACCAGACTTTCTCAGCTTCATCAAATCTTTGATTACCATTTCATGGAACACATCCAAATTATCATGTGCTGTTAGGGGAATGGAACGTGATTTCATTCTGAAACCACTCCCACTCGCTGATCTAATATCAATCCCCATATTTTCCATCATATGTTCCATATATATATATATCACTGCACACACCTCTCTTCACCTGAAAAGAAGTATGCCAAATCCCAACTGTACACGTTTCCAGCACTTTATTCACATGGAAGATATGTGACGGGCAGCTCACTAACCCAACGCGTTTCTACTCTGACTGAGCCTTGATCACGGGTGAGTCTCTGTGTTTTGAAATTGACCATGTTTTAAAGACAGTGGTCGTATTCTCCCTTAGAATGCGCCTGGCAAAAGTACAGTCATTTCAGTTTCAGAAAACAGAGTGTTTTCAATTCAAGTCCAATGTACTGACACTGCTTTCACTGGTAATTATTTAATCTTTTTACCAAAGCGCAGTATGACTCAAGTCCGCAAGTCTGCCATACCTGCTTCTACTTCTCCATTATGTGCTTTCGACGGGTGCAACCTCCAAGCAGAAGTCTTCCATCTAGTGGTGATATATATATATATCTATCTATCTATATATCTCGCCATAGGTTAAAGTAATGTCATAGGTGGATATGTCAGTGACAACATTAACTTTTGAACTCAGAAAACGACAGAAATTCACCAGTTATAGCCAACTATAACTTGCACCCCCACCATGCCTTCAATCAACCACAGATATATGGGAAATCCTCCTTACATATGGTGTTCAATATGTATACAACTGTTCAGAGAAAGCCAAGTTCCTCAAGATACTCAATGCCTGTCCCAAAATAAAAGCTCTACTAAGGATCGCTTTTACCTGTAGCAAACCCCTCCGTCATCGACCTACATTGCGAAATGAAGTGGATATGAGTAGAAAAGTGGGTAGTAAACCGTGTTTACTCTGTGGAGGGAGTTTACTCTGTGGCACACTTTGCAGACAGTGCAACTCTCATGAGAAATACACCATAGAGTATTAAAAATTATCTATTTAGAACAGTGCACACTCTGTGCAGCAATTGTCAATAAAGACACTATTCGCTTAAAATACCAATATTTGAAGGTACTAAAGATGATACTATCTACAGCCTTCATACTGTACCACATGTACATGGGTTAGTACCTGCTGCACAGGTTATGATATTTAGAAATTGTCCTGCAACGGTGATTCTGTCTAATAACTATGCTACTTAAAATACTTAGTATCTACTATGTGGAATCTTTGCCCTACTGGAAACTTTTTCTGCATAACCAAAAAACGTAGCTGGATACAGTCTGTACAAAATTAGGTAGAAAAGTAATATAGTAGTTACCCGCCTCTAAGTAAACTATACAGTAAACTTGCACACTTAATTGGATGATGTCATCAATGATGTCATTTGAGATGTCATGAGTGATGTCATAGAACATGTCATGAGTGATGTCATATGTGAGGTCTTAAGCAGAGCATGGCGGGATGCAAGTTATAGTTTTTTTTAAAACCTTTGTTTATTTGATTTTCACAAACAATGAAACAAAAAAAAATACAGTACAGTGAAGCATTAACTGTGTGTGATGTTGATTATAAGTCCATGTACAAACATACGTTATCAAAACAATCATTAATGACGACGATCCTGGATAGCAGAGTGAGCGGGAAGTGCATATACGTCACTATCACATCAGTGTCTACCCAACGGATGATTGTGTTCCCCCGCTTATCCAAAATGCTTTGAGGGGTGTGCTGCTGAGGGGATTGCGTGTCTCCCGGGTCCTGCACGGCTAACAAATATGAGCGGAATGGCTGCCAGATGTCGCGTGGCCTGGAAGCAGGCGGTTGCATCAGTGCGTATGTATCGCTGTTCGTGTTGCAGTATGTCATGCTGCGTAACCATGCTTTTAATGTGGGAGAGGATTTGCTATCCCAATTCAGGGCTATTTCCCTTTTGGCAATGAGGAGAGCAATTGCGTCAAAGCGTCTCTTAGGTTTAAGGAGGTCGTGTGTGTGCCCCATAAGTGCCATTAGTTGGGACGGTGTAAGTTCCATATCGATCATACAAGAGAGCTCCGTAAGTATTGCTTTCCAATATCTAGCAATCTTATCGCAAGTCCATGCCATGTGTGCAAAATCTGCCACTGGGGAGTGACATCTGGGACACGCGTGTGGGCGGGATGGGTCCATGCGGTGTATTCTACTCGGTGTCATGTATGCCCCGCCAAAGAAACTTAAGGTGCAACAACTTGTGCCTGTAGTTGGGAGATACTGGCGTATTTGTATACAGCAGTGGCACCACTGTGAGTCAGAGATGGGCCAAATCCCGCTCCCAGGCGGCACGCACTTGAGCATCCCGACTTGAGAGTAGGGATACGGCGGCTCTATACAGCCTGGACATAAGATGGAGCCCACTCGTGTCTGTGATGACTCCTGTCAGAAGAGGGAATTCAGGGGGTTCGAATGGATAACTAGGAATTCTGGCCCTCGGAGCCCCCTGTAGTCGTCGCAATATAAAGTGGTCCATTACTGTGGCGTCACCAAAACAGGGGCTTCCGTACGCGAGAAGATTTGACCGCTGGGAAACAAGTCTCCAAACGTTACCAGGTGAAACTTTGCTAAAGTGCGTTTCACCAAGGTCTCCTGTAGAATGGGGACCCAGCCATTTCCCGCCAGCGGCAGTGAGGGGGAGTACGGTAGGTGGAACCCAGTGACGCCAGGCCCAACTCGTTGTGGATAGCGTCTGAATGTCCTGCGGGTCGCGCGGCACCCCCGCTGGCAGGGGCGTGTTCAAGGGCGTCGGATGCGCAAGGTCCGCTTCCGGCCTAAAATAGGGGATCCTGGAATCAGCATGGTACCAGTGCTGTGCAAAGCTTGCCTGTGCAACAAGGTAGTATACGTGGAAATTTGGAACCCCGAACCCACACCGCTCGTATGGCAACATCAGGGTGTCCCAACTTATCCGAGGTTGTCTGCCTCCCCACACTAGCCTAATCAGGTGCGACAGAAGATTTGAGAAAAAACTGTTCTATAATGGGATGGGGATGTTTTGAAATGAATACAAAAATTGAGGAAGAACGACCGTCTTAATAATGGTGATCCGCCCCGCCATTGTCGGGGGTAATTTTAGCCAGCGCTCCACGTTACGCCCCAGCTTTCAACCACCGGGCCGTAGTTGAGCTGCAGGATACGGTCAGCGCCCCTGTGTATGTGGATGCCGAGATACTTGACGGAGTCCTCGCACCATGCCAAGGGGTATTCCGCTGTTCTGTCACAGGGCGCAGGAGTAAGTGGGAAGACCTCAGACTTCCCCCAGTTGATGCTGAGGCCCAAGAGAGCGCCATACCTTGTGACTTTGCAAAGGATTGGCTCAAGGTTTTCGTCAGGGTGCCACACATAAAGTATAATATCATCGGCATACAGAGTGAGAAGCAGAGGACTAGTATTAAACTGCAAACCGCGATGAAGATGTTTCTCCTGTAGGTGCCGTACCAAGGGATCCAGCGCCATCACAAACAACAAGGGAGGAAGCGGGCATCCCTGCCGCATCCCCCCTGTAAGCGGGAATGAGGACATTAGTGTGCCGTTCTGACGGATATGCGCTGTGGGTTGCATGTACAACAGCTTGATAACTCTGGAACCGTTCCGGTACCCCAAGTCGGCCCAGCGTGGCGTATAAAAATGGCCAATCAAGGGAGTCGAAAGCCTTCTCCGCATCGAGCAGCACAGCCACCGCGGGCACCGAGGGGGAAATTCTGTGCAAGGTGGCAAACAATGTGCGGAGATTCAGGGCCATTGACTTGTGCGAGATAAACCCCGACTGTGCGGGGGAGATCATTTGGTCGCTAATTAGGGCGAGCCGCGTAGCCAATAGCTTGGCTAAGATCTTGTTATCAAAATTTTACAGAGAAAGTGGTCTGTAAGAACCACATGTCAAAGGGTCTTTTCCAGGCTTGGGAAGGAGTATTATAACCGCCTCCCGTAGCGTGCGGGGGAGCTCACCCGATTCTACCGCCCCCTGATACACATCTATAAGGTATGGGACCAGGATTGACTTTTACTTTTTATAAAAACAGCCAGGAAACCCGTCGAGCCCCGGCGCCTTAGAACCACCCATTGCATCTATAGCCTCGGTTACTCTGTCTTCCGTGAAGATTTCAGCCAAGAATTCACGATGTGCCTTGTCGAGCCAGACCAAGGCGATCTTGTCCAAATAGTCCCTATAGGCTGTCGTATCTACTGTGGCTCTGGATGTGTATAAGTCTATATAATAAGTAAGCACCTCCTCAAGTACGCCTTCATTGCCGGTTATGCGCGAGCCATCCTGTCCTTGCAGTTCGGATATGTAGGTCTGTTTACGAGATTGTTGCATTAACCTGGCAAGAGTCCTGCCTGGCCTCTTCCCCCCCCCCGCGTATCGCTTTGGCTACCGCATATTTTCCTAAATAATGTGCCTCGCTCTCTGCTGCCTCACGAAACTCCGCCATTAGGGGTGCGCGTCGTTGTAAGTAGGGGTGGGGTGAGATAGGACAGCGTCGCCACCATTAATCTCTGCTAACTGTGTGTCCAGCTGTGACAATGTGCGACGTAGGTCCCTAAACACCCCAGCTCTCTTTGAAATGCATACTCCCCTGATGTAGGCTTTAAAAGCCTCCCATAGGGTGGCCTTAGTGGCTACGGTGCCAGTGTTGAGTGCAAAATACTCCACGATCGCATCCCACAGCTCCGATTCAAACAGTGTGTCACGTAGGGCCATGTCAGGGAATCTCCATTGCCTTTCCACTCCCCCGGCGCGAGGGATCCGCAGCTGCAGCAGGACCGGGGAGTGGTCCGAAAGTGTACGTGGTAGGTGTCGAACGGAACTAACCCACAATGTTACTCCCGGGGTTATGAGCCAGTAATCTAACCGGGTCCAGGTTTTGTGTGGGGCAGAATGAGTATATTCATTCTGGCTGGGGCTGTGGTGTCTCCATGCATGTATCAAACCGTATGTTTCCCTGAAGTCGGACAGAGAGCACCTAGCTCTGGGCTTTGTGTCAGCGGTGGATGCTGTGCTGTCTATCAGGATCAAGAAGTATGTTGAGATCCCCTCCCAAGCAAACCTGGTCCACCCCCATGTGTTCAATTTGTGTATGAATGTCACTAAAGAAGTCTGGATCATCAATATTTGGTGCGTAAAC
Source organism: Calotriton arnoldi (assembly GCA_963921515.1). Taxonomy (NCBI): domain Eukaryota; kingdom Metazoa; phylum Chordata; class Amphibia; order Caudata; family Salamandridae; genus Calotriton; species Calotriton arnoldi. The sequence continues at coordinate 4,238,364 of CAWUFW010000357.1, forward strand.
ATTAACTAGCAGCACAGAGTGCTCCAACAAACATCCTTAGACCAACAGAAAGTGCCCTGAAGCATCCCTGTAGACTGCCACCTCCCGAAAAGGGACACGCTTGTGGATCAGTATTGTGACCCCTTTAGCGTAGGAACTGTAACCTGCGAAGTATCTGTGGGTACCCCAGCCGGCCGCCAGAGTGGACTGGATAGAAGGTGACAAATGTGTCTCCTGCAAGAAAGCGATGTCCACCTGGTGCCGTTGTAAATAATGAATTACTTGTTTACACTTACGGTTGTTGTTAAGGCCCCGAACGTTCCAGGACATCATTGTGATATTTGCTTCTGGTTGTACCCTGTTAACCATTATCTATGCTAAAGCTATGTGAACTGAAAGGACCTGAATGGCTGTTACTATACTGCAATAAAGACAATCGGATGAACGGTATTTCAAAAACATTTCTGATCATCCCATACCCCCCCCCCACCTCCTACCCATCCCCTTTGCCAGACTTCGGGGGAAAGACCAAACCTCCACTGTGAAATTCAAGCATAAAGAGAAAATAAACATTATACAATGCAATATTAAACATAGGGCGTGCAAACGCACTAGGGGGGTGGCAACGCCATGCCGGATCCCTGATTCTGTCGGATCAATGCTACCTATAAAGGTTGAATGCAATCAGCCTCGAGCAGCAGTAATCCCTGCAAAAGCATGTGAAAAGGGAAACATAAGCAAAGCAATCAACAGTTTGTGAGTGAAACTCAAAACAGCAAACCATGAGGAACGGTGACAACGTCCTTCTAGCTGGCCGATAAAAGGTCCGCGCTAGCACCAGAGTCTGGGATATTTGGAGAGCGATGTGGGGAGGGGGATCCACGCTGTCGCCCCACCTTGGAGTAAGCATGGCAAAATTCCTGAGCGGCATGCGGGGAGTCTAATATGTGTGAACGGCCATCCACATCTACCTTTAGGCGGGCAGGATAGAGCATCCCATAACGCAGTCCTAACTTGCGAAGGTTTGCCTTGACTCCCGCATATTTCCGTCAGGACCTCCTGCACCATCGCGGTGAAGTCCGGGTAAATAGATATGGAGAACCCCTGCCACTCAAGTGGGCCTTTCTCATGAACCATCCGCAGCACGGTGTCCCTGTCCTTGAAATTGAGAAGACGGGCTATTATTGGTCGTGGGGGGCAACCTGAATTGGGGCACGGCCCGAGCGTGCGATGTGCGCGTTCCACCACAAAGGTAGAGGTGAAGGAGTCCCGTCCGAGTAAGTCGATCAACGGTGTCTCCATAAACCCATCTAGTCGTCCAGTGTTGGTGGATTCAGACAGACCCACTACTTGTATGTTGTTGCGCCGCCCCACGCTTCCAAATCCTCATTCTTGATGGCAACAATTTTAAGAAGTTTCTCTAGACGCTCAAACTTTTTAGTGGCTTGGGCGGCGCCATCTTCCAAGTTAGAGATCCTGCCCTCTCCTGTTGTCAAGCGCCCCTCTTGTTGGTCAAGCCTGATGACCATAGTGTCCAGACGCTTGTCCAAGGAGTTGAAACGAGTGTCCAGGGCTTTAAAGCCCGCCCTGAGTTCCACCATCATAGCGTCAGTCCCTGCCGCTGCGGGCGCGCTGCCTCCCTCCGCCATGCCTGATCCCTGGGCCTCTGCACCGCGGCCGGATCGCTCGAAGGAAAGTTTTCGCCACTTTGTGTCACCCCGGACCATGCCCGGACCAGCGGAACCGGAGCAAGACCCCTGGGCAAAGTGTCCGCTGCACGCAACGCAGCGCAAGAGAAAGCAGGTTTTATCGCAGGCCAAACTCTACCCACACCCCAGACTTGCAGTTGTAGGGCCAACGGGGGTACCTTCCGTCTCATGGCGCGTCCTGTAATTCTCTTAAAAGTGTGGGAGTGGGGAGGGAGCGGCAGCCAATGCCTGGCGGGTCCCCAGCCTGGGGATTCTGCAACGTGTTAGCAGGGAGGCGCCAAGGATGGCTGTGGCACCCGGCCTGGTGGCCGGCCCCCAGTTTCGCCCGTGGATCCTGTCGCCACGGGGCCTCCGGGGGAGTGCCAGCAGATCTCACCATAGTCAAACTGCTGATGTAGGACGCCTCCACTGCCGCCACTCGCCTCGCGGTCGCTGTGCTCCTTCCTGCCACGTCGCGGTGGCCCCACAGTCCGCGCCGCCCCTCCTTCAATGTGGTGCTCGCCAGCGCCAGACTAAGCGAGCTCCCGGCTTCACACGTTTGGGCAGGCCCCACTGCGTCCCGGCCTGCGGTGTAGAATCTGTCCCATACGGCGGATTTTTCCATGGATGAGCGCGGTACCAGACACTTCCGCTACTGTTCTCGCATCTCTGCCGCCGTCTCTGCTGCTGTGGCTGCCACCCGGGCGGTAGGATCTCGAGGATATCGGCGGAGCTCCAAGCCTATGCGGCCATCACGGTCGCCAGCTTGGCCACGCCCCGACGCAAGTTATAGTTAGCTTTGTTTAACTATAACTGGTGAATTTCTGTGGTTTTTGGAGTTCAAAATGTTAAGTGTTGTCGCTGACATATTCACCTAACTATACCATTACTTTAACCATAACTTTTTTTTATTGTTTTTTTTCTAAGGTTTAAAAAAAAAAAAAAAAACATCTATTTATCATGCCTAACTAGAACCTTTGGTATTTTCAGTGAATTTCTAGTATTTTTTAAAAATGTAAAGTAATATTTTATGACCATACGTAAAGAGAAACCCCCCCGCCGCGCACAGCCTTTGGCCGTGTGTTTTGGGGGGGGGTTGTCCGCAGGGCCAGCCCTGTGGCCAGGCCTTGTGGCAACCTCCCCCTCCCTCCCCTCCCCCCCACAGGTAGCCAACCCCACACTGTGCCAAAGGCCATGCTCAGCAGGGGGTTGGCAACAGGGCCTGTCCTGAGGCCAGGCCCTGTGGCAAACCCAACCTGAGGCAGCCAACCCCACGATGCGCACAGCTTTTTGTCAGGCACAGCATGGGGTTGGCTGTAGGCAGTCACCCTGGGGCAGCCAATCCCACTCCACGCATGACCTTTGGTTGTGTGTGAGTTTAGCCGCAGGGCCTGTGTTGCAGCCAGGCCCTGCTTTCAATTCCCTGCAGGTAGCCAACCACACGCTGCGCACAGCCATAGGTCGTGTGCAGCAGATGGTCACAGTGTTTGGCCCGCCCCCAGGCCCTGTGCCCAAACCCCAGCAGGCTGCCAACCCTACACCGCACACACCTGTGGCATGCGCAGCATTGGGTTGGCATTGAGGACCCAGGGACGCCCTCCCCTGGGGCCAAAACATATTTATTAAGGGGAGGGGGATGTGCAGTCCCCTCACCGACCCATAGTTGGCCCCAGAGACCCCAGGGGCCAAATGGATTTAAACAGGGGAGGAGGATGTTCAGCCCCCCTCCCTGGACCTTAATAGGCCTTGGGGCCATATCCCCGGGGTCAAATACAATAAAAAATGGGACAGGGGCCACTCTGCCCTCACCCCAAGTCTTCTTAGGCCCCGGGACCCCAACCCCGGGGCCAAAATTTAAGGGTAAGGGGGCTGTAGCCGAGGGGCCCTCCTCCGCAAGCCTTCATAGACCCCAGGAACTCATCCCATGGAGCCAAGCCTCATCTGGGCCTAGGGACCCCCATCCCCTTGGGCTATGTTTTTTTGGGAGGGGTCTGCGTGGCCACCGTCCCTAAGACTCATCAAGCCCTGTGGACCTTATCCTCCAGGGCCGTATTTAATTTAAAAGGTCATGGGGGTTCGTGCCCCCCTCCCCAAGCCTATTTTACCCCGGAGTGTCCCTCCCCTGGGGCCTCTATTTTAAATAGGTGGGTGCCCCGGTGTCTACCCAGGGCACTCTCCATAAACACGGTGGGGGCAACGGGAGGAGCCCCAGGGCCCCCTGTGGGTCCAGGCGGCTCCCCGCATGCTGCGGGAGCCGGCACTGCTCCTGCCCAAGGGAGGAGCTATTTATGCCACTGTCTTCAGGCAGGAGCAATCTGTTGATCTGTTTCCCTGACCTCATCAGTTTGGGAAGAAAACAGATCACAAGTCTGCTCCCAGCTGGCTGGAGCATTTTTAAAGCTCCTGCTGGCTGGGAAGCAGACTTTGTGTTTGCTCCCGTTTGGCAGAAGATAAAACAATGCTCCTGCCAGACGAAACCAAACACAAGTTTCCCTGTCTGCGCCTGTGCGGGCAGGGAAATTACTGTGTCCCAGGGGTTGGCACCCCGAGACACAGCAAATGAGCTGGCCCTGGGGGATGGGGTTCCCAGGTCCATTCAAGGCTCGGGGAGGAGTGGGGGTCTGCATGGCCCCCCTTCCTTTTGAAAAGTTTATCGCCCTGGGGAAAGGTGTCTCTGGGGTCTTTGAAGGCTCGGGGAGGGAGGGCCACCGGCCCCTCCCCCTAATTAAACACTGCGGCCCCGGGCCACCATATTGTTTTTTTTTAGGTCGAACCTGGGCAGCGCATGCGCTGCGAGGCATGCTGTATTAGAGTATGCCCTTGAAGCTCCGCCCTCTCTCCGGCTTGTGTTTTTGTCCTTTGGAATGCAATAGGTCTCGCATTTAGGAGAGTTTGAGCTGTTGGCATTGTAAATGACAATAGCTTAAACTCTCGCAAATGCTACACCTATTGCCTTACAAATATTTTTTGGGTGGGTTGTTTCCAAGCGCCCCATGCCGCGCTTGCACTTAATAGAGGCCACCCCCTTTCTTTAGACGCGGCTCGTCTAAAGAAAGGGGCGTGGCCTCTATTAAGTGCAAGCGCGGCATGGGGCGCTTGGAAACAAACAATATTCGCAATTCAATAGGTCTCGCATTTGCGAGAATTTAAGCTATTGACATTTACAGTGCCAATAGCTCAAAGTCTCGCTTTCTGCCTTGTGCGTTTTGGAGCCCCATTCTTGGACACCTCAGAAATTAATTCACCAGCAATCCTGCCAGGAAGGCTGCACCACCACGGAAGGTAAAAGTGAGGCTGCAGAGGTTGGCACTGTCCATAGCCCAACAGCGGAACAGAAGACAAGGGGAGAAAATGTAAATTAACCTTGCATCTTGTATTTTGGAGGCCCAATGGAGCTCTGTGAACAATAAAAATGCGAATGCCACGTAGCAGAACCCACCAAAGGGAAAAGTTTGAACTAAAGCAGCACCACAAATCCCTGCATGCATTAAGGGTTACACTCACCTGTGAGGCCCACTGGAGGGTAATATAAGCAATTAGTATGCAGCTGAGGGTGCCGTTTCAGTTTTGCTCTGAAGTTGCTTTCAAGCCTGTGATCGAGGAGATGGTGCTCTGAAACACGTAAGGCAGAAGTACATCCGAATGCAAATGCTGGTTTTGCTTTTAAAATAAAGAATTCAGAAGAATTTGTCATCTGTTGAGTGCGTCTTCATTCTTGTACACCTCTGAACGAATATATATTTTTAGGACAGGCTAAGTTCCCGAGTCCTGCAGCAATGGCTGCCAGCAACTTATTTCTGATGTTGCTGGCAGCCAATCGGAGCGTTCGATACCACGGGGTCTGACTCGAGTGGGATGGCCCAAGGAAAAAAAAAGCTCCCTGGGTCAGTCAGAGCGCTCTAATTTCATAATGGTGCTCCTGCGAGTCTCTCAAGCCTCTTGTTGACCCAGCCATCCAGATATAGAATTTTTTAAACCTTAAATTCTTGAAAAATACGGAATGGATTTACACCAAATTACAAAAAGCACAATCTGCAGAACAAGTTCTAGTTTCCTGCCAAATTTGGTGTGAATGCGTTTAGTAGTTTTTCTGTAGCACAGGGCAGATAGTCTTAACTTAGGAGAAATGTGTAAAGCATTTATCAGTACCAAAACAGTTAAAAAGTAGAAAATACAATAAAAAAATCCCACTGCAGTTTATAAAAATAGCGTGCTATTTAATGAACAAATAGATACCAAAACAACAAAAATCTGATGTGGAGAAACAGAGGTATGATATTTAGAGGTTTCAAGTCAAAATAGTGCCAAAAAGTACAGCGCACCACTCTCGGTAATCTGGTCGTGCTAGAGCAGGTCCGAGTAAAAAGGTAAGGCACACTGCAATCTACTGCTGGTCAGGTACAGGGACTAGGTTTGTCCCGGTGGAAAGTTTACATGTGACTTAGAAGAGGGCTCGACAACTGTGACCTGGTGAAGCACAGGTCCTCTGTGTGAGCTTCTGTTCTGGCAGGAAACTTGGTGCATTTGTCATTGATGGCAGGAAAGCTCAGAGCGGGCTAAGTCTGGAATATGTGCCCTGGTATGTCTCATCGGTGGTCAGATGAATGTTCTACTTTGCCCTTGGTGAAGCTATTCTACTTTCTTTCTGGAAGTCTAAATCCTTTGAGCAGGAAAGGCCAGTGAGTTGAATCTGACTGGTGATTTGACTTTGCTAACTGCAGCTTCTTTGTTGGTCCTGGTATCCGTTGCTTCTCTGGCGGAAGAGGTCTGAATTTTTTTTCTACGTGGCCTGTTTTGCAGATTTTAGGGTCTGAGGACTACACTTTAACACTAGCAAAGGGTCCTAGAACTTGTGGCACCACTTGGGGGTTAGGACTCCATCTCATAGAGGCCACCAGCATGGCCCAGGGCAAATCCATTTGGAACTGGTCAACTGGGCTCTTTGAAAAAGTAGAATTCTTGCAGGTTTTGTGGCCCTTTAGCTTAACAGGAAGTCAGATAATTGACCCTTGGAGTCCACTTTTTTGTTCTGGATACAAGTGGGAGCAGGTCGAGCTGTTGGGGGTCTCTCTTCACAGGTTCAAAAGCAGGTGCTGCCCTTCTGTCTTCCACAGGTCCAGATGTGGTCTGAAAAAGGTATCCAGGGGTGCCATATTTATGCCTATGACCTCTCTGACAAATAGAAAAAGTTCCCTGTGGTAACCCTACCCACTTTGACATAATGTCCTGGGAGTTTGGCTCCAAATAATCCCACAGTGCACTGTTATGCCAAACTCCAACATGGCAGAACCTTTCTTCCCCTTGGCAGAGCTCTGGGCACACCCCTGAGGTGTCTCTAGGGAAATTTAGACCCTCCTACCCCCTGCATTCCAGTTCCGAAACAGGCTTTCCCTCCACTGGGATTGGTGCTAGGCTAACTACCTGGACAATGGAAATGATAGGCCTAGGTGTGAGTTACATCTGCCTATGACAGGGTATGCCCTGTTGAAGCTTGTGCAATTGCTGGGCACATCGCCCAGGCGATCCTGTCAGGAGGAGGTCACACCTCCTCTTACCCAAGGCCCTTTTGCTCCTTTTCCTGGGAGCCATTCACACTTTGTTTCAGGGGGCCAGAAGGCTGACCGGTGACAGTCGGAGATTAACTCTAAAAAGGGTACCAGAGGCAGGAAAATGGTGACTTTGTAAAGTCACTGGGTCTGCAAAGGTTAGACACAATTTGACTTTCGCATTGTTTTAAAAAAAATTATAAATCATGGTTTGAAGTTTTTTTCTGGCTAGTGCCAATCTGAAGTTAGATTGATTAAGTGTAGTAAAGTAACGTAATGTTTCCTATGGCACAGATAGCTTTGCTACAGTGAAAAACGGGGTTGAGGCTTTTTTCTCTGTAAGGACATGTAAAAACAATAAACACCTATGTCTTACTTTTAAAGCTATGGACCTTGCCTTAGGGCTGGGAAGGCCTACTTTAGGGGTGACTTACTGCTGTTTAAAAGGAAGGTTTAGGGCTGTTAAGGTGATTCTAAGGAGTTGAAATGTCAGTTTTCAACTGCCTGACAAGGCTGCTGTGACAGGCCTTGAGTCATGTTTTATCTTGTCACTACATTGGTGGCTCATTAAGTGTTGCAGTTCACTAGTGACATTTAACTTACACACCCTAGATACACAGGGTACCATATACTAGGGGTTTTCAGTTAAGTTAACTAGGCCTTAACCAATTGTAAACATGTTTTAGGGGTCAGAGCACATGCACTGGGGTCTGATTAGCTGGACCTTAGTGCAACAAAGTCATAAAACCAGCAGCATCAGTCCAAACGTTCGGGGTGATCAGGCAAAAAGAGGCATATTCTTTGAGGGGCCATACAACCTTAAGACACTAAGTGACATTCTAGATAATTCAAGCTTCACTCTCATTCTGTATTTGATGTCATTCAGAACTCCTTGGTGAAAAGCATCCCCGTTATTCACTGTTACCCAGCTATAGTTATATATTTTGCTATTATGAATCATTGTCCATATTCATAGTTCCTAATTTTGCACGTCTCAAGTTGCACATGGTGTTGCCTGTGTTCTTGTTCTGAGGTAACATGGCCTAGCAGTTGACTATCCATATGGGAGCTGGGGCAATACGATGTGTGTGTGTGGTTGGTCCTAATATGAAAATAATAGATTATAATACAGATGAGCGTAACTATAGATGGCTAATATGAATTGAGGCATTCCAGATTCACAAGACAACTTATTGCCTCCGACGTGCAGAGTAGTGCCCACAAACAAATTAAAATATAGATAGTTGCATACCAAATAAAAGTTGCATCCTGTCCTTGCACATCACTTTTCTGGAAAACAGAATCTGAAGATGTTGGTCACATTGGACAATGTGGCTTACAGCCAACGTCATCATGAGTCATACATATTCTGCCTGTGCTTGATCCCCAATGTTCCACCCCCTCTCCCCCCCAGATTTTTTTTTATGGTCCAACAACTACATGGCAGAATAATGCACAAAATGTGACTATGAAATTGTATTGCTCTACAAAACTATTGTTAAAGTCAAAGAAATTGTATTTTACAGGTAAATTACTTGTTATTTCTGCAGTGACATCCTTAATTTGCCAGATTTGCAGTTCGAGAGGTGACTGTCTTTTTTCCCTTCAGAATGTGAAATTTAGAGTTTCCCAAAATGATCACTTAAATCAGCCAGATCATTCACTAGATTGCTATCATAATTGGTTTTTCATTAAACTGGAAATTAATATGGACTTCCCTAATCTTTGTTACTAACATGAAAATGTAGTCAGTCCACAAGATTTATCTGACCTAAATAAAGCTGTGGCTCATTTCCTTTCACAATATATAACCAATGTCAAATAAGAAACCTATAACAACACATTGCATTGAACCTCTCCATATTAGTAGCCGTGCCTCTTTGTGCCTTTCGTGTATTTAACAATCACAACAATAAGTCATCACATCGTAAGTAATGAATGCCTTTTTTTTCTTGTGTTTTAGATCCAATGGGGAGCCTGTGGCCTCGTCTTGGCAGGAAACGCTGTTATTTTCCTAACCATTTTAGGCTTTTTTCTCGTCTTCGATAAGGGGGATGAGTTTAGCTGGGAACAATGGTAGAGCTTGCACAGTGTGGAAATAGGGCAACATTCTTCAGCACCTTGCCACTCGTTTTGTATGAAGAGAGTATAAATACTGAGTTTTTGTGTGTAATATGTTCTGCAACCAGTTTATACCTACATTCGGAGAGGATTCTCTACAGTTTCAAAATGCCTGAATGTACTTTAACATGATTGTGTTTTGTTAGCATGGGTGTGTTTATACTGAAAAGACGTGACGTTTTCCGAATTTATTGAACAAAGGATCTAAAAGACAATAACCCACGTTCTACCAGCATCGGGTTCCACTTTTTTTTCTTCTAGAAAACCATTAATTTTGAAGCTTTTTTTAAGTTAGCTTTATGTAGCTCATTTTGGTTATGTATTTTGTACTGTTTTCTACCTAAGTTACATGATTAGGTGAAATCTACCCTTTTCAGACTCTGCCTATAAGCCTACTTTTTGCTTTTTAAATCTATTTTAATTTTTTGGAACATCCTGTGGAGTTGGGACTTGAGTAAAGCCTCATGGGGAAACTTTAGCAACAGGGTATAATCGGGAGTTAAGTGAAATAAGCAATTAAAGTGTGGCTTTAAAATGTCAATGATATGAAGAAAAAACAAGTTACCTTTACAATTTATGCAGTCTAAGGACCATTAACGAGTTGAACATACAGCCTTACAAGTTTTATTTCATGGATGCATTGTGGTAGAGGTTGTAATTGATGACCCACAGAAATCTCAATTGAGCTATTGTACTGATCCAATTTCTCAGCATAGTGCCAATTTCACTTGCTAACAAGAATGTGCGTATGCTATATATATAAAATAATACGTATAATGTGAATAATGCACCTTTCACACAGCTTTATCAAAGACACATGTATTGTAATTGAATATTTTTTTTAATATAATCGGCTGCATAATATTCTTGCCTCTCGGGCGGGCGTTCAAGCAGAAAATGTATATTTTTGAATGTCATAGTATATGTCAATGGAGTACAGTAAATGAAATAGGTTGAGAAAATTATTGGTATTTGAGGCTGGTTTACATACTGCTAATTCTGTGCTTTCCTAAGCTTTCAGCTTCTTGAACACACATTTTGTTTACATCTATGAGTTGCCTTTATCGAAAACACTTTAAATAATGGCAACAGGGGATTGTTTAGAATTACCGCCAATGCTGAGAAAAAAGTAATCCTACCATAATTCTCTGTGAAGTCTTATCCAAGGCAATGTATTAATTTCCATAAAATAAATACATTTTGTTAAAACTTTACCTGAATTTGTTAAATACACTGTTTGCACTACTTTGTAATTGCTCATGGTGATTTTAATTTTTGTATTAAGTATGATGTACAGAACTGATAATATAACGTTTTACTACCAGAGACTACCACGCTGAAGACCCAATACGTCTGTTTGCAGAACGTGCATCGCATTTTAAAGGGCAGCAAACCGGTTAAAAATTGAAAAGCATAGAATCTAAGCCTGTAGCAATTTGAAGTAAACAATAAGGGATAGTGCATGGTGAGAATAGTTCTATGATTCTTTCATCTGGTTTAAATTGTTACATCAGAAAACAAATCAAGAACAAATAGCAAGGTTGTATTAAATATCCTGACTATAAGCTGGCCATGGATTCATTATCAGAGTGTACTTGCCTAAGGTTGCACCACTAAAGAAAGTGCAGTAACCACCATTGACCATTAGGAAAGTTTTCAGAAATGGTGCAGAATGCAATTTGTACCACTTTAAAAGTATTTAATTTACTATTTAACGCTAACTATTATCATATACTTCTTCACTTTCACTACACCTCTTGAACTATTGTGACATTAATCTGATTATGTATACCAAATTGTAATTTTGTTATGAATTGTTGACTTTGATGTTTTTTAAGATGAAAATCTATTTTGTCTTTCAAAATGAGATTATATTAAAATATATATAAACAGCAGTGCTGCCAAGAACTCCAGATCATTATTGTTATTCTTTTGTCTACATTGGACTAAATGGATTTTCTGTTTGTGGTTGTCAAATCCTACTTCTGAGCCTTGCTCTACATTTTAATGGGACCTGCATTCCAATCACAAGAGGCCTGATTAACAAGGATTTTGATGAGTGGGAGTTGTGTAATTTTGTGGCACACCTGGCTTAATCTTATACTGCAGGAGAAGTAATTTAGGAATGTTCCAGGACAGCTCACTGTTTACTCCTGGAATTTGGAAATAGTCAGAAGTACTACAAAGGTATTCCACTGTAGTGTCTTTGTGAATTGGGCTCAAACTGTTTACAAAGTTTGTCACAATACACCACATATTTTTCATGCAGTCTTTAACCCACTGACTTATGTTAAAGTCATCAATTTCTTCTTTTCAGATACTAAGTGACATCTTTTCTACTCATATTCCTCATATTGCTTTTCTTTTATTACACTTTTGGCCTGGCCTATGACACAAGTTCCCAGGATCAAGAAGTCTAACCTTTGTTTTGTCTTCACCTCTTAATGCGCGTATCTCATCATTATCTTCTGCCATGAGGTTAGCATATGCTGACTTTGCTTTGCTCATAGCCTATCTGCTTTGTTAAATGTCTTCAACTGACAAGATACATTTTTTAAAGTTGTACTCCAGTGCTAGAGACCCACCCTAGGAAGAATTGTTTACTTGATCCATTGCCACAGTTAATAACATTCACTACAACTCATGTATAGTTACAAGACCATTCTGCCAATGTGGGTGAAAATGAACCCATAGCCATAAAGCGTGTTCATGGTCGATCTTGATTATTCTATTAAAAGCCTCCTTCTCTAAAGACCTTTTAAGAGCATAGGCCCTTCACCGCTGAAACGGTTGCTCACTTTGCCACTGGATTCAAGCTAGCCTGGCTGATGAAGGGTGTTACCCAGAAACCGGTCCCAGGATGCTTGTTTCCGGTTCAGGGAAGACCTGGCTTAGCAATTCGGACTGGACTGTTCCCATGAGGCACAGGGTCAAGACTGATTTGCATATAGCTGGGTCTGAACTGAGGTGGCGAAGTGAGCTAAAGAATGATGATGGATTCAACCAAGATCTGTGACTGGGGGTGAGTATCTGTAAAGTTTCAGCGCTCCGTCCATCATTTCCTTGTGTTTGCTTTGTGCGCCCCAAGTTGGCAGGGTATGCCCAGACGTGGGTCCCTTGCTCACTTTGCCACTGGATTCAAGCTAGCCTGGCTGATGAAGGGTGTTACCCAGAAACCGGTCCCAGGATGCTTGTTTCCGGTTCAGGGAAGACCTGGCTTAGCAATTCGGACTTGACTGTTCCCATGAGGCACAGGGTCAAGACTGATTTGCATATAGCTGGGTCTGAACTGAGGTGGCGAAGTGAGCTAAAGAATGATGGATTCAACCCATATCTGTGACTGGGGATGAGTATCTGTAAAGTTTCAGCGCTCCGTCCATCATTTCCTTGTGTTTTCCTTAGAGGCTACCCACCTGGTTGCCCCAGCTTTTCCTGGTCTTTGGCTGACAGCCCACACCTACTGCCGCCAAGACAGGAATCTGATCCCCTGCCAGGAGGTGTGAACTCTCCCAGGAGTCAGAAACAATTGCCTGACAGGATGGCATGGCTAGTGAAGCGGCACTTCAAGGCGGTGAGCTTCAAAGCTTACATCACCTCTGATATGCATCCAGGCTGCCTCCCAAAGAAGGAAACGGCCATCCCCCAGGCACATTTGCACCCAGGCAGGTGGGAAAATATGATAGCAGGAGATGTACACCCCAGAAGGCTAGCCACTCCCCTAGGGTGGGCTACCTGGTCTGTATAGCCAAGGAAGGTTTCTGCCATTAAAAAAAAAAAAAAAAAAAGGCAGAATAAAGGGTTCTGGGTAAAAAAGGTGACCACCCCCTGGGTGTGGTCACCTCAGGGGCTGATTAGCCGCTCGGGATAGTAGCCCATTGGCTACTTGCACCCACACTTCTAACACCCCTAAATCTATGACTTAAAGGGCACCCCTGGCACCAGAACCGGAGTTCTGATTCAAATTGCTACAAAGGACAAAGAAGAGACCTGAGCCTGCGACTCAGGACCTGCACAAAACAAAGGTGTGATTCTCTGTTCCTGTAGCAACCCTCCTTATACTGCATGACTGCGACTCATCCTGGACCAAATACCGGTTCCCCTAGACAGAGGGACCCTTTTTAGAGCCAAAGGCAACTCCAAACTTCCTTGGACTAGTGGCACTAGTCCCCTGCAGTCCGCAGGTAAAAAGAACGTCCTGGAACCAAAGAACTGTTGCCCATTGGGCCCTCCGAACGATCACCCAAAAAGATGATCCACCAGTGCATTGTGGGAAACGTAGTCCTGACCTCCAGCAAGTTTCAGACGGCTACCTTTTTTCTCCGGAAGTCGAAACAACTTCTCGCTGACCATACCGCTGCCAAGGCATGTTGATGGCCATTCCAGCTACCACTACCTTTACTAGATGCTGAACGCAAGGGAGCTCTGCAGCACCTTTAACCGACCACCACAGTTGCCCGTTGTTGACTTTTTGCATCTGTATCCTCACCAGCCCCGTCTAAGCGGTAAAACCAGCTCCTTGTGGCTCCTGCTTTTGCACCATGGTCAGCCAGAGCAACTCTGCACCCGGGCCCTACAAGCCAGGTAAAATTCAAATGACTGTCTTAGCCTGGTCCTGGGATCTGCATCCCCTTACAATCCTGTTGGTTCCACGCAACTCGACCTGCAAGTGACCAGTTGTCACTAGTGCTTTTTACCATTGACCGCAATGCTAACGTTTTGCAGTATTGATTTGCACTGATTTATTTTTCCTTCTAAAATCCATAACTCCGGTTATACTTATCCGATTTTCTTCATTTTGGTGTCTAAATTTCTGCTTTACTTTTTCATAAAGTGGTATTGAATTTCTTTCCAGTCATGTCAATTGCTTATCGTTCATGCTGGTACTTTGAAATGCTTAACACATGTTTCTCATGTAAAGCCTGACTGCTCTTTGCCATACTACCAGGACTGGGCTAAGGATTTATTATTGTGAATCCAAGGACCATCTTACGGGTATGTTTAGAGTATTACATAGTGAAGCCTAACCAGCCTCACTGCATAATAAAATACTTTCCTACATTGGTGTTACAGTGGTGGGATCCTGAACTTATGTTTTGCAGTACCACTTGGTTATAAGTGATTTTTGCACAATAGATCCACTATTGACTTTAGACTCAAAAATGTCGACGTTTTTTTCAAAAATGTTTAAATTGGAATTTTAAGGCCTTGTGTAGACTCCCATTCCAATAGTAAAATAAAAGACTTAGAAAGTTAAAGGTTTTTTAAAGTTTTAAAAAGGTCCCACCTTTCAGATAAAAGGTTAGGCACAATGGAGGCAGGCAAGAATCTTGACCTGCCTGTCTCCCCCGGCCCTGGAAATCAATGAGATCAAGGTTTTGTGCGAAGCGTGGGGCATTAGCTACAGAGTAACAGCTAAAATGGAGGACCTAAAGAAGGCCCTCAGCTTCTACGAGAAAAAGAAACTAGAGAGGGAGGGCCATTCCTCAGAGAAAGACCCTGAAGAGGATGAGGAATGTAGCCCTAGCCCAGACTGAAGATGATGGGGAAGAAGGTAAGGAGCAAGACTCTCCACCCTTTCCCAGACCCTCTTAACAGAACTCACTATAGCAGACCCTCTACTGGTAGGGTGGTAGTACACCTTGAGAAAGAGCTTGATCTCACTAGAGAAGAAGTTTGAACTTTGAACTTGAGGAAGAGAGACTATCCCTTGAGGAAAGAAGAGTCAAGATGAACTTGAAGCACAAAGATAATGGGGGCAGCTAATTGTTATAGGGAAAAGGAGGAAACCTTTGACCCTAAGATCCCCAAAGGGATTGTCCTAAAGTTTAGTGATGGTGATGATATTGACAAATGGTTTGCAGTCTTTGAGAAGGCCTGCAAAATGAGGAGGATAGGTCACCAGCACTGGGGCTCTCTACTGTGGGAGTTCTTCTCAGTGAAGGGCAGAGACAGACGTCTGACTCTTTGTGAGGATGTGCCTGAGTCCCATCAACATATGAAGGAGACCTTGATAGAAGGATTTGGATTCACCTCAGTGGAATAAAGATGGTAGTTTATTGACACCCTTAAAGGTTAAAACCACACAATTGTCTTTCTCCTCCTGTTAGAGTTGTGTGTATTTCATATGTAAGGCTTTGAAAATAAAATCTTCTCAAATGTTGTTTCATTGTAATTGTACTCAGCTTGAACCTAGAATGACATTTACTATGTTTGAGAACATCACCAAATTCATAACATTTAACTCCCTCAACAGTTTTGTGTATTGCACCATCTAATTTGTAAAAAACAAAGAAAATCCTTCTCCCCGCTTACAGATGATGCAGAGCAAGATTGTACCCTTGGTAATTCTTCAGTGGTACCCAGTTCTACTCCTCTTACTTGCCCACCTTTACCAGATGCAGCCACAGTGAAATGTCAAAATCAAAACCAAGTGTGAGTCAGCTTACTAAATCTCACTAGGAGTTGTGACTGGATTCATCTGAACCTCACTGGCTTCACAGAGTAAAGTCTTAAGGCTTTTAAATGCATTACTACCAATAAAGCTATTGAAAGCACCTAGACCTTTCAGTGGTTTGTTGCTATGACAATAAAGGGGGGCAGATCCCATCACTTCCACCCCTTCCGACTCACCGCCGATCAGCGCACTTACTGGTTTTCAGGTCTCAGGCCTTACGGTGCTCAACGTGTCTCCCACGCGGCATTACTGCCCTTCAGCTCCAGGCAACATCAGCTGGTAGAGGCAGGACCCAAACTGTGTCCCAGGGATTCTGCATGCGATGGGTGCCTCGTTGCAATCGCGGGGTCTTTACTGCCACTGATGTCTTCCCTTGCTCTGGGCCTAGCAGGGGTACTCGAGCCTCAGGGCGGGGTCTCGTCACCCGCCGAAGCTCACGGTTGTTCTTCTCCACACTGGCGAATGCTGCGTTCTGTGTCAGAGAGTCCCCTCCCCCCCCCCCGGGTGCTCTCCGATTCTGCACTGCTTCTCAACGGAGCTCCGGCCGCCACAGCTAGGCTCCATTGTTTATTGGCAAAGCGGGTCCCGGGATCCTCGCAGCAGGTGCAGGCCGCTCTCAAGTACGGTCGCGGCGGGCCTCCGTTCTGTCTTTTTCTCGGCCCAACTCGATCTCGGGGTCTCAGGCAGGCATCTCCCACTCAGATCGTCGACTTTGATCAGGATGATGACTGATCTTGAAGGTTTAATGCAGCGGACGGTCGGAGCTTCACGAAGCTGAGGCCATCTTGGTTGGCTACAGGCCACGCCCCCCCAGCATGGTGATTGTTAGAAATTGGGGTTTCTAGTTGGCAGAGGTATGCATCTTGTCCAAGTAGGGACCCTTCCTTCTAGTCAGGATAAGGGGATTACACTTCTAAAATAACCCCAGCTCAGCCCCGTGGCACAAGCAGTCAGGCATATCTCAGAGGCAATGTGTAAAGCATTTGCGCATAATGCACAGTAATACAGTGAAAACACTACAAAAGGGGACCTCACCAGGTCTAGAAAAATAGCCATTATTTATCTGTGTAAAACAAGACCAAAAGGATAAAAATCCAACATACAGTAATCAAAATATGAATATTGCAAAAATAGACTTAAAATACAGTTCTTTGAATTCGATAGCTCCGTCCGGGGCTATCACGGCGTGGTGAACAAACAAATCCAAAAGTTCAGGAAATGCAGGAGGGGTGGACCTTCTGATGAGCTCTGAAGAAGGCGTGTCCGCAGGCGTCGGACTCAGAGGTCGGGGCAGGAGTCGTTGAGCCCTTGAAGTCACGTGTTGCAGATCGAACTCCGTGAGGTTGAAGTCAGGAGCGCTGGCGTCGGGGCTGCGGTGCGAAGGGCAGCGGTGTGGCGTGCAGTGCCCTCAGGTCGCGGTGCATGCAGCAGCTCAGTGACTGCGTCCAGCGGCGTCGGTGAGACCAGGGCTGCGGTGCGAAGTGGGACACTGCTCGTCGTGGTGCTGGCAGGTCATGGTGCAAGCAGCGTCTTTGTCGTTGCTGAAGCACTGTCGTCGGTAGATGATCAGGAGTCAATGGCGTCAGTGGGCCAAGGCTGCGGTGTGGGATGAGACAGTGTATTGTGTAACTTAAAAGCAGTGTCCCCAGGCCACGGTGCATGCTGCGATGTCGGGGTGGAACGTTGTTGGGGATACCAGGTCGGTATGCGAGGACGCGGGGTCGATGCCAGCAGCGGCTCGGTGATGGCATTGTTGGTGAGACCAGGTTTGTGGTGCGTAGCGGGGCAGTGCTCTCTGCGGTGCCAACAGGTCACGGAGCCGGCAGCAACGTCGTTGATGGCGTTGAGTTACTTTTTCCTCTATGGCAGCTGAAACGTTCAGTTCCAGAAGAGGGTACCCAGAGTATGGTGAAGTCTTTGGTGTGCCTGAGACTTCCAACAGGAGGCAGCTCTACTTCAGGCCCATGAAGAAACTTTGGAAGTTAAGTTGCAGAAAGTTCAGTCCAGTCCTTTCACAGCCCAAGACAGAAGCAGCCACTGCAGGCCAATGCAGCAAAGTGGTAGTTCCTCCTCACATCGTATTCAGCTCTTCTTCTTGGTAGGTTCCTTAGTCCAAAAGAGTTCTCATGAAGTCTTTGATTTCCCTTAGACTTCCAACAGGAGGCAAGCTCTACCTCAAGCCCTTGGAGAAAACTCAGCAGGATGATGAAAGTACAATCCAGTCCTTACTCTATCCAAGACAGAAGCAGCAGGCCAACACACAAACCACGCAGCAAAGTGACAGTGCCTCCTGACAGCTTTTCCCGCTCTTCTTCCTAGCAGGTTCCTTGGTTCAGCAGTAATCTAAAGTTCGGGTGTCTGGGCTCCCAATATTTACACTAATTTTCACTTTGAAGTTTTAGGCAGCAAATCCCTCTTGCTCAGTAGAAACCAGTTCTGTCCTCTCTAGACCAGCTTCACCACCGGAGGTAGGAACACCATTCTGCTGAGCAGACACAGCCTATTCAGGTGCTAGTGAAAACTCCTCCCACCACTAACTGCAGAAAGGTTTATTCAGCCTGGCTAAGAGTCACCCATGGAAAGGCAGGACACACTTAAACCTCCCTTGTGACTGTCTAGAGTGAATGCACATCGCAGCTCCTGTCACTCTAAAACCAGACGGTGAATACACAAACAGGCAGAGGCAGCCAGGATGGTTAAAAAAGAAAATGCCCACTTTCTAAAAGTGGCATTTTTAAACACTCTATTTAAAAACTACCTTTACTAAAAGGTGTGTTATTAAATTCTGAGTTCGGAGAGCCTAAACGCCATCTCTCTCTTGTCCCAATGGAAAGTTACACATGTAAGATGTTACAAGGCAGTTCCCATGTTAACCTATAGAACAAACAGCCTTTCAATAGTGAAAAACGAAATGCAAAGTATTTCACTATCAGGACATGTAACACACACTACTACATGTCCTACCTTCCACCTACCTTTCAGTTACACCGCACCCTGCCTAGAGGGCTAACTTTGGCGTACCTGAGGGGTGCCTCGTGTAAGAAAAGGGAAGGTTACGGCCTAGCAAGGGGTTGCACTTGTTTGATGGACATGGCGGTTAAAACTGCGCACAGACACTGCAGTGGCAGGTCTGAGACACCTTTGAAAGGCTCCTTGTGTGGGTGGCACAACCTGTGCTGCAAGCCCTATTGCAGTTTGTGATACAGTCCCTGGGCACACACAGCGCAGGGACTTACTAGTAAATCAGATGTACCAATCATGGAAAACTAATCCATACCACACCACAATTTACATGGAGAGCATATGCACTTTAGCACTGATTAGTAGAGGTAAAGTGTCCAGAGTCCGAAAACCAACCCAAAATGGGTCAAAAACAGGAGGCCAAAAAGTCTGGGGATAAACCTGCCAAAAATGCCAGGTCTAACACTGATGTCTAAATATCATTTGGGCATGACCGCTACGTGACTGTGGAAATCATCATCATAAAATCTTTATTTCGGTTTATAATGCCATAAAAGATACAAACACATACATCCTTATCAGTAGTACTCGGGATAAAAATAATGGGAATGTTCCTTACATCAAATCCTAAAGGATCAAATATTTCATATTACAGTATACAAACACGAAAAAAGATTGACGAGACAAATCTCTCTACTGCCATCTCAATCAAAAATATTGTGATATAAAACTAAAGTGCAAATGCATTATTAACTGGCAATTGTCAGAATTGATACAGTATACACCCCTTCTACTATAAACCAGTCTTTTAAAAGCCTTTTGCCGCAATATACAATAAAAATCAGAATAATAGACACATTAAAAATACATTAAAACCAGATTTAACAGTGATATCTTTAAAATTAGGAGACTCTCAATTCGTGGAACTCTAATTTGTTTGGACCATGCCACTCGGGGAGGCAGTCAAGAACCTCCGCCTAGTTGCCCAAAACTGGCCAAGAAATTTCGTGAATGCACATACAAAGAGTGGTCTCGTGTCTGATTTCAAGATACGTAGGGCTTCATTTTTAACTACAGGTCGCCAACTGTCTACATACTGGTGCCAGCCAAGTCCTTCTTGGTCTAGCATACGCGGGACATGCAAAGAGAACATGACCTATATTTTCGTGCGGGTTTGGGCAACAGGACAGACCTTAGGCTGGATGTTATCAGCCAACCAGGAAATAGTGTGAGCATTGATGGGTCGACCCCCATATCTAAACTGAGTATACAGTTTCCTGTCTACGGGATCCTTGATAATATCAAAGAAACGCTCAAGGCATTTTCCAGATTTAATATCTAGAAAAGCGTCAGTTAAGCTACCTTGACGAATTTTCAGGTAAGTATTCTGCTCAACCCATGTCCAATATTGGGATTTAATTTGATCCTTAGAGTATGAGGGCGGGGGACCAACCAGCTCATTTGGGAGGCCAATAGCTGCCCGGATATTATTGACATATTTGATCCACCCAATTTTTTTGTTTTTGTCCAATGCTAAAACTTTGTTAAAAGCAGCGGCATAAAGGGCCAGGTCGGGGGTGGAGACCAGTCTATACCAGAAGAGCAAAGGGCGCAGTCTCACTTGGTCGTTAATTGATCTAATAACCAAGTCCAATTTCAAGGGGAGGAGGGAGGTGCTTTGGGGAAGTGATACCAGGCTCCTAAGGAATTTATTTTCCACTGTCGATAGCAAGCTTACATCTATTGTTCCCCAGAGTTCTGCCCCATAGAGCACACTGCTCACTACCTTGGAGCTATATAGTTTAAGGGCTGGGGCAACAGGCTTGGTATATGAGAGGCAAAGCTCCCGCCGCAAGGCCCCAGTTAACTGTGAAAATGTCAGGGACACCTTGTCTAAATGGTTCTTCCAGGTCATTCTATCAGACAATTTAATGCCCAAATACTCAAAGGAGCTGACCCTCTCTAGCGGGATATTGTCTAAAACCAGATTTCTTTTAAAAGATTTACAGGAATTCATCGTCATCAGTTTAGTTTTCGTAGTATTGATGACCAAGCCCCTCATGTCGCAAAAGGCCTTAAATTGGTTCAGAAGCTTTTGAAGGCCCATAGGGGTTTTAGATACCAGGAGGGTATCATCGGCAAACAACAGTGTGGCTATTTTCTGGTTTGCCAGAGAGGGGGCATCAGCCTCAGTAGAGCACAGGAGATCGGCAATTTGATTTATGTAAAGGGAAAATAGGGTAGGGGCCAAAACACACCCTTGGCGTACCCCCGCCAGATCTTAATCGGGTCGGTGAGTTGCCCCTGTTTTCCCCACCTCACACGAGCAAAATTATCGTTGTGTAACCTAACCAATAGTTCTAAAATTTCCAGGGGCATACCCGTATTCAGAAGAACCTGCCAAAGTAGATCCCGGGGGACTAGGTCAAACGCTGTTTTAAGATCTATGAAGGCAAGATATAAACTGCCTTTGCCCAGCACAACTACCTTCCAATATAGCAGAACAAGGCGAAACGCCTGATCGACAGTTCCGGTCTTCCGCCGGAAGCCCGCCTGTAATGGAGAGAGGATGTCATTCTCATCCATCCAAGTCTGGATTTTGGCTAAGAGCGAGCGGGAGAAGACCTTTTGGGCACAATCTATCAGACTTATTGGGCGGTCGTTGGGGGGCTTGGACCTGTCCCCTTTTTTAAAAATTGGGATCACTTCGGCCCCCTTCCAAGAATTTGGGATGCTTCCTCCTGCAGCAATATCATTGGCCAATTTCCAGAAATAGGTTGTCCAGTTAGCCCTATCAGCACGAAAAAGATCACCAGGGATGCCATCTGGGCCAGGTGCTTTTGCAGGAATAATGGCATCTAAGGAGCTCGTGATCTCTTCCCTAGTGAATGTGAATGTAATGGTACGTGTTTGGGCACCCAGGTCATAGGGCATCTGGAATCTATAGGGGATGTTACCAGAGGAGTATAACTCCCCAAAATGTTTATGCCATTCTATTGCAGGGATGTTATTGGCCAGGGGAGGTGAGTGCATAGAACTGGTTTTTGACACAAGGGACCAGAATAGTCTAGTGTCCGGGTGTCCAATAGCCTCTCCTAGATCTTCCCATCTCCTTTCATCCCATTCTTTTTTCGCTTTGCCCTGAGCCTGATTATATTCCTTTCTATTTTTACGTATGCTAATGGGGTCCCTGCTCTTGATCGCTACGGTCAGCCTCCCTCTCGCAACCCTACAATCTTTGTTGAACCAAGAATTTTTTCCCAGAATCCTTCCCTGCGGGGGCCTGGTCTTGTTAATAGGGACAAGAAAGAAACAAGCCAATCGATTGAAAAAGTCCCTGTGGAGACAGCTGCTCTGTAAGGGTGAGTCCCTGCTCATTGTTTCTAATGTCATTAAGTGCTTAACAAGGGTTTCATTAATCTTTTGGGTCTTGGATTCATCAACCAGGACCGCAGGCCATTTTAGCCGACGCTTATCGTTTGTGGGGATTAGCTCCCTTGTGCTTAATGATGTAATATTGTCCTTCCCAATACTCCCCCAGAGATGGCTGATTGTTAAAAGTAGGGAATTATGATCACTGTCACAAGCTGAGGCTATAGACATATCCCATACTAAGGGCAACAGGGTCAGATCCACTAATATATAGTCAATCCTACTTGACCCGTTTGATCCCATAAAGGTCATTCCACCGCCTCTATCTGAGCTGGTTCGGCCATTAGCGGCCCTTAACCTGTATTCTAGGGATATTGCGTTCAATTGGAGGGCGGCTTGTGACCATTTTTTAATTGGAGATAATTCCAAAGGGGGTACTATCCAGGCTTTGTCCTCCTCAATCACGTCGATAGACTCAACCCAGTCCAGTGGCTCAAAAGTGACATTGAAGTCACCACCGATAATTAATGGGTGGCTAACATTCCTACTTCCCAGTAGGTTATCCAAGATAGACAGAGTGGACGAGCTGCCACCTCTCGTGCTCCTGGCGTATACATTATAGATGTCAACAGTTTGGCCTTTTCCGTCTATAAGCCTAAAACCCAGAATATCTGGACAGTTAGTGACCAGCTCCTTTACTTCACAGTTTATAGTAAGGTTTACTAAGGTGAGCAGCCCCCCTGAAGCCCGGCCTTGTTTAGACGGTACTGCCGGCCTAAAAAAGGTCTTAAACCCTGGTATATAAGTTGGGGTCTGACACCAAGTGTCCTGGAACAGGCATATTTCTTGTTGGGTGACGAGGTCCAAACAGTGCGGGTGATCAAGCTTCCTACTTATGCCCGCCAGGTTCCAGGACAGGATTTTCGTCATTTCCCCACTACCTTCTTGGGGCAAGGCCTGAGGGAGAGGTGGAGCATTCAAGATAGGCACATCTCCACTGTCAATCATTATAACTAATTCATTATCCTCGGAGCTTACACTCGGGGCCAATATGGAGTCAGGATCTTGGGTCTTCTCTGGAGAGCAAGGCATGCACTCTTGCTCATTCTGACGAACATCATGGTGTGAGTGCAGGGAATCAGTAGGGATCATACAGTCTGCACTGGAAGTACTCTTTTGATTATTGGATAGTACTATGGACAGTCAGTCATTCAGCGAGAGTGATGAGGTGGGGGTATCCACACGTGCCTGGCTCACGTTAATATCTTGCCCAGGTGCGGGGGAACAGTCAATCTCAACCTAATTTTCGTGGATGTAGATGGGGAGGATCTAGCTTCAAGGGTGATTAAGTCATGCACAAGGTTATTTGTAGCTAAGATCAGCTCAATTGCATCAACTGGACTCTGATCCAGGATACACCTTTTGGCATATATAATGTCCTCTCTAATTATTGATCTACACCCCCTGGTATGTCTTAGCCAATATATGGCTTTGTTTTTTAAGGCTTCCCCATTCTTGTTTCTAAGGCAATTGGAATCTACTTTGGGAACATTAGTCAAAAAGATTGGTATTACTGATGGGGTGTTTGACGCATGGTGTAATGCCTGTAATGATTTATAATGTGGAGGTGCGCTATTATAAGCCTGGGTAACTGGCATTGTCAGTAGGCCATTGCCTGGCCAGTCCAGTGGCGGACCCGCAAGTCTCCTGCCTTGTGCACCATCTGACCCATATTGACCTAAAGGAGCCCTGGGAATTACTCCAGTTCTATAGGACCGTTGGTAATCTACGTCTAAGGGTAGTGTATTTTGGTTAATTTGTTTCCCATGGGAGGTTTCGGGCCTCATTATAAAACCAGCCTGAGTAGGTAAAACAGTTAATGGAGAGGCTGATGATAACTGTGGACCTTTACTCTCATTTAATTTTTGGCAAAGTTTGGAGACCAGTGTGGTAAGTGCCTCGATACTATTTAAAACGACTATTTCCTTCATAAGATCAAGATTTGAGGGTATGGTGTCACTACTGCCTTCCTCAACCCCCTGTGAGGTTTTTGGGCTTAGGTCGTTACTCTCTAGCTGAATGTTAACCAGATTAGTAAGAATTTTGGCTGTAGATAGATCATCAATAAGGGGGGCAAAGCGATTATTCAAAGAAATTTCTTCTAATAATCCAGTTTCCAAGGGGTAAGAGATACTTGCTAAGTGTCGAGTGTTAGAAATAGCTTTATTATGCTCGACTGTGGCTGGGGGCAGTTTATTTTTCCTAGCAACTTGCTTAAATAATTTGGGAATATTCCCATACCCAGTAACAGTAAGCCCGCCTGAATTATTGGGAGTACGAGGTTTAGTCTGAATGGTTTTAACAGGCGGGGCGTTGGGACTTCGAGCAGGTGAAGTCAGCAGCACTTCGCAATCAGTAACAATGTTTTCTATGAGATCAAGAATTTCCTCTCCAGTCCCCCCTTCGCCCTCTATACTCTGTCTCTTGTTCTGTTGCCTGGGATCGTTTTTTTGATCTTTTCTTCCTAGCGCCTCCCAGCCCTATTTCGATCCCTTTCCTTTTCCCCATTGCGGCAGCGGTTAGTCAGCAGAAATGTTACCAAAATAGGGACAACACACAGCAATAGCAAGGCACTAGTGCACAAGAGATGTTACAAAGAGAGGTATGAGTCCAATTAAAGGTCCATAGGGGTCCACAATTAGTCCCCCCCTAATCTCCGACAAAGTAAGCGAAAAATCACTAAGCCAAGGCTATTAACGTTGACAGTACCTTTTCAACCATGAAGGTGGCCAGTGATCCTGAACCCACAATTTCAGGGGGGTGGCCCAGCCCGGCCTCTTACGGGCAAGGACGGGCCTGCCCTTGGCCCGCGCGTGTCCCGCGCTGCGGTAGTAATGAGGCGCTTAAATGCGCTGGCAGCAGGCGCGCTCCTCCCTCCAGGGAGAGCGCAGGTTCCTGGGAGATGTGGTCTCCCCACTCAGGAACGGCAGAAACAGCAGCAGCAAGGCGTCCCGCGCCGCGGTAGTAATGAGGCGCTTAAATGCGCTGGCAGCAGGCGCGCTCCTCCCTCCAGGGAGAGCGCAGGTTCCTGGGAGATGTGGTCTCCCCACTCAGGACCGGCAGAAACAGCAGCAGCGAGGCGTCCCGGTAGTAATGAGGCGCTTAAATGCGCTGGCAGCAGGCGCGCTCCTCCCTCCAGGGAGAGCGCAGGTTCCTGGGAGATGTGGTCTCCCCACTCAGGACCGGCAGAAACAGCAGCAGCGAGGCAGTTCCCATGTTAACCTATAGAACAAACAGCCTTTCAATAGTGAAAAACGAAATGCAAAGTATGTAACACACACTACTACATGTCCTACCTTTCACCTACCTTTCACTTACACTGCACCCTGCCTAGAGGGCTAACATTGGCGTACCTGAGGGGTGCCTCATGTAAGAAAAGGGAAGGTTAGGGCCTAGCAAGGGGGTGCACTGGTTTGGTGGACATGGCGGTTAAAACTGCACACAGACACTGCAGTGGCAGGTCTGAGACACCTTTGAAAGGCTACTTGTGTGGGTGGCACAACCTGTGCTGCAAGCCCTATTGCAGTTTGTGATACAGTCCCTGGGCACACACAGCGCACTGTGCTAGGGACTTACTAGTAAATCAAATGTACCAATCATGGAAAACCAATCCATACCACACCACAATTTACATGAAGAGCATATGCACTTTAGCACTGATTAGTAGAGGTAAAGTGTCCAGAGTCCGAAAACCAACCCAAAATGGGTCAAACAGGAGGCCAAAAAGTCTGGGGATAAACCTGCCAAAAATGCCAGGTCTAACACTGATGTCTAAATATCATTTGGGCATGACCGCTACGTGACTGTGGAAATCATATCGGTCAATGTCCAGTACATACATTTTTGAAGCCAAGGACAACAATATTTCATGTCTATTTTTTTCACTGTACAAGTAGTAAGATTTATATTAATTTGTAAAAGTTGTTCGAACTTGTATATATGATTTGTCCATGCAAAAGCTTTTACCATTAGCTCGCATGCTCCAAGGAAATGCTCTGAGCTAAGCTTGCATTACTGACTGGGGTTCCAGTATGAAAATGTATGTACAGGTTTACAAAATTTAACAATTTGAGGCTAACTGGTAATACTCTGAGTATATGCAAATAGATGCAGATGCATGACATCAAGATTAGTGATTACACTAAAAATAAAATGCCCAAAGAAATTGCAACTTGGATAAAAACTCTTTTGCTAAATTATTGTGCAACTTTAAATAACTTTTGTCTGTGGTATCCTTTCGTAAAACGTGTTTAAGGCATGCCAATGTTTGTGGAAAAAAGGATTAATAATGGAGATTCAGTGTAAAACCATTAAAGAAAGTCACAAAAGTGCACCAGCAGGAATACATTTTTGCACTGGTGCAGATATACAACTTTCAGGAATTCACAGAAGTAAGCCTGGAGCCATTTCCATTTTCACATGAACAAATATAAATTTATATAGGTGTACATTAAAAATTCTGCTGAGCAATTGCAAATTCACTTTTCCTTCACCACCCTTTATTCTGCCCTAGAAAAAGGTTTACTACTTTCCTTGTCAGGAGTAAATTTCCAACTTCTTCCAATGTGGGAAGAAATTGTTGAGGAGTTGGTGAATACCCTTAATGGTATTAGTTTGTTGGTGTGCACAGACTCGCTGACCATTCTAACCCTGGATCGTTCTGCTACCTGCCTACTTCCAGCTCATGTATGGAGATGTGGATAACAGTACCAAATCAGTCTTTATAGAATCTTAACTCTGCTATAGCATGACACCTGGCATAATCATAGGGGAACTTATCAGAGCTCTGATATGGCATTACTGCTCAAATTTGTCACCTAGCTGTGGGGCTCCCAGAAAGGCGAAGTCAAGGTTTTTTTTCCAGGACAAGTAGATTTCTGAAGCATTCCACCCTTAGACTGTAATGATTTCTCTTTTGGTGCCACTTTGTTTCTCCCTTGGTTTCACATATTAGCTGTTTTAGCCTACCACTGCTTTGCACAGTCACACATAATATATTTGTTTTTGTGACGTGATGTTTTTTTTTAGAAATAAGCTGTACATATTATTTGTTATTCAGTGACTCTTCTTGGGATTCAGTCTGAACATTTTGTACAAGGTCGAACAACATGGTGTAATGTTTTCTTGTGCCCTGTCAGCAACATCTCCTAATGTTTTTAGATATAACACAGCAGCACAACTGCAGTTTTTGTAACACAATAGCTCTCATCATATAAACCATGTCTCGCCCCTTGGGGGGAAGAGAGGAAAATTCCAGCAGCGAGACCAGTCCTAGAACGGAGGAGAGTAAACTGAGTTTACACCTATGATGTGGACCACCTAACTACACACACCGGGTATGGGGTCTGTTGCTAATCCCTGTGCTCACATAGTGAGGGTAGGCCTAGACAGATCTATTAGTTGCTATGATTGGGTTGTTCATTGTATGTGAACTAGTCTGATTTGGGCCTACAGGTACTGATGTTGTAGAGCGACTCAGTCCCTACGTTCTGACGTCCTTTTAACCCAAGGCACAGTTCTGCTTACCCAGCAGAATGCCTGCGACATGGTGACCAACGATGGTCTGGCACTTATCCAGAGGGTCTCCCGAGTGGTACTTATGTGTCAGCACTTGGCAATGCTGTTAAGTACCAAGGATTTCTCATCTGGATTCACATATCATATTACAAGTGGTCTACATAACAGAGCAATGATGGACCTGATGACCAAAATGCTCCTGTTTCCACAAGCACACCCCTTGGCTATGGGCTGCCACTATGATACTGGGAAGCCTCCCTGGTGCCTGATTGCTCAATGAGTCTGGCCATCATCATTAATGCAAGTTTATTTGGTTGGATCCTCATACGGCTCTTTCAAGCAGGGCAGGAAGAAGTCACCATGACACATGCATGGGCACTTTATTCCTGAATTAGATAACTACACCACTAAGTTACTCTTGATTGCCTGGCTGTGCTCTTGCCCAATCCAGAACTATTTCCCCCGCTATCTATTTAGCCTCAGCTGCTAGTGAACTGGTGTGACTGTGCCATAGTGAACTGCCCATTTCCAGTCTTTACCCAAGCTGAGATCCCAAGAACTATCTTTCCATCTGTTGTGCTTTTCACCTGAAGGGTTATTTCTGATCAAAGTGGGACTTACTACAACTTTGTCAATCAGGCTTACGCGTAACTACTCAAAACCTTGTTTGCATCCTACTATGCTGTGTCTCTTGTGCCTGCTATCAAACATTCATCATGCACCCTCCTTCTTTGCAGGGAGAAGGACAACAGGCATTTCTGTGACTCCTCAATTCTCTGCCATTTTTATCCCATAGCATAGAATGTGTTTATCAGCCTGTGAAATCGTCTACTTGTACAGTACTTGAGATGGCTAATTCAACTGCCAATGTACTTGAGCTAACAACCACCTACTTAATGGCTCTGGACTTTGTACTGGTCACTAATGATGGTGTATACACTTTCGGAGTTAAATGTTGTTCCTTTATCCCAGACATTTTAGTAGGGAGCTACAAACAGGTACAATGTATATGGGAGAGTGTCAAACACATACACACTGTTTTTGACAGTTTTCCATAGTACCTGATGCCAAGGATACAATATCCATGTTTGACAGCTAAATTCATTGATGACGTTGTCCTTGCCACTAGGCCAGTAAGATTTTTCATTTCCTCCAGTCAATTCACTTTTTAAATTTTTTTATATAGGGTAATTGGAAATCCATAAATTAGTGTGAACAATGCATCCAAGTACACGTTATAAAAATTTGCAATAGTGTTAAAACACAGAATAAAATGTGTGCATTTGTTGTCTAAACATGTTATGTATGTTACACATTTCATTAACAAAAGCACATATACATCTGCACCTAAATTATAACACCCATAATGGAGTAGTGAACTTTTAAAATAATCCTTAGACTAATACTTATTGACATCCTTTGCATACCCATTATACAGAGTTCCTGACCAATATACTAACCATAGCCTGTTGTCTTACCATCCTTTATACTTACCATGGCCTGTGCTACTACTTAATGGTCATGTTGTAGCGTAACGTGTTGGGCCTCATATACAATTTTACTATTGACTGAATTTTCCCCAGAATAACCTCAGCTACCAATTAGTGTCTTCCTTTGGTCCTTAGATGTATCTTGTTCTGTACTGAAAGGGGCTAGAATACTTTGGGGATGAACTATTATCATATGAGGATCTTGAATAAGATAATAGTCAACTTTATTCCTTACCAAATTGTCTTTAGTTCAGGCAGCAGCTGTACAGATCAAATGAATTTTCCAAACAGACGAAATGACCCCAACAAATGAATGAAACAGAATCAGCAGAATGGTTATCGCAGTTGATCTCTTTATCGCATCTAAAGGAAAATTACGTGTCAAATTAAATTACGATTTTATAGACTTTTTAATAAGCGTGAAAAGAGCTAGAGGAAATCAAGTTTAAAAGAAATGTTTCCTCCACTGTGGGAGATGTGAAGTATATGAAAATGAGTCTTTTTAAGCATAAACCCTCATACAAACCCTAGGTTGTAAGTTCAGTAATCGCCAAATGACCAGTTGCAGTTCATGAACAGATTCGCCTGTCTCTGTCCATATTGCAGCATCAAATGCCACAGCTATTTGTTGGAAACCTTCCAGCCATAGGTGTTCCCCTTACACAAGCATACCAGCTGGCAACATATGCAGTATGTGTCTCAGTTCGCGTTAGTTTCTGGAAGTCCAAATCATCAGTCTCTGTACCACAAGGTGGGTCAAGAAGGTGGTCAAGATAGGAACCGCGCCTGTCCGCACTTTGAGCAATTATACTCCATCGATTTCTGGTTGACACCCATTGACATCGCCAATTTGATCCGACCATTCTGTCCCATTGGTCAGTTTCGATAGGATGAGATGATGTAGAAGGTAAAGTGTACAAAATCCGGATGATTAAGTAATCCATTACTTTGCATTTTCCATAAGGCCACTGATTTTTATTCATCCGATCGGTCATGACATCTAGGAAGTAGGCGAGTCCATGCTCTCATCCTTTGT
The DNA here is from genome assembly GCA_963921515.1 of Calotriton arnoldi. NCBI lineage: Eukaryota > Metazoa > Chordata > Amphibia > Caudata > Salamandridae > Calotriton > Calotriton arnoldi. Next base: position 4,268,588 of record CAWUFW010000357.1, read on the forward strand.
CAGTCCGTGCCCAAGCATGTACTCTAGAAAGTAATACATTTGTTGCAAGTCCGGTCAAATAGGCTACAAGCGTGAAAGGAATTATTGAGTGTTACAGCACAAGTTGAAACTTTACGAAAAGTTCTCAAGGGCTTCAGACTATTCAGTTCATTAGTTCATGCCAGAAGGGAAAAGTTTTAGGCCTTCAAGAAACACAGCCTGTGCACCTGTGGTTGCGCTAAAATATGAATTTCACATTATCGTAATGCAATCCATTAATTTCTTCATTTAGGTCCATTATTAATCACGTCTACATTATGTAAGTATGGAATACCTATATATAAAAAATGTATAACACTTTATAGTTAATTCACATATTAGTCCTTCAATGCTCGGATCATGTTACAGGCCTATTATACCATTCAGTAATTAGAAGCATCACTAAACTTTAACCTTTGCAAACCATACATCATTATAACATTTATTTTTCACATCCTTATCAGTGCTCATGTTACACATTTTAATATTGCGATACAAAAGGGGATGATGGACGGAACGTTTGAGCCAATCAAACACTCACCCCCAGTCAACTGATCTGGGTTTAATCCATCATCATTCTTTAGCTCACTCCACCACCCCAGTTCAGACATGGCCATATGCAAATCAGTCTGACCCTGTGCCTCATGGGAACAGTCCAGCACGAACTGCCAAGCCATGTCTTCCCTGGACCGGAAACAAGCATCCTAGGACCGGTTTCTGGCATTCCAGCCGTCATCAGCCAGGCTTGCTTGAATCCAGTGGCAAAGTGAGCAAGGGACCCACGTCTGGGCATACCCCCGCCAACTTAGGGCGAACAAAGCGATACAAAAGGGGATGATGGACGGAACGTTTGAGCCAATCAAACACTCACCCCCAGTCAACTGATCTGGGTTTAATCCATCATCATTCTTTAGCTCACTCCACCACCCCAGTTCAGACATGGCCATATGCAAATCAGTCTGACCCTGTGCCTCATGGGAACAGTCCAGCACGAACTGCCAAGCCATGTCTTCCCTGGACCGGAAACAAGCATCCTAGGACCGGTTTCTGGCATTCCAGCCGTCATCAGCCAGGCTTGCTTGAATCCAGTGGCAAAGTGAGCAAGGGACCCACGTCTGGGCATACCCCGCCAACTTAGGGCGAACAAAGCGATACAAAAGGGATGATGGACGGAACGTTTGAGCCAATCAAACACTCACCCCCAGTCAACTGATCTGGGTTTAATCCATCATCATTCTTTAGCTCACTCCACCACCCCAGTTCAGACATGGCCATATGCAAATCAGTCTGACCCTGTGCCTCATGGGAACAGTCCAGCACGAACTGCCAAGCCATGTCTTCCCTGGACCGGAAACAAGCATCCTAGGACCGGTTTCTGGCATTCCAGCCGTCATCAGCCAGGCTTGCTTGAATCCAGTGGCAAAGTGAGCAAGGGACCCACGTCTGGGCATACCCCCGCCAACTTAGGGCGAACAAAGCGATACAAAGGGGATGATGGACGGAACGTTTGAGCCAATCAAACACTCACCCCCAGTCAACTGATCTGGGTTTAATCCATCATCATTCTTTAGCTCACTCCACCACCCCAGTTCAGACATGGCCATATGCAAATCAGTCTGACCCTGTGCCTCATGGGAACAGTCCAGCACGAACTGCCAAGCCATGTCTTCCCTGGACCGGAAACAAGCATCCTAGGACCGGTTTCTGGCATTCCAGCCGTCATCAGCCAGGCTTGCTTGAATCCAGTGGCAAAGTGAGCAAGGGACCACGTCTGGGCATACCGCCGCAACTTAGGGCGAACAAAGCGATACAAAGGGGATGATGGACGGAACGTTTGAGCCAATCAAACACTCACCCCCAGTCAACTGATCTGGGTTTAATCCATCATCATTCTTTAGCTCACTCCACCACCCCAGTTCAGACATGGCCATATGCAAATCAGTCTGACCCTGTGCCTCATGGGAACAGTCCAGCACGAACTGCCAAGCCATGTCTTCCTGGACCGGAAACAAGCATCCTAGGACCGGTTTCTGGCATTCCAGCCGTCATCAGCCAGGCTTGCTTGAATCCAGTGGCAAAGTGAGCAAGGGACCCACGTCTGGGCATACCCCGCCAACTTAGGGCGAACAAAGCGATACAAAGGGGATGATGGACGGAACGTTTGAGCCAATCAAACACTCACCCCCAGTCAACTGATCTGGGTTTAATCCATCATCATTCTTTAGCTCACTCCACCACCCCAGTTCAGACATGGCCATATGCAAATCAGTCTGACCCTGTGCCTCATGGGAACAGTCCAGCACGAACTGCCAAGCCATGTCTTCCCTGGACCGGAAACAAGCATCCTAGGACCGGTTTCTGGCATTCCAGCCGTCATCAGCCAGGCTTGCTTGAATCCAGTGGCAAAGTGAGCAAGGGACCCACGTCTGGGCATACCCCGCCAACTTAGGGCGAACAAAGCGATACAAAAGGGGATGATGGACGGAACGCTTGAGCCAATCAAACACTCACCCCCAGTCAACTGATCTGGGTTTAATCCATCATCATTCTTTAGCTCACTCCACCACCCCAGTTCAGACATGGCCATATGCAAATCAGTCTGACCCTGTGCCTCATGGGAACAGTCCAGCACGAACTGCCAAGCCATCATCCCCTTTTGTATCGCTTTGTTCGCCCTAAGTTGGCGGGGGTATGCCCAGACGTGGGTCCCTTGCTCACTTTGCCACTGGATTCAAGCAAGCCTGGCTGATGACGGCTGGAATGCCAGAAACCGGTCCTAGGATGCTTGTTTCCGGTCCAGGGAAGACATGGCTTGGCAGTTCGTGCTGGACTGTTCCCATGAGGCACAGGGTCAGACTGATTTGCATATGGCCATGTCTGAACTGGGGGTGGTGGAGTGAGCTAAAGAATGATGATGGATTAAACCCAGATCAGTTGACTGGGGTGAGTGTTTGATTGGCTCAAACGTTCCGTCCATCATCCCCTTTTGTATCGCTTTGTTCGCCCTAAGTTGGCGGGGTATGCCCAGACGTGGGTCCCTTGCTCACTTTGCCACTGGATTCAAGCAAGCCTGGCTGATGACGGCTGGAATGCCAGAAACCGGTCCTAGGATGCTTGTTTCCGGTCCAGGGAAGACATGGCTTGGCAGTTCGTGCTGGACTGTTCCCATGAGGCACAGGGTCAGACTGATTTGCATATGGCCATGTCTGAACTGGGGTGGTGGAGTGAGCTAAAGAATGATGATGGATTAAACCCAGATCAGTTGACTGGGGGTGAGTGTTTGATTGGCTCAAACGTTCCGTCCATCATCCCCTTTGTATCGCTTTGTTCGCCCTAAGTTGGCGGGGTATGCCCAGACGTGGGTCCCTTGCTCACTTTGCCACTGGATTCAAGCAAGCCTGGCTGATGACGGCTGGAATGCCAGAAACCGGTCCTAGGATGCTTGTTTCCGGTCCAGGGAAGACATGGCTTGGCAGTTCGTGCTGGACTGTTCCCATGAGGCACAGGGTCAGACTGATTTGCATATGGCCATGTCTGAACTGGGGTGGTGGAGGGAGCTAAAGAATGATGATGGATTAAACCCAGATCAGTTGACTGGGGGTGAGTGTTTGATTGGCTCAAACGTTCCGTCCATCATCCCTTTGTATCGCTTGTTCGCCCTAAGTTGGCGGGGTATGCCCAGACGTGGGTCCCTTGCTCACTTTGCCACTGGATTCAAGCAAGCCTGGCTGATGACGGCTGGAATGCCAGAAACCGGTCCTAGGATGCTTGTTTCCGGTCCAGGGAAGACATGGCTTGGCAGTTCGTGCTGGACTGTTCCCATGAGGCACAGGGTCAGACTGATTTGCATATGGCCATGTCTGAACTGGGGTGGTGGAGTGAGCTAAAGAATGATGATGGATTAAACCCAGATCAGTTGACTGGGGTGAGTGTTTGATTGGCTCAAACGTTCCGTCCATCATCCCCTTTTGTATCGCTTTGTTCGCCCTAAGTTGGCGGGGTATGCCCAGACGTGGGTCCCTTGCTCACTTTGCCACTGGATTCAAGCAAGCCTGGCTGATGACGGCTGGAATGCCAGAAACCGGTCCTAGGATGCTTGTTTCCGGTCCAGGGAAGACATGGCTTGGCAGTTCGTGCTGGACTGTTCCCATGAGGCACAGGGTCAGACTGATTTGCATATGGCCATGTCTGAACTGGGGTGGTGGAGTGAGCTAAAGAATGATGATGGATTAAACCCAGATCAGTTGACTGGGGGTGAGTGTTTGATTGGCTCAAACGCTCCGTCCATCATCCCCTTTTGTATCGCTTTGTTCGCCCTAAGTTGGCGGGGTATGCCCAGACGTGGGTCCCTTGCTCACTTTGCCACTGGATTCAAGCAAGCCTGGCTGATGACGGCTGGAATGCCAGAAACCGGTCCTAGGATGCTTGTTTCCGGTCCAGGGAAGACATGGCTTGGCAGTTCGTGCTGGACTGTTCCCATGAGGCACAGGGTCAGACTGATTTGCATATGGCCATGTCTGAACTGGGGTGGTGGAGTGAGCTAAAGAATGATGATGGATTAAACCCAGATCAGTTGACTGGGGGTGAGTGTTTGATTGGCTCAAACGTTCCGTCCATCATCCCTTTTGTATCGCTTTGTTCGCCCTAAGTTGGCGGGGTATGCCCAGACGTGGGTCCCTTGCTCACTTTGCCACTGGATTCAAGCAAGCCTGGCTGATGACGGCTGGAATGCCAGAAACCGGTCCTAGGATGCTTGTTTCCGGTCCAGGGAAGACATGGCTTGGCAGTTCGTGCTGGACTGTTCCCATGAGGCACAGGGTCAGACTGATTTGCATATGGCCATGTCTGAACTGGGGTGGTGGAGTGAGCTAAAGAATGATGATGGATTAAACCCAGATCAGTTGACTGGGGGTGAGTGTTTGATTGGCTCAAACGTTCCGTCCATCATCCCCTTTTGTAACACATTTTAATATTAGCATCCATTTCTTTATACTAAAAACAACTTTATTCACACATTAAAGCATTTTATGTTATCGTTTGCTTGTTAATGCTCATCTATGCAATATAAAAAACATATAATGATAGCTTATTAGACTTCTCTTTAGTTTATCTATGGTTAGGTGTCATCACAAATCGACGTCTAACATTCTGCATGCTTTTATGATGCACTATCTAAATCAATCTTTGTTTCGCGCATGTTCTTAAAGCATCATAACTCATCACACATTTGTCATATCCATAAATTGTCATCAATCATTTTTCCAAGGGGTGTTCCTAGAGATCAAATGAACGATAACATCCAGGCTCTATCACTCATAGGCCATACAGAGGATAGGTATTTTCAAGTATCTGTTTTACATATCCCTAGAGCTTCTTCCTAGTGTCTTCATAGGTTTGTTAGCCATGGTGTTATTGGTGCTATTTTGTCTGTGGCTTTATATTCCATGTGCAAAGAAATATACAAGTTTATCTGTTTCCACATTGCATGGGCAAAAAAGGGACAATGTCAGAAGGTATTGGTCTTTTGACCCCAAGACTCAGTTAAATCTGCTAGCAGCGGAGAACCATGCAGAATTGTATGACCATTCACTCAGCACCTTGTTACTCTACATAATCCGCATATTGCTCAAACCTAGATGTGCTTCTGATCATGAGATACTGATCATGTACCTTCCCTAGACTAGTGTGCCTAAAGATTTCTTGCTCATTCCATAAGTTATAAGCTGTTTTTAAGATTTGAGGGATGCCTATGTGGATTGCTCCAGGATTAGACCAGATATTAATCAGGCCAAGCAGCTGTAATTGATACTGCACATAGTTGAGCATTTTAAATAACTGTTGCCCTCTGTAGACCTATAACAGAAGAAGCGTTGTGACTGAATGCATCAATTTAGTTTTTGAGTGGTTGATAACCTGTTCAGTTAACAATAATCTTGGCATTGGGTTGCCATGTTCTGCATCCCATGTTGGATGCAAGAGACAAAGTATTTTCAGACAAAAAGAGGGTGGATATGTTAAATCCCCCCTCCCAAGGATGGTGCATCATCTATAAAGTTACTGTGTCAGTGCACTACATTGTTTTAAACAACGTGAACAAATTCGGGGATGCTCTGCGCCCCTGGCATACTCCTTGGCTGATGAGATCAAACATAGGGCCTGAGTTAGCATTTGCCAGACAGAGTAGTGCCCATCGGGATGGTGGGAGGCCCTTATCCGACTCCCCATCTGGCCCTTAAGTAACTTGTGTTCTTATGTAACCTAATTATAACATTAAGGAAGTCCAGTAGCATATTTCACAGGCATTCTCATGAAGCTGTTTTCAGGTCCATAAGCATATAGCGTTTTATCTCTTCAATTTAAAATATTTCTCATCCAATAGATGAAATCTAAAGGCTTGGTCCGTGGTGTTGATCCCATTGTGAAAACTTACCCGGCCATGGGATAGTAGGTTCCTCAATGCGATTTGGCACTATTTACCTAAATATTTTTTGACTATTGTCTATTGGTCTAATGGGTCTGTAATTATGGGGGTCATTGTGGCAACCCTTCTTGTAGTAGTAACAAACTTAGCACCAAGCTAATTGATATAATAGAACCACCGTTCATGATGGAGTTGGCAGTGACTCGAGTGTTAGGCAGCATTCCCAGATACTGTAGGCTGGGACTATCGGACCCCAAATATTGATAGGACAGTGTATCGTTACCACAATATCGAAGGGCAAAATATATTATAGTGAGTGTCTGCACTCAAGTGGGTTCATTTGTTTCATTTTTCTCTGCCGTGTTGCTGTCATTTTACGTTTGCCTATTCTTGATAGGGCAATTAAAATTTCAGTTGTAATGAAATTATGTCAATAATTGCTTACATTTAAAGCAAGAGTTACTCCAATGAAATGCTTAATTAGTTTGTGATTCCACTGCTCCTTTTAAATTGAGGTCATGTTTATTTGATGTGATCTGGTAGCTAAGTTGCAAACTAAAAGTCAATAACAATTTTTAAAAATGTAAAAAAATTGAGAGAATCAAGGAGGGAGAAAAATGATAGGGGGGTGACCATTGTTCCATCGAGCCCACTCAGTCAGAGAGAGGCTGGCCCTCTGGAAAGAGACCCTTCTTCTCTCGTTCACTTGCTCCAAGTGCTGTTGTGATCCACTGAAATGAATGCAATATTCGGTCTCCCAAGCCAAGTTTGGTCTAGCCACTGGCTTCTGATGGTCCATGGACTGTCTTGCCTTTGACCTGGACATTGCCCAGGTCAGTTCGCTGCAACGGGAAGCTTAAGCTTTTTTGGCCTGGTGCACAGTGGCTGTGCCCACCACCGATGGGCACCGGCAACTTTGGAGCCTGGAATTCTCTGGAAGTTCCTGGCCCTCTCTGGTGCCCCTATTTGTGCTGCCTCTCCAGTACAGAGAGATTTAAGATGTGGTGGGAGTATTCAATTCTTTCTGGGAGTTTCAGGCATTAATCAAAATAATCGACAGACCTTAGAACTTTGAGAAAGAGTCTACTCAGTGTGAGTATATGTGGTGAGGAAAGTACACCTGCATTGTCCATTTTCTCATCTGCGAGGAATGGAAAGGCTTTTCATGGAAAATTATTTTTCATAAGAAGGAAAAAGTATATTTTAATGTGTAATGATGAAGTCCAGTAGCCGAGATGTAGTTTGAAGTAGGTTTATTTAGTCTTAGTTGTAGCATAGTAAGATCATGTAGAGGAGCCCCCCTGGAGCAGCCTGCCTGCTGCTCAGCCCATACTTCAACTGTCACACTTCACCTCACAGGCACCCAAACATTCCATTCATCATCACCACACCAACATTCCACGCAGCACATTCACACTGGCAGCTAGGGAGAAAGCAACAGGATAAATACTTATACAGGATACTACACAATGATTTCTCTGATTTCTAGGGTCTCCAAATGAAAGTGCAGTAGGGTTAGGAAAGTGCACAGCTACCCACCTTGTCCACAAGGAGTCTGGGGGAGGGTAGGACATTTCACATAAATATATATTTCACGACTAGAGAACTGGAATAAAGAAGAATATTTTCAAAATGTCTCTAATCTCTCACCCCTGTCATGCCAGTGTATGTACAGTAAGGGTGGATATAAGTGCATCAGCATCCCTCGTTTTAACAGGTAGTGTGGGGGAGGAGGTGAGGAATGAAAAATAAACTTTCATTATTTCCTAATGTTCTTCCATTACCGGTCTAAGTGGAGTAAATTTGAGAATGTGTACCAATGTACCCTATTTTTACATGCAGCATATGGGTAAGGTGAAATATATTAAGTAAACAAGTTTTTCATGAAAAGAAAAAGGACACAAGTATTTTATGAGAAGCACTCGGGAAGTATGGCAAAAGTGTTTGTGGCTTAAGTCGTGCAATATCCTTTATCACCATGCAGAATCTCCAGTGCTTAAATGCAGGCCTGTAGCCTTTCAAATAATTTGCTGTTTCACTTTATAGAGTAGTTAAATTTGAAATCAAACAGTGTAAACCTGCTTCCAATGTGGCATCTTGCCATTTTCTGTCCTCCTTGGTGTAGAAAATTTCAGGAAGGTACAAAAAGTTTGAAATTCCTAGTTTTGCTTATTCCGTTAGAAACATGAGTTTGAAACTTCCAGCATCCAAAGGGATGTTGGTTTACAAGCCAGTACCTGCCATGCCAAGTGTGAGTACCTTATGCCCTAATTTTTATATTTGAATTAATATACTTGCTGTTTTATTTTCACATTAAAAATACAGCACTGCAGCTCATAGAATGCTAATTAAAATAACACGAACAGATGAGATCTCTGGAAGGTCCGCTATTGCACAGTGGTTAAATTACACTTCATGAAACAAAAGAAAATATTTGATTTTTCCAAGCCCTTTAGCCTACAGGTCTAGTGCATTTCCCAGGACAAGTAAATTATTGATATATTTAACAAAGGTCTAAAAATCCGGCCCAGCAAAGGAATACAGGGTCATAGGAATCATCCACAATTTCCTATTGCACCAGGTGTCATGCACAAAATCCTCTGAAACACTGTTATATAGAAGATGATAAAAGAAGAATTTTTACACTTTATACAAAAACGGCGAAAGCATTTGACCTAACTTTAAACATTTTATATTCCTGCATGTTTCATTTTTTTCTAATTCTATCGTAGTGGACCATCTGAGAAATGTTCTCCCGTGAAAGATAGCAGTATCAAATTCTGGCATGCAATATAAGTGTAACTGATGTCTTACTTCACCGTGTAAAATCCCATCACCTTTTTACCAAGTTTCCTCAAGAATGTAAGTGGGCATTCTCACAAAGAACACTGAGAGAGAAGAATGATATGTGTTAGACCTGGGATCCATGGCGTGGTTTCCCCTGACATTTTGCCTTCAGCTCTCGTGTTTTGCTGACGTCATTTTTGCGGGCTTCAGAATTCTGGGCACTTAGCCACTGCTAACCATTACAAAAGTGCACGTGCTGTGTACCCTAAACATGGTAACATTGGCTTATCCACAATTGGCACATTTAATTTACTTATAGATCTCTAGTAAAGGGCACTCCAGGTGCCCAGGGCTTGTAAATTAAAAGCTACTAGTGGGCCCGCAGCACCGATTGTGCCACTCACATAAGAAGCACTTTAAACATGGCTCAGGCCTGCCATTGCAGAGCCTGTGTGTGCAGTTTAAACTGACTTTTCGACCTGGCAAGTTAACCTACTTGCCAGGCCCAAACCTTCCTCTTTATTACATATAATTTACCCATAAGGAAGTCCGTGGGCAGCCCTAAGGGCAGGGTGCAGTGTATTTAAAAAATTGGACATGTACTTTTAAGTTTTATATGTCCTGGTCGTGAACTACTCTTAAAGTCCTTTTTCACTACTGCAAGGCCTATCTCTTCCATAGGTTAACATAGGGACTGCTTTATATAGTATTTTATGAGTATAGTTTACCATTGGGACAAGATAGGAAAATCAAATTTGGTGTCTCTGGACTCACAATTTAAAAACACAACTTATGGTGAAGTTTTTAATTTTCAGGTCTGAAAATGCCACTTTTAGAAAGTTGGCATTTTCTTGCTTAAACCATTTGGTGCCCTCTGTTTGTCCTTGGAATACACATCTGGGGTGAGTGACAGCTGGCTTCCTGCATTCCCTCTAGACAGCCACCTACAAAGGCAGAGTAGGTGTGACTGAGCAGCCATCTGTGTGTTGATGGGTCATCCTAAAGCAGGATGAGAGGGAGGGGCTGACACATGCACCTGAATAGGGCTGTGCCCATCCCAACACAAAGGATTACATACCCCCCGTAGTGAGTCTGGGGCCAGGACAGGAAGGGCAGGGCCTTGTGCACTTCAAAGCATCTCTTTGAAGTCTCCCTACTTTAAAGGCCAAATGGGGTATATGTACTGGACATCTGACACCATGGTTTCAGACCACTTCTGGATCTAAGGACATTCTGCCAGGAAGAAAAGCTTCTGTGCTGCAGGAGCGACTGCCACTCTGCTGACTGCTTTGCTGTGTTGGCCTGCTGCCAGAGAAGGACTGGACCTGCTCTCTACATCCTTGAACCCAAGTTTCTCCAAGGGCTTGCCTCTTGTTTTGAAGTCTCAGGGCCATCAAAGACTTCCTTCAAACCTACTTCATCTGCTGCCAACTGTGAGTCCTGCCCTGCCAAGAGGTGCCAATCCAGTCCTGGACCTTGAAAGTGGGTTCTGCAGCTGTTTTTCTACAAAAATCAACGCAGGGACCACTTTGCTCCGATCAACGCCAATGAAACGCTGGTTTGAGAACATTCCTGCGAGGCTCGATGATGACGTAGCGTCTACATTGTAAGCGGTTCGACCACGAAGCATCACCTGCATCGTAAGGGGGTTGATGATGACGTGAGACCCGAATGCACGGCTCAACTCCGACACATCTTCCTGAATGCCTTGATCAGAACTGATACATCCAGTTTTTCCCCAAGGTACTTCTTCAGCAGATCCTACGTGGGTGCTGTGGCCGGCCTGCTCTCCATCGCGGTCGGCCTGAACTTTGGATTTACCCCAGTCCAGCATGACCTCAATTAACCCCTAATTGGCTTTTAAGCACTATATTGCAGTTTATTCTTTAAAAATTCATATCTCGAGTTCTTACTGGAATTTTGTCATTTTGGTCTTGTTCTTTTCTAAACTGGTGTGAAGTCTTTTTGTGGTGCTTTCACTGTGTTACTGTAATTTAAGTGTTGCACAAATACTTTACATATTGCCTCTTAAGTTAAGCCTGACTGCTCTGGGCCAAGCTACCAGAGGGTGAGCACAGGTTCATTTAGGTTGTGTATCTGACTTACCTTAACTAGGATTGTGGTCCCTACTTGGACAGGGTGCAAACCTCTGCCAACTAGAGACCCAATTTCTAACAATATCTTTCACTTAATTTGTGTCCAAGTTCACCCAAAATTCCAGATTAAAATGCTTACCCCCTTTTCTAAAGGAAAAGTTCCAGTGAAGGGGGATGAGAGTAATGAAATGAATTTTCCCACAACTCCTCATATGTATGAACATAGGTGAGGCTGTCAGTTCTGAAGCCCAAGGGAGTAAACATATTTATATCCCAAACTGCTCCATAGAGGCGTCTTACCATCGACCGTATGAAATTCATTGAGGTGGAGAAATGGGGAGCGTGCTGAGTGTGCCCTTCAGCTCTCGAGCAGGATGAAAGAAAATCAGAGTCCTGCTTAAGAGAACAGGTGTGCCTGTGTATGCCACATCAATCGGCGTGCATAATGAAGTAAAAAGTGTTCTATGTACCTGACAGACAGGAATGCATTCTGACAAGGAGCTGTCAGTGTTCAGGTCGTATATCTTAAAAACTCTCAAGTAGGTTTGATTTCATAGGTCACCACATTTGCCATTGTATTTGTGTCTAAAGATCAGGTCAAATGTACGAGGGGTGGGAGGTGGTCATTATTAGTCCTAAGTAGCTTCATGTATTGAATTCTGGTTGGACAAGGAAGGGAAGGGTTAAAAATCATCACAGAGTTATGATTAGGCCTTGAATAGAGTATGAATAAATATAAATGTCTGTAAAAGGAGATACGCTGAGTAAAGTTATGAAAGGCCAACTGGTGACTAATTACAGGATAGAGAAACCAGCAGCAACAATATATGAAAACAATCTCTTTTCAGATGGAAGTCTGTTTGTATAATATTGGAAAAATATGGTGCAAAATATATTGTATCCATGAGTGTTCAAGATGCCAGATAGGAAGGAGATTACATACACACAAAAATGGAAAGAATAAACAGGAGAAATACTGTGTCTCAAATATATTAAATATGTATATGTTGTAATTGCCTGAAAGACAATTAAATGGAAAGTAATTTATACCAAGAATAACAATTCATAAGGCTCATTAAGGCCACATGCATTCATCCGTTGCCTAAACATCCCTCTCTGTTCAATTCGAAGAAGAAAATCCTCAGACATTTTGTTAATTTTATGCATCACTTTCTATTTTATGGTTTATAGACTCTGACCAAATTCTTTTTCAATGTTTCACAAGTTTTGTGGTCAGAGTACTTCATCTATTAGAGCTTTTAACCTCTTGGATTCAGATTTTAACTCTTCTGGTGGTCAAGTGATTAAGTATGCAATCCTATTCTATTACCAATGGTAAAGGCCTTTTGTACCAAGGGAGTGCATAATCCTCGTTCTAATGTTTTCGATGTTTGAGTTTGGTCGCAGATGTTACAGTAACCACCCGGAAAACGTTCTTGTACTGTGGTACATTCCATATTCTGTTTTGGTTCTCATTGAGTCTGTGGTTTATGATTTTTGCTTCCACCAACCTATTACACAAGTTGGGAGCTCTATTAAATAAAAAGTGTGGTAATGGGTTTTATTTTTACCACCAACTCCCAAGATCAGCCATTGTTTTTTAATTATTTGATTTATCTGGTTAAAGAAGGGATTATAAGTTAATACCACTGCTTTTTTTTCCTCTCATATCTCTGATTTGAGGAAGCAGTAGTTTGTCCTTGCGGTTATACCTGTTACACGTACACTCAGCCCGAGAGTTCTTCCCGGCCCGCCGCCTGACTCACCTGTGGGCAGCGCTGCTCCGCCTCTTCTTGCCACCTACGATAGGGCCTGGTCATGGTTGGACAGGTGGGGGGTCCCAGAACGGGGTCCCTTCTTCAGTGGACGGCTCAAGGACAGGGAGCACACCGGTGCGGTCCGCTTCCCGGTCAGGGACTCAAAGACTACAACTCCCATGGGGCATAGCGGAAGTGACAGCGAATGCCGGGAGCATGTGGGAATGTGAACCGGATGTGAAAGACCGGTTAAAGGAACCTGCCGGGGAACCAGAAGCTGCTGGTTATTCACTTGTAGTGCAGCGCCCACGCTGTGGAATTCCTGCCCAGAACTTTGTATGGTAAGGGTGCACTTGCACCACCTTAATCGGGAAACTCCCCGATACCGCTCTTTGCCTGGATATAATCTATATAAACGTATGGGGGCATACGAACTTCCTGAGACTGTGTGACTCAGCCCTTTGGGATTGCTGGTTGTATTGTGAAGCCAAAGTATTCTCAATCACATCTCCTTTGTGTGGGATACATATAATCCCGCCACAAATTACCACAACTTGTTTTAGGTATATAGGCTCAGTGGTACTGGATTTGGTTGCGCATATGTATATGATTGACAATATACAAGTACATATTATACAGGATCAAAAGGAGTATTTTGATGATTATTATTTGCTTTACATTTAACAGGGGGCTCAAGAGGCGGCCTTCTGCTCTTCCCCTATGACGTGGAACAGTGTATGTGTACTGGTGTGTATGGTTTCTGGTATACAGTAATGTGAGACACCATTGTGCGTATGTTTGAGCTACAGAATTTATGTACCTTTTGTGCCTCTATCCCTTTCTTAGCGCAATACCTACCATTACTGAGCTATGATACAACACTGTTGATTCCTTACTTATCCTGAATGGATGGAGTGTTATTATTTGTTTTACAGGTATGAGCGTCTCACTTGCATAGATAAGAGAAAGAGTATATATACATTTGCTTATCACTCAGTATTTTTGCTTTTCAGATCTCCCTCCCTGCTGACCCCTTCCTTTCCTTCCCCCGCTTGATCATCCCATTGGCATGTGCTATTATAGCATCCAGGATTGGGACTATCGAGAGGTGGACCCCTTTTGGCATCGAACCCGTTCCTGAGGAATCGCCGAGCTGACAATACCTAGCTCTTTTCTTAGCTTGTCTCACCACTTTCTTGGGATAGATCCTCTGTGTAAATTTTCACTTAAAGATTCAGATTGGATAACAAAATCTGGGGGTTCAGAATAAAGCAGACCAAACATCTGGAGAAATGATTACCCACACTATTTCTTCTCAGCAGCACCAGCATGAAAAGCAAGTCAAGACAATCATATTCCTTTGCGCCTCTAAAAATACACTGCTGCTGGGGAGAGCTGGGCCTATATGGTGCATGATTACAGTGAGCATGCAGAGATTAAAAAGGGTGGATCTGCATCTGACAACGCCAGATTAACTGGGTAGGATTAAGGAAGGCATGAGTGGTTGCAGTCTATTAACTATTTGTTTAGCAAATATTTTATTAGTGTTTCTAAGGATAGTTCCTACATGAAGAGGTATTGTTCCACTGATCTACCATGCTTAAGTAATGTGACTATTACTTTTTCTTGTAATGTTGTGGAAAATGTACCCATTTGTAATGCCTCCCCCTACATATTTAGAAAGTGTGGTACAAGGAGGTCAGAATATACTCTTTAGAACTTGTCTGTGAGTCCATTTGGAGCAGGGTTCTTTCCGCTAGCCAAATACTTAATTGTTTGTTTTATGTCCTCTTTGGTGAGGGAAGCATTTAGTAGTTTTGAAAAATTGGGTTGTTGGTTGAAGGGGTTGATGACTTCTGTTCAAGCAACAGCCACAATCCCTGTCAGGGTAAACCACAAAAGCCACAAAATTAACGTGTGCTCAGCCCTCTGGTAGTTTGGCACAAAAGCAGTCAGGCTTAACTTAGAAGCAATGTGTAAAGTAGTTATGCAGCACACAAACAGTAATACAGTGAAAACACAACACAAGAAAAATCCCACCCTAATTTAGAAAAATAGAGTACATTTTATTAAATTATTTGACACCAAAACACCAACAATCCAATCCGTAGATCCAGAGTTATGAATTTTTAAAGCTTACATAATAATCTAGCGTCTAAAAAAATCAAAGCTTCAACTGCGGACATCTTGTCACGCAAGACCTGGTCAAAGTTGAAAAATATGTCCAACCATGATGAAGTGCAGGTTGGATACAAGAAGTGGATTGGGCCCGGTTGCGCTTACCTTTGGTCTTAGAAGAACTTTTGAAGAAAATGCTGTGAGAAGGAAAATTTCAGTTGAGCAAAGCTGCAGGCAGTACCCGAGGAGGAAATGTTGATCTCAGGTAGCCACTGGACGAAGTCGCGGAGAAGATTTCTACATTTAGACATAGTCACTTTTTTGGAAGTCAAAAATCTTCAGTGGGACGAGGCAGGAGGCCAAGACTGACAAGAGTTCCAAGAGGCCGGATACCCCTTTGGCGAAAGACTGCTGAACAGTAGCAGTATTTGATGCTGTGGAGAAGAGTGTAGTGTGAGATACCATGAAGTCAGGCCAACCGGCGATGCACCTTGGGTGTATAGACAAGCAGGTTGGTCCCGGTCTTCCTCCGGTTCTCAGAGCAGTTTTTAGCCAAAAAATGTCTAAGTCCTAAGTTTTGGATTTTGGTTATCTGGGCACCTTTAGCACCACCACCATTAGTACCACCCCTAAGGGTGCAGGATTGGAGGGGTACCACTGGGGGGCAGGTTTGGACTCACTCAGACTGGGTCCAGGTGTGGGTTCAAGATGGTGGGAGCCTTTTCTGACCCTTACACTCTGACTCCAAGGTCCAGCAAACTAGCCATTAGAGTCACTCTGCTAATCCTGGGTTAAATTGGTGTAGCAGGTCTCAAGCAGTAGGGCAGGCCTCCGAGGGTTCAAGGCAGGCTCCAGGCAGCGACACCGTCTTTCCAGGTGCAGCAAAGCAGTCTTGTGGAGTACACAGCAGTCCACAACATCAGGCAGTCCTCTGAGTGTCCTTCTGCAGGTCCAGAAAGTGAACTGAAGAGTAGGTCTGAGGACCCTCTTTTTATTCCTAGTGCCTTCTTTGAAGTAGAAGTTTCTAAAGAATTCCGTTTGAAGTGCTTGAAGTTTCCTGACTCCCCTGCCCTGGCTCCAAGATGGCTGCATGAACAATGCAGGGGTGACAATTTTTGTGTGAAGGCAGAGCACAGTCTATTCTGTTGCAAGTGGAGCTGTCCCCAGCTCCGCCCTATCCTGCCAGTTGATGGCCCATCCAGGCACACCTAATCCCTCTATTGTGTGGCATAATGGCGGGCATTCAGGGTACATCATGGGTGTCACCTTTTACTGCAATGGACTACATGCTGTCCAGATATAAATATGTGTAGATCAAGTTGTATGCATCAACTTTGCCACCTATTGACAATAAGACCATATCCTCAGTTTTCAATCCAATTTTAGATCTTCAACCAAGTTGAATAAAGAACTAGGAAAATGGTGTAACGTGGTCTGAGAAGTCCTACAAGAGAACATGCATCCAGTGGAGCATGTGTGTCCTGGGTGCTTGTGAGCCTTGGAGTTATCAGATAAAAATCAAGTATCCATCAATATGCTCTATAAAATTGCCATGTTAGCCACACATAGGAAGAGGCATTTTTTTTATATTCCACATTGTTTAGTGGATGCTAGAGAAAATTTCCACATTTAAGCACAATGGCGTATAACTATATCTAAAGAGTGATATGCCTCCATCAATTATCTGTCATATGCTTGGCAAGTGTTGACAGCATTTCAGTACCCTTTATTTTACATCATCCTTGCTCAATGTATTAAGGAAAGTTAATCCCTCTGCACATGCTCATGAATTGTCATGCACTGGGAGAACTTTGGCATAATGTAAGTGTGCTTACATCCAAAATCCTTGCCCAGAGTACTACCAGTTTTGGAATATATCATGTTAATATGATTTGGTACATGATGGAAAACACTTGCTGTTTTATTTCATGCTGCTGTAAAACAAAATGATATCTAAATTTACACCAATGGTGAATGAAATGCTGTTTTCACTCAAAGGGCTCAAGTGGACTCCATAAATAAATCTGGCTGGGACCTATGGCTGATATAGAGTTCAGTGATTGTACCCTTGTTCTTGCAGGCTGAATAGGATGGATTTACCCTTGGAGACTTCTGCTGAATAGTTTTCAAATGAAAATAAAAAATAACCTCAAATTGCTCACTTGAGTCTTTTGGCTGTGCTACAATATCTGAATGTAATAGAGAGACCAAAAACAATATTTGATTGGGTTTCACTGTATCTGTCAGTTTAATACAGTCATGCTTGATGGTCGGAGGGCTATCATTACCAAAGTGCAGTAGTGTCATGCGCCATAAGGCAACAGTGCTATTGTTATGCTTCTGGACCTTCATTGTATAGTGACTAGGCACTGAGAAAGCCCATTTCATTTTAAAGATCCTCAGGAATAATCATTATGAGCATAGAATAGGAGACAAAGAAAAGGGAATGCACACCCAATCAGGTCTTACTAGAGTTGGAGCAGAATAATAAGTCCAAGCATAACCTAGGCAGGATTTTGTGGTCAGATATAGAAACTGCAACAAAGATTAGTAATTGTAACATCTGAGGCAGCTTTGCTGCTTGTAATGAATACCAAAAGCCCTCTACTGGCATGTTTTTGCTAGCCTTACCCGTTATTCAAATAGAGAGTGTACCCAAGGTTACTGATGCCTCAAAAGGCATTGCTAAGTAAAAGAAGAGAAGGCAGTCACAGGTCAAAGAATTTGTATATGAGACCCAAAATCAAGTGAATGTTGCAAGGACATGTATCAAATACATATAGAATGAACAGTGGCCAGACAAGGAGCCAGATTACCTCAGCTGCTTTATGGTGATAAAATGCATGAGGTGCTGTTCATTAATATATGACATATTGCCGTTTTTCTCATTTCTTGTTTTTAGAGACCTGTTCTGTTTTGTTGCAGTAAATCTTAATGTTCATGGTTTGCTATGTCCATCCAGATACTTTAATTGTAAATACTAGATGTAGTTTGCCTGAAAGAGCTAAGGAAAAATGAGGTATGTGTTGGAAATGGGAGGTTTAGGTTTTTAAAGGTAATGTTTTGCTGATATAATGTTTAAAAATAAATAAACTTCCTTTGCTGCTGACCTGCGTAAGGGTATGGATTTTATTCTGATGTGTTGTTCAGTAGCCTGTGGAAGGTATTTTGTGCACAGTCACATGGCTATGCCTTGTACACCACTCCAGCAAGCTAAATGTAAACTGTCAGGTTCCAATTTATCCTGAATCATAGATGTTGTACAGTACACAATTGTTGGAAATGGCCCTTTTTGCAGGGTCACCCCTAAACTTTTTGCCTGCCTCCTGTATTTTTGCTGACCTGTTTCTGTTGGTTTTATGACTCTGGGCACTTTACCACTGCTGTTCAGTGCTAAAGTGCATATGCTCTCCCTTTGTAAATATGACTATGTGAATTGGTATATCCCTGATTGGCTTATTTGGTTTACCTGTTAGTCCCTAGTAGTGTGGCCTGTGTGTGCCCAGGGCTGGTAAACCAAGTGCTGCTGGTGGGCCTGCAGCACTGATGTGTGCCACCCACAGAAGCAGCTTGTAAAGTGTGTCTCAGACCTGCCACTGCAGTGTCTGTGTGCAGTCCAGAACTGCCATCTTGGCTGTGAAGTGCACCCACTTCCCAGCCCCTGAACCTTCCCTTGGCATCTTGTAAGTCACCCCTATGGTAGGGTGCATTGTATGTGTAAGGTAGGACATGCCTTGGTGTGTGTAGCATGTCCTGGTAGTGAATTATGCCCCCTTTCGTTTTTCACTACTGTAAGGCTACCTGTTCCTCATAGGCTAGAATGGGCAGTTTGACTATTACATTCTATAGTCCTAACTGACCCCAGGAACATGGTAGAAAAACGAATTTAGTATGCCTGAGCTCAGAATATTAAAATACATCTTTTAGTGAAGTTTATTTTTATATTCTGTGTTTGAAAATACCACTTTTAGAAAGTAGGTATTTTCTTGCCTAAGCCTTCCAGTGTGCTCTGCTGTTATGTGTATTGGCTGTCTGGTTTTAGAAGGGCAGGGCAGGCTGAGTCAGACCTGGGTTGAATAGAGAGATCTGCATTTAGAGTGTGGGGAGGGGTGGCTCCTTGACCTGAATAGGGCTGTGCCTGGCAAGGTGAATGCTGGCTCCACCTCCTACTGTGTGTCTGCTAGCAGACCCCTCTTTCTGAAAGGAAGAATGCAGCCTGGTAAACAAAGTGCTCCAGGCCTGAGCAGAACTGGTTCTGGCTAGGTTCAGTGACTGGTAGCTTCAAAGATCAAAGGCTTTTGGGGTATAAATATCTGTGCTCAAGCCCCTACATTTTGTATTGCTTTTGGATCTGGAGAGGAAACTCTGTCTGTGCCACTGGAGGAATCTGCAGGAAGTGACTGTCCTTGTGCTTGTGTGTTGTTTCTTGCACTGGCCTGCAGCAGTGACCACTGGACCTTGAAGAAGAGGAAAAGGAACTTTTGAGAGAACTTTTATTTTTGTTACAGCAATTACCCAAGGGCTAGGAAAAGAGCTAGCCTCCTGCTGGAGTCTCAGGCACATCTGACTCCACCACCAACCTCCTGCTTCCTCCCTGCGAGGATTGCTATCTGCTGATGAGGCTCCTGTGAGTTCCAGGGCCTCTAGTTTTGCTTCAGAGAAAAGAGTGCTGGAAATCGGCGCTAACGCACGTTTGCGAGCCGCTGCAGCCAAGAGCGCTGGAAAAATCATTGCGCTGCTGCCGCTGGGTGCTCGCAACACGAAACCATCGCTAACGCCCCTTTGCGAGCCGCTGCAGCTGAGACGCCCTGGAAAAATCATCGCGCTGCTGTCGCCGAGCGCTCGCAACCCCTAAAGAAATCATCGCTTCAAGACATCGCTTTGCGGACGCCGTGCGTCCGCCATTTTCATCGCATTGCACCGGATTTCGTCGCTCCCTCGCGGAGCGTCATCTCTTCGCATTGCAACACAATCGCACAGCGCAACAGGATCGTCGCATCGACTTCTCCCTCGCGGCAAGAAAGTCATCGCATCGGCGGCCTAGCGTGCAGAAGTTGGTCGCAGTGTCTCCGCACGCATCACGCAGATCGGCGCATCATCCTCCCTTGCGGCAAGGATTTCAACGCATCGCCGGCCTCGCGTGCCGAGAATCATCGCTACCACTTCTTTGCGACATTTTGTTGGTTTTGCTACTAAACCCAGGTACTTTGTGAGAGAAAGGGTCGCAGAGACCACTGCTTTGAATTTGAACCTTATTTTTGCAACCTTTGAACTATTTTTTGACAGTCCTTCAACAGCCATCCTATTTTTGACAGTCTTATGAGAGAAAGGGTCGCAGAGACCACTGCCTTGAATTTGAACCTTATTTTTGCAACCTCTAAACGAGAAAGGGCGCAGAGACCCCTGCCTTGAATTTGAACCTTATTCTTGCAACCTTTGAACTATCTTTGACAGCCCTTCAACAGCTATCCTATTTTTGACAGTATTGTGGCTTTTACAGTTATCGGTCTTGTGATAAATCTGCCTTTATATAAAGATACTTATTTTTTATAACTACTTGTGTGGTGTCCCTCTGTAGTGTTCCTCACTGTGTTACTGTGTATGGTCATAAATGCTTCACACCCTGCCTCTGAGATAAGCCTACCTGCTCGTGCTACGTTACCACAGGGTTGAGCAGGGGTATTAAAGAGGGTAGCCCTCTCACTCTGACTTAGGAAGAAGGGTCCCTACTTGGACAGTGGCCAGCCATTGCCAACTAGAGACCCCCATTTCTAACATTGGTGGTCAGCGGTGAGGATCTGGACTTGCATTTATGATCGCATACAATAATTATAGTGTACACTACTAGTGAGTGCAGACCATAACGTACCGCATACATTTTTTGAGAGTTTTTTTGGATCCTATATTGTAATTGATATTGCCGGTGATTTTTCACCCGCACACATTTCCTGAGAGTTTTTGGGATCCTATATTGTGATTGATATTGCCGGTGATTTTTCACCCACGCCCATTTTTGAGAGTTTTTGGATCCCATATTGTAATTGATATTGCCGGTGATTTTTCACCTGCGCACATTTTTTGAGAGTTTTTGGATCCCATATTGTAATTGATATTGCCGGTGATTTTTCACCCGCACACATTTCTGAGAGTTTTTGGATCCTATATTGTGATTGATATTGCCGGTGATTTTTCACCCGCACACATTTCTGAGAGTTTTTGGATCCTATATTGTGATTGATATTGCCGGTGATTTTTCACCCGCATACATTTTTTTGAGAAGTTTTCTTCTATCTTTTATTGATATTGCCCGTGATTGTTACAATGGGCAAGCCTATGTTTTATTGATATTGCCGGTGATAGTACCCGCATACCTTTTTGAGAATTGTTGGATCCTATATTGTGATTGATTATTGCCGGTGATTTTTTACCCGCATACATTTTCTTGAGAAGTTTTCGTCTATCTTTTATTGATATTGCTCGTGATTGTTACAATGGGCAAGCCTATTGTTTATTGATATTGCCGGTGATAGTACCCGCATACATTTTTGAAAGTTTTTGGATCCTATATTGTGATTGATATTGCCGGTGATTTTTTACCCGCATACATTTTCTTGAGAAGTTTTCTTCTATCTGTTATTGATATTGCCCGTGATTGTTACAACGGGCAAGCCTATTTGTTTTATTATTGATATTGCCAGATATTGCTACAATGGGTCTTGCTGAAATGAGACCTACCTTTTATATAGATGATCTGTTAACCTACAGTCTAGAGGAGCTAAGGGGGTTCTGTGAGGAGATGGGCTTAGCAGTGAGCAGGAAGGAGACTCAGCTATCCCTGCAGACATCCCTGAGACTTTGGCAACAAGACAGATGGAGATTCTTGGAGTCCCAGTACACCTACCAAGAGGGTAGTTGGTCTGAGGGTGGCTCTGGAGAGTCTGAAGAGGAGGAAGAAAGTGTTATGGAATATCTCATAGGTGGGGAGTTCCTTGATGAGTCTAGTGCCTATGGTAGTGCCAGATTCCCCTCAGGGTCCCCAGAGGAGTTGGTGGACAGGCGGGAAGGTCCCATAGGTAGGGAGTCCCTTGCTGGATCTAGTGCACAGGGTAGCACCCAATCCCCTTCATGGTCCCCAGAGGAGTTGGGCAGACAGAGGGAGAGGGAGTACCAGCTGGAATTGGAGAGGCTCCAAATAGAGATTGCCCAGCTGGAGGCGCACCTAGCGCAGATAGCAGAAAAGGAGAAGTTAGCTCAAGAGGGTAGGTTACCCCTGGAGCGCAGTTTTAATTGTCTGGATTCCCCAGAGAGGGTGGGGTCCAGTGGTGGCAGCAACATTGAAGTATATAGTGATGACAGTGTAGTACACCCACCCAGAGATGTAGCACCTGACTTGAAGGAGGGGGTTGATCTACACCAGGGGATTCAAGGATATGAGGTAGCTCCATTAATATGCAGTGTCCCTGAGGTGGATTGGGGAACTAGCACAGGGGCCCATAGTCCTAGTGAAAGGAGGGAGACTCTACCGACTCTGGATGAGAGGTGCAGGGAGAGGGGTTCCCCCGTGCTTGAAGTCCTGGTGTATGAGTGTGAGGACCGCCCAGAAGAGTGTGGGTTGAGTGATAGAGACAGTCGGTTAATGTCTCGCCCATTTCAAGAGAGTGGTGTGGGGTACGTATGTGAGACACTGGATTATGAGGTAAAGGTTAGCACCTGCGTGGAACTGTGTAATCCAATTGTGGGAGAGCATATTGTGAGTTCCTATTTTCCAGAGCTAAACCAACATGTGTTAGAGTGCGAGTTCTCTGATCCTAGGGAACTTGCGCAGGAGGCAGACCTCTGGGTGAGTACCAGAGGCTCTGTAGAGGTATTGGGGAATGACCATAAGAGGAGTGGTTCAGATGTCTTCCAACCCAGAGTGGTGGGAAAGGTTAGGAGTGTTACAGCTGGGTCCCCTTGTTGTGAGGAGGTTGTAGGGCCTCACATCCTGTCTCGTGGGAGCAGGAGTGAGACTGGGATAGGTCCCGAAGTGCCCCAACCTCAGTCTCCAGGACTGGATGGTTCCATGAGGGAACACCAGGTAGGGAGCCTAGTCTGTCCGGATGGACTGTCCATTGTGGGGGGTCCCCCGTGTTAGGTGAGCTGGGAGTGCCTGTAATCAGACCTCCAGCAGTTCTAGTGTCTGGCAGTACCGCTCCAGTTGGGAGGGTGCAGAAGGCCAGAGTGAGGGGTGAGGGGGGAAAAGAGTCCCCAGTGGAAGAACCAGTGGGTCAGGGGCCAGCCAGAAGGGCTGAGCCTCATAGGATTGGCCGTGGTGACACCACTTCTGTCCTGGGGCATTTTCACGCACTGTCAGAGGGACAGGAGGTCGTGAGCCCTGTGCCAGGCAGACCGTCACACGACATGCTAGGTATGTGTCACCCTCAGGAAGCCCTGGTTGGCCAGGCAGTTGTTCAACCACAGGGGTTGGTCCCTGGGATGGTAAGTCAGGTCCAGGTGTTGTCTGACCTGGAGGGAGGGACCACTGTAATCAGTGTCCTGGCCATTTTTTTTTCTAAGAGCACCACTCCAGGTGGGAGGGTGCAGTATGCTGGAAGGGGGTACAGAGGGAGGGAGTCCTCGCCTCTGACCCCGGTGCAACCTAAGGGTTTTTTCAGGTTGGTAAATCAGTTGCAGGGTCCAAGCCCTGAACTGGTGGAGTGGTGTGTTTTCCTTGAGGGGGCCTGTGTGCTCCCCAGGAAGTCCTGGTGTGCCAGGCAGACTGTCGCACAACTCTAGAGGAGTGTGCTTTCCTTGGGGGAATTGGTGTACTCCTCCAGAAGTCCTGGGTTGCCAGGCACAGGCCCAGCCTAAGGGTACAGACCCTAGGTTGGGGGCCAGGTTCAGGGTGTCCCCCTGATCTGGAGGAAGGGGCAACTGCTAACAGTGCCCCTCCCGGTTTGTGTTATGGAGGCACCTCTCCAGGTGGGAGGGTGCCGGGCCCCAGTAAAGGGGGCGGGTAGAGGGCAGCCTCACCCCTGACCTCCGCCCAGTCTAAGGGTACAGACCCTATGCTGGGATACCAGTTGCAGGATAGAACCCCTGAACTGGTGGGCGAATTATGCAGGACACCTGCCTCAGGTGCCCTGACAATTCTGGAGGGGGTACCGCTCCAAGTGGGAGGGTACCGAGCCCCAAAGAGAAGGACCGGGTGTGGGGAGCCCACCCCAGTCGCTGGCCCCGCCGTTGGGTACAGGCCCAGGGCTGGTGGGTCAGTGTCAGGACGCGTTGCCTGACCTGACAGGAGGGAGAGTGGACAAAAGGTGCCAGACACCTGGGGTTACTGCCCCGCACTCTCTGATGCCACAAAAGTTTGAGAGCCCTGAGAGGTATAGGGCTTGGATTGTATCACTGACTACTGTCAGAGACTACTAGGGCTTGTTGTTTATCTGTTGGGACACACCTGGGGGCCAGTTAAGGTTAGATGCGGCACAGGTGGTATCCACAGGTGAGTGGAAGAGTTCCCCATTGGTTATCTTAGTGGGCCCTAGGAGTGTGGACAGAGGGATCCACCAGGGTTCAGATTGGAGTAGAGCTGCCATATGCCCCTGCAGTTGCGGGCCAGTTCCGTGTTCTATCGCCCGAAGCAGGGAAGCCCATCAAAGTAGTGATTGGTCTACCCTGCGTTTTGGCTGGAAGGGGGTTGTGTTGGAAATGGCCCTTTTTGCAGGGTCACCCCTAAACTTTTTGCCTGCCTCCTATATTTTTGCTGACCTGTTTCTGTTGATTTTATGACTCTGGGCACTTTACCACTGCTGTTCAGTGCTATAGTGCATATGCTCTCCCTTTGTAAATATGACTATGTGAATTGGTATATCCCTGATTGGCTTATTTGGTTTACCTGTTAGTCCCTAGTAGTGTGGCCTGTGTGTGCCCAGGGCTGGTAAACCAAGTGCTGCTGGTGGGCCTGCAGCACTGATGTGTGCCACCCACAGAAGCAGCTTGTAAAGTGTGTCTCAGACCTGCCACTGCAGTGTCTGTGTGCAGTCCAGAACTGCCATCTTGGCTGTGAAGTGCACCCACTTCCCAGCCCCTGAACCTTCCCTTGGCATCTTGTAAGTCACCCCTATGGTAGGGTGCATTGTATGTGAAGGTAGGACATGCCTTGGTGTGTGTAGCATGTCCTGGTAGTGAATTATGCCCCCTTTCGTTTTTCACTACTGTAAGGCTACCTGTTCCTCATAGGCTAGAATGGGCAGTTTGACTATTACATTCTATAGTCCTAACTGACCCCAGGAACATGGTAGAAAAACGAATTTAGTATGCCTGAGCTCAGAATATTAAAATACATCTTTTAGTGAAGTTTATTTTTATATTCTGTGTTTGAAAATACCACTTTTAGAAAGTAGGTATTTTCTTGCCTAAGCCTTCCAGTGTGCTCTGCTGTTATGTGTATTGGCTGTCTGGTTTTAGAGGGGCAGGGCAGGCTGAGTCAGACCTGGGTTGAATAGAGAGATCTGCATTTAGAGTGTGGGGAGGGGTGGCTCCTTGACCTGATTAGGGCTGTGCCTGGCAAGGTGAATGCTGGCTCCACCTCCTACTGTGTGTCTGCTAGCAGACCCCCTCTTTCTGAAAGGAAGAATGCAGCCTGGTAAACAAAGTGCTCCAGGCCTGAGCAGAACTGGTTCTGGCTAGGTTCAGTGACTGGTAGCTTCAAAGATCAAAGGCTTTTGGGGTATAAATATCTGTGCTCAAGCCCCTACATTTTGTATTGCTTTTGGATCTGGAGAGGAAACTCTGTCCGTGCCACTGGAGGAATCTGCAGGAAGTGACTGTCCTTGTGCTTGTGTGTTGTTTCTTGCACTGGCCTGCAGCAGTGACCACTGGACCTTGAAGAAGAGGAAAAGGAACTTTTGAGAGAACTTTTATTTTTGTTACAGCAATTACCCAAGGGCTAGGAAAAGAGCTAGCCTCCTGCTGGAGTCTCAGGCACATCTGACTCCACCACCAACCTCCTGCTTCCTCCCTGCGAGGATTGCTATCTGCTGATGAGGCTCCTGTGAGTTCCAGGGCCTCTAGTTTTGCTTCAGAGAAAAGAGTGCTGGAAATCGTCGCTAACGCACGTTTGCGAGCCGCTGCAGCCGAGAGCGCTGGAAAAATCATCGCGCTGCTGCCGCTGGGTGCTCGCAACACGAAACCATCGCTAACGCCCCTTTGCGAGCCGCTGCAGCTGAGACGCGCTGGAAAAATCATCGCGCTGCTGTCGCCGAGCGCTCGCAACCCCTAAAGAAATCATCGCTTCAAGACATCGCTTTGCGGACGCCGTGCGTCCGCCATTTTCATCGCATCGCACCGGATTTCGTCGCTCCCTCGCGGAGCGTCATCTCTTCGCATCGCAACACAATCGCACAGCGCAACAGGATCGTCGCATCGACTTCTCCCTCGCGGCAAGAAAGTCATCGCATCAGGGCCTAGCGTGCAGAAGTTGGTCGCAGTGTCTCCGCACGCATCACGCAGATCGGCGCATCATCCTCCCTTGCGGCAAGGATTTCAACGCATCGCCGGCCTCGCGTGCCGAGAATCATCGCTACCACTTCTTTGCGACATTTTGTTGGTTTTGCTACTAAACCCAGGTACTTTGTGAGAGAAAGGGTCGCAGAGACCACTGCTTTGAATTTGAACCTTATTTTTGCAACCTTTGAACTATTTTTTGACAGTCCTTCAACAGCCATCCTATTTTTGACAGTCTTATGAGAGAAAGGGTCGCAGAGACCACTGCCTTGAATATGAACCTTATTTTTGCAACCTCTAAACGAGAAAGGGGCGCAGAGACCCCTGCCTTGAATTTGAACCTTATTCTTGCAACCTTTGAACTATCTTTGACAGCCCTTCAACAGCTATCCTATTTTTGACAGTATTGTGGCTTTTACAGTTATCGGTCTTGTGATAAATCTGCCTTTATATAAAGATACTTATTTTTTATAACTACTTGTGTGGTGTCCCTCTGTAGTGTTCCTCACTGTGTTACTGTGTATGGTCATAAATGCTTCACACCCTGCCTCTGAGATAAGCCTACCTGCTCGTGCTACGTTACCACAGGGTTGAGCAGGGGTATTAAAGAGGGTAGCCCTCTCACTCTGACTTAGGAAGAAGGGTCCCTACTTGGACAGAGGCCAGCCATTGCCAACTAGAGACCCCCATTTCTAACAACAATCGTTGACAAAACCTATACTGCTGACTGAGTTGCAGGGTTGTTAATCCTGTTCTGCACAGGGATGACCAAAAGCACATACACCAGCACTCAATTTCAACACATTTTGACAGTTCAGTTCCTAATCCACAATCTTAAAATGTAATATTAGTTCACACAGATATTGCTTAAGATTCTTCCGCACTACATACAGGGATTATTAGTGAGGCTGCTATTATTATTAAAGTGGAATTTATGTATAAATTAGTGAAGGCAGATAGGGAGGACATAAAGAAAGTTTAAACATTTTCCAAAGCTACCAGTATGAAAATCTAGCTGTTGATTCAGAGGCTGACTAATCATGTTGAGTCCACTGAGAGGGTAGTAGTCTTAGAAGAATGGGTGGCAAAATTTGAAGTGGTACAAATGCATACTCAGACTCAGATGCATTGACAATGTTCACTGATATGCACAATCATTTGGAAAACAACAATAATTGACTTTGGTGAAATACATTTAGGGTTAAGGGCCTACCTGAGAAGGCTGAAGGGGTTAACATTCAATTCATCATTGATCTTTTAACCAAAGCTCTCCTTGAGGCTTCACATAGGGATCTTGACTGACAGATACATATGGCTTATATCCATCTATTTCAACCACCTAAGAATAATTCAGATAAGCCTAGAGTTATCCTGATTTCTTTAGAGAATATTAACTTGAGAAAGTCATTTTATGATTAGATGCCCCTGGTACTCCTCTGTTGGTGCCATATTTTCTTTGTACACCCTGACCTTGGCAGAGGGACTAATGTTGAACTGTTAGTATCTTAGCTTGTAAACTTCTTCAGAAAAATAGAGGTACTAGACTGCTTCCAGGAACCAGCAAGCTGAAGTTAATGTGCACTGGATTTGTTTTTTTCCTCAGGTTAAGTATTCTTGTTGTGGTAAGGTTGGTATGCGTGTTTGGGGTGGTGGGAGAACTAGTTTGTGGGAGCTAATTTGAAATAGCATCTAGAGAATTTTTCACATGACAATATCAGGTTAAAAAGTAGGATCTTGTCAATTGTTAGGCTGATATCATGAAATGTAAGCAATCTCAATGGACTCAGCAAACATAAAATGTTAAAGGGACCAATGCACATCCTTTACTTGTATATTTTCAGGCATTCACAGTATGAAGACTGGTGCATTGTAACTCTCTGTGTATAGCAACTTGCCTTGTTGATATACACTATTAGAACACCACATGTCTTGCAAGTTTGAGGGGCACTTAATCAAATATATAGGCAGTCTATAGTATCTTCCAATGAGTAATGATAATACAGTAGAATAAGAGTCAGTTCATTTTATGTCTATATTTTTCAAAATCTCCCCTCAGTACCAACTGAAGATTTAATACATATCATCTCTGTTTTACTTATCTTATTAGAATAAGGCATTGTTTAGACAGCTGGGGTTTTACTGCACATATTTGTCTTTCTACCACAGATCAGTGTGTGAAGGTGGTCACAATGAGGGCCCTATGTAATTAATAGGGAGCTAGTATATGCTCAGCCGATACCTGAGGGCGGTGTGTAAGTGCTTAAGCAGTCTTAGCAGGTAAAAAGGTCTGCCAATGTTCTCTATCGATGTTATGCCATGTTGATTTTATTTATAGACGGCAACATATGCCAAAGCTTCTTTTTACTGAGAAAACATAACAGAATTTAAAAAGCTTACTGACCTAACAGATTAAAAACCCATTGTTTTACAAATGTTTAAAAAAGGCAGTGGTTGTTTTTATTTGCAAAATACTAGAGGAAGTTTATTCCATTGCCAGGACGCCACCACTGCATAGGCACAATACTATAAGCAACAGTATGTGTTCTCAGGTTTTCTAGAAGATAGTGGTTGTTCAACTTAAGAATGCAAGCCAGGAGGTACCAAGTAATTTGTTTGGGCTAAGAATGTAGACGTTGTGTCATAGATTGCCTTTTGATCAGTTGTCAAAGCCTTAAAGATAATCCTAGAATGAATGGGGAGCAAGTACAGAGATCTTAACACTGGAGTAATGTGAG
Source organism: Calotriton arnoldi (assembly GCA_963921515.1). Classification (NCBI taxonomy): domain Eukaryota; kingdom Metazoa; phylum Chordata; class Amphibia; order Caudata; family Salamandridae; genus Calotriton; species Calotriton arnoldi. The sequence goes on from CAWUFW010000357.1 coordinate 4,298,007, forward strand.
TGCTTCTAGCTATATTTCTAACCGAATAGGCGGCCATATTCTGAAAGAGTTGTAGGTGATTGAATTTTATGGGAACAGCCAGCTAGATTGCATTGACATAGTTGAAACTTTACTGGACCAAGGTATTTATTACAGAGAAATGAAGGCGTGGCGTTAGAAAAGTCTTATAAACGTTTTACAATTCACAGATGGGGAATACAAGGTTGGGCTGCTCTTGTAACTTGTGGTTCAAATGGTAGACATTGTCCATAAGAATCCCAAAGTTGCAGACCACTTTAGCTGGGTAGGTAGAGAGCCCATGATTTTGGGCTACCATGATGGCGCTCATGATAGTTGTGGGTTGAGGCACCAAACAAATCTCCGTGTTGGCTGGATTAAAAAATAAGACACTGACAGACATCAACCAATGGACTGTGGACAGAATGGTTGTAAGAAGTGGATAGTCTTTTACCTACTGATATTGTCCTGTAGAACAGGGGAGACCAAAGATGAGCTGTGTATAAATAAAACCTAACCCCCTGCTGATGGAGGGGTGTAGCAAAGCAAGAGGGTGAAGGTAAAGAGTGACCAAAAATGGGAAAATGTAGACCTCTGCACAGCTCTTTAGGTAAAATGTTTAGCCCTGATTGAAAGGGAGTTCACCACACCGGTTGTTTTCTGCCAGTCAGGAAGGATGCAATCCATTGGCGAACTGTGCCTCTGAACTCGACTTCTTCCATGATAGAGAATAGAATATTATGATTGATCGTATGGAAAGCTACCAATTGATCTAATAGTGTCCGCTTTCCAACTTCCCCTGCGTCGAAAAACTTTCACAGATCATGTAGGTTTGATAGTGCTACCAATTCGGTACTCTACCCAGGAATAAAATCTCCTAGATGTTTGTCAAATTGATTGTTCTGTTCAGAAAACTGCTGTAATTGAACCGCAACACGTTTTACTAACCACTTGCCTTGATAAGGAAGTAGACAAACAGGGCAAAAGTTGCCCGGGTCAGAAGGACTGAGTGTGGATTTTGTTCACCATAGCTTCTCAATAGCTGATTTCCAGAGAGAAGGAAAGATACCCTGAAAGAGGGAGCAAATGTAAAGCCTGCAAAGAAGGTCAGTATTATCCATGAGAAGACATTTCATTATTCTAGCTGGGAGCGTATCTGATGGGAAGCCAGAAGGTGACTATTTTCGATCACTTCTGACATTTCTTCATGTTTGATGGTCATGAAGGTGGTCATCCTAGGCTTATCTACACCGATTGAGGAAGCTTGAGTAAGTATCCGGTCTAGGGATTCTTTCTTTTGTAATAGCCTCTCTGATTTTTACAATTTTGTCTTTGAAAAAGCAGGCAACGTCTGCGCACATTTATTTGGTAAGGAAAAACTGCATTGTTGGGCCTTCGGATCTTGCAGCTCTGAGACAATATATGAAAATCCTTAGCTAAACTGAGAGCGGTATTTAGCAATTCTGATAAGGAGGCTCATTTGACCTCTTTTATTGTGTGCTTATAGAAGGGGCGGCTGGTGTTATGGGCAAAAGGGGCTTTGCTCTGCCAATTACTGCCATTTTAAGCCTGAGGGGAGAGGCAAGAAATTAATTTAAAAAACCAAGCAGCTGAAAAGAAATTTCTACTTGCTGGTTGCTCTGTTACTTTTAATGGGGCAGCTGTAATAAACTGCAGACGTCCTGCTGCACATGTACCTGCTGGGCGAGGTCATCTTTTAACCTGCAGGCACAAGCTACAGCAGTGACATCATGGCAGGGGGTGTGCCGAGTTAGAATGCCATGGATAAGGCTGCTTTTCAGGCATTTACAAAATGGCCCTGGGAGGAGTTCGCAGAACTCCGTTTATGTCAATGGCAGGGGGCAAGGCAGGCTGAGAGGGAGAACGAGGTAGTGGATGGCAACAATTACCAGTCATCACCAGAGGGGGCCGGGCTGTAGGAGGGGTGCAGCTCTCTGCTCTATTCATTCCTTTCCTCATGTGTAGTGTGCTTTCACTTTTGAAAGCGTTATGCAGCTGAAGGTGAGCCACGTCTCATTTATTTATTTATTTATTTATGCGTTTTTATATAGCGCGGACTTTACCCGAGGGTGTCAGAGCGCTTCACAACAGGAACAGCAGCATTACATAAGGAGGAGGATACAAATGAGCATAATACAAAGGCAAGCGTTACATTGCATGAGGAAAAAGTGACAATTGTGCAAAAACAACCAAACCAAATACAAAAAGAGGAATAAGTTCCAAAAGGAAAAAGTGACAGGTGTGCATGAAACATGGGGTACAAAATACAAATAGAGGTATAATACTGCAATAAGTGGCAGTCACTAATGACACACTGGGAAGGCACTTCTATAGGCTTGGAGTACAGAATTTCCTATAGTGGAAGAACTTCCTTGAGGTAGTAGAGAGGGCGTGAATTCAGCAGGGGGTACATGGGGTACAGAATATATGATACATGGGGTGCAAAATACCACTAAAGGCATAATACTGAAATAAGTGGCAGTAACTCAAAACACACTGGAAAGCACTTCTATAGGCTTGGAATACAGAATTTCCTATAGTGGAAGAGCTTCCTTGAGGTAGTAGAGAGGGCGTGACTTCACAGGGGACTTGTAATGAGGGGAACACGCACATAAAAACCAACACAACACACAAAATAAGGAATGAACAGACAAAAGTACAACTTTACACTGACGAGCGAACTTCCTAGAGGGGCCTGAGAACGAACGTATTAGTTCTGGAAGTGTCTTTGGAAGAGAAGAGACTTGAGGTCAGCTTTGAAGATCCGGGTAGAGGAGGTGGCACGGAGCAGTGGGGGAAGCGAGTTCCAGATTCTCACCGCATTGCCCGAGAAGGATTGAGCCATCGATCTTTCCCTTTTGAAGACGGGGGGCTCAAGCAGAAGCTTTTCCGCATTGCGAGAAGGGCGAGAGCCACCGGACAATTTCAATTTATTCGCCAGGTAACGAGGGGAGGACGTGTGTAAGGCTTTGTGTGTGATGCAGGCAGTTTTGTAAATAGATCTTGCCTCAATCGGAAGCCATCGAAGAGAGGACAGGATAGGAGTGATGTGGTCGCTCTGCTTAGACCCTGAAATGAAGCGAGCTGCTGAATGGAGGATGGATTTGAGGGGGAGAGGTGGGATTTGGGTAGGCCAGTCAGAAGAGAATTGCAGTAATCCAGTCTTGAGAGAACCAGAGATTGTACCAAGGTTTTTAAGTCTTTCTCCGGGAAGAACCGACGGATCCCCCAAAGAAGGCGCAGCTGGTACCGTGCGTTCTTAGCAATAGAGTTGATGTGGGAGATTAGGTTGAGTCTTTTGTCAAGAATGACACCTAGGGATTTAGCGCTGTTGACAATGATGGGTTTGTTGTTGAGTAGGTTCAGCTGATCCATCCAAGATTGAACAGGAGGAGGTGAGAGAGAGGTAGAGAGGAGGAGGAATTCAGTTTTGGCGGGATTCAGAATGAGTTGGTGAGCTGACATCCAGTTGTGAATAGAGTTGAGGGTAGAATTGAGTAGGGAGAGATCGTGGTGCGGAGGACACCTTAAGGTAGATTTGCGTGTCGTCCGCATACAGATGGTAAAGGATCCCAGATTTGCTTAGGAGGTTCCCTAAAGGTTCCAGGTAGAGATTAAACAAGGTGGGTGCCAGGATAGAACCTTGAGGGACGCCTTGACCTACGGCCACAGGAGATGAAAGACTGTTCCCTATCTTGATCATTTGGGATCTGTCCGAGAGGAAAGAGGCAAACCATTTGAGCACTGTGCCATCCAGTCCCATTCTCTGTTGAAGAGTGTTGAGGAGGGTGCTATGATTAACCGTGTCAAAGGCTGCAGAGAGGTCTAGAAGAATCAGAAGACATGATTCCCCAGAGTCGAGTATATGCAGCGCATCGTCAATCACTTGCAGCAGGGCTGTTTCAGTGCTGCAATTTTGGATGAAGCCCGACTGGAAGACGTCGAGGAGGTTATTGTCCATAATATGTGAGGAAAGTTGTTTCGCCACACATTTTTCGGTGATTTTCGAAAGAAAAGGGAGGTTGGTGATAGGGCGGAAGTTGTTGAGGTCGTTCGCATCGGCGGCGGGTTTTTTTAGAAGAGGGGTGACCTGACCTGATTTGAGGGCAACCGGGAGGGAGCCTTGACTGAGTAAGAGATTGACTAGCCTGGTCCAGTAAGAGAGAGTGTAGGTGTAGAAATCGATGGCGATGTCGCTAGGGATGGGGTCGGAGGAATGGTTGGAGGGTTTAGTTTCGCGGATGCATTTGAGGAGGTCATCTTCCGAGATGACGTCAAAGTTCTGCCAGGTGACTAAGGATTTCTGCTCCTCCATGGGAGGGGGTGGGCGACCTGATCCACCAGTGCTTTGACCTTTTCATCGAAGAATATAGCGAAATCTGCTGCTTTCTTTGAGGAATCCTCAGGCTTAATGGTTGGGGGAGAACAGTTTGGGTTTTTGAAGAGGTCAAAAAGTTTTTTGGGTCTGTTTTTAGCTGAGTCAAGGAGGGATCTGAAATGTGATGCTTTTTCAAGGAAGATGTGGTTGTGATATTTGGATCTTGCTGAGCGTAAAAGAGAGAGATTGGAGGTGGAAGGAGATTTTCTCCAATGCTTCTCCAGGAATCTAAGGTTTTTCCTTTCATCGTAGAGCGCTTTATTGAACCAAGGTGCTGAGGGGGTGGGTCTTTTCCTTTTGCTTTGGAGAGGAGCAACAATGTTGATTTCGACTGCTAGTACTGAGAGGCACTGAGAAGTGAGAACGTTGACATCCACGCTAGTGTCTAGTCTAGGAAGTGCCCGCATAGCGGAATCACAAAAAGTGTCAAGATCAATGTTCTTAGTGTTACGGAACCAGGTAGTAGCTCTTTTAGGTTGGCCGAGAGTTATAACGTGCGATAGGTGAAAGCGGAAGGGAATGAGGAGGTGGTCAGACCAGTCTACATGGGTGGGGGGAGCAGTGGTCAGCAGGTCTGCTTTGGATATGACAAGGTCCAGAATAGAGCCCTTAGAATGTGTGGTTTCCGAGCAATGTTGGAGGAGATCATTGGCTGAGAGAAAGGAGGCAAGCTTGTTGGCAGCCGAGTCTTCCAAGGAGCCCCAGTGGAGATTAAAGTCACCCAGGAAGATCTGTCTGTCACTTTGAGAGAATTGGTCACTGATGAAGTCAGTCAGTTCCTCCACAAAGGAAGAGCAGTAACCAGGCGGGTGGTAGATGGCATGGAATCTAAAGGGTGAGCCGTGATGTATTTGAAGTTCTAGGGAAAGGCATTCGAATGTACGGAAGAGGGTGGTTGGGACCGCTTTAATTTGAAGGGAGTGTCTGAAGATGATAGCGACACCTCCTCCAATTTTGTCTGCCCTGTCATTTCTGAGGATAGAATAGTCAGTGGGTACCAACAGGTCAAACAAAGTATGAGAGGAGTCATTAAACCAGGTCTCAGTGAGGAAGAACATGTCAAGATTTTGGTGTGTGATAGTATCAGAGATTTCCACTTTGTGTTTGATTGCAGATCTGCAGTTGTGGAGCAAACAGTGCAGCTCTGACGCAGATGTTTTGGTGATGGGGGTGTTAGGGTTGTTCAGGGAGATAGGGATAAGATTCTTGAATGAGGGAGCCCGGCAAGAGGGAGGTTGGTGAGGTCTGACAGAGGAGATGACCTGAATAGGAAACTGCGTAAAATTCTTAGGAGAGGAGGGCGGAGGGGAGTGACGTTGGTGGTCTTGAGGCTGGCCCGTAAGTTGGTGATGTCTGCAGAGGGCAGACTGTGGTTGGTTTTATTGGGGCGCGGGAGCAAGGAACTCCTCGGGAGGGTGTTAGGGACAGGGGACAACTTGGCGCTTAAACGTGAGATGGACGCTACAAGCTGGGAGATGGAATAGATGAGAGAATCAAGTTTATTTTCCAGAGAGAGGAGAGCTGAGCACGGAGTGTTTGGTGGCTCGATGGATAAAGGAGGGAGTGCAGAGGTTGAGGGAGGACAGGGAGGGGTGGGGGAACAAGTTGAGGGCGGTGGGGCAGAAGGTAATGGAGGACAGGGCGGGCTGGAGGAGCAGGATATGAGAGGGAGTGCAGAGGGTGAGGGAGGACGGGGCGGTGGAATGGGATAAGTGAGGGAGTGCAGAGGGTGAGGGAGGACGGGTCGGGGTGGTGGAATGGGATAAGTGAGGGAGTGCAGAGGGTGAGGGAGGGAGGGGAGGGGTGGGGGAATGGGTGGGGGGAGCAAGGGAAGAGGGTGAGGAACGATGGTGGACAGAGGGAGTGGATGGTGAAACAGTGGTGTGAAGAGAAATATTTTTACTGGAGTTGAACAGAGGGGAAGAGAAGAGGGCATACGTCAGAGGAGGAAGTTGAGGAGTAGGAGGGGGGACAAAAGAAGGCCGGAGGTAAGGGGAGAAGAGGGGAGACGAGACTGACCCGGGCGGGGTGGGCGTGGGGACAGATGAGGTCCGAATGTGCGTGGAGCCGAAAGAGAAGGGAGCTGTAAAGGGGGGAGGGCGGGGGGTTCCGAGGAGGGCCAGAGGAATGGGGAGAAAGGGGAGGATGGTGCAAGATAGGTACTGTAGGCTATACAAGGCGAATGTAGGGGGACAGGTAACAGTTGGAGTGGGGGGGAATTGACTAGAGGGAAACTGAGGGAGGAGAAAGGGACTGCAAGGTCAGAGGGAGAGACGAGGAAGGAATTGTCAGGGAGGGAGACAAGGTTGGGAAGCAAGGGAAGAGGAAGGTGGGGTTGAGGAGAGATGGGAGGTGGAAGAGAAGAATTTAGGGTACGGGGGACGGGGAAGAGCGGAAAGGGATGAGGCGAAAGGGGGTGGGAAGGGGGAAGGTAAGGACAGTTGATCGGAAGACCAGGTTGTAAGAGAGGTGAGTTAAGAGGGGGGCGGAGGGAAGATTTAGTGGGATTAGGGGGCGGCGAAAATGTTGGAGAATCGAGCAGGTGTAGGGTGGGGAGGGAGGGTGGAGGCCAGAGGCCGGAAAGACAAGATAGGGGAGGGGCATTTTGGAAAGGGGGAGGAGAGGGAGATGAGGGAGCAGTGGCTGGGGGAACACAGGGTAGGCCTGCGCCTCCCGGGATAGCGGCCTGCTGGAGTATCGGGGGTCTGGGGGGAGAAAGGGAGAAAGGAGAGGAGTTCAAAGAAGAGTTGGGGGAAATCATAGTTGTGTGGGTTGGACGAAGGGAGTGGAAGAGATGGTCAAAGAGGGAGAGACAGGAGTCTGTCGCTTGAATCATGACGGTGCCATTATTGTAGAGTGTTATGGTGAGCGAGCCCTTAAAGCTCGTGGAGGGGAAATTTTTAGCCGCTGTCCATGCGGGATAGATGAGGAGGAGGAGACGTTGAAGAAATTGAAGAAGCTGGTGGACCAGGAAGGGATGTCATGGGTGAAAAAAATTAAGTCATTTTTTAGCTTCCCTAGGTGCCCATTATGGAATTGATCAACAAAGAGGGAATCAGGGAAGTGTTCAATGGTGTTGTGCTTGAACCGTTTTGCTGCTGTTTTGGACAGATTGGGGGGATAGATGACTTTGAAGCAGTTAACTCCCGACTTAATTTGAATGGAAGCCATGATAGGGAGAGGAGGGCCACTAGGGTAGCGATAGATCAAAAAAGAATAATATGAAGAGGAGGGCACATAAGCCGGAAGACGAGTGAGGATAATCCAATGAGATAGCGGTCAGGAGGCTACTAGACATGCAGGGCCAGAGACTCTGGTCTAACTCCCTAATAAAACATCATACCGGTGGGATAGAAGGCTGGCTTGCCTCCAGCAGTGTAGAGGGTGTGGGATCATACCGGGCAAACCCTACCACCCGGGATTGGGACCTCCCAGTGTGGAAACCCGCATGGAAATGGGAGTCGCCTATAGGATCGCCGTGATGGGGAAGGACATTCTTCGGCTCCCCAGGGAGGAGGCCCAAATGGACACCATACCTCAACCAAGAGCACAATTAGAGGAGAGCAAAGTGGGCGCCAATTATGTGAATTACTCATCCCATGGGCCACCGATCGAGCCAGGACAGCCCAATAGGAAACAACACACCCAGTCAGGGATACCAGTTAGAAAAATGTCAGCAAAATGTGAGAGACATTAAACCCAAGTGACCGTGATCCCGTACTTGTTACTTGCAAAACGAAGGGATAGACAGGATATTTTCACCTCAGCAGGACTACTAGGAACCATATAGCTCCTTGGACCAACAAGCACCACTCAGAGTCGCAGTACACACTACGGTGGTTGACGATACCAGCCAGCCAGCTGATCAATCAACCATCCTGCACTACGCTCGGCGGCTCCACCATGACTCATCAGCAGACTGCACCCGACACCCACAGTGAGGTAGAGTCGCTGGTCTAACAGGGCCCAGGAGCATCGAGAATCGTGCGTCGCTCCAGACTTTCCACCGTAGTGATCTTTCCGGGAGCACCCCCTGAGATGGCAGAAGAGACACGGGCCGCAGAACCTGGTGCGGAGGCCGGCGTTATAACCAGGGCAGCAGGGCGGAACGCGTGGGAGTATTAGGCCGGCAATCGGGCCTGGCGCCCTGCAATTGTGTTTGTTACAGCGTAGGCCCAAAAGAATACAGGTTGGTAGGTGCTATTTTCACTTTAAGCTGTAATTAATATACTTAACTTTTTGTGGATTTTTTATTTATGTGCAGTTGAGCAGCCATGTGGTGTTAACGTACAAGAGTTTGTAGTTAACAAACACGACTCAAAGGTATTGGCGCGCATTACAGGACAGCCCAGGCTACATTACTCAAGGTCAGATTTTTTAAGGCACCAGAAGGCTAAGTGATTTGCCCAGAATCACAGGATATACTCTAGCCGAGCGCCGAAACTCGAACAGCACTTAGTGTTTTTTCCCAAGAACCCCCGGTTCGCCTAAAGAGCTACATCAATGTATTCATATTTTCACTGTAAGGAGCTATCTGTACCCCTCCTTTGAGGTGATATGGATTTTGCCGTGTGCCAAGTCGTATCTTCCTGCACTGCTCATATACACTGGCAACTACGCTTTGGTTACATTGCCGCCGTGTTAATGTTTTGCCACCATCCGTCTTTACATCATATTTAGGATTTGCACTCTGCAGCATGCAGGGTTAAGACAGAGATACTGCACACTCCAGCCCTTGCACACTACTTCTGCCCTTGGTTCTTGACAGTCCATTGCTGTTCTAAAAATGCCTTGCGCCTTTCCTTGTATGTTTGTTTCAAGACGTTAGCTGACTTTTCATGCCAGAACTGAATTTTCATTGTTACCGCCCCTATTCTTTCACTTGGCTTCAGAGTTATAGGCTCAATATTCTAGCCTCCTGTCCTAGCCTCCTGTCCTGTCTCAACTTGTCCATGTTGCATTCCTCCAGACGTCGCTTTGCCCTCTCTCACTATGGTTTGTTTTGGCCCGCTTGTCCTCTACGAGTAAAAACAACGTGTGTGGTGGAGATCGATATTCGTTACCATCCTGTTGCCAAATGGCAAAACTAAATTTTTTTTGTGTAAAGAGGAACATGAAAATAACACATCAAAAAGGGAAATTTCATGTTTAGCACAGTAAAATAACGTCCACGTACAGACTATAGCTCCCTACTGTGAAAATAGGTATCCATATAGCACTCTAGGCGAACGGGAGCTTTGAGGAAAAAAAGAAAAATCACTAAGCGCTGTTCAAGTCTTGGCGCTGCTTCCTATTCATTAAGATAATTGTAAGTCTTATAGACAAAATCTGCTTGAACTAGCAACCTATTTATTTCACATTTCTGATAATAAATAGAAAGACTGTGATCATCGTAAATTGTGAGCTGGAATGTGTGCGTCCCTTGTGACTGCTGGAGCATGTAGAGTGCAGTGGCGGCTGGTGACATTTGAAAGTGGTAGGGCGTAAAGGTTGGGTATAAGTGTTATGTTGATTTTGAGGAGAAAACTTTCAAGAAACCAGTGGCAAATGGTACATTTTTAAGTAAATTTGAGAAAGAGAGAAGGTTTATGAAGCAATAGTGAAAGTGTAGTGATGAAATATTTAAACACATCAAAACCTGCCCCATATCTTACTGCATTAAATACGTCAAACACTTACTGTAGTGAGACACTTGTACAATTGGACAGTCATGGTGTTCTGACAGTCAAAGTGTTTATTTCTAGCTGTCAAGTCTTCAGATTGCTTATGTGCAACATATTCATAGTTTCATTTCCATAGTACTTATGTCTAATTGTACAAGTGGCTCACTACAGTATCTGTTTGATGTATTTAATGCAGTAAGATGTGGGGCAGGTTTTGATGTGTTTAAATATTTCATCACTGCACTTTCACTATTGCTTTATAAACCTTCTTTCTTTCTCAAATTTGCTTTAAAATGTACCATTTGCCACTGGTTTCTTGAAAGTTTTCTCCCCAAACCCAACATAACACTTATACCCAACCTTTACGCCCTACCACTTTCAAATGTCACCAGCTGCCACTGGGTTATAAGCAGTAGCAGCCTCCCAATTTTGTGGTTGGGGTTGTGATAGCTGCCCCTCTTCCTTTTTGCTCTCCAAACGTTGAGTTTGAGAATTTTTTAGTGCAGGGGGAAAACCAAGAATTGTTTCACTTTTCAAATGTTGGCTGCTTCCGTTTCGGAATGACCAGAGAAATGCCTAGCACTAGTGAGAAGCGTATTAATGTCTGCAAGAAGCTCATTGAGATTTTTCATATTCCTCATTGAGGGGATAGTGTGGGAAAGATTGGGTAGAGCAGTGGCTAGTACTTCATGATTGCAGTTCTTCCAGATACATTTCTATATGGGCTAGTTGAATTTTTAGCTGGTACCTAATTGTTAAATGGTATTCCAAAATGGTCATTCAAGATAAGGGGAATGGGAAGATGGGTCTTAATAAAATTGGCTGCTGAAAAAATGGGGTCCGGAAGGTGGCCAACTATGAGATCGGTGTTGGAAAGTCATCCTGTGCCCTGGGCACCCCCCAACATTTTGCTGACTGTTACTGGTGGTAACTGACACTGACTGACCCTGGGCTCTGCCTAACCAGGGCCGGTGCTATGCTGAAAGAGACACATTTAGAATACAGTGAAACACCTACATATACTAGGGTACACTATGGGTTGGGGTACCCCTGTGATTGGCATGACCTACCCTGTAAGGCTCTAGTACATAATAGGGCAGGGGGATTGAAACTACCTATCAGTCCCTAGTATATAATAGGGCATGGCAGTTTAGAGGCCAGTAGCCCTTTCTGCATTTGCATGTGTGCACTGCTGAAGCCTGAGGTCAGTTTAAAAGAAGCCCTGTGCTGCAGGACTGCTTTTAAAAAGTACATTGTGCCCAAACTCGACTTTGGTGTTTGGGGTACTTAAAAATGGATAACCTCCAGTGTTGGGCATATTAGGTACCCCCGGGGTCTCCCCTAGGTGTCCCAGGGGTGGGTGATCAGGTATTTATAAGGAGGAACCTAATAAAATAAGTTTTATATGCCCTGGGATAAGTGAAATTGCACATTTCACTCCCCACATTGTGATAAAGTGCTGCCCAAAATCAGCTTTGGTGGTAGGAGCACTGTGGAGGGAGAATCTGCAACATTTTTACATTTTTAGAACCCCTAAAGTCTTCCCTAGGTGTTTCCCATTGCAGATCCCATGCCACATAGGTTAACATGGCAAGACGTTATTAACTAATAACTCTTGATAGGAAAAGGCTAAAAATACCATTGAAAGACTTCCTAGAATGGTATTAATAAATCCAACAATATTATATTGTTGAATTTCTCCTAAAATGTACATACAAGAAGTTATAAGTGCATTCTCCGGTCTTGCTCCAAGAATTTGGAACACTCTTCCTCCCAAGATCAAATCCAATCCTTCCACTACATCCTTCAAGAAGCATGTCAAATGGCTATTCTTGAGTGAACATTACCAGCATCAACCTGTACTCCTTCTCTAGCCCCACCTGTCTACAGATTTGATTCTTATTTTACACCGTTGTTTCGATTTATTTTATGCTTGTCTGTTAATTTGTTATCTCGCTCTATGGCCCTTCTGAAACTGTAATGTTCCCTCCTGTCGGGCTGACTTCCCGTCCCCTGACCTTGTTTGTTTACCCCCTTTGTTTGACAGTGTGTTGACTTAACTACATCATTTGTACCATTGTGTTTGTTTTATTCGTGCTTTTGCCACTTTGTACAGCGCTCTGATACCCGTAAGGGTCATGTTTGCGCTTTATAAAACGTTTCAAATAAATAAATAAATATAAGACTTTCTTGTTTGTAAGCCCAGATTCAGCCTTCCAGTGGTCTGTCCTGATTGGTCAGAGTTAAGTGGATTAGCCAGGCTTCTTTGAAGAGGTGATAAAGAGCCCCTGGGGTTAACCAGCTCTGCTGGGAGGGCAGTGTCCTGTTGCACAGGAATGCCAGAGCAGGGGGAGGAGTCGTAAACATTGGACTTCAAGGGAAGGGGAAGACAACAGTGTCATTTACAACCCAACTCTTTTGACCCCCAGCCAGATGCTAGGATTAAGGAAGGAATGAGCAGATGCAAGGGGGAGAGACTATGGAGATTAGCCATCCTAGGGTGTGTTTAGCCAGCTCTTCTCTCCCTGCTGGAAAATCAGCCATTATGAATTTGGAAGAATTGGTGCACTCTGGGACAAAATAGTGCCACACTCTGCAGGAAGTGGTCATACCTTTGGTTGGTACCCTGCAGCCCATTGGACAGGAGTGACGTCCGGAGGTCGGACTTCCATAAGTTTGACCGGGAGCTCGTCGCAAGGCAATCCGGTGAATCCTCACCGAATCTGGACTGGCGGAGAGCTTTGAGAGCCCCCGGGAAGAAAAGCTCCAGAAAAGTCAAAAAGGTAAAAACTTTGACCGAGACCTACCGCGAGGGTTAGCCACCCAGGGCTCCATCCCGGTCGGCCTGAAACTTTGACCTTGACTTTGACCCGGTCTATCGCGACCAGATGTCCCGATAAGGCGCTATAGGTTTCTATGTGCTAGAAATTGCTAAATCTTTGAAAATTCATATCTCCGGTTCCCTACCTATGATTTTTGTCATTTTGGTGTCATTTTAAAGATAAACATATTTCCTATTTTTATAAATTGGTGTTGTATTTTGTATTGTGTCTTAATTATTTACTGAAATTTTGTTTTTAAATGCTTTACATACCTGTACCCTATCCAGGAAAGCTGGATGCACAAGGAACTCTGCAGCAGGTGTTTTTAAATCTTAAGTAATTGATAACACAGCGCCCCCCCTTCAAGGTCAGCGCCCAGTGCGGCCGCACTGGTCGCACTGCCCTAAAGCCGGCCCTGCCTTTAGGAAAGAGTAACCACAATGGCCAACCTCTACAGGGTGGATAAGATAATAACAGTACGCTCCATTAACCTGGCCAAGACGTGAAAATATGCTGCAGTTTTAGACATGTTGCACCTTATTATGATTTATGCAAATGCATTCCAGTATCAGAGTTTTTTGTCAATGTGAGATGTAGTGTGGAAGAGTAGGGGAGACTTTACATGGTTTGTATGTTAACACTAGTCATTATTACAGTCCTAAATACTAGTCCAAACCCCTGATTTACAATATCTCTATGGTGTTGTGAAGTCAGCTGTAACACGAGCCTGTAGCTGACGCTTGACAGCCATGTGTTACAGTGGGAAGCAAACTCCACAAAATATCAGATAGCTGGCTTGGGAAATGAATGGTTTAGAAGCAAGTTGTTTTAAAGTGCTATAGCTGTATGGGTTGTACTACTTCATTATACATGGCACTCTGCTTCTTAAATGTCAGGACGGTCAATGTATTCTACAGTGTACCAGAGCAACAAATATTTGTGTGTCAGCTGACCAGTTTTATTCAACCCTGTACCGTCTCTCTACACTACTCTGAAAACTACAGTAATGGTGTCCATTCCTTTGGGCCTGATCAATGCCACAAAGCACAGTCTAATAGTAGAGTAGTAAACTTGAACAAACTTTTAACTACATTTCTTGGCTATGCTTAGTAATAGCAAGAGTGAGAGAGAGAGAGAGAGAGAGAGAGAGTGTGAGTGTGTGTGTGCGCGCACAATAAAGAACCACTGTGTTCAGGCGACCCAAGGGGTATAGGAGACTGACACCTCCTCCCCCTCTTGGCTGTCTACAATCAGACCCTAACCAGCTGCATCTCCCTGATCTTTAAACTGTGCAGCTGAGGAGGGAGATTATGGGAGGTAGACCTAGGGATTATAGGTGAACTTCCATTTATTTGGGATAGTTAGTGGCACCTAGGAACAGTTTGACTAACATCCCCTAATCAAAGAACATAATAACAATGGGGAAGTAGCTTAGCTGGAACTACTTTCTTGTAACTAAGTAACCCATATTTTAGGTATTAGTGACCAGAGCAAGATTTGCCACATTGTTAGCTGTTAGAAACGTCTTTCACGTGTATGACATTAGCATCCATCCATCATTTTTTAACGGGGCAGAAAAGTTAGTGATTGCAAAGGATCATTGAGATAAGACATAATGTGCAGCCACACATCTGACAAAAGACACAGACTACATAGAAATACATATTTTACTTGTTAAATTGCCCATATCTCATCCTATGGAGGAATTTTATTTTTCATTCAGATGATTATTAGGGTTGTGTAGGTGTAGTTCAATGTTAAAGGGTTAGAGTGCCATCCCAATCAGAAAGCACCCTGTGCTCCTAAATATGGCAATGCAGGGCAAAGATGGTGTAGCCAGAATTTCATTGGATGGTTCTTACTACTGTGTGTTGGGGTTCATACACTGCCCTCTTCCAAGGAGCGACTGGGTGCCCCACTTGGCACCAGATGTATGATGGAAGCTAAGGTAGCTTTAAAATGACCATGCAAGCTACACTAACTTTTTTATAACCCCATTACGCCTGGGCACTCTCACAGTCATATAACTCCTCTTGAGGGTACTTTCAATGCTATGTTTGATTTAATAAAGTAAATACGCAACCCATCAGCTCCGGAGTTCATTTCGCATTAAAGATCACGAGGATTATACATTGCAAAGATATAGAAGTAAACCCCTTAGTTTCCAAACAACTTTCTTCTGCTCCCTCTCTTGAAGTTTGATGTTTAAAGAACTGACCGTGGCGTATTTCTTGTTTTCTCGGCCATAACCATAGATCAAAACATAATTACACGCGCTATAGACTTTCCTGTAAGCCCTATTGTGAGTTTTCATTTAATGCATATATTGATTGCAAATTTGTAGATTACTCTTTCTGTATGTGGGTATTTGATGGCAAATGCCAATATAAATGTCAATGGATAAAAGTAAGTGATGCTTTATGATTCAAAGTTAGTTCTTCATGCAGTGACACAAACTCGTTATGTACACATAACTGCAGTGATGAAGAGGAATGTTGTAAATACATGAGCCATTTTACTGCCAAGTTCTACCATGACCAAGCAAATATCTTGTGCCGTTTTAATTGCAGGAAGAAGCACAGATGTGTTTTAAAAAAAAATTATGAACAATGCTATTGTTCACTGTTCCAACTTGCAGCTTTTTTAATGTTATGAGGAAGCCTCCACTGATAGGTTGAATGGTAGTTGATGACGTACTGAGGCATTCTCATTTGGATCTGATTAATTCTTTCTGATCTTGGCTTTAATCTTTGAGCGTCCAGCTGTCAGGAGACTGGACTAGGGAGATGGGAACCCGAGGCCACATACTCAAGGGTCTACACGCCTAAAAGATGAAGCGAGATTTCCTTCAGGATTATCAGGCAGGTGCTGTATGTTTAATACCCCACCTTACGTGCCCAGCTAGTTGCCCTGGTATTCGCTTAATCAAGTGTTACATTAATTCTTCCATTCCTCTGAAAAGATGTCTCACCAAGGTCAATTATTTGAAGAACCTGTCACTTCCTGTGTTTTGCTACTAATTTCTAATATACATATAGTTAAACCTGTGAGCCTTATGGTTGACTTTCCCCAAACGTTTGTCTTACTCCTTCATTTTTTGCTGATCTCGTTTTTGTTGGCCTTAGGCCTCTGTGCACTTTACCACTGCTATCCAGTGCTAAAGTGTGTGTGCTCTCTCCTTTAAACATGGTGAAACCGGCTTACACGCAATTAGCACATTTAATTTATTTATAAGTCCCTAGTAAAGTGGTCCTACATGTACAGAAGGCCTATAAAATAAATGCTACTCGTGGGTCTGCAGCACTGAATGCGCCACCCACTTAAGTAGCCCTTTAAACATGTCTCAGGCCTACAATTGCAGCCTGTGTGTGCATTCTAAACTGCCATTTCAACCTGGCAAAATAGGATACACTTCTGAGTAGGCTACAGAAATGTACGCACTGATTCAGGAAACCAAGACTTTCATCATCCAAGAGGGATCAATTACACAACAATTGAAACAACTGGAATTCATTTCCAGAAGAGAGCTTAACCAACGACTGCATGCCTCAACGCTCACCCAATATCACAAGACAAAAAGAATACCACAGGGACTGAGACTAGCCATTAAACCGATGTTGTTCCGGATTCAACATAATAAAATATTAATGGGAAAATGGTAAGCCATACTAAATAAATGCTTTCAGGATCTAATTTTGTTACTCATAGAAGAATTGTCACAAACCATCAAAGTACCAGAGGAGGAGATTCATAACGCAAAGAGAGATTTGTCCATCAGAATCGAAACAGATACATGGAAAACCACATTGGAAGAAATTAACACTTGGCTGGATAACTATGGCAAGGAACTACAAGAACGTAAGTTACGAAAATTCAAAAGGGATACCATAGATTATAAACTCAACGAAGTCTACACATGGGCAGAGGTGGATGCTCAAAGAAGACAATTTCGGAAATCCAACGCCTCATCAGAGGAGAGTGTGGTATCAGATCGTGAGATCGAATCAACAAGAGAACCCATCAACAAAGATTCCACACAAAGTGACAAAATTAGAGCAACGAACGTGGGTACAGATAACATAGAGGCGGGACCATCTACAGTCACTTGATCTTTTTTGTCCAGGAGTCACATTCAGGGCAACCACCAGACCTGAGCACATTCAAAACACAAGGAATAAGACAAAAACACGTAGAGGGAAAAGAAAAAGGTTGGAAGAATTTGAGGAGCCAGAAAGTTTAGTCATCAACATTTTTTCTTATAATCTGAAACAGAAACATTTAAATATACTGAACAAAGGGACTTCGTTTGTGCCCACATATAACACCAAATTGTTTGAAACAGAGATTGCTTTGTTTAAATTTAAGAGGTTATTGAGATTACGTCATTTTTTTGAAAACGTGATTTTCACCAAAGAGACAATAGAAGATGTTGAATATCAGGAATTCAAAAGCAAAAGCACATTCTTGCCTCCAGCAATACACAGAACGTTGGATACATTTGAGGTGTTGGTCAAGAGAGACTTGAGCAATTTTAATTTTAAAACCAGTAAGAGTTCTAATCTGACCAAATCAGAGAAGATTATATTGATGACTTTAGCAAACAATTCTCACCTCACTTTCCAAAAGGCAGACAAAGGGGGCGCCTTAGTCGTTATGGACAGCATCTACTACACTGAAAAGGTTACCGAACATGTCATGGATGAATCCACGTAATTGAAGCTCGATCATGATCCCACTCAGGAAATCATAGATATCCTTACAAAGATTTTGGATAAGGCCCTGGAAATGAACTGGATTAATACTAAACTCAGGCATTTTTAATGACACCTTTCCCGAGACGACCAAGCTTGTACATGTTGCCAAAAATTAATAAAAACAACACAGATCCTCCGTTTAGGCCCATTGTGTCTGGCTGCGGCTCTCTGTTTGAACCTCTAGGAAATGCATTGAATACGTTTTACAACCCATAGTACAATCTTGGTGCTCGTACGTGCATGATACTACTGATTTTCTGGTTCAATTGCGAGATTTACCTGTGGAGAACATGGAAAATTGGCTACTATGTACCATTGATGTTACCTTATTGTATACATCTATTCCCTTGCAAGAAGGACTGGAAGCAGTTAAATGGGCATTACTAAATCAACCTCATATCAAAGTGAATAAAGTGTTTCTGTTAGAGATTTTACAATTTTGTTTGCAACACAGTTATTTTCAATGGAAAGAAGATTTTTTTCTGCAAATCAGTGCCACTACCATGGGTTGTGGGGGGTTGGGGCACTTGTGTATGCAAACATTTTCATGGCCATGTTCGAACATGACCAAATTTTTTCAGCTCATGCATGGAGTGATCATCTGGCATTCTTTTGCAGATATAGTGACAATATTTTTCTAATTTGGCGTAATGCAGAAGACAACTTGATCAATAGCATCATGCTACTGAATACCAGGAATGGCAGGATTACATTTACCAACACTGTTAGCAAGAGCAGTCTGTCATTTTTAGATGTATGGATTGAAAAAAGTGGCACAGGCTTGAATACCAGTGTATACATGAAACCCACCTACCGGAATAATGCATTACATTTCCAGAGTTTCCATCCTCCTAAGCTGCTTGAATATTTACTGTATTCTCAAATGATGAGACTGGTAACTTGTGACTTGGCTATAGTTAAAATTCTGCAAAGATACTTACACCGAGGGTATCCCATAACCACAGTTGCACAATCTGAAAAAACAATTAAATTGCGAGAACGGAAAGGATTGTTCAGCAAACAAATGAAAGCTGAAAAGGATCAAATGGTTTTCATATCCAAGTTCTCCACAAAGCCTTAGTGCATCAAAAACATGCTCTTGAAACGTTGGGAATTACTACAAACAGAGCCAGACTTCAAAGAAATATTCAAACTTAGACCCTTGTTTGCTTATACAAGAACCAGAAACATCAAGGAATTGTTGTCATCCAAAAGCAAATCGCAAAACATAACTCCAGAAGGAATGAAAAAATGTCATAATTGTATTCACTGCAATAATGTAATTAAAGGCAACAACATTACGCATCCCAAAACTGGAGAGCTAGTGGCTCTTAAACATTTGGCAAATTGCAACACAGCAAATATAATTTATTGCATAAAGTGTCCATGTGGTATGCTGTATATCAGCAAAACAGAGAGGAAAGTTAAAATTAGGATCACTGAACACAAAAGCATGATCCTCAATAAAAACACTAATTCCAACCTAGTGGAGCGCTGGTTGGAACAACAACATAACATCGCACAGCTAAGGTTTCTAATATCAGAAACCATGATCTTGAAAGAGGGTGTTAATCCTGTTAAAACATTTCTACAAAGAGAAATCTACTGGATAAAAAATTTTAACACCATGAGTCTCTTCGGGCTCAATGGTAGGACGGACATGAGTTGTTTCTTTAGCACACATGAAACAAAGCAAGACACTCATGGAAGTGTAGAGAAGTACACACACTATGATCATTTAAAACACTTGAATTACACTCACTGTTGGTAGAGTTGGGTTTTAACAGCATAGAGAAGGTTGATGTTAGAATGCTAATTTGGCCTATGGGTCCAACATAGCACAACTGTTAATTTGTAAGACATATGCATGTTTGATAAACTAAGTAATCATGCACATTTAGGCAATGGTATAACACGTTGGTGTACACAACAGTAATGCCCAAATTTGTAAAGTCCTGATGAGTGGATTTATCTGGGTACGGCGATCGAAGCCATTCACATTAGTGCCTTGGAGACAGCAAAGAGATGGAGACGATTAGAGTCGTGAATTGACTTATAGTTGTTTAGTCCGTCGTTAGTTGTGTATGTGAAAGACGCCGCAATCACAAGACGTTGCAAGCAGTGTTAAAGCGTGAAAATAGACTTTGCTTTTGTGCAAGCGGGTGAAGGGGAGAAAGGACGTTGACTATCGTGAGGAAACGGGTACGAGTTCGTGTAGAGAAGAGGTAGATGCTATGGCGTTTGTAGTGTAAGTACTGGCTGCTAATGGATGTTTATTTGTTGGTCAAGGTTTTGTACAGACCAGCGAAGGTGACTGAACCTATATATATATCTATATCAAGGTTTCGTCACCGAATCCGAAAACAAAGGTATGTTGAAGTTCATTACGGAGTTGACACAAAGAGATTAGTGCAAATCAGTTTACTTAAGGATTGTGTTAATTTTCAGAAGGACTGGACGGTATTTACTTTTGTTGGAAGGACTGATGATTCCACAGTTTGTGAGTATGGAATTATTTGGTAATGGTGGCATGCGCCAAGGGTGATACAACTGGGTAGTGTACTTGTGATTCACTATGGACAGCTTGAGTTGTGGTTGTTTATGAACTATGACATGCACTGCTATCTGATTGTTTGGAGCCAGACAAAGGGGGTGACAGTAACACATTATGGGCATGTTACAGCACAGGGAATTACCACTCATTTGGCTGAGGATGATGTTGATGTTAATGATTTGCCAGTCGGACAAGGGAATCACTCAATGGCCTATATTGTTTGATGTAATTGTTTCTTCTTGTGTTGCAAGTCTTGGTTTTGACAGTATTATGTTGTTGGGTTCATTCTAATACAGAGGCCCCTGAGGAAGGGACCATTGTCCCGAAATGCATAGAGCGACGCAAGAATAAAGTGTAATCCACAGATGAAGTATATTATGTTGTTATTGTTCTAAACTGTCATTGATGTGAATATTGATTTTTGAATATGTATCACATATTTGAGAATTTCAAATCAGAAAAATTAAGACTTTTTGTAAAAGCTTTTCAAGTTGTATGTGTATACATTGTCAAAAATAGAATGTTAAATACATCTTGCAGTGCGCATAGGGATTCAGGTACACACTTACTTGAAACACATTTTAAAATAAACCTTTTGCCAGGCCTAAACCTTCCTTTTGAATACATATGTCACCCCTAGGGTAGGCCCTGAACAGTCCATAGGGCAGGATGCAGTTTATAAAAAATTGGATATGTTCTTTTAACTTTTACATATCCTGGTAGTGAAAAACGCTGACATTTGATTTTCACTACTGCAAGGCCTACCTCTCCTGTAGGATAACATTGGGTTACCTTATTACATTTAATAAGTGCTTACTGTCAATTGGAACAAGTATGAATGTCAAGTTTGATGTCAAAAGAATTGTATGGTAAAGTCGGATTTTAAGTTACAATTCTGAAAATGCCACTTTTAGAAAGTTGCAAAAACAACAATTGATGGACAGAATGCAGAACAATGTCATACATTCACCCCAGTACAGAGATCTGGGCCTAAATCCATCGTTTTTTTGCTCACCATGCCATTCCAGTTTGAACCCAGCCATATGCAAATCAGTCTTGACCCTGTGCCTCATGGGAACAGTCCAGCCCGAACTGCCAAGCCAGGTCCTCCCTGGACTGGAAACAAGCATCCTAGGACCGGTTTCGGGGTTTCACCCCTCTTCAGCCAGGATAGCTTGATTCCAGTGGCATGGAGAGCACGGGACCCACGTCTGGGCACACCCGTCCCACTCGGGGTGACAAATGCAAAAACAACAATTGATGGACAGAATGCAGAACAATGTCATACATTCACCCCAGTACAGAGATCTGGGCCTAAATCCATCGTTTTTTTGCTCACCATGCCATTCCAGTTTGAACCCAGCCATATGCAAATCAGTCTTGACCCTGTGCCTCATGTGAACAGTCCAGCCCGAACTGCCAAGCTAGGTCCTCCCTGGACTGGAAACAAGCATCCTAGGACCGGTTTCGGGGTTTCACCCTCTTCAGCCAGGATAGCTTGATTCCAGTGGCATGGAGAGCACGGGACCCACGTCTGGGCATACCCGTCCCACTCGGGGTGACAAATGCAAAAACAACAATTGATGGACAGAATGCAGAACAATGTCATACATTCACCCCAGTACAGAGATCTGGGCCTAAATCCATCGTTTTTTGCTCACCATGCCATTCCAGTTTGAACCCAGCCATATGCAAATCAGTCTTGACCCTGTGCCTCATGGGAACAGTCCAGCCCGAACTGCCAAGCCAGGTCCTCCCTGGACTGGAAACAAGCATCCTAGGACCGGTTTCGGGGTTTCACCCTCTTCAGCCAGGATAGCTTGATTCCAGTGGCATGGAGAGCACGGGACCCACGTCTGGGCATACCCGTCCCACTCGGGGTGACAAATGCAAAAACAACAATTGATGGACAGAATGCAGAACAATGTCATACATTCACCCCAGTACAGAGATCTGGGCCTAAATCCATCGTTTTTTGCTCACCATGCCATTCCAGTTTGAACCCAGCCATATGCAAATCAGTCTTGACCCTGTGCCTCATGGGAACAGTCCAGCCCGAACTGCCAAGCCAGGTCCTCCCTGGACTGGAAACAAGCATCCTAGGACCGGTTTCGGGGTTTCACCCCTCTTCAGCCAGGATATCTTGATTCCAGTGGCATGGAGAGCACGGGACCCACGTCTGGGCATACCCGTCCCACTCGGGGTGACAAATGCAAAAACAACAATTGATGGACAGAATGCAGAACAATGTCATACAATCACCCCAGTACAGAGATCTGGGCCTAAATCCATCGTTTTTTTGCTCACCATGCCATTCCAGTTTGAACCCAGCCATATGCAAATCAGTCTTGACCCTGTGCCTCGTGGGAACAGTCCAGCCCGAACTGCCAAGCCAGGTCCTCCTTGGACTGGAAACAAGCATCCTAGGACCGGTTTCAATGTGAATGTTTGCATTGTCCAGCATTCCGTCCATCAATTGTTTCTTTTGCACTTTTAGAAAGTTGGCATATTATTGTCCGAACCATTTGGTGGCTGTGGCCTGTATCCTGGGTTATGTGACTAGGTGTAGCTGGCAGTGGTCTTTGTGTATTGCTCCCAAACAGTGAAACAAAGGAAAATAGGTCTTAGCAGGATGAGCCATCTGTGACTTGATGAGGGGGAGGAGCTGTAATCTACCACACTTGTCCATCAGAAACGCTCTGCCTGAGCACACTTACAAAGGGGTTGAACACCTTGCCGGAGGCCTTGCGCAAATGCCCCAGTCTTTCTCGTTTTTGGAAACTCTTGAAGACGGAACTATTCAGGGATTGATCTGTGCTTGTCCTGTGCCTTCTCCCTGGTAGCGCGGAGATACCCCTTCGGGAGTGATTCCAGCGATTTATAAATCACGTACATACATACTAGTCTTTTGTGACCCAAGACAAGCTGGGACCAGGGAGGCAGGAAATTCGAAATACATCTGGGGTAGAAACCTCCAGAACCTTCTCCTACTTCAAAGTGGGCACCAGGTATAAATAATGGACCCTCAGACCCAACTCTTCAGTACACCTCTGAAGTGGAAGACTCAGAAGGAGTACTGTGCTGCTCTGCTGCAAGAAGGACTGCTACTCTGCTGCACTGCTACACTTCTGGCCTGCTACTTGGTCCCCTGCTGCCTGAGTGAAAATGACTGGACCTGCATCTTGAACCCAGGACCACCAGTGTGACTCCAAGAGCTAGTTGGCAGGCCTCCTGTTCAGAGCCTCAGGGACAGAAAAACTTCAACCACTTTGAACCCATCACCTGGACTCTGTCTGTTGTGATTCCTACCCCCCAGGTGGTGCCACCCCAGTCCTGGACCCTTGGAAGTGGGCCTGAAGGTGCTCTGCCAGCTCAGCTGTGGTTCTGTGGGCAGAACCGATGAAGCGAGATGCATCCCCGATTCCAGACCATGCATCTAAGCCCACACTCCCCTTGGAACCGCTGCTGACCGACACATCCTTTACGCAGGCCTTCTCATCGAAAGACTCTTGCCGAAGGCAACCTCACCGACAATGCAAGACTTTGCATCACAGCCCTGCAGCCTCTTCAGAACTGCCGGTGAATGACGCATCTTCAACACAGGACTTCACATCACACACCCCTCGTCAACGACATCCTCGACGATGACGCAGGAGTTTGCACAGAAGTCCCACAGCTTCCTTGGAACCGCCGCTGCTTGACACATCCTTGATGCAGGATCTCATAACACTCCGCAACCAGGATTTAAGGTACTTTGTTCAGTGGGCCTAACTTGGTCCCCGTATCCAGCCCGCGCTCCATCGTGGTCGACCTGAACTTGTGTCCCGGTCCGGTGTTACCAGATAACTACATTTGACGCTTTGCGCATCTAGGCACTATTTTTACTTAAAAGTTTGAAATTACATATCTCCTGTTCTACTGATTGGATTTTTGTTGTTTTAGTCTCAAATAGCTTTTCTTGTGTTGTGTTTTCACTTTATTACTGTTTGAGGTGCTGCATAAATACTCTACACATTGCCTCTATGTTAAGCCTGACTGCTTTTGTACCAAGCTACCAGAGGGTTGAGCACACGTTAATTTGGGATTTGCTTGTGTCTCACTCTGACAGAGATTACAATTGCTGCTTGAGTCTGGCTTTACCCCCGTCAACCAGTAACTCAATTTCCTATACTTATTTATTTGTTTATGAAATTGTTGTGCTTATGATGAGTGGAAGTACTTTCATTTGGGCATTAGGGTACGATACAGAGAGGATGCTTTTTGGGATAAAGATGGCAGACAGTAGTGGACATTCAGGCACATACATTCCAAGTCAGACTGTGGTTCAAGGATAGGAAGGAGTTCTGTAATAATTGGCTTGAATAAACTGATGCAGAAGTCTCAGATTACTCTAATGGTAGACAAATGTGGAAGACATGTATGACTAAGGTATTTAGAGTTTGGCAGGTGGCCTACCTTTGTCAGGATGGCAGAGGTTATTACCTCTGCCACCCTGGCCAAACTACTGCCCACCATGTTCAGAGATCTCTGCAGCGATCTATATTCCTTCAGAGGAACTGTTGGTACCCTGAAGTCACTGAAAGTTTGCTGAGCAGCTGCCATTTTTCATGCAGCCACTCAGCTAACTTTTTTATTTTTCAGAAATAAACCCCTAAAGATGGAGTTACTTTTGAAAATAAAAAATACTAATGTCCCCCGACTGTTGAAAATGACCATCTTTTGGGTGGTATTCCCCTAGATTTTTGCCATCTTTTGCTGAACCCGCTTTCTTGTTGGCCATAGGACTTTGTGCACTTTTTCCCTGCTAACCAGTGGAAAAGTGCTCGTGCTCTACCTTTCCTTTCAAGGGTGTTAAAATACACCTGTTTGGCACATTTAATTTACCTGTAAACCCTTGTATATGGTACTACATGTATCTAGGGCCTGCAAATTAAATGCTACCAGTGGGCTGCAGCACTCATTTTGCCATCCACTAGAGTAGTACTGTAAAAAACAGTCTCCAGGTCTACCACTGCAGCCTAGGTTGGCAGTTTCAAACTATCATTTGGACCTGTACACATAATCCTTTAGACAGGCCTAAACCTTCCCTTTTAATGCTTAAAAGCCACCTCTAAAGTAGGCCTTACAGGCCCCAGGGCAGGATGTATGGTATTTAAAATAGGACATGTATATTTAATGTTTTACATGTCTTGGCAGTAGAAAACCTCCAAATTCTTTTTTCACTATGGTAAGGCTGGCCTTCCTGAAGGCCAACAGTGGTTTACACTGTTGCACTTAATAAGTGCTAAATTCAGTTTGAGAGCAGCTTGAAAACATTTTTAATGACTAATTTTAATAGAAATTTAAAATCCAAAAATGGCAAGGGTCAATTTTTCATTACTATTTTAGAAATTACACTTTGAGAATGTTTTCTTGTTCCTGCCTAAAACCAAATGGCCTTTCTGCAAGTGTTTAACTGTCATCTGACTAATGTTGGCTCTCCTGTGGTGCAATTTGAGTTGCTCCTAAGCAATGGACAAAGGCTCTGGGTGTAGGGAGGGAGTTTCCCTCCTTGATAGGATGGCCTGGGGACCTGTGCCCAGTCTGTTCCTAAGCTGCAAAGGATGCCTACCCTGTCGCTAGCAAATGAAGCTCACACTGCGGCCTTCCTTTTGTCTTTCTAGTCAGGCTGGCTCTAATCCTGGTGGGAGGGGGAAGCTGCCCAGGATTGGTTTGGAGAGTGGACAAAGGATTGGCCCCCACCCACAGGATGGCACTGGGCATAAAAGTGGTATCTCCAGAAATCTCCTCAGAACCTGTTCAACCTGAAAAGAATGAGAAAAAGGACTGCCCAAAAAGGACTGCCCTGTAGTCTGAAGAACCCGAAGGAAGATGTGACCTGCTTGCTTTGAACTCAGGACCCCAGAAGTGACTCCAAGGATGAGTAGGTTGACCTCCTTTTTGAGCCACTGTGCTACAACAAACTTCCAGAGGACTTTTCCTGATTTCCAGCTGAGCAGCCCCAAGTGGACCTGAACCTAGTCCCTTCTTCTGGCCTCTGTGGGAGTGAGTCCTGATCCCGAAATACAGCCCCCAAGGCCTGAATCACTGGTGACTCAGTTAGCACCTTGGTTGGTGTTGGTAACTGAAAAGCTTCTTTTTGATTTTTTGCATACCAAATATAAATTTGAAAGGCATGCCCCTTTTAACACCCAATTTCAAACTGTGATTTGGATGGGTTGGAAACACGTTTCTGACGTGTGAAATGTGTTTTATACATTACAAAAAGGAATTTTGTGGCTTCAAACCTATTGAATTTGCGAATTTCGGGGTTTGCAATTGCAAATTCCTTTAGTACGCCTTATCTTTTGTTTCTGTAGATACTCGCTTCATCATTAATGATTACATCTCATATGCTAAAGTAAAAAATATACAAATAGGTTTTCATTTTTCATTACAATGTCCATTTATGCCTATTTCACAACATTACTATTGTTGAACCTATGTGCGCTACTGTATTTTAAAAGCTGTAAAACACGTGTGAATCATTTAAGTATACTTGCTTTACATCTGAAGGTGCAGCATTTGTCATCATATTTATGCTAAAGAATAAGCATTACTTTTGGTTTACCTGCTTAGTGCTTGTTTTTTACTGGTGAATGCTCCAGCAGCTATGATACAAATTACTCTAGCTTAACATAGGGAGGGGAGGAGAAGACTGAGAACTCAGATGATGTAGATATTGTAATATTTTCTCTGGGATCAAAATGTGTTGATGTTTCTAGGGGATCTGCTCACATCCCTAGTAACAGCCAAATGAAAAAGCTCAGCCAATGCTTGTTTTCTGCCATGTTGGCTCGGCAATTCTTATAGATTTGTGGCACAAGCATTGACAATGCCAAATGTGTCAGGGAATTATACTGTCAGGGGTAGAACTCAAGCCCTTACAGCCCCTGTAGTGCAGTGGTATCCCAACCTATGGGGGGGGCTTCATTCAAACTAAGGCCTATGAATAGATGTGAGATAAGGGGAGTCTTGTGGTCCTCTCGCAACATTCTGCAGGGGACCCTCATCATTTTCCTGTTGGGTTCCATGACCCTGAAGCCGGGATATGCCTATTACAAACCGGGGAGAAGGGATGGTAGTGGCCTCCAGCCATGGGCAAGTGCTCTCCCCAAATTTGAAAAATGGTAGTCTTTCTGCCTCTTGGGAAGAATCGGGGAGACAAGAATGGAGTAAACCAGGGACTATACTAAGATCCCATTGATTAAATAAGGTAACAGTTTTCATCCATTCCTGGAATGGAGGATAGGCCCAGCCACACAAATGGGGTCCTGTTTTTTTCAGAAGTGTGAAAACACTAGTTAGTAGGAATTTTGTGGATCCCTGAGATTCTGGGACTTTCCCTCACGAAAATGTGAGGAAAATTTGTCATTTTGAAGTTTGCTGGGCATTCTGGGTAAGGAAACATAGTGGGATCCACACAAGCCATACCACTCTGGACTCCCCTTGGTGGTAGTCGAACCCAAGCCTGCAACTACTCGCATCACATCTCAAGGGAACCTTCCTTATAAACCGAGATCGAGTCACCTAGATCAAAAAAGGAAATCAGTATATCCTCTTCGATACGCAGGACGGCCGGGAGCCGTCCTGCGCCACGGTGCTTGTGTGCGCAATACGCCTCGCAGCTGTCCTCGCTCATGGCACTGGAAATCCCTCTGGTGCGGGCACCAGAGGGATTTCCTTTTCTCCCCAACAGCCTCGGGAGCTGGGGAAGAGCTTATCCAGCTCCCGAAACTGTATCTTTGGTTTCTGTCAAATGATGATCAGCGTGCAGGTTGCGCTGTCGTCATTTCATAGAAACCGAAACTGAAATGAGCCGGTCGGCTCTTTCCTCTTCACTTTCTACGTGCTCGTGGGGCTATCTCAGCACCCCGAGCGCGTAGAAAGACAGGAGAGGTATCATTTGAAAGGGGAGAATCCCAGGAGGGCGATCCTCAAGCAGGGATCCACCCACTAGACACCAGGGAGGGGACAGGGCCCTTTGGGCAAGGGCCTTTGCTCCCCCCCAATTATTTATTGGCATAATCAGTCCCATGAGTAAAATGATATCTCACTTCTGTGACTGTCCAATGCAGAATAGTCTAAAAATGTATTTTTTTTAAAAAATGTAGCGCTTAGAATTCTTAGGTGCTATACCCTTAATCCCTATGTTTTTGGCCCTTCCCAGTCACAGGCCCTTGGCCCACCCACACAAGTGAGGTATCATTTTACTCTGGAGATCAAGGGAAACACTAGGTGGTAGGACATTTGTGCCGGCACGGTGATCCCACACAAAAATTTGTGAAAAAAGTGATTATTTAAGCTAAATTTGAGGTTTGCCGAGGATTCTGGGTAGGGAAACATTGGGGGATCCACCAAGCCATACCTCTCTGGACTCCTCCGGGTGTCTAGTTTTCAGAACTGTCTGGGTTTGGTAGGTTTTCCTAGATGGCCGCCGAGTCCGGGACCAAAAACTCAGATGACCCCCATGCAAAACCAGGTCGTTTTGTGATCGATCATTTGTGATGCCTCTACAATTCGTTTTGGGCCCTTCCCTGTCGCGGGCCATTGGCCCACCCACACAAGTTTGGTACCATTTTTATCGAGAGACCTGGGAAAATGCTGGGTGGTAGGAAATTTGTGTGGGCTTAGTGATCCCACAACTTTCCCACACAGAAATGTGAGGAAAACATGATTTTTTTTAGCTAAATCTGAGGTTTGCAGGGGATTCTGGGTAAAAAAAACTTTGGGGGATCCATGCAAACCACACCTCCGTGGACTCCCCAGGATGTCTAGTTTTCAGAAATGTGTGGGTTTGATAGATTTCCCTAGATGGCCCCCGAGCCCGGGACAAAACACGCAGGTGATCCCCTTGCAAAAACAGGTTGTTTTGTGATAGATAGGGGCACATGCGTTTTTGGTCCCGGGCTTGGCGGCTATCTAGGGAAACCTACCAAACCCAGACATTTCTGAAAACTAGACATCCTGCCAGCCAAGCGCCATCCACGCATGCCATCAGCACGCTATCAGCCAAGCGACAGTCCACGCACACTGCCAGCCAAGCGCCATTGTTAGACCTGGCACCATTGGCGTGGGTCTCCCCTCCATTTTTCGCTTTTTGTCTCCTCTGTGTTTGCTGGTGTTAGATGCTCTGGGCGCTGTGCCACGGCCATTCCGTGCCTCAGCGCGAATGCTCCCTATTGTAAATTGACTGTATGAATTGATGTTCCCATAATTGGCTCCTTTGGTTTACCTGTTAGTCTCTAGTATAGTGCACCGTGCGTGCCCAGGGCTGGTAGACCGAATGCTGCTGGTGGGCCTGCAGCGCTGATTGCGCCACCCACAGAAGCAGCTTGTAAAGTGGAAAGTCGAATTTAGTATGCCTGAGCTCAGAATATTAAAGTACATCTTTTAGTGAGGGTTATTTCTATATTCTGTGTCTAAAAATACCACTTTGGGAAAGTGGGTATTTTTTTGCCTAAGTCTTCCAGTGTGCTCTGCTGTTATGTGTATTGGCCATCTGGTTTTGGAGGGACAGGGTAGGTTGAACCCGACCTGGGTCGAGTAGAGAGATCTGCAGCTGGAGTTTGGGGAGGGGTGACCCTTTGATCTGAGCAGGGCTGCGCCTGGCAAGGTGAATGATGGCTACCCCTCCCACGGTGCATCTGATGGCAGACCCCCTCTTCTAAAAGGCAGGATGCCGCCTCGTAAACAACGTGCCCCCAGGACCACCCCGAACTGGTTCTGACTGGGTTCAGTGACTTGTGACTTTTGCAAGAACAAAGGCGAGGGGGGTATAAAGATGTGCGCGAAAACCCCCACGAGTGTGTTACTTCTGGATGCCAAGACGAACCTCTGTCCGTGTAACTAGAGGGAAAGGACTTTGAAACTTTCATCCATCTTGCTGAAGCAACTACCCAAGGGCCTGATTTGAGCTCGCCTCCTGCTGAAGTCTCAGGGACATTAGACTTCACCCATCAGCCGTCTGGATTCCTATTTGAGGGGGATTCTACCCGCAGGTGAGGCCTGTG
The DNA here is from genome assembly GCA_963921515.1 of Calotriton arnoldi. Classification (NCBI taxonomy): domain Eukaryota; kingdom Metazoa; phylum Chordata; class Amphibia; order Caudata; family Salamandridae; genus Calotriton; species Calotriton arnoldi. The sequence goes on from CAWUFW010000357.1 coordinate 4,328,248, forward strand.
TTGAGAATTCCAGAGCCTCTGGTTCTACTGCGGGGAACGCGGGCTGAAAGTCGCTATCGCTATTGTGGGCCGCTGCAGCTGAGGAGTTGTGCCGCTGAGTGCCCGCATTTGCCATCCTACGAAAATCATCGCTATCGCTATTGTGGGCCGCTGCAGCTGAGGAGCTGTGCCGCTGAGTGCCCGCATTTGCCATCCTACGAAAATCATCGCTATTGTGGGCCGCTGCAGCTGAGGAGCTGTGCCGCTGAGTGCCCGCATTAGCCATCCTACAAAAATCATCGCTATTGTGGGCCGCTGCAGCTGAGGAGCTGTGCCGCTGAGTGCCCGCATTTGCCATCCTACGGAAATCATCGCTATCGCTATTGTGGGCCGCTGCAGCTGAGGAGCTGTGCCGCTGAGTGCCCGCATTTGCCATCCTACGGAAATCATCACTATCGCTATTGTGGGCCGCTGTAGCTGAGGAGCTGTGCCGCGGAGTGCCCGCATTTGCCATCCTACGGAAATCATCGCTATCGCTATTGTGGGCCGCTGCAGCTGAGGAGCTGTGCCGCTGAGTGCCCGCATTTGCCATCCTACGGAAATCATCGCTATCGCGGGCCGCTGCAGCTGAGGAGCTGTGCCGCTGAGTGCCCGCACTAGTCACCACTTCCAGGATCTTGTTACCACCTGCGGGTGCCGCTGGGTGCCCGCCTTTAAGCTCCGTCCCAGGATTATCGTGAGTGCACGCCGCGGACCCCTACAGCCGGGAGCTGTGGCCGCTGCGAGTCCGCCTGTCATCACTGCGGCTTCCTTGTGAGGCTGCGTGCCGTACCCGTTTACATCTCAGGTACATTGTGCATCACTGGGTCGCGTGGACCCCGGCCCCGAACTAAGTCCATTCCACCCCCGTATCGAGTGCCTTTATTGCTTTTGAAGTGAATCTGTAATTGTGTGCATTGTGGCTCCTTGAGTGCTTTTAGCCTCGTGTTCAGTCTATATAAAGATAACTATTTTTCTATAACTACTTGTGGTGTCCGTTTGTAGCGTCTCTCCTGTGTTATTGTGTATGGTCATAAATGCTTCACACACTGCCTCTTAGATAGGCCTGTCTGCTCGTGCTACGTTACCACAGGTTTGAGCAGGGGTTATCAACGGGTGTAGCCCCCTTACTCTGACTTAGGAAGAAGGATCCCTATTTGGACCTCGGCGCCAGCTGCGGCCAACTAGAGATTCCAATTTCTAACATTGGTGGTCAGCGGTGAGGATCAGGACTTGCATTTGTGATCCACATACAATAACCAGTGTACGCTACTAGTGAGTGTAGGCCTAGGCGCACCCACGTACGGTTTGATTTTGTTCTATTGTCGATTGTAATTGTCAGTTATCTCTACAACGGGTAGGCCAACGTCCAATGCTTCGGAGGATCTCATCTTTGAGGAAGAGAGGTTACAAACCTACACTGCCAAACAGCTAAAGTCTTTTTGCAAGCGATTCACAGTCCCTGTTGCGGGTCTCTCTAGGAAGGAGGAGTATCAGAAGGCCCTTAAGGCCTGGGTAGAAGCGAGAGAGTCCGCTAGGAATGAGGGAGAGAATGCCGGAGGGCAGCAGGATGACGAAGTGGATTTAGTGGGAGGTAAAGCACTTTCCAATCCAGGTACTAGTGTGTCCTCAAAGGGTCTGTCTCCAGAAGAGATGGAGGACAGGGAGAGAGATAGGAGGCATAGTTTGGAGATGGCCAAATTAGAAGGTCAGAAGAACCTAGAGAGTAAGAAATTGGATATTGAGAATAACAGGTTGGCATTTGAACTTGAGAAAATGAAACTGGAGCATGAGAGAGTATTGAGGGAGCTGGAGATCAAGGCTAAGAGCTTAGAGATCTCCCCCTCTGGTGGCAGCATACCGTTAGTACCTACCGAGAGTAGAGTGTATATACCCAAGGATGTCATCAAGGATTTCCATATGAGTGAGGATATTGGGCAATGGTTTGCCGCATATGAGATAGCCATGGTGTCCCACCGGGTCCCTGAGAAGGATTGGGGAGCGGGGTTGTGGGGACGCTTTGTGAGTGATGGGAGGGATACCCTGTTGGATCTGCCTGAAGAGAGCAGGATGGTGTATGCCCATATGAAAGAGGCCTTGATGACGCGATATGGTTTGACCCCAGAAATGTACAGGCAGAGATTTAGAACCTGTAAGAAGTTAGAGGGTACCACTTGGGTCGAATATGTGTCTTTTTTTGCAGAGCAATGGATCGCTGGGTAAAGGGTAGTAAAGTGGAAACGTTTGAGCAACTGTATGATTTGTTTGCATGGGAGCATTTATCTAGTAACTGTTTTCCAGAGCTACGCCAGCACCTTGTTGATAGCAAGCTAACTAACCCTAGGAAGCTTGCTGAGGAGGCGGACCGCTGGGTGAGCACCCGGTTTCGCAAGGGTCCTGTGGGAGACTTCGCCAAAGGTGGGCAGGGTCCCCAGCAGAGAAGTGGGGGGGGACACGGGTAAACCGAGGGAGTTCCAGAGAGGGCCCTAAAGTAATTCCCAAGGGAACCAAGGAGTGGTGTCCCAGTCTCCCCCTGAGAAGAAGCCAGTGCCCCCGACAGGTAGGCCTGTTCATAGGGGGCCCCTTACTTGTTTTATATGTGGTCAAGTGGGCCACCGGTATTATGATCCCCAGTGTCCCCAGAGGGACCTCAAAGCCCCACCCCGCGCACCACCCCGCCAGCTTGCTAGTGTAGCCCTGGGAGGGGAGGAGATGGGTGCCCAAGGTGGGTGGGATCCCGTGGAATTGACCCTTGTCTCGCTAGGAGACTTTGAGAAGGTCCCTAACCCCACGCTGCCTGATAACACTAAGAAATACAGGCAGTGGGTGACCATCAATGGCCATAGGATGGAGGCTCTGAGGGACACCGGAGCTAGTGTGACTGCTGTCAGCTCCCGGTTGGTGTCCAAAGAGCAGGTTGTCCCCCATGCATTCTGCCCAGTAGTGTCAGCAGACAACTCTGAGAGCCAGTGTGAGGTGGCTCAGGTTCCCTTTGAGTGGGGGGGTCTCAGGAACTCTTCAAGTAGCTGTGAGGCCAGCCATGCCGGTAGACTGTCTGTTGGGCAACGATTTAGAAAACTCCCCGTGGGCTACAGTGGAGAGGAAATCTCACTTGGAAATGTTGGGTCTGCCTGAGTGGGCGTGTGCGACCACTCGGTCCATGGCAGCCAGTAAGGACGTTCAGAAGGACCTGGAGCCTGAAAGTATGGCCCAGGCCCCTGCCTTACAGAAAAGGGGTAGGGGGCGCGGGAAACCGGCCCCCATAGTTCCCACGGTCCAGGAAGGAGCAGACCTTGAGGGGGATGCCCTGGAGCCTACAGTGGAACAGGTAGCCAAACTGGGGGACCTGCCTGAGCTGACCCATTGGCAGCAGGAAGGAGGACCCACCAGGGAGGAATTTTGTGAACAGCAGAAAACGTGCCCTTCTCTCGAGGGGCTGCGGCGACATGCTGCAGCCCAGGCAGCAGGTGATCAGTCAGGGTCACATCTGATCTATTGGGAGAATGACCTCCTTTACAGCGAGCCTAAGGTTGCTGAGCCTGGGTCAGCCCGTGTGCTGGTGGTACCCCAGTGCTTCAGAGCCTTCCTACTGGGTTTGGCTCATGATGTGCCATTGGCAGGACATCTGGGGCAGACCAAGACCTTTGAGAGGCTGGTTACCCACTTTTTTTGGCCTCAGATGCGCAGGAGCTCAGATGCTCACTGCAGGACATGTGAGACTTGCCAGGCAAGTGGGAAGAGTGGGGGGAAGATCAAAGCCCCACTCCAGCCCTTTCCAGTTGTCAGTACCCCGTTCGAGCGAGTGGGCATTGACATTGTGGGGCCTCTGGACCCCAAGACAGCCATGGGCAACAGGTTCATCCTGGTCTTGGTGGACCATGCCACCCGGTACCCTGAAGCCATCCCACTCCGGACCGTGACGGCCCCCGTGGTGGGACGTGCACTGATGGGGATTTTCTCCCGTGTGGGGTTCGCCAGAGAGGTGGTGTCTGATAGGGGTACTAATTTCATTTCCAAATATATGAAGTCTCTGTGGGAGGAGTGTGGGGTAACTTATAAGTTTACCACCCCTTACCACACCCAAGGGAATGGGCTGGTTGAGAGATTCAACCGGACCCTCAAAGGCATGATTATGGGCCTAGAAGAGACCATGAGGCGTAAGTGGGACGTCCTCTTGCCATGCCTGTTGTTTGCTTACCGTGAGGTGCCACAGAAGTCCCTAGGGTTCAGCCTCTTTGAACTACTCTATGGTCACCCGGTAAGAGGGCCTCTGAGTCTGGTCAAGGAAGGCTGGGACCAATCTCCCAGGAAACCTCCCCAGGATGTGTTTAGTTACATGCTGGCCTTCAGGAACGAGACTCGGCGTTTCAGAAAGCTTGCTGAGGCAAATCTGGAAGCCAGCCAGGAAGAGATGAAACGTTGGCACGATCAGAATGCCACTCTGATTGAGTTTCAGCCTGGTCAAAAGGTTTGGGTCATGGCCCCAGTGGAGCCTTGTGTGCTCCAAGATAAGTGGACCGGACCATTTGAGGTGTTGGAGCGCAAGAGTCCTGTTACCTACTTGGTGGACTTGCGGTCTCCCGGAACCCCTTGCGGGTCCTGCATGTCAACCGCCTGAAGCCCCACTTTGAGAGGTCCGAAGTGGGCATGCTCCTGGCCACAGATGCTGGGATGGAGGAGGAGAGTGAGCCTCTTCATGACCTCCTGTGTGCAAAGGAGCAAGACGGGTCAGTGGAGGGTGTGGTCCTCTCCGCCACACTGACCCCTGAGCAACAGAGTGATTGTCGCCAACTGTTGGGACAATTCAGTGATCTGTTCTCCCTGGTGCCTAGTGTCACTGATTGGTGTGTCCATGAAGTGGACACTGGGTACAGTCCTCCTGTTAAGCACAAGGCTTACCGAGTGACTGACCGGGTTAGGGCATCCATTAAGGAAGAGGTTTCCAAAATGGTTGCTTTAGGGGTGATTGAGTCCTCTAGCAGCCCTTGGTCCAGCCCAGTGGTCTTGGTACCAAAAGCTGCAGCGCCTGGTGCCACCCCAGAACATCGGTTCTGCGTGGACTACCGAGGTCTCAATTCAGTCACAAAGACTGACAGGCACCCCATCCCCAGAGCTGATGAGCTCATAGATCGGCTAGGGGCTGCACGGTACCTCAGCACGTTTGATTTGACGTCTGGGTATTGGCAGATCGCCTTAACTGATGGGGCAAAGGAGAGGTCCACATTCTCCACACCAGATGGGCACTACCAGTTCAGGGTGATGCCCTTTGGGATGAAGAATGCCCCTGCCACCTTTCAGAGGTTGGTCAACAGGGTGTTGGATGGGCTGGAAGATTTCAGTGCCGCCTACCTGGATGACATTGCAGTGTTTAGTTCCTCATGGGAGGACCACCTGCGCCACCTCTGGGAAGTGTTGATGGCACTGCGAAGGGCAGGCCTCACAATCAAGGCTAGTAAGTGCCAGATTGGGCAGGGTTCTGTGGTGTACTTGGGACACCAGGTGGGGAGCGGCCAGGTGGCGCCCCTACAGCCCAAGATTGAAACCATCCTGGCTTGGGAGCCCCCAAGACCCAGACACAGGTGAGAGCCTTTTTAGGACTCACGGGTTATTACAGGAGGTTTGTCAAGGGGTATGGCAACATTGTTGCACCCTTGACTGAGCTGACTTCTAAGAAGCAGCCCAAGATGGTGAACTGGACTGACACCTGTCAGAACGCTTTTGACGCCCTGAAGACTGCCATGTGCACAGCACCTGTACTTCAGGCGCCCAACTTTTCAGAAGAATTTGTTGTCCAGACAGACGCTTCCGAGCATGGAGTGGGGGCCGTTCTGTCACAGATCAATGAGGAGGGCCTAGACCAACCTGTAGCCTTCATTAGTAGGAGGTTACTTCCACGGGAACAGAGGTGGAGTGCAATTGAGCGTGAGGCATTTGCTGTGGTCTGGGCACTGAAGAAGCTGAGACCATACCTGTTTGGGACTCACTTCCGGGTTCAGACAGACCACAGGCCCCTCAGATGGTTTATGCAGATGAGGGAGAGAATCCAAAGTTGTTGAGGTGGTCCATTTCCCTACAGGGTATGGACTTTACGGTGGAACACCGCCCTGGTACAGAGCACGCCAATGCTGATGGTCTGTCCAGATTTTTCTGCCTTAGTGATGAGAACTCCCAAGTGGGTGGGTAGTTCTCCCCACATTTCAGCTGGAGGGGACACGTGTTAGACCTGGCACCATTGGCGTGGGTCTCCCCTCCATTTTTTGCTTTTTGTTTCCTCTGTGTTCGCTGGTGTTAGATGCTCTGGGCGTTGTGCCACGGCCATTCCGTGCCACAGCGCGAATGCTCCCTATTGTAAATTGACTGTATGAATTGATGTTCCCATAATTGGCTCCTTTGGTTTACCTGTTAGTCTCTAGTATAGTGCACCGTGCGTGCCCAGGGCTGGTAGACCGAATGCTGCTGGTGGGCCTGCAGCGCTGATTGCGCCACCCATAGAAGCAGCTTGTAAAGTGGAAAGTCGAATTTAGTATGCCTGAGCTCAGAATATTAAAGTACATCTTTTAGTGAGGGTTATTTCTATATTCTGTGTCTGAAAATACCACTTTGGGAAAGTGGGTATTTTCTTGCCTAAGTCTTCCAGTGTGCTCTGCTGTTATGTGTATTGGCCGTCTGGTTTTGGAGGGACAGGGTAGGTTGAACCCGACCTGGGTCGAGTAGAGAGATCTGCAGCTGGAATATGGGGAGGGGTGACCCTTTGATCTGAGCAGGGCTGCGCCTGGCAAGGTGAATGATGGCTCCCCCTCCCACGGTGCGTCTGATGGCAGACCCCCTCTCCTAAAAGGCAGGATGCCGCCTCGTAAACAACGTGCCCCCAGGACCTCCCCGAACTGGTTCTGACTGGGTTCAGTGACTTGTGACTTTTGCGAGAACAAAGGCGAGGGGGGTATAAAGATGTGCGCGAAAACCCCCACGAGTGTGTTACTTCTGGATGCCAAGACGAACCTCTGTCCGTGTAACTAGAGGGAACGGACTTTGAAACTTTCATCCATCTTGCTGAAGCAACTACCCAAGGGCCTGATTTGAGCTCGCCTCCTGCTGAAGTCTCAGGGACATTAGACTTCACCCATCAGCCATCTGGATTCCTATTTGAGGGGGATTCTACCCGCAGGTGAGGCCTCTGTTGAGAATTCCAGAGCCTCTGGTTCTACTGCGGGGAACGCGGGCTGAAAGTCGCTATCGCTATTGTGGGCCGCTGCAGCTGAGGAGCTGTGCCGCTGAGTGCCCGCATTTGCCATCCTACGAAAATCATCGCTATTGTGGGCCGCTGCAGCTGAGGAGCTGTGCCGCTGAGTGCCCGCATTTGCCATCCTACGAAAATCATCGCTATCGCTATTGTGGGCCGCTGCAGCTGAGGAGCTGTGCCGCTGAGTGCCCGCATTTGCCATCCTACGAAAATCATCGCTATTGTGGGCCGCTGCAGCTGAGGAGCTGTGCCGCTGAGTGCCCGCATTTGCCATCCTACGGAAATCATCGCTATCGCTATTGTGGGCCGCTGCAGCTGAGGAGCTGTGCCGCTGAGTGCCCGCATTTGCCATCCTACGGAAATCATCACTATCGCTATTGTGGGCCGCTGCAGCTGAGGAGCTGTGCCGCTGAGTGCCCGCATTTGCCATCCTACGAATGATCGCTATCGCTATTGTGGGCCGCTGCAGCTGAGGAGCTGTGCCGCTGAGTGCCCGCATTTGCCATCCTACGAAAATCATCGCTATTGTGGGCCGCTGCAGCTGAGGAGCTGTGCCGCTGAGTGCCCGCATTTGCCATCCTACGGAAATCATCGCTATCGCTATTGTGGGCCGCTGCAGCTGAGGAGCTGTGCCGCTGAGTGCCCGCATTTGCCATCCTACGGAAATCATCGCTATCGCTATTGTGGGCCGCTGAAGCTGAGGAGCTGTGCCGCGGAGTGCCCGCAATAGCCATCCTACGGAAATCATCGCTATCGCTATTGTGGGCCGCTGCAGCTGAGGAGCTGTGCCGCTGAGTGCCCACATTTGCCATCCTACGGAAATCATTGCTATCGCTATTGTGGGCCGCTGCAGCTGAGGAGCTGTGCCGCTGAGTGCCCGCACTAGTCACCACTTCCAGGATCTTGTTACCACCTGCGGGTGCCGCTGGGTGCCCGCCTTTAAGCCCCGTCCCAGAATTATCGTGAGTGCACGCCGCGGACCGCTACAGCCGGGAGCTGTGGCCGCTGCGAGTCCGCCTGTCATCACCGCGGCTTCCTTGTGAGGCTGCGTGCCGTGCCCCTTTACATCTCAGGTACATTGTGCATCACCGGGTCGCGTGGACCCCGGCCCCGAACTAAGTCCGTTCCACCCCCGTTTCAAGTGCCTTTATTGCTTTTGAAGTGAATCTGTAATTGTGTGCATTGTGGCTCCTTGAGTGCTTTTAGCCTCGTGTTCAGTCTATATAAAGATAACTATTTTTCTATAACTACTTGTGGTGTCCGTTTGTAGCGTCTCTCCTGTGTTATTGTGTATGGTCATAAATGCTTCACACACTGCCTTTTAGATAGGCCTGTCTGCTCATGCTACGTTACCACAGGGTTGAGCAGGGGTTATCAACGGGTGTAGCCCCCTTACTCTGACTTAGGAAGAAGGATCCCTATTTGGACCTCGGCACCAGCTGCGGCCAACTAGAGATTCCAATTTCTAACATTGGTTGTCAGCGGTGAGGATCAGGACTTGCATTTGTGATCCACATACAATAACTAGTGTACGCTACTAGTGAGTGTATGCCTAGGCGCACCCACGTACAGTTTGATTTTGTTCTATTGTCGATTGTAATTGTCAGTTATCTCTACAACGGGTAGGCCAACGTCCAATGCTTCGGAGGATCTCATCTTTGAGGAAGAGAGGTTACAAACCTACACTGCCAAACAGCTAAAGTCTTTTTGCAAGCGATTCACAGTCCCTGTTGCGGGTCTCTCTAGGAAGGAGGAGTATCAGAAGGCCCTTAAGGCCTGGGTAGAAGCGAGAGAGTCCGCTAGGAATGAGGGAGAGAATGCCGGAGGGCAGCAGGATGACGAAGTGGATTTAGTGGGAGGTAAAGCACTTTCCAATCCAGGTACTAGTGTGTCCTCAAAGGGTCTGTCTCCAGAAGAGATGGAGGACAGGGAGAGAGATAGGAGGCATAGTTTGGAGATGGCCAAATTAGAAGGTCAGAAGAACCTAGAGAGTAAGAAATTGGATATTGAGAATAACAGGTTGGCATTTGAACTTGAGAAAATGAAACTGGAGCATGAGAGAGTATTGAGGGAGCTGGAGATCAAGGCTAAGAGCTTAGAGATCTCCCCCTCTGGTGGCAGCATACCGTTAGTACCTACCGAGAGTAGAGTGTATATACCCAAGGATGTCATCAAGGATTTCCATATGAGTGAGGATATTGGGCAATGGTTTGCCGGATATGAGATAGCCATGGTGTCCCACCGGGTCCCTGAGAAGGACAGGGGAGCGGGGTTGTGGGGACGCTTTGTGAGTGATGGGAGGGATACCCTGTTGGATCTGCCTGAAGAGAGCAGGATGGTGTATGCCAATATGAAAGAGGCCTTGATGACGCGATATGGTTTGACCCCAGAAATGTACAGGCAGAGATTTAGAACCTGTAAGAAGTTAGAGGGTACCACTTGGGTCGAATATGTGTCTTTTTTTTGCAGAGCAATGGATCGCTGGGTAAAGGGTAGTAAAGTGGAAACTTTTGAGCAATTGTATGATTTGTTTGCATGGGAGCATTTATCTAGTAACTGTTTTCCAGAGCTACGCCAGCACCTTGTTGATAGCAAGCTAACTAACCCTAGGAAGCTTGCTGAGGAGGCGGACCGCTGCGTGAGCACCCGGGTTCGCAAGGGTCCTGTTGGAGACTTCGCCAAAGGTGGGCAGGGTCCCCAGCAGAGAAGTGGGGGGGACACGGGTAAACCCAGGGAGTTCCAGAGATGGCCCTAAAGTAATTCCCAAGGGAACCAAGGAGTGGTGTCCCAGTCTCCCCCTGAGAAGAAGCCAGTGCCCCCGACAGGTAGGCCTGTTCATAGGGGGCCCCTTACTTGTTTTAAATGTGGTCAAGTGGGCCACCGGTATTATGATCCCCAGTGTCCCCAGAGGGACCTCAATGCCCCACCCGCGCACCACCCCGCCAGCTTGCTAGTGTAGCCCTGGGAGGGAGGAGATGGGTGCCCAAGGTGGGTGGGATCCCGTGGAATTGACCCTTGTCTCGCTAGGAGACTTTGAGAAGGTCCCTAACCCCACGCTGCCTGATAACACTAAGAAATACAGGCAGTGGGTGACCATCAATGGCCATAGGGCGGAGGCTCTGAGGGACACCAGAGCTAGTGTGACTGCTGTCAGCTCCCGGTTGGTGTCCAAAGAGCAGGTTGTCCCCCATGCATTCTGCCCAGTAGTGTCAGCAGACAACTCTGAGAGCCAGTGTGAGGTGGCTCAGGTTCCCTTTGAGTGGGGGGGGTCTCAGGAACTCTTCAAGTAGCTGTGAGGCCAGCCATGCCGGTAGACTGTCTGTTGGGCAACGATTTAGAAAACTCCCCGTGGGCTACAGTGGAGAGGAAATCTCACTTGGAAATGTTGGGTCTGCCTGAGTGGGCGTGTGCGACCACTCGGTCCATGGAAGCCAGTAAGGACGTTCAGAAGGTCCTGGAGCCTGAAAGTATGGCCCAGGCCCCTGCCTTACAGAGAAGGGGTAGGGGGCGCAGGAAACCGGCCCCCCTAGTTCCCACGGTCCAGGAAGGAGCAGACCTTGAGGGGGATGCCCTGGAGCCTACAGTGGAACAGGTAGCCAAACTGGGGGACCTGCCTGAGCTGACCCATTGGCAGCAGGAAGGAGGACCCACCAGGGAGGAATTTTGTGAACAGCAGAAAACGTGCCCTTCTCTCGAGGGGCTGCGGCGACAGGCTGCAGCCCAGGCAGCAGGTGATCAGTCAGGGTCACATCTGATCTATTGGGAGAATGACCTCCATTACAGCGAGCCTAAGGTTGCTGAGCCTGGGTCAGCCCGTGTGCTGGTGGTACCCCAGTGCTACAGAGCCTTCCTACTGGGTTTGGCTCATGATGTGCCATTGGCAGGACATCTGGGGCAGACCAAGACCTTTGAGAGGCTGGTTACCCACTTTTTTTGGCCCCAGATGCGCAGGAGCTCAGATGCTCACTGCAGGACATGTGAGACTTGCCAGGCAAGTGGGAAGAGTGGGGGGAAGATCAAAGCCCCACTCCAGCCCTTTCCAGTTGTCAGTACCCCGTTCGAGCGAGTGGGCATTGACATTGTGGGGCCTCTGGACCCCAAGACAGCCATGGGCAACAGGTTCAACCTGGTCTTGGTGGACCATGCCACCCGGTACCCTGAAGCCATCCCACTCCGGACCGTGACGGCCCCCGTGGTGGGACGTGCACTGATGGGGATTTTCTCCCGTGTGGGGTTCCCCAGAGAGGTGGTGTCTGATAGGGGTACTAACTTAATTTCCAAATATATGAAGTCTCTGTGGGAGGAGTGTGGGGTAACTTATAAGTTTACCACCCCTTACCACCCCCAAGGGAATGGGCTGGTTGAGAGATTCAACCGGACCCTCAAAGGCATGATTATGGGCCTAGAAGAGACCATGAGGCGTAAGTGGGACGTCCTCTTGCCATGCCTGTTGTTTGCTTACCGTGAGGTGCCACAGAAGTCCCTAGCGTTCAGCCCCTTTGAACTACTCTATGGTCACCCGGTAAGAGGGCCTCTGAGTCTGGTCAAGGAAGGCTGGGAGCAATCTCCCAGGAAACCTCCCCAGGATGTGTTTAGTTACATGCTGGCCTTCAGGAACCAGACTCGGCGTTTCAGAAAGCTTGCTGAGGCAAATCTGGAAGCCAGCCAGGAAGAGATGAAACGTTGGCACGATCAGAATGCCACTCTGATTGAGTTTCAGCCTGGTCAAAGGTTTGGGTCATGGCCCCAGTGGAGCCTTGTGTGCTCCAAGATAAGTGGACCGGACCATTTGAGGTGGTGGAGCGCAAGAGTCCTGTTACCTACTTGGTGGACTTGCGGTCTCCCCGGAACCCCTTGCGGGTCCTGCATGTCAACCGCCTGAAGCCCCACTTTGAGAGGTCCGAAGTGGGCATGCTCCTGGCCACAGATGCTGGGATGGAGGAGGAGAGTGAGCCTCTTCCTGACCTCCTGTGTGCAAAGGAGCAAGACGGGTCAGTGGAGGGTGTGGTCCTCTCCGACACACTGACCCCTGAGCAACAGAGTGATTGTCGCCAACTGTTGGGACAATTCAGTGATCTGTTCTCCCTGGTGCCTAGTGTCACTGATTGGTGTGTACACGAAGTGGACACTGGGTACAGTTCTCCTGTTAAGCACAAGGCTTACCGAGTGACTGACCGGGTTAGGGCATCCATTAAGGAAGAGGTTTCCAAAATGGTTGCTTTAGGGGTGATTGAGTCCTCTAGCAGCCCTTGGTCCAGCCCAGTGGTCTTGGTACCAAAAGCTGCAGCGCCTGGTGCCACCCCAGAACTTCGGTTCTGCGTGGACTACCGAGGTCTCAATTCAGTCACAAAGACTGACGGGCACCCCATCCCCAGAGCTGATGAGCTCATAGATTGGCTAGGGGCTGCACGGTACCTCAGCACGTTTGATTTGACGTCTGGGTATTGGCAGATCGCCTTAACTGATGGGGCAAAGGAGAGGTCCGCATTGTCCACACCAGATGGGCACTACCAGTTCAGGGTGATGCCCTTTGGGATGAAGAATGCCCCTGCCACCTTTCAGAGGTTGGTCAACAGGGTGTTGGATGGGCTGGAAGATTTCAGTGCCGCCTACCTGAATGACATTGCAGTGTTTAGTTCCTCATGGGAGGACCACCTGCGCCACCTCTGGGAAGTGTTGATGACACTGCGAAGGGCAGGCCTCACAATCAAGACCAGTAAGTGCCAGATTGGGCAGGGTTCTGTGGTGTACTTGGGACACCAGGTGGGGAGCGGCCAGGTAGCGCCCCTACAGCCCAAGATTGAAACCATCCTGGCTTGGGAGCCCCCCAAGACCCAGACACAGGTGAGAGCCTTTTTAGGACTCACGGGTTATTACAGGAGGTTTGTCAAGGGGTATGGCAACATTGTTGCACCCTTGACTGAGCTGACTTCTAAGAAGCAGCCCAAGATGGTGAACTGGACTGACACCTGTCAGAACGCTTTTGACGCCCTGAAGACTGCCATGTGCCCAGCACCTGTACTTCAGGCGCCCAACTTTTCAGAAGAATTTGTTGTCCAGACAGACGCTTCTGAGCATGGTGTGGGGGCCGTTCTGTCACAGATCAATGAGGAGGGCCTAGACCAACCTGTAGCCTTCATTAGTAGGAGGTTACTTCCACGGGAACAGAGGTGGAGTGCAATTGAGCGTGAGGCATTTGCTGTGGTCTGGGCACTGAAGAAGCTGAGACCATACCTGTTTGGGACTCACTTCAGGGTTCAGACAGACCACAGGCCCCTCAGATGGTTGATGCAGATGAGGGGAGAGAACCCAAAGTTGTTGAGGTGGTCCATTTCCCTACAGGGTATGGACTTTACGGTGGAACACCGCCCTGGTACAGAGCACGCCAATGCTGATGGTCTGTCCAGATTTTTCCGCCTTAGTGATGAGAACTCCCAAGTGGGTGGGGTTCTCCCCACATTTCAGCTGGAGGGTACACGTGTTAGATCTGGCACCATTGGCGTGGCTCTCCCCTCCATTTTTCGCTTTTTGTCTCCTCTGTGTTTGCTGGTGTTAGATGCTCTGGGCGCTGTGCCACGGCCATTCCGTGCCACAGCGCGAATGCTCCCTATTGTAAATTGACTGTATGAATTGATGTTCCCATAATTGGCTCCTTTGGTTTACCTGTTAGTCTCTAGTATAGTGCACCGTGCGTGCCCAGGGCTGGTAGACCGAATGCTGCTGGTGGGCCTGCAGCGCTGATTGCGCCACCCACAGAAGCAGCTTGTAAAGTGGAAAGTCGAATTTAGTATGCCTGAGCTCAGAATATTAAAGTACATCTTTTAGTGAGGGTTATTTCTATATTCTGTGTCTGAAAATACCACTTTGGGAAAGTGGGTATTTTCTTGCCTAAGTCTTCCAGTGTGCTCTGCTGTTATGTGAATTGGACGTCTGGTTTTGGAGGGACAGGGTAGGTTGAACCCGACCTGGGTCGAGTAGAGAGATCTGCAGCTGGAATATGGGGAGGGGTGACCCTTTGATCTGAGCAGGGCTGCGCCTGGCAAGGTGAATGATGGCTCCCCCTCCCACGGTGCGTCTGATGGCAGACCCCCTCTCCTAAAAGGCAGGATGCCGCCTCGTAAACAACGTGCCCCCAGGACCTCCCCGAACTGGTTCTGACTGGGTTCAGTGACTTGTGACTTTTGCGAGAACAAAGGCGAGGGGGGTATAAAGATGTGCGCGAAAACCCCCACAAGTGTGTTACTTCTGGATGCCAAGACGAACCTCTGTCCGTGTAACTAGAGGGAACGGACTTTGAAACTTTCATCCATCTTGCTGAAGCAACTACCCAAGGGCCTGATTTGAGCTCGCCTCCTGCTGAAGTCTCAGGGACATTAGACTTCACCCATCAGCCGTCTGGATTCCTATTTGAGGGGGATTCTACCCGCAGGTGAGGCCTCTGTTGAGAATTCCAGAGCCTCTGGTTCTGCTGCGGGGAACGCGGGCTGAAAGTCGCTATCGCTATTGTGGGCCGCTGCAGCTGAGGAGCTGTGCCGCTGAGTGCCCGCATTTGCCATCCTACGAAAATCATCGCTATCGCTATTGTGGGCCGCTGCAGCTGAGGAGCTGTGGCGCTGAGTGCCCGCATTTGCCATCCTACGAAAATCATCGCTATCGCTATTGTGGGCCGCTGCAGCTGAGGAGCTGTGCCGCTGAGCGCCCACATTTGCCATCCTACGAAAATCATCGCTATCGCTATTGTGGGCCGCTGCAGCTGAGGAGCTGTGCCGCTGAGTGCCCGCACTAGTCACCACTTCCAGGATCTTGTTACCACCTGCGGGTGCCGCTGGGTGCCCGCCTTTAAGCCCCGTCCCAGGATTATCGTGAGTGCACGCCGCGGACCGCTACAGCCGGGAGCTGTGGCCGCTGCGAGTCCGCCTGTCATCACCGCGGCTTCCTTGTGAGGCTGCGTGCCGTGCCCCTTTACATCTCAGGTACATTGTGCATCACCGGGTCGCGTGGACCCGGGCCCCGAACTAAGTCCGTTCCACCCCCGTTTCGAGTGCCTTTATTGCTTTTGAAGTGAATCTGTAATTGTGTGCATTGTGGCTCCTTGAGTGCTTTTAGCATCGTGTTCAGTCTATATAAAGATAACTATTTTTCTATAACTACTTGTGGTGTCCGTTTGTAGCGTCTCTCCTGTGTATGGTCATAAATGCTTCACACACTGCCTCTGAGATAGGCCTGTCTGCTCGTGCTACGTTACCACAGGGTTGAGCAGGGGTTATCAACGGGTGTAGCCCCCTTACTCTGACTTAGGAAGAAGGATCCCTATTTGGACCTCGGCGCCAGCCGCGGCCAACTAGTGATCCCCATTTCTAACAGCCATCCTTGCACACCGCCAGCCAAGCACCATCCATGCGCATCACCATCCGAGAGTCAGCCAAGCACACCGCCAGCCAAGCGCCATCTACTGACACCACCAGCCAACTGCCATCCACGCACACCATCAGCACACCACCAGCCAAGCGACAGTCCATGCACACCACTAGCCAAGTGCCAACTACTCACACTGCCAGCCATGTGCCATCCACGCAGACCACTTAGCAAGCGACAGTCCACGCACACTGCCAGCCAAGTGCTAGTCCACACACACTGCCAGCTAAGCGCAAGTCAACACATACCACCAGCAAAATGCAGGTTCACACACAGCCAGACAAATGCCAGTACACACAGACCGTCACCCGAACTCCAGTTCACACACACACACAGAAACCTTTGCTAGTGTCTAGTGGTTTTCTGCCCCCCTTGGGGGCTGATCAGCCTAAACATATCGCTGATCTGCCTCCAAGGGGGGCAGATATGACCAAAATATGTGCACAAAAAAAGGGGGAGCGATCCTTGCCTAAGGGGCCACTCCCTGACATGCCAATAACAAATCTCTGGTGCATAGTGGGCATTCTGCCCCCTCGGGGTGCAGATCGGGAGCTATTGCCCCCATATGTCGGGGGCAGAAAGACTGTGCCTATCTCTTGGTGGGATGGGGGCATTACAATGCCCATTCTGGGCAGCCCCCACCCATAAATGTAAATACAAAAGTAATCCCTGGTTTCTAGTGGGCTTTCTGCCCACCCGAAGTGGGGGCAGATTGGGGGCTATTTCACCTATCCTCCCCCTGTGGGGGGCAGAAAGACTGTGCCTATTTCCAGGTGGGGTGGGGGCATTACAATGCCCAATCAGGACAGGCTTCATCCTCCTAACATACAAACAAAAAAGTCCCTGGTGCCTAGTGGGCTTTCTGCCCTCTCGGGGGTGCAGATCGGGAGATATTGCCCCCATCTGTAGGGGGGGCAGAAAGACTGTGCCTATTTCCTGGTGGGGTGGGGGCATTACAATGCCGATTCAGGGCAGCCTTCGACCCTAAATTTACATGAAAAAAATCCCTGGTTCATAGTGGGCTTTCTGCCTCCCCCCGGGTGGGGCAGATTGTGGGCTATTGCCCCATCGGCCCCCCCAGGGGGGAGAAAGACTGTGGCTATTTTTTTTCGGGGGTGGGGGCATGGTCTTGCCCTTTATAGGCAGCTCCCACCCCTCTTTAAAAAAAACCCTGGTGTCTTGTGGGCTTTCTGCCTCCCCAGTGGCAGATTGGGGATAATATCCCCAACCTGCCCTCCAGGGTGGGCAGAAAGACTGTCTCTTTTTTGTTTGGGAGAGTGGGGGCATTGACATGGCCTTTTTGAGATGCCCCCACACCTACATATTAAAAAACAAAATCCCTGGTGCCTAGCGGACTTTTTGCCCCCTCTGGGGTGACATATTGGGGGTAATAACCCCCATCTACCCCCCAGGTGGGGCAGAAATACTTTTTTTTGTTATTGTGGGTGGGAGCATAGTATTGCCCATTGTGGGCAGCTCCCACCCTCAGGTTTTGAAAATAAAATAAACCCTGGTGTCTAGTGTGCTTTCTGCCCCCCCCGGGGGGCATATCGGGGGCTGTTGCCCCCATCTGCCCCCCAGGGGGGGCAGAAAGACTAACTATGCACCAAATAATATGGGGGGAGCAAAGGCTCTTGCCCAAGGGGCCACTTCCCCCTGCCTGGTGTCTAGTGGTGGATCCCTGCTTGTGGATCACCCTTCTGCAGCAATCCCAAAGCAGGGATCCACTAGAGATTCTCTCCTTTCCAACGATACCTCTCCTGTGTGTTTCGGTGTTCGGGGGGCTGAGACAGCCCCACGAGTACCGAGCAGTGAAACTGAAATCAGTCGTTCGTCTCATTTCAGTTTCACATTCAATGTAATGATGTTAGCGTGCCATGGGTGCGATCGTCTTTACATTGGAAAAAAAAGAAATGCCTCGAGAGGTTGGGGAAGCTTTTCCCCACCTCCTGAGGCAAAGAAATTTAAAAGGAAACCCCCACTGGTGTTTACAGTAGAGGGATTTTGCGATGGTGTGCCGAGGATGTAACGGTTATGTCCTTGGCACACCAGCGCCGCAGCCGAGGACGCAACTGTTACGTCCTCGGCACCGAACAAGTTGAGAAACGTGAAGTTAATTGTGCATAGTAGCTCAAAGTTCAAAATATTTCACAAATAAACTCCTGTAAACACTGTATTCTGCAAAGGAAACCCTAGATCTGCCTAAAGTCCTGGCTGCAGCAACATTTCTACCAAGATTGACTAGCAAAAACACTATGAACTATGAAGACAGCTACACCTAGATATCAAAGATAGCGTTCACCATATCTAAACCTCATGAGAATTCATGGTCTGCTGGGACATGTAGTTGATCATCAGGCGCCATTGCATATTGTAGTCGCTATACACGCTAACCCTCTCACCATGCAGTGTCGATACTCTACAAGGGCCTCTAGCCTTTACTTTGTGAGATGGATTCAGTGCAAGTGGGTTTGGAATATCACTCCCCCACACTCGCCGAGTGTTAAGAGGTGAGCCATACATCCTGAATTGTATACTGATAAAAATCAATTTGTACAGTTGAATCCTTCACATATCTACCTCCCAATGTTCTGTGTAGAGTTACATATCACTTTGTTCGTGGTTCCACAATGTTTAGTCTTCATGTGGAACCACTCGAATACTCCTCAGCCAGCAAGACATTACTATCCATCAATGTGTGGATGGCACCCACCTACAGCTTAAAAGTATCATCAGCTAATGGCTTCTTCTTGAATCTCAAATCTTGCTTGACCTCATTCAGTCTTGGATGCCTGCTTTGTACATGAAGCCCAACCCAGCAAAGTTTGTCCTCATAAGCAGTGGAAACACAGAGCCCCTCATCTAGGAGTTTATGAACAATATGCACTGCCTTTTCCCAAGTCTTTCATCCTTTCCCTAGTCTCTGTATTCTCTCAATGACTCTCTTTTTCTTTCAAGAATGCTGTCAACAAAAACCTAGGAACACTTTGGCTCCATCTTACATCAATGTGTAAAATGATGCCTTGTTCCATTATGCAGCTTTTCAGGTCTCAGTTCAAGCCCCTTGCCACACATCGAAGGAGGCATAGCTTTGCTTGCTGGTCGCCCAAACTCTTCACTGACATCAGGCAAAACAATTCTTGATGCAGCAGTTTATTCAGCATAAAAACAAAATCCAGGATGAATGCTTCAGTATACATCTCAGACCATGCTCATGCACAGGCCACCATCTCGGAGTGCTTCTTTTCTCGAAGTGACAAAACCCATTTCAAGATGGCCACCCAAGTGTGCACATGAATAGGTTGCCATTTTGGACTAAGAAAAATAAAAACACTTCAAGATGGCTAACCACAGGTGGACATCTTAGAATAAGACCACCAAAAAGCATTCCAAGATGACCTCTCGTGTATACATGCGTGCTGAGCGGGCATCTTGTAATTTTTTTAATATACTTTATTATTAATTTACTATTCCAAGATGGCCGCCTGACATTTTCAAATGGTTAAAAAAAGGAACAAAAATTGTGCACTGGATGCTATGACATTCGATAAAGTGTGTGGCCCAATTGCAGTGTAAAGCTGGCAGGTCCCCATAAAAATTATTAAAATAATACAAGAAAGTGGGAAGTGGAAGGAGGGAAAGAGCATTGGCCTAGTGGGTGATCAGGAAGCAGCAAGAGAGAGGGGGCGGGAGAGGCAGGGACATGGAAGAAAATTAGGAAAACAAGTACTAAAAGTGAAATGAAATGGAAACCTGAGAAAAAATATATAGTCCCTCACATCAGCAACTGAAAGGTACAACTCGACC
This sequence comes from Calotriton arnoldi, assembly GCA_963921515.1. Taxonomy (NCBI): domain Eukaryota; kingdom Metazoa; phylum Chordata; class Amphibia; order Caudata; family Salamandridae; genus Calotriton; species Calotriton arnoldi. The sequence continues at coordinate 4,347,728 of CAWUFW010000357.1, forward strand.
AATCCGAAACAAAGGCAAAGCAGACATGCTCCAAATGTGGAACAAACACAAGAATTGGGAGGAAAATCCCTGATTAAGGAGCAGTGAACTGAGACTGACAAGAAAGCCATCTAATCATGAGCATAGGGCTGACACAAAGCCTTCTCTAAGTATATTTTAACTATGGAATACAATGCTGTCTGGCGCAGAACTAAAGTTGTCTGTAGCAAGAGCAAAAAAGCTTTAAGCATGGTAAAAAACGTTTTTTGAATTCTGAGAGATGGACGTATGAAATGGACATATAATACAAAAGTACTAAATCTCAAATTATGCCTTAGGTAAAAAGCAATTCTCCTTTCCAATCTTGATCCAAAAACCTGATCATCTATACACCTTATTGATTATTAGGCAAAAATGTTTTTGCTTGACAGTCAAATGATGTTTGTAAAGTACTCTTTGTCACAGTTGTCCACATTGGGTACGATAATCAGTGCTGGTACCTGATGATGGCCAACACTACCTCAGTAAAAATCTCAATACTGGGGTGTGTGTCCCCCTGTCAACGCCAAAATCAGAGCCAATTAGTCTCAGTGACCAATAAGAATACTCACAAGTTGTGTTCCACATCAGAAGATAACCCCAAGTATGCAAATTGCCCCAATCTATACTTAGCTGGTCTTTTAGACCTTGGCAATTGGCCCAGTAGTCTGCCAAGTAAACGGAGGCCTCCAATTTCAGAGGATCACCTGCCATTATTTGAAATTCCAGCTGGCAAGAATCTCACTGACAACAATGCATCCAATGGGATGGTGGGGTGATTAGGTGCTATGTTTTTTGACCTGACACTGCAATCTTTTTTGTTTTTCTAAAACAAACTCCCAAAGCATTAGTTTGTTTTAGAATATCAAAAAAGCAATGAATCCCATGAGCACGGAGCGACACTTCGCATGGTGGCCCTGGACAGCGAATCCAGAGACAATTTCCCTGCTCCAACTAGGGTAGGGAGACTGTCATTGTGACAGGTGGCCCCGTGGTGGAAAGCTCACCAGGTCTAGGGTTTCTGCCAAGTGTCACTCAGATGTCAGAAATCCTGCAGTTCCCCCACTTTTGAATGGAGTGGTAGAACCGCAGGTTCGCTGGGTGGGGCATTTGACTTTTTTGACAGATGATCCTCATTCTACAATCTCAAAATATCCCCCTAAATTCACTCACTCCTAGCATGAATTGGCCTAACATCCAATCTGATAGTGGGCAACTATGTGGCAAACATGAAGTACACAAAAGCATGCAATTTATCTGTAATGCCCTTTACTATAAAGTGATTGTATCTTTTTTCTCAATTGTGTATTCTGCTAGATTTGTAGTTGAAGATTTTTCATTGTGTGTTTATTTTCTTCTTCTTAGAACTTTTCCCAGCTTCTTCTCTTGGCCAATTGACATCGTTCTTGTGTATTTGTAAAAAGCAACAGTGCTTATGTGCGCTGAAATGTTTTGGGCCCTGTGAAAGGAGCACCCCCTTCCCTCTGCTCCGCACACTCTGGGGCTTATTTATAATAGACTTGTGCCGCCAGAGTGCCACTTTTTTTGACGCTGACAAAGCCTTTCAATCAGATCTATGATACGACACAAAGCTACCCTGCATGGCTTTGCATGGTCTCATAGATATGGAGTTAGACAAAGCAGCGCAAGTCGCTGCCTTGCCTTACCCTGTGCCAAGAAGGCGTTCCATAGGAATTGCAGTGAGTTTGCCCACACAGCACCCATGGATTTTGACACTGCTCAAGATTAACTTAATCACGTAAACATCGGGCAGCGCCATAATCTTACGCCTCCCCAGATAAGGCGTAGCAAGGAGAAATATTTTTATTTCTCCTTGTTAATTCCTCTTTCCATGTGTGCTGCGAGGAAAACGCCTCTCTGGATTGTTTTTGTGCAGGAAGGTGCCCCTTCCTGAACAAACACAATCGTGCCTTCAACGGAGGCACCCTTTCACCATGGTGCAAGGGTGCTTACATTGTCATTAGACAGCAAATTGTGCACCAGCACAAGGGGAAAGGAGAGTAATTCACCGTATTTAAAAATGCGGTGCACTCCTGCCCTTTCACATTGGCGTAGGCAGCGCAGCAAGAATACTTGTGGTGCTGCCCTACGCCAATTCCTCATAAATGAGTCCCTCTGTTACACTGGTGTGCACACGCCCCCTTCCTGCACTGTCATTGGATGCAGCGTAGAGCCCCAAAATGTACTGGGCCAGGGCTTTTATTACACAGCTCTCTGACCCGATATTTCGCTGTCCTCACAAATACTCCAACATATGGGACCTTTGAACGTCCTACTTTGTTCTATGGATATGAACCATACACATGCTAAGCTCGGAATAAGACCTATAGTAACAGAAATGTTTACTTGGTCAAGAAAAATAACAAGATCAGATGGAAAAAATCGCTGTTATGTATTGACAACGAAACAGAAAGTGGCAGGGTGAGAAAGTGTAAGTAGCCTTCCTGCACGGTAAATGTGGTGTGTATTGCTTTGCGCATGACTGAGTTTTGGGCCACTAAGGGGGGTTGGGCACCTTCTTGATGTATAGATTGCATAAATCTAACGTTTATACTTTAAGGCAAGCAGCAGTTGAAGGGCACAGTGACGGGAATATGGGCTACTAAAATATACGGAAAAAGCTAGTCCGCTCACACATCAGCTGAAGTTGGACTATGCTGAGCCTCAAAGAACGTTAATTAAAAAAAATAGGAAGGTCAAGTGAAATTCTATAGAGGGTGACAAATAGGACATTCACATAATGTGCCCCACTAAAAAGTTGTCTGTCCTGGGCGAACAAATGAAATGATGTAACGGGTGATAAAATAGGGCATACTATCAGACAGGCACATAATATGCTGTACAAAAAATTTCGTGGTCTGTGCTTTGTGCCAGCAAAAATACTTGAAATGTCTTTTATCCTTTTTCTGAGTACGGGCACTCTTCTCTTTGTTGAATTCTTTGTTCCCTGCATAGTTTTGTATAATGCTCTGCTAATTATGGGGCTGGTCATTTGCCGAGTTTAGCAACACCAAGGCATTAAATCAGTTTGGGAGCAGAGAAATACTAAATTAGTTTGTACTCTCTGCTGTCTGGGGCGGACTAAAATATTGAGCCTTCCTGTGAAATCATTAATTCAATTAGAAAGTCACTGTTATGTAAAATTCACAGTTTATTTTAGATAACTCCTGCAAATCTGGACAATGATTGCTTTTCCATTCTAGGCCTTGGAGCCACTGTGATTGCATTGCTCGTTGCACAGATGCATTCAGGCTTTGTGTCGAGGAAGCCTTCAATGGCCGAAATGACATCAGCCTCAACTCGCCACGTGACTGAGCTCCACTGTGTCTCCAACGAGGAACTGAAGGTGGGGCGAGATTCACATTTGCTGTTAGTATCTGTGCTCTCATGCTGAGATACACAAGGCCTGTGCATGAAGGGAGCATGGCACACAACCTGTACTGTAACTATACCACCTTTCTGTTGATGATTTTAAGTAATTCTAAACTTGCCACTTTTCAGAGCTGCTTTCTGCGCTTGAGAAGTTCTCGACTACTTCGTACTTGTCGATTACATTTCTTTCGTACCTGTAGAGGACAAATGATCCTTCCAGGGAAGCATTGTGCCAGACCTCCATCCTTCAAAGCAGTGATCACACGCCAATGTAGTATAACGAAGGTAGTCAAATACAAGAAGTTTTCATGTAGATTTATTGATTAGCAGGTTACATGGAAAAGAGAGCCCCACCAGGAGCAGCCTCCCTGCTGCTCAGCCCATACCCCAACTGACTCAGGCACTCCAACATTCCACATACCAACATTCTCTCACGCAGTCATTCTGGCTGAGCAGCAGGATACCACATATCTCCCTCCTTTACAATGGAAAGGAAGGAAGAATCAAAATGCACCAGAAATTAAGCAAGAAAAATGAGAAGAAAATACACTGAGAGAAAGCATGGAAATGAAAGGTGGAAAAGTAAAGTAGGAAGCGCAAACAGGAAAAGAAAAACAAACGACTCATGCACCAACACCCTTTCTCACAGAAAGACAAACCCACACCCTCCCTCACATAAATAACAAAACAAACCCAAGTGCAAAGATTATGCAAGCTGGCCAAGCAAACACAAAATTATACAAGGGCATAAGCAAAAAGGTGAAGGAGAGAACAAAACACAGAAGCAATAGAACAGTGAAAGGGTGGGAGATAACCGCAGATAGAACAAGCAAAAGGATAGTTGTCTTTAACTCAAACAAGAGTATGGGGAAAAGTCCCCAGAAAGACAGCAAATCCTAGGTATGGCAGAAAGTGCCACACGGTACATTGCAACATACAGGAATGCAGAACTAGGTGTGGCGGAAAGTACCACACGGGACAGTGCAATAAAGAGCAAGGTATGGCGGAGAATACCACACGGTACATTGCAATATATGCACACAGCAGCAAATAGGTGTGGTGGAATATACCACACAGTACAATGAAATATGTACGAACATAAGAATCAGGCGTGGGAAATAACCACACAGTAAAATGCAATAAAGAACTAGGTGTGGTGGAAAATACCACACGATACAATGCAATAGAAGAAACGTAAAACTAGGTGTGGCGTAAATTACCACACAGTACAACGCAAGGTGTGACGTAAATTACCAAACAGTAAAACGCAAGGTATGGCGTAAAATACCACACAGCACAATATAAAATACAGGAATAGCAAACTAGGTGTGGTAGGAAATGCCACACAGTACAGTGCAAAACGCAGAAACTTCAGAAGTAGGTGTGGAACAATGCACACGGAACAATGTAGAACGCAGAGATTTGCGGAACTTCCCCCAGCATTAGCTGGAGTGGAACGTGTGGAGCAAAGCACACGGCACAAAGCAAAAGGGTAGTAAAGAAATAATGAATGCAGTACATAACCCCTTGCACAACATAATAAAAGAAAACTTTCTGAAAAACAGGGTACAGAAGAATTAGAGCATAAAATGGAAGGTGCAGAAGTACAAATCATGTAAAGAAAGGAAATAAAGGTTTCCTAGAAAAGAAACAACAGCATGTAAGAGAAAAACTTGCAGTCATGTAAATATAAATTGTGCAGGAAATCGCAGGAAACAATAAACAAATAAAAATAAATAAATAAACAATGAAGGAGAATAAATGTCAATGCAAATTGCAAGTTGACGTCAGGTTGATGAATCCTTGTAGCGCTGCAGGGTGAAGCCTTGTAGCGCAGCAGGCAAAGTTAAAGAACTAGATGGCACAGTAGGAAAGTGAAAGTCCAGTACTTTGAGTCTGCCAATAGTGAAACGGTTGAAAAATGCAAGATTAAAAAAACAAGCGCACCCAAAGAGAAACTTGACATCCAGAGGGAAACAGCAGATCTTGGCGATGTTTAACATTCCCAGAAAAGAAAGCTTGACCCAAAGATCAGTGCAGGAGGGGCAGCCGGTTTAAAAACGAAAGACAGTACCTGCAGTGAAACGTGATGTTCGGCTTGATGCTTGTCCTTAAAGTTAATGACTCCATGGCAACACTTGATGCTTGCAGGGGCACAGGAAAACGCTGGTACCTGTAATTTCTTGTTCCAGTGTAACTTCACCGCAACACATACGTGGTTGGCAACCAGGATACACCGGAACACTTTCGGCTGCTGCCAACCGCAAGATGGCGGCACGTTCAATGAAGCCACGCCGGGTGGCTCACGGCACCACCAAGCAGCAAGAGACGTCACGACGAAATGAAAGCAGGACTTGCAAGGCAGCAGGAATGACGGTAAGAGTGCGCGCGCGCTATGTGTGCGCTCGAGTAACGTTTAAAAGTAGAAAAGGGCAGTTAAACTGTCACCGTGAGGCGCACCACAAAGGCAATGAAGGAATTTAGAAATAAATAAATAACTCACCACCAATGCCTCGAACCACGAAAATAAAGTGGTAGATGACTGCAAATGTCGAAAAGCTGGCAGTGAATCTCCTTTACCTTAACAAGTTGTAAAAGTTGTTGAAACACACAGCGAAGGCACAGTGAAAACTAGTAGCAGACCTGTAGGCTCCACACATAAAACGAACAGCTCTCAATGATGTACTAACCCTGACGCTCCTATCGACGCAAATAGGTGGAACTATCCCAAGGCAGGTCACAGCAGGCAGGCAAAATGAAATAAAGCAGAAACTGGGAGACAGCAGGGCAAGTAGGCAGCAAAGCGAAAGGCAGCATAAAGTAGAGGATGGCAGGAACTGGCAGGCAGCAGGATAGGCCGGCAACAGGACAGGCAGGAACTGGCACACTTCAGTTGTGGGCAACCGATGTCGCAGGAAATGGCAGACAGCAGGTCAATAGCAGGCAGGAGGAGCTAGTAGAATAAAGTTGAAACTGGCACGTTTGAGTTGTGGGCGACCGATGGAAGGTCACTGGTGGGGCTTGGAGGTGCCAGTTAACTTGAAAAGCTCCGCATAAGTTTCATAGAAAATCCTTTAACTTGATTGTGGGTTCTAGTTTCTTCAGCCTCTTCTTTTCCAGACTGTAGACACCCCACTCCTGGTACCAAAATGTAGTATAATGAAGGTAGTCAAATCCAAGAAGTTTTCATGTAGATTTATTGATTAGCAGGTTACATGGAAAAGAGAGCCCCACCAGGAGCAGCCTCCCTGCTGCTCAGCCCATACACCAACTGACTCAGGCACTCCAACATTCCACATACCAACATTCTCTCACGCAGTCATTCTGGCTGAGCAGCAGGATACCACAGCCCAGTTGCAGAGATGTTTTAAGGTATGGGCAGAGTGGGCAATTGCCCAGGGCCCCTACCGCCCCCCCAGAAAGGAATTCTGATGATAGTCAGTTCTAGGCATGCAAGTCCTTCCACTGCAAAATGACTATTTGAGCTCAAAGAGATAAAGATGGCAGCACTATGCCTTATTGGAGGAGTAAGACTCTTCTGAGATTTTGAAAGTTGTTATTGCTGAAGAAGTGGAGGACCTGACCTTGAAGGATAATTTGGGCACATGATGCCTTTCAGCCGAATTGACCTCGATGCACAGGAGAGGAGCCCATCCCCACAATCCTTTGATGGCTCTCACTCCAAGTATTATTATTTTTTAGACCTCTGTAAGAACAAGACAAAGAATCTAGCCTTCACAAACAAGCAACTTTGAGAAGGGCGACCTCAGAAGGAGTTTCGGTTTCAGGAGAGAGAATGGCCTCAAACAGACGATGATTCCCGCCTAAAGGATTGGCCTCAAAAAGAGGATCAACTGCGCGGTGTAAAGAGTGCTGACCTATGTGTCAAGGAATCTCCACCATGAAAAGGCTAGAGAACCCAATATGAACCATAACGGTGAAAGAAATTGAGAACCAGACATTACACAAATGAGGGATCACATTCATCCGAGGATAGGGCACACTATAGCATTGTCATAACAAAGTGTGGTCGATGATAACCTACACCTATGCATAGAAAACTTTCTTTTGAATAGGCAATTGCACCTGAGCTCAGGGCATACACTTTCACTGAAAAAAACAGGTAGCCAAAGGCAATAATAGCCCAAGCACTTCCGCCATCAGAATGTAGGGATCCACATTTAGATGTAGAACGGGATAAGAAAAATGAGGACATCCATACAACAAACATTCATAAGCTTCACACTTACCCCGTCAAAGCATCCCCTCCAGGCGAAACATCATAATAGCACATCAGTCAAATGACCATGCACCATTATGAGGTAGTGATGCAAACAGAATAAAAGAAGAAAGGTTTCATGTTTGAAACTTTGTTGCAAATAGAGAATACAAATGAGTATGCAACCATGCACAAAAGGGGTCTGAAGAGCTTTCAAGAAATATTCAATGAACGTGCTAAGACCAGGGTGGTCACCGGATGGTGGAAAGAAAGTTGAAGCCACCCTTGCAGGACCAATGTTACATTAGAGGTAATGTGCAACTAGGTTTCCTAGTCATTCAGACAGCAATGAATATGCTCTTGTGCAATGCACAAGCAGTCGTCCGCCACCGGCTAAGAAGGGAATGAAACTTGTTGTAAAGGGAAAAGTGTTGCTGGGGGTGCATTGCCAATCCACAAGCACTCCTACGTTTCTATGACAGGAAACAGAGGGGCAAGATTGAAGACCTCCCCCAATAGCTCCTGTATGAACATTACAAAAAGGACGAAGACATCCTTCAGATAAGGCAAGGTGATCACTAATGGTGGCATCAGATGTGCTTTAGATGCAGCTGACTTTGCAGCTAGACAAAGCAACGCTTCTATGGTCATTAAAAGATGTAAATGGATATGTGTGCTAGGCTTTCAGTCGCAGATACAAAAGCATCTGACTTTTGATAGACAACATTTGTATGGTTCTAAAGTGAACAAGATATGAGAAAAAAATTAAAAAATAAGTGCTTTCCAACAAAAATGCCCACTTTTTCACAGGAGCAGCACACATAGGTTGCCTTCCACACCAAAACAACCCTCACAAACACAACAGACCTATATTCACAAGCAAGGGCAGCAATACAAGCAGCTCCATCAATATACACGGTCAATTCCTGATCCAGATTCAGAGACCCTCAAGGCAGAGTTGCCTCTACCAATGAATCCACGCATATTCCCTTCAATCACACAATACGTGTTGAGGGTAGACTCAGTTTTTCCACAAATTGGGAAGAAACAGGTACTGTCTACAGTGCGTCAGTTATTGCATCAAATTTCATAAAATGCCAAGAACTCACCACCAAGACATAACAAAACGAGTCAAGACCATCTCTCAGTCCGTTTGGAGGACATTGTAGCTTCTTAGTGAAGGTAGCAATAGAGAAAGTACAGAATCTAAAGAAAACAAAATGCCTTATGCACAAAGCAAAAATGTAGCTGTTCAGAATAGGCAAAAAATGTCTAATTGTGAATCGCAAAAACTCTACGTACCATATAAAGCCATAACCAGACAGAAGTATTCACATTTACAAATTACTGAATCACTAAGGGCCACATGTATCATAATTTCAAATAGCGATTACCTGATTGCGATTCTGTGTGAATCGCAATTAGGCAATCGCTATTCGAATATATGAAACACCAAGAGTTTCATTTAGCATTTCCAAATGGGTCGCAAATCGACCTAGCTCATTAATATTAATGAGGAAGGTTGCAATTTACGACCCATTAGGATTTGCAGAAATCACAGGGATGGTGGCCTACTGGGGTCAGCAGACCACCATTTCTGTTATTGCTTTTAAATAAAGAAATCATTTTTAGGTCGAGCATTCGAGACCTCTTGTATATACTTTAGTATATACTTCTATACTTCTTTGTGGGCTCTCTGCTTTTCATTTGTTTGTTTCAGTTTCCTTAAAAAATCCTTGCTTGCTAGTGGTCAATCCTTCCTCTTTGTCCCTCCTTTTAGTCAGTTGTTCACTCCCACAGAGCAGGGCCCCAGTACTTGTACCCTTCCACTCGTCCCATCGTAGCATCTGTTGAGGGACCACTTTTCCCTTTCTCTAAGAGCATTTGACCAGAGTGCTTGATGTTTTCAGTTGCTCCAGGTCAGTTTTTTGTAAACAGGGCTGTAAATCATGTTTTTCTCTGGTTACATTTGCTGTACATTCAAAGACTGAAGTCAACTGTTAGAAGCTGTTTTCCGAGGGCTCCTGTTTCTGCATCCACTGTACAAAGTGAATCGTGACCAAAACTATTTGACATTGATTTCCAGTTATACACTGCTGATGCGCAGAATAATCCGCTACCATTTACTATTATTGGCTATTGCCCCTATTTAAGACGGCGATATCACGTCATGCGCGATGACGTCACTACCGTCATGACGAGGCCGTCTTGTTTCTTTTGCCGGTGCTTGTTAATTAAATGCTACCTGGACCTCGCTGGCCGTGCTTCCTGTCTCCCTTCTAACGTGAAAGAATGCACCAAAACAGATGAATACTTATGTTAACCCATATCGGGCCGCTTGAAACTGTGCTGATGGTGTGCACCTTGGAGAATTAATACAATTTTTTTGTGGTTTAAGACCACATTGAGCCAAACTAATTAAATGTGCGTGTGTTTTACTGGTGATTTCTCTAAATGTACGGTGACTAGTTCTTTGGTGGAATACGTTTGTCAGCATCTTTAAGTGCTTAAACGTTGTCGGCAAGCATCCTGTGCATGGTATTTTAGAGCAGCCGAACAAATAATATGCTGACCAATTAGCTTTTGAATAACTAACCACATTCTGTTAAAGTTTCGCCAATCACCCCTGCAAAGACTTTGGTATGATTAAATGTTTAAACTTTCCTTAAAAAAATACAAAACATTAAACAGTTTTGTTGTTGGTTTTTAGGTTTAACTCTTTTTTATTAGCAGTTTCATTGTACATACATTTGTAGCTCTGCCATTTAATACACAATAAACAAAGAAGTAATGACAAGACCCTAATGCTTGCAGTTCTGACATGTCCCCCGCTTTCATTGTGCTTCGCTCTGCGTTTGTGAGACAGTCCGTTTGCTAAAGTGTGACTCGGCATAGCTTGAGAAGGGTATGTTGTATTCCGCTTTAGGGGTCCGTATATAGGTTTTCCTGAATCATGCCCTTATATAGGCACGATTTGCCTTGCCCTTATATAGGCATAGAATCCCTGTCCTTATTTAGGCATTAACCGTGCACTCCAAATACAGGCATGGTCACCGACATCCGTCCACCCTAACGTCACAACGAGTTCTTAGAAACCAGACCCTCAAGCTTCGGGAGTTCCCCTAGCACAGGACTATTGATTTCTCCAAGAACTCATCTATTATGTATGAACCGTTATACCTTAAGGGTTCATTCCTGACGTCTTCCTCTGTCCGACTTCACGTCAATGCTAACATTCCAAGACACCTACCAGGTATAAATATACCTCCCCTTGCCCAAGCAAGTTAGAGGAGACCTCGACTTCAGAGGAGCCCGTATCCCGGCCTGATGCACTGAGAAGACGCTGTCATTCTTGCACGCAGACTAATCCAGCTTCCATTGTTCTGACTCCCTTCGCGGGGTGTTAGAGTTCCAGACCCGGCAGGAGATTCCCACCTCTCTCATTCTCAAGGTATGGAGCTGACTAGAACCTAGAGGGACTCTTGGCATATCATACTTGGCATACTAGACTCAACACACTTTTAGTCTACCATACTAGAGAATACTCCACCTACTTCTACCTTTCCCTACACCAGGTTAGGTACATTGGGGTAGAACTAGTTTAGGGACGCATCGTATGAGTACTCGCATTCTTAGCTCATGTTATTTATGTACGTGAATATATGCTAAAAGATAATGCTAGCGCAGTATTATTTATTTCTACTGCTTACGCTGTACATTATTTATCTTGCATACTGTCTTGTGATCATAACAGCACATATCTCTTACACGAGAAACAAGACTGTTCAATAAAACCCTTTTTATTGAAACGCCCGTCTTTCCTTTCTGTGTAACTCTGTAGAAACTAAGCATGCACGATTGACTGAGTGAAACTGTTATCTATTGTTTCCACGATTCTGAGACATGTTCCGCTTCTAAAGGGAAACAAAGTTGTCATGTTTTTCGGTTGCCAGAAACTACTCCCTTCTTGTTCTCAAGGAGTTTCTAGTGGCCTCTGAGCTAGCTGGCACAGGTAATTAAATTTAATATAATCGATAGGGACCTTAGTCCTATGTCAAACCTATAGGTTATATTATTCCAATGCGCAGAGCCTATTAGGGAAATAGGAACTACACTACAGGTAAGAACTTGCCCCCTCGACCTGAAACAGTGAAACTCCCGCCTCCCCTCCCCCCCACTGGTATGCAGTTTCCCTCTTTCCCCGGTGATGCCGGCATGAGGAGATTGGGCTCTGTGCCTTCACGTCATCTCAGAAGCATCTTCCGTTGCTGTTAGTTGAAGGAGGCGAAGGTACTTAGGGCACGTAATCTCGTTGATTTCGTTGGACAGTAAGGACAGAAGGGGTTTCCACACCTCCCTAAAGCCAGACCCGAGCCCGTGAGAGAGGCCTGAATGCGTTCCATCCCCAAAATGTACCACAGTTTATGGAGCCAGCCAGTATGAGTGGGTTCCGTTGGCATGCCCCACAGCGTTAGTATGTTTTGAAGCGCCGCCCCCAGTGCTAAGCCCATCTGTTTTCCTTTGCGGGACTTCAGTGGAAAGGTGAGGGGATTAGGCAATCCTAAGACTACATAAGCTGGGAATCTCGGGATCTGCGTCTCAAACTGCCCGTCAATTTCGTCTAAAATCGTCGGCCAGTACTTAGCCAGAACCGGACAGTCCCATAACAAGTAAAGTAGAGTCCCTTCCTCCCCGCATCCTCGCCAGCAAGTAGGGCTGCGGTCCGGATTTCCTTGATTCAGTCTCACCGGTGTCAGATACCAGTATGTAACTATCTTATACGCTGTTTCCTTACTGGCAGTGTTCCTCGCTGTGTGTTTGGCTCTGTAATATATGTCTCCCCATTCCTTCTTTGAAAGTTCTCTACCTAGTTCTCTCGTCCACCGTCCCTGACTGGGGGTAGGCTCTAAGGGGGCCGGTTTGCGGAGCATGTCATATAGTTCCGAGATCAACTTTTTGTCTGAAGTCTATGTGAGCAACCATTTCTCATACTTCATCAGCTTCCTGTTTACCTTGGGGTGTATGTCCAGGTGTAGAAGCCAATGTCGCACCTGCATGTAGCGATACCGTTCTGTCTCTGGGAGTGTGTAATCTTGCCTCAATTGTGTGAAGGGAATAATCCCATCTATATTAAACAGGTGGCCTGCTGCTTTACAAGGTGTGGCTTGCCACGCTCGAAAAGCTGTGACATCCATTCCCGGGGAGAATTCCCTGTTCTCTAGCAATGGCGTCATCGGGGAGGGAAAGGACGTGAGCTTCTTCTCCGTGGCCACCCCCTCCCACGCGTCCATCGCCGCTCTAGTGATGGGGGAGCCCGTCAGGCCTTGAGGCCTATCGGCCTTTTTCAGGAAGGGAACCTTCCATAGAGAGATCCGAGCCAGGAACAGCCACCGCTTCTCGGATTCCTCTCGGCTCCATTCAACCAAGTATCTCAGTTGAGATGCTCTATAGTACTCCTCGAGATTTGGGATCCCCAGCCCTCCCTCTTCTGCTCTCAGATAGCCTAATTCCCTGCGCATGCGTGGCCTCGCTCCTACCCATACAAATTGAAATATCTCTTTCTGTAAGGCCTTAAGTATCCCGTTCAGTGGTTTGGCCGGCAGCGTCTGAAACGGGAATAGTGCCTTCGGAAGGGTCGACATCTTTATTGCCGCCACTCGGCCCATTAGCGACAGCTGGTGTCGCCTCCAGGTCTATAGGTCTTTCGTGATCTGTCTAGTGAGTCTGTCATAGTTCGTGGTGATCGTTAGATGGACCGACGGAGCCAGCTCGATCCCTAAGTAAGGGATCGACTTCATTATTTGAATCCCCAAGAACCAATCTCCCCCCATCCTTGAGCCCAGCTGCGTCCCGGCTAGATTTAGAATTTGCGATTTCCCCACATTGACCTTAAACCCGGACACACTCCCAAATATCTCCAGCTCTCTCAGGAACGCCGGAACCGACCTCCCCGGAGCCTCAAGGGAGGCCAGTATGTCATCCGCGTACAGACTTACGGTATGTCTCTCTCCGCCAAATGGTATGCCCTCGATGTCCGGATTGTCTCGTATCTTATGCGCCAACGGTTCTATTTAAAGGACAAACAGGAGGGGCGATAAAGGGCACCCCTGCCTGGTGCCCCTTTGAATGGGGAAGGGGCGAGACGAGATCCCGTTGACTCTAATAGAAGCGGTGGGGGAACTATAACAGCTCGCTATCCACGCTCTAAAGCGTTCCCCTATCCCAAAGTGAACCAACGTGCGCTCCAGGAAACCCCAGTCAACTCGGTCGAACGCTTTCTCAGCGTCAACCGTCAACAGTAATGCGTCCATATTCGTGCGGTGGGCCTTGTCTATCAAGTGGAGGATCCGTTTCGTGTTGTCCCCCCCTTGGCGATTCTGGATAAATCCTGCTTGGTCCGGTTCTATTATTCTGGGCATTATCGGACCCAGTCTCGCCGCGAGAATGCCCGTGAGCAGTTTGAGATCCACATTCAGTAGGGACACTGGGCGGTAAGAGCTGCACTTCTTTTTGTCCTTCCCTGGCTTAGGGAGTACCACTATGGACGCCGCCAGCATATCGGTAGGGATCGAGCATGGCCCCTCAAATGAATTAAACAAACGTGTCCGGATCGGGGCGAGCAGATGGCAAAAGGACTTATAAAAACTCCCAGAGAAGCCATCTGGCCCCGGTGACTTAAGAGGTTTAAGACGAGCTATCGCCCCTATCACCTCCTCTATCCGGATCGGAGTATCCAGCGACTCTGCTTGGTCTTTAAGTAGCGCTGTCGTCTGTATCTCTTGCAAGTAGGATGTCACCAATCTATCCGACTTCTCTTCTTTGGAGTATAAGTCTGTGTAAAAGTCCCAAAATGCTCGTGCTATGTCTTCGTCATCCGTTAGGTTCTCCCCCCTGTCAGTCTCAATAGTCTGCACCCTCGTCTGTTGATCCCGTGCCCTTAGTTTACTTGCTAGCATACGTCCCGTTCTGTCCCCGCCCCTATAGTAGGAGTGTTTTAGCCTCAGTGCTGCGTACTCTGCTCTGTCGAGGTCTAGCCCCGCCAGTTGTGCTCGTGCCGTCTTCAGTTGCCGCCAGACCCTTGGCGCACCTGTCCGGCTATGCACCCTTTCTAGCTCCAGCATCTGTGCCGAGAGATCAGCCCTCTTTTCCTTACGTTCTTTATTCTCCGCCGCAGAGATCGCAATTAATTCCCCTCTGTGAGAAGTTGGCCTGGTATATGCTGTCCACTAATTATAGTGGGCACCTTGCACCAGTCCAAACAACCCCTTATTGGAGATAGGTTAAAGACAACCTTTATTGAAAGCTATCCTAGTGGTAGCTATGGAGAGCAGCCTTCAGGCTAAGTCTTGAAGGAATGTAAAGCAGCTTGTTTTACCAGTCTATAATCTCTTGAGTGACCAAATGAAAAGAGGACCACACCAGGTATATATTCAAAATATATGTATTTATTGCTAAACACACCCCTCTAGTCTCTTTATGAGGCTAGAGTTCGAAGTACATAAGTTATAAGTTAGTTATCTACAGTAATAGCACAAATACACGTTTGAGCCCTAGGGGCGTACCAAACCATATACCAATAAAGTGGTATAAGAACCACGACTGAGCTAGACACAGGGCCTAGAGCCTGTAGAAGTGCTTGGACCATAAGGAACCACCCAAGGTAGTGACACAGGGGACCCACGGGGGACGCATGCAGTGTATGAACACAGCCGCGAATCGCCGTTGACTTCTATGGGGAAAGTCGCGGTTGGAATTTAAAAGAAAAGGGACACTTAGAGGAGGACTTGGAGCAAACCCTTTTAGAACTAGGCTGTTCTAGTGTCAATACCCACGGGAGCACCGGAGTACTCGAGTTACCTCACCCAGGGGAGCCGGGTGCATAGGTGTCTTTCGGGGTCGGGTTTCGTCGTCGTTTTCAATGGCGATCTGCTGCAAAGTGCTGCTGGCGGCCAAGTCGAAAGTGTTCGGGTGGATCCAAAGGTGGATCGAAGATCTGAAGAACCTGAAAGCAGAGGGGACAGAGTCTGGGTCACTAGCCAGTGACCAGGAAGGCGATGAGCAGATGCCCACCGATGTCGAGTGCTTCAGGTAGGTTGATGGTCATCTTGACTCTTCAGCCACGAGGTCCAGGAGGCGTCGACGACGACCAGGAGTTGGATTCGAGCTGTCCCACAACGTCTGTCGATTGCAGGGATGTCGGCGACCGGATTGGACCCAACAAGCCTTGGCAACGGCAAGTCTTGTGGAAATGGAAGAAGGATGATGGTGCAGACCAGCAAGGTCTGTGGGACTCACCCAGCGAGGGTAAGTCAGGGCACGCCTGGAGCAACCAGGGAGCCCAAGCAGAAGAAGATTGGCCTTCGGGAGGGCCTACTAGCCAACGGACTAGCGACCGCAAAGGAGCCTCGAGTCGACGCACATGGAGCTGGCTCACAGGACACTCGTGGAGTGGAGGCCAGTGATCTTCGGTGCATTCGGTGCTGGAGGCTGGGGCTACTCGGAGCCCAAAGCACAACTTCGTGGGATACCCAGAAGAGGATGCACTTGCAAATGCGATCGGTGTCCAGGGGTCATGGTTCCACGTTACCCACGACAGCTATGGGCCTCAGCTTTGCTGGGGACTCAGGGCAGCCTCGGGGAAGTCTGGAAATCCACCTCTGGTGATGCAAAGACTTCAGCGTCCGGCGGGAGCTTCAGTGATGCAGACCGGACAATTGCTTCTTTGGTGCCTGCCAAGCAGGGGAGTCACTCCTTGACCCCAAGGGAGATTCTTCAGTCCTCTAATCTTGAAGTAGAGCGTCGAAGGTCCAGGATTCTGTGTCAGAGTTTCATCCAGGTTAATCTAAAGTCCTAAGGACTGGGGTCCCATACTTATGCTAAGATAGGGGGTTGGACATACTCTGGGGACCCACCTATGGGAGGGTCAGGGCAGAGGGGTGGTTACACCCCTTTCCCTTTGTCCAGTTTCGCGCCAGAGCAGGGGCTGGAAGCCCCTGAGCCGGTTTGAACTGGGGTATGCACAGGGACACCAAATGTGCCCCCAGTGCAGGACTTCAAAGCACCAGAGAGTGCTCCCGCCCAGCCCCAATACACACTATCCTGTCTGGGGAGGTGGTCACACCTCCCTGGGACAGGAAACCTATTGTCCAGGCCTCCCCTGCCGGAGTTTCGGTCAGCAGCAGGAGGCCAGACTCGTGTCTGTGGCAGCGGCATCCATTTTGTGATGCCAGGGCTCTGGAAAGTCAGTACCGGGTATACCGGTGTGTACATGTCTCTCCCTCTAGAAGGGTGGAATGCTACCCCCGCCGCCAGAACTGGCGGGGGGGTAGTATTCCAAGATGTTTGACACCAAACACAACATGTTTCCGTGCAGCCATCCCAAAGTTAGCATTTAACGCGAGGTTATAATGCGCTTAAGAGTATATGGTCGGGCTGCACTACAAACAGCATCAGAGAAGGATCTCCGAACGCTGCAGAGGGGCCCAGCTCATGCAGGGGCACCCTCTCACATAGGAACCACGCACTCTGCCTTCAGGATTGATAAGGCCTGCCATAGGAGTGACTTATAGGTTTATATGTGTGTATGTATGTAGTGATATAGGTAGCCTATATCACAGTAAGGGGTGCACGCACCACCTTACCCAGGCTGCAGTAGCAGACCTGTGGTGTCCTTTTGGCTGGCCTTCCAGGGGTGGCACAATACATGCTTCAGCCCCTGGCAGGCCTCTGAGGTACCTATGCCCTGGGTACATAGTATACCATATACTAGGGACTTATAAGGGCACTCCAGATTCCAATCAGAGATGTGCCTAAGGCACATGGAAACCATTTTAGAGAGGAAGCAGCTAGGCTGGGGTTCTGATTAGCAGGGCCCCAGCCAGACTAAAGTCGAAAAACAGTGAAGCATCAGCAAAAAGTGGGGGTACTTATGTGAAGCAGATCCTACTCTCCTACACAACCCCCCCCCAAACGTAGGGACATTAAACTAACCTTGCCCAGTTAAGTCTTCATGTTCTAAGTGGAAGTACCTAGAGAGTCCATCTGCATTGGCATGGTTACTCCCAGGTCTATGTTCCACTGTGAAGTCCATCCCCTGTAGGGAAATGGACCACCTAAGCAGTTTGGGGTTTTCACCCTTCATTTGTTTTAGCCATAAGAGGGGCTTATGGTCGGTTTGAACAAGGAAGTGAGTACCAAACAAGTATGGCCTCAACTTCTTCAGAGCCCAGACCACAGCAAAGGCCTCCCTCTCAATGGCTGACCAACGTTTCTCTCTAGGGGTCAGCCTTCTGCTAATAAAAGCTACTGGCTGATCCTGACCTTCATCATTCAATTGTGACAGTACAGCCCCTACCCCCAATTCAGATGCATCTGTTTGGACAATGAACTTCTTGGAGTAATCAGGACTCTGTAGAATGGGAGCAGTGCACATGGCCTGCTTTAGGTCATCAAATGCCTTTTGACAGCTAACTGTCCACTGAACCTTTTGGGCATTTTCTTGGAAGTTAAGTCATTCAGGGGTGTCACTATTGATCCATACCCCTTGACAAATCTCCTATAGTACCCAGTCAGGCCTAAAAAGGCTCTCACCTGAGTCTGGGTAGTTGGAGCAGTCCAGTCCATGATGGTCTGGATCTTGCTCTGCAGTGGTTGAACCTGGCCTCCACCCACAAGGTGGCCCAGGTACACAACCTGACTCTGCCCTATCTGGCATTTGGTGGCCTTGATAGTCAGGCCTGCTTTCTGCAGGGCCTGCAAAACATTTCTGAGGTGGACCAGGTGATCCTCCCAGGTGGAGCTAAAGACAGCAATATCATCTAGATATGCTGCACTATAGGCGTCCAGACCTGTAAGGGCTGTATTCACCAACCTCTGAAAAGTGGCAGGTGCATTCTTCAGACCAAAGGGCATCACCACAAATTGATAATGCCCACTAGGGGTTGAGAATGCTGTCTTTGGCTTTGCATCATCAGCTAGTCTGATCTGCCAGTAGCCAGCTGTCAGGTCAAATGTGCTTAGATACTTGGCTGAGGCCAAAGTGTCTATTAGCTCATCTGCCCTAGGTATTGGATGGGCATCAGTCCTAGTGACTGCATTGAGACCCCTGTAGTCCACACAAAACCTCATCTCTCTTTTCCCACCATTGGTGTGAGGTTTTGGCACAAGGACCACTGGACTAGCCCAAGGGCTATCTGAGGGTTCAATAACTCCCAAATCCAACATCTTCTGGACTTCTGTCCTGATACAGTCCCTGACATGGTCAGGTTGCCTATAAATCTTATTTTTAATAGGCAGACTGTCCCCAGTGTCCACTTCATGAGTGCACCAGGTAGTCTGACTGGGTGTCAGTGAGAATATGTGCCTGAACTGATAGAGCACCTGTCTGCAATCAGTTTGCTGCTGGGCAGTGAGGCTGCCTGCCAAGGCTACACCATCCACTGACCCATCATCAGGGTTCTGAGAGAGCAGGTCAGGGAGTGGGTCACTCTCTTCCTCCTGTCCCTCATCAGTAGCCATGAGCAAGCCCATGTCTGCCCTGTCCACATATGGTTTTAACCTGTTGACATGGAGAACCCTGTGGGGACTCCTGGGTGTTCCTAGGTCTACTAAATAGGTAACCTCACCCTTCTGTTCAACAATGGTATGGGGTCCACTCCATTTGTCTTGGAGAGCTGCTGGGGCCACTGGCTCCAACACCCACACCTTCTGTCCTGGCTGGTAAACAGTCAGTACAGCCTTTGGTCATGCCAGGCTTTTTGAAGTTCCTGGCTAGCCTCAAGGTTTTTAGTTGCCTTTTCATGTACTCAGCCATCCTGGAGCGGAGACCAAGTACATAGTCCACTATGTCTTGCTTTGGGGGCTTGAGAGGTAACTCCCATCCTTCCTTCACCAAGCACAATGGACCCCTGACAGGGTGACCAAACAAAAGTTCAAAAGGGCTGTAGCCAACCCCTTTTGAGGCACCTCCCTGTATGCAAATAAAAGGCAGGGCAAGAGTATGTCCCATCTTCGCCTAAGCTTTTCTGGGAGCCCTTTAATCATGCCCTTCAAGGTTTTGTTGAATCTCTCAACTAAACCATTGCATTGTGGGTGATAGGGTGTGGTGAACTTGTAAGTCACTCCACACTCCTTCCACATTGCTTTCAAGTATCCAGACATAAAGTTAGCACCCCTGTCTGATACAACCTCCTTAGGGAAGCCCACTCTTGAGAAAATTCCCAGGAGGGCTCTTGCCACCACAGGTGCTGTAGTGGTCCTAAGGGGAATAGCCTCTGGGTACCTGGTGGCATGATCCACTACCACCAGGATAAACCTGTGCCCAGGTGCTGTTTGGGGATCCATGGGACCAACAATGTCAATCCCCACCCTTTCAAAGGGAACCCCCACCACAGGAGGGTTGCCTTTGTAGCGCCACCTGCCTTGCCACTGGCCTGGCAGGTTACACAGGAGCGACAAAACTCCTTGGTGTCTTCAGACATGTGGGGCCAGTGAAAGTGAGGGACAATTCTGTCCCAAGTCTTGTTCTGGCCCAGGTGACCTGCTAAGGGAATGTCATGGGCTAGGGTCAATAGGAAGCCCCTGAACTTCAGAGGTATAACCAACCTCCTGGTGGCACCAGGCTTGGGGTCTCTACACTCTGAGTACAAGAGTCCATCATCCCAATACACAGTATGGGGACCACTAGCTTTCCCAGCAGCCTCAGCAGCAGCTTGCTGTCTGAGGGGTTCAAGAGAGGGGCAGCTCTGCTGCTCCTGGCTCAGATCTGCCCTGGAAGGGCCCCCTGTCCCCAAGAACTCAACCTGGTCAGGTTCAAGCTCCTCTGGGACAGTTCCTTCCTCAGGACTGAGATCATCCCCCTCAAGAGACTGATCTTCCTTCTGAGCCAAGGGGGAAGGCACTGCCTTTACCCTACTACTCCTCTTCTTGGAGGGCACTTGGTCCATTATTCCAGAATCCAAGGCCTGTTCAGTGTTAGACATTTTGGCTTGTGACCTGGTCACAGCAAACACATCTGCAGGGATGCCCAGCATTTCTGCATGGGTCCTGAGCTCCACTTCTGCCAAGCTGAAGTTTCTAAATCATTGCCAAGCAAGCATTCAACGGGTAGGTCTGCACTTACCACAACTTTCTTAAGGCCAGTTACCCCTCCCCAGGAGAAGTTAACAACTGCCAGAGTATGGTCTGTTCTGACGTTGCTAGCATTGGTCACTTGGTACATTTCACCAAGTATAATTTGCCCAGGATCTACAAGGTCTTGTGTCACCATGGTGACACTTGCCCCTGTGTCCCTAAATGCCAAAGCCTCTTTTCCATTGATTAAGGGCTGTTGCCTGTACTTGCCCAGATTACTGGGACTCACAGAGGAGGTCACATCCATGCCTCCATCACAGACTAGGACAGCCTGAGTGAGTTCTCTGACTAGGTCAGAGCTCATCTCCTTACCCAGGGTCAACCCTACTAAACCCTTGGCTTGTGTAGTCCCACCACCAATTGTAACTGCACTAGTGGGAGCAGGTGCCTTAGGGGCATTGGTGGGGGCTGGAGTAGAGTCTTTGGACTTGGTGCAATCACTGGTCCAGTGGGTCTTTTGCTTACAGACCTTGCACCATGGTTTCTTTTGGCCTCTTCCCTTGTTAGACTGTGAATCCCCACCTGAAGAAGATTTTTGGGGGCCTTGTGAGGACTTCTGGTCTTTACCCTTCTCCCCACCCTTATCAGAGTTTTTAGAATCTTGCTTCTTAGGGTCACCACCTTGGTTCTGTACCTTCTGCCTCACCCTGGTTCTGACCCATTTGTCTGCCTTCTTTCCCAATTCTTGGGGAGAGGTCAGATCAGAGTCCACCAGGTGCTGATGCAACAGCTGATTTTGACAATTATTAAGGATCTGCTCCCTCATGATAAGATTGTACAATCCTGTGAAGTCACATACCTTACTGCCCAATAACCAACCTTCCAGAGCCTTGGCAGAACAATCAACAAAGTCCACCCAGTCTTGAGTCTGTGCCTTTTGGGTGTCTCTGAACTTTAACCTGTATTGTTCAGTGGTTAGGCCAAACCCATCAATCAGAGCACTCTTTAAGACTGTGTATTTATCAGCATCCTCCTCTTTAACAGTGAGGAGCTTATCTCTACCTTTGTCTGCAAAGGAGAGCCACAAGATTGCTGCCCACTGCTCCTGAGGGACCCTCTGTACTTTACAGGCCCTCTCCAGTGCATTTATCCATTTGTGGATGTCATCCCCACTCTGGTAGGGAGGGACAATCTTGCTCAGGTTTCTATGGTCATAAGACCTTTCCCTATCTCTGGGGAAATTGCTGCCACCGTGGGACTCTAGTCCCATCTTTTTCTCTCTTTGTAGAGATCTAGGGACTCCCTGTCTATAGCCAACTGCTGTTTTCTGAGTTCAAGCTGGGCTTGCTCATACTCAATCAGTCTCTTTCTCCTGTCATGAGAGGATTCTCTCCTATGAGAGGAGACAGAGGTCCCTATTGAGGTGTCAGAGTGGTTAGACTCCTGAGAAGGAGATCTAGACCTTCTGGGCACACTCACAATTCTTCCTGGGGGGACAAAGGGAGGTCATTCTGATCCTCCTCCTCCTCCACAGGAGGAATTGCGTTCTCCAGGTCAAGGTCATTTTCACCTTCCTGGCCAGTTTCAGAGGGGGGCCTGGGTTTCTTCACCCCTGACCCCTTCCTCATCTTCTGCCCCACCCTCTCTGCCTACCCCTTCAGACCCTAGGGGCCTGCTGAGATCATCAGCCAGTAACACCTCCCTGAGGTGTTGGGTGCTGGCACTTTTGCCTGCCTTCAGCTTCCTAGTATTGCATAATGCTCTCAATTCCAAGAATGGGAGTTTATCATACTTGGAGGGAAGAATCCCACTGGCTTCTGGCAAGGACTCACTGGGTCCTGGCTTTGAAGACATTACTAGTGAGGTGTGGTGTATGCACTACCTACTCTAGTGTGGCCTACTAAACTCTCTTGAGTTGTAGAAAGGGTGTGCTATCCCTTAACACACAACTCTAAGTTCAGTAGAACTTACTGTATACTAAGCTTGATTTATATGTACCTTAGGTACCCTTAGTGGTTTTCAGTTGATCAATTCAATTGAGATTATCTGGTAAAACAATAGCAAGCTGGAATCCCACACGCTGCACACCAATGTGAGAAGTTGGCCTGGTATATGCTGTCCACTAATTATAGTGGGCACCTTGCACCAGTCCAAACAACCCCTTATTGGAGATAGGTTAAAGACAACCTTTATTGAAAGCTATCCTAGTGGTAGCTATGGAGAGCAGCCTTCAGGCTAAGTCTTGAAGGAATGTAAAGCAGCTTGTTTTACCAGTCTATAATCTCTTGAGTGACCAAATGAAAGAGGACCACACCAGGTATATATTCAAAATATATGTATTTATTGCTAAACACACCCCTCTAGTCTCTTTATGAGGCTAGAGTTCGAAGTACATAAGTTATAAGTTAGTTATCTACAGTAATAGCACAAATACACGTTTGAGCCCTAGGGGCGTACCAAACCATATACCAATAAAGTGGTATAAGAACCACGACTGAGCTAGACACAGGGCCTAGAGCCTGTAGAAGTGCTTGGACCACAAGGAACCACCCAAGGTAGTGACACAGGGGACCCACGGGGGACGCATGCAGTGTATGAACACAGCCGCGAATCGCCGTTGACTTCTATGGGGAAAGTCGCGGTTGGAATTTAAAAGAAAAGGGACACTTAGAGGAGGACTTGGAGCAAACCCTTTTAGAACTAGGCTGTTCTAGTGTCAATACCCACGGGAGCACCGGAGTACTCGAGTTACCTCACCCAGGGGAGCCGGGTGCATAGGTGTCTTTCGGGGTCGGGTTTCGTCGTCGTTTTCAATGGCGATCTGCTGCAAAGTGCTGCTGGCGGCCAAGTCGAAAGTGTTCGGGTGGATCCAAAGGTGGATCGATGATCTGAAGAACCTGAAAGCAGAGGGGACAGAGTCTGGGTCACTAGCCAGTGACCAGGAAGGCGATGAGCAGATGCCCACCGATGTCGAGTGCTTCAGGTAGGTTGACGGTCGTCTTGACTCTTCAGCCACGAGGTCCAGGAGGCGTCGACGACGACCAGGAGCTGGATTCGAGCTCTCCCACGACGTCTGTCGATTGCAGGGGTGTCGGCGACCGGATTGGACCCAACAAGCCTTGGCAACGGCAAGTCTCATGGAAATGGAAGAAGGACGATGGTGCAAACCAGCAAGATCTGTGGGACTCACCCAGGGTAAGTTAGGGCACGCCTGGAGCAACCAGGGAGCCCAAGCAGAAGAAGATTGGCCTTCGGGAGGGCCTATTAGCCAACGGACTAGCGACCGCGAAGGAGCCTCAAGTCAACGCACGGGGAGCTGGCTCACAGGACACTCGTGGAGTGGAGGCCAGTGATCTTCGGTGCAGTCGGTGCTGGAGGCTGGGGCTACTCGGAGCCCAAAGCACAACTTCGTGGGAGACCCAGAAGAGGATGCACTTGCAAATGCGATTGGTGTCCAGGGGTCACGGTTCCACGTTACCCACGACAGCTACGGGCCTCAGCTTTGCTGGGGACTCAGGGCAGCCTCGGGGAAGTCTGGAAATCAACCTCTGGTGATGCAAAGACTTCGGCGTCCGGCGGGAGCTTCAGCGATGCAGGCCGGACAATTGCTTCTTTGGTGCCTGCCAAGCAGGGGAGTCACTCCTTGACCCCAAGGGAGATTCTTCAGTCCTCTAATCTTGAAGTAGAGCGTCGAAGGTCCAGGATTCTGTGTCAGAGTTTCGTCCAGGTTAATCTAAAGTCCTAAGGACTGGGGTCCCATACTTATGCTAAGGTGAGGGGTTGGACATACTCTGGGGACCCACATATGGGAGGGTCAGGGCAGAGGGGTGGTTACACACCTTTCCCTTTGTCCAGTTTCACGCCAGAGCAGGGGCTGGAAGCCCCTGAGCCGGTTTGAACTGGGGTATGCACAGGGACACCAAATGTGCCCCCAGTGCAGGACTTCAAAGCACCAGAGAGTGCTCCTGCCCAGCCCCAATACACACTATCCTGTCTGGGGAGGTGGTCACACCTCCCTGGGACAGGAAACCTATTGTCCAGGCCTCCCCTGCCGGAGTTTCGGTCAGCAGCAGGAGGCCAGACTCGTGTCTGTGGCAGCGGCATCCATTTTGTGATGCCAGGGCTCTGGAAAGTCAGTACCGGGTATACCGGTGTGTACATGTCTCTCCCTCTAGAAGGGTGGAATGCTACCCCCGCCGCCAGAACTGGTGGGGGGTAGTAGTCCAAGATGTTTGACACCAAACACGACATGTTTCCGTGCAGCCATCCCAAAGTTAGCATTTAACGCGAGGTTATAATGCGCTTAAGAGTATATGGTCGGGCTGCACCACAAACCGCATCAGAGAAGGGTCTCCGAACGCTGCAGAGGGGCCCAGCTCATGCAGGGGCACCCTCTCACATAGGAACCACGCACTCTGCCTTCAGGATTGATAAGGCCTGCCATAGGAGTGACTTATAGGTTTATATGTGTGTATGTATGTAGTGATATAGGTAGCCTATATCACAGTAAGGGGTGCACGCACCACCTTACCCAGGCTGCAGTAGCAGACCTGTGGTGTCCTTTTGGCTGGCCTTCCAGGGGTGGCACAATACATGCTTCAGCCCCTGGCAGGCCTCTGAGGTACCTATGCCCTGGGTACATAGTATACCATATACTAGGGACTTATAAGGGCACTCCAGATTCCAATCAGAGATGTGCCTAAGGCACATGGAAACCATTTTAGAGAGGAAGCAGCTAGGCTGGGGTTCTGATTAGCAGGGCCCCAGCCAGACTAAAGTCGAAAAACAATGAAGCATCAGCAAAAAGTGGGGGTACCCATGTGAAGCAGATCCTACTCTCCTACACCCTCTCACTACCGCTTTCATGGCTCCCCATAATGAAGCTATTGGGGTGCCCGGGGAGTCATTTACTTCGAGGTACCCTTGGATGCACTTAGTGATCTGTGTTTTCACCTCGTCTTTGTGGAACATCGTCTCCCTTAGTCGCCAGCCCCCCAGTGTTCTCCTTTGCGGTGGCACCTGTAAAGAGACCGTCACGGCATCGTGATCGGACAATGCCGCTGGGCACATGTCCACCTCCCCTACCATCTGGTTGATCTCTACTGTTCCCAATAAGTGATCCAAGTGTGCATATGTCTTGTGTGCATGCGAATAATATGAAAATTGCGACCTGTGGGGATGAGCCTCCCTCCACAGATCCACCAAGCCCAGGGACCGATGCCACTCTCTGCCTTCCTGTGATACCTCCCCCGTCTGTGAGTGTCGATTACCCGGCCTGTCCTGTGCCTCATCCATAACTATGTTCAGATCTCCCCCTATTATCGTCTTACGTTCTTGACTGTGCATGACCTCCGTGAGAGCTGATCTCAGGAACTTCTCCTGACCTGTGTTAGGTGCCTATATGGGGCCTATCAATAAGTTGTGTCCCCCGATCTTGAATGCGTGAGCCAGTAGTCTTCCTTTGATCTCGGCCACCTTTTCCCCCACTGTCCCCTTGAACCTTTTAGCCACTAAAATAGCCACCCCGCCTTTTTATCCGAGGGGGAAGAAAAGAACTGGTGTGGAAAGACTCGGGATCGCAATCTATGCCAGTCTTTGGAAAGGAGATGCGTCTCCTGGAGAAGGCATATATCCGCCTCCGAGTTCTCTAGGTAGGAAAGGATGGACCTCCGTTTAATGGGATTATTAAGGCCTCTCACATTCAGAGTGAGAATTTTCATGGTGGGCCGGGCCATATCTCTCTTTGGGGTGTGTATCTTCGTGGGGATGTCCCCGTTACCTTGTGTTCCTCCCTCCCCCCGCTGCCCCCTCCGCCTCTAGTCCCCAGTGCCGACGATCTTTCTTCTCCATGTCAATAAACTGCATACCAGTGTCCCACCCTCCCCTCCCTAACCCCAACTGTGAACCCCCGTGATCCCCATAATGTCCAGGACCCGCCAAACCTGTTCGCGTGACCTTGGTTTTCAAGAAGGTTGGGAGCTTGTGTGGTCATAACCCCACGCCTCCCCGCTCCCGTCAGATGGTTCCGCCGCCCCCGCCAGCCCTGCAAATGTCACTTATCTGCCCCTCAATCGTTCAGGGTATCTGCATGTGGGGATGTCCCTCTCGACAACGTCTCCAGCACCGATTGTCTTTCTTGCGCCATAGTTGTGGGGTCGGGTCTCGTCGCTCGCTCTGTACTTCGCCTTCCGGAGGCTTTTTGCCATCTCTCTCTGGGGGCCTTGCTCTGTCTGGTCTCTGCCTCTTCCTGCTGTGGGTCCTTGATGCCCAGCACCCGGCAGGTGTCCTGTATTGATCGAAGTTGGTGGAGCTTGCCCTGCCGCGTGAAGATTAATCTAAATGGGTGCCCCCATGAGTACTGTACCCTCTGGTTCCGGGGATGTGTTGCGGCCACTCGTAACTCCCTCCGTTTCTGAAGAGTTATCAGGGCCAAATCTTGATATAGAGCGATGGGGTGGTCCTGATATCGTATGGGTTGTTTGTCCCTGGCCGCTCGTAGTATGCGCTCTTTAAGTTGAAAATCCGGAATGTACGCCAGTATATCTGGCGGGGGTGCCAGTGCTCTACGCGGGAGTCCCACTCGATGAGCTCTGTCTATTTTTATGTCAAAGTCCGGTGGGATCTCCAGCATGCTCCTGAAGAGGCCTTGTAGGTACAGCATTATGTCCGGCCCTTCTTCCTTGGATGGCACACCTTTAACGCGAATGTTATTTCGGCGAGAACGGTTCTCTAAATCCTCTTTGTGCGCTTGGAGGTCGATCTGCTGGTCTTTGAGCCTGAGAATCTCTTGCTGCAATTGCTCCACTTCCTTTTCCATCGCTTGTTCTTGATCCTCAATGGAGGCCACTCGTTCGCCCACTGCGTCAATGTCTCGTCTCACCTCCTTCATCTCCCTTGCAATTTCTCCTTTCAGTGCTTGAAAGTCGTCCCTCAGTGTGCCGAAGAGCGTCTCCAAAAAAGCGCGCGTGACCGGGGCTTCGTGGGAGTCTGTGTCCTGCCCCGCTTGTGTAGTTGGGGGAAAGTCTCCCGTCTCCATTGCTAGTTGAAGGAAGCTTGGTCAGCATCTCTTTAAGATTTCTGTCCTTCTTGCCCCTCACCGTAGACATGGTTGCACCGTCTCTCTCTGCCTCTCCAGGCCGCTGCTCTCTGTCGCGGAGGGGTGTGTCTCCTGTCCCCAGGTGGTATCTATCCACCAGGGTGCCCCCCTCTGTTCGTCTTTCACGGTGTCTCTAGCGAGCTGTGGGTCGGATACCAGAATCCCCCGTCGTATGCAAGACTCTGCGAAGCTGCAGGGGGATCCCCCTGTCGTTCCCCCCGGTGCGTGCCCGGCCTCTTCAACAGACTTCGTGCCCGGCTGACGTAGGCTGCTAGAGGGAGGATCTGGCCCCACTCGCTGTCTCTGGAGGCCCTACGGCCTGCCTGCACGCCTCTTTGGTCGAGTGCCGCCCTGCGCCCTCCTGCTTATGGGTTTGTACTGCGTCGCTACCTCTCTCTCTGCGGGGCACCTTAGGAGGTCTTCTGGGGCCCGGTCTCGCAAAGATGGCCTCTGCCCTTCTCTCTGGGTGCAGGTCCTCCGCGTATGTGTGTCACTTATTCTTTTGCGCTGTGTATTGCTCCTCAGCCTCTCGCCCCCGGGCGTGGGCTCCCTCTTGGATTTGTACAACGGGCTGCCTCAGTGTCCCTCGGTCTCCTTTCACCCCCTCCCGGAGGCCTCCTGTGCTCTCGGGGCCCTCGCTTGGTCTTCTCGTCGCTCCCTGTCTTCGTGGAGCTTCTGGGCCTCTCTCTTGTGGACCTGTATTTGAGGTGCAGTTCCTCTCGCCACTTACGGGCCCAGCTTGCAGCGCTGGGTTCTTTGCGCTGGGCCCTTGGGGGATGAGTGTCTATTGTGCTGACTCTGTATGGCCTGCGAATGGCTTCTCCGTTTCGCTCTGCCTTAAGGTTGCACTTATGGGTGCTTACTGCCGATTACCTCCTCGCTCTAACGGGCCCTCTCTCTGCTTCGGGTTCCCGGCTCCGCTAATTACTCCATCCCTTTCCCTGCCAGTCGATATCTCTGGCCGCCATGTGCAGGGGTGGGGGAGTCTGGTGCTCAGCCCCCTGGTGTCGCTGTGCCCCCGCAGGCTCTCCCTTTACTGCCCAGGCCCTCTTGTACTGCTCCCGGCTCCGCCGCTGGTGTGGCCCATCTGCCGTACGCCTCGCTGCCTCAGGCGGTTGGATGTCAGTCTGTGTTCCGGCGTTTCATGCTGCTCTTGGGGGCCCCGCACTCCGTTTGCCACTCACCGACTCTCCTCCCTGCACTTCCGGTCACTGGTGAGCTCAGCTGGTCCGCGGTGCGCCTCCGGTGAGAATCGGACCCCCGAGCAGCCTCAACAGGCCTGTGTCAGTCCGGCCGCCATTTTCCGATCCCGGCCGCTCCGCTTCTCGGGACTCTCTCTTCTCCCCCGACGGGCCCCCACCTCGATTTGCATCCGCTCACTGTTGCGGGCGAGTCAGGGCATTATTCTCCCCCGCTGATGCAATCTTTAGAGGGGTTACAGCTTAGATTTGGGCCGGATTGGGCGCACGGGAGCGGGGAGATGAGCGAAACGCGTCCTACCCACTCGCCAACTTGGCCACGCCCCTGCTGTTGGTTTTTGAGGGGCGATTAGCATGGTAAAGATTTTGTATTTATGCATTTTAATATTTTGCATAGTTTTCAAGCCTGTAATGAGTTTTCGGCCCTCGGTGCTATTGCCTACTCCATGTTTTTTTAAAATTAACTTTCTAGGGAGAGTCCGTGTGTTCATAAAAGATTGCATGAACGTTTGCTTTCGATCTCCTTGTGACTTGTGGCCTGGGGCGGTCAATTCACCTGAAAAGAAGAGGCAAGACCCTGCTGTCTGGTTTAAAACTAGAAGATTTAGGTCTGTCTGTAAGATGAGTTTCCAAGGTTATACGCCTCCGTCCATGTGATGTGCCAAGTGCAGTAAAGTGATGATAAAATGTGACTAGGTGCTTTATTGTGAAAGTGAATAAAAGTAACCAAGTCTTTATAACAGGAAGTATTCCTTTACAATCTGCATGGATTAGGATAGCAACCGACGTGGTGAGATGTCAAAATAGGACATAGATACAAATAGGCCTGGGCTGTACAACATGGAGGTAGTGGGGCCAGCTGGTAGGAGCCTGTTTGTTTAACTCTGCTTGTTGTGCAGGGGTAAACCGGTTCATGCTGCTTTTTTATTTTTTATTTATTGGCATTTATCAATACGTACATAATCACATATCATAATGTACACATTGTGTTGTAAACATATCAAACGTACATTACTCTCCTTACGATTTAGAACCATATAACAAGAACATAAAAAGAACTGGTTAGCATGTTAAAATCTTGTTTAGCTATATCCACAACACAGCCTTATATTCATAACCGTAAGTGCTACACACCTATTCAAGAATGTACTGACATGATATCAGGGACATTGGATGATTCCCACCGTTGTAGAGGATTGAGTATCGAGACTTTCAATAGGCCTCCATATCTGGATCGCTCCTGTGCACCCCAAACCTTTTTAGTGGGCCTAGTCTGGCCCCGTGAGGATGACAAACCTGACATTTAACGACCTGTTATGCTGTTTATGCATTTCCTTAGGCTTTTTCCCTGTTACTGAAGTGTCTCTGACTCGGACCCGTGGCGCGCCATATCTGTAAACGGGATGTATAACTACATCTGGTCCACGTCTCCTCTCGTGGGAGTATTGCTATTGGGCTGGAGCATACGGAGCCAATTTAGAACTGGTTCCCATATGTCTTTTGGTCTGGACTGAGCAGGCATTAATTCCCAATATGTTGACAACTGGTTTTGGCAGAAGCTAATATCTTGTACCCATGCCTTGATAGAGGGTGCTTGTTTATCTCCCCAATTTATTGCAACTCTACGCTTGGCTAACAGGAGCAGTAGTGCGTGTAGTTTCCTTATTCCGCAGGTGTGTCTTTGACATATCCCAATAAGCTAACTATTGGTGTTGGGGTTGTGTGTGTGTCCAGAATAGCGTTTATCTTACTGAAAATGTCTGCCCAATAATTAAATATTTGGGTGGGGGGGGGGGGGGCAATACCATGCCATATGGAGAAATGTCACTGAGTCTATGTTGCATCTCCAACATTTGTCGTCTGGTCTGAGTCCCATGCGTTGTATTTGGATTGGCGTCCTGCAATATCTATGCAAAAATTTAAAATGAATTAGACGCAATTTATAATTAGGGGATAGTTGTTGCAGTTGCCCACAGCAGAATGTCCATTGCTCTTCTGTAAGCTGTGGGTTTAGTTCAGAGTTCCAGCCTGACATCGCTTTAGGTGTAATTATCGGCGCGGATTTCTGCATTGTGTTATATAGTCTAGTGATTAGTTTCCTCGGCGATGTATTTGTTATTAAGTGTTCCAGAGCTTGTAGTGTGGGCGGCGGAGTGGGGAAAGTGCTGTTTAGTGTGCGACATGCTGCTCTTATTCGATAATAGGTGAACATTTCAGAGAACCGTGCTGTCTCACCTTCTGGTGTATCTGGCGGGGCTCTAAAGATGTCCTCTGGGTATAGATCTGCAAATGTAGTAGCGCCCATCCGTCTCAACTGCTCCACCACCCCCTTGACTTCTAGCATAGGTAGCTGGGGAGCCAAGGGCATAGATGATCTCGATCTTCGCCAGTTGGGCTAACCCCTTCCAGGCCCAACGTAGTGTTTCATTAGTCTTTATTTCCTCTATGGGGCGCCTGTATGGCTGGTATAAAGCCACATTAAGGGGTGTGGGCGCCGCCCGGTCTATTTCCACCGCTACGTGGGGCTGGAATGGTGTAGGGTGGAGCCAGAAGTGAGCAAATTGTGCCTGAGCACAATAGGCATACAATTCTATATCAGGAGCTCCCATCCCCCCCTGTTCTTGCGGGAGTGTCAATAGCTCACATGACACCCGAGGTTGTTTCCCTGCCCAAATTAAAAAGACCATGAGCGATCTCATTTTTAAAAAAAAATGATTTAGTGAGTGGCAATGGGATGTTTATGAACATGTAAAGGAATTTTGGTAATATTATCATTTTGGCGATGGCAATTCTGCCTGCAAGCGAAAGTGGGAGTTTGGACCATATACCTATTCTTCCCTCTAGCCACTCCACCGCCCGACCATAATTCATGCTCCAAATTTCCTGTATATTACAGCTTAACCAAATCCCCAGGTATCGCACTGGCACTTCTGCCCATTTTAGAGGGAATGCTGCTTTGGTTTCTAAGAATACATTTTAAAATTGTAAATCACTTGAGCGGTAGCCTCTGTAGAGGGTGGACAGTGAGGATAGACACCTGGCGGTGGTAATTCTCTTTGAAGGGTCAGCGAATCGATTAGATTTGTGTGATTGGGTCAGGTCACCGCAGGCAGTAATGGCTGCCTTGTTCACATTTTCCCTGGCAAGGAGAGGTTTTTCAGACACCCCCTGCCGTTTACATTAAGTGAAGCTTGAATTAACCGTCGGAGCGTCTCCACTTTAAACACCCCAAAACCTCTCAATCACTCTCTTTTGACTATCAGTGTTTTGCGGTTGGACTGGGTACCAAGAGTGTACATTAGGTGGTAAATACAAGCGGACATTCAAAATCTCATCTTTTTGATCTGTGAAATGTTGGCATGGGCGAAGTGGTGTTTTGCACAATCTGTGGGAAACGTGGAAATAATGTGGCTAGAACCTTACATTGAGTATTGTCATTTTGTTAGTTATAACAGAAGACATGTTCCCTCACATTTAGCCAAGTTAAAATAGCTCGCAGCTCCGTTGAAAAATAGCCCCTGAATATATGCCTGCCATGCTGCAAAATACAGCGGCCCTTTCTGTAAACGATTCGCAGTCGTGCTTAAAAGTGCATGTTCTGTCACATTAAAGATGTAACAGTGCTGCTGTGGGACTCTTGTTATGCCCTTGTCTAATCATAGAGAAGGGCCTGTCTGTGATAAAACGACACGTGTCTGACCTCAGGGCTTAAGAGCAGCACATGCCCGGTGGAACCTTAAGTCACACAGAAAGGATTACTCTGAAGCAGAACTGAAGTGATTTTTCATCACAATTTCACATTAGTGTAGGAAAAATAATTTTTCAGGTTCTTTCCCTTGTTCTTCTTAAAACACGTTTGCAACTTTTTTTTTCTTATACCCTTTTATAAATTTATCTAATCTGGTCCATAATTGCCTCTAACTTTTTCTGTGGATGAATTCGTTTTACGTATCTCGTTGTCTGCAGTTGCGTTTCTTGCATTGCTCCCTTCTGCTCGATGGCTACTCAGAAAGTACCAAATATATCCTTGGGTCATTTTCTTTCTTTGGCCATTTACATGTGCACACCACATACTGGGTTTTGAGTACAGCTGCTATCTAATATTAGGTCTTGTAGACAAGCATTTAGATTATCAATTTCACCAGGATGAAATGGTGAGATGAATCTACTATAGCTCAAACTTTTGGCCTGGAATCTGCACACAGCTCTCTGTACAAAACTCTCAACTCTCAGTCAGCCTACATGTTCTTAAATGGTCATAATTGCGGCCATACACTGTGCCTAGATTGAAGAATGAAAACATCTATATTAGGATAATGCTGCCAAGAAAGTATACATGGCTAGAGTTGCTTTTGACAGCTCGATCTGTACCAGTGGTTAAAATATATGTGGCAGATATTAACATATGATTCAAAACCACTGTACCAGTAAATAATGTAATGGTTATTTCAATTGAAGATGTGTTGTCTTTAATGGCAGTACCCTACCATACCATGCATACTCCGCGTTACCCCACTCCACTCTACTTTGCACCACTCCACGCCACTGCACTCTACTCTGCACCACTCCACTCCACACTACACCACTCTACTCCACGTTGCATCACTGCACTCTTATCTGCACCACTCCACTCCTCGCCTTTCTACTCTACACCACAACACTCTACTCTATGCCAATGCACTTTACCCCACACTACTACTCCTCACTGCACTCTTCACCACTGCACTCTACACCACTGCATTCTATGCCACCCTCCCGTGGTTTATGTCCCCTATAATTAAAAAAAAGCTATAAACGGCCAGCGCTGGCTATGTCGTAACGCTGTTTTATGTACTTTTTATTTCACTTCTGCGCAGTAAGTATTGCAAGGACAAGAAAACTATAAGACATTTTTTATAGGTTAATAGGGTCATTCAGTTGTACATAATATCTTATATGTTATATATAAGCTAACAAAAATACTTATAGCACTTTTTCATTATAACTTTTCAACATGCTGCACAGCAGTCCCGCTGCTCTACAACATACCTTAAAGACATTGGAAAAGCCAATAGCTCTGGCTAAACACTTATAAGGTCCCAAAGGCGAGACCTATTGGCTATGCCAATGCTTGTTTTTGATGCAGCTAGTTTTCCTTAAAGGAAAGGCATTTAAAAAAAGAAAAATGAAAAGTTGTCTTTTAATTTTTTAAGAGCAGGCAGTGGTCTGTGGGACCACTGACTGCTCTTAAAAACATTTTACGAACATTCACAAAGGGGAAGGGGTCCCCTTCCTGTTTGTGAATGGGCTACCACCTACGCATTTCGGTTGCAAAACATTCCTTCATACCACTGCGATTCGGTATTAGGAAGGGATGCCCTAAACACACCCCTTCCTAATACCGAATTGGTATGTATTCGCAATTCCAAATTGCGATTCGGTAACATGTTACCGAATCTTAAATTGGAATTCATACATACCAAAAAGCATTTTAGCAATCGCAAATGGCCCGATTTTGCGAATCAGGATGTTTGCGACTGGTAAAACGCATTGATACATGTGGCCCTATATATGGATCGGAGTGAGTCGCAAATTGTAAATGTCGCTCTGCCAGTGGTAATAACAGCACAACCAGGAAGTTTACCACCACATTCTCATTTAACCCAGGAGAGAACCCAGGAGAGGAGCACATCTGCAACATAACCCAAAGGAATCCTAGTCCATCATGGTTAGCCAGGACCTTAAGAGAGAGAGAGAGGAAGGAGGAAGCAGAATTTTAGCGAAAAAGAGCTGGAGATCCTACTAGAGCATTGTGTTGCTCTTAATGAGGAATTATTTGAGAAGCCATCATTGACAGTGGCTAAAACTGAAAAGTAAATGTGGCTCAGCATTCAAGAGCGAATAAACATAGTTGGAGTTACTCACCATCCCACCGATAAAATATGGAAACAATAGCATGACTTGCAGTCCTGACCAAAGGAGAAGCTAGCAAGTCAAAGGAAAGAGGTAAGTGGGACTGGAGGAGGGCCTTCAACGAAACAAACACCTACTTCTGTGGTGCAATTAGTTGAATTCACACTTCATTCTGAGGCTCTCACAGTAATGAGCACTATAGACACTTCTGATCCACCACCAGCATTAGAAGATCCCCAAAACATGTGTTTCCAATTAATAATCCTCTACTAAACTCTACTATTATATGTAAAAGTGAATTTATAATACTGGTAAAAGTTCATGTATAAGGATCAGGAAGTCCATATCTGCATTAGCCCTGACAGAAGAAATGCAGCGTGGAATTAGTAGGTTTTCCCAGTAAGGCAATGATTAAGCAAGACATGAATTGAAAGTCTGCCTAGAATAGGGCTGACTTACTTTTAGTAAACTGTCAAGTGAATGAATTCCTATCAGACATAGGGGCATATTTACAAGACCCTTTCCGCACCGGAGCGTCACTTTTGTTTGACTCTCCGGTGGTGCTGTGCGCCGGCGCAGGGGAGAGCACAGGGGTGCACCGTATTCTTGTAAATACAGCACATCCCTGTGTTTTTTAAATGACGCAGCTCGGCGCAGCAAAATTGCTTGCAGAGCTGCGCTGTGCTGTGCCATTTCATTGTAAATATGCCCCTCAGTATCTACAAAGGGCAATGTTTAAACACTTTGGGGCATATTTACAAGCCCCTAGCACCACCGGAGCATTACTTTATTTGACGCTCTGGCGGCACTGTGTGCTGGCCCATATTTACACGGCCATGCAAAGCCACTTTGCGTGGGTTTACATGGCTTTGTAAATCTGTCCCTCTTTCACTCAGTACTCTGCGTCAAAGGGGCCTGTCCTGGGTGTTGCTGTGGGTGTTCCCGTGCAACACCCATGACTTTTTGACACTGACCCAGATTTGCAAGAATTCATAAATCTGAGGCAGCACCTAAAACTAACGCCTATCCAGGGGCGGCATTAAAGTGGTGATCCAGCGGGTTACTAGCAACAAGCATTCATACACAAAATACTCAATTGGGGCCATACATTCATACTACGCTAGCAATTTCCGCTGGTGGGTCAGTTGTACTCTTTATCAAAATCCCTGCTACCAATTACTTTTCTGATTGAAGAGTAATGACTTACCAATGGACCCCTTGCTAATTGGGAAGTTTAAAATGAGTGACATTCAATACAATTCATAATTCCTGAAATAATCACTGAGTCAGGAAGTTTTAAAATGTTTATCTAAAGATTTAGCAGAGTAAAATACAGAACCACATGATACTTAAATCGTATATCAAGGATGAAGCATAATAATCAAATTATCGATCAATGACGGTCCCTCAGAAAAGAGAAGATAGAGACAGCAGCGCAACTAAGGTTTGCATTTATATTTACCTAAAAATGCGAGAACCAAACCCCTTGGCCAAGGAGTTGGAAAGGTAGAACCCAGGAAGGATGAAGAGCAGGTTCAGGACAGGACCGGTGACCTCTCTATTAACGACGCCTGCGTCGTTCCCCTCTCTGGTACTTCGCTTCTCCTCGATTTCTCCCGTGTCTTCCTTCTAAGGTACTCCGCCGCCCCCACCTCAGGACCTCTCTGGACAGCGGTTCAGTCTGCAATCGATCAGCTTGTACGTCTGGAGCCTATGCCTCGAGCTCCCCTTCGCTTGTGCGTCCTAATGTGCGCCTGTTCTCTGAGCTCCTCTGCATCATCTCTGCATCTAATTAACTAATTCTATATCTATTATAAACTTCTACACCCATGTACCTCCCCTTAATGTTGCAAAAATATGGGTCCACTACTTCTGATTGGACGGGGACAGGGGTTTGATCCTCACACCATATTGATTTAATTCAATTTCTTTAAGCCCTTTGTTTTAAAATACCGCCCATCACAATTAATACATTTGCTTTATTTCCCACCCGTCTCACGACAAGTTTAATACATTGTTCATATAAATTGTTTCTTTTCGGTAGGGACATCGTGGGTACAATAATGTTGGCCATCAGGTCATGGCCTTGGACAACGTCCAGGTTGACTTCATCCGCTCTTCTGGGCAGCCACTCAGGGCGCATGCGCAGAACCATTGTCTCTCGACTTTTCAGTTCACCAACCCCAGGCCCATTTTATGAACTAATAAAAAGTCAAATAAGAAAATATTAAAATCACAAATAAATGGTTTCACTGTATACCCACTCTTTCTACTCTATTCCCATTTAATTATAAATGCTATCCAGCATTAATAGCGTTAGGATACCACAGTTTATTTGCAACATATGAGCAAGCGGTAGCACATGAAGACATTAAGCAGCCATTTTAATACACACTGCGCAGAAGCAAGGATTTCCCTCCAAGCAAAGAAAGACGTCACACCACGTGATATGGTTGACACATGCGCAATAAGTTTCCCACGCTTTAGCTGCCATTTTAGAATAGACAAGCATTATTTGTTAGTTTAAACACATAGGCAAGCTTCCTTCCTACTTATATTTGTGTGTGCAGTGGTTAGGACGAACTTTACAAAGATTAATAAATTAATACTGTGAGAAGATTGCCTCCGAGCAAGTCTCATTTGTGAGTCCTTGCTCCATCAATCCCCTCTCTGATGGCGTTTCTGAGCCATCAAATACTACCCACAACCAGATGCCAACTTTTAGCATAAAATTGTCTCATTTTCATTTTTACACTTTCTATTTTTCATATCTCCTTTCAGTTTCTTGTATAATTCACTTCTCAAGTCTTCTAGTTCGATTTCGTCAAACTTTCGCTTCTTTCCTTTTCCTGTCACATTATACGATTCATTCTTTCTACAACATTTGCACCATATTACTATTGCCAGTACTATTATTGCTATCCCTGCTAAGGGTACTAATATTTGACCTATAAGTCCTTTCCCTACATTGGCAAACCAGGTACCAATTGACGTAATACTATTTGTCAATCTTCCCCATACACTATCAACTTCCAGTGGTTTTAGTTCTTTCTCAAGTTTAGTTATATTCTGTATATATGTTCCAATTTCTGCACTTTTATCAGGTATGTAAGTGCAACAGTGCTTTGACCTCAATAATTTACAGACTCCGCCCTCTTTTGCTAATAGTATATCAAGAGCAAGTCGATTTTGCATAACCATAGATCTAATCGCAACCATCTCCGCATTAATCATTAGAAATCCTCCAGCAGTGTCAGTTGATAAACGATCAACCACTGTAGATAATTTACATATCTTCCTTGAGTTCAGAATTATTTCCACTGAAGGTATCAATGCACCAAATATATCACCTACAATTTCCGAAAAACTAGCTCTTTTACTACGTTTTAATTCACTAGTATTTTCATTGCTCCCAGTGTTCCTTTTTACATGGTATATTTTTGGAAATACTATTCCAAAATAACAACTTCCATACCACCGTGCAGGAAGCCTAAAGTAAGCCTTATTCCCACACACATAATAGATTCCAGGAAAAACTGAATCCGTTCCTCCCTTTAATCCCCAACCTCCAAGAATTAAGAAATTGTGTTCACATTCACTGGTACCGATGAAAATATTGTTATAATCAGTCTTTAACCTATGTAGACAAATTTTCCCTGTCTTCACAAAATCCAGAGCCATAGCAGCTTGAGCCTTGCCAGGTGTGTAACTACCCTCTTTCTCAGCCCAAGGTGGCAGATGAGCCTTATGCTCAGAAGCTTTCTTCTGGAAATCTTGTCTTCTACTCTCCACTAAATTCAAAAATATCTTTTCTTCTTCATGTAATGAACATGTTAGATTGCTTCTATGTGCATGTGTTATGTCTATTGATTTCATAGTTAAGAAAAATTCTCCCATAAACTGTGCATCTTTACTACTAAGCACTGGATTCATATTCTTTCGAATCGGAACCTCAGAAAATATCACATCTATATTTGAATAATAATACTGAAGTCGCCCTGTTCTATAAAATAAACTAGTCAATACACTACATGATATGCCATAAGTTAATGGCAAGTGATGATATGTTAACCCTTCTGCTACTGATTCAGGTAATTTCATACAGACATAACAATTACTAACTTCCATGGTATCTACATATTGAAACAATAATTTTGTGAAAACATTCAGACTAGTGTCATTAATGGGTGGGCGTAGTTCGCGAAGTAATGCTTCGCGAAGCTACGCAAAGTGCAGTTCGCGCTACGCAAGATTCGCGTAGCACTACGCGAACTGCGTAGCGCACTGTTCGCAATGATTGCACAGTGCCGGATGCTTGTCCGCACTGTGCAATCATTGAAAACGGCAACTTGCACAGTGCGAGCTGTCTTTACTGCCGCTCGAGTAGATTTTTACTCGAGCGGCAGCTTCTCAACGCGGACTGGTAGTTTCTCATCGCGAGCGGTCGCGAGCATACGCGACCACTCGCAATGAGAAACCTGACCTCCCCGCGTTGAGAATCTCGCCGGGAGGTTTATTTTCCATGCTCGCGATCGGCAACTTGATGTTGCTGATCGCGAACGAGGAAAAAGTCTCGCCGGGATGTCATTTTGCTTGCTCGCGGTCGCCAACTTGA
This sequence comes from Calotriton arnoldi, assembly GCA_963921515.1. Taxonomy (NCBI): domain Eukaryota; kingdom Metazoa; phylum Chordata; class Amphibia; order Caudata; family Salamandridae; genus Calotriton; species Calotriton arnoldi. Next base: position 4,387,231 of record CAWUFW010000357.1, read on the forward strand.
CGTTGAGGACCGCGAGCAAGCAAATGACCGCGGCACTACGCTACGCTACGCGTGTTCGCACTGTGCTACGTGCAATTTGCGTTGTGCGAAGTAGCGCAAACTTCGCAAACTACGCGAGCGTAGCGTAGCACTTCGCCCAGGGTTAGTCATTATCTGTTACTTCATGATGAAATTCTGGTTCATCTTCTGCCTTTAGTTCTACTCTATTACTTTTCAAGTTATCTGTCCTTTCCTTCGTTTCGTTGTTAATCTTTTTATCCATTATCATAAAGTAAGGAATTGCTACGATCACAACTAACCATACTATAAGCACCAGTACCAGATTACATATGCATAAAGCACAGCATCTTTTACAACATTTCTGTTTTGGTCTTCCAGTAACTCTATCGTTATGCATTTTTGACAAGGAAGATTTCTCTTCTTATCGTAATTTCAAGTCTCTTTACTTTGTCAAGGTGGTTTTATTTCTTTCTCATAAGTCAGTTCCGCACTTGTTCCTTCGTCACCACTTTCACTTGACTCTGAGCTCTCGTAGTCTTCAAGAATGATATAAGTCCAATCGGGACCTTTAAATTTGTTGATCACAAGTTTCAGTCTTTTGCTTTTTCGTCTTTCAATTCCACTTGTTTGTCCTGTTAGGCTTGTCACTTCATTTACTTGTTCTGGATCTTCACTTCTGGTTGTTATGTGGTATTTTACTCTTTTAATTACACTAGGCCAACCATCACCTTTTCTGACCTTCTTTGTTTGCACTGTCTCTTTGCCTTTTATTTCTTCTTCAAGAAGTCTTTTATTTTCAGGTTGTGGGACAGTTTTGTTTTCTTCAATTTCAGTCTCTTCTACTTGTTCTTTTTCAGGTCTTATTGTGTTCTTTTCAGCTGCTCCACTGTTAGTTTCCAATAACTGACCTTGTTCAGGATTTACGTCTTCATGCTCGAGATTCTCGTAATCTTCTTCTTGAGTGTTTTTTCCTAAATCTAACTGGTTCTGATCAGGGCTTATTGCACTTTGTACTTCTGCAGCCTGACCGCGTTCTTCTAGACCTGTCTGTCCCTGCTCAAAATCTGTTGGTTCGTTGTTGATTTGAGCCCAATTTCCTCTCCCTATCTGGTCCTGCTCAGGTTCTCTTATTGTTTCTTCTTCCTCTTCCTGAGCTGCTTCTTCTTCACCTATCTAATCTTCTTTAATTTCTTCTAAATTTGCTTGGCTTCTGGTTCTGTTGTAAACTTCAGGTATTTCAACCACTGGTATCCAGTCCTGACTTGTGCTCGGTTGTTCTTCTTCAGCTTCCCTCGAATCTCGGACCTGAGATTCTTCAGCTGGGCAACCTTCAGCTTCCTCAGTTATCCATGCTGTCCGAGGATTTTCTTCTTCAGGGTCTGGTACTCTTTTGGTGTGGCTTACATGAATCCAATTAGGATATTCCGCACATTTCACTGCTGTGTTCGTAACTAGTATGACCTGACGAGGTTCTTCCCACCTGGGTGATAGACACGTTTCTCTGGTGTGATGCTTCACAACCACCCAGTCAGATCATGCTCTTGTTCTGGCTGCCTGGAAACTGTGTCTTCCCCAACCTGGTGAGAGACAGAACGCACTAGGTCAGCCAATCCTTTGCAATAATCCAGAACCATATCATCAGTTATATTCAGCAATTTATTTGTAGGAACATGTGCTTGTCTCATTGCTCTTCCCATGATTATTTCGTGCGGACTCAATCCGGTATTTCTATCTGGAATGCTTCTGAGTCCCATCAAAATAAGTGGGAATGCATCCGGCCAATCTAACGATGTTGATGCACACATTTTTGCCAGTCTGGATTTTATTGTGCCGTTCATTTGTTCAACCACTCCAGAAGCCTGTGGACGATATGCACAATGCAATTTTTGCTCAATTTGGAATGCTTCACAGATTATTCTAATCACATCACTGTTGAAGTGCCTTCCTCTATCTGATTCCAAAGTTACTGGAAAACCAAATCTAGGAATGAGTTCTCGTAGCAACAACTTTGCGACTGTAATACTGTCATTCCTCCTGGTCGGGTAAGCCTCCACCCACTTTGAAAACAGACACACTATGACAAGTACATATTTCAGTCCTCTACATGGTGGTAGCTGAATGAAATCTAGCTGCAATCTCACAAATGGACCCTCTGCCTTTCCGATCTTCCCAAACCCAATTACTGTTTTTCTTCCTGGATTATGCATTTGGCAAGTTAGACATCTCTGGCAAAGACTCTCTGCTACTGCCCTAAACCTTGGATTGTACCAATTTTGTCTGAAGAGCCTAATCATTGCATCTCTCCCTACATGGGTGTCTCCATGATACATTCTGGCCATTTGCGAAATCAGACAGTCGGGCATGACTGGTCTGCCATCGGCATAAATCCATACATCGTCGTCTGACCTTTGAGAACATCCCATTTTAATCCATGCATTTCTTTCACTCTCATCAGCATCATCTTGTAGTCTTTTCACATCATTCCATGTTTCAGGAGGTGCATACAGCATAAGTTGGCAGCTGATTCCCATTCTTTCGACCCTTTTATTAACTGATAATCTGTTTTTGGCACAGTGTTGAGCCACCAAATCTGCATATCTGTTACCGACTACCACCCAGTCATCTCCTGACTGGTGTGCATCACATTTCACCACAGCCAATTCTTTTGGTGATTGTATTGCTTCCAATAGTTTTTTTTACAAACTGTCCATTTTTAATGGGGGATCCTGAAGAAGTCATGAAATCCCTCTGCATCCATAATTGGCCAAAATCATGCACAACCCCGTAACCATATTGGCTATCTGTAAATATAGTTACTTTCTGGTTCTTCCCAATTTTGCAGGCTTTTATCAAAGAAATCAATTCAGCTACTTGTGCAGAATTTACTCCTGGTAAATAGGATGCTTAGACTATTCCAGTTAATTCACATACTGCATATGCTGCAGTTAGTTTACCATCTTCATGCCTTTGGCATGAACCATCAACAAACAGCTCCCTGTCTGGTCCCCTGAGGGGTAATTCTTGTATGTCAGGACGAGGTTTTGTGCACAACTCTGTGACTTGTAAACAATCATGTTCCTCTTCATCATCTTTAACTTCCTCATGATATGGGTCTGGTAGTAAGGTAGCAGGATTTACTATTGTGCACCTTACAATAGTCACATTTTCAGCACCTAGTATTATTCTTTCATATTTAGTCAGCCGACTAGGAGTAAGATGCTGAGTTCGGGTTCTTGTCAATAGAATCACAACTGAATGTGGAACAAACACTTTGACAGGATGTCCCATCACAATTGATTCCCTTTGCTCAATGCTCAAACATGTAGCCGCTACTGCTTTTAAACAGCCTGGCAATGCGGCTGCCACTGGGTCCAATGTAGCAGAAAAATATGCTATAGGACGTCTGTCCAAACCATGTCTCTGGGTTAGGACTGAAAGTGCGCAATTTTCTCTTTCATGACAGAATAATGCAAATTTTCTTTTATAATCAGGCATGCCTAGGGCAGGTGCTGCACACAAAGCATTTCTCAATTTTACAAAAGCTCCTACACTCTCGTCATCCCACTCAACTGGGTCCTTTGCCTTCTTTTTCGTCATTTGAATTAATGGCTTTGCTAGCAGAGAAAACCCTAGTATCCATTGTCGACAATAACCCACTATTCCAAGGAACATTCTCACTTCTCGTTGGGAGACAGGCATTTGCATTTTCTTGATTAATTTTACTCTTTCAGAGGTTATCCTTCTTTTTCCCCTCTCAATTTGGTGTCCTAGATACTTAACTGCTGTTGTACAAAACTGCAACTTTTCAGGTGAAACTTTATGCCCTTCTTCAGCTAAATGATTTAATAATGCAATGGAGTCAACAACACAGTCCTCTCTGGTGTTAGATGCCACCAGTAAATCATCTATATATTGTACTAGGACTGAACTTCCTGACATCACTAGTTTCTCAAGACACCTTTTCAATATCTGATTAAAGATGGAAGGACTTTCCGTGTACCCCTGAGGAACACGATTCCATACATAGACTTTGTTCTTAAATTTAAATGAAAAAAGATACTGGCTATCTGGGTGCAATGGTATTGAAAAGAATGCTTGGCATAAATCAATCACGGTAAACCATCCTGCACTCCAAGGAATTTGGTATAGAATTACTGCAGGATTTGGCACTATAGGACAACAAGGTTCAACAATTTTATTTATTTTTCGCAGTTCGTGCACAATCCTATATTTTCCACTAGGCTTCTTTAACCCCATTATTGGTGAGTTACAAGGGCTACTCATTACTTCTTTTAGTATGTCTTGTTTTACCATTCTGTTAATTTCTTCAATGACTCCTGCTTTTACTTCTGCACTCATTTTGTACTGTCTGGTATTTGGGAAAATTGCACCTTCCTTTACAGTAATTTTAACTGGGTCTATTTTGGCCATAAGTCCTACTTCCTTTCCCGTGAAATCCCATACTATGGAATTTACTGTAGTTTTTAACTCTTCTGGCAACTCATCTTTTGTTATCAAAGAGAACATTTCATCTACTTCTGTACCTTGCTTTGCAATCATAAATTTATATACATGGTCTTCATCCGGGGTCCGAACTGCCACACCATCCGGTGTGCAGAAAATTGTGCAGTTCATTTTACACAACAAATCTCGGCCCAATAAATTCACTGGACTGGAATCACACACTACAAATTGATGCATTTCTCTAAAATTTCCAATTTTTACTTCCATTGGTTCGGTAAGAGGTGTTCTAATCTTTCGATTATCTACCCCCACAACTTGGATAGCTTCTCCAGAGAGAGGAAGGTCTGGGATGTCTGCTGTTCTCACAGTAGACCTGGTAGCACCAGTGTCCAAAAGAAAAGTAATATCATTACCTTTCACATTCCCTTCAACATATGAACCTGACTGATCTACCGGTAAGGATGCACCAAGTATGCACTCCTTCTCCCCTCTCTTAGGCACCGTCATTGACTATATGGACAGAAATCGTCCTGTAAAAGAAATTGTGAGGTTACATAATCATTCTTACCACTTCCTCCTTGATATCCGACGTCTGTACCGTGCTTTGCTCTGCTTACATTACCCTGTATAGGTGCAGGTGGCAACTGACTCTGAGGATTTACACCCTGCTGTGAGTCATTCTGCGTCTGTGGATTTAAATTTTGATTTGGGCCATTATTATTCCGCATCTTTTTACATTCATCCTTCCAATGCCCCAATTTTCCGCACCCATGACAAGGAAACTTCTTTTTAGCCTCTTCTCTGCTCATTCGTCCTCTCACTTTTCCTCCATTCCCAGTGTCACCATTCGTTCCAGAATCTTTTCCCTGATTATCATTTGGATTATCCAAATTAATTCCCTGTCGCTCAGCCATTTTTACTTGAGCCCACATCACTTTCTCTTGTAGTTTCTTGTGCCTATCCTCAATGTCATCTCCACAATATTTCGCGTATTTCAAAATTTCATCGATCGGTTTCCCTTGCCAACATAACATGTGCTGCTTAATCATCTGACAAATCTCTGGTTTTAATCCATAAACAAATCGGTAAACAAATTGACTCATGTTTTTATCTCCAATATCTTCAAATCCACTATACTGCTTGAATACCTGCAATAAACGTTCGTAATAGGCATGTACCGATTCGCTCGCTTCTTGGGTAGTTCTGTCTATTTTCACCCAATCTGTCTCCTTTGGTGGTATTTCCCCTTTCAAATAAGTTATTACCTGCTGATACTTTTTCATTACATCACTCGATGGGGCACCTGTCTTTGGATCTCTAGGATACTCTTCGCTTGGCCAATCAACTGTGATTTTACAATCTGTCCATAAATCGGCAGGTACCACTATGTCGAACAAACCATCCAAGTCCTTCAACAACACTTTTGACACCTTCACAAACCTCTAAACCTGCTTGTACCATTCAATTGGCTTTTCTCTCAACTTTGGAAAATCATTCGTAAATGACAAAATATCCTGTCTGCTCCATGGGACATGTACATATCCTCCTCCTGGAACTTCTCGCATCGGGTACATTTGATCTGCTTTCCCTGTTTCCTTCATTAAATATTCAGAAGTGGTTCTACTGTACCGTGCCTCTTCCTTTTCTTTGTCCATCTAGTTTTCCATTTATCTAAATCTCCCCATTTCTGTAATACTGACATTAATTCTTTTATTTGTAGTTTTCGACCAAAGGCATTCATGTTTTCTAAATCTTTGTCAGAGAAGTCTGCCCTATAGGGTTTCTGTAACACTTTTGACTTCCCTATTTCAATTCCCATCTCCAAAGCCAAATCTGATAACTTCTCATGGAATATTTTTACATTTCTAGTGATGCTTCTGCATACAAATAATAACTCTTCTTCATCGTAAGTATTTAGACGATCTACTCCTACATTTCCTGCTATCACTTCTTCTAACTCGACTTTTAATTTGTAAATGTCCATAATCTTTGGAGGTGAACTCTGTTTGTCTGATCCTTGTGCCCACCTTTCTAAGTCTTCTGGCGTAACTACTGTGGCACTTTTGGTTCCTGATGAGGTTACTATGTTTACATCTTTGGAGCAACCAGGTGTTACTCTTCTAGGAGTGGTATTTACAGAACCTCGAATAGGTAAATCCATTAAGGATATCATACTTTCACAATCACTGAATTGATAATCAATTATTACAGGATCTGGTTTTGGGATTTCTACAAATGTGGGCATTGCTAAGGGTTTCGGATAACTTACTTTGTCACCATATAAGGGAACCACTGGACCAATTGTTACAGGTATGGTCAGTGTATCAGGATGGACACTCAATTGTGTTACTTTCTGTATTAATTCTGCTCTGTTTTTATCTATTGCTTCCTTTTCTTTATCATGTAGTACCCTACTAACTGGGGGATTATACAATACTTGTGGTACCAATGGTGTCTTTAACAGTGGTGCACTTGGGGTGCATCCACTTGTCCCTTCCTGATATGGTGGCGGGTTCTTTAATATTTCTTCCATAAACTCGTCTTCTGAATCTCCAAATCTAGTCAAATGTTTTGTCTTTTCTGTGCATTTATTCCCTGACGATTCTTCTGCCATTAATATTGGATATAAGCCCTCTGTAAGCATCGCTCTTCTCCACTGTTTCATCTGACCGTCCCTGGACTCGTTTTGGTATCTAGGGAAAAATCCCCTATAACCCCTATTACTCCTGGATCGGTCGCGTTCGAATGCCTCGGTTTCCCACTCTTCTAAGGCTTCGTATTGAGATAATCTTGATCTGGGTTCTAAGTCATTCATCCTCAATCTCAAATTTTGAAGAATTCTCCCATTGAAAGTACCATTCTCGGGGAATGCTAATATTCCATCATTTTTGGTATATTCCATCCAATTTTCTATCCATACGCAAGTATGATAACCTCTGTCCATCATCATAAATGAAGCGGGCGTTTTAGCTGGTGGAATGATAATTCCTTCTCTAGTTTTGATTGGTTTATCCTTTTTAAAATAATTCTTAATCTTTTGTAGAAATGACATTTTCCTCTTTTCTCCGTACATTTTTGGCAAATCTCGGTGTATAAAATTATATTCTGCAAACCCTAGGAATCTCCTGTCTGGACGAGTTCCTATTAAAGTTGGATCACGTTTTAACATACAATCTCCACTATCCACTAGGATTTCGGCTTCTATGGTAACAACCAATCAACTTCCAGCTAACACTTGTCTCTAAACCAATCCTAGCGCTGCCTTTTAGTGACGTCTTTTCTGCCAACCCCTCCTTTACAATCTGCGCTTTTCTGTCCCTCGCTGTTTCGACCAATCCCAGCGCGACACCTGTGACGTCAGTATTACTCCTGACTACTGACCCCTCCTTTACAAGAGTCGTTCTACGCCCGCGGTTTCAACCAATCCCAGCGCGGCGTTTTGTGACGTCAGCTTCCTCTCCGGTAGCTGACCCTCCCTTTACAAAATCGTACGCAAAACTTTATTTTCTTTATACTTTTTGTTAAATTTTAGCAACAACATAAAACATTCGCTATCGTGCCAGTTTCTCTAAAATTGAAAAGGATAGTTTCGTTCACACTTAGTAAAACCTTTCCGTTTACTAGACATACACTACGAGTAAAACCCTTCCGTTTACTCTTCACGTAAGCTTCAGAAATACCTGCTATTTCTTCAATGTTACCCTTTCTAGGTGATATAACATCAAATTTTCACCAGCATATTCCTTTGCTGTCACTCACACGCATAGAGTCCCTAACAAGTACTGATAGCCCTACTTAACTTTTCAGTACTATTTCTGCCTGACAGATAACCTCACTGCAGTATGGCTTCCACTTACCATCCGCTATTCTTTCCCCGGGGATTCTGGACAACATAAAACAAACTTTAAAACACACGGATGTTAGTTCATAAAAATAAAATTCTCATTACCCAATTAACAAAGTGCAACCATCCTCTGCTACCAGAAAACTGATCCAGCAGGTTACTAGCAACAAGCATTCATACACAAAATACTCACTTGGGCCCATACATTCATACTACGCTAGCAATTTCCGCTGGTGGGTCAGTTGTACTCTTTATCAAAATCCCTGCTACCAATTACTTTTCTGATTGAAGAGCAATGACTTAACAATGGACCCCTTGCTAATTGGGAAGTTTAAAATGAGTGACATTCAATACAATTCATAATTCCTGAAATAATCACTGAGTCAGGAAGTTTTAAAATGTTTATCTAAAGATTTAGCAGAGTAAAATACAGAACCACATGATACTTAAATCGTATATCAAGGATGAAGCATAATAATCAAATTATTGATTAATGACGGTCCCTCAGAAAAGAGAAGATAGAGACAGCAGCGCAACTAAGGTTTGCATTTATATTTACCTAAAAATGCGAGAACCAAACCCCTTGGCCAAGGAGTTGGAAAGGTAGAACCCAGGAAGGATGAAGAGCAAAGACCTCCTCCAGGTTCAGGACAGGACCGGTGACCTCTCTATTAACGACGCCGGCGTTGTTCCCCTCTCTGGTACTTCGCTTCTCCTCGATTTCCCCCGTGTCTTCCTTCTAAGGTACTCCGCCGCCCCCACCTCAGGACCTCTCTGGACAGCGGTTCAGTCTGCAATCGATCAGCTTGTACGTCTGGAGCCTATGCCTTGAGCTCCCCTTCGCTTGTGCGTCCTAATGTGCGCCTGTTCTCTGAGCTCCTCTGCATCATCTCTGCATCTAATTAACTAATTCTATATCTATTATACCCTACTACACCCATGTACCTCCCCTTAATGTTGCAAAAATATGGGTCCACTACTTCTGATTGGACGGGGACAGGGGGTTGATCCTCACACCATATTGATTTAATTCAATTTCTTTAAGCCCTTTGTTTTAAAATACCGCCCATCACAATTAATACATTTGCTTTATTTCCCACCCGTCTCACGACAAGTTTAATACATTGTTCATATAAATTGTTTCTTTTCGGTAGGGACATCGTGGGTACAATAATGTTGGCCATCAGGTCATGGCCTTGGACAACGTCCAGGTTGACTTCATCCGCTCTTCTGGGCAGCCACTCAGGGCGCATGCGCAGAACCATTGTCTCTCGAGTTTTCAGTTCACCAACCCCAGGCCCATTTTACGAACTAATAAAAAGTCAAAGAAGAAAATATTAAAATCACAAATAAATGGTTTCACTGTATACCCACTCTTTCTACTCTATTCCCATTTAATTATAAATGCTATCCCGCATTAATAGCGTTAGGATACCACAGTTTATTTGCAACATATGAGCAAGCGGTAGCACATGAAGACATTAAGCAGCCATTTTAATACACACTGCGCAGAAGCAAGGATTTCCCTCCAAGCAAAGAAAGACGTCACACCACGTGATATGGTTGACACATGCGCAATAAGTTTCCCACGCTTTAGCGGCCATTTTAGAATAGACTAGCGTTATTTGTTAGTTTAAACACATAGGCAAGCTTCCTTCCTACTTATATTTGTGTGTGCAGTGGTTAGTACGAACTTTACAAAGATTAATAAATTAATACTGTGAGAAGATTGCCTCCGAGCAAGTCTCATTTGTGAGTCCTTGCTCCATCAGTGGTGCAACGAGGAGAAATACTTATATTTCTCCACGTTTTTGCTGTTTCTATGTTTGCTGCATTCTGCAGCACACATAGAAGGAACAAATTGCCATTAATGATTGTTTTTGTGCAAGAAGGTGTCCCTTCCTGCACAAACACAATCATCCCTGCAACGCCGGCACCCTTGCACCATGGCAAGAGGGTGCCTGCTTTGTCCACAGCTGCTGTTTGTGCGCTGACGCAGGGGAGAGCACAGAGGTGTGCCGTATTTTTATAAATACAGTGCTCCCTGTGTTTTTGAAATAACGCAGCTCGACGCAGGAAAATGGCTTGCGTCACCATGCCATTTCATTGCAAATATGCCCCTTTGTGTCACATCATGCATGTCATGGAAAAAGCATAAAAAGCATCACATTTCCAAACAGATTTACCATCACTTCAAGAAGAAGAAGCAGGAGGCAGTACACCAGGAAATTGATATTGGAGAACCCAGTGGACAAACTATTCTTGTAAAAACGTCCAAGAGTTGTACAGTTCTCACAGACACGCATGCAACCTGCAGTTAAGGGCTATCAGTTCCAAGGCTATATGCAATGCCACAAATAGTGGTTACAGAGCCATTAGTAATAATTTGGAGGCCTTGACATTCTCAGTCACTTCCTTGAGTACAACACTGCAGGAGGAGTCACATTCACAAAGGCACAGACAATGCCAACTCCTTTCAAGAATGGATATTTTCTGAGGTCAGTGAACCGGCTGTCTGATGCCACTGCTGTCCTTTCAGGCCACACTGTTAATTTCCAGGATGAGATGGGACATTATAGTTGAGATGTTGCGTGTGGGTCAGATCAAGTTTACACAGCACTAGAGGAGTTGCAGACATCAGTTATTGCTGCAGCAGAGCAAGTTGCGCCTCCAGAAAGTACGGAGGCTCTAAGCCTCAGCAGTCTTTCTGTTCAGGAGGTACAGAGTGTAGGCAACAGCAGGAGCTGGAGTTATAATGGTGAAGGAATTGAGGCATTAAGACTTACGAGAAGGACAAGCGTGGCTGGAAGGACGAGACAGCATTAAGTTGCATTTTTCCTTTCTTTACTTTGTTACAAAAATCTGGTTTTGTAAATGCGCTTAAAAGTTCTCTCAGTTTTGTTTATTGTGGAATGCATGCCAAGACGGGTGGTTGTTTATTTTTCAAATACATTTACACCTGTAAATAAACAGAAATAAATGTGGTTGACCACAATGGCTTTTAAAAGTCATTAACGTTGGCAACTTAAATATATAGAACGAACTTTAGAAATAGTTTGCTATATTGTTCGCGTCATGTGCCCTTCCCTCTGCTGCACTTACTGCATCCTGCCTTGTTTGGGGAAGGGTGGGACTACTTCCTCATCATCTGAGTCTTCATCAACATGTACTGAGGGCATACCTTTTCTTGTTGCAATGTAATGCAACATCGCACAACATGCTATGATTTTCCATGAGGACACTGGACTATAAGGCAGCACCCCACCACTTTTGTGTAGACATTTTTTTGGGGATAAAGCATTTTATTAGCATTTCAAACAGTATAAAATAGTATAATTGCCAAGTCATGTAAACAATAAGTTTACCTGTACGCTACTGTAACCACATCCAACAGCACACACACACACACACACACACAGAGCTATCCGACCCACTGAACCTCAATCCCACTCTCCCGCAACCCTGGGGATCAGCCAGTTCAAACGATCCAGTCGTCAGCTAACTGTACAGTCTTGTTGGACACATACTAGTGTTTTTACCAGCCACTCCCTTGAGGGCTGGTCCTCACACTCACCGCACACCCATCCAGCACAGGCATCATGAGTGACGTGGCGGCTGCCAATAAAAAGGGCAGGGCGCACATGCCCTGGGCTGGTTGTATGTACACCAACTATGTGTGAGTGGCGTCCTAATCGCCGCATATGGGCCTAGGGCCCACAACTTTACACAAACTTCCAGGACCCCGTTGGACTCAGATTGGGAACTGCAGGCCTCACTGTTCTGTGTCCACGGGGACCCAATTCTCTGATATTTCGTCGTGCAACCTCTGACCTTATAGACTCTTTTCTCGCCCACTGCACATCGGTCCATTGCCACCTTCTCATTCACCGAGAATCAGAGGAGCAGCACTTCGCCATTTCTTCTCTATGTCCCATTTGGTGATGAGATATCCAAGTCCAACCAGTAAGCGTGCACTCCGGCCACCCTCAAAGCCATCCATAATTCCCAGCATTGCCACCCGTAGGTCCAGTGGAAAGTCATACCCCTGGTGTGTGTATTATGCGCTAAAATGAGTCAATAACTGGGAATTTCCATATAGAATGTAGAAAGGTGCCCTCCATATTGTTACAGCATCAGCATGCAGCAGATGGAGCTCTGCCCATCTGTTGCATTCTAGCAGGATAGTAATAGACACAGTGTAGGTATATGAGCTGTAGGAGGCGGAGTCTAGCTAAGGTTGCTAGAAGCCTGGGGGCCATACAGGCTTTGTCCCTGTCATCATCGTCTAAGCTTGGAAGTGTTGTAAAGGAATGGGGAGTTGACCACAAGTGGCCTGTAGATTTGCGATATCTCTTTCTGCTAGAGTTGTGCCATGGTGACCATGACCTCTAAAGAGTGGAATATTGGCAGTACCTGTAACTCATTAGCATATATATTGAGGGTGTACCATAGCTACAAGTACCTAAAAAATTAGCTCTTGTGAAGCAAAACTTGGCAGTCAATTGTTTGAAGGATTTCATGCAGCTATTGTTGGCCCACACATTACCCATTGTGGAAAGGCCTATAGGGTCGCATGCTAGGAATACTTTTAGTTTGGCCATGTGCCTGAGGTGTATGCTGTGCCAGAGTGGGGTTTACATTGTCAATCTGCCCGGCTAGCCAATGTGCTTCACCACTGCCTTCCAGAACTCTATGGGGGTTCTGGAAATCAAGGCCAGCACATGAGGAGTTCGGGCACCATACCGTATGGCGTAAAAGTCATGGGGTTGCAGTACTAGTAGTCCGAGACGAGAGGAACTGCCGCATCCCCTCTATCGCAGAACAGCCAGTCATTCAGAGGAATGAGTTGGAATGCCCAGTAGTTGAGTTGTAGGTTAGGGATCCCCAAACTGCTGTTATATGTAGCCTGTATACGCTTGGCAAAGGAAACCCTAAGGTCCCACCAGCTCGTAAGAAATGTGTGAGAGAGTGATGCAATTATTGGAAGAAGGCTTGAGGCAGCAGATATGAGTAATTCTGGATCATGTACAGGATCCGTGGGAGGGGCACCATTTTAAAAATGCACCTGACACATAACAGTGATTGGCAGTTGGACAAGCTGTCAAGGACCCACTAGATTCCTGCTTTGTAATGAGCTGATGATAGGGTCCCAGCTCCAGCGTGGGTCGAATGTGACCATCCTGCTCAGATATTTGAAGTCAGTTGAGGGCACCATTAGTTGTGATATGAAAGCGTTTTGGGGTGGATTGCCTACTACAGGAAAGTATGTCCACTTCCAACCAGTTCACCCGGAGCCCTGATGTATCACCACAGCATCACCCCAGCATTTGGAAAACATTTGGGATAGTGGTTTCAGGGTATTGGACATAAAGGAGAAGATCACCAACATAGAGGGAGATTCTGTCTTCAGGATCCTCGGGCCACAAGAATCCCCCGAAAATCGTGTCACTCCTGATTCTTTTTTGCAGGGTTTGATGACCTAGGCGAAAAGAAGAGGGGACACCCTTGGCGTGTGCCATGGGAAATTGGAAAGGGGGGTGACAGGGCACCATTCAACCATTCATATGTACTTGAGCCCATGAGGAGAAGCAGAGGGACATAAGAAATCTCCCAAAAACCCGGCTGAACCCTGTCTTTTCTATAGCTGCTAGCATAAAAGGCCAGTGTACTCTGTTGAATGCTTTCCGAAAATCAACTGAGAACAGGGCGGCATCAACTTGCAGTCTATGAGTCTGCGTCAGTGCCACCTACAGCCTACGCAGGCAGTGCCTTGTACCATTTTGGTCATTGCTAACAATAGTGCTGATCTTCTGGATCAGTCGCGTTGTTAGAACTTCCGCCATGCATTTAATTTCAGTGTTAATGAGGGCGATTAGTCTGTAGGTTTTGCATAGGTGCGATGGAGATCTGGGCTTGGGAAGAGCGACAACTATGGCCCGTGCAGGTCGTAAGGCAATCTACTGGTGTCCCATATCTCCTGATATGCAGTTAGAAGGTGTGGGGCTAACAGTGAGGAGTGTTTATTAAAAAATTCATGGGGAATCCCATTAGGCCCCAGTGTCTTTCAAGAGGGCATTGCGGAGATGACTTGCTGTATTTCAGTTGTAGTAAGTGGCAAATCTAATTCCTCAGTATCAGTGAGCGAAAGTGCTGGTATCAAAGGTCTGAGAGAAAGGGCGATCTAATTCTATCTGGAGAGGTGCCTGGTGTGTTGAGAGGTTTTTGTAGCATCTGGTAAAGGTCTGCACGATTTCATCAGTTTGCCGAACCGGCTGTCCCTGGGTTTAGAAGACTATTGACATAATTATGGCACCTGGGTCCTTTTTTGCCAGCCAAAAGAGGAGTTTGCTAACTTTGTCTCCACATTCGTATATCCTATGTTGAGAAAAGAGCCAGAAGTACCTAGCCACATTTAACAAGTGAGATTGGAGGGCATCCTTAGCCATAGGTACTGACTGCATTGTGGCTTCTTTGGGGTCCTCGACCTACTGTGCCTCCAGACTTCGAAGTTGTTCTTGAAGGTGTACTGCCTCTCATTTCCTCTTCCACTCCCTACCTCAACAGTAAGAGAGGGCTTTACTCCTGATGACCGCCTTAAAGGCCTCCCATAAATTCACCTGTGACAGGACTGAGCCTCAGTAGAGTTCAAAGAATTAAGCAACACACTCCCTAAGGAGATCCATCAGGCAGGGGTCTTGGAGGCACCAAGCATTCAGCTTCCACACTCTTCGCCTGGGACTGAAGAGTAATTTTGACAGGGGAGTGATCTGAAAGCCCTGTAGGAGGATGCGGGCACCAGTGATGGAGGCGAGTTCTGTGGCCGGCACAAAGATACACTCAATTCTGGACAGAAAGTGATGAACACTTAAGGAGTATGTAAATTGTTTGGCGCATTTGTGCCAAGTGTCCACCAGCCCCACGGAGGAGGCCCAGTCTGCTAAATAGCTCTACAGTTGGGACAAAGCCTTGGTGTGTGTGTCCAGTACTGGCTCTAGACAGCAATAAAGTCTCTATGCACCACTATTGTTCCCAGCGGGGCGTCCAGGAGTTTGTTGGAGAGGGATCAAAGAGTCAACTCCTCTAGCCCCGGGGAGGCATATGCACTAATAAGTGACCAATGTACCGCTTCCGATGAGCTCTGTAGTACTACATATTGGCCAAGTTGATCTGTGCGTACCATCAGGGATGTCAGAGGCAAAGACGTCTTCAATACTATGACCACTCTCCGGGAGCCCCTTGCAAAACTAGCATGGAACTCTTGTGTGTGCCCATATCGGCCAGGGACGATTCATTGTATCCCCAAAAGGTGAGTCTCCTGCAAAATTAGAATGTCAGATGCATGCTTTTTTGTACAGAGGAGGACTGCCCCCTGTTTGATTTTATTGAATAATTTGTTCGCGATCCAAGACAGAATAGTGTAACACTCCATAACTGTCTGACTGTCTGGTAATGCGTATTGTGGGAGTGAGAAAAAACCCACCCCAACAGGGCAGGGCATCACAGTGTATTCATCTAGAGCATGTGTGATGCCTAGCAGTGCAGCCGGTCGGGGGTAGATGACTCAGCAATAAGGAAGGATGCTAGACCAGCTTGTCTCCTCACAATGAATGGAGCACCAGCAAGTTGTATGCTCGCCATCAATGATCTCGATGTCAAGTGTGGAAGATGTGTGGTGTTGTGCATTGATGTTAACAACTGACTCTAATACTAAATGAAATAAATTCAGTATGCCAAACTCCCCCACAAGCATCTGTTGCCCCGGAACTAAACAAACAGTACAACAAGATAGAGGACAAGGGTATAGGAAAGCTAGTCAAACTGTTACAAAACAGAGCAGTAGAAAGGGAGAGGAAGAAAAGGAGGGGTGGAGGGTGCTGTGGAAGAACTTGCAGCCTTCCTCTGTGATTGCCCACCAGACTATAGCACATTGGGATGTACCAGTGTCTCAGAGTCAATGTTGAAGGTGGGTTGTGAAATAGGGAAGTACATGTGAAGGCTGCATGATAAGTGTCCCCTAAGCTCTTAAGGCACCAGGTAGGCCCCTGCTGAGTACATGGAGTCATCAATGAAAGAATATCACGCCTCACCCTCAGAAACCCTGTCCTGTTGCAGGTCTCTGGGCCGGGATCGGGAGCATCTTTGAAATCTCTGTCTACAGACACTGGAAGACCACGGCAGACCCAATGGGGCCGCTGGGCTGGTGGATCACTCCCCAGATGGTCGAAGCACCTTTCTTTCTTCAACCCAGTTCCATGGTTCATCGGGGAGTCGAAAAACCATGGTTTGCTAATGAAATGGACACAAAACATGGCCAGAAACAGCAGAGCATAAGAGAGTCCCATTGCTTTCAGTTTTTGTTTTACTTTGATGAATGAGTGGTGCTGTTGCTGCACCGTCCACATGTATTCCGGGAAGAGCATATTTTTGATGTTTTTGAAGTGGACTGTACCAACAGCCCGTATGGCCTTCAGGATTGCATCTCTGTCTCGACTAAGTAGATGAGCATTGGAAGGTCTGGGGGGGCCCTGAAGAAGGTTGCTGAAGCAGGGCCCGATGTGCTTGCTTGACAAGGAAGCATGGGGAGAGGCAGTAAGGCAGTAAGGAAGGCCTTGAGATCCGTACCCTCCACTCCCTCTGGAAACCCACACATCACATATTGTGGCACCTCGCCCTGCCCTCAGTGTCCTCCACTTAGTCTTCAAGGTGATTGGAAACAGCTGTGAGTCGGGTTAAGACCCCTTTCATGGAGCAGGTTTGTCCTCTACATCCGACAATTGAGTCTCTACCTTGCCCACCCTTTCAACAGTATTGCGGAGATCTTGACGAAGCAGGGTCACATCTACCCGAATCTCCTCCATCTTGCCCTCCAGAGCGGACTGTGTATCCCCAATCACCTGCAGTATAGAGTATGTTTGCTTCATGGTGGTGGTGGCCGCCACCCCTGGTTGCACCCTGGTGTGTGATTCAAGTGCACTACTCTACACTGCCTTGGCATGCTTGTCCATTTTTGTCTGAGCCGGGTTGTTGGGTTTGTCTTTCACCATTGTGGTGGGTGGAGTAGGCCCAGTGTTGCTGCTTAGTTGGTAGTTGACCCACCCTCGGTTTGTCTAGGGCTTGGAGAGTTGAGAGAGAGCTGAAGGGCATAGAGAAAGCCCCCCTCTCAGCATACCCAGGTCCCAACTACCACACCTCTGATTATCACAAGTAGGCCAGGGAAGGTGGGGACACCCAATCTGTATTATCACCTTAGTTCTGGTGTAGGTTCCGGGATCTCCTCCCAATGGCCCCCATCTAGGAAGACACCGTCCCCCCAGATTTGGTCACTTACAGCCATCTGATAACAAGGGAAGAACAGAAGCGGGAGGTTAAATTCCAAGGGTCTGTTTCCATTAGCCAAGGTGGGTGAGGGGTGCTCCCTACATGGCCCAGAACTCCCAAGGCAATCTCAAGGGGCCTGTTATGGATGGGGGCCTGCCAGCACTGCATCCCAGGCTCAGTGTGTCATGCCTCAGCAGTACATTCAGCCCAAAGTCCAGGAGCAGGGGCCTGGGGCCCACAGGGTGCGCAAAACTTGAGAGCGATCTGGCCCGAGCATTGTCAGTCCATATCCTGTGGGACTGAGCCGCACTCACGCTCCTCGAGCATCAGGACCATTGGGGCTTGAATGGGGAACCCGCACTCCACTTTTCTCAGGAGACCTCTGGAATAGGGTGTGCTGCACGTTCCTGCAGTGCCACACCGTTTCCAAAGAAAACAGGCTGCCAAAGGATCCAGTTCATCCGTGATCCGGGCGGTGTGTTGGGTGCACACTGCATGGGTCACTGCTGCATGTAGGGTCTTGATGATGCCGGATTATGACAGATCGTGGGGAAAGGAAGTGGAGCTCCAGGTTAAGCATCTGCCATCTTTGGCTGCCAGGCCATGCCCCGACATTTGAATCTATTTTTGAGTATACCAAATGTATGCTCTGCAACTGAGTGTGTTTGTCTGTGTGCAATATTATATCCAAAAACACAAGAGAGAGAAAGGGATAACCACAAAAAGTGGAGGGGTATACTCCTGATCCCCTTTAAATTACGTAAACAAACAATAAGAGGAGTACAACCTGGAGACACAGTGAAGTCTCCAAAGTATTGGGATAAAGGGCACAGAGAGGAAATATCCTTTCTTAAGAAGACCCCTCACTCACCAACCTAGTTGGTGACATGCTTCATCATCGGGGTCCCACCCGAATGGTCGAATGCCATCCGGGTGTGCTTCGACACCTGATTACAGTGGAGCAGGTTTATTTTCTGTGTAGGTGAATGAAATAGTGATTTAAAAATTGGCCAAATATTACTCAAAATTAGTATTTTTAATAATAGAGCACCTGGACAATATTAAAAGAATTATAAGACACCCTTTTGGTTAAATTGACCAACTGGTATCTTTAGGTAAAAAAGTGCAAAAAGTGCGAAAAAGAAGGTCTACATGTTTCAACCTAATGTCGATATTACTAGGTTTTCGTCAGGACCAAGAGTACGTGACCCGGGTGGTCTACACACGCTAAGGTGTATCCTGCCCTTGATCACTGCTACCTAACTCTGTACTCACAGTTAGGAGACCTTTCATCCTAGTAGTTGAAAGGAAAGAATTATGTAACGCATGATTGCGTGCCTCATGGGAAAGGGGGTCGAGGATTCTATCGGGGAGCGGTGGCAGGTCTTTAGTATAGGCATAGCAGCCGGTGACTGGTGACTCGCTATCACGCGACTGAGCCAGCACCATGACCCCCTTTCCCATGAGGCACGCAATCATGCGTTACATAATTCTTTCCTTTCAACTACTAGGATGAAAGGTCTCCTAACTGTGAGTACAGAGTTAGGTAGCAGTGATCAAGGGCAGGATACACCTTAGCGTGTGTAGACCACCCGGGTCACGTACTCTTGGTCCTGACGAAAACCTAGTAATATCGACATTAGGTTGAAACATGTAGACCTTCTTTTTCGCACTTTTTGCACTTTTTTACCTAAAGATACCAGTTGGTCAATTTAACCAAAAAGGGTGTCTTATAATTCTTTTTAATATTGTCCAGGTGCTCTATTATTAAAAATACTAATTTTGAGTAATATTTGGCCAATTTTTAAATCACTATTTCATTCACCTACACAGAAAATAAACCTGCTCCACTGTAATCAGGTGTCGAAGCACACCCGGATGGCATTCGACCATTCGGGTGGGACCCCGATGATGAAGCATGTCACCAACTAGGTTGGTGAGTGAGGGTCTTCTTAAGAAAGGATATTTCTCTCTTGTGCCCTTTATCCCAATACTTTGGAGACTTCACTGTGGCTGCAATATTATATCTCCTTTCACTTGGTCTTTGGACATTGAGGTATACTGTGAGGAGCCAGGGACAAATGGCAAACACCGTTCACCTACAGCATTGAGAGAATGTCTTCAATTTGTTCATAATTCCATGCCACCTTTATATTTTAAACAATGCTACATTATACTACTTGCCCCCCATGAACAAGCTGTTCTTGTACAAGACAGTTGTTCAGTCCACAGTGTCTGATGATGTATTTATTGTGACTACTACCTGGATAACAGGTCACAATAACTATTATGAGACAACTTGCAATATAAGCCACCTGTATATTTAGGCTGTGTTTATTCTTGTTATTTCTGTACAGATATTCTCTTGCAGGATGGGGCAGATCTGAATATGTGTCACATCTCCACAACCTATCCCTGCAGGGAAATGGGCAGTTCTGTAAACATTCACTGTGGTGTTCTGCAACTCTTGTAAGTTGTTAGAAAATTCTATGTGAGTGTTTATAATACTCAACAAGGCATCCAGAAAATATTGAAATACAAGGGACAAGACACTCTAAGTCTCACCACTTTTTGCAGCTACAATGCCTTGATTACTACCTGAAGTCAGGAAGTGCAGTGAGCACAGTACCTGTGCATGTGTAGGTTTGCTTGGCCTCTAGTGTTTGTCTCCTTAGCACACGGTCCAATTCCTCTATGAGCTTACGTGTAACCCACCTGCTAAGCCTGTACTTGCCATACAGCTCCTCAATCTGTTCAAAAGTGTGTCTCTGACTCTAAATATTCTCTCCTGTCTCCTCATTTCCCACTCTTGTGCTCCCAAAATTCTCATTCCCCTCTCTGTTGCATATAAAGCTGCCACCCATTTTCTATAGTTTGCACCTGAATACCACTGATTCCATTTGCTGGTAAATTGTGGGTGCACAATGAGGATTATGCAGTCATTTGCAATTTGCAAATCAATAACACATGGCATTTGCAAGTCACTATTTGGTAATCACTATTAAGCAAAGACGTAAAATTACCAATTCTCTATTTGTTCAGTTCGCTATGCAATTTTTCGGATGTCATCATTATGAGAGTTTAGAACATTTCATAAAGGTATTTATGCCGTCGGAACCAGTTTGTGACTGGTTTGTGAATTGCAAAATGTTAGTGCATCGAGTCCAAGTGTACTCTGTGTAATTTCTAATTCCTACGAAAGACCACCACGGCCAGTACTGGACTACAGGCTTATTCATTGATCTGCAAAGACAATTCACTTTTGGAAGACCGCATTTACAGGAGGTGCATTACTCTTACAGCAGGGAATTTCATATGCACACTAGTTCTCAGTGATTCATACTTTCATATCCCCAATTGACCAACACACCAAAAGTACCTACTGTTCTGTGTAAGTGGAGAACATTAGCAGTTCCAAGTCCTGCCCTTTGGAGGGAAGTCATCACTACATGTGTTTATCAAATGCCTATTGGTGGTAGCAGACATGCATTGCCAAGTCATACACGTGTATGTATATCTGGACGACTTGCTGATAAAAGAGAACACCGAACAGTCATGATGCAAAAATATGCAGTAGGCAATTCACCCGTTTCATAAATTGGGATTTATAATTGGGATTTACAAGCAAAGTAAAATAGTCACACTTCCAACCCTCGCAAATTCAACCTTTCACGGAGCAGCACAATGTTTAATGGTTATTTGTCAGTGTCAGAGTTTCAGCGGTTGCTGATCCTTTGCCAGACATATCAGATATGAAATCCTGAGTGTTGGCTTTCTCCATTGGCTAAGTTCTCAATGCCTGACTACAAATGCACCCTTTATATGAGTGTCTAGCGCAATAATGCTTACAAGCAACTAGTGTATAGCAAGATCTAATGTTGGTAGGGAACAAGGTTCAACAGAAATTACAGTGAATCCAGAAAACTTAGGAAAGACGGGACATTCTCAGACCCCAAGGTACAAGTGACCATCAACACGATGCCTCCCTCATAGGTGAGGGAGCGCATGTTCTAAGAATGCCCAGGAAAGGCAGACTGAGTCCCGAAGACCAAAGCGAACGCATCCATTGGTTGGAGCTCCGTGCAGTAAATCAGGCATTGCTAGCATTGTTAGGTTGTACTAATACATACAGATAACATGATTGCCATATACTACATACAAAATCAAGACGGGACACCTTCCTCCCATCTCTCACACATGGCACAAAGCATTTGAACATGGATCATCAGCCACCAGAGTCACTTTGTGGCAGAGTATCTAACGGGGCAGAAAACGATTTTGGAGACCACCTCAAAGAAACCATGAAGAGGTCCATAAATGGGAAATCAACACTAGCACAGAGACAAATTCTTCCGAAAGTAGGTGACCCCCACAGGTGGCTCAGGATTACACATCAAAACTTCCACAAACACAACCCAAAAGGGCCAGATTGGTCAGGGATATTTGCATATAATGTTAGCCTCTCCCACTGAATCCTATATGTGCTGCGCAAAATATGCCAAGTTTCTAGAACAATACTTATTACCCACACATGGACAAAACAACGGTGGCACTTCGTGCTACTTGAGATGTAAGTCTAGCAACACCACAAGCTTTAGGCCCTTAAATATGACTTGGCTCCAAGAGTGATCTGGCTTCTGAAGTCGTAGAATTTAGATAGTCTCATCTTCCACAGGAAGGTATGGTACTCCTTAGGAAGCAAGGCAGCATTTTAAAGGGCTTGTTACTTGGCTAAATAGAATTGTTTTGTACAGTGCTGTGTCATATGAAGGACCAAGCCCTTACAGGTTTTAGTGTAGACTGTTAAATGATACCATTTAGCAGGTTTAGCTTACACTTACAGATGCATGCATTTAGCAGCAGGAGCAGCTTACTAGCAAAGCAGAATCCTAGTCCATTTCTGGAAGTCCAGTGATAAAGGATTTTGTAAGATTTAAATACATAATCTCTTCAAGAGCCACCACTGCCCCTGCTTGGGACTTTAAATGACTTATGGAATCACCTTTTGAATCAAGGAAAATAAGGAAAATAAAAAGTCAATGGATGGCATTGTAGTATGAAATCTCAGAGTCAGGGTTGAAGGCCCTGAAACAATGAAAATAAGTAAATAATATATATTTCTTTATTGTAATTGCATTTATATAGTTCTTACTGCCCCAGACGAGGTATCAAAGCACTTTACTCCGGGCAGCACGCTGCTCATGAACCCAAGGTTAATGGTTATTGTTAGTTATTGGGATTAGACTTGTGCGCTCAAAGCAAAACATGGAATGATTTCCATGGTCCACTAATAACACTGCATATATATATATATATATATATATATATATATATATATATATATATATATATATATATATATAGATATATATATATATATATATGTATATATATATATACATGTATATATATATATATATATATATATATATATGTATATATATATATAAATATATATATATATGTTATATATATATATATATATGTATATATATATATACATGTATATATATATATATATATATATATATGTATATATATATATATATATATATATATAGATATATATATATATATGTTATATATATATATATATATAAATATGTAGGTAGTTATAATTAGGTCTGCTTTTCCATAGACTGAGTGTTTTTTGGTTTGCTAATAACTTTGGCCCCATTTCCGAATCTTTACAAAACTTTCCCCAAAAAACTGTCATCCACCTCAGCTCCTTCCTGGAAAGTTTGTGGGTGATCTGTCAAGCGGGGGCTGAGAACAAATGGGTCCCAAAACATAAAATCCCCATACATTTTCAATAGACTTCTTTAGAAAAGGCTTTACACCAAATTCTGCAGGAAGCTAGAAGCTATATCTTGGTCCACAGATTGTGCTTTGTGTGATTTGGTGTAAATCTGTTGAGTAGTTTTTGAGAAATCAAGGGTGAAAAATATTTGTATATTTTGACAGTTGGGCTTGCAAGAGTCATGCAAGCCTCCAGCGAGATTGCAAAAGAAAAAATGGAGCCCTGTGATTGGTCGAGAAGGCTGTTTTTTTCCCATGAGCCTTCACGCTCTTGTGAGAACAAGACACTTCGGCGAGTCCTGCGAGTGCTCGGATTGGCTGGCTGTTGGAATGTTAGAAATAAAATGGCCGCCATTGCTATTTATTGTGAAAAAAATTGGAGCTGTTGGGGAAATCAAGAAAAAAAGCTAAATAAGGGGGCAGCAGAAAGGCATGCTGTTCATCTAGATTTAGAGACACAGGAGATTTACTAAGATTTTGCGCCGTGTTTGCATCACAAAAGTTATGTGAATCGCCCCAAAATCTTTTTTTCTCAATTTACTTTCCAGCTCTAAACTTGTTTAGCACTGGAAATAATGGAAAAGTAATGCAAAGCAGCGCATAGCGCTGCTTTGCATTACTTTGCGCCATGGGGGCGTACCAAAGGTGGTGTATGGGCGTTCCCATGCAACCACCCAAGGTTTCTCACGCTAAACCCAATTTACTAAACAAAGTAAACAGGGTTTTGCCTGAGAAAACTATGCCCTTTGAAAGTAGGCGCAAGGAAGGAGAAATGCTTTTATTTCTCCTTCCTTTTCTGACCTTGCATGTGTGCTGTACTGTACAGCATGCATACAAAGAGGGAAAAGGTTTGAATTGAGTCTCAGCATAGTATTTTGTACTGGAAGGATACCCTTCCAGTACAAAACCTATGCTAGACTCATGGAGACACCCTTGCACCATGGCGCAAAGGTGTCTCCGTGGTGCACGGCAGCTGATTTCAGCGCCGGCGCTAGAGAGAGGGGAGGAGAGTGCCTTATTGTAGTAAATAGGGCACTCTCCTCCTCTCTCCTTTTCACGTAGCGCAGTGCAGCATTTGCGGCTGCTGCAGTGCGCTACGTAAAAAGTTGGTAAATCTCCCCCACGGTGTCTAAGAAATAACTACTGTGAAGATAATGAATGTATATTGTTTTAACAAATTTTTATGATCTCGCTGGATTCTCGCTGGATTGTTAATAATAAAAAGGAGTAGATGAGTACTCCATACACTCTATTAGTAGGAATGTAGCTTGTGGTCCTCCTTTTTAAAACAAGGTGTGTAAGAGATAAGCACTGTGACGATTAGAAGGTTAAATCTTTTGTTTTAAAAAATGTTACGATCTCGCGAGACTCTCGTGGGATTGTGAAAAGTAGGAAGGAGTAGGTGAAGTTTGAATACACGCTGCTATGCACACTTGTTACTGTATGAAGGAGTCTTAGTAGAGATGGTGTTTATCAGACTCTACTATTTATGCTCATTGGTTTGATTAGAGCTAAGGCTCATTCACACACCCTACTATGCACACTCGTCATCTGAGAGAGTGGTCTGAATGGAAAGCCCAGTCTTTCTCCACATCATACTACACACACCCATCATTACAGAGCGAGGTCTCCGCAGAGAGGCCAATCCCTTCCACACCCTTCTACGCACACCCATCATCTGGGAGAGAGGTCTAAAAGGAGAGGGCAGCCCCTCCACACACCGTATTATGCACACCCGTCATTTGACAGAGAGGTCTGAAAGGAGAGGCCAATCCCTCTCAGAACCCAACTACACACTCTCAGAACCCGACTGCACACACCTATCATTACAGAGAGGTCTCAACAGAGTGGCCAGTCGCTCCCCACATCCTACTTTGCCTATCTGAGAGAGAGAGGTTTAAAAGGAGAGGACAATCCCTCCCCACACGTTACTATGCACATCTGTCATCTGAAATAGAGGTCTGAAAGGAGAGCCTAGTCCCTTCCCACACCATACTACACACACATATCATTACAGTAAGAGGTCTCAGCAGAGAGACCAGTCCCACCACTCACCCTTCTATGCATATCTGTGATCTGAGGTCTCATTGGAGAGGGCAGTCCCATCACATGCCCTACTTTGCACACCCATCATCCAAGAGAGAGGTCTCTGCGGAGAGGCAGGTCCCTTCATATACCCTACAATGCATACTTGTCATTTGAGTGAGAGGTTTGAAAGAGGGCAGTCCCTTCTCACACCTTAGCATGCACACTGTTTATCCAAGAAAGGAATCTCAGTGAAGAGGCTAGCCCCTCCCACTTATTACTGTTTCCCTACAAGTATGTTGCAATCCAGCGAGAGTCTCACAAGAGTAGAATGCAAGCTTCAGGGGGGAGGCTTACCGCATGAGGTTGGTGTGATCCTTTGAGACACTCATGAGACACTCATGAGACCCGCATGGAAAATTACTGGGCCTGCAATGAGGCGTTTTCTGATCCCATGAATGTTTCACAAGATTGTATGGGGAGAAGTAAAAAAAAAAAAAAGAGGCCAAACCTCAGCCAATAGTTACCAATGTTATTATATGGTTGAAGAACTGCTGTGATGTTATTTGCTGCAGAACTAGAGACAGCTCAATTTGTCCTTGGTGCTTTGGAGAAGAAAGAAGTCTGTTTCAGTTGTGCTCATCAGACGTGAATGTATGTGGAGCTGAAAGAGACTGGTGTCTTCACCTGCATTCAAGAAA
Organism: Calotriton arnoldi; assembly: GCA_963921515.1. Lineage (NCBI taxonomy): Eukaryota > Metazoa > Chordata > Amphibia > Caudata > Salamandridae > Calotriton > Calotriton arnoldi. The sequence continues at coordinate 4,413,382 of CAWUFW010000357.1, forward strand.
GAGCTTCAAATTGAGGTATTCATACATTTTATATACTTTGTTGTGAACTGTCAGTGAGTATACTAATGTTGGTGGACATATTCTACACCATATTTACAGATTGAAAGGCTATTTGGGGAGGTGTAGATCTCATTATGTAGCTTTTGAGAGGAAAACATTAGAATGTAGGGAGATATCAGCAAGTATTGCAGATTGTGTTGAAAAATGAAGTGCTCCAACTGTATGTATTGTAAGTAAAGGAAGCAGTGTTTCTTAAGCTATGAAAGAAAGATTGTGGAATGTGTTAATACAAGCCCTAGTGCTTTATGAACCTCACTGTACATATACTTTAGCCCTATGGGGTGTTTGAGTAGTGATATTTCTATATCTTTTTTTTTTTTTTTAAATGTATTGTCATTTTTTAATGCATATACAACTGAGTACAATTATTCAGCAAACTGACATCTTCTCCCATGTCCTCCCACCCGCCTAACCCCCCCCGCCCCTCACAGATCAACAACTGTAAAGGACAATCCGGACTAAGTCCTTTTGTGTAGATTACTCCATCATATATACACCGCTAAATTCATAAAAACTAGAGAGAAAAAAAATGATTGTCAAGAGAAGTACATGAAAAACCCAAAATCCTAAAGTGCTAAGTGCCAAGAACCAACTACGTATAAAATACACTTTAAACCAATACTAGTCCTCCCTCTGGGCATTTTACATAGATAACAAAGTACACAGAAGATATCCCAGAATAATCTGAAAAAAACTGCGAAATATAAAGTGTACTGTGCAAAGTGCGAGGCGCAAAGTGCGAGTGCAGCAGCTTAGGGGCAAGAGACAATCTTTGTATCTCGCACAGGTGGAAAAATTAATATACAAATATAAATATTCATTTTATCAAGTATTCAGTACATATAGCTCTGTTTGTCCGAGCCCCTGATTTAACTACAAGGATTCCACACCCCCCTTATTGCAAAGACGGTTGGCGAAACCACTTAGTCAGCGGTTCCCCAATAACCAGTTCCTTTTTTTTGGAGTGAATACCCTTCTTGATGTATATTGCTTTTTCCAAACTGTAAATTGAGAGTAATCGGGCCAACCACTGCTAAAAAGAAGGGGGATTGTGATCCAGCCATGCCGAGGTGATACATAGCCTGTGTATAGCCATAGCAATATAAATCAGGGCCCCTCCCTTGTTTCTTTCTATAGTATCCTGTACTCCCAATAAAATAGTAGGAGGTGTTAGCAGAACATCTTGGGATAAAACTATCTTTAAAAAAATATATATATCTTCCAACAAAGGACCAAGCTTCACAGAAGTTGCAAACATATGTACGGAATCTGCACCATGTTCAAAATAGCGGGGGCACTTGGTACCTATATCAACCCCCCATTTCGCAATTTTACTCGGGGTATAATACAAAAAAAAACAAGTTTTATAAAACTGGGCTTGCAAGTTAGCCGAGAGTAAATCGCTTTGTGCAAAATGGAGAGCTTGCAGGAAAGCATTATCCGTAATGCCTAATTTCAGCTGCCATTTCCCAGAGATCTTACTCAGGTCATCGGACATCAGGCTATTAAGAATACTATAAATAGTCCCAATTCGTGGTACATTAGGCTCGGATAATTTCTCCATAAGTTCGCATTTGACAAACCCACAGATCCACCTACCTTACGTTGTAAAAAGTTCCTAATAGATAAGTATTTAAAAAACTCATTTCGACTAAGGCCAAATTGTATTGTTTAAGATCTTCAAAAGCCATAACCCCGTCAGAGGAATAGAAAGCTGCCAATTTATTGATCCCTGCTTTAAACCAAGTTGCAAAGTAAGGTCCCCCAAATATATCCGGCAGCTTCTCATTGTTCCTAAAGGGAGTATAGTAATTCAGTCTTCCAATCCCTAATAGCTTGCGGACAGCAGTAAAAACCTTATAGGTTCCCATAAGAGTCTTGAACCTTACTCTCTTAAAGTATCCGTATTCTAATTGCCGCCACAAACAACCCCAAGCTTCTGATCCGATTAAAAGCTCGAATGGGGAAGGAAGTTCCGTCGTTCGTGCTTGGGAATGATCCCGCAGCAATATGGGACATATCTGCATGATAGTTGCCCAATAGTAAAGTTTTAGATTTGGAAGCGCCCATACACCTCTCTCCCTAGGGAGTGATAAATACTTTAAAGATCTTCTAGGCTGAGAGTAGGCCCATAAAAACTGTGAAAAAAGATTATCAAATTTATTTAACATTGGGTTTGTAAATTCGAGAGGGATAGCTCTAAAGAAATATAAAATCTTCAGAAAAAAAAGCATTTTCAAAACGTTGCACTGGCCCACTAAAGAGAGATGAAAATTGTTTAGCCGATACAATGACTTCTTCATCTCTGAGGCTAACGGGCTAGATTTTCTTCAACAATCGTATTGATATTGGACAAAATATTCACCCCAAGATATCTAGCCATGCTAACCACCCTGTGATCAACCCATTTGATTTTCTTATTCATGATGATCTGAGTTTTTTCCTTGTTTAAAGCATAGCCCGAGACCTCCCCAAAGCTTTGAGCCTCGCATTCAATTGCCTCAATTGCCTTTGCGGGATCAGGGGTCACAAGCGCTAAATCATCGGCGTAAGCCATGATTTTGGTGTCGAATCCATGCCTATGTATTGGAAGGATACCCTGGTTCATTTCTAGCTTCTTGATAAATGGGTCAATATACATTGCAAAGAGCAGAGGGGAGCAGGGGCAGCTTTGGCGAGTCCCCCGTGTAATTGCAAATTGCTCTGTCTGAACCCCATTTATCACGACACTAGCCACAGGATTTATGTATAGGGCTTTAACAGCCTGAATAAAACCGGGCCCTAACCCCATTCTTTGCATGATGGTCCACAGGAAAAGCCAGGAGACCCGATCAAAGGCCTTTTTGGCATCGAGCAAGATTAATGCCATCGGGTCTCCAGTAACCTGTGTAGCATCAAACAATGTAATAGATCTCCTTATATGATCAGTAGTGCTTTTTTTAGGAATGAATTCATGTTGCCATCTAGAAACTAGTCTTTTAATTACAAACGATAGTCAGGAAGCTAGACTTTTGGAGTAGATTTTGGAGTCTCCATTAATTAGGGTTATTGGGCGATAGGAGCCCATTTCCTGGAGAGGTTTGTCTTTTTTTGGGAAAATAATGATTTTGGCCAGTGACCAAGAAGAAGGAGGGCGAGCCTCTAAAAATTTGTTCAAGGAGGGTTTTAAATGTATCTTTGATTTGATCACTAAATACTTTATAAAATTTGACCGGAATAAGGTCAGAGCCCACCGCCTTACCATCAGGTAAACTAGTTAATGCAGTAGCAATCTCCTCCCAAGAGGGGGAGCCTTCTAAAAATTCACAATCCTCTGGGTTCAAACTTGATATCAAAATTGGATCTAAGAAATTATCAATAGCATTTTGTCTTGTTGCTACTGTGCCGACCCCTTTCTCGGTGTACAGGGCTTGGCAGAACTGGCGTAAAGTTGTTCTGATTTTGTATGGCTCAGAGATTACCCCAGCCACCGGGTCTCTAATTGAGTGTATTCCGTTATTAGTAATGTGCTGTCTAGTTCTCAAGGCTAACTGGTGGCCAATTTGCTTGCTAAATTCATACACCTTTTCCCTGGCAGCGGCCCACTTGGAAGCGGCTTTCTCTGCTAAGATTTCACCTATTGCTGCTCTAGCTGCCGCAACCTCTAAATGTGCTGGCTCAATGTCCTTCCTTTGTTGAACTGCCCCACCACGTTTTTCTTCTGTGCTTGCTAATTTCTTTTGTAGCTCTTGAATCTGCAGTTTTTCACTTTTATTTTTCCTTAGTGAAAACTGGAGCGTTTCCCCTGTATACATGCCTTTAGGGCATCCCAGACCACCTCTATGTGAGTGCAACAGTTATTTCTTTCCAGAAACTCCCAAATTCAGCCCTTCATGTGGTCACAATATTCCTTGTTGAATAGTAAGGCCCTCTCAAAGCTCCAGGCAGAGATTTCTGTGCTGAGGAGTATCCCCTTAACCCCTAAAATTAAAGGATTATGATCTGACATAAATCAGGGGATAAGCTCAATATTAACAGCCTGGATCAGTGAGGCAGATACTAAGAAGTAGTCTAGGCGGGCATGTGATTGATGAGGGCCGGAATAATAGGTGTATCCAAAATGGAGCGGTCTCAGATGAGACCATACATCAATTAGCCCGTGAACGTGAAATAGATTCCTCAGAGCCTGTAGAACTTTGGGTTTTCTACCTGTATAGGGCCGTTGTTTATCCATGGCCCAATCGCAGGGTAGATTAATGTTCAAGTCTCCGCAAATTATAATGGGGAGAGTCCAGTGTGCCAGCTCCTCCGTAAGCCAATTAGATACCCCGGGGTCGTCTGCAGTGCTACCGTATATTGACCATAAGGTAAAAGGAGGCTTAGATGAAGGCCTACACTCTGTTAAAACCCATCTCCCATGGGGGTCTGTCTTAGTTTGAATAATTTGGAAAAGACTACTGCGTCGGGCTAAAATAGCTACTCCTCTAACACGAGCACTCTGTGAGGTTCCTCCTATCAAAGTATATCCCAGCGTGTTTAAAAAACCAGCCTGTGTCCCTTCAATGTGTGTTTCTTGAAGGCAGACAAGATCTGCCCCCAGCAATCATAGTCCCTGGGAAACCTTCTGCCTCTTTCGCAAATCGTTTAACCCACAGACGTTAAGAGTGACAATTCTAAAATACGCTAAGTTCGACATATTAATTTATCTGGGTTTCCATTGCACTTATGACAGAAAAAAATACCAGAAGCAAAAAAACCAAACCTAGAAAAAAAAGGCCAAAATCCAGAAACCAAGAGCTCAAAATAGGCAAATCCCAAAACACTTTACAACAACAAAGCCTCATTTTGGCACATATACAAACATGCTTCAAAGTGTGGGTCCCTAGATCTGCCCCTCTCTCCTCCCAAACCTCCCTGTTCCCCAGAGACCCCCTACACCCTCCCCCTGACCCCCCTCCCCCAAAAGCAGAGCAATCAGGACTCGCCAGATTGATAGATGCCAAACATAGAACCCCCCCACCCAACCTCACCGTGTAAGCCAAGCAACGTACTTTAACCAATAGGCCAAGCATGGCCAGGCTCAAATTGATTTGAGCGATTCTAGCTTTTGCCGCCACCCCCCTCGCTCTCTCCCCCAAGAAATGGAACGATATTAAACCTCTGTTTCAACGTCAGCAAATTTCTTGCTAAGAGTGCTGATTATGCCCAGATTTTGACTTAATTTCATTAAGATATTCCTGGGCCTTAATTTCCGATGTAAAGCTGCGAGAAGAGCCATTTAAAAGGATTTTAAGCTTAGCCGGATTCATTAAATAAACTTGGGCTCCTAGCTGTTGGAAAGGGACAAACAACTTGTGGAGACGCCATCTGCGTTCCACAGTAGCATGACTAAAATCTGGTTTAGTGAAAAAAGACACCCCTTCAAACATTTTTTTTGAGTTCGGGCGAGCGTGTTCATATACCAATTGTCTTAGCAGAAAGTTGCCAAAATACACCAAGATAACTCTGGGTTTCTCTCCTTCGTTAGAATGCTGCTTCTTGATCGTAAAAGGAAATCGGTGGGCCCTTTGTATCTCTGAGTCCCAGTTCCAGTTAGGATGATCGGCAAATGCACCTTGCAGAAGCTTCACAATAAACCATCGGGGGTTGTCTCCTTCAACCCCTTCGGGGATCCCCAAAAGTTGGAGGTTGTTCCGGCACTGCCTGTTCTCCTGGTCCTCCAACTTCCACATGACATCAGTCATGTAAGCACCTTGGGAAATACTTTGCGTTTTTAAAGAGCTAACTTCAGCTTCAAGGCTCTCAGTGCGATTTTCGATCATTGTGACACGTTCAGCAATATCTAAGCATGTCTTGTTCAGTTTCCTTATCCCCCCCTGTAGTTTTTTGGCCGCACCCTTTGCTTGGCTATTTTCCGCCCGAGCTTCTTCTTGAAATTGTTTGATTGAGAGCAGACTGGCAGACAAAGAAGGTTCTTCTTCTATCTCTGTGCTTGTCCTGGTTCTGTCCGACCAAGATGCCCTGGGAGGTTCCTCTCCATTAGGAAAGGTGAGCTGCGTGCCAGAATAATCCCATTTTAATTGGCTGTGGCTTTCGTGCCGTTTCCCTTTTTGCTTGTTAGATACAGTCCTCCGGCGCTGCGAGGTGCCTACCTCATTCGTGGTGCAACTGTAATTTGAGTCCGACTGTGCATCATCGCTTGAAGATGAGTTCCCACCGACCGAGGAGTCCGATCCATCAGTGACGGAAAAAGAAATGTTCACCCGCCAGCTCTGGGGAAGAAATCGGTCATAAATACTGCCCTCCGGCTGCCATGCCCTTTTCTATTACTGCGGCAGTAGGGATGTTTTCTCCTTCTCCCGGTTCCGCATGGGGCCTCCAACAACGTCTGCAGTCACACCTTTGGCTGAAGCTTTCGCACTGATTATTCCTTTGGGATCCCCCAAAACCTGGCAGGTAGCGACTCCATCGGGCTGGACCACCTGATTGACTGGTTCAAGGCACAGGAGTAATTCCTGGCCAGCAACAAGGTTAGGGTGGGGGGGCATGCTGGTCAGGTGGCTGCATGAAATCCAGAAGCTCAGTAGTTGGTTGGGAGGCTACCCCCACATTATCAGGGTCAACAGTTATCCTCGCCTTAGGGCTCATAGAACAGGAGGGGAGACACAAATTTGCAATAGAGGGTTGAGAGCCCCCCTTCTTTTGGGCGCAGCCCCCCCAGTCACTCGTTGGACCGCTTTCTTGCCACCCCCTCCAATGTCCCTTTTACCTCTGGCGCTGCTTTCGAAGTCCAGCACCGGTGCAGCTGCACCAGTAACTCCGGTGTTCCCGGGAAGAGCTCGAGTCTTAGTACCCCTTGCACCTCGAGCTGCCATGTTGCTCCTCTGTGATGTCCTTTTTGGGAAGGCCTGCCCAACCTCAGCAGGCGCCGCAGAATGAAGAAAGGAAATTACAGTGGCCGTCAAGAAATAATCCAACGAAATCAGGCTGCTGCTCCGGGAATCGGATCCGAATCCGCGGGAGAAACGCCGGCATCCGCCCAGCGCGAGGAACAGCAGCTTTCTGATCAGAGGCCAGACTCCAGGACACATAGCTGATGGCCGATCAACTGAGAAGCACGATGCGGTCGGCGGGCAGCGCAGTGAGCTATTCGGGCGCCCTCTTACTCCTGCTCCAATATTTCTATTTCTAATGTGAAACATTGTGGTGAGTGTTAGCAAAGGTGTTTTGAAGATGAATGTGTTAAATTATAAACTGTTATGGAAGCAGCGTTCATGGCATGTTATAATTTAATTTTGAAAATATGAAAATAGAGTGGTTGAGAGTATGAATTCTTCCAGGAGAAATTAATAACAAGTTCACTAGATAGAAATATGTGATTGGGGCTGAAAAATATAGTAAAGCGTAGACAGTATAGTGATGTATCATTGTTAATAATTATTGATCAGTATGTAACTTTTATCTTTTTGATTATTATGTCTTTTTTAGAAGAAAAATGTAAACTTGTCTCAGAGACAACATCATCTGCTTAGGTAAACAGCAAAAAAGAACCTTTAAGACAAGCAGGATTATTGTCTTGTTCGGCAGTGAGTATCTGAGCAGGCACAGTGTACCCAGGTTGAAAAGATTTGAAAGCAGATGAAGAGCTCTGTATTTCAGCAACACAAGCCAACTCTATCCGAGCTAGCCTTTGTGAACTCCTTTTAAAAAGCATGAGAAACTTTGTTGAGACTTTTTTGCTAACTGGCCTCAAAACAAAAAACTGCCATGCCAAATACTTTTTGGCAGATTGAGGTGGCTGAGTTGGTGCAGCTACACCAGGCTGCTCATTATAAATTAGTAATGTTGGTTGTTTTGTTTGTTTTATAATTGTTGATATAGTTTGCTAATGTAGTTGTTGTAGTTTTGAAATGTTAAATAGTTTCTTTTGTAATAAAAAATTTAAAGTTACTACTGATCTGCTTGCTTAATAGTTGTTATAGATTTGAATATTATTCCAGTATTGTAATGTTGACTAAAACTAGCAGTTGCATCTTCAGGGAGTGCAGAAGTGCAGCGGCATTTATATATATCTATATGGTACTATGCATATCTTTTATGCTACAGAGAATTGTTAATGGAGAAGACAATTATTTGAATACCAAGTATGGTAACTTATCATGCAACAATGAGGTCTCACTAGAGAGATCAGTCCTTATTCACGCAGTAATATACAGACCTTTCATACAAGAGAGAGGTTTGGCACAGAGACCAATCCATCCTTATATTCTACTACGCACCACAATCAGCTGGTGGTAATGTGATAGTGGAGAGGGCAGTTTTTTTGCAGATCTCACTATATACTCCGGAGAGAAGTTTCAGCAGACAGGTCTGTGCCTTTGCACATGTTGTCCTGGAGATATGTGTAAGGCCAGTACTTGTTACACTTAGTATGGAAAAGTGAGGTCTTACATGTGAGTTGGATACCATCTCAACCCTACTATGCATACTACTGAGCCTGGGGGGACGTGTGAGTGGAGAGGAAGTGTCTCTTTACATCCTACTCTACACACTGGCTACCTTCATGCAGGGTCTCACTGGAGAGGCAAGTTTCTCCCCATAGTCTACTATACACAGTTGTTAGGCTGTGGAGAGGTTTCAGTGAGATCCAAGTGTCTTTTTACACCCTACTGTGCACTCTTGTTATACTGTGAAAAGGTTTAATTTGAGAGTCTACTTTCTCCCCACACCCTACTAATAGGGAATATAAGGCATAAGTACTGTAACGAAGGAAAGTGTAAATTCTTCCTGTAAAAAAAGTTTGCAATCTCGCGAGATCATAAAAAAGTAGTGATTAAACTTTTTTCAATAATAATAAATGGACTTAAAGTAAATAAATGAGTATCAATGTGTGCTATGTACCAATGTTTATCTCATTCAGATAAAACAAGTGTTTTTTTTTCCATAAATCTAAGTGATCCATTTTTCTCCACAATTATATAATGGATTGCATATTTTTTTTAAATAAACACACTGTTACTATTCTGGTGTATATAAATTATACATACTACATCAGGATCTATTCAGTGTAAATGCAAAGTCCATTATAAAATTATGCAAACCAGGAATCATTGCACCTTCGGACTCTGATGCTTGCAAGAGACTTGCAAGAGCTTTGTAGAATGGAAAAAAGGTAAATATAGTACAAACAACATAGATCATGAAACTATAGTGTAGCTCTGAAATGAGCCGTTTTTGTGAACAGCTTTGAACAACTATAAAAAAATGGTGTTTTCAAAATTGTTTAATATTTTTGGGGTATTTAATTTTTTTTAAAAAGGGTAGGACAAAAACATAAAAATGTAGGTGTTAAACAACCATGAACAGTATTTCCTTAAAAACATAAAGGATAAAAACTCACAAAACAACTATCAAAAAATAAAAAGACTACTGCCTAGGGGGCACTTGTGCTCTTGGCCAAGCTTGTCCTGGGCAATCCTGCTTGTCTCAGATAAAAAAATTATCTGCTTGCATATGGAGCAAAATAGCGCTTTATTTAAAAAAGCAGGGTTATTGTCCATCTGTGCAGTTAGAGCCTGTGGAGGCACAGTATCTCCTGGTGCAAAAGATATTGAAGCCCCAGTAGAGTTGTCTACCTCCGCAGCACAAGCATACTCTGCCTGTGCAAGCCTTCGCATATGTGTAGCCCTCAGGTGTGTCCACATCGCTGTGGCACGCATACTGTATTGTTTATTTCTGCTCCCCCAGTTGAACTCTTTGTTGCAAAGTTTACAGCTCATGTACTTAGCAGATACCTTCTTGACACCTGCCCTCATTTCAAAGAATTGCCACACCAAGGATTCCTTGGGTGGATGTGGGGGCTGAGGTGGTGCAGAAGCCCCTGGCTGTTCACCTGAATCATCTGAAGACATCTTTCTGCTCGAAAGGGAGCAGGATAAGAGAGCAAGCCAAGTAGGTCTACTCTCACCAAAATCCAATATTGAAATATAGCAAAAAGAGTGGAATTTTCTTGTTCTAAAAAAAGACATCCATATGAATCAATCACAATCCTTCCTTACGGTGTGGTTACTCTCCCGGACCTCTTTCGAGACCCCTGTGAGAGTCTTGCGAGCTCATGAATGTTTTATTGCTTTATATATTTCATGGAACAATTCATATTTACTTTTTTACCAAGCTAATCAACATCTCTAATAGCTTAATTTGTTCAGAATTACAAGAAGCCACTGTTATTGACCTAATTTCAAATGCACGATCTCGAAGAATAAATAATATTACAACCTTATTTTAATGGCTCTTTTATTACAGATTAATATTAAATAATAACTGAATACGTGAATAAGAACTCTAAACAGTAATTAAAACAAAATATAGAACTCTAGTGAGTAATCACACACTTAAAAAATAGAGTTATATAATAAAACTTAATACTATACAGTATTTAAAAAAACTGATTACTCCCTTTCTGAATTATAATTACAACTTTAATGTAAAAACACATACAAAGGTCATGAAACGTATGCTATTACAACATTAATGAACTTTCTTGGAAAATGTCTCAATATGAGAGTCAGAAGAACACAAATATTGCTATAATGTTGTATTACGCTTTTTTATACTCAAACATCATTTTTGCAAAGTGTGCACCCTTTCCTGTTAAGTTCCAATATGAAAGCAATTCCCTTTCAGAATAATGTCTGCACATAGGATATATTATTCAGTTATTCTACTATATATACACTTAAAAAAATTGTGGGTGCCGAAATTAAAATAAAATAAAAAAGAGGATAATAAATTAGGAGCAGGAGCCATTCATTTATTATTTACTGTTCTGCCATGGAGTGCCCCACAATGCCCTGGGAACGCTTTTTTCTTATTTCTTTGGAATCCTGGTGATGCCCCTAGAAGGGGCCATGGCACTACCAAGCAGTTTTTCAATCTCGTGGAGGGCTACTGGGAGTTCAAAACCCTCACTAATATTACATTCACTAATAATAAACATTCCTGTGTGTGAATTTATAAATATAAACTTTTGATAATAGTTAGTGGTGATCTTTAAACAAAACCAATAGTTAAACTTTATATATGTTGATGTGCTGGCCCCTTGATAAAGCCAATAGGCACTCTGCTTTTTATATTGTGGTGTTTTGAGCCTTTGACAAAGCCATTAGGTCCACCTTACTGAAAATGACACAGTTTATATTTTTACATGCCATAGCTGTGTGTTCCCAACCCCACGCTGCACCTGCTGATTCACATCTTACATTACAGTAACAAAAACATAGAAATTCACTGAAGAAAAGCAAAGGCAGAGAAAAAGAAGGGTTCCAAAATATGTTTTCTGCATTCATTTTTGCATAGAAAAAGTAGATATAGCTATGGCCAAAACCACTGAATGGAATTACACCAAATTTAGCAGAAAGTAAGATCTTGGTACAGAAAGCATGCTTTTTGTGATTTGGTGTAAATCTGTTCAGTAGTTTTTGAGAAATTAAGGCTCAAAAACTTTGTAAATTTCATGCTTCAGAGGATCTGTGGGGTTGGCAGATTTCAAGATGAAATCTAAAAGGCTGCCACCACAGCAACCAAGAGGTGGACTGAGTCCCCACTTCTGAAAAAAATGATGAAAAGTTATAAGGAGGCAGGATAGGAATACCCTGCCCCCAAAGCTGGTGGGAGGGTCCCAGAAGGACCGCCCCCAGTGGTGAATTCTTTTTTCTAATGTTGCTGTGAATTCGTGGAGGACCCACAGCAAAATTTAAAAACAAAAAAGAGCGGGCTCCTGAGTCATGCACGTTTACCCCCCTCCCCCTGGTGGGCCCAGGTGGCATGGCACAAAAAATGTATTTAGTAAGGGAGGAGGCTTCCAGCCCAGCTCCCTGAACTGCCTTCAGGCCCCAGGGCCAATACATTTAATAAAAGGAGATGGGCGTGCGATCCCCTCCCCGACCACATTTGAGGCCCTAGGGAACCCATCCTCCGGAGCCAAATTTCAAAAAAAGAGTAGGGGAATGTAGACCCCCTCCTCAAGCCTGCAAGAGGCCCCAGTAACCCCATCCCCAGGGCCATATTTCAAAATAAGGGGAGGGCCATGCGGCCACCGCACCTTGAGCCTGTAAGAGGCCCCAGATACCCCATCCCCAGGGACCAATTAACAAATTGAGCAAAGGCGTAATGCAGCCGACCCTCCCTGAGCCATTCTATGGCCCAGGGTACCCCATCCCCGGGGATCGGCCCTGATGCGGTGTCCTGTATATTCCCTGCCTGCCAGAGCATGGGCAGGGAATTGTAATGTACTCTCACCCGGCGGGAGCGAAAACCTGCTCACGCTGGGTGAGACTCTCATGGCAGGGAAAAACACATAATTGCTCCCACCCAGCAGAAGCAAAAGAAAACTGCTACCACCAGGTGAAAGCATTGCCGGCTTCCACCGCACCTGGGATGGGTGCAGGTACAGGAATCTGGTTGAACTGCTGGTGCTTTGGAGCTCCCCTTCTATACCCCAATGTTAAAAAAGCTGTGGTGTGCCCCGGGTGGGGACCCCATTAAAAAAGTTTTTTTTTAAAAGCGTTGCTGTCTCCTGCAAGCCATTGGGTCTGGTAGGGCCCTTGGGCTCTCCCCATCGACCTCAACAACAAGAATGCTGTGGGGTGCCCTGGGTGGGCACTGTGGCACCCCAGTTATAGAATAGTAATATTAAAAAAGAAATTGCTGGCTCCTGCATGGTCCTATTGAATGGAAGCCGGTAGGACCTTGGTGATCCTGGGGCTTCCCTCACAGCCCTAACAAAACTGGATCTGTAGATGTCCCGGGTGGGACAGGGACACCCACAGAAATTAAAAACAACATGAAAAAGTGAATAATAATTGCATGGCTACAGCCTAGCAAGCAGCACCTAATAATGCCCCAGGGCTTTTTAGAATTGCATATTTTCTTCCTGGTGTCTTTGAATGATGTGGGGTGCTGCAGGGAATGAAAAAAACAATATGTTTCCTGGGTAATTTAATTTATGACCCCAGCAGAGCTTATCATATCTTTCAAAGGCACTCCAAGCTGGAGCTGTAGGCTCTTCAGCTGGAGTGCGGGGGACCTCTAGTGGTTGGTTCTATAGTTGTGCCTTGAAAATGTTATAAGGAAGTCTCAAAGACATGTTTTTTAACAAAAAAAGGCTTTATTCAACATATTTTATGACAGTCACTGTTATTAAACATTGCAATGTGGGAATTTATGAAATATACATTTATTATAGTTTTTGGTGAGTTTTTGACAAAGCCAGTATATTTGCCTTACTTAAAATGACACCTCGTACATTGTTACACATAACCAGCTGGATGCACCTCCAGGCTCTGTGCCCAACCCACTGATGTGGACGGCCATTGTCCGTGTGCTGCAGGAGTAGGGAGCCTAGCCCCCTGCTATGCATGGCCTTTGGCATGTGCATTGGGGGTTCGGGTGTAGGGCCTACAGCCAGGTCTAGCACCCAAGCCCCTTTGGACACCCTACTACCTGCAGCACACAGCCGAAGGCCGTGTGCAGTGGGGGATAGGGTGCCCTCAGGGTTGAGTGCAGGACCTGGCTGCTGGCCACACCCTGCTTCCAACCCCATGCTGCGCACAGCAATCAACATCTTACTTTACAGTAAAAAAAACTGAAATTCACTGAAAAATCAAATGTTAGATTTTTTTATACAAAGTAAGATATTATTACCATATTTAACTGTAAAGTTACTTTAACCTTTGGTTTTTCCAGTGAATCTCTAGTTTTTTTAAACTCAATGTAATATTTTGTTACTATATGTAACGCTAACCCCATGCCTGCAGCCACGCCCTGCAGCCAACCTCTCCTGGGCAGCCAACCCCACGCAGCGCATGGAATTTGACTGTGCACGGCGTGGGGTTGGCTGCAGGGCCACCCCTTGCAGGCAAGCAGCCCCATATCCTCATGGTCTTCTGCAATGCACAGCGTACTGTTTGTTCTGCAGGTCCTGGCCGCACTCAGGGAGTCTTACTAACAAAGAGTCACAACACCAAAATATAAAAAGTTGGCCTATTGGCTTTATCAATGTTAGAGCATATCAATATATATAAAGCAGATCTATAATCTTTCTCCAAAACTCACCAATATTTTTAATCAAATGTATATTTCAGTAACTCACACAGCGAGCAAGGGACCCACTGGGTTCATGCTAGCCTGGCTGATGAGAGGTGAAAAACCTAAAACTGGTCCCAGGATGCTTGTTTTAGATCCAAGGAGGACCTGGACTTGCACTTCGGGCTGGACTGTTCCCATGAGACTGATTGCATATGGCGGGTCCAAACTGGGGTGGCTTAGTGAGCAGAAGAACGATGATGGATTCCACCCAGATCTGTGACTGGGGGTCAGTGTCTGAAATGTTTCAGCACTCCGTCCATCATCTTATTGTGTTTGCTGTGGTTCTAGGGATAGACACGGCCCTTGAACATATAAATACGCTGGAAAGAGAATTTTCTGAATTAACAAGAGAAATAATGGATGATACAGCACTAGCCAGCGCTAAAGAGGCCATAGAAGCACTAGAAAAGGCCTCAGCAGAATCCAATTTCATCATACAACAAAGGAAAGTGGATTAACTAGCCAAAGACATAGCTAAATATGATAAAACTCTAACATACCCATACCTCAGGGAAGACTATTACAAGCAAGTTATACAGGGAGACACAGAGGTTTCAGATAATGAACCACTAGGTCCGAGTTCGGCAGTGAACCAGGCAGGAACAAATCACAGTGACAGGTACATTTTTTTAGTTAGAGGACACCGAGAGAGGGGACCCCAGATAGGCAGGGGGGCAGGTGTTGAGGCAGGGGCCGAGGTACATATTACCAGGAGTCCCACAGGGAATGACAGATCAGATGCCAACAGTACTCTTGGTAGATCAAAACATCTCCACCAACACTCCTGTCATTACACCTGTCACACAAAATATGGCTCCCATTTTCAGCTTGTCTAAGCATATGCCCTCATCCGATGAGATCTCTGTCCTCAGCAGGGGACTTTCCTTTTTCCCCACAGCAAGACCAAACTTCGTTGAGGTAAAGTTGGAAATCCAGAGATTGTTTAGAAAGGTTTGATTTAACCATTTCTTTGCTGGTTAGGCTTCACCCCTCTTACACAGCACCACAGGCCTGAGACCACCTTCCACATTCATGCCCAGTAAGATACTGGCATTCGAGAAAGTGGTGATGAAAGACATAGATACTTTAAGCAAGGCGAGGAGTATTATACAATAAAACCTTACCTACAACGAGAGTATGGCCACCAAAGATTTAAAGAAAAACACTAAAGTGGTAATTAGATTAGAAGACAAGGGTGGCGTAATAGTCATACAAGACATTTCTAATTACCGCACTGAGATACTGAACCAGCTCAATGACAGTACTTGCTATATGAAGATTATAAGGACCCCACTGAGAATCTGAGAACAATAATAGCCAAAACCACCCAGTGGGTCTTGGAACTGGGCTTTATAAGTAAAAAGGAACACCAGTTCCTAAGTAGAGAGCAGTCGAGAATACTGGTTATTTACACTCTACCGAAGATCCGCAAGAGACTAAACAACCCCAGGGAGACCCATCATTTCAGGATTTTGATCCACCCTATAACCACTTTGTCAATACCTAGACCTGTTTCTTAAACCATGGGTGCCACTGACCAACTCATACATTAGGGACAGTATGCACTTCATTACCATGATGAAAGGCACTACATTCAACGAAACCACTGATCTGTTGGTCACGATAGACATACAATAGTTATATACAAACATCCCACAAATGGAAGCACTTAGGATAATTGCTGACCTGATGAACACACGGGAACAGCTCGCACAAATACCCAGCTGGTTTATAGTTAAACTCATGGAAATTGCTATGGCAAAGAACTATTTTCAGTTTGACAACTGCTTTTATTTCCAAACTAAGGGAGTAGCCATGGGTGCTGGTTTTGCACTGGATCTAGCTAACTTATACATACCCAACTATGAGACACACAAAATCTGTATGCCGGACAACCCATTTAGTGACAAAATACTGAAATGGTCCAGATGCATGGATGATATCTTTCTAATGTGGAGGGGTTCCCTAACTGATTTGCATCTATTCCACACATGGCTAAACACCAGGTCCACAGACATACAGTTTACTATGAAGCAAAGCAACTAGAGCATTCCCTTTCTTGATCACCCGGTCAGAAAGAGCAGGACAAGGTTTTTGTTTCACTCTATAGGAAGCCCATAGAAAGAATTCCTTACTACACTACAGCAGTAGCCAACCCAGAAGCCTAAGGAACAACCTGCCCATCGTGCAGTTCTTGTGTATCCGCAGGACCTGCACCAGGAGACATGACTACTTTGAAGAGTAAGATATACGTATAACAAAACCATTTAGATGGGTCACCCATGGAGACTGGTTAGACAGGCTAGAAAAAAGCTTGGTATAACCATAGGGAGAACCTGCTGGAACCACGTGTCAAAGATGACACTATGGAAAGAATTATTTGCATCACCACCTTCAGCCCAGCTAGTAATGAAGTAAAAAAAAATTGTCAAATGACACCAGGGATTGGTGGGAGAGCACTTCACTACTAAAGAAGAACCTGTATTCTCCTTCAAGCGAGGCAGGAACCTTAAAGATGCTTTAGTAAGGGCTACCCTACCACAGCTGCCCAAAATCACCCTCAATACTTTATGGGGACTCCCTGCAATAGTGGGTCACTTTAATTGTGGCCAATGTGTGGCCTGTAAATTCAGCATTAAAACATGTGCATTTATTCACAAGAATGTTGAAATTGCTCTGACTGGTGAATCCAACTGCAACACCCAGGACGTTATCTATGGTGTATGGTGCCCATGTGACCTAATTTAAATGGGATAGACAACACAAAAGGTTAAGTGTGGGATTCTACAATAGAGAAGCAGAATAAAGTGTGGAACGGCAGGAGCGCCACTTGTGGAATATTACCAAAGACACCATCACACCAGTGAGGACGTAAGGTGGCAGGTCATAGAATAGATCTCACTTGGACCATGAGGAGGAGATAAATCCAGTCTTGTATCCAAAAAAGAACTAATATTGTTGGACAAATTGGAATCAATCGCACTTGGCTTCAAGACTTTAGAAAACTGGAGGCAAGCCACCTTCATTTGAACACTTCTATGGTACCAAATGATTAGGGTAATGTACCTACACTATCTGTTTATAATGGTTCTAAACACTATTTTACTCTGAGCTATATGTACATTCTGTGACTCTTTACTGTGCCTGAAAATGTTGATCATACATGCATTACACACATTATCAGTAATTTGAGGAAATAGAAGAATGAAAGGATTTTCCCTCCAAAGCCTTGACTTTTAGTCCTTCTTAACTGTATATTTTCGCACACATATATTGCAAATTTCATTTCCATAACCTGGACCACATATAGAGTAGTATTTCTTCTTTTCTTTTTTTGAAGAAATGGTCCCCCTTTTGTGAATAAAATGCTCTTTTTATCTGATTTTAATAATTCTAATTCCTGTTTGGTCAGTGTAATCTAAGTAGGCATTATTCACATATGACTATTTCCAAATCGGAGAAGACGCTCCCACCGCTCTGATTGCGTGCATGATACGCGCACGCCTCACTATAGATAGTCATTTCATTTGCTATCGCGCTCCCGGCCTAGCATCTGCTCCAGCCAGTGCACGCTCTATTTTCCAGTAAGTACAGCAATCCCAGACAATCATGCAGCCGTCTTTGCAAATACTCAGGAGCTGAACTGTATTCTCTGCATTCTTTTACAGTATTACCGATCATTTCAAAATGGGTGAGTAATGGGCGCCCCCCCACTTCTATTTACAATTTACATGCGATAGAAAACAGTATTATCACTGTTTTTTGTCTTTTCAGATTAGTGATTCGAAAACTTTTTTATATAATCTGCCTCTCGATTCATGAGGGTTTTGCAATCATTTGGCATGTTTGGTGAGCCGCATTCACTGTTGATACAATGTTGTCACTTGCTTAGGTTTCCTTGAGGCCAAAGCATTCAGTCTTTGAGCTTAATTAATTTAGCGTACATAGAGCAATTAGGGCTCACCTCACTGTAAATCGACACTTCATTTGCCATCGGGCTCCCGACCCAGGTTCTGTTCCGCCCGTCGTGCGCTTTCTTTGCTATTAAGTACGGCGATCTTAGACGATCACGCTGCCAACTTGCTACCAATATGTTGCCTTGAATAATACTTGTCACATGCTTATGCTTCCCTCAAGCAGAGGCTTTTCCTTGAGGCCAAAGCAATGAACCCCAAGCTAAATTAATCAAGCGCACTTAGAGCAACTAAGTAATCAATACTCACCCCACTGGGTGAGTAAATACTAATACCACCCAACAGACATTCACTTTGGCATTTACCATTGGAATGTATTCATCCTCATACATTTGTCTCTTCCTTCGGATTCACCCTGCTGATACCTTTCCAAATCACTCAATAGAGGCATACCAACCACACCGTTTAACAACAGTGTTGATCACTTACCACAGCTTGTAAGTTTACACTTGAACAAAAAGTTTACAATACTATATTAATAAGGAAGAGATTAAATGCATATATATCTCTCTACAGCTTGCTAAATCTGATGTGAGCCTGTATGAAGTTACCACAAGTTAAATGTTATACGCATCCTTGATTGTAGGACCAATGCCACAATCCTCTGGTGCGTCTTGAGGCATACTCATAGCACTGATATTAATACTCACCATACTTTCAAGTTGAATGACACATGATTCTTTCATTTCTAGGTGTCTCCTACATAATCCCATCCTGATGATGACCTTTATATAAATAATTCTGTATTGTGGGTCGAAACGTTAACAACTTTTACAGTGGACTGTTTTTTAATTTGATTGTGGATTTCAACACTCCTACATGTGCTGTTGCCTGTTACATTCTAGTGTCCCTATCAGTCACATTGATACATTTGCATTATGTATAGCACTTGTGCACTGTTTATCCACTTCAATTTTATTGATTTAGGCCTCTTTAGAGCTCAACAATTTAAAATGAATACAAAATCTATACATTTTTATACAATTTTACAGACCATATACATAATTTCTTTTTAAAATAATGATAACAAAGATTTAAATAATTTATACAACTTGTAACAGACAATTTCATTTGGTTGGGGATTTAATTAAGAAAATCAGGTCATTAATAGTAAGTAGATTAAAACATATAGGTTTTAAAAAAACAATGCCTAGCTTCTACTAGTTCTTTATTAGGGAAAATGTACAGACAAGGGCAAAATCTTGGACTCCTCCTCTACATAATTCACATAATCCTGTCTTCTCAGTGTCGAATGCTATGATCTACAGTGTATCTTAGGTATTTGTAACAGGTCTTATACTCTAGGGTGGCTATATAAAGCCTATAGTGTGATAATTGTGAACAATGTGCCATATCTAGGTCAAAACTTGATCGTGGAGTAATGTTTTTAAAAATAACATCAGATGTGCTGGTGACCAAGACTGTAAGTGTGTTGTAGTGCATTGAAAGTGCTCTTAAGCTGTTGTGATATTTTTATTAAAAGTAAGATGGCTTATTCCAACTCCAAAGGTTTTGTGCTTTAAAAGGGCTGGTGAAGAGCTTTCTTCTGCATGCAATTATGTTGGCCAAAGCTCTTGAATAGGCACTAGCTATGGAAATCTCTAGGCGAAGTGCTTGAACCTGTGTATCTTGGCTCATTGTAGTTATTTTTCAGAGTAATTTCCCCTCACTCATATTCAGAATATGCCATTTGCTTATGGAAATGTATTCCTAATGTGTATGACACAGTAGAGGGAATTTTGGCACTATAGATTTCAAGGAGGGTATTAAAATGTCTCTTTCCAGAGGAAGAGTACAATCTCTTTAGGGTGCTTTTATGGGCTGCAGCCTTAAGTTCCATAAGCTGGAAGTGGGAAGTGGTTTTGAGTGACTGTAGAAAACTCTACCCCAGTAGGTATATGCTTTTACCACTTCAATAGATTTTCCCACCCAATTTCCAGTCAAAGTGGACATGGTGTTTCCTCCCCCTAAACGGTACCAATTTTGTTTTGGAAACATTTGCTTTTAAGAAATTTACTTCGGTGTATCTAAAAAGGGCGTCTATACTACGCTGTAAACCGATTGGTGTAAGGTCAAAAATGACCACATAATGGGCATACATTAGAGTGTATATATTGGATGAAGCTATTTTGGGAGGGAAGTTCTTTGTTTTTATAAAACAGTCTGGTAAGTCACTTAAGAATAGTGAAAATAGAAGAGGGGCTAGTAAACATCCCTGCTTCAAGCTGTTTGAGGTAGGTATCATGTGGGTCAATCCTTTGACCCCCATCTGAACTCTACACCATGTAGGGTGACTATTAGCCTTAAAATTGCATTTGGAATCCCCATTTTCGTTAATTTCCTCCACGGGGTAGGTCTATCGACCCTGTCAAAGGCTGTTGAGAAATCAACAAACATACTATAGACCACCTGCGATTTACTCATTACATACTTGTCGATAATTGTTTGTAAAATTCCAATATTGTCAGTCACAGGGTGTTTCGGTGGAAAACCGGCTTGGACCATCGGAATCGCACCCCTGGTGAAGGCCCAGTCTTTTAGATGATCTAAGATACTTGCAGCAATATTTTCCCAGTTGCATCCAGGAGTGCGATTTGATAGCTGCTGGGTCAGAGGCAAGAGCCTTTTTTTAATAGAGGAATGACATTACTTCCTGTCCATGAGTTTGGAATATGGCCGGTATCATAGCAGTAAATAAGAGAGGGGCTAAGTACTTGCTCCATCCTTCCGGATTGCTTTGAAGAACTTCTACTGGACCCATTGCTGCTGAAGCTCTAGCCTTCTTTATATATGATTTGATTTGTTTCTCTGTGGGTATTGTTATCTGCTGGTCAAGTTCGTTCTGAGGCTTCTGATTGTTGAATTCACTGCAGCTGAGATTAACTGGATTTGCTTTATAGAGCTCAAACAGATAACTTTCCCAATCATTATGAGAAACCAGAGAGGCATTAAGAGATTTTCTGCTTCCGATTGCTTTATCAATTAGGCACAAGAATTGCTTACTGTTTTTGTTGCAAAGCTGGCACATGTAAATCAACCCAATTTTTCTCCATTATTTCTATTCTATTTTTCTTCTTGATTTTTTTCAAATTTATTTTTAGGACAACAATTTCTTTCCTCTCAGAGACAGAAGAGACAATAATTTGCTGTCTAATTAGGCAATTCCGTCTTCTAGATAAGTCGCTCTTTGGATCGTTGTTCTTTCTTGTTATGGAGTAGGTATAGGGGACTGCCAATGTCTGTAGTGTGTCGATTACTGATGAAAGAGTTCGTTCAAATTTAAGATTGGGTTGGTTTATTTGTAAGTTGGACACAGCTGTTGAGAGATTATTGCAGCATTCGTTTTGTTAATACCGTCAATATTCCATATAGTTTGCCCCTGTTTTTGTGCTACGAGGGTGTCGCTGCTTACATGCGATAGGGACAAGATGATATGGGCTGAAGATTTCATTCAAGTTTCAGGTGAAATATTGCATGATCACTCCCTTTTGTGAATTGAGTATTAAAATACTGACATTTCTGAAACAGATCTTGACTACAAATTACGTAGACTAATATAGAAAGACCGGAGACTCCCTTTCTTGTGAAGGTTGCCGGTATGTCGCCTTCCATTCTGCCATTCAGGCTCCCTCCATTGATTCCGTTTGATAATTCTAATAGCACCTTTCCACATTTGTCTGCTTTTATGGAATCTGGAAAGACTGGAGTTGGTATAGACCAAATTTCTTCTAGGTCTTTGTTCCTGCAGGCTTTTATTAAGGCGTTACAGATTTTCACATTAAAATCTCCTATTAGAATGGCTTGTGAATTTCCATTTGCTTCAAGAGTTGATTCAGTCAGGTCAAATATTTTTACCTGCAGAGGATTGAATACAGGGCCAGGTGGAATGTAGATATTAAAAATAAATAGTGAGTTGACTGAGGGGTATCTCTTTTAATATGTTTCTCTTTATACATTGAACGTTATTGCTTGATAAATGAATTATTTCGAAGTGCCACTTAATTTCTTCTGATAGTAAAATTGATAGTCCGCGCTTTGCGTGGCCTCGTCTTACCCTCGTCGCAGGGATTTCAAAAATGAAGTAATCTTTTTGGTCAAATTTATCTAGAGACCAAGGGGCCGAATCCGATTCGGGCCGGAAAAAATACCGACCGACTCGGTACGGGATAATAGTCCGACCGACACGTACCGGCATTGCCCGACCTCGGAAGTACGATGAAATGCATGGGAATCATGACCGACTCGCACAGAACTCAAGGCGAACGACCGACCCGGCCGGAAACAAGCTATCTGGCCGGGAAACCACGCGAATCGAACCGACCGACACGCATCAGGAAATAATCCGAACGAAACGTACCCGCGAACTCCGACCCGCGCAGTACGATGCAATGGGTGCAAATTCAGACCGATTCGTACGGAGCCCAAGCCGTACGACCGACACGCATACCAAACCCAGCCGAACAAACACAATACTCCGCGACCGACGCGTACGCCGCATATGAAACTGAGCTGAAACACAGCGGGAACGACACGGAGAGGCGCGCACGAGACAACTGCAACGTCCTACTCGGTCAGAAGAATGACTCCTACATGCACAATAATCACAAATGAAAAAATACACAAAAAAAGGGCCAAACAAGCAATGACAAAGCCAATAAATACAGGGGGGAAAAAATGGAACAAGGACACACCCCCAACTCCACCTACATAAAGCCCACAAATCCCTACCATGATCCTTTGCAAATCCCACTGACCTGCCAGCACAGAACACCATCACACAGCAAACACAGACACACACACACAGCTCATCCAACACAAAAGCCACACACCATTAGCACCTCAACAAATAGCACCCTCACACACACACAGCAAAACCTACACACACACACCCTCACTTGCACACACACACATCAATCACCACCACCACCACCCATCACCATGCCCCTAAAGAAGAATCCAAAGTTTCTAGATAGTGAATTGGAAGTCATGGTAGACGAGATCCTGAGGGTAGAGCCACAGTTGTTTGGCACATTGGTCCAACAGACCCCCATGTCGCAGAAAACCAAGATGTGGGTGAGGATCGTCGACAGGGTGAACGCACAATCACCATGTTTGCGCACAAAGGAAGACATCCAGAACAGGTGGTATGATGTGCGCAGGAGGGTCAGAGACCTACTCAAGAAGGATTACCTCCTGAGCCAGCACACCGGCAGTGGCCCTCCTGCAAAACCAGTATACCTCAGGCCCTGGGAGGAGAAGGTGCGGGCCATCCTACCACCAGTGAGCGTATATGGACTAACAGACATCCCAGAGCCTGGTGAGTACACTACTAATATACACAATATTGTGTGCCAATACACACACATCACTGTCAAGGGGACAGTCAAACCATCCACCCATAGCAAATCAACAGCAACCAAAAGATAATCATCCCAAGATGTGTATGTCAGTTAGATAAACACAATACATGCCTTCTCATAGTGATATGTCACTGTGTCATGACATGTAAAAACCTAACAACAAATAGAGCAAGGCAGTGGCACAAATATAACCAACAAACACTGCCTGATATTTTGCCACCACTAGAACACCACCTCACAGGGAAGCTCACTTAAAGGAAGGAATTCTGTGTATGCTGGTGAAGTTAGTGTAGCCAATAGCATGATGGGAGTTGGAGTCACAGATACTGCTCACCCTCACAATTGGCCCCTCAACACCACTCTGAACCATGCTCACATCACAGGGAGTGGATAAGGACTGACAAGATGGCTGACACTGGCTACTGCTGTGGGGAGCACAAGGCCCTGCTGGGAACTGTGCACCAACAAACAGCACAACACCACTGCCTGATATCCTGAAAGCCAACTTGCACTCCCTGCAATGCAAGCACGTTGCATGGTGGGATATCTGGCTGGCTGGGAAGGAGGACTCACAGCACTGACCATAGTTACAAGCAGCTCACCTCACACACCCCCTCAACACAAACTCCACATAACCCACCTGGGAGAATGCAATGCCTCACATACCAAATGAAGATCCCACAAAGAACCACCACCCTGGGTAATGCTGTGTGAAGCACAGGGACACACCTGGGACTTGTAGCCAAACAAACGCAAGGACAACACTGTCAGCCTCCCTGTCAGCACAGGCACACTACCCCACAGGGAAGCAGAGTCCAAAGGAAGAAAGTACGGGCATGCTGGGAAGGGGGTGTAGGCAATAGCATGATGGGAGTTGGAGTCACAGATACTGCTCACCCTCACAATTGGCCCATCAACACCACCCTGAACCATGCTCACATCACAGGGAGTGGATAAGGACTGACAAGATGGCTGACACTGGCTACTGCTGTGGGGAGCACAAGGCCCTGCTGGGAACTGTGCACCAACAAACAGCACAACACCACTGCCTGACATCCTGAAAGCCAACTTGCACTCTCTGCAATGCAAGCACGTTGCATGGTGGGATATCTGGCTTGCTGGGAAGGAGGACTCACAGCACTGACCATAGTTACAAGCAGCTCACCTCACACCCCCTCAACACAAACTCCACATAACCCACCTGGGAGAATGCAATGCCTCACATACCAAATGAAGATCCCACAAAGAACCACCACCCTGGGTAATGCTGTGTGAAGCACAGGGACACACCTGGGACTTGTAGCCAAACAAACGCAAGGACAACACTGTCAGCCTTCCTGTCAGCACAGGCACACTACCCCACAGGGAAGCAGAGTCCAAAGGAAGGAAGTACGGGCATGCTGGGAAGGGGGTGTAGGCAATAGCATGATGGGAGTTGGAGTCACAGATACTGCTCACCCTCACAATTGGCCCATCAACACCACCCTGAACCATGCTCACATCACAGGGAGTGGATAAGGACTGACAAGATGGCTGACACTGGCTACTGCTGTGGGGAGCACAAGGCCCTGCTGGGAACTGTGCACCAACAAACAGCACAACACCACTGCCTGACATCCTGAAAGCCAACTTGCACTCTCTGCAATGCAAGCACGTTGCATGGTGGGATATCTGGCTTGCTGGGAAGGAGGACTCACAGCACTGACCATAGTTACAAGCAGCTCACCTCACACCCCCTCAACACAAACTCCACATAACCCACCTGGGAGAATGCAATGCCTCACATACCAAATGAAGATCCCACAAAGAACCACCACCCTGGGTAATGCTGTGTGAAGCACAGGGACACACCTGGGACTTGTAGCCAAACAAACGCAAGGACAACACTGTCAGCCTTCCTGTCAGCACAGGCACACTACCCCACAGGGAAGCAGAGTCCAAAGGAAGGAAGTACGGGCATGCTGGGAAGGGGGTGTAGGCAATAGCATGATGGGAGTTGGAGTCACAGATACTGCTCACCCTCACAATTGGCCCATCAACACCACCCTGAACCATGCTCACATCACAGGGAGTGGATAAGGACTGACAAGATGGCTGACACTGGCTACTGCTGTGGGGAGCACAAGGCCCTGCTGGGAACTGTGCACCAACAAACAGCACAACACCACTGCCTGACATCCTGAAAGCCAACTTGCACTCTCTGCAATGCAAGCACGTTGCATGGTGGGATATCTGGCTTGCTGGGAAGGAGGACTCACAGCACTGACCATAGTTACAAGCAGCTCACCTCACACACCCCTCAACACAAACTCCACATAACCCACCTGGGAGAATGCAATGCCTCACATACCAAATGAAGATCCCACAAAGAACCACCACCCTGGGTAATGCTGTGTGAAGCACAGGGACACACCTGGGACTTGTAGCCAAACAAACGCAAGGACAACACTGTCAGCCTTCCTGTCAGCACAGGCACACTACCCCACAGGGAAGCAGAGTCCAAAGGAAGGAAGTACGGGCATGCTGGGAAGGGGGTGTAGGCAATAGCATGATGGGAGTTGGAGTCGCAGATACTGCTCACCCTCACAATTGGCCCATCAACACCACTCTGAACCATGCTCACATCACAGGGAGTGGATAAGGACTGACAAGATGGCTGACACTGGCTACTGCTGTGGGGAGCACAAGGCCCTGCTGGGAACTGTGCACCAACAAACAGCACAACACCACTGCCTGACATCCTGAAAGCCAACTTGCACTCTCTGCAATGCAAGCACGTTGCATGGTGGGATATCTGGCTTGCTGGGAAGGAGGACTCACAGCACTGACCATAGTTACAAGCAGCTCACCTCACACCCCCTCAACACAAACTCCACATAACCCACCTGGGAGAATGCAATGCCTCACATACCAAATGAAGATCCCACAAAGAACCACCACCCTGGGTAATGCTGTGTGAAGCACAGGGACACACCTGGGACTTGTAGCCAAACAAACGCAAGGACAACACTGTCAGCCTCCCTGTCAGCACAGGCACACTACCCCACAGGGAAGCAGAGTCCAAAGGAAGGAAGTACGGGCATGCTGGGAAGGGGGTGTAGGCAATAGCATGATGGGAGTTGGAGTCACAGATACTGCTCACCCTCACAATTGGCCCATCAACACCACTCTGAACCATGCTCACATCACAGGGAGTGGATAAGGACTGACAAGATGGCTGACACTGGCTACTCCTGTGGGGAGCACAAAGCCCTGCTGGGAACTGTGCACCAACAAACAGCACAACACCACTGAATGACATCCTGAGAGTCAACCTGAACCCACTGCAAGGGTGGCATGCTTCATGGTGGGATAACTGGGCCTGGTGGAGAAGGATGGCCGGATGTCCACCAAATACAACCAATGCTGGCCATGCACACACCTCAACATTCATATTGAAATGCCCCAGGTATGCATGACAATGTGCTACACCAATATCAACCTCTTACTGTGACAACTTAGGACAATGCAATGTACATGCCCGCATCCAGAGGTACAGTCACAACTGTCAGGTGTGTGAACCATTGATGTCTGTAGAAACATTACATACAATGTGTGTCTCTTCCAAATACAAGTGACGATGATGGGGACACAGCAGCAGGCGAGGAGGAGTCCCTGTCCCAGGCTCCGGGGGACACAGAGCTCACTGGTGTGGAACAGCCTCTGCCCTCCTCGGATGGCGAAGACCTACCTGGCACCTCCGGTGTGAGTCATCATGCAGCACCAGCTGGACCAACATCTGCACCCCCTGCACCCACCCCTCCAACAACTGCCAACATACAGACCACCCCCGCCGACACGGACAGACCAAGGACCACCGCTGACAACAGCACAGGGCCCCAGGTCCACCGTGGAGCAATGGATGACAACACCACTAACAACCCCCAAGTGGGCCTTGGGTCACCTGTGCGTGCCACCGCAGGTCCTGCACGTGTCGCCAGGGGTGGTGGGAGGGGTGGTAGACATAGGTCGCTGCTTGCAGAGGGGTCTGGACTGCATGATGACCCACAACTGGCACGCATCGCTGATGCGTACCAGGATAGCACCGGAGAGGTCAGACAGGTAGTGGGGATCCTCAAGGCCATACAACAGCAGCAGGCTGCCCATCATGCCCGCTTGGACTCCCACATGGCCCGTTTGGAGACACACGTGGCCCGTGTGGAGACACGCATGTGGGGCATGGAGTCCAAGTGGGACACATTGCAAGAACTCACAGTGGTGCATAGGGACATATTGACATGCCTCCGCCAGATTAGCACCAACATGGCCACACCTCCCTGTGTGCCCACAACATCTGGTGCTGCAACAACTGACACCGCCACAGGGAGGGAGGAGGACTCTGGCGGAGACTCCCCTGCACCGCCGCAGCCTGCACGTGAGGGTCCCCCCCAAAGAAGAGGGGTCGTCCGAGGAAGGAAAACTGAGAGGTTGATGGCCACGTACATCCCCCAGGAAGCCAACACCTGTTCCAGAAAATCTCCTTTGTGTACAAACGTTTCACCCTGTCAAATGCAACACTACTTTCCCACATGACATGGGGAGTTCAAGTTGGACTAATGTATCATATGACTGTGGACTTCACTCAGGACATTTCTGCTACCAAGACTTCCAACTCATCTGGGAACTTTGGATCACAATCCCAATGTACAGCACCCACCATCCTGTGCACTATACACACACACATTTCTGTAAATAAAATCACTAGTACACCATACTTGCCACTGTTGTTATTCAAATGTGGATACTGTTATGGTGATGATGTTCTGCTAAATTACACTGTGTATGCTAACTGCTACAGCAAGTACAACACCGTTGTGTGAGTCATGGTGACGTGACACATATGAGGGAGACACACCACTAGGGCTACACAACACAGACACCAAGGCCATCTGACTCATCGCCCACAGTGATGTTGCCAGGAAATCCAGTGGAATGCACAGACACCACACCTATTCAGAGTCTGTGTCAACTAGCCCACAGGTGCAGTAAGCAAATGTCAGTCAGATGTGTGACCACAGACAACGCACATCCCAAAGTGAAGCACAGGTTTATTACACATTTGCAACATGTTGTTTCCACTACAAATGCAAGGTTTACCCACGTGGCAGTGGCCACACAGTCAACAAGTGCAGAAGATATGAAGTCCAGGGGTGTGTGGCACATCACTTGTAGGCCAACTACTGCTGCCACCCTGAAAGCTGAATCATGGTGTCGGGGGATCCAAGTTGACCAAAGTACTCAGTAAGCACCCTGTGAAGGACAGACATGACACACAGTTAAAATCACTGTAGAACAGGACAGTACTGCAATACTCATGCCCAATACATGTCACAAGACAACTACACAAAACCAAGTTAGCATATCAAAACTGTTGGGGAGTTCAGACTACCTGGAAGGACACATTGCTGCACGCATCCAGTCAAGTAGCACATGGCCACACTCAAACAGCACCAGAGCACCACCCACACATATCATGCAAACTCACGTCATTCACATTACATCTCCCTGGATACTCACATTCAGCTGAAGAAGTTGGTGATGAGCTGTGTGCGGACATCACCCTCATCATCATCATCATCACTGGCATCGTGGTCCAGGCCAGGATCCTCCACAGGTGGCGGACGTTGGTCATCGTCATCCAGGATGAGAGGCAACTCCTTCCGCACTGCCAGGTTGTGTAGCATGCAGCAGACGATGACAATCTTGCACACCTTTGCTGGGGAATATGGGAGGGCCCCTCCTGTCTTGTCCAGGCAGGGGAAGCGGCTCTTCAGGAGACCAAAGGTCCGCTCTATCACTCTCCTGGTCCGACCATGTGCCTCATTGTAGCGCATCTGGGCTGGTGTCACAGGGTTCCTGAGGGGTGTCAGCAACCACGGCATGTTGGGGTATCCGGAGTCACCTACGGACAGACAAGTGCACATTAGCTGATTTGGAAAAGTGGGTGGAATACTACAGATCAGAACACACACAATGGTACAAAGTCAATACACACCGACAAGCCAGGCACGCTGGTTCTGCATCTGTGCCATCATCCTCGGGATGCGACTACTCCTCATCACGTAGGCATCATGTGCTGAACCAGGGAAACGGGCGCACACATGTGTGATGCTCATATCTGCTAAACATACCACCAGAGCATTGATCGAATGGTAATGTTTACGGTTCCGGTATGCCTGCTCATGTGCCTGTGGTGGTATTAAAGCCACATGTGTCCCATCAATGGAGCCAATGACATGTGGCATCCTCCCCAGGGCATAGAAGTCACTCTTGACGTCAGTGAGTTGTTGACGTGTTGGGAAATAGATGTACTGGTTCAGGCATCTCAACATTGCCTCCAAAACATCGCGTAGCACACGGCTGAACATAGTCTGTGACATCCCACCGGCAGTCGCAACAGTGTGTTGAAAGGTACCGGTGGCAAAGAAGTGTAGAGCTGCCATTACCTTCACCTTGGGGGTCAGCGCCGTAGGGTACATCCGGCCAGGTTGCAAATGTGGTGCCAAGCGCACTGCCAAATCCTCAATCAGCTGCCTGGTGAAGCGGTACCGTCGGGTGCTGTCACGTTCCACCATCGTTGCCAGGTCAGGGAATGGTCTATGGACAGCTGGAGCCCTGCAGTGCATAGGTTGAAGGAAGAAAGGTTGTCAGTCACCCCACATATTTGCCATTAACCATACTCAATTTCACATGATACATCATTACGTGACACAAGTACTTGATGTGTGTGCCGTTCTGTCGGACATAACTCGCACCTACATGGCCATCATCTAACTTCTCAGTACAACATGTGTGCACAACAGGTACCAGGTTGTGCTATGGGAAACCATTAGGCTGTGTCACAGTACCCATTTACTGCTGTCACGTTCCACACACACACCACAGTGACATGTCTGGACAGATGCGCCACAGGCATCACAGATCATTGACAGGTTGATTCCCAGTGACCCTGTCTTGCCACATGGCCACTGGCATGACATGGCGTATCATGTACACGTCAGAAAAACAAACATGACTCCCACAGGTAGTGGCCCCTGTCGCATCCGCAGGACAGACATGGACGCCAGTGACGCACAACATCAAAGTCCATGCACAAACAACGTTGATGTGGAGACTGTCTCCCATCGTGCACATGGAAACAGTGACATCGGAAACACAACATGCACACAGGCTGTGGAGGGACATCACTATTGTGCGAATGGGTCATCCTGTGACATACATGACTTCCCACATGGGACTCTGGGGGTATGTGACATGTCATACACATACACAACCTGGAAATGTGACCATGCCACATGCTCCAAAATGAACTGTTGCACATCACAGTGGTCATGTGCACAACACACCAAGGACCCTGTCCCCATGAACACATGCACAGCCTGGGTGTGGCTGCCCACAAGTGCCACCACAAAAACCACATGTTAACCCCCATACACAGAGAAGGAAATGCAGCCTTACATGCCTCAGGAAACAGTGTGGACTGGGTGTGGTGTTGTAGGTGTGCCCCTGGGTCTCTGGCAGGTATATGTGGCTGGCATACGTTCACCAGTGACAAGCATGGTGACATATGCGACTGACCTGTACAGGTACGCGTTGTACAGCAATGGACCGATCGGTGTGCCCGGCCGGCCCATTGCATATGATGTGTGCGGGTACGTGTTGTATCCCGAAATACGCGTTGAACAGCAATGGACCGATCGGTGTGCCCGGCCGGCCCATTGCATATGATGTGTGCGGGTACGCGTTGTATCCCGAAATACGCGTTGTACAGCAATGGACCGATCGGTGTGCCCGGCCGGCCCATTGCATATGATGTGTGCGGGTACGCGTTGTATCCCGAAATACGCGTTGTACAGCAATGGACCGATCGGTGTGCCCGGCCGGCCCATTGCATCTGTTGTGAGCGGGTACGCGTTGAACAGCAATGGACCGATCGGTGTGCCCGGCCTGCCCATTGCATATGATGTGTGCGGGTACGCGTTGTATCCTGAAATACGCGTTGTACAGCAATGGACCGATCGGTGTGCCCGGCCGGCCCATTGCATCTGTTGTGAGCGGGTACGCGTTGAACAGCAATGGACCGATCGGTGTGCCCGGCCGGCCCATTGCATATGATGTGTGCGGGTACGCGTTGTATCCCGAAATACGCGTTGTACAGCAATGGACCGAACGGTGCGCACACATTGGCTGGGGCCTGGCATGGCAACGGACGCGTTTTCAAAGCTCCAACGAGTCTGATGCAGTGAATTCAGTTGGCCAGCCACAACAATGTTGCAAAATCATGGGTGTCATGAAGTTGAAGATTTGAAGGATGCTGTGGGCGTGTATTAGTGCTGCTATTCCATGGATTGGTCAGATTCAGAAGATGCAAACGACTTGGGCCTATCACTTTGGACACATGGGACAGTATCTGCCTCTGCAGCACACATATAATGCTGGCTGTTTTACCCTGAGAGCTCACTTGCCTGCACTACATGCTCCAGGACGACATCTGCCACCAACACTGCTGCTGTTTATGCATCCTCTGGCTCCTGCAATGGCACGTACTGTGGAGAGAGCCCCAGCCTTCAGCCTTGAGGAGAACCAGGCCCTGCTGGACAGCCTCCTTCCACAGTACAGCAAGCTGTATGGGAAACCAGGGGAGCAGGTGAGTGTGCTGTCCATTGTCTCCCTAATTGTGCATGTTGTCCGACTAGAAGGACTTTCAGTGTGCACACCACTGGCTAGGATGCCCACTGAGTAGTTGTCACACCCCAAAGTGTGTAGTTACATGCACTGAACTGGTACAGTGCAGTAACAGTGCATTCCAACTAGGTTTCCTTCCCATGCAATGATACCATGTAGTGACTGCTGGCAAACTGTTCATAGCCATTGTTGCACTGCCTGTGTACATCATATGCCCCTGTGATTGAGACATGTATATCCAACTGTGTGATGCACGTATATGTTGCATGTGTAGTAATGGCCTTTTCACTTTGTCATCCTCACAGGTTGATGCCCACCAGAAGCAGGAAATCTGGCTGACCATCGCCCGGAAAGTAAGATCCGTGGGGGTCTACAGGCGCAGGATCCGCAACTGCCAGAAGAGGTGGCAGGACCTTCGTGGCTGGACCCGGAGGATCGCAAGGGTCCAGCTGAAGCTGCCGCCTCCTTGCAGGAGGGGCGGACACCGGACCCTGACCCCCCACATGCTCCGGATCCTGGCGGTGGTCTTCCCTGACCTGGATGGGCAGCTGAAGGCCAGACAGCAGCAAGGAGGGGGTGAGTCCATGACTGCACTGTGCACTTTGTCTGACATGCTATGTGCCCTCCTCTGGCCTGGTTAAACTTCCACAGTACATCAGTCATGTGGTCCAGGACCCATGTCCCTCATTTGTGACATGCCCACTTCTCCTCTGATACGCATATGTGTGGCCCTTATAGTCAGGAAATTGTGACATTTGGGGACTGTGCCATTGCATTTAGCTTTGCTCAAGGTGGGGGACAGCATTTGTTCCCGTGACTATGTTGTGCGATTCATGGGTGGGTTAATTGCTTACACAATGCCTAAGTTCTGACATGTAATCTGGGTGTAACTTTGATATGTGGTCCGCTTGCTGCTCTGACTCACCACATGTCCCTGGGGAATTTGGCACACACCCATGCTGCTGGTGGGAACAATGTTTGGGCCTCAGGAGTATGTGTATCCAGTGTGTCACACATGCTTAGCCATCTGCCTACTGTCCAGGACTCATCCCTCTTACAGGTGGAGCTGGACAGTCATGCCTACTCCAGGGCATACAATACACTCTGTACTCCCACTCCCGTGTATCATCTGGCATGTTGTGATCAGTGAAATGTACCCTCAGGTGTCTGCCTCTGTCTCATTGTGCTGTGTCTTCGTTGTCAGGACTACTGGTATGTTTATCGGTTAGGGCTCAGCATGCCATCTGAGATGTGACCATGATAGACGATACTTCTGTGACTTATAGGTGTCTGATCACTTGACTGTGCACACAGGTGTTTGCGACTGTGACTTTCAGGCAGCTGTATTTTCATTCACAGCACACTGTGAGGTGCTCATGTTCAGAGAGTTGTGTTTCATGTCCCCCATATGTCCAGTTGGTATGACGTGGACAAATAGTAGTACAGATGATGTGGTATTTGGGGGATGGA
Organism: Calotriton arnoldi; assembly: GCA_963921515.1. Lineage (NCBI taxonomy): Eukaryota > Metazoa > Chordata > Amphibia > Caudata > Salamandridae > Calotriton > Calotriton arnoldi. The sequence continues at coordinate 4,447,097 of CAWUFW010000357.1, forward strand.
CATGTGCACTTGTCAGTCACATAACTTGCATTCCCCATGCCCTCGGATTGGGACACAGTGCAGACTGTTGTTGGCTGGCTGCCATGGCCATGTGTCTTGAGACAGTAATGTATGACTTTGCACGCAGTCCTGTGTCATGGCATTAAACTTCCTGAGACTGATCCTGCAGGGGAGTGACATGTGCAACATGCACCCTATTGTGGCATTGACTATCCGGACATGGGTGCATCATGGTGTCTGGTGCTGGTATGCATCACATGCATTTCTATTTAGACTCTGGCCATCCTTTTATCCGGACACCTGCACTGACTCAGTGGCAAGAGATGTGATGTGTGCATGTTCACATACTTCACCGTGTTCCCTGCAATGTCCAACAACTGTGTAGGTGGTGCATGTGTCCACACTGTGGTCTTACCATCAGACAGACACCAGACAGATGGGTGCAAGGGCAGGAGGGGTGTGAGTCCCATGGTTGACCATCAGACTGACAATTGGCTTCCCCGAATCTGTGTGAGGACTTTAGGCAATGTTCAACTAAGGATGCCAGGGCTTGCTCTGTAATGTGCTGTACTTACTGTGGTGTGTGCGGTCAGTGCAGGTGACTGATGTTTGTCTGTTTCCCTAATTGTTTGCAGATACATCCACGGCCACAGGAGGGGACAGCTCCACGGACCAGGAGGAGCAGCGGAGCCAGACTGGGTCAGCATCGGACGAGTGGTCAGAGGGACCCAGTGGCACGGAGGGCGAGGGGAGCCACACCGAGGAGTCCTCAGCACCATCCACCTCAGCTGAGGACCACAGCAGCTCAGAGGATGACTCCCTTGTGGAGGCGGGTCTCAGCAGCCACCAAAGGCCAGCTAGTCTGTCTGGCCCCGCCACCACCACCACCACCACCACCGCCCTCCCATTGGCTCCCATTCCTGAGGTCCGTGGAGGCTCCCGTACTCGGGAGCGTGTCTCCTTCATGCCAGGCACCGCAACCCCTGCCCCTGTGTCCCCTGCTGCCCTGAGTGAGGAGTCTGTGTACCTCCTTCGGCAGCTCCATGTAGGGCAGACAGCAATGCTGAGTGTCCTCCATGCACACACCACTCTGTTGACTCAGCTGGTGTCGTTCATGGAGGGCATCTCGACGGGTATGTCTGCCCTACAGAGGAGCAATAAGTCCATGGACTCCTCCCTGATGGCAGCAGTGTCCCTCCTCCAACAGTCCCTCACTCCTCCCACCTATGCCCCATCCACACTTCCTGCCCCCCTACCTGTCCAAAGCACATGCACACCTGCACAGTCACCCAAACACACAGACACGAGCAGCACAGACACACCCAAGAGAAAGGCAAGACGTGCACACAAGCATCCTCAGGGGACTGATACCACAGACACAGGGGATGGGGAACACACACACACACACAGGCATCCACATTCACTCCGCAGTCCTCCAAATCCTCTCCCTCCAAGACCCCTTCCCTTGCCTCGCTGCTACCCCACCTACACAGCAGATCTTCCTGTGTGACCTCGGCCTCTTCCCTCCAATCCTGCTGATCCAGCATACCGGGGGAAGAGGAAGTCCACCCACACAGAGGGGAGTGCCCTCGCCCCCGGACACCCTCCCCCAGGTGCAGGCAGACACAGGACCCCATTAGGAAGTCCCCCGGACCAGGAAGAGCAAGACCCCACCACCACCACCACGCAGCTCCACCGCCCAGTCTCTCTCCTCCATCCCCCAGGCCACCACTGCACAGGTTCCCCCACCACACCCTGCCCCAGGTTCCCCACACACCAATACCGCATCCCCAGACTGCTTAAGCCCTCCCTCCCTGCCACTTGCTCTTCCACCCCCAACCCAGATGCTCTGCCTGTTAGTGGCACTGTTGTGGAGACCGGGTCCCCCCCCTCTGTCCTGCCCACCTCATCTGCCTACCCTTCCACTCCCTTGGAGTCATGCACTGCAGTGGAGTCCACAACCACCACGTCTGACTCGGGCACTGCAGTGGGTACCCAGTCCACTACATCAGTCCAGCCCACTGCAGTGGTTGCAGCACCCACACCAACTGACTTGTGTACCACAGTGGTGCCGGCCACCCCTGAGTCAGACACCTCCACTGCAGTTGCCGGTGACACTTCTGCACCCACCACCCCTTCACTGCCTCACTCTGCCATCCCCTGATCCTGTCCCTGCGGTGCCTGGCTTGCCCCTTGTATGCCCCTCCAAGGGGGATGTCCCCTAACCGTACCAGTGCAGGCAAGCAATGTGTGACCAGTTGTCACTTCTCACCCCGTTGGGACTGTGATTTTGGACTGGCCATTGGCCTTAGTTTCTTTTGGACTTCCGTGTTTACCCTGACATTTGCTGAATAAAGCCTCTTTTTGTTTACTTGTGGGTTTTCTTTTGATGTACATGATGTGGATGAGTAGCATCCTGCATTTGCAGTTGTAATAGTGTTCACATCAGGAAAATGAAGTGTTGCAGTGATGGACTCCATGTGGTCTATGGGATATGTGTCCTGTTGTAGTCTGGATCTATGGCATCCTTTGCTACAGTCTGAGGGTGTAATGTTCTCCATTTGACACAGGGATGTCCATTTTGCATTTGTAAATGAACATCTTTGTCTTACACTGATGCACATCTGGTGGGCTTACCACTGTTCAATGTTCCGATTTCCCTGACTGTGTGCCCAGCTCCACTGGACATGCAGTTTTGCACATCAATGTCGAAGGACTCATCTGTGTATACAGTGCAACTTGCTTGACACGTGTTTTGTGTGTGTGCAGATGACTGACGTGACACTCCCGTACCCAGGCTGTGAGCAGAGCCTTCTGTGTGTTGTGGTTGTTGACTCACTGACGGAGTGTTCTGCTGACATGTTTGGGTCGTGCACAGACAAGGTTTGGCACAGCGGACCTTCCACAGGAGTGGAGTGCCCTCATGGCAGTGTGTAATCCGGTGACATTGCGTGGGCCTGTGTTGTGTGTTGTGTAAGCATGTCTGTGCGTGTTCCCTTCCCTTTTCCTACACAGGCTGTGTCCCTAGGGATGTTCCTGTTTGTGATGCTTGCTGAGTTGTTCTGTGTTCATCCAGCATCTTGGACCTGGTTTCTCCGTGATGTGGGTGCATGGCAAACAGATGTTCATGAGGTTGTCATACCAGGTTGTCTTTGTTGTCAGGGCTGGGGATGTGGGCAAACGCAGATGGGACACATTCAGGATTCCCCTTGGCACTTGTTGTTTACACGAGTCATGTGATTTACAGTTTGTGTTAGCTTTCAGTGATTGTGACACGTTGTGTGTGTGACTGCTGCCACTCCTCAGGGTCAGAGCTGCAATGTTGGAAGTTGTGTATGTGTGTTCTTCGTGTGTCACCTTGGCTTCTTCGTTGGTGTGTGACTATGGCCAGGATCCCATTGATTGTGGTGGATTTCACATCATGCCCATGTACGGCATACTGTGCTGTGTGTCAGACATTGACGAGTCTTGTTGACTGGCCATGTGTGATGGGTTTCTGCACCTTCGTTCCCACCACCACCCCTGGTATTGTCATGGGTGCATGTCCAATGTCACCAGTCCATGTGAGCTTCACTGCTGCACATTGGTGGAGATCAGGGTGTGTGGTGTTGAGTGTGTGCAAAAGTGAGTTGTTGCACGGATAGACCCCTACCTCCATATTGGCCTTGGCTGGCAGGCCGTGCTGATTGATTGGAGCTTGTGTAGGTGTGATGGTAGTTAGTTGCTCAGGACACATGGCTGTGGTTCACAGTGTGAACAACATCTAACTTTGTCATCACAGTGGGATTATCATGCAGGCTAGTGTCAGCACAATGTGGGGTCCCTGGGGGTAGTGCTGTGGTGGGTCTGTCTCATGCTGTGTTAGTTGCTGTTCCTACAAGCTTGTGTGACATGTGTAATTTGTGCTCCCTCTCATCTTACAATGCCTGATTGCCCACATAGGGGTATCCGATCCATGAGTAACTTTTGTATGGCACTGTATACACATCTGTGTAATTGGAATTCAGGCCTCCTCATGTGTTGTGTGGTTGCCTGGGGACACTGGCACACACCCCCATCACCTGTTGTGTTTGATATGCAGTGTGAGTCTGCCTGTTTGTGTTTGTGCATTTGCACCACTGCATTGGCATATCTTGAGTGTGCCATTGGCTGTATGTTGTTTGGTGGCTTTCCCCTGCTGTCCCTGGGACTCCTAGGTCATTAGTCAGCACAATAATCATGGTTTGTATGTCCCATTGCTGCCATGGTGTGGTATTTGTTCACCTGACATCTACAGTCTCCACAGGATATCTACATTTGTGTGTCCATTGGTGCAGATATGTGGGTCAGCATTATGATGGTCACTTCTGTCATTGTGTTATTTGTGAATGTTGACAATGTGGGCCCCCATGGGTGATGTTTGTATGCACATGGCCAAAACGATGTTTCAGTGACACTGCACTGTTTCCCTCGACCAATCTATGTTGCTATGGGACACAAGCACTACTATGCCACTGATGTGTTTGTTGTTGTGTGACCAGGATTCATCCATGCAGTTTGGCTTTGGCAGCTTTTACCATGACTACACTTCCCTTTTGGTCACTGTGGTGATGGGGCTTTAGGTCCCATTGCCACACTGTTCAAAATGTGCATCAGCTATGGACACCACACTTCCCTTTTGGTCACTGTGGTGATGGGGCTTTAGGCCCCATTGCCACACTGTTCAAAATGTGCATCAGCTATGGACACCACACTTCCCTTTTGGTCACTGTGGTGATGGGGCTTTAGGCCACATTGCCACACTGTTCAAAATGTGCATCAGCTATGGACACCACACTTCCCTTTTGGTCACTGTGGTGATGGGGCTTTAGGCCACATTGCCACACTGTTCAAAATGTGCATCAGCTATGGACACCACACTTCCCTTTTGGTCACTGTGGTGATGGGGCTTTAGGCCACATTGCCACACTGTTCAAAATGTGCATCAGCTATGGACACCACACTTCCCTTTTGGTCACTGTGGTGATGGGGCTTTAGGCCACATTGCCACACTGTTCAAAATGTGAATCAGCTATGGACAGCACACTTCCCTTTTGGTCACTGTGGTGATGGGGTGTTCGAGCCCATTGCCACAGAGGCCATGGTCAGCTTGCATTGTGGAGGCCACACACATTTCTGTGTGACACATGTGCTAGGGGGTCACATTGTATGTTCAATGTCATGTTCAGTGTTGTAGGCATTTGACACAGACTACACACACTTGTCATGGTGTTGGGGGGATGTAATCTTCTGTCATTCCTTATGTGGGAGTATGCTAGTTGTGTCATGCATTACCCGTCCTATGAGTAGGAGTGATGTTAGTGGTAGGCATCCATCCCCCATGAGTGGGGATGGTAGTAGTGACAGGCATCCAGGCCCCCTGAGTAGGGGTGGTGGTAGTGGTAGGCATCCATCCCCCCATGAGTGGGGATGGTAGTAGTGACAGGCATCCAGGCCCCCTGAGTAGGGGTGGTGGTAGTGGTAGGCATCTAGCCCCCTATGAGTGGGGATGGTAGTAGTGACAGGCATCCAGGCCCCCTGAGTAGGGGGTGGTAGTGGTGGGCATCCATCCCCCATGAGTGTGGATGGTAGTAGTGGTAGGCATCCAGCCCCCCTGAGTAGTGATGGTGGTAGTGGTAGGCATCCATACCCCTAAGGGTGGGGATGGTAGTAGTGGCAGGCATCCAGGCCCCCTGAGTAGGGGTGGTGGTAGTGGTAGGCATCCAGGCCCCCTGAGTAGGGGTGGTGGTAGTGGTAGGCATCCATCCCCCTATGAGTGGGGATGGTAGTAGTGACAGGCATCCAGGCCCCCTGAGTAGGGGTGGTGGTAGTGGTAGGCATCCATCCCCCCATGAGTGGGGATGGTAGTAGTGGTAGGCATCCATCCCCCTATGAGTGGGGATGGTAGTAGTGACAGGCATCCAGGCCCCCTGAGTAGGGGTGGTGGTAGTGGTAGGCATCCATCCCCCATGAGTGGGGATGGTAGTAGTGGTAGGCATCCAGCCCCCTATGAGTGGGGATGGTAGTAGTGACAGGCATCCAGGCCCCCTGAGTAGGGGGTGGTAGTGGTGGGCATCCATCCCCCCATGAGTGTGGATGGTAGTAGTGGTAGGCATCCAGCCCCCTGAGTAGTGATGGTGGTAGTGGTAGGCATCCATACCCCTAAGGGTGGGGATGGTAGTAGTGGCAGGCATCCAGGCCTCCCTGAGTAGGGGTGGTGGTAGTGATAGGCATCCAGGCCCCCTGAGTAGGGGTGGTGGTAGTGGTAGGCATCCATCCCCCATGAGTGGGGATGGTAGTAGTGGTAGGCATCCATCCCCCTATGAGTGGGGATGGTAGTAGTGATAGGCATCCAGGCCCCCTGAGTAGGGGTGGTGGTAGTGGTAGGCATCCATCCCCCCATGAGTGGGGATGGTAGTAGTGGTAGGCATCCAGCCCCCTATGAGTGGGGATGGTAGTAGTGACAGGCATCCAGGCCCCCTGAGTAGGGGGTGGTAGTGGTGGGCATCCATCCCCCATGAGTGTGGATGGTAGTAGTGGTAGGCATCCAGCCCCCTGAGTAGTGATGGTGGTAGTGGTAGGCATCCATACCCCTAAGGGTCGGGATGGTAGTAGTGGCAGGCATCCAGGCCCCCCTAAGTAGGGGTGGTGGTAGTGGTAGGCATCCAGGCCCCCTTGAGTAGGGGTGGTGGTAGTGGTAGGCATCCATCCCCCATGAGTGGGGATGGTAGTAGTGGTAGGCATCCATCCCCCTATGAGTGGGGATGGTAGTAGTGACAGGCATCCAGGCCCCCTGAGTAGGGATGGTGGTAGTGGTAGGCATCCATCCCCCATGAGTGGGGATGGTAGTAGTGGTAGGCATCCAGCCCCTATGAGTGGGGATGGTGGTAGTGACAGGCATCCAGGCCCCCCTGAGTAGGGGTGGTGGTAGTGGTGGGCATCCATCCCCCATGAGTGTGGATGGTAGTAGTGGTAGGCATCCAGCCCCCCCTGAGTAGTGATGGTGGTAGTGGTAGGCCTCCATACCCCTAAGGGTGGGGATGGTAGTAGTGGCAGGCATCCAGGCCCCCCTGAGTAGGGGTGGTGGTAGTGGCAGGCATCCAGGCCCCCCTGAGTAGGGGTGGTGGTAGCGGTAGGCATCCATCCCCCTATGAGTGGGGATGGTAGTAGTGACAGGCATCCAGGCCCCCCTGAGTAGGGGTGGTGGTAGTGGTAAGCATCCATACCCCTAAGGGTGGGTATAGTAGTAGTGGCAGGCATCCAGGCCCCCTGAGTAGGGGTGGTGGTAGTGGTAGGCATCCATACCCCTAAGGGTGGGGATGGTAGTAGTGGCAGGCATTCAGGCCCCCCTGAGTAGTGATGGTGGTAGTGGTAGGCATCCATACCCCTAAGGGTGGGGATGGTAGTAGTGGCAGGCATCCAGGCCCCCCTGAGTAGGGGTGGTGGTAGGGTGGTGTTGGTGGTAGGCATCCATCCCCTATGGGTGTGTATGGCATTGGTGTTGGCCATCCCACCCCTATGGTTCTGCTGTTGCTAGTGTACTTTATTTGTGCATCCATATGTGTGTGTGACATATTTCGGGTATGTGTAGTTTGTTTGTATTGTTGGTGTTTGACTTACCGTCTGCGCCGTACGCGTCCGTGCCGGTCCCGGTAATAGATGTAGAGTATAGGTAGGACCTGCGCAATGGGATTCATGCTTGGATCGTCTCGTTCGGGTTTCTCGTGTCTTCGAGTCGTACTCGTAGCAGGCTTGTTCGTCTCGTAGCCGTGGATCGTCTTGTGGCGCGAAACGGAGCTTATGTACGGCTCGCCCGGATGCTCAAACGTGCCGGACGTAGCGACGGGTTCGGCGCGTACGGATTGCGCATCGTACTAGTCCGGCCGGAAGGTGCTGTGTATTTGCTTCCGTGCGGCTCGATTCGGCGTTCACGGATCCGGCTCGGGCGGGGAACAGGAGCTGGAATGGGTGAATACGGCTCTCTCGGAAAATGAGTTGTTATACGCATCGTACTTGTTCGTCCGGACGAGTGTATGAATCGGTCGGGGAACACGCATTCGGCTGGTATTTTTTCCGGACGAATACTGTTAGGTGCCCTACCGGCCGAGATCGGAATCGACCCCCAAGTCTCTTGGAGGCAAGCAATTGCAGGATAGTTTTCCAATAGACGGGAACGTTTCTATGATTCCAGCCCTGCAATGTTCCAGGAAACAATGATGGCACTATTTATTCACTACATCACTCTCACTGTGCCATCACATGAGTAGGAGCGCCTTGTTTTAGACTGATGCTGAGAATTGTTCAATCAAGTTCTTGTTTGAAACAAGATATTTTCTTTGAGAATAATGAAAATAAACTTGCAACTCGCATATTAAACCTTACTAATGGACGTTTTCTTATTACTTTTGCAGTGGAAGTCAAGGGCTACACTTTCCCCACAAGGACCACTTGTGTCTATAACAAATAACACTCTTGATACAGGGCGGTCCATCCAGGTTTTGCGGGTCAAGGACAGGCCTGGTAGTTTTCCTGCCACTGGGGGCAGTTTCTGACAAAATGTCACAATTTACCAGGGTGAAGGTAGAGCCCTTCTTTGCAGCACGGATTCTTTTCTTTGGTTAAGGGTCTTCCCAGATTTCAGTGGTGGGTCAATTTACCACCAGTGGAAAAGCATCTTTTAGTTCTTCTTGCAAGCTGATGTAGAATGCAGTGGTTGCATCAGTTCACCCTGACTATGCCCTTAATTGATTAAATCTGCTCACGTAAGAAACTATATCACAAGTTCCCTGCCTTCACCATAAACCCATGCTTAGGAGTAACCACAAAAACTTTCTTCCAACTTTCTAATTCATAGGTTACTTCAAAACTGTCTCATCCCCCCAAAAGGAGTGAACTGTTTTCAAATGTATTATTTTTCATTATCAATACTAAATTTTCTGTGACAGACCTTTACTAATACAATAAGCATAATTGTATTCTAATGCAATATAGCAGGTACGTAGGGCATCATGCCCCTGACGGGGTTTGCAAGCTCTCTTGAAAACATGCAGGATAAAAGCAAATGATAATCTGTTTGAGATTGTGGCATATGAAGCCACTCCTCAACTCATGTGATGGTGTTAAGCTATTTGTGTGTGTGTATATATATATATATATATATACAAAGAATGTATCCACACTGGAACGGAAGGTATACGGCGGAACTCCTCGGTGAATATTCAAAGAAACTTTATTCAAGCGCTTGTGAGCTACAGACTGTCAGCATGTTTCGGTTGCATCCAGCAACCTTGTTCACGACAGAGTGCGCCATCTTGTGATACAATAAATAAGGACGTGCACAATAAACAAAAAAGACATCCTCAGCTTTAGGGGAGAAGAAAGATGAGAATATAGTGAATGGCTTTAATATCCTGACGGAGGGAATGCAATTCACTCGCATGAAATGTAATTCATTTCTCAAATATGAAACAAAAAACCATATGTCACATTAGAAATCACCTGCTATGTACATATAAATAACTATTCATATTGGCTTAAGTTACAGTGCATGTGAAGAATCACAATAATTAACACTCAATAGGGACTAGTTATCGTCATTATAATGAATTTCATTCAAATACATATGTATGTAAAAGCAGGTAAAAGCATAAAAACATAGTGCAAGGATATTTTACACCTTAAGATCACCTCCGTTCATAAAAAACAACTTAACAAAAGACAAGTGCCTAATGCCTTTCTACACAATGTTCCCCTATAGTCACCTATAATAAAGTGCAAAGTGCTATAAAAATTATCAATCGGTCAGAGAATACGAAGCTCTTCATTAACCTAAAACAATAATAATGCAGACAACAAAGTAAACGATATTTAATCTCATTAGACTACTACTGTACTTGGGAACTGATTCACACAGCTAGCCAAGTGGCTAAAATGAGTAAATACATACCAATACATAAACAAAACAAAATTCAAATCACGAATCTATGAGGCTCACGATGGGAGAGACACATAAAGAGAGTGAATTAATGTATAGTGCAGGTCATATTCCCTCAATACTTAAAAAATATAAACAGTAATAAATGCAGGGCATGGCAACATTGATGGCAACAATTAAAGGAGACAGGTGTACAGTTCTTCATCTATATTAAAGCCCATCGGTTCCATGCTGTCTAGTTCTAAAATGAACCAAGTTTCCAATTTACGCAACTCTTTCTCTCTGTCACCCCCTCTTTTTCTTTTTGCAACTTGTGCCACACAGCTATATTTTAGATCTGAGGGATCACTTTGATGATGTTTTTCAAAGTGACGGGCAACAGGATAACTACGATCCCTATGTATGATGGCACAGATGTGTTGTAGTATCCTTGTGAGCCGGCAACGTGGTACTTCCCACATATACTTTTCTGCAGGGACATGTGAGGATATACACTACAAACTCAGATTTGCATGTCAGATTACCTCGTATCTTGATTTTCTTTTTGAAAGGGATCTCAATAGTAGTGCGATTTTCTCCGTTCTTACATGCTTTGCACTTAGAACACTTCCTAAAGCCATCATACTTGGATAGCCAAGTTTGAGATCTCATTCCGGTATCAAACTCACTCTTAACAAGATGATCTCTCATAGATTTTGATTTTCTATAGCTTATCATTGGGCGCTTAGAAACCAATGGGCCAATAATGGGATCTTCTCTCAAAAGATGCCAATGTTTTAACATGCCTGTCGCACTCTCTAGTGTTCCTGATTATACCTAGTTATGAATCCATGCATCTGGGGTCATTCCCTTTTCTTCTTCCTAGTTCTAGAGGGGTTAAATAGCGCCTTTTCTCTATCTAGTTCTCTAGTCCTCATACAAGCAGCATCTAAAATGAGATTAGAATACCCTCGTTGTTTGAATCTCTCAAGCATTTCTCGTTCAACTTTTTCATAGGATTCTGGGCTACTACAAGCCCTTCTGGCTCTATACAGTTCCCCAAATGAGGGGTGCAGGGTGAAAACTTTTCGCATGAAGTATAGTATTACCTGCAGTAGGTTTTCTAAATTTCGAAGTTTCCAAACCCTTATTGCCAATTTGGATGTTAAAATTTAAGAAATCTACAGATGTGGGACTAATTTTGGCTGTGAATTTGAGGTTGAGGTAATTTTTGTTGAGTTCCCTCACAAATTGAGTAGCCTCCCTCTCCTTGCCCTGCCACAGCACAAAGAGGTCATCAATATACCTCAACCACAAGATGGCTTGCTGTAGCCACTGTTCCATATCCTGTCCACCGGGCAACTGCTCCTCCCACCAGCACATGTGAAGATTTGCATAGCTGGGGGCGAAGCAGGTGCCCATAGCAGTCCTTCTCTGTTGTTGGTACAATTGATTTCCAAAAATAAAGATGTTATTAGTAAAGCACCATTCAATCATTTCCAGGAGCATATTGTTATGCATAGCAAACCCTAATGGTCTCATACGTAAGAAGTGTTGTACTGCTCTTAGACCATCCCTGTGATGTAATCTTGTATATAGGGTGGAGATATCAAGGGTTATTCGTAACATGTTGCTCTCCCATTCAACATCATAAATATGCTTTAAAAAGTCTGAAGTGTCCCCTATGTGTGATGGTAGTGAACTGACTCTAGGATTTAAAAAATAGTCAATATATTTAGATGTCTCTTCAAAAAGACTATCCTGGGCTGCAATTATTGGTCTGCCTGGCAGTCTCACAATGTCTTTATGGACTTTAGGTATCATATAGAATGTCGGTATAACCGGTCAGTCTTGCTTTAGAAAACGGTGTTCATCCCAACTCAAATTACCTGTGTCTTTCCAAAACTGTAAGCGAGCAAAGAAATCTTCCTTGATAGATGTATAATGATACATTGTTACAGGTATATAGCAGCTTCTGTCATTCAACTGCGACATGGCTTCATTTTCATATAGTTCTCGATCCCACAAAACTACATTTCCACCTTTGTCTGAAAGTTTCTCAATTACATTGTCCATCTTTTTCAATTTATTGATTGTTTCAAAAAAGTCTTTGTCTCTCTGATTAAATAGATTCAGATTGTATCTGGTGGATTCGTTGATATATCGAAATTCTTTAACAAGATTGTCCAAAAATATGTCCAAATTATCTCTAGCCATGCTCAGGATATATCTAGATCTTGCTCTGAATGGGGTGATACCTCCTCCTTTGGTCAATACATTAGTGCTTTCGAAGCTCTGTGTAATTTCCAAATTGATATCCGCCCTCCCTTCTTCTTGTAGGACTAACAGATCCCCCAGAATATCATCATCTGACAAATCTCTTGGTAAATTGCTGTATGTCACTGATAATTCATCCATTGTCGATGGTACACATATACCTTCCATTGTTGCTCCTATAGTTCCAGCAGCTGACTTTTGTAACATGTGTGCTTTGGTTAGTTTCAGTTTTCTTATACATTTACACAGGTCAGTTCTGGTGCTCAAGTAATCAAAACTGTTTTTATGACAGTAAGAGAGTCCCAACTCCAATGTTCTAACGTCTTCATCCGTCAGGTCAGCAGAGCTTTAAATTCCTAACAGTAACATTGTTATTATTTATTTGTTCTTCTTCTTTTGATTGCTTGTAACCTTCTGTGTAAAGTCTTCTCGTATTCCTTCTTCGCCCTTTGCCACCCCTCCTTTGTTTCCACCTCCTTTGGGTCTTCCTCACCCTCTTCCCACTTTGAAATCTTTGCGTTGATCTTCCTGTAAAAAACGCAACTCGTCTGATGCAGAGAATTTAACTGTCGCACCTTCTTTCCTTGCTGGATCTTCCACTTCATTTTCGAATCCTGGATCGGAACTGATCCCACTCCCGCACTGTTCTTGATATGATTTGTTAGTATCTTGTATGCTTGTTGTCTCAGGTTATCAAAGCGTTTGGCAAATGTATATATTTGCCCTCTCTGGTAATCTAGGCGGTAGCGTAAAAACCTGGTAGCTTTTCTCTCTTCAATCCTTGGTTCGTACTTCTGTAGCCGTTCTTTGAGTTCTCCTTGAAATTTCTTAATTCTTTCTTGATTACTGTCTTGCTCTAATTTGGTGTTAAGTTTTTTGATTTTATCAATAACTTTTGCTCGTTCTATTTCAGCATATTTTATCAGCATTCGGATCATCCCCATAGAACTTTGCACATTATGTTCTGCCCATTCTTTAACCCCTTGCATGCTGCACACATTCCCCCGCTGTGCGGGAGAATTAATGAGTGGGCGGGATTCGGACGGCCCCCGGCCGTCCTCCGCACACGCCCACATGACGTCGGACGGCCGGGGGCCGTCCTAAGCATGCAAGGGGTTAAGAAGGTCTGGTGAGGGTTCTCGTATGTTGGTGTAATCATGATACGTAAGCCTCTTGGTACACGTCCCACCTGAACATATTGCTTGAGAGATGCACTCTCCCACCAGCACGATATTTCACTCTTCTTCAATTTCTCCAGAAGATTCAAATTTTTCCACAAGTCATTTGTAATTGGAATACTAGCGTATGTACATATATATATATTTGAAACTTCAATGAAACGCTGATCCGGAGTGGCTCGCTTTACTTCACCGCGACAGTGGGGGTATTGTTGTTGCATATTACAGCGGCGGACAGCCGAGCCCCAACCTGATTGGCTTGGGCGTCCAAAGATCCATACACATCATTTGGAACTTTTCATTGAAGGTGCCCGCCGGCTGCACCGAGAACTTAGGAGACGTATCCTTCTTGGGCAAGTGTTGCGGCTGTATGAACTCCGTGAGTCCGTGAAAGTCCATGAGTACTTTGCAGCAAGGCTGCCAAAACGTGGGGGGCTGTTTTTTTAAACGTGTGAATCTTCACACAGCCAAGGTGCACTGGAGTACTTTACTCAGTGCAGATTAAGCATTTACTAACAAACGAGATGGCAGAAGACTTCCTGAAAGGGGGAAGCTTCAGCCCAATTATTATTTAAACCAACCAGGAGTGGCAAGGAAGCTACCCAAGCACATCAGACCCATGTGGGACCACAGTCAGCATCAAACTGAAGGGAAATCAGCTTGAAAGGGTATGCCACTCAAAAGTGAACCACTGGTGGGAGGCTACGTTGCTACAGAATTACATCAAAGTAGAACGCATCCCCGGTGTCCTGAGAATCTTCATTATACCGACCCTGTCCAATCCCAAACCCCAACTTCTAAAAGAATGGGCTGATAACACCAATGCATGTTCAAATGTAATGCTACTAATTCTAATCAGACATGCGTGGGACGAACACAAGGACCTGATGACTCAAATTCTAACCTTGATGGAAGATCTGAAAGCGGAGCAGGACCAGGAGCCCATAACAAGCACCCTGAAACTGGTAGATGGCGGGATAAAAATATATGAAAAGGAAGTAGCACAACAAAAACAACGCAAATTCCAATGTAACAAACATGATTTTATGGCCGACGCATCTTACAAGCCAGACTGGAGATTGCAAAAGATAAAACATTGGGTGCTATGGACAAGGGAAGAGGAGAGTCCAGCACCGAGTTGAGCCCTGATTTGGACTCTTATGAGGACCAATCCACCACGCAATCAGTAACGATGTCTTCTTCTGAGTAATACCGAACGATGCAAAAAGACAACAAACAGTCTTTCAAGGGCAAACAGAGAGGCTGGCGAAGAGGCACAAAGTCCAAAATCAAAAGTGACGCAAACACAGGAAAAGACAAGAACACTAGCAGGAGAACACGTGTCCAAGGACAAAGAAAAACATATTGGCAGAACAGACATCACAGTTAACGGTAATCAACCATTCTAAAAGGGAACTTTCAGAAACAGAGGGACAGGTTTTAAGATTGGGACTTTTTTTCTACCCAGATATGTCCTTAGATTATGCACAATTAAGAGTTGATCTGTATACATCCGTGAATGCTCTTAAAAAACAGATATTAACAATACAGACACCGATTTATCAACCATGACAGAAATCAAACCTTTTAATTGGTGACATAGAAACAATCCACAGAATGTATTATCTGAGTGCAACTGGGGAGGAAACAACACCCATTTGACCCCCTATTGATAACAGAGTTACCCTCTGCTTACGGCATTGACACAGGTGCCACAAGTGAAACAATTTTTAGACTGCCATCCAAATATGCCCCCCAAACACCCATAGACAACATAGATATTGTCTGTGATGTTCTCGCTAGTGACATACTTAAACTCAGCAGTGAGGTCCTGATTAGATGCAATCAGAGCAACGGGAAGCAGTAATGGCCTTACAGAAACTCTGACAAAGGGGTAATGTGGTCCTGATGAACAGGGAGGACTATGTCAGGGAAGCTCACAGACAACTAGGTAATACTGCATGTTACACCAAAGTTGATAAAACTTATGTAAATGATTTACAGATGATGTAGACAGATCTCTTACAGAGCTGGTACAGCAATCAACTTTTGAACTGGGATGAACTAAAGTTCCTCAAGAATGGTACACCAACCATCCCTACCTTGTATTTGCTCCCCAAGGTACATACAAGTCTGATAGATCCCCCGGGAGGCCCTATTGTTTCATCTAAAAACAGTCTATTTGAAAATACTTCTATTTATGTTGACCATTTCTGTTCCCTTTTGTGACTGGTTTAAACTCTTATTTTAGAGATACAAAAGAATTCATAGAAAAAAAATAGAACCTCCACTGGGGGAGAGAGTGTTGATTGTTACGCTTGGATATAGAAAGCCTCTACACGAACATTAGATGTACTGATGGCCTGAATGCGTGTAAACACTTTTTGAAGGCAAGGAGTATTAATGTTTTGGAATACACCCATATGATCTAAAAATGATTGACATTTGTCTTCATAAAAATGTTTTCATGTTCGAAAAAGATCTGTTCAAAGAGATTCAGGGCACTGCGATGGGCACCTGCTTCTCCCGCAGCTATGCCAAATTGAAGATGGGCTGGTAGGAGAAGCAGGTGCTCTGGGGCAGCAACCTAGCCCACTGGACGGAGAAAATCAATGTTTTGCTCAGATACATAGATGATATTTTTTTTGTTTGGGAAGGTGATGAAACTGATTTGAATATCCTTGTACAAAAACTGAATAGGAACAATGGTATCTCGAAATTTACCATGCAATATAGCCAAAGTAACATATATTTCCTAGACATAAGACTCACGATCACTAATGGAGTTTTAAACACTGCATTGTTCAGGAAACAAACAGCAGGTAATTCCATCTTACACACAGTAAGTTTTCACCCACCCAGCTTCAATTGGAGTATCCCCTACAGGGAGTCTCTCTGAGCTAAGAGAAATTGCAGTTCTGAACCGTGCTATCAAGAAACTAAAAGCGAGATGACTAAGAGACTGATAGCAAGGGATTACCCATGTAAAGCACTGAAACAGGCAAGTCAAGAGGCAGACAGAGTAACGAGAGAGGAAGCTCTATTCTGCTCACCCCCAGCTAGAAGTCAACCAGGCAGTGAACCAATTCGGTTCACAACAAAATTCTCCAGCAAAGCAGGGAAATTAAGGAACATTCTAAAAAACAGATGAGATATCCGGACACAGGATAATATCCTAAGATAGAAAATAGGGCACAGATGAGATATCCAGACACAGGATAATATCCTAAGATAGAAAATAGGGCACAGCCTTTCTCAATCAGTGATTGGGGCTATGAACTATTCTAAGCCTGGGAACAGCACAAGGGATCTTTTTAAATGAAACGGAATTGACATTCTGAGGCCCACTGGAGGGCAAGGAAAATGTTTTAAATAAAGTTGCAACAAGAACACAGATCCCACTGGAGGGAAATAATGGTGCACAACACATACCACAACTCCCAGCATGCACAAGCACTGAAACTTACTTGGGAGGCTCATCTGAGGGCAATTACTTACTAGCATGCAGAGGGGAGAAGAGGGTGTGTTACTGCTTCTGTGGACTGTTAGCAAGCCTCTGATGAAAGAGCAGGAGCTCTGAAACGCGTTGGGCTATGAAAAATGCTTTGAATGAAATGCCGGTTTGAAAGTAAAGTTTCTGATGAAACATCCCTTGCTGAGTGCGTCTTCAATTTTTGGGCAACACTTTGGAAATATATATATATATACATATCGGAAATGGTGTATACATATATATATATGTATATATATATATCGGAAATGGTGTATGTGTATATATATATATATATATAGACTGAGAAACAACTTCAGCTTAACGGAGGAACTTGGTTTTTTAGTCGAAGACAGGCGCCAAACACTGCGGCCACGATTACCGAAGAAACAAAACACAGGCGGAACTGCAGAAGGAGGGAGCGCAGAAAGCGCAGGAAATCAAAGAGGAAACTTCAACAAAAAAAGAGGCAACTTGAGATGAAAATAACCAGCAACTCCAATACAGTTATCAATCTCTCGGATCTACAACTAACAGAGGCGGAAAAACAACTTCTCTCTTTAGGTTTGACCTACTGCCCAGAAAGCAGTTTCAATTACACCACCACTCGAATTGACATTTTTAATTTTATTCGGAAACTTAAACTCATCAAATTTTTCAAACAAAAACATGGCAACACATCCCTACCTTCCAACAGCAGTGTGGGGGTTCACACGCCAGATACTCTTGCAGTTTCAGACATTGCCATCATCAGAACTATATCTGAGCTAGAATCTCCAAATGACGATCCCTCTACGCAAGTACTATTACATAACGCTGGCATTGACACACCGACCTCCATCAGGAGTCCGTTCAAGCCACCAACCACTTTCACTCCCTCCATGCCTAGAGATGCCATTGACATTTACAATGATGTCATTGTGGAAGAAGTCAAGAATTTGCACAAACGAAGAACCCGTGCAAAAAGCAAAAAGAATTTCAAATACAAACAATATATGGACCTCATGAGTAAACTCAAAGCCAGAACTATTATAATCATCAACAAATCAGACAAAGGAGGTAACATCGTCCTATGGCCTAAAGACATGTACATGGAAGAAGCCCACAGACACCTGAATGATGACACATGTTACAGGCCTACCAACATGAAGGAAGTGATCGCTAGTGGCAAAGAACTCAAAAGATGCTTGAACAATTACAGGACTCAAGGCGCTCTCAGCAAAGATGAGTTCAAATTTCTGAACAATGAATTTCCTGTATTACCAATTTTGTACTTCCTGCCTAAAGTACACAAGGAAACATCGACGGTACCTGGCAGGCCTATTATATCGGCACGCAAAAGCCTTTGCAAAAACATATCGAAATATATGGATTATTTCTTACAAGAGCATGCCACCAAACTACCTACATACTTGAGAGACACTAGCGATTTCCTGCTTAAAATCAAAAACATTCCGTGGTCACCAGACTGTATCCTGATGTCCCTCGACATAACTTCGCTCTACATGAGCATCCTTCACCCTGATGGACTGAATGCATGCCGTGAATTTTTGACCAAACGACCTATCCACTGTTATAAACATAATGAGCTCATCATGTTTCTTATTGAGTGGTGCCTGCAGCATAACTATTTTATGTTTAACAACAAG
The DNA here is from genome assembly GCA_963921515.1 of Calotriton arnoldi. NCBI lineage: Eukaryota > Metazoa > Chordata > Amphibia > Caudata > Salamandridae > Calotriton > Calotriton arnoldi. The sequence goes on from CAWUFW010000357.1 coordinate 4,465,622, forward strand.
ATATACCAGCAGCTCAGGGGTGTGGCTATGGGGGCCTGCTTTTCCCCCAGCTACGCCTGCCTTCATGTGGGCTGGTGGGAGGAGCGGGTCCTCCAGGTCACGCACTCTGAAGCCTGGTCCAACAACATTCTTTGCTGGCTACGTTACATAGACGATGTTTTTGTGGTATGGAGGGGTTCTATGGACAGTGCTAAATCATTTATCAATGATATCAACAGTAATGATTTAAATTTGGAGTTCAATGCCACCATCAGCACTGACACTGTAGAATGTTTAGATGTAAAAATGTATGTTTCAGACAACACACTACAGTCCACCCTCCATAGAAAAATCACTGCAGGTAATTCTACCCTTCATGCCACCAGTTTTCATCCAAAACATCTTATAGGTAGCATTCCATACGGAGAAATGCTGCGCTTGCGCAGAATCTGCAGCAATCCCACAGACCTAGCCAAATGCCAATTGGAGTCTGAATTGAGATTCAAAGCCAGGGGTTACACTGATAAGACTATCACTGCTGCAATCACCAAAGCCAATTCATTTCCCAGAGAGCTGTTACTACAGAACACATCCGCAGAGACCACTGTTGATACAGACACTCAAGGAGACCTGGCCACTAAGGGATATGTAACTACACGCCTCATCATGACTCACAACACTGAGTCAAGAGCACTCAAATCCATTTTCAACAAACACTGGGGCATTATCAAAACAGACTCCACACTAGGACCCATAGTTGCCCCTAGGCCTGACATCACCTACAGGAGAGCCTGGTCCATGCATGACACTATAGTCAGAAACAGCCCTGAAATAACCAATACCGCCAATTGGTTAACTAATATTAAAGGTTTTCGTAAATGCAGCAGTTGCAGGGCCTGCAGATTTGGAGTTAACACCACCCAAATCTCGGCAGAATTCAGAAGCAAACCCATAATGATACAACAGAAACTCACATGCAGAACAGAATTTGCAGTGTACATTCTTACTTGCAGGTGCGGACTAAACTATGCAGGGAGCACTAAGCTCCAAGTGCACCTACGGATTTTGCAACACATCAGAGCCATTGTCAACAGTGACCCGACATACCCTGTCGCCAGGCACTTCAAAGAGACACACCAGAACAACTTAGACCACCTTAAATACTGCGTCATTGATAGCATTCCGCCACTCAGACGGGGTGGCAACAGAGAGAAATTGTTGAGACAACTGGAGTCGAAATACATAATAGAACTCAACACTAAGGCCCCGGCAGGATTAAACATCAGTGAAGACCTTTATAACTTTTTATAACTTCTTATAGTGTCCTTCTACAATATTCACTCCAGTCTTGCGCTCTGAGAATTTTGCCAATATGACATTTTTTAGAAGTTGGCTGACTTTAAGTTAGATGTCCATTTTTTAATCCACTACAAACACAGTTTTTAACTATTCTGCTCAAATCACGCCTATTCCTTTAGCGACTGTTTGGATTTTTGTCTTCACCACATCTCACGGCACCAACACTAAGTTTTCCCACTATTATGCACTCATTTTCAACTTTACCCATAAGTGACTGCACTGTATAGCATTTTTTCACTTATTTGACATATTTTTTGGCAGTTGACTCGATTTCCATACATCAGGCTCAGCCCTCAACATGTTAAGATTAAACTCCAGCAACATCCGGGCCCTTCGTCCGCACCAGCACTAAGCTTACAATATACAACCGCATTAGTTGCGCGCTGACAGATACAGAGACTTTGGCATTGGCTTCCACACGCTTTTACTAACATGAATGGGTTTTATACATTGTTCCCCTCCTAGTTACGATGGTACACCGGATTCCTCCCACATTTAATTGTGCCACATGGCATTCATGGTTTCTAGGATGTATTCACACACCCACGATTAATGAGGAATACCGTTTAATTTTGTTTTCCATCAGACATAATTTGGGAGACTTCAAACCCAATTCTTGCATTTATTTAGCATTTTTTTATCTTTTACAATGCAGCCAGCACCGCCATTACACGAGCTTACCTTCTAGTCTGCCACACACAACTGATGTTACAGAACATATGGCCATCTACACCTACATATAGAGGGGTAGTCTTTTCTCTATGCCTGCTACCAAAACTGCTTGTCATTGCTGCGCCTAGTCATCACTGTATGACAAGATGTTTTACTACATGCTGCAAAAGTGTAACATTTTCTGCCTTGTCACTATGAACATAGTAAAGTCACTCATGTCACTATAAATTGTATGCCTCTCACCTTAGCGCACTATGTGATCAAGACCACAGGCTTGTGGTCGAAACGCGTCATCCTGACATGCTAAAACAATAAATTCTCTTTATTGCATCTTCAACTGGAGTCTGTGCCCTTGTTTGGCCCACCGCGGTCGTTCTTTGGGATCCTGGTTTCATATATATATATATATATATACATATATATCTATGGCGCCAATTAGATTGATAAAGCCTGCTGCGCAGGCGAAACGCGTCTCTCTTTCAATGCGGGGTCGTGGAAGACCTGACATACAATAAAGAAGCCTTATCCACAAATACCTCGAGTACGAGCCTCTTCTTCTTTGGAACAGGATTGTTTTCTTTGATAACATTCAGCGTCAGCGGTCGACGCTGTACACGTACCACCAGTCGTTCAGTGGCTCTACTCTTGACCGCAACTGTCTTTGGAGGAGCATGGTAGTGATATGCAGTGGAGCCCCCAGAGAGTCCGCCAGGAAGAGGACCAAGGATGGCAGCTGTGGGGATTCCAGATTGCGGAGCGGGGCGGTCTCGCCGACTGCCAGCATGTATGTCTGCTTTCCGCAGCAAGAAATGCCTTGCCCAGGATACTGGCTCCCTTTGGTGACTGGGCCCCGTGGTTGCTGACGTATAAGCGGTGAGGTGTGTTGGGCATATCTAATTTATTTTCATCGGTCTCCTCCGACCTCGTGTGTGTGCCTATGACAAAGACATATCTTGTGCTGTTTGGCAACATTGATATTTGCGACACTTCTCATAATTATAAACTTGGAGTTTGGGCTTTTGGTCCGTTTGAAACAATTATCCGGTTAATGGCACAGACAATTTATGGAGCACTTGCAATCTGAACTTTCACACAGGACATTATTTAACCAATTTCGAACACGTAAGCCGCTAAAGGGGATTATGGGTCACGTAGTCCAGCTGGGAGAAGTAGCAATTACCCGGAGGCCGGCATTATCCTCGTAATGATACACAGTCTGTGTAATTAGAGTCCCGTGGACTTTGCTACAAGCCCAATATGCTTTTACCTCATGTGTTTGACCTTATGTGACCTCATGTGTTTGTTTTTGTGCGCATTTGGAAGCACAATTAAATGTTTGCTCTGTGTGCCATTATCATTGATTTAACCGGGTAGATTCAGTTCTGGTCAGTTACGAGGTAATGTGGTATTTGTAAATTAGTATCAACAACACATGCAGCATAACCTGTGTTTTAAGCAGTTCTAACTTTTGTAGCTTTTACTATCTGATTCATTATCAGGAAGGCAGCATGTTTTGAGAACATTGGCGCCATAATTTTTATTAACATCAAAGCACCTCGGCTTGTCATCACGACATGTGTATATCTAGGGCAGAAGAGACACATATATATTTTTTCTGTGCTCATATCAGAACGCTGATTATGTTCAATTGTTGGCAATACATGCTCACTGTGCAGTATGCAGCTTTTTATATTCTTCAATTAATTTTTTGCACTTTGCACTTTATGTATATGTTCAGACTAGCATGTTTGACCAGTTATATTTCCGATCACGCAGTCTATTTTCTATGTCCATTCATGCCTGAAGGAGGGAGGAGGGCTATATATTCTTGAAATTCTATGGCGCCAATTAGATTGATAAAGCCTGCTGCGCAGGCGAAATGCGTCTCTCTTTCAATGCGGGGTCGTGGAAGACCTGACATACAATAAAGAAGCCTTATCCACACATACCTCGAGTACGTGCCTCTTCTTCGTTGGAGCAGGATTGTTTTCTTTGATAACATTCAGCGTCGGCGGTCGACGCTGTACACGTACCACCAGTCGTTCTGTGGCTCTACTCTTGACCGCAACTGTCTTTGGAGGAGCATGGTAGTGCTATGCAGTGGAGCCCCCAGAGAGTCCGCCAGGAAGAGGACCAAGGATGGCAGCTGTGGGGACTCCAGATTGCGGGGCGGTCTCGCCGACTGCCAGCACGTATGTCTGCTTTCCGCAGCAAGAAATGCCTTGCCCAGGATACTGGCTCCCTTTGGTGACTGTGCACCGTGGTTGCTGACGAATAAGCGGTGAGGTGTGTTGGGCATATCTAATTTATTTTCATCGGTCTCCTCCGACCTCGTGTGTGTGCCTATGACAAAGACATATCTTGTGCTGTTTGGCAACATTGATATTTGCGACACTTCTCGTAATTATAAACTTGGAGTTTGGGCTTTTGGTCCGTTTGAAACAATTATCCGGTTAGTGGCACAGACAATTTATGGAGCACTTGCAATCTGAACTTTCACACAGGACATTATTTAACCAATTTCGAACACGTAAGGCCGCTAAAGGGGATTATGGGTCACGTAGTCCAGCTGGGAGAAGTAGCAATTACCCGGAGGCCGGCATTATCCTCGTAATGATACACAGTCTGTGTAATTAGAGCCCCGTGGACTTTGTTACAAGCCCAATATGCTTTTACCTCATGTGTTTGACCTTATGTGACCTCATGTGTTTGTTTTTGTGCGCATTTGGAAGCACAATTACATTTTTGCTCTGTGTGCCATTATCATTGATTTAACCGGGTAGATTCAGTTCTGGTCAGATACGAGGTAATGTGGTGTTTGTAAATTAGTATCAACAACACATGCAGCATAACCTGTGTTTTAAGCAGTTCTAACTTTTGTAGCTTTTACTATCTGATTCATTATCAGGAAGGCAGCATGTTTTGAGAGCATTGGCGCCATAATTTTTATTAACATCAAAGCACCTCGGCTTGTCATCACAACATGTGTATATCTAGGGCAGAAGAGACACATATATTTTTTCTGTGCTCATATCAGAACGCTGATTATGTTCAATTGTTGGCAATACATGCTCACTGTGCAGTATGCAGCTATTTATATTCTTCAATTAATTTTTTGCACTTTATGAATATGTTCAGACTAGCATGTTTGACCAGTTATATTTCCGATCACGCAGTCTGTTCTCTATGTCCATTCATGCCTGAAGGAGGGAGGAGGGCTATATATTCTTGAAATTCTATGGCGCCAATTAGATTGATAAAGCCTGCTGCGCAGGCGAAACGCGTCTCTCTTTCAATGCGGGGTCGTGGAAGACCTGACATACAATAAAGAAGCCTTATCCACACATACCTTGAGTACGTGCCTCTTCTTCATTGGAGCAGGATTGTTTTCTTTGAGATATATATATATATATATATATATATATACATACATACATACATACATACATACATACATACATACACCATTTCCGATTCCCCCAATAGAAATCAAACACAGGGACTGGACTTCCAAAGTTCTTTCTACGTTTTATTATATCGCTGTTACGCGTTTCGGCATTGCTGCCTTGCTCACACAACAAAGATCCGAGTCTGTTGAAGTTTTATGTATTGGATAGAATTCCGCCCCTAGAAGAGGGGGCAATTGAACACAAATGTTGCGCAGGCGAGAGTCCAAGATGATCATTAAGTATGAAACTATATTTCCAATGGGATTGAATAGGGACGAAGAATTAGCTGTGCATTTAGGGTGTAGTTCATCTGAATTACCGTATAGAATCAAGTAAAGAATGAGAGGTTTTGATGCAAGTCTGATAGAAAAGTAAAGTTTTTTTTTAAAACAAACTTTATTGATTTTCATTAAACATTCGGTAGGATTATCCATGCAATGGAATCAAGCGTTGATGAGGTATGTCATATTTCCAGCATTGTGATACATTCCATAACTTTTACTAGCGTCTACATCACGATCATCATTGGTCCTGCACTTGCTCATTACCAATCCTCCATTTTGCAATCTATCCATGGTTAGTGTAATTGTTAATAAATCAACCCCTACTGTCCGATTCTCGTTCTGGCCAGTTCTGTTGCTTATATGTGTATTCGTGCGTCCTGTTGAAACATTCAATGTTCTATACTTTTTAGTGATTGTGGCGGTCACTCCCATCTGTTATTGACTGTATGTCTGTGCGCTACAACTGTGTTTTAAACTGCTATGTGTTCGGGGTGTTAGCTATGGGATCCAAATCTACACCTTTGAGGGCCTCTAGCATAATATCCCATTCCATGGATATCGGGTTTTTCCGTAATCCCTTGGCTGCCTCCCGGCGCAGTGCAGCGCTCTCAGCCCCGCCCCATCTGAGCATTTCACTTTGCCAGGCGTGTTCAGTAGGAGGTTTCGTTGACTTCCATCGCATAGTTATGGAGTGTTTGGCTAGGACTAGGGCAAGGTCCATAAGTCTGAGCTGTACTTTCTGTTTGTTCGAGCGTTTACGTAGCCCTAAGAGGCACTCTTCTAATGTGTCCCCGATGTGTATCTGTGTGACTGTCCAATATGTGGAGCCGGATGGATTCCCAAAACCTTCTCAAGCGAGAGCATGCCCATAGCATATGAGTTATGTCAGCTGTGTCTAAGTGGCAACGAGGGCAGTGATGTTGTGCAGTTGGGAACATCCGCTGCAATCGCCGTCGCGTGAGATAGGCTCTGTGGAGAACCATACTTTGTATAAATTTAAACTTTGCATTTCGAGTCACTTTTTTGGGGTACTCTAGGATTCCAGTCCATTCCTTGTCTGAGAGTTCCCGACCGATATCTTCCACCCACTTGGCTCGCAAGTCTGTTAGCTCTACCGCAGCGTGTGCCCTTATTCCTACATATAACCATTTTATAAGATGTCGCCCCTCCCCATATAGTATAAGGCCTTGACCAGTTTGTGAGTTGGTGGTTCGTTTCTCTGGGGTGCCCAGTGCTTCTTGACGTATTGTAATAGTGTTGCATGTATTGGGTACAAGTGATCTGGCACTCCTGTTTCCCGCACGAAGTTCTCGTGGTCCATTAAGAGTCCATTGTTGAATAAGTCCCCTACTTTGTCAACTCCTTCTAACCAGGCCCCTATCCTGCGCTTTGTGAGTCCTCCCCCCAAGAGTGGGATTCCTATTAATGGGATGTTCCCTGCATATGGGTGGCATCGGGACGTGTATTGCAACACTGCCTTCCAGCACCGAAGTGCTGAATTCAGCAGGGGTGGCATGTTCGGGGGAATTTTACTTTGTGGTAACAGTAGTGTATGTAGAGTACCTTGGTTAACGTCACGCGCCGTGTAGTCTTTCTCCTGTAAGTTGCGGCCAGCTGTCCAGTAGGACAGCCATTGCAGCTGACTTGCATAATAATATGCTCTGAGGTTGGGTGCCCCCAGTCCCCCTTTGTTGGTTCCCAGCTGCAATTTTTTAAGGCTTACCCTGCGCCTTCCGGCTCCCCAAACCAGATCTGAGGGTATAGTGTCTAAAGTTCTGACAATAGTGGGAGGTACTACAATCGGTAAGTTGGTAAAATAATATAGAAGCCATGGTAGGACCACCATTTTGGATATTGCCACTCTGCCCATTGCAGATAGAGGTAGCGTAGGCCAGAAAGCGACGCTAGAGCGTATTGACCTGATTGCCCTGGTAAGGTTACCCTCTAGCACGTCCGTGTGGGCCCGGTATATGTGTATCCCGAGATATTTGAATGTGTTCTGTGCCACTGGAAGGGGGTATGGCCCAAAGTTAACCTCTTCTGAGTGGATGCCGTCTCGGTAGAAGAAAGCATTAGATTTTGCAGCGTTAATGGCGAGACCCGATATGTGTTCAAACCTACAGAAGATGTCAGAAATGGGGTCTAGCGAGCTCAAGAGGTCTCTTACATATATTATTATGTCATCTGCGTAAGCAGATATCAGGTGTATGGAGTCACCAATCGGGACTCCGAGTTGGCGAGCCTCTGTGCATAACCTAAGTACCAACGGTTCCAGTGCAAGTATAAATAACAGTGGTGACAATGGGCAACCCTGACGAGTGCCCCTGAATACTGAATATTCGCTTGAGATGTGTCCTCCCGTGCGGACTCTCGTGGTAGGGGCTTCGTACAGTAAATGTAGCCATCGGAGATACTCCGGAGGTAGTCCGAATTTCCCTATAACTTTGAACATATAGTTCCATGTGAGTGTGTCAAACGCTTGCCTCAGGTCTAATGCAACACAGCCCGCATTTGCATAATGTTCCGGAGTTGTTGCCATGATATGATGTAGTCTCCTGATGTCTAAGGATGTGCTGCGTGCTGGCAGGAACCCGCTTTGGTCTATGTGGATAAGCTTATTTAAATATGGGAGGAGCCTAGTCGCAAGTATTTTGCTTAGTATTTTATACTCTGTCGCCAGTAAAGATAATGGGCGGTAACCAGACATGTCTGAGCTATCCCTCCCCGGTTTAGGGAGTGAGACGACCAACGCCTGTGTTGTGGTGAGGGGAAGGTGGCCTAATTCTAGTGATCTATTGTATAGAATCTCTAATTGGGGAACCAAGGCCTCAGCGTAAGCATAAAAAAATTTGATCGGGAGGCCATCTAGCCCTGGCGCTTTATTCCGTGGGAGCTCTCTGATAGCCGCTTTTATTTCGGCTTTAGTGATAGGACCTGTCAGTGCTTTCTGGGAGTCTGTAGTGAGCTGTGGGTAGGGTAAGTTATCCAGGAACTCGTCTATACGGGTGTCATCTTTTGGGTCTGGTTTGTCGTATAATGTAGCATAGTATAGGCTAAAGGCTTCATTTATGTCCTTTTGGGTAGGAACTGTGTCTCCCCTAGGTGTTGTGATTTCGTTAACTATAACTGTCGAGGGGCGTCCTTCAGTATTTTGGCTAGTAACGTTCCAGATTTGTCTGCTTCTGTATGTTTGAGCTGGGTGGACGCCCTATGGTCTATGACTCTAAAGGACTCCAACAATTCCGTATGTTGGATGCGTGACTCATGTAGTGGGTCCTGTTTTTCGGGATCGTTCGCTGCCTCCTGTTCCAGTCTATTCATCTTGTTCTCAACCTCTATCAAGTTTTTACGGATTTCTTGCCTGGCGCCCACTGTAGCGCTAATCGCAGTACCCCGGACAACTGTCTTGAACGCATCCCATTCGACTGAAATGGAAGACACAGTGTTGCTATTCTCTGCGAAGTAGTGTGTGATAGTATTAGCTAGAGTAGTGCGGAACACGGCGTCTTCCAACGTTTGAGGCCACAGCTTCCATGTGGGTACCGGGGTGGGAACTCTGCCCCAGGTGAGGGTGATTTCTAGGGGGTTGTGGTCTGAGAAGGACTTAGCCAAGTATGTGGTATGGGACACTTGTGCAGCTATTGTTAGTGAGCATGGGATTCTATCGATTCTCGTGTGCAATTGATGAACTGGAGAATAAAAGGAATACTCTTTGTTTGACGAGTACTTTAGTCTCCACACATCACTCAGTGCCCATCCATCAATCCACCTACAGAGGGCCTCTGCTTGTTTGATTGTTCCTGCTCCACGCAGGGGAGGGTGTGATCAGTCAAGCGCTACATCCATGACCGTATTGCAGTCCCCCCAATGATCCACAGGTATACTTCCCATCCCGTTAGTGTCTGATTGAGCCCTGCAAAGAATTTGTCCTGGGCAAAGTTAGGGGCATATATGTTACCCAATACAATATGTGCACCGTCAAGTGTCCCATGTATGAGTTTATATATTCCCTGTGTGTCCGTTCGCCGCTCTACTTCTATGAATGGTACCCCGTGTCTGATCCATGTCGTTGTTCCCCTGGCAAAGGCAGAGTAGTTGGTAGAGAAGATTTGTCCCTTCCATTTCTTGCGCATTTTCGCCGCTTCTGAGTCTGAGGTGTGATTCTTGCATAAACACTATCTGCGCCTTGTGCCTGAGTAATTGTGCGTGCACTCTGTGATGCTTCTGTATGGACCCTAGACCCCGAACATTCCATGTGATTAGGTTGTATGAGCTGAGCATGTGTGTCGCGCAGTGCATGTAAGGTAAACATTCCAGGTATTAAAGGGAGGCCACATTCTATAATAGGACAGCGGTTTTGTGCCAGAACCCCAACCCACCCCCGATTTGTTAATACTAGGTCCGGTCGGTGAACTATACCGGACCAAACTACAAAAACACACAACATGTGTAACTGTGCCACTGGAATCAAGCTATCCTGGCTGAAGAGGGGTGAAACCCCGAAACCGGTCCTAGGATGCTTGTTTCTGGTCCAGGGAGGACCTGGCTTGGCAGTTCGGGCTGGACTGTTCCCATGAGGCACAGGGTCAAGACTGATTGGCATATGGCCAGGTCTAAACTGGGGTGGCATGGTGAGCAAAAGAATGATGGATTTAACCCAGATCTCTTGACTGGGGGTGAATGTTTTGATTTGTTCTGCATTCCGTCCATCAATTGTGTGTCTTTTGCTTTCTCGCCCTAAGTGCGCCAGGTATGGCCAGACGTGGGTCCTGGGCTCACTGTGCCACTGGATTCAAGCTATCCTGGCTGACGAGGGGTGAAACCCCGAAACCGGTCCTAGGATGCTTGTTTCCGGTCCAGGGAGGACCTGGCTTGGCAGTTCGGGCTGGACTGTTCCCATGAGGCACAGGGTCAAGACTGATTTGCATATGGCCAGGTCTAAACTGGGGTGGCATGGTGAGCGAAAGAATGATGGATTTAACCCAGATCTCTTGACTGGGGGTGAATGTTTTGATTTGTTCTGCATTCCGTCCATCAATTGTGTGTCTTTTGCTTTCTCGCCCTAAGTGCGCCAGGTATGCCCAGATGTGGGTCCTGGGCTCACTGTGCCACTGGAATCAAGCTATCCTGGCTGAAGAGGGGTGAAACCCCGAAACCGGTCCTAGGATGCTTGTTTCCGGTCCAGGGAGGACCTGGCTTGGCAGTTCGGGCTGGACTGTTCCCATGAGGCACAGGGTCAAGACTGATTTGCATATGGCCAGGTCTAAACTGGGGTGGCATGGTGAGCAAAAGAATGATGGATTTAAGCCAGATCTCTTGACTGGGGGTGAATGTTTTGATTTGTTCTGCATTCCGTCCATCAATTGTGTGTCTTTTGCTTTCTCGCCCTAAGTGCGCCAGGTATGCCCAGATGTGGGTCCTGGGCTCACTGTGCCACTGGAATCAAGCTATCCTGGCTGAAGAGGGGTGAAACCCCGAAACCGGTCCTAGGATGCTTGTTTCCGGTCCAGGGAGGACCTGGCTTGGCAGTTCGGGCTGGACTGTTCCCAGGAAGCACAGGGTCAAGACTGATTTGCATATGGCCAGGTCTAAACTGGGGTGGCATGGTGAGCGAAAGAATGATGGATTTAACCCAGATCTCTTGACTGGGGGTGAATGTTTTGATTTGTTCTGCATTCCGTCCATCAATTGTGTGTCTTTTGCTTTGTCGCCATAAGTGCGCCAGGTATGCCCAGACGTGGGTCCTGGGCTCACTGTGCCACTGGAATCAAGCTATCCTGGCTGAAGAGGGGTGAAACCCCGAAACCGGTCCTAGGATGCTTGTTTCCGGTCCAGGGAGGACCTGGCTTGGCAGTTCGGGCTGGACTGTTCCCAGGAGGCACAGGGTCAAGACTGATTTGCATATGGCCAGGTCTAAACTGGGGTGGCATGGTGAGCAAAAGAATGATGGATTTAACCCAGATCTCTTGACTGGGGGTGAATGTTTTGATTTGTTCTGCATTCCGTCCATCAATTGTGTGTCTTTTGTATTTATATAGTGCATTCGCTGGTAGGGGGTAGTCGCTCACGCCGCCCATGGTACTGTAGTCACTTATATATGAGCTCATAGTGGCCCGGGGCTAATAAACATATTGACACTCTGCCATTCAGTTCACAGTTTAAATAGGGATATATGTTACACCATTGTACTGTATATCTCAGTCCAAAGGCTTACTGTTCATCTGGGCGATCAGGATAATCGTTCTTGCTTTGCATTAATCCAGCAAACCATCCGCAGTTTGGGGCGTCACCATAGGGAACAGAGTCAGGCTGCTCTCAGACTCTGATCTAACTGTGCTTCCATCCGAGGATTCAGAGGCCGTATTGAGCGCACAGTCTCTGAACGTGGTTGCTGTTGCAAGGGCTATATCCTTGCTCCGTTGTACTTGTTCCTGTGTTGGGCTGTGTGACTGTGGTTTGTGGGCTGGTTTCATAGTTCGGCATGACTGCCAGCCTTGTGTGCGCCCGGGACCATTAGGCAGGCTCTGGGAGGTGGTCCCTGGTAGTGAGGTCGGATCCATAATCTCAATCCATTCTTCTACATCTTCGGGGCTCTTGAAGAAGTATGTCTTTTGGTCATGTATGATTTTCAGGCGGGCAGGGTACAGGAGGGCATATTTAAGGTTCATGGCTTTTAGCTTCTTTTTAACAGTCATGAAGAAGGACCTTTGTCGCTGGACCATAAGGGTATAATCCGAATACAACGATATTTGGCAATTTTCAAAACGTATCTGGGATCGTTCTGGCGCTTTCTGGAGCAGTACGTTGCGGTTCCTATAGTTTAGGATCCTAGCTATCAATGGCTGTGGCAGAGCACCTGCTTTGGGTCTCCCGGTAGGTATCCTGTGGGCTCTTTCCACACAGAAGTAGTCCGATAGCCCGTCCGGAGCCACATGGTCTCTGAACCACTGTTCCATGTAGTTTGCAGTGTTGGGTCCCTCGCTGCGTTCCGGAAGTCCTATGACTCACACATTGTTTTGTCTAGCCCTACCTTCTGTGTCCTCTATTCTGTCCTGTAGGCCTGTGACCTGTTTCCGCAGTTGTTGGATTTGCAACGTGTGGTCCTTGTGCTGGGGCAGGACTTCATCCAGTGTCAGGCTGTGGGTTTTCACTGTGTCTGCCAGCTTAGTATGATCCGCTTTGAGCAGCGTGAAGCCAGTTGTAAGAGTGCCGATCTGTTGCTCGATGGCCTTTCTGGATTCCCTGACCTCCCGCAGTATTAGATCGAGTTTATCCGGGGGGGGGGGTCTCCTCGTTTGTGGGTGGTATACAGGTGAGCGAGGGAGGGAATGTGCTGTGTTCTGGCTCTTCCGTTTGCTGCGTGCCACTGGTAGCCGCCTCTGGTAATTTCCCTTTGGGGCGCCCCATGGTACCCCAATGTATCCCTCTCCTGCGATCGCTGTTCTCGAAGGGGGTGTTAATACAGCTGTGGGCTTTCCGAATCTCGTTGGCGTTCGGCTAGATCTGCCGTGCCAGAGCGGGTGGTTTGGCTACTCACATAAACCACTGCACGATACTCCACCGTATATCCCTGCAGCTTTTTCTGAGGCGGAGCACACCCTGGCTTGTAGCTAAGTAGAACTCTTTCCTAGCACCGGCCCCAGTGTTCCCAGATGCAGGCGTTCAATATATTGACCCCAGCTTAAGTGCTCTCGGGGCGCAGGCCGGCTGTTGCAATCAACTTACACCTTCCGACAAGCCAGGGGAAGTCAGTGGGACCTCGCCAGCCCCCTGCGGGGAGATTACTGTGGCGTCTCAGTCCCTGGTTCTTGGTAAGGAGGCTCCCATTGCTTGCGCCGCTAGTGGCCTGCAGGGCGTTGCCATGTTATCGCAACTCTGTGTGCGGGCAGGCAGGTTACAGTAGCTACTCGATGAGCGCTCCCTCTTTACTCAAGCTATTCCTCCCCACTATGGTCCCGGGTAGTTAGGCGCTCCGTTGCACCTGATCATAGGGCCTCAGTGACACGGCGGCTGCGGGCAAACACTCTCTCCCTCTTCCTGGCTGTCAGTCTCTCGATTCGTATCCCGGCCCAAGAGCCGCACTGCTTCCAAATAAGTGGGGAGAGTGGGTGGGATCAGTGAGGAATGCTAGAGGTGACTGGGGCACAGTTTCCCCCCCAGTCTCTCTCACCTGGGGCGATGCCCAGTGTCTTTAGGGATCAGGCTCCCATGTCGTGGTTAGAAATGCAGGCTCTAACGGGCCGTGCCCCGGGCCTCTTGCCACCGCCGTGCGAGACGGTTCGCCCAAGCGATCTCCACCGGAGTCCCTGCCGGCTGGGATTGCGCCTCCTCGAAGGTGTTCCAGTCACTGTGTACGACGCCGGTTGTGCGCTGCAGCGCTCCGGGGTCCAGGGCCAAACCAGAGAAAGGTCGCAAGGGTCTAGTTGCTGGGTATTATTCCCGGGGGCTTCGGGGTATGGCACCACCCTCCGGCGGCTATCTCGGGATTTGGGCAGGCAGCAGGGTCGTCTCCTCCTTCGTTGTGCTCCCACAAGGTCTCATCGCACACTCACACGGACTCGCTCAGTCCTGCGGGGCTTCCGGCCGCTTCCGTCCGACGCGATGCCGCCGACGATCAGGCCTCACGTCGTGAATCTCGCTCCAAGCCGTCTGGGGTGACAATGCGATTCAGTGGCGCGTTTGGTCGCAGCTCGCCATTACACCACTACCTTGAGCAGACTCCGATGGGCTCCTGTGAGTGGCAATACGACAAGATAATGTTTCCCGGGCCCGGAGCTCAACTAGACTGCGTCCGCCATGTTCGGTGGTTAGCCACGCCACCTAGAAAAGTAAAATTTACAGTTTTTAATCACACAGTCTTAAGATAATGTTGATCTAACACAAAGCAAAGGAGCTTATATCTCTGGGGCCAGAAAGGGACAGTTAAGTCGAATTTTGCTACACCAATGAGATGATTTTGTCTTTAGTTTTGAATATTAGGTTAGAATGTTCGCCCACCTGGGCAGAATAGAGACCCAAATGGTCAAAACAGTGTAGGGATAATATGCCCACTGGGGCGGAATTGTATTGGGTCAATTTGAGAAATTATAATATCTGGAAAAGTTGGATTAGTTTCGAATCTCGTTATAACAACCAAGAAGTTTCTCTTTGTTGTGAGCCCACTGGGGCGGAATTGGAATTTTAGTATTGAATTATTGAATTTCGGATGATTTTGTCAAAAGTGCTGATTGACCTTAAAAACTGTTTAAGCATTTCTTCAATTTCGTTTTGTGGAATTTACAAGACATTGTAAATCATTCGCTATAACCTGAGGTTCAGGTTTTGAAGTGTAATGGGCTATAACAACAACATGTATATATTTAAAGATGGCCAACAAGTGAAAGTTACTTTTCTAAAGCCTCTGTTTAGTCCTACTTTTATGTTGGTGGTAAGGTCACACAGGTATATAGGTGATTTGTGTGTAAACGCATTTGACCCGTGACCAAGAGGCTTGTGCCCTCAAACGCATCGGTCATTTTCTTTTTTGCTGCTGGAATATGAATAAACCACGCTTATTGAAACTGAGCCCAGGCTGTCCTTTGTGGGTTTGACGCTACCATCGACAGAAAAAGGACTGGTGTGTATGTTTACAGGGGCCTGCCAACCCGCTGGGGGCCGCCGTCACAAGCGGCAAGGGAATCGGCAATGTTTGGTGTTCGAATAAATATATATATATATATATATATATATATATATATATATATATATATATATATATATATATATATATATATTATCTACTGGCGGTCGCCAGTAGATAGTTATAGTTAGGACCTATTTTCCATAGGAAATCCACGACATTCTATTTGAAATAACTCTTGCGTCGGTTGACGAAGCTTCGTGAAATTTTCAAACTTTATGGCCCGCTCCGGTCCGCTCCTATCCTGAAAGTCTCGGGGTGATTCGTCAAGCGGGGCCGAGAAAAAGGGGGTCCCAAAACGTGTTTTCCCCATTCATTTTCCCATAGGAAACTTTAGCCACGGCTACAGCCTGAACTGCTGAACGGAATTACACCAAATTTGGCAAAGAGGTAGTTCTTGGTTCAGAAAGAACCCTTTTGTTAAATGGTGTAAACTCCGTTCAGTAGTTGCTGAGAAAATCAAAAGTAAAATCACATATATATCTATGGCCGCTTAGGGTCCGCGTACCCTCCCGATCACGAGCTGCATGCTAATTGGCTGTCAACACTCCAAGCCAGGAAGTGTTGGCAGCCATTTTGTCCCTCGGTAGAACCAAGGCAGAGAAACAAGTGCGCAAAACGCACAAACGGGGCAGGGTAGAAACACCCTGACCCCCTAGGTCTGCTCAGGGGGTCCCACGAGGACCCCCTGGGCAGAAAAAAGCATTTTGTTTTAAAAAAAATCGGCGGGATGCGCGGATCCCGCTGATTAAAAAAAAAAAAAAAAAAATCACAAGTGCGCAAACGCACAAAGGGGGCAGGGTAGAAACACCCTGACCCCCTAGGTCTGCTCAGGGGGTCCCACGAGGACCCCCTGGGCAGAAAAAGCATTTTGTTTTAAAAAAAATCGGCGGGATGCGCTTAGGGTGCGCGAATCCTGCCGTAAAAAAATAAAAATCACAAGTGCGCAAACGCACAAAGGGGGCAGGGTAGAAACACCCTGACCCCCTAGGTCTGCTCAGGGGGTCCCACGAGGACCCCCTGGGCAGAAAAAAGCATTTTGTTTGAAAAAAAAATCGGCGGGATGCGCTTAGGGTGCGCGAATCCCGCCGTAAATAAAAAAAATTGAAGCGCGGTCTCCCGCGCTTCGATGGTATTTTGCCCCCGGGTGGCCCAAGTCCCGGGGGCATGCGGGGGGTGGGTTCATAGTTAATGGGGGGCCTCTAAGGCCTCCAAGCCCCGGGGACCGCCACCCCCGGGGCTTTCTAATAAAAATGTTGCGGGCGGGCACTCGGCCCTCCCACAGCCCCGGGAACCACCACCTCCCCGGGGCTTCTTTTAAAAAAAAAAAAAAAAAAAACATTTCCTGTGTGGGGGGCTCGAGCCCCCACACGCCCCGGGACCGCCACCTCCCCGGGGCACTAATAATAAATGCGGGGGTCCGTAACGGACCCCGAGCCCCGGGGATCACCACCTCCCCGGGGCTTTAAAGACATGGGAGGGGGCCGCGCGGCCCCCTCCTGGAGCCATTGATGGCCCTGGGGACCGCCACCCCCCAGGGCCGGCTCCTGCAGTGTCCCGGGGTGCCTACCCCCGGGACACTGTAGTTGCAATGGCAGGACGGGAGCCTCGCGGCTCCCGTCCTGCCATTGCAAACTGCTTTGCTTCATTGAAGGGAGAGCAGGAAACCTGCTCTAGCTTCAATGAAGCAAAGCAGATTGCTTTCCACATGGGGAGCTGCATGTCAGCAGCTCCCCATGTGGAAAAGCAATGCCGGGACCGTGGGGGGATTGGGGACCCCCCCACGGTCCCCAACGGAAAGGGCCAGCCCCGGGGGATGGGGTCCCCGGGGCAAAAGGAGGCCTGAGGAGGGGGCCCACGCAGCCCCCCTCCTTAAAAAAAATAAAAAGAGTGGCCATGCCCCGAAGGATGGGGTCCCCAGGGCCGGAATCGGCCACGGGAGGGGGGCCACGCGGACCCCTTCCCGTTTAAAAAAAAAAAAAAAAAGGGGGTAAGGCCCTGGGGGATGGGGTCCCCAGGGACCAAAAAAAGGAAAAAGGAAGGGGGGCCACACAGCCCCCCTTCGAGGGAAAAAAAAAACAAAAAAAAAAACGATCGTGCCGCAGGCCTTGCCCCCTTCCTTTACCACTCTGCAAACGCGCACCCTGGCGCGTTTGCAGAGGGGGAACGAATTCCCCTTGAACTAGCCCACCAGGAACCTCCATTATGCGCCAGGGGGCTGCGTTGCAGAGAGGTGTACAGAGGCCACGCCCCTTTTTACACCTCTCTGCAACGCAGCTCTGTGGTGCTTACTGGAGGTACCTGGTGGGATAGTTGGACCCCAGGGACCCTCAGGATTCAAGGGGACTTAATCCCCCAACTTAAAACGCGCCACGGGGCACGTTTGCACAGTGGTGAAGGGAGGGGCGGGCTTCAGGTGACATGTGTGCAAACAGGCCCCATGGCGCGTTTTAAGATGGGGAATTAAATCCTTCATCCTGAGGGTCCCTGGGGCCAACTAGCCCACCAGGTACCTCCAGTAAGCGCCACGGAGCTGCGTTGCAGAGTGTTGTAAAAAGGGGCGTGGCCTCTGAACACCTCTCTGCAACGCAGCTCTCTGGCGCATACTGGAGGTATCTGGTGGGCCAGTTGGCCCCTAGGGACCCTTGGGATTGAGGAGGAATTAATTCTCCAACTTAAAACGCGCCACAGGGCGTGTTTGCGGACATGTCACCTCAGGCCCCACCCCCTTCCTTCACCATTGTGCAAATATTCCTCTAAAATCAGCAGAACTACGAATTCCGATTTACTCACCTGTTATCAGGAGAGACCTCAGTGCTGCATCTTTGAGCCCAGTACTGATCCTGAAAAGTAGTTTTAACCGTACTTACCAGTAACTTGAATTTCCTTCCATAGGATATCATTGCCTGCTTTTTGCTGAAAAAGTTTCTGTCGATTTTTGAAACATACAAATATTCCTCTAAAATCAGCAGAACTACGAATTCCGATTTACTCACCTGTTATCAGGAGAGACCTCAGTGCTGCATCTTTGAGCCCAGTACTGATCCTGAAAAGTAATTTTAACCGTACTTACCAGTAACTTGAATTTCCTTCCATAGGATATCATTGCCTGCTTTTTGCTGAAAAAGTTTGTCGATTTTTGAAACATACAAATATTCCTCTAAAATCAGCAGAACTACGAATTCCGATTTACTCACCTGTTATCAGGAGAGACCTCAGTGCTGCATCTTTGAGCCCAGTACTGATCCTGAAAAGTAATTTTAACCGTACTTACCAGTAACTTGAATTTCCTTCCATAGGCTAACATTGACTGGTTTCACTTGGAAATTCTTCTAAGTGTGGAGTTTTGGAACTTTATAATATTCCTCTAAAATCAGCTGAATTACGAATTCCAATTTACTCACCTGTTATCAGGAGAGACCTCAGTGCTGCATCTTTCAGCCCAGTACAGATCCTGAAAAGTAATTCTAACCGTACTTACCAGTAACTTGTATTTCCTTCCATTGGAATCCATTGTCTGGTTTTCCGCAGAAAAGTTTCAAAGTGTCGTTTTTCACAAACTACAAATATTCCTTAAAAATCGCCTGTATGACTTAAACGCATTCTTTCAACTGTTTACAGGAGATGCACCAGTGCTGGATCCAGGATCCACCACTGAGTAAGAAAAAGTAACGATAACACTACTTACCTGCTAAGTGAATTTCCTCCCATAGGATAACATTGGTGATTCTATGTGAAAAAGTTTCAAGTGTCAAGTTTTAAAATACAATAATATTCCTTAAAAATTACTACTGTAACCAAAACGCTTTTACTCAACTGTTTACAGGAGATGTCCCAGGACTGAATCTAGGATCCAGTCCTGTGGTTAGAAAAGTAATCCATAAAGTAACTAATTGCATTTAACTAGAAATTCACATTGAGCTCAATGTTGCATTGTGTTTGAAATTGTGTTGCCCATTGCAACAACTGTAACTACTGTACTTAAAACTCTATTGCCTATTTGCAAAGTATTTAAACTAAAGTAATTCATTCTGAGAAAGTATATTTTGTAATGTAATGTATAATGTAATTACAATGTAATTTAATAAATAAAATATCTAAAAATAAATAGTTTAAAAAAATGTAGTAAATCAGTATCAAAAAATAAATATAACAATTAATACATTTAAAAATTGTCATTTACAAAACCTTTGAAATTCACTGAAAAAAACCATAGGTTTTAGGGGCGTTACAGTTAGAAATGAGCATTTAAGAAAACCTTTGAAATTCACTGAAAAAACCATAGGTTTCAGGCACGTTATAGTTAGAAATTAGCATTTAAAAACCTTTGAAATTCACTGAAAAACCATAGGTTTTAGGGACAGTTATAGTTAGTTGGACATTTCACTCATACAAAACCATAGAAATTCCCCGTTATAGTTAGTTCAGCTAACTATAACTCGCGCCCGCAATGCACTGCTGATGACGTCACATATTACATCACTCATGACATGGTCAGTGACATCACTGATGACATCACTGATGACATCTCAAATGACATCACTGATGACATCACTGATGACATCATCCACGTGATAATCTGATGCACCTCCTCACACCCTAATATAACCTTTGATACACCCACTCTAAATTACAGACTGCCATTCGCAAAACCATAGACACTCCAACACCAATAACTACATACCCACTCACTGATTCTTAGGTCTACACACACATCCACTCACTCACCCGTACAGTCACTCATACTTACGGTCACTCAGTACAGGACTATCATATGCACTCGTACTCCTATATAGACACTCAAACACCGCCACTCATCCATAGAGGTACTCACACACCTAGTCAGTCATGCAAATAATTAAACACACTGCCATTTACTCACCTATACAGTTATACACACACCAGCTCACTTACTCATACAAATACTAGCACATTCTTACGCTCTTATACAATCACTGATACAAGCACACACTCATCCATACAGTCACTCTCACAATCACACATTCTCGCTTATAGCTATTTATATACTCCAACACACATATATACTGCCTTTCACATATGTAGTTACTCACACATGTACCACTGGGACATACATTCACTCACTAACACACTCTTACACACACTTACCCACCCATACAGTCTATCACAGATGCACTCTTGAAACCATCCACCCAGTGAATCACCCACTCACACATCTATGCACAGAGTCGCACACACCCCACCCACACAAACACTCAGGCACCCATACAGATACTCAGACAACCAATCAATAACTCATATAGACACTCATGTAGCTATTCACAAACCCATGCAGCCACTTACACAGCAACAGACAGACGGATACAGACATTCACCCAGTTTAGTCACTAACCCTTGCATTCAGTAAGATACGTTTAATCACTCACTTATAGAGTCAGTCACGCACCTACTAAATCCTTCATCCACACACTTATACACCCACTCATTCTTCAATACACCTTTCCCTATATATTAAAAATATTTAAACTTTACAGAAACACAGTCACTGGATGATGTCATCAGTGATGTCATTTGAGATGTCATCAGTGATGTTATCAGTGATGTCACTGACCATGTCATGAGTGATGTAATATGTGACGTCATCAGCAGTGCATTATGAGGCGCGAGTTATAGTTAGCTGAACTAACTATAACGGGGGAATTTCTATGGTTTTGTACGAGTGAAATGTCCAACTAACTATAACTGTCCCTAAAACCTATGGTTTTTTCAGTGAATTTCAAAGGATTTTTAAATGCTAATTTCTAACTATAACGTGTCTGAAACCTATGGTTTTTTCAGTGATTATATATATATATATATATATATATATATACACACCTCTGTCTGAGTGTAGTTCGTGCTATCTACACCTTCTGTTGAATTTGTTGTCCTAACCATATTCCTGGTTAGTGGTGAGTAATTGGGACAGGTAATATGACTTAAGTGTGATTTAATACAATTAATATTATTGATAATGTGGTTTATGAATGCATGTGAAATTGTCAGCTCAGCAGTTTGGACATAACCGTAATAGGTACTTTCTACAAGCAAGATGCTTTCAGATTGTAGTACGTAGTATGAAAATTAGTCTCACCTAACCACATTTCGGACTTACAAAGGGCGGTTTGGTACCAGAATATCATTGTCAGAATATTGTCTGGCATAAATATTGTGTCTTAAATGTTGTCAGCCCCCGTTGGAGTTATTATTGTAAAATATGTACTCAATGGAATTATTTTTTAAAGGAATGTTTATGATACAATATTTATGTCAGAGTATATTTCTGCATACGATATTCTGGCATACGATCCAAAGGGAACTGACTAAACTGCATGTGTGTTATAAGTTGTTTCCTTGACTCCTTTTAATTTGGTGCATCTGCGTAAATGAGACTTTAACATGCTTAAACTTACAAAGTAGGGAGGGTTGGTCGATTTGTTTGTCATATTTAACGAGGAGCGAAAGGCACACAATGGAATGCTGTGATACAAATGTTATGGTTCTATTAATTATTGTACAATTTTAATGAATCAAACAATAAATATTTACTTGACTTGAATGGTGTGATAGCGGAATGTCGTATGCAAAATGTTGTTGAACAAAAATATATGGTGTCCTAAATATTGTTCACAAAAAATATGGCCCCATTGGAGTTAATAATAGGAAATCTACATTTGACAGGACAACATTCAGGGCCGGACTGGCCATAGCGGGCATCAGCGTTTCCCCGTGAGGCTGGAAGGGTAGGGGCCTGTTTTGGAACAGCGGGGGCCGGTTTTGGAACAGTGGGGGCCGGTTTTGGTACTAGGGGCCCGTTTTGCAGCAGTGCTGCAATATCGGCCCCCAGTAACAAAAGCAGCAGTGCTGGTGGGCGCTTTAGTTAAATAGCAGTGCTTCACACTTTCACCCTCCCGCCCCTACGGGGGGGCCAGTCCAATAAAATGGCCAGGGCTGAATTGTGTTCTCAGTCCGGCCCTGACAAAATTTTTGCAATATTTAGACTACATTAATTCTGTCAGGTGATATTTTTGCTAATGCTACTCTGACATACAACTCTGATGATATATACAGGATTACCTATCTCAAATAGTCCCAGTTAAGAGTTACTTCATTTGTAGGGCTTCGTTAGTAAATCCCCCATAGTTCCCAAGCAGTAAATGGGCAGGTGACTAGAACTACCATGGTTGGACTTACCATTTAACCCATTGGGCATTTCCACGGGGGCTGGAGCCATTGGAGACTGGATTTGAAGTTTCCACTGGCCAAGCCGCGGCCCGTGCAGGTAAGAGCGGTGGGGCAGTAGGGCTTGGCGGGGGGATTTTGACCGACAACCACAAGGAAAATGTTATTATTTATTTAATTTTCCCTTGTGGTCGTCTGTCGAATCCCCGCCCAACCCGGCCCCACCGCTATTACCTGCACGGGCCGCAGCTGCACTGGCATCTGTAACTCTCTCCAGCTCTTTGGAGTTTATTGCATTTGACAGACGCGGTGCTAAGGAAAAAGTGCAAGAGAGAGAGAGGGAAAGAAAAGAGATGGAGGATAGAAAGATGGAGAGTGAGAAAGGAGAGACAGACAATGGAAGGATTGAAAGAGAGAAGGGGGGGAAGTGTGGGCTGGTTTTAACATTTTTGTCAGGACTGCTTTTTTGTTCTCAGTCCGACCTTGTCTCCTACTTTGTCTTCTACAGACATTAGAATTATTTGCTACTGGATCATGTTATTTGTAGGTGTGTAGTTCTAAATATTAACGCATAGTTGTTGTACCAAACACTGGTCAAATAAAAAGAAAGCAATGAAATATGTTATCCATAATGAAGGTCAAACCCGTCAGCTTCTCTTTAGGTTCAGCTTCAGTTCAGGTATATAAAAACATTTCTGTGCACTTTTGTTTGAAAGTGCTCTTTGATATTACAAATATTTGTTACTATTATTTTAACATATTACCTTTTTTTTCTTTTTCAAAAATGCATGTTTTGTGCAACACTCACAAATTGTGTATATTTTGTGGCATATCTAGAAGTAATGACCAGCACACCCTTACCAAAGCAGTCTTTGAATGCCTTTGACATTGACAACTTATTTGATCCTCGGCCTGCTGGGTCTGTTCCCAGGACCTTTAATTACATCAGACCTGTCAGTTTCTAATCAATATTATTAAACACACATTTTCCTCAGCGCAAGGTATCACATATTCAGCGATGCAAAAAGGAAAGTCATTATATTTCCCTGCAGTGCCCGTAAACTGATCACACATGGAAGGATTGTCAAATGAAAAGTCTTGGCACGTGTTGTTAATCTTAACTTGTATTTTAATTGAGTAAGGAGAGGATAATGGTGTGTCAAATTGGTTCTGAAAACATTAAACAATTGAAAAAGCGTGCTGCAAACTAGCATGAATATGTGTGAGCCAACCTGCGTTTACCAAGACATTGGTAAAAGAAGACAATGAGTTTATGGCAAAGTATAGAGGACTTCTTGGCTTGTGGTTATGTTATAGAGTAGAGGGAAAAATGAGGCCTATGTTAAGACCCGGCTGTTCCCCCAAAAGATGGCACACCTACAGCAAAGCAGTACCATGCCAGTGGCAGCTGACATGTCCCGAGAGTGGTGGGGCGGGTGGGACTTTAAAAAAACACCCAATTAATTGTAGGCACTTATCTGCGATCGTGACATCCTCCTTGATGATCTTCTCTCCTCAAGGCAGGCAGGCTTCAAACTCCCAAGCCAATACTGGTGCTTCTTTCATTATGAGAACAGCACTAGCATTGGTGGGAGCGACCTCTATCAGCGCTCACAAGAGTACTGGAGGCTTTTTCTTTCTCTAATTAAGACAGATGGGTTAGAGAGGTTTAAAATGCGCATGTCTCGCTGGCCATCGCAAGATGGCCGGGCAAAGAGACATGCGCATTTTAATCATGAGCACACAGCCTCCTGCTGCCACTCAGCAGCAGTGGCCCCCGTCCCGTCCTGATGCTCAGTTCAGGACGGTTGGTTGCCGAAAAATAAAATGGTAATAAATAAACGTTACCATTTTATTTTTCAGCTCTGGCCTGGGGCTTTTCTTTGTGGGGCAACGCTCCTCCGCTCAAACGGAGGAGCCGCCCCTGTACCAAGTACTATCCATCCACAAAGAAGAATCAGTCCCCCACACAAAGATGGTAGTTACGACCCTACATACATTCTTTGCTCATTTCAATCAACACCACAGCATGATTATAACATTCCTCTGTCATCAGGCATGACACCAAAACACTTCTCAAGCACCACCAATTACGTAGCAGGATAACCTTCCTCCCAAATGGCTTCGGGGCTCTGTCTGCACTTTGAAGTATAAACACGTGCAACTACAATGCTATGCAATAGGTTTGTTGTAAAGTTATACAAGGGGACAAACGAAGTGCACAGGAGGAGTCGGAGTCTGCCAATGGGAAAGACTAGACTCTGGGGTGAACTTGGGTCTTCGCATCAGTCTGCCTGGTGTATAAAATCCTACATTCTACCACTTCTCACCACCTCTCTTACAAACTTAAAACCTCTGGCTGTCTTCTTTCTCACACAGCACAACTTGATAGACTTCTTCTCGGGCTTTGCTCACAAAATCTAGAAATCTATCCTCCGTCTCCCCACACTAATCTTTCTAAATCTGATTTCAAAGCTGAACTAACACAATCCCTTCTCAACAGATTTGTACACTCCAATATATCATAATTGCCTTCTTTGAGTTTTGTAATTTCTCTGTTATTTTTCCAAGTGCTCTTTTATATTGCCTCTTTCCTTATCCGCTCTTTTAAATAGGATAGACACTGCTATCTCCACACTAACCACCATGTATGTGTTGTGCATATTCTTTCTGTCCGTCATCTCCAAAATTGAAATTACCTAAAGTTTGCCTTTTTTGTTTTTTTTCATAATGTTACTTCTTTTTGTTTGACTGACCAAGAGGGCAATATAGCAGTGCCAGAAGGGCTGGTCTGACAACAGTCAGTCAGAAAAAAGTTTTGTTTATTTAGACCGTAGTCTATAAACATTACCATGAATTCATCCTAAAATAATACACACAATAAAAAGAGTTAAAAAGAGACGCATCTAATAAATTTACATACAATAAGGTAAGACAAATCAATCTGGGTGAGGATCTCATTAAAACCCACCACTTCCAATACATATTACCTGACTAACCTTTTAAAATCCCCCATATTGCAATTAAAAATCTCCTGATTGCACATGCGAAAAAAATCTCATATTCACCAACAAGCTGGGGGCTTGATCACGATTAGTGTTTCCATAGTTGATAAAAATAGGTTTTTGAAAATGCTTCCCGCTCATCGAAAAACCGTAAACAATCCAATAAAATATGAGCCCTGTTACCATTTGTTTTGAACCCACAATTGCACATACTCTGCTCGTTTCTCATTGCTACTTTTGTCTTCTTATCTCTATAACATGGATTTATCCCGGCGCTAAATTTTAACACTGCATTCCTGAGCTTGGGATCTGGTAGGTCCTCAATATATAAAAATCTGTTGTAATTGCTCCAACCGTTTACTAAAACTTGAGTAGAGGATTTACCCCTCAATTACTGCAGATCCTCATCTCTAGCACATTTGGATGCAAGAGTGCATAGCTCCTGTTTAGAGATCCGTAGCACTTTCTTCCAGTGGTCTGGCTTTATTGGCAATTTGGCACAGATCTAATTTAACACGTAGCTCACTTGAGTAGCCCTTTTCAGTTCACTATTCTCTATGTGAGCTTTGCACAGATGTGATATTTTGAGGGTGTCATCCCTTGTTAATTTCTGTGAAAATTAAAGTGTAGCTAACACCCCCAAATAGCTCAAGGCCGTAAGCTGGCATTCTACCCCCATGGCTGAAGGTGGCAATGCGAGGAGTCTTTTCACACATTTACCCTCTTCAGGGTTCCAATCCAGTTTGCCACCTAGGGTTAGCACTTCCATCCCATACTGGAATTGAGGGCGAATCATTGCATTAAAGGCAAACAATATGGGGCGGAGGTAGGGCCCTCCATACTTCCGGCTAAACTGTTTTAGGCCCCATACCGAAGACAATGCCATTATTTTTTAGTAATTCGACATGATCTTTCCAAATTAACTTGGTATCAAACCACATGCCCGGGTATGTGTATTTGTCAGCCACATCCACTTTATTCCTGCCCAAATACCAATTAAACCCTCCCTTTCCTTTCCCTAACACCATTTTCTTGGTCTAGTCTAAATTAACTCTGAGGGCCTGATTCTGATGCGGTTAGGAAAGCATTCCCACCTAGGGCCTGATTCTGATGCGGTTAGGAAGGCCTCCTAATGGCATTTGCTCCTTCCAAATCGGCTCGGGAACGTGTCTTCCCGACCCAGGGCCCAATTATGATGCGGTTAGGAACATATGCTCCCATTGAAGTCAATGGGAGTCGAGTCCAACCAAATCGTATCTGGAAGCATCCGGATGCATCGTACTCCGTCGGTCGGACTCTCCCGATCCGAGTGGGTCGGAAACCATTTCCAAACCGATTCGGTCGGGAAGCTTTCCAACCCGCATCAGAATCAGGCCCTAAGGGCCCGATTCTGATGCGGGTTGGAAAAGCTTCCCGACCGAGGGCCTGATTCTGATGCGGTTAGGAAGGCCTCCTAACGGCATTTGCTCCTTCCAAATCGGATCGGGAACGTGTCTTCCCGACCGAGGGCCCAATTCTGATGCGGTTAGGAACAAATGTTCCCATTGAAGTCAATGGGAGTTCAACCAAATCGTATCTGGAAGCAACCGGATGCATCCTACTCCGCCGGTCGGACTTTCCCGATCGGAGTGGGTCGGACACCATTTCCCAACCGATTCGGTCGGGAAGCTTTTCCAACCCGCATCAGAATCGGCCCCTAAGTCTTTTACTTAAACAGTAATCGTGGAAGGCGTCTAATTTCTTTTGTAACCCTCCTTCCGTCATGTTCGCTATCATCAAATCATCCCCATATAGTAGGCCTGGGACGTGGGTACCATTCATCTTGGGACAGAGACCACTTACTTTATTTAATGTATTTGGTGAGTCAGTCAAAAATAAAAAGAATGGTAGAGGGGCCAGGACATAGCCCTGACGTAACCCGTTCTTAATCTGTATTTTCTTTGATAGGGTCCCTCCGGTGTCTAAAATCAGCTGTGCCCAATTCTGGCAGTGTAGCTCCTGAATAAGCAAGAGGCGCTCCTTGTGGATACCAAACTTCCTCAGCATAACCCACTATAACTTACGGTTGGCTAGGTCGAAGGCAGCACAGGAGACAACAAAACAACAGAATAATTGACCCCTTAACTCAATTGACTTCTTTGCCATCACCCATAAACTAAAGCAATGGTCGATTTGTTAAGTGGCCTTCCATAAAACCACCTTGCTCAGCTGGAATTATATTGTTTTGTTCCACCTAGATTTTTTTTTTAGTTTAACAATGCTTTGGAGAATACTTTTTACCCCACGTCCAGTAGGCTGATTAGGAAGTAATTCTTGGGCAACATGGCATTATCCTCCTTATATATTGGCCTAATTATCGCACCTATCCAACTCTCTGGGAAGCACCCAGAGGCGAAGACTTTTTGGAAGATGACAAAGTAAAAACTTGCCCACTAGTCCACGTTGTTTTTTATTATACTTGCCGGGAGGTTGTCTGGACCCGCCGCTTTGGTTAACTTGAGGGTCTGGATGGTTTGTTTTATCTTCTTAAAAGAAAAATTTGACCCATTGTCATCATCCATCTCAACATTATTCTTCAGGCCCACATCCTCATCACTGCTGCCATATATGTTGCGCAAGTAGCTGACCCAGTCGTCTTCGCCTATAGACACCTCATTTTCCCTGACCCACTCCCTTCACGTACCAGGTGCCAAAACTTCCTGGTATTATTTTTACCTATCACCTCGAGCATTGTTTGCCAATTTTTACTTATAAAAATCCATTTTCCTTTTCCTCCACATATTTTTGTATTTAATTTTTGCCGAGCGGAGCATGCCGCCTCATGGTCTGACAGGTTAGTGTGTGGTCTTTTTTTGGGTGTTTGTGGATCTGGTTTATGGCCTTGTGTGGCGTTTTTTTACTGATGATTTCCCTGATATTACCTCAAATATGTCCTGCAGCAAGCACAAATGCATGCAGTCTCCCATCCTTGTAAAATACTTACACAGGGTGTCCTTCCAAGTTCAAAACTATCCCAATTTGCCAATGTGGGTCACTGTTTGAGCTGTGATTCGCTAATGGGGCCACTTTTATTTTGGTGCCTGGGCCTCCTTGCATCCCAGTCCGACCCTGGTCTTTTACACTTATCGTCATGATTTTCCTGTTCTTGCTGTAAAGCTCAGTTACGCATGCTGGGCCAGGTATATGCAGGGCCGTAGCTTCAGGCAGGTGTTTGGGGTTTTTCCCCTCCTAAAAAATGTATTCTGTAGCAAATAGTTGGGTATAAGGGCTTTCAGTCGGGCATGATGAAGTGCCTGTTGGATTTCACCGGGGATTTTTACATGCCCACACTGACAAAATACACACACACACTCTCTCTTGTCTCTGTTTTGAAGGCTTTAAAAATGTTGATTAGTTTGAAAATTGTTGTGTTTGAAGTGCCCCTAACAATCCATCCTCCTTTCTCTTTCCACTGTCCCCTAATCACGCCTCATGTCCTGCTTCTCATATAATGTGCTTCCACAAAATATTCCTGTGGGACTGTTGCAAAATCTAAAGCTCACCTCCCCCATCTTATTGACCAAGCTACGCCCCTGTGTATACATGGCTTCTAATTTAATTTTCTATCTTTTGTTACTTCCTTTAGGAAACCCTCTACATTTGTACTCATGCTTTTCTTGTTCCCAGAGTGAGATACTCCAATGCAGTTTGGGCTTTGCAACGGCTAAGCAAATATACGGGGAAATAAAATAAATAAATAACGTTGCACCGAGGTGAAGACTTGAAGATCGAGCTACCTACAAGAGAGGTGATAAATGTGTGTAAGGATTGACTTTTTCAGTGAGCTAGAGAAAACGCCCAGTTGCTTACCCGCCCCTTATGTCCCCTGTAATTCAAATTTCCTTGTCAAATAGCACGATTGGCCTTAGCACGACAAGCAGAATGGGGATAGTGCATTTGAGGGTTCACTCAATATGTTGGCATTTTAAAATCATTTATTTATTAATTGTTATATAGAAATATATGTGAAATCAGTGATATATTTTTTATAAAAATGTATGTGAAATTATTGATTTTTAATATTTTTTATGTTATATTTTTTGGATTATATGTTTCTTGGATGTTTGGAAGATTAGTGCATTTAAACAATAAATATTAACTAACATTATATTATTGTTTACGTTTATGATAATTATTCTAATCTTTATTATTTTAATTACATGCTCAATTTGTTTCTATCAAGTTATAAAATTCTAAGTTTTTGGGTTGTAGATTTCTTTTGGGGATTTGACTGGTTAGAAATTTTTTAGGTATGTTAAGTTTTTATGTAGTATTATTTTTAAATATAGTATTGATTCAAGTTCATCAAATTTAATAAATTAGTATCATTTTACATAAAAATTAAAAGTCCGTAGGGTTCATTAATTTTAATTATAATTTTTTTATATAATATTAAGATTTCTATTGGCAGAATTGGTTGAGTACTTTTATTATTATTAGGAAGATTACTTAGTATAAACAATCTGGAATTTTATTTATATTTTAATTCATTTATTTGATTTTTTTCTTAGATTACTAAATTAAGTAAATTGCCTTTTAATTATATAGTTATATGGCTGTTTAGGTTTTTGGGATACAGGCTCATTTAATTTTATTTGCCTTTGTTTTGTGTTAGTTTCTAAGTTACAACTAAATATTATGTATGTACCCTTTGTTAATTTTTTTAAAGCTAGAATATTACTTTTGGATGTATTTCTGAATGTATTTAATGTAATTCTTGTAGTATATATTATTTACATATCTTGCAGGCCCCATGCAAAGTGATTTAAAAAATATATAGGGTCGTCAACACGTTTGTTTGGACAGCTAAACCACCTCAACTTGCCAGGTGTACGATGCATATGCACCCTAAAGGATGAGACTTCTACTTTTCACCGGTGACCAGGACGACATTGGCAGCTTGGGATAGGGCTGCTATTAATAAGGGGCTGACCAAGTTCCCCTCCCTGCTTATATCAATTCTGTACAATCCAAACTCCACTCTAGCACTGGTCATTGAGATGTATGAAAAATAGAGAAAGAGAGTTTGACGGAGAGCAGGAGACATGTATGATGAATTTGGTGTTGGAGTGTTTGTACCTCTCAGACAAAGACAGAGGACTTTCACTTCCTATACATTAGGCACTGTGTAATGAACACTTCAATCAGGCCTTATTTAGGATGCTGACCCCCTTTAACAGATGACCAATTTCTAAAGTTGGGAACAAACGAGATAAATACAAATTATTTGATGCTGGGGAAGATGGGGAAGTGGGAGACTCACAAGACCTAGGAGATGGGATTCTGAACTAAGCTGGGAATTATGGGAAAAAGAATGTGAAGCGATACAGCACAGATCGCACTCAATCCGTAGTGGCGTAACGAAACATGAGGGCCCCCCTCTGCAAAGTACATAGAGAGCTCCCCCTTCCAGACTCAGCCAGTGTACTGTGCTCTGAGGGGTCCCCCTGAAGCTCGGGGAGCCCCCCTGCACTGCAGCAGATGCAGGGGCTAATGTTACATCACTGAATCCCCATTGCATGACAAAAAGAGCCATTTTGCTGAAGGTAATAACATACTGGTACCACACCCTTGCCAAAAACATGCATAGGATCCCTGTAGGACAGATGCATGCTGAGGGAGTGCACATTTCAGGGCACCTAACACATCTACTTGGGGGGCCCAAATACATCAATACTTGACTGGCATGCTAGACTTGATAAATTACCTATTTGAGGCAACCAAACCTAGTTATTGGGCATACACAATACTAGGACTAGTGAATCCCATATACTGTATAAAGGGAAAACTGATGTTGCTGTCACTCTGTGCCATGAAACAGGCCATAATATTGTTATGGGGGAAAACCTTTACCCGTGGATGTTAGGGGACTGCAATATAAGCTGTGGGACACTCTTGGAATTGGGAAAATTACCTTAGCTCTGACACAAGAAGCAACAGCTTCGGAAAACTATGCCCTTTCTGACCTACTTGTCATCAGCTCTCCTCCCAGTACCTCCAAGTGCTGCACTTTTTTCCAGTATATATTTAATGCGGGCACTAAAATATAGATGAGGGAAATGACAGCAGCACAGTGGGCAGCCTGAAGGAGGAAGACACATGCATTGCGATAGAACATACAGATCTACACAGCTAGTAGTGCTTGGATGGTGGGAGGGAGGGTGTAATTACTTGTTTGTAGCTTGACGGCTTTTAGAGACTGCTTTGGTCCATATGTAAATTCCCCACCAGCCTCTGGTTGTGGGGAGTTAGAATTTTAATTTTGACCTCCTGAACTATATGTGCTTTCCCAATGTGTACTGCATAGTAATTCTAATCCCACACCACCCCGAATATATATGCACTTTCCCCAATGTAAGTAGGATTGGAATTAGATTAGTAAATGGCCCCTTCCACTCTCCACAAGCATATTCCTTATCCCCAGTTAGTGGGAATGGAGGCAGAATAGTAAATCTGCCCCCAAAGGCTTGCACGTTCCAAATTTTAAGTGGTAGTGTAGTTAGAATATTTATTCTGATCAGCCCAATTATATGCGCATTCCCCAATTTTATTTTTACTGGAGTTCAAATAGTAATTCTGACCTCCTGCACCAAAGTTAAGTTATCTCATGTGGATTTAGAAAGTGCTTTACTGCCAAGTGAAGTACTAGCCCCTAAACTGGGGAAAATAGAGAGACCAGATGAGGGGGAGCATTAAAGGAGAGGAACACGTCATGTGTGACATTATTTTCATAAACTGCTAAAGGTTTGTTTCTAGGTGAACATGGAAATGAAGCTCATGCCATTTGTTTGGTGGCAGGTAGGAGAACCCACAACCCCCACAGTGACTGTGGTGCATCAGTAGAACTAAAAATAATAATAAAAAGCCTTTGCTGTAGATGAGGCTGGATCTTATCTGAAAAATACTTGTGGCTGAACCCATACATGATTCTACGAGCCAGACAGAAAGATACATGGGTCTATGAGCGAGCGGAGAGATTTAAAGACATCTCTCTTACGGACCAGAAGCTAGTGATGTTCCTGAAGAAAAGGAGACATCTGTACATGCCATATGTTAGAAATTGGGTTTTTTGGTTTAGACCTGTGTTATACTTTCTCAAGCAACAACCACAAATCCTGTCATGGTGAACCACTAAAGTCACTAAATTAACCTGTGCTTAACCCTCTGGTAGCTTGGCACAAAAGCAGTCTGACTCAACTTAGAAGCAATGTGTAAAGTATTTATGCAGCACTCAAACAGTAATAAAGTGAAAACATAACACAAGAAAAATCCCACACCAGTTTATAAAATTAGAGTAAAGTCTAATAAATCATTTGACATCAAAACAATAAAAATCCAATCAGTAGAAGTTATGAAGTTTAATTTGTTTTAGTGAAAACTACTAGCAACCAAAATATCAAAGCGCCAACTGCACACATCTGGGGGCCGATTCCGATCTCGGCCGGTAGTGCTCCGAATCGGATTCGGATTTACCGGATCCGATTCGGAGCCCTGTTTCCCGACCGAATCGTACGCGGGTCCGGCCGAACGAGTACGATGCAAGCTCCCGCGAAATCGCCGACCGACTCGGACGCGGCTTCAACACACTCCGACCGACTCGCACGGACACGACTCGCACCGCGCTATGGAGACGTTTCCCGGCCGGGTAAGTACGAGGCGCGCCGCGAGCAGTCCGACCGACTCGCGCCGTCCGGCTCGAAAGAGCTGTCGGAGCCGGACTTTGGGGGTCCGCGTCGGACCCCCCTGTACACGTAGGCGCGCGAGTCGCACACAGGGGGGGACCCATGGGTCCCCCCTACCTGTGCATGTACGCCACGATGCGCATGGACGCGTACCCGCTGTAGGGGGCGCCCTTGTTCACCTCGCACCCATTGAGTCAATGGGAGCCCGCGTACGCGTTGTACGACCGGCTCCCATTGACTTCAATGGGAGTCCGACCGAATCGAGTCCGATAGCATGCGAATGCATCGTACTCGTCCGGTCGGACTGCTAGGGTCCGATTCGGTCGGAATTCTCTCCGGGTCCGGCTCGGTCGGAGAGATTTCCGGCCGGAATCGGAATCGGCCCCCTAGTCGTGTGAGACTGGGAAAAAGTTGAAAGTTATGGCCAACCGTGATAGAACGCCGTTTGGATACACAGGGTGGATTGGGCCCGGTCTTGGCTTACCTTCAGAATTTTGCAGAAAAATGTCTGAGAAGGTAAAGTTCAAGTTC
Organism: Calotriton arnoldi; assembly: GCA_963921515.1. Lineage (NCBI taxonomy): Eukaryota > Metazoa > Chordata > Amphibia > Caudata > Salamandridae > Calotriton > Calotriton arnoldi. The sequence continues at coordinate 4,499,501 of CAWUFW010000357.1, forward strand.
AGCAGGGCAAGGCAGCCAGCAATATCCAAGGAGGAGGCATCATTGTTGGGGAGCCACTTTCATGATCACCCAGAGGATTCACCCAACAGTCCCCCAAAACGATCCATCATGCCCAGCAGGAATGACTTAGACACACAAGGTGCAGCATTGAGAAAAGCTATGGCTTGACTCACAGGAAACAGGTATCTGATGAGGGTGTTAGCTAAGTTACAGTGTAACTGGCCACACGGAGACATAGCACCATACATGCAGTCTCCCCTTTGTAGAGATCATGTAGCATGACTTAAGCAATCTTCTGTCTAGCAAAAGACATTGGTGACATACACCCAAGCACAGTAGAGAGAGTCTAAACTCATCTAATACTTCCTGAAAGGCCATGCAAGACTTCCTGGTTCTTGGCGGCCATTTTGATGGGAGCAGCTATAAAAGCTACTACTAGATTTCCATGCCCTTGCTCGGTAATCAGCCTTAGATGGAGAGGCATCGTCAGAGATCTTACCTGATTTGTTTACTGGATTAAACCCGATGATCCAGCAGCAGCGGGAGAGACTTCTTCCCTGAGACCAGCAGCTTCATCAAGGCTGTCAAGTGTAAATCTGAATACTTGCGGGCCGGCATAATCCAAAGATAATCAGCAACTCACATTATCAAACACAATCAGCAATGCGCATAATTTAAAGACAATCAACAAGACATCACACACTTCTAGCACAGCACTAATCAAAAGCAAATTGCAAATTAAGGTGCATGCATTAGGAGGAAACTCAAAGACAAATCTTTATTAGTGCTACAACAAATAGATAAAGGGACATTAAAGGCTTGCTTTTAGGAATCTAAGTATTAGAGACTAGGTGCCAGATGTACGACTGTTTTTTGCTGTCTCAAAGAGGTTTTAGGCCCGTTTGCGACCGCAAAAAGCGTGTGGCCCATGTACCAACCCTATTTTGGGAGTCGCTAATCAATTAGCGACTTGCAAAATAGAGTTAGCGACTCGCAATTAGGAAGGGGCGTTCCAAGGGTGTCCCTTCCTAATGGCGACTCCAAAACCTATGTATAAATGTTTTGCAACCACAATTGCGGTCCCAAAACACACAGTCTACCAACCTTCTCAGAAGGGTGGTAAGGCACTCGCAAACGGGAAGGGGTCCCCAGGGGACCCCTTCCCCTTTGGGAATGCATGCACAATTATTTTTTAAGGGCTGGCAATGGTCCCAGGGCCCACTGCCTGCCCTTAAAAAATTAAACTGAAAAGTTTCATTTTTATTTTTTTAAATGCATCCCGTTTTCCTTTAAGGAAAACAGGCTGCATTTAAAAAAAAAAGAAAACTGCTTTATTTAAAAGCAGTCCGAGACATGGAGGTCTGCTGACCCTCATTAATATTCATGAGGCATGCAATTTGCGACCCCATTGAGAATCGCAAACAGTGTCTCAGACACTGTTGTACATAGCATTTTGCGACTTGCAAATTGCGACACGCAATTTGTCGCAATTTGCGAGTCGCAAAATGCTATGGTCGTACATCTGCCTTAGAGATTTTGCACCTTCACATTTGAACTGACTTTGGACTTATTAGGTCATTGGTGAACAAGCACGTCTTGCACCAACCAAGTCATATGCCAACCAAGTCATACTAGGTATCCGCATTCCAACCAAAATAACCAGGGTAAGGAATCTGATTGAGGAATGTGCTAACCCTGATAACAATTTAAAAGTAGAATGTACTTGTGGAATGTAAATTGAGATTAATGTGTACATGTCCATGTTTCCATGCAGAAAACACAGAATATTGTGGAGAAGTACCCTACTATACTCAGAGGTGGGAGCTAGGAGAAAACACAGCTGTGTAAATGCGTGGAGAATGGTTGGCTGATTTCTTATTTTGTCCCATTCACTCATGCCATTCTGTGTTCCTCGGGGTGAGTGAGTGTGTTCAACACAGCATTGAGCTCTGATGGGGATTAGGACATATGATATGCATTGCTCCTTCTGGGCCATGAAGTTCAGGTTAGTGCTTCTGAGCAGTTACACATGAATCTGACAGCCACTGGACAAAGTTTCAGTGGATATTTCTGCGTTCAGACTCAATTTCTTTTTTGGAAGTTGAAAATCTCCAGTGGGACGAAGTTGCAGGATGTAGACGACGAGGGCTCCACAAGGCCGGATACCCCGTCAACAAGGAGCCGCTGAACAGGATTTGCTCCTGCAGGGAAGAGCATAGCGGGAACGACTGCAAAATCAGATTGACTGGCGATGCAACTCGGCAGATTGGCGAGCAGGTAGGTCCTGTCTCCTCTCGGTTCCCAGAGCACCTTTTTGCTGAAAATGTTTCAAGTCCCAAGTTTTTGTTTTAGGTTGTTTGGGCACCTTAAGCACCACTTCCAAGGGTCCAGGACTGGGTGGGCACCATTTGGATGGCAGAACTCACTTCATGCAGGATCAAGGTGCAGGGGTCAAGTTGTTGGAGCTTTTTGTGTCCCTATAGCTCAGAATAGGAGGCCAATCAACTAGCCCTTGCAGTCACTCTGGTAGTCATTGTTTCAAGCAGCAAGTATGTCTTCAAACAGCAGGGCGGTCCTTGGAGGGTTCAGGGCAGTCCTCTGGGAGCAGCAGGGCAGTCTTCTGATGTACAAAGCAGGCTTCAAGCAGCAGGGCAGTCCTCTGAACTGCAAGGCAGGCCTACTGAGTATCCTCTGCAGTTCCAGGAGTGAACTGAGGAATAGGTCTGAGGGTCAATTTTTTATACCTGGTGCCAGCTTTGAAGTGAAAGAAACTTCTAGTTTTCCCCCACAGATGGTTCTAGAATTTCCTTCCTCCCTGCCCAGACTCCAGGGGGTCTAAGGTGACAAAAGGCTAGTGTAAAGTTCTCTGTGAGTGAATGAGCTGCTTTGAAATGTAAGTGGGGAATAGAAGAGCTCTGCCTAAGTGGGGAATAGAAGAGCTCTGCCCCACTAAACCTGGTAGGATGGCCCATCCTCCCATCACCGAGTCCCCCTTTGTATCACTGTCTGGGAGGATTATACAAAGTCCAACTGCCATGCTTATCACAGTAATGTGACACAGGACACAGGTTGCAAGAACCAAATAACTAAGCCAACTTTCTAAAAGAGGCATTTTCAAAATTGTGACTTATAATCCGATGTTACCATTAAAGAGGATTTTGAAATACAATTCTTTAGTGGCTGTTAGACCTGGCATCCTTGGCGTGGGTCTCCCTTCCATTTGTTCGCTATGCCTCCACTGTTGTTGATATGTTTTTGCTGGTCTAGATGCTTTGGGCACTTTGCCACTGCTATTCAGTGCCAAAGTGCAAGTGCTCCCTATGGTAAATTGATGTATGGATTAGTGACTCCATGTTTGGCCTATTTGATTCACTGTCAGACCCTAGTACAGTGCACTGTTTGTGCCCAGGGACTGTGAATCAAATGCTGCTGGTGGGCTTGCAGCACTGGTTGTGCCACCCACAGGAGCAGCTTGTAAAGTGTGTCTCAGGCCTGCCATTGCAGAGCCTGTGTGCAGTCTGGTACTGCCATGTCGACTTGGTAAGTGCACCCACTTACCAGTCCCCAAACCTTCCCTTTTCTGCATGTTAGTCACCCCTAAGGTAGGCCTGCGGGCAGGGTGCATTGTATGTAAGAGGTAGGACATGCCCTGGTGTGTGTGGCATGTCCTGATAGTGAATTACAGCCAATTTCGTTTTTCACTATTGCAAGGCTACCTGTCCCCATAGGCCAGAATGGGCAGTTTGATTATAACATCTTATAATCCTAACTGACCCAGGGAACATGGTAGAAAAACGAATTTAGTATGCCTGAACTCAGAATGATAAAATACATCTTTTAGTGAAGTTGGTTTTAACATTCTGTGTTTGAAAATACCACTTTTAGAAAGTAGGTATTTTCTTGCCTAACCATCCAGCCTGCCTCTGCTAGCTTGTGTATTGTATGTCTGGGTTTGTGAGTGACAGGGGCTGGGGGACTCCAGGAGACAGAGTGAGTCAGCACAGGGCTGAATAGACCTACCTGCATGTAGAGTGGTGGGAGGAGTAGCACCTGGGCCTGAATAGGGCTGTGCCTGCCTTTCACAATGCTGGCTCCACCTCCTGTGGTGTGTCTGATGACCCTGGCCCACACTGACAAAGGAAGAAGTTGTGCACTGGCAGAATGCACCCAGAACTGGTTTGGACTAGGTACAGGACCCTCTGCCTTCAGAGGACAAAGGATTTGCTAGTATAAATATTGGGGCCCAGACCCCAAGACTTTAGATCACTTCTGGGAAACAAGAAGAACCTTTGCTGAGGAGAGGAACCAGAGAAACTGGAGGAGGAGACTATCCCTATGCTGTGTGCTGTTTGAGGGATTGGCCTGCAGTGGTTGCCTGATTGCCAAAGAAAGGAGAAAGGAACTTTGTGCCTACTTTCATCATCTTGCAGAAAATCTCCAAGGGCTTGAAGATTGAGCTTGCCTCCTGCTGAAGTCTCAGGGATACAAGACTTCACCAACCAGCTCCCTGAATTCCCTTGCTGGGAATTTGAAGTGCCTACTGTTGTGTTGGGCCTTCTGAGAGACTGCGTGTCGCTGGGAGCTGGAAGCGTGACTCACGAAGAAGAAGCGTGTCGCCGCCGCAGCAGTTGTCGTCGCATCGCCGAGAAAGCGTGCCGCCGCTGTCGCCATCGCATCGCCGAAGCGCCTCGCATCACTGGAGAAGAGTGTCACCTTCGCAGCAGACGCCGTTGCATCATCGGAGAAGCGTGTATCAGATTCACCGAGTCGCCGCACGGCCATCGGGTGTGCACGCTTCGCCCCTTTCGTTGTCGCATTGAGAAGAAGACGCCATTTTGTTTCATTGCACCGGGTCGTCATCGCATCGAGGCGCTGCTGGTCGCATCGTCACAGAAGCGCAGTAAGAAACCGACACATCACCTCCCCACGCGGTGAAGAACCGACGCATCACCTCCTCTCCGGTAAGGAACCGACACATCACCGTCCCATACGCAGCAGTAGGGAACCGACGCATCACCTCCCCCGGAGCAAGGAACCGACGCATCACCGTTCTTGCGTGTAAGGAACCGACGCATCACCTTCCCTGCAACTCTTTTGTTTGTATCGCATTACGCATCCAAAGGTACATTGAACGTAGAGTGTCGCATTTATCACCTGCATTTGAACTGAACTATTTTCTACCATTGACAGTCATATTTTTCGTATTGTATTGTGGATTTTTGTCGTTTTGGGTCTTGTGTTAAGTCTATAAAATACTTATTTTTATACTACAACCTGTGTGGTGTCCATCTGTAGTGTTGTCACTGTATTACTGTACGTATTCACAAATGCTTTACACACTGCCTCTGAGATAAGCCTGCCTGCTCGTGCCAAGCTACCAAGGGGGTGAGCAGGGGTTATTTTAGTAGTGTATCCCCCTTACCCTGACTTGAAGCAAGGGTCCCTATTTGGACAAAGGTACCTACCTCTGCCAACTAGAGACCCCCAGTTCTAACAGTGGCCAAAAAGCATTTATATCTGTTCCCAAACAATGGTTAACTCTTATTAAATGTAATATGGTAACCCAATGTTATCGTATGGAAGAGGTAGGCCTCACAATAGTGGAAAACGAAATGAGATCTTTTACTACCAGGAGATGTAAAACCTAAAAGTACATGTTCAGTTTTTAAAATACACTGTACCCTGCTGTTGGAAAACGAGGCAGTATCTGTGAGGCCTGCACAAATAACATGACTACATTTGTCCTTCACTGGGAACCAAACACCCAATTGTAGCGCCTGACTCTCAGAGGGTAGCGTTGCAGAGCAGTCTGAGGCTTTACTCAAGGGAGGTGGTGTGGGCTAGTAATCGCCATTTGCAGGTGCGCAGAAATAACACTCAATAATTGATTGTCCAGTCTGTACTTTGCTTTATAAAAGTAAGAGTACATTTATTAAACACACACACTACTCAATACTATGCACCAATTTACAAATATACATAAGCTGTTGGAATTACTTTGTGACATTGCGTAACATCTCCCCCCTCCCAAAAGGGGGTGGGGTCTAGTACCACCACTCCCATGTAGGCACATCATCTTGCCCCCTAATGCAGTGTGTTGAGCCTAACCTGGAGCGAGGGCCCTGCGCACTGGCACCATCCCAGTGGCGACCCACCCCATTACCTCAACGCGCATTAAAAATGGGTACACCTGCCTTGGTGACACATAACCCTGACTGAGCATTTCCTACTGACCATAAAGTATTCACCTCTATATCTTAAGGGCTAGCAGTCTGGGTCTTCACCTAAGTGCAGCAGCAAGAATACATGTTTACGCACACCTTAGAATGACAGTACTCATCACCTTTGTTGGACATTAGAATGCATTGCAATTACAGCCCCTAAGGGCATCAGAGATGAAATCACAGGATTACGCCTATCCAGCCAGACACCCTAGCAGGAGTGTCTGGCAACATAACCCACTTTGCTTCTGACATCACCTTACACCGGTACTTCACATTACATATGTGACCTTCAGTCCCTCTAAAAAGGAATAACTGTCAGTAAATGCAGTTCTGGTGCAATTACACCTCTTCACCTCTAGGGGATGCCCTTCTCCAGACATCCCCAACTCAGCCTTTCACTCCATGAAGCCATTCATAGCACACCCTCAGCTGTAGAACAAAAGTTCCAGCCCAGAAAGTGTTTAATTCACGCTGAGCCCTTGAGGGGTTATCCTTTCAACATCCCTAGGAGACTGAGGGTGGGATTTAACTTCGTGCTGGGGGGAGACTGCGCTTCTCCAGCAGCTCCCCCAGCACCCTGGTACCAAGTTGGTGGTGACCCCGTCCTCCTGGGGCCACCACAAGCACAAAAACGTTGTTTTTCCCCATGCCTTGCAAGGCATTATGGGGCGCTTCAGGCTCCTCTCCCTGCATATGGGATGAGCGGCTCTCCCGCTGTGCCGGGGAGAGCCGCGATCGAGCTGGCGCTTCGCGCCTCATCCCTTTTGGTGGGGGGCCCGGTCCCACCCGGACCCCCAGGTGAGTCTTGCGGCGCGGGGAGCCCACCCCCGGCCGCTGTGCCAACTTTCAGGAGCCCGGTTCCACCCGGGCCCCTCTTTTCACCTCCGGGGTCCCACCCGGGACCCCTTTCGCCACCATTTCTCCTCGGGTAGGGGCCCGGTCCCAGCCGGGACCCCCACATCCTCCTTTTGGTGGAGGGCAGCTCGGGGAGCCCACCCCCGGCTGCCCCCGCCGACTCCCCGCCCGGCCCGCACACTTGCGTGCGGCCGCGGGAGCCGGCAGAGTCTTCTTGTCTGCCCGCTCCTGCGGGCAGACGTGAAGCGACTACGTTCCTGCTTCGGGGCCCGGGGATGGGCTCCCGGGCCCCCGGACATCCTCGGGGGGGTGCGACGGCACCCCCTCCAACACGGCATTTTCGGGGCCCGGGGATGGGGTCCCGGGCCCCCTCCTCCTCCTTGCGGGGGGGCGCGACGGCGCTCCCCCGACAGTTCCTGTTTGGCGGGGGCCAGGGTGGGCTCCTGGCCCCCAGGGGGATAACTTCACGGGGAGCGCAACGCGCTCCCCGGCTTGCTTCGGGGCCCGGGGATGGGCTCCCGGCCCCCGACCACCTCTTCATGGGGGGCGCGACGGCGCTCCCCCCACCTTTACGGTTTCCAGGGGCAGCCCCGGGACCTGACCCACCCCGGGGCATGATGATCACCGGCGGCGGAGCCCCACGCGCTTCGTCGGTCCCAGGCAGGGTCAAAGGTCGCCTACCTTCTGGGGGGCATATCTCGGCCCCCTGGACTCCGATTTTCACAATTTTCGCATCTTCTTGCTCCTGGTGGCCAGCTCCAGCCACTGGGAACACTCTCCTTCGCCCTCCGGGTCTCCAAGAGGGGGCATTCTGCAGGGAGCGCTCTTCACTGGCTCCCTGCGCCAGACTTTCGCCTGGCTCTCCTCCTGGGCCTCTCTTTTTCCTGCGCAGAGGCCCCTGCTTCTGCGCACCGGTCCTGGTCTCTTCTTCTAGTGCCGTTAGGGGCCTGGGGGGCAGTCAGGGGGTACCTCCTTCCAACTGCCCATTGCCAGGCTCCAGCACCTTCCGCCTCAGCCGACCACACCCCAGAGAGAGCTTCTCTTCCTGCGCAGACACTTTTAAAAGTTGAGTAGGGGGGCTGGCAGGAAGTCTCTGTTGATCCTATCAAACAGCGACACATCACTTCCCTGCCCCTGCTCCCTCCTCCTGGTCCAGCCTCTGGGCTTGTTCAAAATGGCGTCGTCCAGGGTCTCTGGCCACATGGTCTCTAAAACCAGACCCCTTCCCTCCTCGCTGCCTTCCCTCCTTGCTGCAGCCTGGTGCCTGGCACACAGTGATAGCTGCTGATGGATGAGCCTGTAGCCCCACCCATCTTCTCTTCGTGGAGAGGAGGCCTTAGCTTGTGGAAGAAAGGTTATCAATCCATCCAGCTGAGGTCAGCCCTCAGCCTGGCCCTGGTTATGACTGACTCAGAGAAATGTGACATTTCTGGATGACCCAAAAGCAGTACAAATATGACTTTGGACTCTGCAGAATACTCCTTTTCACATCCGCTACAGTGGACTTTAGTGCGTGTCTGGAATCTGTAGGCCTTAGGAAAGTTAATCTAGCACATGGGCTCCACATCCCCATAGGGGAATAATGAAGTGAAAAACACAGTAAAACACACTGACTTTCCCTGGCATGTTCCTTCCCAGTGTATAAGGCCTATTCCGTGTCACCACCCACTTCTGCATAAGTCCCGCCACACCATTAACTTTGTAGCTGCTCCTGGACTGCGCACGCCAGGAATCTCCCTGCGCAGCCCCTACACGTGTGCACACGCTTGTACACAGGTGTCTGCATGTAACCAGCCCGGTGCCCCTTACTCCAGCTGCTGCGCAGCGGCCTAGTCAAGCTAGGGGGACACCAGTAAAATCCACATGCCGTCTCCTTCATTATGAGTTCACTGTGGATGAGTCCCAATTTATGAGGCTCTCCCACAGTAAAAGCTCCACACATAGGTGCTCAAAAAGCGAAAAATCTGGGCGGCCCATCGTGTCAGAACCACCTTCTAACACCTGCCCTATGGGCTGTTTGGGCCCTATCTTAGGGGTGACCTATAGGTAATAAAAAGAGAGTTTTAGGCCTGACAAACGGTTTATTTTGCCAGGTCGAAATGGCAGTTTAAAACTGCACACACAGGCTGCACTGGCAGGCCTGAGACATATTTTAAAAGCCTACCTAAGTGGGTGGCACAATAAGTGCTGCAGGCCCACTAGCAGCATTTACCTAACAGGCCCTTGGTACATGTTGTACCACTTTTCCACAGACTTCTAAATAAATGAAATGTGCCATCAGGTCTATGCCAATTTTAACATGTTTTAAGGAGTGAGCACAAGAACTTTAACACTCAGTGGCAGTGATAAAGTGCACAGAGTCCTAAAGCCAATGAAAACGAATTTCAGCAAACAGGAGGGGAGTAGGAAAACATTTGGAGAAAGACCACCCTAAAGCTCATAGGTCTAACACCATGGACGTTTAAGGATCTGTCTGGTGGCAGAGTTTTGCATCATTTCCACTGTGACAACAAAACAAAAGAAATACTGAGTTATTTGCAGTCTTCTGATTGGAGTACTCTTGAAACCTTTCTCATCATTTTTAAAATAGAGAAACAGGTAACTGCAACATGACATACTTGATTGAGCATACATAACTCCTTGTCTAAGAGAAATCCCGAGTTCATAACCGAGGGAGCCAGAGCAGGAAGCATGCCAAACTCTGCCACCCACCAGTCACTGAAGTACAGGTGACTTTTTTTTTTACCAAAGAGTTGCACCTCGGTTATATCAGAGTTGAGTGGGAAGCAATTGGAATGCATCCATGTGGGGACTGCACACAACAAAGTTTAAAAGTTCGCTGTTGTTTTCAGCAGTGTTTTGGGAAATGGTGATGAATGTTATCGGTGTATAATAATCTATCATAGTCAAACGGCCGAATTAACTCGGCCAGTGACATCATATAAACATTAAATAATGTTGGGCTCATTAATGAGTCCTGGGGGATCCTCTGAGCCAAAAGGTTTAGCTATGGAATCAAAGGAGGTAGAGCACCCTGCCTGGGTTCTGTAAGTGGGAAAGGAAGCTAACACTTCCTCCGATTTTGACAAGTTACTTGAATAAGATGGCTGCGACATGGTGTGAAAACCGCCAATAATTCTAGGAGAACCCGAGCAGCAGAGCCCCCTTGACCCATGATAATTGTAAGGGTATCAGTGGCCGCTCCAAGTGCGGTGTCTGCGTAGTGACTAGTCCGGCTGCTGGATTGAGAGGGGTAAAGAAGGGAATGGGTAACCAGGAAATTAGAGTAGTTTATTATTAGTTTTTTCAAAAGTTTAGCTGGCAGGGAAATCAAAGAGATTGGCTGGGACTATGGGATCACACGAGCTTGTTTGGAGATATCGGGTACTTCAAGTTTAAAGAGGCATTGCATGGTGAGAATTTCGGGTGGGCATGGGTCAGCACGAGATGCAGATTTGATCATAAGTAGAGTGACCTCGTGAAAATTCGAAAGCGCGGCACCTGGGGGTTTCGAAGTACCACTTTCCCAGCTATCAGGAGAAGTTTCGGGTTGTAACTAAAACAATACAGTGCAATTTCACTATTTTGTCGAAGAAGAAAAAGCACAGATTTTCGCAGAGCTCCTGCGAATTGGGAACTGCATGTACGCTGTCCTAAGTGTGCAAAACCCTTTTCGCAATACTGAATATTTCCCTGGCCGAGTTGCTAGCAGTACATTTATCAGCATAAAAAGATCAGCAAACTGTGCTAGTGAGCCTGGGGTATTCTCAAATGACTGTTACTTCCGTCACAAACTACCAGGGCCTTTTACCTGACTCTTTGGCAAAATGCCAGGCATGCTTTTCTGTACTAACTGTTTTGTACTCGTTTTATTAATGACTTTTTCTTTGATGGTGTATAGGAACCAGGCACACTGTACAAACCTGGTTTAATTGATGGTTCTTCCTTTTCAGGCGCATTAACTGCCTCTTAGAGTGAGGACTCTACATGCCAAACATGCTTTGAGGCTTTGTTTCTGAATGGACTCTGTTAGCCTAGGCACTAATATTGGTTATTCTAACATCGTACATTGATTCTACTATTCTATGTCCATGCCCATACTCTGATATTCTGTACAGATTTTCTTTTCCTCCCCTTTTGCAAACATGGGTATTCCGATATTAATACATTGTGAGTATCTAATTCTCCACATAGGCTTGCTCTTCTCTTTTCTCTTTCACTTCCCTACTCAATATGGCCGTCATAGTCGCCACAACACACACGCTGCGGCGACGTCTCTCCATGCACGTCCTGCACGTACGGCTCGCTTTTAGTCCTACCCGCCTCACAAGGCCACCATCGGAGTCCCCCCGTTGCAGTGTTGCTAGATTGGGCTATTTCCCGCACAATTGGGGGACGGCCAGGAGGCCGGGCTCGACTTGCAGGAAACAAGGGTGCTTATCATGTGCCTGTGCTGCGGGATCCCTGCCGGGTCCTCAATATGTCCAGCAGTGAGGTATGTGTGCCGGACAACGGGGCAGTGTTGCCAGATTTTGAGACCCATCCCAAGCCCAAAGCCGCTTAAGTATAAGCCCAAATTCAGCCCAACGCAGACCAGTTCCAGCCCAAAAACCAGCCCAAAGTAGCAAGTCTCAGATTATGGGACATTTTTCCCATTTGTGCAGGGAAAACCCATACCTGGCGGGGGCTACTTTTTGGGCTGAATTAAGGCCAGTGTGCGCAAAATACTGGCTGGGGCGGCGCCGACCACGACGGGTCCGTGGCGTGCGCCTATCACAGTGGCACATCTGTGTTGGCGGTCCATTTGGCGAATGAGTGCGCAGCGTGCGCTGACATTGGTCACTTGATTGGAGGAGGACCCCCCTGACTGGCCAGCCTGTGTGCACATGACCCTCACCCTACCCGTGAGCAATGAGCTGAGCATCAACAACGACACACACACGAGTTGTCCCTCCCCCCACACACACACACGTGACGCGAGGCGGCTGCATGTGTAATTGTAAGTGCAAGTGCACCTGCTGCATGCGTAGCGTTGCACACCCACCACCTAACTTAGTATTAGTGTGTCACGGGCTGAATTGTGGGTCCCCAGGGCTGTCAATCTTGTAGCGTGCGAAAGCGCTACCAATGACAGCCCTCGGCATCATTTTTGGACAGCCCCCGCATGGTTCATTTATAATGCTGGCTGATGACCACGCGCTCTCCTTTCACCAGTTTCGGCGCGTGTAACTGACTCTCTCTACTCAGGAGGAGCGTCTCTCTCGACTCGTCGACGACGACGTGGTCAGGCTGTCTGGTCGCCCGCCCGCAGGCCGCAGCAGGCAGACTTGCTCCTCTCTGTGTGGTCTGGTGCCCTGCTGTCACCCACCCGTCCAGTACACTGTACTGCACCGTCTCTCTCAGACAGTCATAGGCTAAGGCTGGGCTCCGCTGACCGCTCATAGCTGCCTGCGCTGCTGCGCACCTCGACGAGCCTGGCCCCTGCCGCAGGTTGGCAGGATAAGGCTAAGGCTTGCGTGCCGGTGCCTTAGGCTGTAGCCTTATAATATTCCGCATTTCTAACTATCCTAGTCCTTCCGCATTGATCCCGCGGCCAGCCTGGAGGAGGCCAAAGGCCAGGGCAGGGTAGGGACCGACTAGGTACAATAGCTTGGTGAGTCCCGACTCCCGCTCTGAGTACCCCCCCTGCGGTCCGGACTCAGTCTCACTCACACAGCGGGTCATCACGGTTGGAGAGAGACTCGAGACTAGTAGTGTCTGTGGCACTGTGACTGCAGTCGCAGACAGTGGCACTGGTGGTTAATCTTCTCGTCGTCTCTCTCGTCACGCATGCCCGCGTGCACTGGGCTGCCTGGCCTGGGCTGGCTGGCCTGTGTCTGTGTGTGCACTGTCTGCTGCCAACAAGTCGCGGCCCGGCCCCAGCCTTCAATCCCTGTCCTTGAGTAGCTGCCTTCTTCAACTTCAGGAGGACGCCAGGAGTGGCCCAGGATGGTTCGGTTGACTGACTGTATCCTGCCCTAATCTAAATAAGTGACATAACATTTAATTTTTACCTCTCCGTCCAGGCTACCTATACAGTAGGAACTTGTCTAGGTTGAGATTCATGCCACAGAGGTGGGGTGACTTTCACCAGCTGTCCCGGCAGATTTCTGCAATTTTGGATCATGTCCCGGTTTTTAGAGAGTGTAGACTGAAACCATTGAGAGGAACTTATTGGGTGTTGTAAAGTTGTACTAGTTAGCAGCTGTTATAAGTAAGCAATTTAATTAACAGATATGATGCTGGTTTTAGAAATTACCTTTTTATTTATTTTCTTAGTGCTTCTCTGTTTCTATGTTGATAAGAGTTGTCATTCTGCGGTGCACCATTGATGTAAAATTGTAGTCCTTCTATTTTTGCAAAATGTCCTGGTTTTTAGTTGTCAAGATCTGGTCACCCTACACAGAGGGTGTGTGTGCACTGACCAATGCGTCGTTCCAGCCAACCTCATTTGTTAAAATAATTTCAGGGTGGCTGCTGTTTAAGGTATCTCTCTGGTCTGGTCCCGTTTTCGTTATGGATATTGGGTGAAAGTTGGAAGGACACCACATGTGAAGTTACCCGAAGGTGAGGGGCAGGCCTGTGGAATGCATGTGTGGATGTGAAAGCATGGAACTGCCTTCCCTGTGTTAGTGCCTTTTTCCATGAGATGCGTGTGTTAATTTGCCAAATCATTAAAGGGAAAATATGTAAATTGTATTTTTTTTAATATTGAAATTAATGGTTGGTAGTTTTTTGAAAAAGTTGTCAAAGCAGGTTTTGCGTTTGGGTAAAATGATTCCTTCATAAAATGGAAGGCATTGAAGTTACAGCTTTAGCACGTGGGGGGAATAACCTAGTTAGTCAGTAACCTAGTTAGTCAGTATGCAAGTGACCTCATGGCGTGTGCCGTCACAGCCCATGATGTCACAATGTGTGGCATCACAGTAAGTGACATCACGCGAAGTAACATCAGATAAGATCCCACACATTTGTTTTGTAGTATATCATGAGTGCATTAAGCACATTATGAGATTTAACAAATTGTGCTTTAGGCTTGTGCTGCAAAAGTCGCACAATCCCAATGTAAAATGTGGGGCTCAACAAATAGTACTAAAATTGTTTTTAAAACCCTGCCATAAAGAAATTGGCAACAAGGAGAAGCATGGTACTACATCTGTTAGGCTTAATTGGTTGCAAAGTCTGCGTTTTCTAATATTTTATGGGGCTAAGACATCTGCAGAGGTGCCCAGTAAATATCAGGGAATAATAATTGGTGAGAACTCTGGAGGTTAAAGTATTTGTCGGAGAGATCTCTGCTTTGTGTAGTCCCAGATCTGAATCAAAGTAGTGTAGAAGGTTAATGTGTCTCCTGCAAAGCACATCATGTAATGTGCAGATGACAGATTTTTTTTTTAATGTAGCTAGGTTAGTGGGCTACTGCTTCGAACACAGATTCTTTTGTTCCTTGCAGTTCATAATTAGTAAGCCTTTTACTATTGCACAGTGAGCTATGTGTGACTGCTACATATTTTAACCTTCACCGAGTCATGCAACACATCTTGTACATTGATTTACACACTTGCATGATTTATTGTCAATGTGTCTTATGTAAAGCACTCTGATACCCTGCATTGCGCTATAAAAGAAATAAAATACTGCTATTTAAATTGTAAGTAAATACTGGGACAGACCAACACATCTGACATTCTTATATTTCATGCACTTACATAAAGGGACTGAAAAAAGTCAAGCATGCCTCTCAAGTACCTGTGAAGAGATAAGCTGTGTACTTTCGTTTCCCTCCTTTGCGTTTACATTTAAGTGTGAGGTTCCAGGACACTCGATCAAAAGGAGGCCTGATGGTCCCTTAACTTGGCCTTTATCTATAAATGAAAAACTGGGACTAGACAAAACATGGATCCCTCCAGCAAATACATTATCCTCCAGAGTTTTCTTACCAGGGGCATATGTGCAAGGAAAAAGAGCATTCTGGATGTTAAATGAGATGTTGTTTTTTACAAGTCTAATATGCATTTTTAATCAATACATCATGCATAAAGCGCAGTCATATCAGATGCATGAAATTCTAAAGGGGTAATGCTGAATGGACTAACTCTGACCTGTTCTGTCGGGTGCATGTTCCCAGCGTGCTAAGTATTGAAATGTCGTACTAAAGGAATGTGGTTTGGGCAACAAATGGTGTAGGTTTCATTTTGTGTTCTGTATTAGTTCAATAAAAAGTGCATAACAATCCATTAGATAGGGCTATTGATTACAGTAGGTTAATGATGTAGCAAATGTTAACTTTGCATGTTGGGAGTGACATTTTATTGGGATTAACAGTACTTGTAGTGTAAAATGCAAAGGGGAAAGCTTGTCTGCTTGCCACAAACTTGAGTCCGACATGGAAAGTTGAGTAAGTATGAGGGGTATTCCATTAGGATATATTCATTTTTGCTGAGATCACTAAGCTGCCCTTGTTTATTATAAATAGATTGAAAGCTAGAGCATACCTCTTAATACTCCCTGAATAAGAGGGAGTCACCACCCTTTGGCCCACCCTCCATTTCAAAACATGACAAATCCCACTCAGACTCAATTGTCAGCCCTAGAGTAGCATTAAGGCAGGTGCCCAGTTAACTCCCTCCCACTATTTGTATATTGAATAGAATGTATATTTGTCATTAAAATTGTTTCTGATGACTATTTCTGCATAATCTGAGACTTGCTACTTTGGGCTGGTTTTTGGGCTGGAACTGGTCTGCGTTGGGCTGAATTTGGGCTTATACTTAAGCGGCTTTGGGCTTGGGATGGGTCTCAAAATCTGGCAACACTGCCCCGTTGTCCGGCACACATGCCTCACTGCTGGACATATTGAGGACCCGGCAGGGATCCCGCAGCACAGGCACATGATAAGCACCCTTGTTTCCTGCAAGTCGAGCCCGGCCTCCTGGCCGACCCCGATACTTAATATTGTTTCTTCGCCAGCAGGATCAATTCTGTTCCCGCTCCTTCGGGAACCTACCACGCACTCCAGCACTTACCAGAGCTTAGTATTGATAAGCAACCTCTCGTACCCACTCACGACACCATAATGCACCATTATCTTCTTGTGGTCTTGCCTAATTTTGATTCGTGATCTGTAGGTCTGTTATTAATTAATCCCGGGTCCTCCACTGAGGGGATTGTGAACTCACAACCTTAGACTAGGTAAGCAACCTCCCATTCACCACACTATAACGCTTCATTACTTTTCAGGAGTCTTGCCTAATTATGATTATCAACCTGCAGGACTGGCTTTATTTAATCCCTGGTCCCCCACCATGGATATTGTGAAACCACATCCTCATAGGACCCACCGGAACCCATCAGCGGTAAGCCACCCTCACAATGCACTCATGACCTGTTATCCTTACTAGTATTGCACTTCTCATAATACACCTTTTATTCCTTAGGCTTCTTACGGCGTACGCCCACGCACCTGTTCCTTTCAGGACAGGAGATAATGGCGTGACCGGTAAGGTTCTCACAAAATGATTCCATCATGTTACTCACTACGTCGGGTTATGCCTTGTTCCCGCATCCTGATAAAATATCCCTTAGGTTTGCACTTTGAACCATCTCACTTCCGACAATTTCACTCCACCAAGTGCCTTGTATATGTTATTCAGCGGAATGCACCACTATACCGTCCACCACATTATGCATGGCTTTTAATACTATCTAGCCGCTCTGTAATACTCCTACTATTCTTCTTACTTTTAACCTTGTTATATTCCTATTTTTAGCTCTCTTTCCTTTTTCTTTTTTCTCCTGATAGTTCAACAGGCATTAGCCTCAGGCATATAATCTTATGTCCTGATGATGATCCCGGTATCAAGTTCTATGGGATCGAAACGTCGTCGACTCTGTACACCTTGACACTTTCGTAAATATTCATTGTAATGTGCTATGGTATTGCTCTCTGTATCTGCTTGGAAAACTGCATATTTAAATCCGAGCCTGTAAATGCCTGAGCCTTCTTCTTCTGCTTTTATTTTTCATGGCAAATGTGTCCCCACTTGTATGTGTTTTTTTGTGTGATTTTGTTTTAAGACGAATACATTAAAGATTCCTTGTCTGGATGGACATATTTATATAGACCTCATTGTATTAATATATTAATCCCTACCTCCATTTCTGTTGTTAGGGACCACTGTTTATATAAACACAGCACAGTTGTTAAGATAGAATACAGCCTTCCATCAATCTGATATGGTCAAAACTGTGGGGATAATTTATTGGTCCTACAGTTTTCATAGTTGCCCCATGCAACAAGAAAGGCTGTAATTGTTACCTTTCAAGGAGCTAGCTATTAGTATTTATAACAGTGCTCGGTGACAGCCTAGTCCTGACGTGAAATTCCGACACACTTCAAATTGTAAGGGCTAAAATGAGGAGACAAAGCCACATTCCACGACCCCTGACCTTGACTGGTAGGTCGCTCCCCCACCACACAGCTCCGTCTGTGTGCCCTGTGTGCCCTGTGTGCCCTGCTGCTGCCCCTGATTGTGCTCGTTTTTCCTTTCTGTGCCCCCTTGCTGCCCCTGATTGTGCTCGTTTTTCCTTTCTGTGCCCCCCTTGCTGCCCCTGATTGTGCTCGTTTTTCCTTTCTGTGCCCCCTTGCTGCCCCTGATTGTGCTCGTTTTTCCTTTCTGTGCCCCCCTTGCTGCCCCTGATTGTGCTCTTTTTTCCTTTCTGTGCCCCCTTGCTGCCCCTGATTGTGCTCGTTTTTCCTTTCTGTGCCCCCTTGCTGCCCCTGATTGTGCTCGTTTTTCCTTTCTGTGCCCCCTTGCTGCCCCTGATTGTGCTCGTTTTTCCTTTCTGTGCCCCCTTGCTGCCCCGGATTGTGCTCGTTTTTTTTTCCTTTCTGTGCCCCCTTGATGCCCTGATTGTGCTCGTTTTCCCTTCTGTGCCTGTTTCCCGCCGCTGCGCCCCTGCGGCCCCGCCCCCTCACTCCCCATTCGCTGCCCCATTCCCTGCTCCTCCCTCCCACCTCCCCATTTATGGCGGCCGCTGGGCGGCCGCGCCGCTGGCGCGCCAAAGGCGCGCCTAAGGCAAGCCCGTCTGCGCCCGTCCGTGCCGTGACCGCGCCCAGCGCCAGACCCCCTGGTCCGGGCATCCCCCGCGCCCGCCACATCAACAGACGCCGATACGACGCCAGCACCCTCCACGCACTCAACCCCGGAAAAGATCATGCCTGCTACCAGGCCACCCCGAAGCGCACCCAAGGGCCCTTCACCTGCCGGAACTGCAGCTTCGCCAGCACCCGCCCCGCCAAACCACCGCCCAGGAAAGAACCCAACTACCTCAGATGCATCCTCCTCAACACCCGCTCCGCCCGCAAACACGCCATCGAACTCTGGGACCTTCTTGACTCAACCTCCCCAGACGTCGCATTCCTGACGGAGACCTGGCTGAATCCCGCTTCAGCCCCCGACATCGCCATTGCCATCCCGGACGGATACAAGATCACCCGCAGGGACCGCACCAACGGAGTCGGAGGAGGCATCGCCATCGTCCACAGGAACACCCTCAGAGTCTCAACCAACACCGACGACACCCTCAGCACCGCCGAACACATGCACTTCCAGACCCACACCGATCCCAACACCACCCTCAGAGGAACCCTCATCTACAGACCCCCCGGACCCCGACCACAGTTCAGCGATTCCATCGCTGACTTCGTCAGCACACACGCCATCGCCTCCACGGACTACATCCTCCTCGGGGACCTGAACTTCCACCTCGAGAACAACAAGGACACCAACTCCACCACCCTGATCGACAACCTCGCCACCCTCGGACTCAGACAGCTCGTGACTACACCCACCCACGCCGCCGGCCACACGCTAGACTCCATCTTTTCCGCAAGCCCACACGTCTCCTTCAACCACACCTCCGAACCCCACTGGACTGACCACCACTGCATCCACTTCACCTACAGGAAGCCCACCACGCACCACCGCACCGAACAAATGCCTCGCCGCTGCTGGAGCAGAGTCACGGAAGACCAGCTAACCACAACCCTCGCCCTGAGCCCACCCGCCGAACCCTCCGACCCCGACACCGCCGCCCGCAACCTCAGACAGTGGATCGACGACTGCGCCAACACCTCGCCCCGCTCAAGAATCCGCCCAACAGCCACACCAGCAAGAAAGCCACCTGGTTCACCGAAGACCTCCAGGCCTCCAAACAAACATGCCGAAAACTGGAGAAGATCTGGCTCCACGAACGGACAGCGGACAGCTACGCCGCCCACGAGCGCCACCCGCAGTCACCATCACCTCATCAGATCCGCCAAAAGGGCCTCACTCAAAGACCGCCTAGACAACAACGCACACAACAGCAAAGAGCTCTTCAACATCGTGAAGGAACTCTCCAACCCCAGCTCCAACATCAACGACATCCAGCCGTCGCGAGACCACCTTCTTCCACCGCAAAATCGCCGACATCCACGACAGCTTCAACACCACGACCGCCCCGGCAACCACCGAGACCACTGCCCCCACAACCACCAACCGCCTGCTCTCCTGGACCAACATCAACGACGAGGACATCAGCGAGATCATGAACACCATCCACTCCGGTTCACCGCTAGACCCGTGCCCTCACCACATCTTCAACAAAGCCAGTACAGCCATCGCGCCCCATCTCCGGAAAATAATCAACATCTCCTTTGAGACAGCAACCTTCCCGGAAAGCTGGAAGCACGCCGAGATCACCGCCTTACTCAAGAAACCCAAGGCAGACCCCAAGGACCTCAAGAACTTCCGACCCATCTCTCTGCTCCCGTTCCCCGCGAAGGTCACAGAGAAAATCGTCAACAAACAACTGACCCGCTACCTCGAGGAGAACAACATCCTGGACCCTTCCCAGTCCGGCTTCCGCAGCAACCACAGCACCGAAACCGCCCTCATCGCCGCCACCGATGACATCAGGACCCTGCTAGACAACGGAGAAACAGCAGCCCTCATCCTCCTGGACCTATCAGCCGCCTTCGACACGGTCTGCCACCACACACTACGAACACGCCTTCACGACGCCGGGATCCAAGAGAAGGCCCTGGACTGGACCACATCCTTCCTTTCCGGCAGAACACAAAGCGTCCGCCTCGCCCCCTTCCGATCCAAGGCCACCAAGATCATCTGCGGCGTACCCCAAGGCTCCTCCCTCAGCCCAACGCTGTTCAACATCTACATGGCACCCTCGCCCACGTCGCCCGACAGCACAACCTCAACATCATCTCCTACGCCGACGACACCCAGCTGATCCTCTCCCTCACCAAAGACCCTCACACCGCCAAAGCCCACCTCCACGAAGGAATGAAGGCCGTCGCCGAATGGATGAGGACCAGCCGCCTGAAGCTGAACTCGGACAAGACGGAGGTCCTCATCCTTGGTTCCAACCCTCCAGCCTGGGACGACTCCTGGTGGCCAACATCACTGGGAACAGCCCCGCCACCCACCAACCACGTACGCAACCTAGGGGTCATCCTCGACCCCACCCTCTCCATGACTAAGCAGGTCAACGCCGTTTCCTCATCCTGCTTCAACATCCTCCGAATGCTCCGCAGGATCTTCAAGTGGATCCCCACCGAAACAAGAAAAACAGTCACCCAGGCCCTCGTCACCAGCAGGCTGGACTACGGAAACGCCCTCTATGCAGGAACGACGGCTAAGCTCCTGAGACGGCTGCAACGCATCCAGAACGCCTCTGCACGTCTTATCCTCGACATCCCCCGACGCAGCCACATCACACCCCACCTGAGAGACCTGCACTGGCTCCCTGTCAACAAGAGGATAACCTTCAAGCTCCTCACCCACGCACACAAAGCACTCCACAACTCCGGACCAGCCTACCTCAACAGACGACTCAGCTTCTACACCCCCACCCGCCAGCTCCGCTCGACCAGCCTCGCCCTCGCCACAGTCCCCCGCATCCGGAAAACGACCGCCGGCGGCAGATCCTTCTCCCACCTCGCCGCCAAGACCTGGAACACCCTCCCCACCAACCTCCGACAGACCCAAGACCTACTGGCCTTCAGAAGACTCCTCAAGACCTGGCTCTTCGATCAGTAGCAGCACCACCCCCCTCTTCCCCCAGCGCCTTGAGACCCTCGCGGGTATGTAGTGCGCTTTATAAGTGACATGATTGATTGATTGATTCCACAACAAAGGTAAAACATCCAGCAGTTTAAATGAACAAAAGTGAGAAAACAGGCAGAGTAGGATACATTTCATGTAGTCGCCATGTATTTCTTTTATCCCTATATTATTGTTGTCTTTGTTGGGTTACTGCCAAAAGGCATGGGCCTGGGCCTCACCAGGTAAGTAATCTTTAGAGGGTGAAAATAATATATCTGAGCAGATGCATGCCTTTAGAACATAAAGCGCTGTGATAAAAACACGTAGCTGTCTCACTTCTCAGGCACTGCCTTATGTATGTCACTTGTCATAGCTTATATGAGTCATACATTATGACGTATGCTCGCCATATGAGAGAGTAAGAATGCTTAGAAAAAATATACTATAGAAGCAATTCATAAAAGAAATAGAATGACTGTTTTTCTCGTGCATAGCCAAAAAACATTTGACTTTTTGCAATTGTATGCATTTAACCACCTTCCTGTGGCAGAAGGGGCGAGGGAAGGTGATACACAGAAGACAAGACACATATCTTGACAGTCCTGCAGCAATAACCCCCTCCATGGTTTCCAAATAGCATACACACATTGTTAGAACAAAAGAACCTAAGTAAATTCGATCCATAATTTGACCGAAATCAGCATTCCCGCAGATTACAAACTGAAACACCTTCTGCTAAGCTAACGCAAAAGAAAAAATCGGGTGCAAATATATGCAGCAGCTGCTGCCTACCACAGTGGCCACAGATTATTACTTTAATTGAGAAGGGGCAAATAGGTAAATGATAGAGTTCTAATTAACAGCCCCCACAGTGCCCCTATTCCAAGCAACTTGTACAGACGGAGACCTCCCTGCTGCTTGCAGGTTAACATCATAGAGCATCTGCTGTTCAATCATCTGATCATTTCATGACATATTATGTCATGAATTTATCATGTATAATTACATCATATCACTCCTCTTCCATGAACCACACCAGGTCACTGAACAATTTGAATTCAATGCATTGAAAAGTGGTACTTAGCAAGAAATGCAAACTTTAAAAGGACGACTGTCATTGATTGAATTGTGGGCGTTCTAAGTCAGAGGTTAAACAATTAAGCTTTTGATGACGAAAGGTTGGAGACTAGCCTGCCCTCAATCACTCATTGATTTTGGCGTAAGGGCTCCCCTTCAGTGAGGGTATAATTAAACATGTCCATATGTGCTAATGTGCCATTCACATATTACCTAGCCTAGAAAAGCAATTAAAACCTGTCGTCCTGCTGCCCCCTTTAAATCACACAGCTTGACAGTCAGAGACAGTGATTAGCAGATCCAAGCTCAGTAAAGATGACCTACACATAACAGGAAACGGTGGGCGAAAATAATAAAGATATCTTTAACATTTGGCAGATAATTCAGAGGAAGGAAACCTGAATTTATTTATTCATTTTAGATTTGTTTATAGCACATCTCTACCAGGAAGCTACCAGTGTGTTGAACAAAAGTACACCTTAAGAGTTGGATAATCTCTAGTCAAGCAATTCATTTAACCAGTCGCGGCCGGCACAGGCAAGAGCGGTGAGTGTTGGGGTGTGGGGTGGGGGAAGTCGACATACGACGGGATAAGTTCAATAAAATTAAAAAAAAAAAAAAACACTTACCTTGTGCTCACCACATCACCGAGCCGGCGATGCAGCGAGCACAAGGTAAGTGATTTTATTATTTTTTTAATTTAATTTAACTTATCTCGTCGTATTTTGACTTCTCCCACCCCCACCCCACCCCGCCCCAGCGCTCTTACCTGTGCCGGCCGCCACTGCATTTAACCAGGTAGAGAAACCTTTAACAAGGTAAGGGAGGAAAATAATAAAAACTTTAGCAAAACAACAACATCCTGCAGGGTAGGAGTCAGGGGAAGCTGAAAAATGGATGCAGTTTAGACATGATTGTGGTAATAAATGATAAGGGTGGAAAGATAAAAAGACGAGGATCGTTAGGTTGGATAAGATCAATGAGCAGTATCGTAAAAAACAGAAGTAGAGAAGGGATGTAACGGAGAAGAAGCACAAAGGATGTTAGAGAAGACTTACTTGTCCAAATATAATAGAAAAGATGTGTTTTGTCAGCTTTTTCTGGAACGACAAAAGGCCAATAGGACATTAGGTAGCATCTCACCTATTCAGGTAAAAAGTTCGACAGAATCGAGTTGATGACATATGATGGTTGAATGCTTTTGTATCAGGTCTGAGAGAGTCTTCGCTTCTGAGGTCTGTTTTGCCATATATAGTTAGAATCGAAGGTGTTCAGTTGGTGGAGGGGAAGATCTTTAAATATGATTCATGAATGCTCCACCTTTGCTCCGCCCAAATCGCCCTGGCCACTGTCCCATGGATCCACAAGACCAAAACCAGAGGAAGATCCTTCTCCCACCTTGATGCCAAGACGCTGACCCAATTCAGGAAGGCTCTCAAGACCTAGCACTTTGACTGAACCCCTGCTCCCAGACGGATAAGCAGCCCCCCCAGCGCCTTGAGACCCTTACTGGTGAGTAGCCGCACTATATAAACCCCTGATTGAAATCTTGGCTCCCGACGGAGGCAGCGTTGTTCTCTCAGTGCAGGAGTGATGTCGCCTAATTTTGTTTTGCCTCACACAAGTCTGGCTGGAGAGTGCATAATCGCTTTCAGGGGCTCTAGGTTGGCTTTGCCGTTCCCAGAAAAGTGGCTTTTCCTTTGTCAATGCATTAGATGACGATTGCATATACAACCAGATGAATACCTGATGGTTAAGGAATGGCTTTTAATTTTTTTTTAGTAAGAAGAGGACCCTTCTAGAAGACTTTGCAATGTGTTTGTTGTGAGATGACATGTTGAGCCAGAAACTCAGAGATTTTACTTTTGAGCTAGGAAAGATGTGAATCCTTCTATCTACAGTTCTGCTAATTCATAGTCATAGAATTTAGCATTACGTTGAAGGAGGATATATTTGATCTTTTCCAAGTTTAGTCCAAGAAAGTTTTAGGATATCAGTTGTGGAGTTCCATTAGGTACTTTTTCAGAGTGACAATAGATATCTTAAATTGTGGAAATCTTTAGATAGGGTTGGGTATTTTTAACGTATTGGAGTACTTATACCCCACATTCTTCAACAAACTTTTCTGTGGCCAAATATAGCTTGAATAACATTGGAGCTAGAGTGGATCCTTTTGGGGCACACGTAATTAGGGAGGGATCTGAGAATGTTTTGTGAATGTGTTGGTGGCCAAAGAAAAGGACAAGGAAAGACCAAGCCCTGGTTCTTTTGCATTATTATTCATGGAAAAGTACAAGCTTGTGCTACCCGTTCCCACCAGTGGTAATGTGTTAAAGTCTGAGGCATGTCACCCACGTTTTTTAATTTACCTGTTTAATAACTATGCTTCCTGCTTGCTATTGATAGCCACTGCACCCACCTTCTTACCCAAAAAGCCTGTTTGTGTGGTGGTCGGTGGACTTGTTGGTTGGACTTGTCGGTGGACTTGACTTGTTGGTGATGGAAGGTTCACTACCTATCAGCATGACCACAGAGCCGTTCACTGCTTGAGTCATTACGTAGGTCCTCCTTTAGTGTATGGTATCTGGTCTATCAGTCCTTTAGGGCAGCACAGAAATGTACAGTGCTGGCATGGTGAAAGACCGACAGCCCTACTTAGAGATCTCTGCCAGGCAGGGGAGATAGATATGTCTCAAGCAGAGCTGTCATCAAGGCAGCTGCTTGAAGGCACTGAAACTTTGCTGAGTGGGCACCATGTTTAATGTGTCTGCTCAGCAATTGTTTGTCCTTCAAAATCAAACTCCCAAAGTGGGATTTTTTCTATTGAAAAGACTAACCGACATGCAGGTTAGATATCCTGTTTGGGACTGCCAGGCTTTCCCTGGTGGTCCTAAAATAATGTAAGAATTGCACCCTAAATACGGCAAACAGTCTGAGGGACTTTGACCAGCAGGCCAATATTCTTTGGGTTATCATTTGAAAGGTTTTCACCAGCGGAGGTTCCTCCGGTTCTAAATGGAGTGGAGTAACCGTGAATTTTGTCCATTGGACATCTGTCATTTGTATGATACAGTACACAGTGCACCAAAGTCTATATGAAGCTCATAGTGGGCCCATGTTGGTTCACAGGTGTGGCTTTTTGTGGGCCATGATTATGGCCGTGGGGGAGAACAGCTTAGGAGCTGGTCAACCAACTCAGCGTAATGGTATGTGCACTCAGATGCACCTAATACTGGCTTGTAAGCGACTTCATTTCAGAGGCACCGGCCATCAGGCTGTGGCAGAATCAAGTATATACCAGTATATTTGACTCTGCCCCAGCCCTGATTCAAGGTGCTTGTCTAACAAGTGACTCACTCTATAATAGCCAAATTTTCCTTTCATAAACCTCAGCCTACAAAGTGACTGACGCTCTACCACCCCACCTTTTAGAGGCATCAGACTGCAGTAGTACTGACACTACCCTAGGCCTGACAGCCTATCAGAGGCAGCACCCTGACATTTTATTGACACTGATAGAACCACACTAGCCTTTCTGGGGAAGCAGCCTATGACGTGCCCTTGCCCTCCCAGCTTCTCAGAGGCACCAGCCGTTTTATGGGGAATATCCAGACTGGCCAGTTCATCTTTGTCGAGGTCGGCTTGGCCAACTGGAATCTCAGTTGGATGTCCAGCACAGCTTGGTGTGATTTCCAAACGTGGCCAGCATCAACCTTGAAACTCTGGATTACAGGTATACCCAGGAAGGAAATTACAGGAAGTCTAGAGTAAATGAAAAAAACAACTGCTTCTGAATATGAAATTGCAGGCAACAGGGAACTTGCCAAAAGGGATTCAATATTGGACCGTTTAATGGAAACAATATTTGGGGTACTGCATAAGGGCCAGGATGGCATCTAAAACGTGAGGTTTAAGTAATGTGAATAAGGCTACTACCTTTGGGCCTGCACATATCCAAAACAGGGACATAACGCACAAAAAAGATTCTTGCGAGAAATCAGCACTGATCTTCGATCGATGACAATGTACATCCAAAGAACAAACACCAAACGTTGCTTGTAAACACTGCCTGCAGCACACAGCGCCATCAACAAGCAAACCAAGAGCATCTGCTTCTGTGTCAATGTTGGAGCTCCCTCCTGCAGCTCAGACTTTAGGAGGCTTGGGAATATAGGCTTTTCATGGCAATGTTTGGTTAGAGCTTTAAGTTCCGGAAGGCTGAAAAGATCAGAATGCAGTTTCTAGATTCCAGTTCTAGATCTTCCAGTAGACCAGACAAGTGTATTATGGGAGTTATAGTATTTTTGTCATGTGATATTAGAACAAACATAACTGAGAAGAATTCTGTTAAAAACATTTTTTTATTGATTTGACCGAACAGGCATGCCAAACCACAGCATTTACTGTGGGCCAATATTTTGGCAAATGACGGATTTCTCACATTTGTTGACTTTGTTCCATTTGTTAAGTGTAGTTTCTTATATTCTGTACAAGAGCAAGTACTTTCGTCTCAGCTGATCATAAGGTTGGAATTTACAAAGATATCCACTATTTGGACCAGCAGCACTAAGACCTCCTCATACTTTTCTTCAAGATCTCAAGTTATATTTGCATTGCACTGGACAAATAGAGGTGTTTGTACGGTAGGTGCCATGACTTTCAATTTAGGAAATGTGGCTCAATGTCTTCACACACACTTTTGGCCTGATTACAAGTGGTTTGAATAATCACGCCATCTGCGCAAACCCCTGTTTGGCTGGGGTTGGATTCATGAGTTGCACATGCCAAATTGGATCCAATACAGTCAATCCCCCTGTTAAATTTCACTGGGTCAAATCTGTTGGAATCTATTGGGGGGAAAAAAGGCCCTATAATTACTAGAACATGCATATTGTGTTGCAGTAAGCACAAAAATCCACGTTATTCCCTGCTAGTGGGGGAAATCCCAAAGTCGGTGCTATTATTCACACCCAATAAATTACAAACCTGATGGTTTTTCGAAACACTGTGCGATGCTTTAACAGTAGAAATCACCTGTTTAGGTGAAACCTACTAGAAAGGGCTTGTGTTGTCTGTCTGTTGTGCGGCATATTGCAGCTTACCAAGAACATAGAGGAGCTTGGGTTCCACTCATTGCTTACCATTGGTTGACTATCCTTGTCACACTCATTTGCCTACTTTTACTTGTGTACCCACTTGCCAACATTGTGCTTGTCCCTCCCATGGATCATTGCCTCTTTACAATCGCTTTGATGTGCTGGCATCACTGCCTCCACTGCTTGCTTTTCAACACTACTTTTTTCTTTTGCGTGAAGCATTCCATTAGATTGCATGTGTTTTCGAGTCATCTCCCTAGTGTACATCTCTCCACCTGCACTCCATGTTGCTCTGTGTTGCCCGACTTCTTCCTCCCAACTCCCTCTTCCACTTGCCTAGGTGCTTCTCTCCTTTCTTCCCTGCACCGTCTGTATTGCTTTCCCCAACCCCATGTTGCAACAGCCACAATCCCATGCAGGATGAACCACAAAAAGTCACCAAATTAACCTGTGCTTAACCCTGGGTAGCTTGGCACACAAAGCAGTCAGGCTTAGCTTAAAGGCAATGTGTAAAGTATTTATGCAGCATTCAAACATAAATAAAGTGAAAGCACAACGCAGGGAAAATCCCAAACCAATTTAGAAAAATAGAGGAAATTTGAATAAAGTGTTTGACACTGAAACAACAAAAATCCAATCAATAGAACCATCATTTGAATTTTTAAAGGTTTTAGTGAAAATAGCACCAAAAAGCGCAAAGTACCAACTATGGATAGGTGGTCGCGCTGGACAGGGTCAAAGGCACAAGTTCAGGCTGACTGTGATGGAGTGCAGGTCGGGTACAGTCACCAGGTTAGGCCCTCTGAAGTTTTACCTTCTCAAATCTGTCCAAGATTCCCCATTCTATGGGATCGAGGGTCCAGCTCTGTGCTGGCTGACCTCCTTTCTTCATGCTCACAGCTTCCAAGTTGCGCAGCACCCGCACATTTCCAAGAACATCCCACTTTTACATGGGGTCCCACAGGGCTCAATACTGTGCCCTACTCTTTTCAATCTATACATTTGACCCTTGGCAGGGATTGTTGAAAAATATAAAGTCACCATGGTTTCCTATGCGGATGATACGCAACTAATCGTCACCTTATCTCAAAACTCGGAGGAAGCAGCCAATCAGTTTTCTTCCTTCTTGAGCGAGCTTGCCACCTGGATGACTAATAACTGCCTTAAATTAAAGAGCTGATTGTGGGGAAGGCCCCCTCTATTTGGTCCACAGCATGGTGGCCCCAGACTCTGGGCCCAACCCTGTCCCCTAAGTAGGAAACTAAAAATCTTGGAGTTTGGTTTGACCCCAAACTCTCCTTCAAGAACCATATCAAGAAGGTTGTCGGAAAATGCTTTGGTACCCGAAAAGTCCTAAGAAATGTCTTGTACTTACTTCCTCTATCGCGAGGAAAATCTTAGCCCTTGTCACATCTCAGTTGGACTGTGGAAACATCCTTTACTTAGGAGTAGCGAAAAAATGTCTGAATTAAAAAAAATGCATTCAAAATGCGGCTGCACGTCTGGTTCTCAATCTCCCCAGAAGAGCCTCTTCTGCCAGAGCTCTGGACACCCTCCACTGGTTGCCAGTAGAAAAGAGAATTTTCTACAAAGCTTTGTGCTATTGTCACCGAATTTTGCAGGGAAAAGGCCCTAGTTATCTTCATCATATGCTA
The DNA here is from genome assembly GCA_963921515.1 of Calotriton arnoldi. Lineage (NCBI taxonomy): Eukaryota > Metazoa > Chordata > Amphibia > Caudata > Salamandridae > Calotriton > Calotriton arnoldi. The sequence continues at coordinate 4,528,555 of CAWUFW010000357.1, forward strand.
ATGTCTTATCATCGTGCCCGCAATTTGAGGTCGGCTGGAGCTCATCTGGTCAAAATCCCGAAAGTTCAAAGGGCCCGAATGGGAGCGCGCTCTTTTGGCTACTTGGCAGCCAAAAATTGGAACTCCTTATCTCTCTCCTTGCGAGCTGAGCCCTCGGAGAACGCCTTCCGTAAAAGATTAAATACTTGGCTTTTCCATCCTTGAGTCTCTCATTTACATCTCTGCTCTGTTTAGTTTCTAGGCTTCTTTGTTTCCTGCTCCCTACAGGAGAATGGTTTCCAGCGTGGGGACACACCGTTGAGTGTAACCAGGCGCTCTATAAATGGAATTATTATTATTAATCGTGGTGAGGGGGCTGCGAAGAGAAGGGAGAGCGTCGTGGGCGGCTGCAGGAGTAGCAAAAAGAGGAGGCCAGGCTTACTGGAGCTTTGCGTTGATGGTTCCTTTGAGTGATCGATGCTGTAGCGTGAAGGGTCAGGCTGACAGCGCTTCGCTTTTAATCGTGTGGGAACGGCAAGGTCTCGGTGCGAATGGGCCTGTTCTCAGTCCTGAAGAGCCCAAAAGATTAACTACAGCTCTCCGAGCCACACCAAGGGTCCAGAACCTGTGGGGCACCACTTCAGGGTCAGGAAGTCCCTTCAGCTGGGTACAGGTGCTGGTGCAAGATGTTGGAGAGCCTTTTATGTCCCTTCGGCTCAGATCAGGAGTCCAGCAGACTAGCCCTTGGAGTCACTCTGGTAGCCCTTGGTTCAAGATGCAGTGGCAGGTCCAGTTCTTCTTCCCCAGGCAAGGGGGCAGCAGGGCAGAAAGGCAGAAATTTAGCAAGGCAGCAGCAGGTCAGCAGTCTAGCAGAGTGGCAGTCCTTTCAGCAGCACAGCAGTCTTTCTTCCTGGCAGAGTATCCACAGGTCCAGAAGTGCACTGAAGTGTGGGTCTGAAAGTCCTATTTTTATACCCTGGTACCCTTCTTCTGGAACATGGGAAAAACTGCTGAAAATGTTCTTTGAAGGGTATGGAATTTTCTGACTCCTCTGCCCTGGCTCCAAGCTGGGTGCAGCAACAATGTGGGGTCGTTAAGCCCTTTGTATGAAGGCAGAGCACAGGCTATTCATTTGCAAGTGGGGCTTTGCTCAGCTCCGCCCCCATCCTGCCAGCAGATGGCCCATTGAGGCACACCTTATCCCTCTATTGTGTGACTGTCTGGGAGGAATTTACAAAGTCTAACTGTCAGCTACACCCAGTCATGTGACACAAGAAAGACTACAGGCAGAAAGGGCTAAGGGCAGGAAAATGGCAGCTTCTAAAAGTGGCATTTTCAAAATTGTAATGACAAATCTTATTAAAGAGGGTTTATCATTACAATTTCATAGACACCAAACATGGCATTTCTACCTGCTCCCAGTTTGAAATTACAGCGTATTAAATGTAATCCCAAATGTTATCCCATGGGAGGGGTAGGCCTCATAGTAGTGAAAAATTAATTTAGGAGTTTTTCACTATTAGGCCAAGTAAAACTTAAAAGTTCATGTCCAAGTGTTTCTTTACACAGCACCCTGCCCTAAGGGCTACCTAGGGCCTACCCTAGGGGTGATTTATATTTACTAAAGGGGAAGTTTTGGTCTAGGCAAGGGGGTTTAAATGCCAAGTTGACTTGCAGTTTAAAACTGCATCCAGGCTGCAATTGCAGGCCTGGGACAGGTTTTTAAGTGTTACTTGAGTGGGTGGCACAATAGGTGTTGCAGGCCGACTGGTGGCAATTAATTTACAGGCCCTGGGTATATGATATCTTATACCACTCTACAAGTGACTTATAAGTGAGTTAAATATGCCAATTAGTTGTATGCCTAAAAAACATGTTTAGGGGAGTAGGCACAAGCACTTTAGCACTGGTTAGCAGAGGTAAAGTGCACAGAGTCCTAAGGCCAATGAAAATGAATGTCAGCAAGAATTGGAGGTAAGTAGTTAAAAGGTTTGGGGGAAGACTACCCTAAGGCTGCCAGGTCTAACAGAGACAAAATCCACCATTGTTGGCTCTTGCAGAGGAGATAGTTCTGCTCCATATTGACATACTGTACTGGCATGTTCAGATGAACAGGGCTTCCGCAGTCAGTAATGAGAAACTACTTATTAAAAGGCTCACATTACCTCAGCTCATCTTGAGAAAGCATCCATCACATTACCTGGGATTACATTAGGAAATGCAGTGGTAACCAAGCATAAAAATTAGATAAAATATCTTTCTTTACAATTAGTACATACCAAATGTATTTGTTGTCCTTCCCCTCTTGTGGCTATGGATAGGTGGTGTTTTTGCTACAACTACTCCAGGATGGCGAGATGCAAGGCACCATTTCACAAGTAGTGTTCTCCTTTCCATCCACATAATTTTAGCAGCTGTAGCGGAAATGTTTGTTAAGGGCAGCTAGGCCTGTTTTTCATTGTTTTCTGGTAGTGAGTTGTTATTGTGGAAGTTATATTAAGTGGCTAGTAACTCGAATGATGGCTTAAGTACAAGAAATCATGTTCCATAATGGTAGAAAAGTATTAGAATTGTGCAGCTGCCCTCTCCTATGGTGATGATAGATATTTTCACAAAATTGCTCACATTTGTTTTGCTACAGCTAGTAAATTAGTGTGGTCACATGCAGTCTTTCTGTGCATGCTCATCGGTGTATCCTAGAAGTGGACAAATTCAGTTCTGTACAGATTGTCTTGCAGATCAAGCTCATGGCACACACATTTGTTGTTTCAACTTTGTGTTCTACCCTGACACCCTGTTTTTGGCTCTAGTTAACTTCATCAGCCCCTCCAATTCCAGCACACTTTGAGTGGTAGTGCATCGCCAGGTGATCATGAAGTTTGCAGAACATGGACGCCCTACGTAGGAATTTCATTGGGAATGGAAATTAATCTAAAATGCAGCCAGAAAAATTGATTAGGTGTTATAGATGTCATGGGTGGGGCCTTGCCCAGCAGCATATGAAATGTTTGCTGGTTAAGTGCCTTTCTTGCATACTCAAAGCAACTCACTGAAGTATGATCACCTTTGGCAAACCTTTGATGCTAGTGGGCTTTCCCTGTTGAATTCAGACTTTTTTTTCTCTCTGTAAGTCTGTGGGCATGCATAGTCACAATACACTGCGTATGCCACTCGGAGGTGACATCGGAACGGACAGGTCTTGGTAGCCCCAACGCCTAGTCGAAAGTGGGTATTGCTTTTTAGCTACAGTGTTACATGAATGTAGTCCTGGGATTGACCAAAGAGCTCAAAAAACAAGTAGATGTCTCATATTGTGCTGTAGCTTGGCAACATCTATCGTACAAAATATTGCCTCTTATTATCATCTTCTATGTTATTGTTAGAGTAATTTACCATCCCTCAGTCACCTTTCCACTTCACATATAATGTATATTCCTGTATATTCCTTCTGCGTGACCCCTCAAACTAGTCACATGAAAAACAGCCTGACTGAGAGGAAAATTGTTGATATCCTTTAAATGATCTAAAAGACTAATGAGTGGAAATGATTCAATTACTTATTGGCAATCTTTATTACCCCGAATCGTAATCCTCCTCAACTCAGGCCTTACAGTTTGAGGTGACCCTGCCTACAATTGGAAGTTTGACCATGCCCCAAGACTGGAGTTCCCTTAAACATGGATTTTGCCTATCTTTATCCTCCCTAAAAATGCTCCTCTCCCCACCACTACCTGTACCTTACCAGTTTTTTGTATTGAAGGTGCAACAGAGAGCAAGAGAGGGTTGTGGACTGGGATGAGGATGACTGTGAATTGGGGTAATGAAGATTGCCCGGTAAGTAATTGAATTGAAGTTTAATGTTATGCTGCTTTGAGTGTGCCTTCTTGCCCTTCATTTTTGTAATCAGGAAAGAGATGCGCTAGCGCAGTGCCCTTCCTGCTTTTATAGTTGCTTAATAATAAGATCTCACTTCTCACTACATCTTGTTACTAAGAAACAGTGTTGCCTCTCAAAACCAAAGGTGCACACACTTGAGCACTGGCAATAAGTCAGATCACCGCCACGATTCAGCTTCTGAACAGCATGGACACGACATTGAACTGCTTACTGTTCCAGCCCATCATATGGACAAGAAGCTCGTCAAAGACTGATGCACCTGCCCAACCCCTGAGCCCCGCGACAGCAGTTAATGCCAGGTAAAACACAGCTTAAAAATTAAATAAATAAAAACAAACAGTGTTGCTCACCTTATCCGTCAAAAGACAGATGAAATACAGGGAGTGGTGAGGGGGAGGAGAATTTATAAGATGAATAAACATAGAAGAAATTTATGTTTAAGGGACCTTCAGTCCTAGGGCATGGTTAAACTTCCTGTCGGAGGTGGGGTCACCTAAAACTGTAAGGAATGGGATAAGAAGCTTGGAGATAAGGGGGCAATGAACACAACAAAATTAAACGGAAAGGGATTGACATAGGCAGAGGCTGGTGTAGCTCTTATTTATTTGTGAGGAACATGCATGTGCCAGGATATCTATTAATTCAGTTTTCCCAGGCGAATTGCCCCCACAATAGTATATTTACGAAATCATTGTGCACTCTTGCTGTTCTCATTGACGAGTACAGGAGTGTGATGAGGACTCACCCTTTGATACGACATATGCATGTGTTAAACCAGTTCCCTTTCCATTATTCAACTGCCCTGCCTGAAAAATGTCATGGACCTTCTTATTGAGAGCCTGGTTGTAAATTTAATTTTTCAAAGCATTTATTTGTTTTAAATGGTACCTTTCCTTTAAGTCAAGAGTGTTATCTTTAGAAATAGTCTTTATCCTTATGGATGATGGGGGCAAGGGTTGTGTGAGGTGTGAGCGTGGCAGTGGCAGTGGCAGTATGGGGCGGGGTAAATACTGGTATGTGTAGGCAAGGCCAGTGTAAGGAAGCTCAGAGTTGTGAAACGTTATGAGTTGCAACTTCACTCTCTTTAATCTTGGTGCCGGAGGCTCCACAACGAGGTGGAGACAAGTAAGCCTACACCTAGAAGTAACTTTCCACTTTGTTGCTATTCACCATTTCCCAGTGTAATGCAAAACAATTTGCAGCTAGGTCAAAAAGGTACAGCACTTCCAAATCCATCACCAATTCTGTGTGGGTGCAACCCGGAACAGTATCAGCTGCTCAAGATACTGCTGTCCAAGCAGATAATATTAGAAAAATCAATCATGGATCACTCAATTCAAAGTTCAATATCAATCAAATCCAATGGGTCCAATATGCAAAAAGAGACCGACTTCAAAAATCTTCTTTATTGAGTTCCAATTTAAAACCAATAAAGCCAGCGCGTTTCATTCAGATGAACTTCTCAGTGTAATGTTACTCCTAGGTGTAGGCTAAAACACTGCTTTCCTGCGCCATTGCGGAAGGAAGGGATGCGGCAAAGTACACCATCCGTTGTGGCCTTGATACCGCCGACTCACTGGGCAGATCGCTTGCAACGACAGTGGTGCTGCGTCGCCACGCCTGGCTGAGGACGACTGGTTTCTCGGGTGATGTCCAAAACACACTCATGGACATGCCCTTTGATGGAGTCGGTCTTTTTGGTACCAAAGCAGACCATGCGCTGGAGCGTTTTAAGGACTCACGGGCTACTGCCAAGTCCCTGGGCCTTTCTGCTGTGCGCCCTCCGCTAACCTCTGCTTTTCGCCCCTTTCGTGGCCACGGAAGGGGCGCCCAGTCACGTCCACTGCCCAGCCACCGGCCCGCGCAGGAAGCGTCTTCGCGTGGCCGAGGACGTGGCTCCTGCCGTGGCGGGTCGGGCAAGAAGCGTGCGGGTCAGGCCACCAACCCCGCCCCGTCCGCGGCCTCCAAGCCCTCCTAGTCCTTCCTTTCAGGTGCACAGCATGCCAGTAGGGGGCAGGGTCCGCCATCACCTTCACCACTGGCGTGCCATCACCTCGGACAGGTGGGTCTTGGACATTGTCCGAAGGGGCTACTCCCTCCCCTTCGAGACCACCCCCCAGCCATGCCACCTCAATTCCACCGCATGTCAGGGGATCACTTGGTGCTTCTGCAGAAGGAAGTCACGGCCCTCTTGGCCAAGAGGGCCATCGAGCATGTTCCGACCCCAGAAGTAGGACGTGGTTGCTACTCCCACTACTTTCTGGTGCCCAAGAAGGACAAGGAGGACATGCGTCCTATCTTGGACCTCCGGAACGTCAATCGCTTCCTCCGGAAGGAGAAGTTCAAGATGCTCACCCTAGCTCAGGTCTTGACTGCCCTCGACCCTGGAGACTGGTTGGTAGCATTGGACTTACAGGACGCTTATTTCCACATCCCCGTCCTGCCGGCCCACCGGCGTTACCTGCGGTTCACGGTAGGCCTCGAGCATTTTCAGTTCACCGTGCTCCCCTTTGGCCTTACCAGTGCCCTCGGGTGTTCACGAAAGTGATGGCGGTGGTCGCAGCTCATCTGCGCCGGGCAGGGGTTCCAGTATTCCCCTACCTCGACGACTGGCTGCTGAAGGCGGGCTCGTCCCAGGCAGTCGTCTCCCACCTCCAGACTACGGCCGAACTCCTGCACTCGCTGGGGTTCTCCATCAATGTGCCAAAGTCGCATCTGATTCCTTCTCCACAGCTCCTTTTCATCGGAGCAGTTCTGGACACAATGCAGTTTCGGGCCTATCCTCCCGAACGGCGAGTCCGGGATATTCAGGCTATGATTCCGATCTTTCAGCCTCTATCCTGGGTTTCAGTACGGATGACCCTGAGGCTGCTGGGCCTCATGGCCTCCTGCATCCTGCTGGTCGATCATGCCAGATGGCATATGCGGGCTCTGCAGTGGGACCTGAAGTTCCAGTGGGCGCAGCACCAGGGCAACCTGTCCGATCACGTCCAGATCTCGGAGGGGACTGCAAAACAGTTGCAGTGGTGGCTCTCGAACCGGCAATGGGTCATGGGCAGATCCCTCTCCCTTCCCCAGCCAGAGCACACAGTTGTGACGGACGCGTCCCTTCTGGGATGGGGCGGTCACATGGGAGAGGCGGAGATCAGAGGTCTCTGGTCTCCGGCGGAGTCCCGGCTCCATATCAACCTTCTGGAGCTCCGGGCGATCCGACTTGCACTCAAGGCATTCCTTCCCTCTGTCAAAGGGACGGTAGTGCAGGTGTTCACAGACAACACCACCGCCATGTGGTATTGCAACAAACAGGGCGGGGTGGGGTCATGGACCCTATGTCAGGAGGCTCTGCGCCTCTGCACATGGCTGGAACATCAGGGCATATTCCTGATGGTTCAACACCTGGCAGGTTCCCTGAACGCCAGGGCGGACGAACTCAGCCGCAGGTGCATGATGGATCACGAATGGCGTCTTCACTCGGAGGTGGCGCAAGGTCTCTTTCAGCAGTGGGGAGAGCCTTGGTTAGATCTGTTCGCCAACGAAGAGAACGCGCAATGTCAGCAGTTCTGCGCGTTGGAATTTCCAAGGCGGCACTCGCCGGCGACGCTTTCGTCGCGAGTGGAGTTGCGGTCTGTTGTACGCCTTTCTGCCTATACCACTTCTACCCAGAGTGTTGAAGAAGATTCGGCGCGACCGGGCCCAAGTCATCCTTGTGGCTCCGGACTGGGCTCGAAGAGTTTGGTATCCCGAGCTACTCAGTATGAGCGTCGATCCCCCAATCCGTCTGCCTCTTCGGGAGGATCTTCTGTCGCAGCAGCAGGGGACGGTCCTCCACCCGAACCTGTCCAGTCTCCACCTGCTTGCGTGGAGATTGAGCGGCGGCAGTTGATTCCTTTCGACTTGCCTCCCGAAGTTTGTGATGTGATTCTGGCAGCCAGGCGTCCCTCCACTAAGGTGGTATACGCCTGCAGGTGGAACAAGTTTGTGGCATGGTGCACAGCAAAGGCTGTGAATCCCCTCTCTCTGAGGTTCTTCTGTTCCTTCTTTCTCTGGCCCAACAGGGTTCTGCCCTGGGTACCATCAAGGGCTATCTTTGTGCCATTTCGGCCTTCCTCCGACTTCCTGATCAGCCCTCCCTTTTCAAGTCCCCTGTTGTTAACAGGTTCCTAAAAGGCATTACACACCTCTTCCCTCCTGTTCCGTTTGTGATGCCTCAGTGGGACTTGAACTTGGTTCTTACCTTTCTCATGTGCGCTCCCTTTGAGCCTCTACATAACTGTCCTCTTCGTCTTCTGACTCTGAAGACAGCCTTTCTGGTGGCCATCACCTCCGCTCGGCGGGTGAGTGAGCTCCAGGCTCTATCATGCAAACCTCCCTTTCTGTCTGTCCATCCAGACAAGGTTGTTCTTCGGACGCGTCCGTCCTTCTTGCCAAAGGTGGTTACTGCCTTCCACATTGGGCAGACCATCACTTTGCCCACCTTCTTTCCGCCTCCGCATCCTTCCAGAGAGGAAGAGAGGCTCCACCGTCTGGACCCAAAACGTGTGCTTTCCTTTTATATCAACCGCACACAACACTTTCCGGGTGGATGACCAGCTCTTTGTTGGCTACGTGGGCGCCAAAAAAGGTCGGGCGGTGCACAAGAGAACCATCTCCCGCTGGGTCACCTTGTGTATCAAAGCCTGCTATTCTTTGGCTAAGAAGGAGCCTCCTGTTGGGCTGCATGCCCATTCCACCAGGGCAACGGCTGCTACCACGGCCTTAGGCCGCGGTGTTCCGCTGCAGGATATCTGTCAGGCAGCTACGTGGGCCTCGCTGCACACGTTTACCAAGCATTACTTCCTTGACAGTCAGGTCCGGAGGGACGGCTTCTTTGGCCGTTCTGTCCTCCGGGACTTCCTTGTCTGATCTTTGTTCGCAGACCCACCACCGGGTTGGTATTGCTGGGGTATCTATTCTAAGGTTAGGAATCTGTCACTAACGTGTCTCTTTCAGATGCACAAGTTATTAACTTGTGTAACGATATATCTGTAAGAGACAGTAGTTAGTGACAGATTCCTTACCGCCCCACCCATCCTCCCCGTTCTGCGAACTGATTTCTAGGGTTAAGGACATCCCTTTCAGGGCCCTAGTATTTTTCAGACACCTATGTCAGCTTCTTGCATGGCTCTGCGTTCCTGGCGCGGAAAGTCGTGTACAGAACTGACGTCAGCGCGCAGGGGCGGCGTCTAAGTACTGCCCGCGACGTCATCCCGGCGGTCCCGACGCCGACGACGGACGCGGAGCCGCAAGACGCCGCCTACCGACGCGCAAGGGTACTGCTACGCAAAAACTTTCCGGATCCAGCCTGACGCCTGGGGATATTCTAAGGTAAGGAATCTGTCACTAACTACTGTCTCTTACAGATATATCGTTACACAAGTTAGTAACTTGTGCTTCATGCATAGCCATTATTAGAAAATAGTCTGTGGCATTATTATTTTCATGTGCTTTGCCTATTATAAATACATAGGTATGGTACTTTCAGTCATCTTTGAATTGTGGAGGACTTATCAGTATTAGATGAGATACTAAATAAGGTACTACTATTAGTTTTGCAGTTGAACAACATGTCACTGTTTGGCAAACATGGTCTTAAAACACATCGGCAATGTGGTATTGAATTGCTGGGCATTTTTATTAACCCCAAATACAAAGGTCCTGAATTTCAAAGGAGAGCAATCTTGTCCATGAACATATTTAGTACATTTAACATTACTTTTATCACATGTGGTTTAATGTCAGCTTAAATTCCAGCACTATTAGAATATGCCCTGCAGCCATTTCCCTCCCTGGATATTGTTGTGCTCTTTTGCCCCTGATACGTTTTATGGATTTCTCTCGAGCTGGAAGCCTCCTAGATGCTTTGGTTGCAAGGTCTTAGTCAATGAACCAATCCTGAGCCAGAACCCAGTGGACTGTACGTCCACAAACCTCTTGCACATAAAATCAATGCATTCTGGGTAATGGTCAGTCCTGTGAGTCACACAGCAGCACTTGTTATTACTAGGTCTCAAACCCTCTTTCAACATGAATAGACACACCCAAGAATACGCACTAAGGATATATCTTTATAATTTTATTTTAAGACAACAAGATCAAAGTCCTATCCTAGTGCATAAATGTGCATAGCGGTCGGTAACTATAGGAACAAAAATAGAGTGGCAATAACAGTGGCGTTCAGGCTAACTTAGAAGAAACAGTGCTACATTTTTATGGTAATTCCCCATGCCACTGTATTTGTCCTCCAACCCCTCCTTTCCTCTATCTTGCTAAACTACTTTAGCACCAAAAGGAGCCAGTTAGAGGTATTGGCGTGGCCTCTCCTCTCCCCTCTCCTGCATACCTTAATGGAACGATGAAAATATTGTTTTGTGCAAAAGGTAGTTACTGTCTTCATCACTGCTCCCATTGGTTATGGTGTTCTAGGACCAGCTGATAAGACTGTCTGGCTGCCTCAAGGCATCAAACAGTGTCTTTGTTTTCCAAGAGGATGTTTGCAGCTTCTGCCTTGATCTTTCAGACCTGAAAGTTTTCTCTCCCTCTTTCTTGTTTGTATTGGGTTTAAATAACTTTGAGGGCCTTTCTATTAATTGTTATTAGGAATAACAACCACTATGTTACCTCTTATTAGTATTTCAGAGACCAACAATCAATATGACCTTTCGCCTACTCACTGGCTCCGCCGACACATTGTTGCTTGTTGAAATGCAGATATGAACAGTGGCATGAATCATCATTGAACAATACTAAGCACCGGTGAACACTTAGATGCGCAGAGCAAGAGGATGCTGAACTATCAAATCATATTAAGGTGGCCAGCGTGCTTATATCCATGCACACATGCTGGCAGAGCTGACAGATCAACAGCTATAGATTGATAGTATCAATGTGCCTCCTCCACTAAAACAAACGGATGCGTCCTTGTCCATACATTGCAATGAAAGTACTCAATGGGCAAACTCATCTGACTGGAGCGAAGGACAAATTCCGCATGCTGACCTGTTGATTGAACTTGAGCGTGTATGCTCTGAGTGACAGCTAGAACTATCTCTAACCAGGGGCGTAGCTTGGTCAGTAAAACTGGGGGGAGGGGGATGGGAGTTCAGATTTTCCCTGGCATATCATGTTGATCTTTTATATGAGAAGCAGCATATGATGGGGGCTAAGGACCAGCGGAAAGGGAAAGGAGTGCGAATTGTGAGGGGTATTTAAAACACAGCATGTTGTAAAATAACCATGTTTTAAGACCTTCAAAACTGAGAAAAGTGTGATTTTGCCAGAGTGAGTATTTAAAAATCCCAGGTGAAATCAAACAGAATCCTTCCATACCTGACAGAAAGCTTCTGTGCTATTTATTAAATATTGCATTTATTAGGAGGGTGTAACACCTCAAGCACCCCCCTGAAGCTACGCCCCTGTCTCTAACATGACTCTAAAAGTATTGCTGTATTCAAGTAAAGCACACAAAGGCGTGAATGAGAATTTTAACAGATCGATAGAGATTGAACATGGTGTTAGTGGTGAAGATAGTTCCTACCTACAGCCCTGTGAACAACACGGCCAGAACTATCCCAATAGCTCGAGTTTTAGGCTTGGTAAACACAGGTGCTGCCGGCTCAATATTGATCCGGTTATTGCCTTGTAGGTTCTTCCTGCTGAGGTATAATCCTAAAAAAACAACCCCTGCTTTTTGCGTCCTGTGCACTAGTCAGAATACAGAGAAGGCATGCAGTGGTAGAGAAATGGAAGCAGAAAATCAGAAAGATTATGAGCAAAGTGAGGTTCAATGGCGTGTTCAAGGCCAGGCATTTGAATAAGAGATTGTTTTTAACTGGGAGCAAACCCTTTTGAAGCAGAATCTATGAATATTGCCATGCAATATGATATTGTTCTGCAGGAAAGTGTGGGTGGATAGTATGCTATTTTCAGTGTATGCATTGTACATTAAATGTTATACAAGACATGCTCGCTATGCTAAATAGGAATATATGTCTCATTTGTATTAGCTTTATAATAGCACTTATTAATATTGTTTCAATATTCTGTTGCTAAGAAGTCAAAGAATATCTAAAAAATGCAGTTTGAAATCTTAATATCAAGTAAGAAAACCTCGAAATTAGCTCACATTTGGCAATTTTTACTTTTCTTAACCTGTAAGGATAACCAGAAATAAATTAGAAAATGCACTTGTGTGGATTAAGTGAGAAAACAAGAAAATGTCCTTAGCTGATGACCATTACAGATGACACATGATGCGCGTGGGCCTATGCTTCATAATCAACGTAATGACAGCATGCTGGTAGATTATGGTACCCTTGCTTATTAACATTCTTAATTTACCAATAAGCAGCCAAGGCGCATGGGATAAAACAATTATCGCATATCTCAAGGCTGCAAAGACATAAGGACCCCTATTCACGTTTACAGTGGAGATCTACTCCTGTAGCTTCACTCCTTTGTTTGGAGTAGATTTAGGATTTTTTATATATATATTCCTGGAGTAGTCCTAGGATTCTGTGACTGGCGTAGCCTTCCCTGGAGTCTTCCTCAATACGCTTCCCCAGTCACGGATTCGCAAGAGTACTCCAGGGAAATGAAAATTACCTAAGGATTTGGGAAGTTCTTCTGTAATTCTTTTGAGCTACTTTTTTTTCTTCATGGGGAAATGTTTTTCCTTTAGAGTAAACTCTTTCAACTTCTCTTGTACCAGTTTTAGGGGGGTTTCCTTCCCATTCCCACCGTGGCAAAGATTTTACACCCGCCCTGAACCGGACTGAATCTCCACTTGTTTCCAGGGTCCAAAATCTCCAAAAAGAGTTTGTGACTATGGCCAATTTCACCATTTTGTGGGTGCACACAATCTTTCCAGGGCATTCCCACTACAGAATTCCTACTCTCCACCACCAGGAAAATATTTACTCACATGAAAATCTGTGGCTCGGTAAATCATTTTACTTGCATGAAGTCTCGTTTGTATATAACAAACATAACTAAACACGCATAGAAATGGCCACTTGTACATATAATTTGAACTCAAATGCCCATATGACTTTGTGAATCTAGCCACAAGTTTTTCACGGAAGCAGGAAACAAATGACTGGAGGTTGTGTGGTTTATATTAGTATGTGAAATGCCAGATTCATCTTTAAATGCATATTACGAATGGGTTCTTAAATATCATCGAGCTCTGTTTCATCTTTCAATTAAATTAACCATCAGGTAGTCACTACCCGCCAGTGCTTAATTTATGAAAAAAAGAGTGATGGTGCCCGACGCTCTGCTCAGCAGCCCATGGCCTTTGCAATAAAAATTCTGTGCACTGAAAAACAAAGGCTTGCAGCCTTAAATCCACATCAGGCCTCTTTAATCCACTACCAGACAGTCCCTGCCCCTTTATCTCACTCTTGCAGGTTTCTGCTTTCTCTCTTTGTGACGGTTTTCCACTCTATCCCTTCCTCTGTCCGTTTGTTTGTCCTTCTCTTGCTTCCGGGAAATATCTGATGTGGAATAATAAGTGCAGGCCCCAAAAATAAGTCCCGGTGGCCCCCAACCCCCGTCTCAAATTAAGCACTACAAACTGCACGTTCATCACCAATCAGATTTCCACCTAAATTGATGAAATGTTTCTGTTATTATTCTGTTTGTTGTCATTTCAGTAACTCAACCAACTGCACCTTCGGCAGCTCTTGTTACACTCCTCACCATGAGTGCATTTATTAACTCTCCTTAACTCTATGAGCACTTCTGTTGGCTCATCATCTTTTCATGAATAGCCACATCCTCAGGCCATCTTCAGATTATTTGGGTTGTAGTGTGTGCCTTATAGACCTGGTAAAATATACATAACATTATACATACCATGATATAATACATATAGTATAGATTAGAGCATGTTACAGTGTTTTTTAAATTTTTATTTAGTTTATTGATAGTCAGGCACATAGCAGAATTCACAAATCATATCAAATTTCAAGTACGCAATGTAGGAGGCTAGTACAACTTGTTTCCAGGTCATAAAAGCAACATAGTCTTGCTGACAGGTATCTTTTGGTAATACTGGTATACCGGTATACATTTGAACACAGCAGGGTTAAAAATGCACGATATCTAACGCAGTTACATTATTTAACAAAATATTGTAATTTTCCAGTCCACTTTGTCTTGCATTAAGTGTCAATCACTCTGTTTGCTCAGATCTTAAGTATTGTATGAACGGATCTTTGGTGATATATATGGTAATGAGAATCAATAGTCGTAAATACTTCTGGTTCTGTATTTATTAGCCACAGCTTCAGCAGCCCACAGGTAACTGACTAACATGGAACCTTGTATTCTCAATGCACATTTTAACATTCTACATTCCAGTGAGGTAATGCTGGAATGTAGTACTGCCCGCGATCACAACAATATCTCCCTTTCTTTACTATAAACAAAAACAAATAATAATAAAGCATGTTAAAAGTACGATAATTCAATACTTAACATTAACAGCATCGAAGCATAAAAGTTACATGAGAAAGAAAGAAAGACTCAATCACGAAACCTTAAGGGTTTAACAATACTTCTACTGCTGCTCCTTCGTTCAGAAACAGGAGCAGGATGAGAGGAATGTTTCGACTCAGAAACGTCAAACGAAGAAGATGGATCAGGAAAAACACGAGGATGCATAGACAAATTAAATGGAAAAGGAAGATCACGAGGATGTACATCACTAGGATGCACCTTCACAACTCTTCCCTTATTCCACCATTCATTCCTGCTTGTTCTCACTGCATTCCTGGTCACTACTTCAATTCTGACAGGAGGTTTGAATTTCGACATTCCTTTAGGAACATGATTGGGATCTTTGACATGGACCCAATCACCCACACGTAGATCTCTTTCTGTGGATTTGACCCTATGTATAGTATCATAGTGACTTTTCATCTTAGTTTGAAATATCTCAACTTTAGGTCTTACAATTTTGTCCACACTTAACATGCGGTCACTCTTGGTCTGACACTCCCGCAACCAAGCAGGACATAATCTGGAGGCAGGAGGGCGTCCCCGTAGGATTTCAAACGGTGAAAAACCAGAAGCAGCATTGGGACACGACCTGTGAGACCACAACATTTCTTCAACAGCCTTACACAAATCAATCTTGTTTTGAACTGCCCACTGTATACATTCCACTAGTGCGGTTCATTTTTTCTACAAGGCCGTTGGCTTATGGATGATATAGAGCAACACATTTGTGTTTAATGGCATTAGTGTCCAGAAAACTTTTCATTTCTTTAGAAATAAATTGGACACCATTGTCGGAAACGATCTCTTTGGGGTAACCTTCTCTCAAAAACGAATTGTTTAGAAACTTGTTAACCTCGGAAGTGTTTGTCTCTTCTACAAATTTACCTTCCCACCATTTACTATAATAATCAACAACCACAATGGCAAATTTAAACTTGCGCGGTAGAACACTGAAAGGTCCAATGAAATCAATGGGCAGTTTTGACCACACAGACTCGGGTAAACTGACAGGTTGGAGTGGAACCGCTTCAGTCTTGAGTCCTTTATCACTGGTAGCACAAATGACACATGCTCGAACGCTAGCAATGATAGCAGAATCCATTGCAGGCCACCAATAACTGTCTCTGAATTTCCTTTTAGTTATGGTCTGGCCTAAGTGTCCTTCATGCCCATATGTAATAATCCTGTCTCTCAAACAAACAGGTGGAATAAATGTATCCCCCGTACCAACATGCCATTTTCTTCAATCGACAATTCATCAGAGACCTTAAAATAAGCTTGTAAAGCCTGAGGTAGTGTCTTTTCTTTAGGCCATCCATTCATCACATATTTCCTTACATTCTCCAGTTCAGCATCTTTTAAAGATTCACAATTCCACTCTTGTTCAGTGAAAGTGGTGTCGTGACAAACATCAACACTTGCAATAAGACACTCTTCATCATTTTCATCATTATTCTCAGGATAGTCAGTAAAACTTAAGGGTGAACGAGACAGATAATCCGCCCTAATGTTCTTAACACCAGGAATATGTTCAACGGTGAAATTATATTGTAAAAGTTTTGAACTTAATCTTGCTATCCTTGGTGTGTGATCTTTAATTACAGAACCGCTTAAGATACTTACTAAAGGTTTATGATCAGTCTTGAGGACGAATTTTCTCCCCCAAATAAAACATTTAAATCGTTCAACTGCCCAACAACAACCCAAAAGTTATTTTTCAATGACAGAGAAAACATTTTCATTTGACCTCAAATACCTAGAAGCAAAACCAATGGTCACTTCAATTGACCCCTTCATCTGGGCAATGATGGCACCCAAACCATCATTACTCACATCAACAGTGATGATGCACTCCTGAGCAGAAAGGAAAGGTGCAAGAACACCTGCCGATATAATTTCATTTTTCAACCTTTCAAATTCCTCTTGACAACTTTTTTCCCAGACAAATTTTTTTCTTTCTTCAACAGTTCTCTTAACATAACAGTTTTAGCAGAAAAGTTTTGAATGAATTTAGAATAAAATTCACAAAAACCTAAAAATGAGGCAACATTCTCTTTACTCTTGGGAGTAGGAGCTTTGGCAATTGCATCTATTAATCCAGGTCTAGGTTCAACTCCCTTCTCTGAAATTACATGACCCAGATACTCAATGGTATTTTTAGCAAACTCACATTTCCCAAGATTGACAACAACTCCAAACTTTTGTAACCTCTCCAGAACTGCACGCATGTGTTTGCCATGAATGCACAGTTTCTCCTGCGATTAAGATGTCATCTTGGAAGGTTACAACACCTTCAATTCCTTCTAAAACATTTTCTAATACACGTTGAAAAACAGCTGTCGCCGACGCAAGGCCAAAAGGCATCCTCTTGAACTGAAAAGTACCCATTGGCGACACAAAAGCTGTAAGATGACGTGATGACTCATCAAGTACTACCCGATGATAAGCAGATGCTTAATCAAACTTAGAGAACAACTTAGCACCTGAAAATGTACTGATGATGTCATCTATTCTAGGTAGAGGGTGAGAGTCAATCCAAATAACCTTGTTGAGACTTCTGAGGTCAACACAGACTCTCAGCTGCCCATTCTTCTTCCTAGCGATAACTAAAGGAGATAACCATAAAGAAGACTCGATGGGTTCTATCACACTTTCGTTACACATCTTCTTCAGAATCTTTGCTAAGTCTTCACGCACACTGAACGGTACATTTCTCAACTTGTGTTTCACACGTGTAACATCACTCTGTACTTTAATCTTGTGCTTGAAACCCTTAATTCTACCTAGTTTGTCATCAAATACTGTGGGAAATATGCCAATCCACTTAGAACTGTTTTCAACGTTATCCTGAGAACTTATATTTTCTTCACAATCAGTTACCAAAGAAACCTGAACATCTTTACCAGGTCTGAGAGTCATGCCGAAGAGGCCTTGATGGTACCACCCAAGAATGTTAAGACCTTTTTTAGCAACGTACACTTTTCCGAAAATAGTTCGAGTTTTAAACTTGAAATGACACTCAAAATACCCAGACAGTTCAATCTTTCTCCCATCATAAGTTACAGGATTCCTGTCTGGTGCGAATAACTCTCGTTTCCCCCAGATTCCAGCAAACAATTCATCAGTCACCATTGTCATTCTGGCACCAGAATGAATAAGGAGTCTTAAAATGTTGCCATCCACTTCAATGTCCTCATAAGGATCCACACAATTAGACTCATCATCCTGTACAACCACAACCATATCCCTCACACCTCTCATACAACTTTGTTCTTCATCTGAACTATCACACAAATCTCCATCTGGGATTGTGTTGACTTTGTCTCTGGGTGACTGGCAAACTTTTGCAAAATGCACAATTTTCCCATATATATTGCATTTAACATTTTTTGCGGGACAAGGCCGACCATTTGGGCCATGATTTGGGTAACCACACCTAAAACAAATGTTTTTCTGTGAGAAAAATCCACCTTTGTACTCTTTCTTTTTAGTATTCTTTTTAAAACTATTGTTTTGTTTTAAACCTGTGTTCTCATTAACTACAGATACACCACTAGTGTCTTTACGAGTAAGCTCCTTTAAAGCCTTCCGTGAAACTTCAATACCTTTTACTACATCAATTGTTTCTAATAGATTAGGATTCCTCATAGTGAGGAGTTTTTCTTGCACTTTTCTATCCCAACAACGTACTACTATCTGATCACGAACAAGTTGAACTGTAAAATTCTCAAATTCACATTCCGCAGCTAGCATACGTAAAACAGCAACATAGGTGTCAATAGACTCATCTTGTAACTGTTCTCTAGTAAAAAACTTATGCCTGTTAACAATCAAACTTGGTTGTACGTCAAACTGTTTTTCTAATTTTTTAACAGCCAATTCATATTCATCTAATTCTTCTTGATCCTGCTGAATGGGATATGGCGGGAGGTGTTCATAGATAGATTGCCCTTCAAAACCTATATTATGTTCTAATAAAAACCTCTTGCGTTCTGGTCGATACCTATTACCTCCAATGGCTCCCAAGTACTTGGTAAAAGCCCTGTACCAATTTCTCCATGATACAGGAGGATCACCAGGAGTTTGAAGAAATGGAGGAGGGGCATTAACATTCTGCATAGTAGCCATGACAATTTAGAAAAATATAAAAACAAAATTATAAGAAAAACTCAAACTGAATCTACTGTTACGAATGAATTTTGAAACGTTAAGATACTTAAGATAGATAACACTTTTGATAGCATGTGTGCGTCATGGGTGTACAAACTAAATGTAAGAACATAAGATGAGCATATAAACTTGTAAAAATAAGCAACTACACATTCATGCATGTGCGCATAACGGATGTGAAGTCTCGCTAATACGTATACTTGAATACAATACTGCTGAAGTTGTAAATTCTTTGATGAATTTTTAATTTTGACTACGTGTGCACATCACAGACGTGCAAATTCTTCTTTAATAACCTGTTACTTTGGACTGCATGTTGTAAATTCTTTGATGAATTGTTAATCTTGACTACGTGTGCACATCACGGAAGTGCAAATTCTTCTATAATGACCTGTTACCTTGGACTGCGTGTGCACATCACGGACGTGCAAACTTGTGTGACATCTTCCAGTTAATAGATGCAGTGCTTGACAAACCTTTTCTGTACACTTTGTTTAAATAAATTTTACTTTAAAACACGTCTTAGCACTACTTCCTTAATCAAGTGGGTTGGCGTTCTAGTTGTTTATCTTTCCTCCCTCGTAAACGCCTCAACAACGTAATGAGAATGTGCTGATCGGAAACTTCAACATAACCAGAGTGACGCCTGTGGCCTGAAAACGCTCAACCACCTAGCTGCGTTATCCTGCTGTTCAAATAGGAAGTACGTGGCTGCCAATCATCAGGTAATGAGATCAAAGGATATGTTTTATATAATACACACGCTTGATCATCCGTAATTCCGCGTGCTCGTTGTATTTATCCCCTGAGCACAAGGAAGTATCAGAATGTCACACGAACGGGAACACGCGCAGTGCGCTCGAGCCTCGAGTTTGCTTCTTCACAGTGCTCGATAGATTTTCAGAATGTCCCACGAGCGGAGACACGTGCTGTGCGCTCTGGCGGTTGAGATATGGCACGCGCAAAACTTTAAACTGGGAGTGAGAAAAATCTTGTCATTTGAAAGTATTCCCTTCGTGTGAAAATACTACTCTCATTTACCATGAAACGAAACGACACAATATCCCTACCACAAACAGTCTTGCGCGTCAGTTTTCCATTATCTTTCAACAGGCACAGCTCCTACTGTCTCAAATTACAGACACGACAGCCCACAAAGTCTCTTGCTCAGTGTCCAGTAATGCCGAGAGCAAAAAAAAACACTGGCAGCGCTGCACCTAGCTCGCACCCTCCAAGAAGATAGACACTGCCCTGATTTTCCTGACAAGCACGACGTGTTCTCCCTTTCTCTCCGTGGGTCACTCAACAATCGATAAGTGGCTAAGGATCTCTGTAGCGTAGGTCCTCTGCTGTGGCTAAATCGTCGCCAAATTGTGGTGATATATATGGTAATGAGAATCAATAGTCGTAAATACTTCTGGTTCTGTATTTATTAGCCACAGCTTCAGCAGCCCACAGGTAACTGACTAACATGGAACCTTGTATTCTCAATGCACATTTTAACATTCTACATTCCAGTGAGGTAATGCTGGAATGTAGTAGACATGAGATCACAACAGGATCTCAAAAATCTTTAGGGCGGTAAGCTTCTGGTAGCTCCTCTGCATAAACTTCAAGCTGTTCCCTACAATATGTCATATCCGTTATCCAATTTTCTAGTTGTGGCACATGTTTGCTTCCCCACCTCATGGCAACCCGCCTTTTGGCCAACAGTATAGCTACGGCTAATAATTTACACCCCTTTCGGCTGTTTTATTTTATATAGACCTAAAAGGCAGACCTGCGGTGTATTAGGTATTGGTTCTGCCAGCATTACTCCCAAAACGTTTGTCACTTTCTGCCAATAGCTTTGTGTTAGTGTATAATATAACTGTTGCAGGAATTTAAAATGGATGATCCTAAGGTTACAGTTAGGTATAAGTGCCTGCGTGAGTGAGCAGCAATATTCCCAGTCTTCTTTGGATAGTGGACTGTCTAGTGTATTTTTCCATTTTTCTAGAGCTCGTTCATGTTCTCGATATTGTTCCTGTTGAGCTGCATTGTAGAGCTTAGTTATGAGATGCTGACGTGTGGGTGATGTGAGCAGTGCTTGTAGGGTATTGTGCGTTGGGGGTTCTTGAGGAAATGTAGGATAAATATCTCTCACTGCAGCTCGTAATCTAAAATTTGCAAATAACATTAGTGGTGTGCGGTTAGCAGCTGACATAACGTCTGATTGTGTTATGAATTGGGCATTGGGAAATATATCACCCATTGTATGCAGTCCCATTTCGCCCAGGAGTTTTTGCATTTTATTCTCCTGCATCACAGTTATCCGAGGATGGTGTTGTAATGGCAGGGCCAGGGCATACGCCGGGAGTTTATTAGCCCGTCTTGTCAGTGCGTACCATGCTGTAATTCTATTGTGCACCTGGTTAATATAGGCGCGTGGAGGGTACTGTTTTGGCTGCAATATAAGGGCAGCTAGTGGTGTTGGATGAGCACTATCATTCTCCACCGCCACGTGCGGTAGATATGCATGTGGGTGTATCCAATAATGCGTGTATTGTGCTAGGGCGCAAAGATAATAAAGCTGCAAGTCTGGGGCCCCGAAACCTCCTTGTGTATATGGCTGAGTCAGCTTCTTCCACCCTACCCATGGTTGTTTGCCTGCCCACGTAAGCGTGGTCATACAGGAGCGCAGTCTTGTGAAAAACTGTTGTGTGAGTGCTATGGGCATGTTTGTGAATAGATAAAGACAGTAGGGCAACACCACTATTTTCTGGATTGCAATTCTGTCGGCTATTGAGAGTGGCAACCGGACCCATCTGGCCACCTGACTTTCCAATTTTGTGAGAGCAGTGCCATAGTTTTCACGTATTACCAATTCGGGGTCACGGTGTAGCCAAACACCTAAGTATTTGACCGGCTCTTTTCGCCACTGCAGAGGGAAGTCTAGGGGAATTGTTCCGTGGCCGGTGTCAGCGGAATCATCACTGACTAAGTCCAATTTATACTCAGTCCCGAGTAATGTTCGAATCGTGTGTATTCTCTTATTATTGGATTTAAATTATCTTCTGGGTGGTGTGTGCATAGAAACAGTGTTGCACCTTTTAAGTAACCTTTGACCCATTTGAGCTAGAATGCAGTTTTTGTTGATTTCTGCAAGTTATGCAGCTCATGGAGGATTATGGGATATGTACAGTAAATTCATAAGTATGCAGAAAATGTTGCGACTGCAGAATCACTTCATTCCAGTGGCCTTGTCTATTCCCTGTAATGTGAGCAACTGGAAGGCAGGGAAAACTTGAGATGAGGATCCCAGTAAAGCAATTACAAATCACATAATAGTGTTGCCCACAGTTTGCCATGCACAGTGGCAGACTTCTTGTTCAGTCAGTATCACTGTAAAGGCCTATTTGCTATTTTATTTTTTATGCTAGATATTTATTGACTGGCACTGAAGTCCTTCTAGAAATATTGTTAGGAATTCGGAACAACATTGAAGGGTAAGTGGATTATTATTTGGGGTGGACAAGTGTCTACCTCAAGGGATAAGGCCACCACTTGCTAGATGTCACCCAAACTAAATGAACTAAACCTGTGGTCAGTCCATGGTACCGTGACACAAAGCAGTCACGCTTAAGTCAAACGCAATGTGTAAAGTATTTAAGCAGTGCATACACTGTAGAAAAAGTCACATAAAACACAATAAAACTCCACAACCAAGTTTAAAATAAAGCGTAAAGTAAGACCAAAATGATAAAAAAAAGATGGAAGGAGGAACTAGAGATATGGGGGCATATTAGCAAGAACCTCGTTAAAATTATCGCCGTTTTTAGCAATAATGGGCTTGCTAATATGCGTTATAGAATTCCAATAGAAGCCCAGGTTAGATGTCCTGCACATCCTAAAGTGAAAATGATAAATTAACAAGCAGTGAGAGAGGTGATGATTTTGTGATCCTCCCTAACCTAGGAGAGAACCAAGCAGATGCCTTGAAAACAAAAAGCACATCTTTTGAACGATTCAGTGGTGGTCCCATCCTCTTAGGACCACCCCAAGCACAGTTATTGGCAAAAATGCAATCCCAACCAAAGGCCCTGCAAAGCATTATGGGACGAGATTAGCAGTGGGCAGTGAATATTATAGTATCCAATATCAAAATAATTCTACAAAGAGCTGCAGTTCCACTAGTCGTTACTAGATGTCTCTCACGAGTCAAATGCAAAAGCTTCATGAAAGGGTTTCAATGCTTTTGCATTTGACTCGTGAGGGACATCTAGTAATGACTAGTGGAACTGCAGCTTGATGTATTAATAATTTCAATGCTTTTGCATTTGACTCGTGAGGGACATTTAGTAACGACTAGTTGAACTCAGCTCTTTGTAGAATTATTTTGATATTGGACACTAATATTCACTGCCCACTGCTAATCTCGTCCCATAATGCTTTGCAGGGCCTTTGGTTGGGATTGTATTTTTGCCCATAACTGTGCTTGGGGTGGTCCTAGGAGGAAGGGACCACCACTGAATCGTTCACATGATATGCTTTTTGTGTTCAAGGCATCTGCTTGGTCCTCCCCCTAGGTTAGGGGGGACCCCAAAATCCTCACCTCTCTCATTGCTTGATATTTTATTGTCAAAGTTCACTTTTGTGAATTGGTTATATGCATTTTAGCATAGAAAATTGCTTTATCAAAGCATTTGTAGGTGTTTATTATACTGCTGCTACGCTACGTCAATTAGCACAGTTTTTCACTCTGCTACGTGCAATTTGCGTAGTGCGTAGTAGCACAAACTTTGCATGCTCTGTGAGCGTAGCGAAGTATTATGCCCAGGGTTAGTTTTTTTGCAAATGTTCTAAGTCCCAGCCCCGAATGGGACTTAATAATTTTTTCAGATATGTGGAGATGCCCATGTGGGATAAAGCTGAAATCCAATTCAATGTGGTGAAACTGTTAGTCGGATACTTTTATTAGCTGGTTCCGCTGAAGCTCTTTTGCAAACGCTTTCAGAAGTTTGCAGACTTTCTTTTGGTGCCCAAACAACTGCAGGAATACATGTCTAAGGCCCCTAGACCTCAGTAGAAAGCACATAGAGACTATCCGGGTGTCAGGCAGAGGCCAACAGCAAAGCCCTGTCCTAGTCCAGTTCCTCTATTGGGATTCTTCACAGGAATGTCCTCTTCATTTTTATGTTCCTGGTGCCATCTAAATGATCCATTTTATGATCCTTGAGGATCTTTCTGTCCTTGGCTTTCAAGTGGAAGGGGGTCCAACCTTCTCACAGGTCACAGATGCCAAGCACAGGAGGTTCAGCCCACTGGGTATTCTTTAACACGAATAGCAGTTTTCTAAGAAAGGTTGGTCCAGCTTTGTAGGGGTCATGGGAGACATCCTTTACATTGCATGCGATACATCGCATTCCATTACAACGAGGTCGTTACAACGACCGCGTTGGTACATCGCAAACCATTACAACGCAAGTCATTACAACGACTTGCTGTAGGGGGCAGAAGGTGTTGGATTTAAAATCCAACACCTTCCCTACTGTTGCACAGACTGGAGTTGGAATAGTAAATTATACTATTCCAACATCCAGCGCCCCCTACAGCAAGTCGTTGTAACGACTTGCGTTGTAATGGTATGCGATGTAACAACGCAGTCGTTGTAACAACCTCGTTGTAATGGCATGCGATGTATCGCATGCATTGTAACATCGCATATTCAGGGGTCACCAGCCTGTGGATGGGATACACCCTAACACATTCGCAATTTCTTCTCGGACCAATGGAGTAAATGTTCCCAGGCTAGGGCCTACCTATTTGTTCAGGAGTTCCTGTTTGCCTTACTGCAAACAGGTCCAAAATCCAATGTGTCAAGGCAAATCCAAGATAGCAAAAGTCTCCAGCAACATTAAACTTGGGCGCTGAGAGCTGGGGTTCTGTAGTGAAATGTACGATTGACATTACTAGTGTCCTCCCACATCTAGCACTAAAATCCAGTTTGAAGTAGACACTGGACCCACAACAAAAAATGAGACAGAAGTCTAGTAAGACAGAGCATGTCAGGACAAATCCAAGATGGCAAAAATATTCAGTCACATCAAACGTGGGTGCTGAGAGCTGGGAGGGGGTGTAGTGGAATGTGCTATAGACATTATCAGTATCCTCCCACATCTAACTCAAAAAACCAGTTTGAAGCAGGCCCTGGACCCACAGTAAAAATGAGACAGAAGTCTAGTAAGATAAAGCAGGCTCCTTTGGTAATCAGACAGGGAATACACAAAAACTGTCATCCCTTTCAAAGGTGCAGAGGTTTTACATGTGTCTCAGACAGGCCTCTCTTGCAGTATTTGACATTACTGAGCCAATAGGAGGAGCAGCAGTCCCCTCCCTGAATATTCTGCTGAGCTCATATGGGTCATCTATTCCCATTCAGGTTGACCTGTCAATCAAAATGGTCCATTTTGTGGCTCCTGGGAGGAATTTCACACCTCATTAGAGGCAGGATGGCAGATGCAGACCATAGCTAATTAGCTTATAGTTCATCAGGCAGGTAAATATACCTTTTCTGAAAGTTATAATTCCTACCTAATTAGAAACAATTCGACTTAATCAATTAATAGGATTTTTCAAAACCGTTAGAAAAAGTCCTTGAACTTTTCTGTAGTTGTTTCCAGATGGATTATGCCGAAAAAGTGATATAATCTTCTTTACCATTATTTTCAATGGGAACTGCTAACCCAATAAGGTGAAAATAACGTTTGGTGATTTATTCACTTTAGGTACATGCTAACTTTAATTTAGGCATGTACCACTTCAAGGCACGAAGCTCTGCACTTTTTAGGGAATAATATCATTTTAGGGGTGACATATTTAGAACTCAGTAGTGTGGTTTCAGGCATGTAAAAGAGTTTTTTTACAGGTCTTTCTGCAATTATGAAAGTTTGCAGACTGCAGGGGACCAGGCCTCGGTTGCGGCCTGGGTCATTTTCTAAGGGTCACAAAGTGAATGGCGCAATATAGTGCTTCAGTCCACATGTGATATTTAATTTTCCATGCCATACGTGCAGTTTTTACACCTCATGCAATGGCATTATAGCAAAATTAAATATGCATGAAGTTATAAACCAATTTAGACTTTGTTTTAGGGGTCTGAGCACCTGCCCTGGTTGCTGGATAGTAGTGTCCCACTGTTAGAGTTCAATATTACCATCGGGTGTGTCTAAAAAAATGAAACACTGGGGGAGACCACGAAAATCTAGGTCACTTTGCAAAATACATTATTCTAATAATGGTGCTTTGGGGGGGACAAATATGTTTTTATCTCCTTTCTGTGAATTAATCTTGGCAAAAAGTACAAGATTATTTTTACTTACACGATCAAAACCAGATAATTTTTAATTGCAGAAAAATGAGTATACAATTAGCTCAATGAAACGTGGGCCTGCCCTTCATCACCCTAGAAGCACAAGCAAAACTAATTAATATCATTGCATTTCGGGAATCACTCTCTTTGCCCTCTCAATTGGCCAGCCACCCAACAGAAAATCATGATTTCATTAAAAGGATCTATGTTCTTTAACTTCACTTTACTTTCAATTTGCACGTTTTATACCCACATAAAAATTATGATTGATTACCTGATGCGTCTGTGCTCAACACAGGGATCAACAATCTCTCCTGGCACCTTTATCATTTACAGGGCCCCTTAGCCAATATCCTTGAATCTTACAACATTGGATTCCATAGGCTGATGATTTTGAGCCACAGCTGCATCATCAGGAAGTAGACAGCGTATTTGTCTAAGCTCTGTACGCCCCATCCTACCCGAAGAATACACAAATAACTCAACATATGTGGAGTTACAAGGCCATATTTATTACAGATTAATTGAAAATTATTTACAAAAATCAGTATTGGTAGGTTGGCAGGGACAGTTTACTGAATACTGCATAGAATCAAAGGTGTCAGATGGAGTCACACGATAACATTGAGTAGACCAACTGCATCGTAACCTATGTGCTAAATAGACCACCATCTGCACCCCCTTTTGGGAAACTGTTGAATGTGTGTGAACTCACCCACCACACCTCATGCTTCACATTGGCAAAAAGAGAAGAACTCCGGCAAAGAGCCCTCTCGCGGCACCCGTGGGATATTGCAGCGCCAGCCCAATGAGGAGCTGCCCGATGATGAAGTGCATGAGGGCCCTTGCTCCTAAAAGGAGCACTCCCCTAGACCCGACCCTTGGCAAACCTAGAACTGCACATAGGAACTGCATAGCTCTTGTTTTTGAACGCGAACTCACATCTCCATCATGCCATGGTCTGTAGGGGGTGCTGTCAAAGAGTCATGGGGAAGAGCCTCCAGCCCCTGCATGAGAGCCTCACTCTCATAACCAAACCCTGGGGAAAATGCACTAGAGAATTAGTCTTCAAATGACTGTAAATCACCATGTTAGAAACAAGATATTAATAGAGCACTGGTGCCCCGCTGCAAGGGAAACCGTGGAGAATATCATTCACCCTCCCCACCAAGCAGGAAATCTATCTTAGTTTACATATGCACTTGACAGAGAAATATTAAAGCAACTACAAAGCAGATCGGAGAATTCAAAAGAGTTAAAATTGGCTGTCAACCCGATATTATTAGATTGATTTCCCCAAGAAGGTTTTGCATATGCCTTACTAAGATCACTTCTTCCCTCATGGAGAGGAACCCTGCTCACGATAATTGCTGTTTTTACGTTTCTGTCAGCACAGTTGGCGCGGGCCTGCTGCACAGAATAGCCTTGAACCTTAGCACGTGTCTGTTCCAGTGTGAAGTGAGACACTGGTTTTTGTAATCTGGCTTTTGTCTGTTGGGAGTGAGAGTACCTCGAGACGTGAAATGAATGAGACAATATGTCAAAAACAAAATCCCTTTGGGTTTCTCATAAGCACACTGTATACCACACCAATCTCACATGCACTCTAATCACCATCAATGGAATTGAAAACCAGAAAAGTATAATACAAAATATCTTTATTGGCAGGATCCTTATTCAATTTTATTAAAAATGTATTATTTATAGATTCTTTTCCTTTTTTTAAAACACATAAAATAACAATATTATTAAAAACAACACATATTTTCAAAATTCATGGGAGAATGCAACAAAAATTATATAATAATAATAGAGCCCAATAACTCTATTTGGCAAACCAAGACAAAAAGGTTTTTACAATATTTAGTTTGAAATTAAACATTACATGACACAGGTATGAGTGTTCATTCAAATCCCTATTGTCAAAAAAACCAATAATGCTGGGTGCGTTTTCAGAACAAAGCTACGCGTTTCGGTGGATTGATTGAATACACCACCTTCTTCAGGCTAACAATTAATTTTGGTGTCTCCCAACAGAATAATCTAGACAGATAAATGAACAAAAAGTGGGAAGATGAAAATATTATATTCCTTCCTTGATAGTTCTAATTCTCCACATTAACCATACGATCCCTCAATAGTGAAGGTGGCGATTGTTCTTTGGGTTTTAAGGTTATACTTCCATAAACTTCACAAATCTGCCGGAGTCTGTATGTAGATAAAATCGTCCTTAGGACCCTGATCATGGACCCATTTGGGTTTAGCCACTGGAGCTGTGGCTCAAAGATAATGCCGAACTTCTGTAAATAATCGAGTCCTCAAATATAGGGTAACGGCCTATCAGCAACCTCAATCCAAATGTTGATGCTGGGACTTAAAAGTCTCCTCGCATGCTCCTGCTTCTATCAGATTCTACAACCTCCCCACCAAGCAGGAAATCTATCTTAGTTTACATATGCACTTGACAGAGAAATATTAAAGCGACTACAAATCAGATCGGAGAATTCAAAAGAGTTAAAATTGGCAGTCAACCCGATATTATTAGATTGATTTCCCCAAGAAGGTTTTGCATATGCCTTACTAAGATCACTTCTTCCCTCATGGAGAGGAACCCTGCTCACGATAATTGCTGTTTTTTCGTTTCTGTCAGCACATTTGGCGCGGGCCTGCTGCACAGAATAGCCTTGAACCTTAGCACGTGTCTGTTCCAGTGTGAAGTGAGACACTGGTTTTTGTAATCTGGCTTTTGTCTGTTGGGAGTGAGAGTACCTCCTGACGTGAAATGAATGAGTACAAGATGTCATGGCCCAGCCCCAACCCATCCATCACTAGTCTGTGATAGCAGGTCTCTTGGAGGAAACTTATGGCATCTGATCTACTGAGTCACCTCGCAGCAGTCTAAAGTAATTGGTAATAAGAGATTATTACCAATTAATGCACAGGATGAAATAAGTATCAAGTAGAGAATGTGCAATACAGGAATGAGTTGTGTGCCTTGTAGAGAAAACTCCTACAGATGCTTGTGGAATATGTGTCCTCCTTGCCCTACCAAGACTTGGAACCCCAAACCAAATACGGCCCAAAAATGGCAATCTCTTACAGTAAATAGTGCCCCCCTAAGCACAAGTCTTGTGGGGGGGTTGGTGGGGGGTGATCCTAAATAATCATCTAACACTGAGTCCCAGTATCACTCCGAGCCCACGGACTGTAAGACTGTAAGAGTCACTGTCAAATGTCGTGGGGAAGAGCCAGCACTGAGTTTGTTCCTCTGGCTAAGGAAAACACATTAGTACACAATACTGTCCTCTCTCTGCCTGAAATTAAAAGGAGAGGCCACTGGTATGATGATGATTAAGGTTTTACAGGTGCGCAGTGACCTCTGTTTAGCTTCATTATCTCGCAGTTCAGGTGGCAGGTAAAAAAACACGTGATTTATTAACTTTGTTTCCACATTATTTAAGACAGTTGAAAAAATAAACACACAGTCAAGCCCAGACCTATTGGCTTTGCTTGCAGATCAGTTGCTGCTGCGGGAGTACATGCGGAACCTATAAGGGATGCCGTTTATCACTAGAATTCACACGAATGTTCAAAACCTCTGGTCTAAGTGCATTTTAGGTTCATCATTGGGTTCATTAATGCAGAGTAGGTTGGTCCTTGTATGTAGCTGCACACTGTTAGCAAGCAAAATGGGTAAAGGTTTTGTGGTTTGACAGGACTTTGGGGATAAGCAGCTGAGCTGGCTTGTGTTTGCATTCCTGATGATATTCATTTGCAGACAAAGGAGCCATTCCTCAAGGTCGCACATATCCAGGCTCAACAAGGGCGAGTTTTGGCTAGTACAGATGTGGCTTGCTTTCATTGGGTTAAGATTCGGAGCATGCTTGAGATGTTTATCTCAGGGTACTGGCATGTTTCCAATCAGGTTTGCCGTGTACACCATTGAGGGTTGGTGGAAATGGCCAGTCATCTGCCTTCCATTACTCATTTCTTTATCTGCCTTAGAGCAGGTTATAAAACATTGGGGCATATTCTCAAGGACTTATCGCCGAGTTAGCGGCACTTTATCGCAGCCAAAGTGGCGATAAATTCATCGCACCATTCACAAGCTGGTGCCAACAGCCGATATCGCCAGTTATCCTGCGATAGCAGCCGCAAAAAACATCGCCACGGATAACACCGGCAACTAACGCTAATGAGATGCAGAGTAGGCGTTCCCGTGCAAAAAACCACGGAAACATCACTATGCAACATTTCCAACGACCAGCCAGATTGGCGATAAGAATCAAAAACATGCGATAAGGCGCGTTAGCAGCAGGGATTTAACACCTGCTCCTACCTGGTGTTAAGTCGGACGACAACCTGCACCATGAAAGGGAGCCCAGAGAGAGAGAGAGTGAAAGAGAGAGAGAAAGAGAGAGAAAGGGGGAGAGAGGGAGAAAGAGAGAGAGAGAGAAACAGAGGAAGAGAGAGAGACAGTGAAAGGAAGAGAGGGAGGAGAGACAGAGTAACAGAGGAAGAGAGAGAGACAGTGAAAGAAAGAGAGGGAGAGAGAGAGAGAAAGATAGAGAAAGAGAGGGAGAGAGAGAGAAAGAGAGAGAGAGAGAGAGAAAGATAGAGAAAGAGAGGGAGAGAGAGAGACAGTGAGAGGAAGAGAGGGACAGGGAGAGACAGTGCAGACACTGCGCACCCAGGCTGCTGCACCCCAGCCCCTCACGCTGCCCAGCGGGGATTGCCCGCCCCTGCGCACCCAGGCCTCACTGCTCACCTTCTGCCAACGGCGTGTCTCCAAGAGGGCCCACCACGTCCCGGTGCAAGCTCCAAGCCCGGGGCCCGCGACCTTGGCAGCCTCCACATCACGCAACCCCACAGCGCGGGCCACCAAGTCGCCCACTTGATTCTGAGTCTTGATTTTGCAATGGCAGAGACCATATCAGTGCACACGACATTATCGCAGGCTGCACACCCGCTCAGCACTTTAGGTGCCCCTACCTCAGTGCACAGTAAGTCACCGTCCCGTGGCGGTAGGCCCGTGCCGGCCGCAGTGCAACCGGTGCCACCGACTCCGTGCAACGCAAGTCATGGACCCTAAATGATTGAGTCTCGTCATCGGCCAGGCGGACGCAGCCATGTCACCTCAGGCAGTGGGGAAGAACTGGGACATGTAGCATCGTCGTCACCCCCTTTATACGCAAGCCGAGTGGGCGGGCTCGGCGTACGCCAGGCCAGTGTAGGGGTGTGAACAATTATCCCTGGCCTCTGGGCGTGGTTCATATCTGGGCTGCACAGGAAACCAACTGATGCGTGTGTCTCTGCTGCAGTGTCTGCGCCACACAGCCCGCAATCGACAATGTTGCAATGTTGCATGCAGCCGGAGGGCATCTGCGCACGAAGGTACTGTACAAGGAGCGCAAGGCCGCTCGGGGTCTTGGCTCATACATGCCAACTGTTGTGTGTGTTCATCGCTTTTGGTGCACCATAAGCCCAAGGCCTAGCCTCAATTGCAGCGCGATAGCCACATCACATTCCCAGGATACAAGCAGTAGTCTGACTAACATTAGGGATGAAAGCCCCTTTGTCTCAATACAGAAGGCGGAAGGACATCTGCACCCCGACCTTGGAAATGCATGTGGCAGGCACCCCTTAAGAGAGATACCATGGCAGATGATGACGACTCCCACACTACACACGGCGCCAATGAAA
Organism: Calotriton arnoldi; assembly: GCA_963921515.1. NCBI lineage: Eukaryota > Metazoa > Chordata > Amphibia > Caudata > Salamandridae > Calotriton > Calotriton arnoldi. Next base: position 4,560,197 of record CAWUFW010000357.1, read on the forward strand.
GATCAACGTCCCCACACCCCACACACAGAAGTCCTTGCTCGAGGTACTCCTGCATGGAACAGCCTTGACACTTACGTACAGGACAACCCATACGTACAAACTTTGCACACTCATACGACTCATTGCTCCGAGCTGTGGCATATCATCCACATAACAGCCGCAGGTCAGAAGAGTGCCGGTTCTACGAGAGCGAACAACGCAATGTCAGAACATCCCGGGCACATGCACAACCCCTGTCACGTGGAACTGTACCGTGACCAAATGCTGCATTTGTTGGGGGCACTGCCACTGGCAGTGTTGCGCATCAGTTACCGTCTGAGCTTCCGTCTTGCGTACGTCACCTGCGTCCAGCCCTGGTTCCACTGCCGATCATGCATATTCGAGTGGCCCATGGATGTCTGCCTATCCAACAACGACCCACGACCAGGAGTGTAACCGTGATACCCGTTCATGGGATGCCTTGGTATTGGGCATATGTGCTGGCAGTTGGGCATGTGAGATTGCACAATTCCTCGTGTGCAGTGACCACATCGAAGCGCTCCCGTATTGGGCTGTGTTGCGGATTGGTGAAACGGCGTGGACGGAGCACATCTGTCCGGACCAGCTAATGGATTGGCTCGCCCCCGTGTTCGTTGAAGTCGACAACGACGTACTCTTGGAACTGATTGCCCATGAAGCTGCGCTCGCTTTCATGGACGAGTAACTACGTTCCTGCAGCCACAAAAGAATGTAACCCATGGCACAGGTCCCAACACCCTTTTGCATCTAGGAGAAATGGACACATATCCCACCATGACAGTGGACATGGCTGCATTCGCCTGGACTCAGAATGCATGTGCGTGCAACACTGCAGGTTGACACACACCTGTGCAAGGTGAGTGGACAGCGGTGCCTGGCAATGTTCCTCAAACTGACACACCGCTGGAGGGAGGGTACACACATGGCAATGTAATACTACATGTGACCTTGTTGGACTCCTTCACCTGCTCACTGTCAGCAGAGCAGACAGTCAGCGCTGTCCAGTGGTACAGGACTATGCAGATCCCATGGGCTGTGAGTGGTGTCCCCTGACACGGTGCAATGAGCATTCGCCAAACACCACATGACTCGTCCAGCAAGGCAAGGTGGGCTGAGACCGTCGCCATCCGTCATGGTTGGTGTTTATTTGTGCCTCCCCATGTCTTGCACCTCTACATGGTCCTTTGCTGCCTGTTGGTGTATGATGCATTGGTCTGCATGTTGTGGCCCTTGTCTTGCCCGTACTGACACGCACATGCTAATAAAGTGTACGCAGCTTCACTAGTGTTCAACTGTGATGAGTGTTGATTAGCATGCCAAATCGTGTGCCTCAATGTGCATTGTCCGTACACAGGGAGGGACTGACTGACGCATTTCACTTAGGGGTGAGTCCCTATTGCCAGCTCCACCTCTGTGATCCAGACATTGTGGTTGGGAGAGTTGCTGGTAGACCTGTGCGCCTACGTGTCTTCAGCAAGGTGAGTATGGTGTCCAACTTCTTGCCATGTGGATCAATGTGTTCCATCAAACCAGGCTGTGTCCACACAGTTGAGTGTGTGTAGGTATGCGAAGAGATGTCCTGTTGTCACATGTGATGTGGGACACTACTTTAGGCCTCCTACCGACTTTGACATATTTACACACAGCCCTATTTAATACATGGACGTGGGGCTACGTTGTGGGGTTGCGAGATTGTTGTTCATGATCAATGAGGCCACAGCTAGTTCACACCTTCACAGTCATCTAATTGGCCATGTGTGTCACGGTCAAACATGCGCATTGATGTCATTTCCCAGGGTGTACCTTTTTGTGCAATCAATGTCCCTACAGTCATCCATACTGTTATACTTGATTGAACATATACATGACACATCTGTGTGATTAGGAATGTTTTATTCACATCCTGTGGAGTGTCAGAGCTGGAGCAGTACATGGCCATGCACACCCCACATTACATGGTTGCCCAGTGGAGGCCAAACAGAGTCCTTTAGGGAATGACAAGTTAATCGGTAGAGGAAGGGTTGAGTCCGCAGCCTGTTTGCTGTGTCATTGGTAACCAGAGCAGATATGGCAGTCCATGTCGGGGTCCAGGTGAATGTCGCAGAGTGTTTCGGGGGACAGTGGAAGGTGTTGTACCAGGGCATGATGCAGAGGGCTGTACCAAGCAGAAACAGGCCATATGGCGGGGGATGAATAGTACAACCTCCTTTTTGACACAGAGTCATTACCGTCCACATCTTCGTCCTCTGATATGTCTTCTGTGTCAGGTGTGCCAGGTGTGTGTGGTGGTGTTATGGCTGCATCACTGTGTGCCACTGACACATCAGGGGGCGGAGGTGGGATGGCAGCATCACTGTGTGCCACTGACACATCAGGGGGCGGAGATGTGTGTGTCGAAGTTCCTGCAGCAGTCATCTGGGGCAGGCTCTGTGGCAGCAATGGCAAGATGAGGATCTGCAGGGCATGGTAGATCCCAGCTACATGTCGCTGGTGTTCAGCCGTGGCAGCCATCCTTCCTGCCTGTATCCGCTCCATGTTCTCCATTGTCCTCTGCATCTGTGCCAACTCTGTGCTGTCGTCGCTGGAGCCTCTCTGCCTAGGCAGTTCTTGTATCCGAGTAATGGCTCCAGTGAGGTCAGCCAAGGTTTGTTGTGGGGCATGGAGCGGACTGTGGGTGTCTGTTAGGGAGTGTAAGTGGTCCCTGATGGGACTTAGACACCCACGTATGGCATCTAGTTTGGCTGCCATGAGGTCGAAACCCACCCGCACCTGTTCAGCCAGCCCCCTCTGGCAGTCTGACACACGGTGTTGGAATGCCATGTGTTCTTCGGTGAGGTGCTGGGAGCCAGCCGTGGTGGTGGGTGCTTCCTGCTGTGTGGTCTGTGCAGGGGGTGGTATCACCGCGATGCAGCTGTGCTGCCCTGCTCCTGGAGGTGGGGTGCAGAGGCTGTCCACGAGCCATTGGAGGGTGTCGGAGCAGATGGCCAGGGGTTCCTCCTCATCACTGAAGAGATGTCTGGTCTGCTCTGCAGGAGGTGTTGAGTGTCCCTCTGCAATGTAAAGGGGAGATGCAGGTTAACAGTGTGTTACATGTATGTGCACGCATTGTACATGTTTACATACTGACTGCATGACAATGTACATTGTGACTGTTTTGGAGGAGCTGGCTATTTGATGGGGCACAGTGGACATTCCGACTACATGACGGATGTGAGGTTGTACTCGTACATTATCATTTGACAGTTTCCTGCTATGCCTGATGTGATTGGCCATTTTCTACGCACATGCGGCACTAGTTGTGTCCTCTGTTCTGTGGTGTTAGTGTGGCACTCTGTACCACATTGTCGTCAATGTTGATGTGCTGTGATTGCTATGTGTGTGTGCTGCATTGTGGGAGAGTTGCCCCTGCAGCTCTGATTTAGCGGCCCATTATCCCTTTGAGGCAGTGTGCCTTTGACTTGTGTGCTTTTACGGTGCTGAGATGTTGGCGACTTGTGTCATTTGTGCTCTTGGACGGATTTTGTACTCTTGTGCATTGTTTGTCTGCAGATGTGTTGTTGATGTCAGGGGTTGTATGTGCACGTGGATGTGTCAGAGTGTGACCTGCTCCTTTGAGGATGCTATCCACACTGGGCCACCTCAGTGTCGTGTCGTGCACCATGTCACGTATTTTGACTGCAGCCATGCTATTGGTCATGCAGTGTCACTTGCATTGTCAGTGTGGCTCACAGAGCCGCTGCTTTGCTGGGTTCAGCACATGTGCATGGGTAGGTTGTTAGATTGGTGATGGGGGGGCCTTTTGTGCACATGGTGGACGGGGGCCTACTTGGTGTTTCTATGTGTGCTGCAGTGTGCCAAGGCCATCAGGGACATGTTCCACAGTCATTGTGGGTGTGCAGTGTGCTATTCTTGATTGTGCATGTGTGCCATTGTGCCCAGCTCCCCCCGTCCCCCCATACCTGGTGGTTACTCACCCTGTTGCTGTTGGGTCAGGTCACATCGAGCAGTCCGGACCCCCAACTCCTTGCGCTGTCTCCGCACTGATGACTGTGGCCACCATTTCCTCCAGCTCATCCAGCTCCTCCTGTGGCGCAGGACTCCCACCTCCAGTGGCCGTTGCTGCCTTCCGGTTGGCAGCGAGTTTCTTCTTGGTTTGGCTTGTCACATCATGCCAGCGCCTCTTGACCTCCTCCATTGACCTCCTCGACACTCCAACTGCATTCACGTTGTTCACGATGGACTGCCATATTTCCGTTTGTGTTGCCGATGACACAGTGGAGGTGACGAACAGTTGTTGGTAGTGTTCGGTCACCTCCGTGACGATGATCCGGTTTTCCTGCGGACTGAACCCCGTCTTCCTCTTCACCCTTCCCCGGCCCAGGGGATCCTGGCTGGTCGTCTGTGGGGCTTGTGGGGTTCGTGTTGTCCTCTGCACTCGGTCTGGGTGCGTCCATGGTGCTACGCAGTTACATCTTTTTTTCTTTTTTTTTCTCTGCTTTTATAGTGCATTCTCACGCATGACGCGTGGGAATAGCATGCCTGTCGCTGGTTTTCGCAGATTTTTGTGTTGCCATTGGGGTCATCGGCACTTTTTTCGCGTTCGTGTTTTGCATTTATTTGGCATTGCGTTGATTTTAACGCGGGCATTTGTTGCGTTATCGTGAGGCTATCGCATGGTGCCGCCGGGTTGTGAATACTACGTTAACACAGTGTTATTTTTCGGCGATAGACTGCGATGTGAGAAGTTGCGTTAAGCGAATTTGGCGATAGTTAACATACGTTCTTGAGAATATCCCCCATTGTGTGGTTCAAGAGGTTGCTACAGTAGGTTTGGTCCACTAACTTCACTGATTACAACATCACACACTACAGGGCTCGCTTCTTGCTATTTTAGCCTCGGTTTGTTTTGCTAAAGTGGCGTAGAGATTTATAAAAAGAACAATCTGCTTTTGGTGAATGGTCTGGTGGCAGGTACCAGGAGGGGTCTGTGCCACTTTGTATATGGTTGGTGGGTATACGTGGGTGACAATGTAGTCTGTTCCCTTTTCCTTCTTGCTGGGAGTACAATAAATACCCAGACCTTCAATGGCTGGTAATGCTTCATAACACTTTGGCCGAAGTTATGGCTGGGGACCGAACCTTGGAAATGCGAGTGTGTATATGTAGAGACTGCTTTGTGATTAACCAGCATGGGTTAGCAGCTATACTGGGCTCTGAGGTCAGTTTCAGCTAAGTCTATTGAACATGCCAGCTACTGTGATAGTTACACGTGGTAGTAACCAAGGTGCGGCAGGCTTGTGGGTCGATAGAATGCAGTTCGGTCTTAGAGAAAAGCAGGCTGTTTTCAACTCGGTGACTGGTTTCATTATATGGTAACCTCACATTCCCTGAGCAGGGTCAATTCCATACTGGTAGTCATTTGGGGAGTAGTAGGACCACAGATGCAGTGCCTGTTTTAGAGGGCTCTGTTTCATCCTCACTGCTATCACTTGTAGACAGGACCCTAGAGTTATGAGCTTCAGTGCTGTTAGAGGAGCCTGGAGTGTGGTTTGTTCCTGCGATGATTCCCGCCGGTCGCAATGTGTGTTACGAACCATGGATGTACTTATTGAGAGACTGATTAAGATGTCACCAACAAATATCTGAGAGCCCTGATGATCATTCTTGCAGTGCCTCTTTCATGGCTGTCGAGGTCGTATTGAGCACACATGTTATGATTCTGTTGTTTGTCTCCAGAGTTTACAGGCAGCTTTGTGTGGAGTGTTGAATATTTACAATGCCCTGTGGAATTTCAATGTTTTTTTTGTAAATGATTTTTATTGATTTTGACAAAGTAACATCATTAGCGTCTGCATGACTATATAATCCAACATTGACATTGCAAAATGACAATAATTTGAATGGTGTAGGCGGGATGACAGGGAAAACTCAATTAGTAAGCAAGAAAGTTCACCTTGTTAACCGTGCCGCTGCACCTTACTGCAGCATAGTACATTTACAAACAGTCGAATAGGTCAGGAGAGCCAAAGGGAAATCCGCCATTGTTACACAGAGCAATTTCTCCATTAAATTATATATGAGTAACAAAGTAAAATAACCTGAACAAGAGAAACAAAAAGAAAAAAAAAAAACGATCTCTATGTGTAGATGCAGGCCTAAGTGTACCTGTCGGTGTGGTATATCAGCTGGTAACATACGTGTAGCTGATTGGGTGTGGTGGTCCGTTAGTGGTAAATGTGCCAAGAGGGGGCGGGGAAAAAAGCGGAGGGAGAGATGGGCAAAGAACAAGGAGAAGGGCACAGAGGGCCAGGATGCCCGATAGCCAAGGGCGTGTATACGCATGGGTCGGTGTGGGTCCTGTGAACCTAAAGAAACCAAGGGTCCTAATGTGCGAATGGGTCTAAGAGGGAGGGCGTGTTGCGGAGAGTTTGGCCTCAATCACTGTCAGGTAATCCTGCCACTGAGTAGGACTTAGTCGCGGGGGCGCTGACGCTTGCACTGCGGTCGCCAGTTGGTTCGTGTGTTCCGACACTAGCGCCCTGTGGAGATCAAGCATCCACGAGTATGTGTTGGGACCCAGTGGCGCCTTCCATGCCATGGCTAATTTACGTTTTGCGAGTCCCAGGGCAAGGTCTAAAAATGTATTCAGGCCTTTACGAGATGCGCTGCGTTTCGTAACGCCCAATAGGAAATGAATAGGCTCCGCCTCCACCTGGGTGTCCACTGCCTCCGTGAGTGTAGTGGCTACATCAGTCCAGAATGTTTGGATACCGGTACAGGTCCATACCAAGTGTGTGAATGTGGCTCCCAGGTCCCGACACCTGGGGCATATGTTGACGGTAGCAGGATACATGTGTGCCAACCTATGGGGTGTGAGATGCGTATGGTGGAAGTGATTAAATTGGGTGTACTTCAGTCCGGCGTTGGTCGAGATAGTTTTTGGGTGATTAAGGCATTGCAGCCATTGCTTATCAGAGAGGGTGGTGGACAGCTCGGCATCCCAGTACTCGCGGAGTGTCAACAGTGTGGGTGGATCGTCTAGTCTAAAAGAGGTGTAGATGGCTGTTACGGCATGTCCACCACAACTGTGCATGAGCAGGGTTTGCAGCAGCTGCGACGTGGAACGTTCTGCTCGGTCGTTATCCCACGCTCGCAAGGAGTGGCGTGTAAGCAGGGCATGTAGCAAGAAGGAGCCTTGCGGTACCTCATAGGCGTCTACTATCTCCTCGAAAGTTTGCAATTGTGATTCTACATACATGTCTCCCCATGTATCTAACCCTTTCTCCTTCCAGGGTCCCAACTCCGGGCGTCCATGACAGGTGAACGTACCCAGAAGTACCTCTAGGGGCAGGCCAGGGGCATATGGCGCGGTCCGGTCCTAGGGCATCACGGATCCGTCTAGCTGCTGCCATTAAGATGTTACCTTGGCATTTCTGGGTCAGAGTAGTTGTGCCTGACATCCATTCCAGTAATACTGGGAGATCCCAAGACAGGGCCACCGTGTCCAGCTCAGTGAGGTTGCTCTTAGCTAGCCACCGCATTGGCCACTGCAGTTGTGCCGCAGCATAATATCGCTCGTAGTTTGGGGCGCCTGAGCCGCCATCCGATATTGACAGGTATCATTTATGGAGAGCCACCCTGGCCCTTGAGTTCCCCCATATCAGGGAAACTAGAAAGGATTCCAGCTCCTTGAAAAATGTCCTGGGGAGGCGGTAGGGAAGTGTGTAAAAGAAGTACAAAAGGCGCGGGAGCACCAGCATCTTAGAGATGGCCACCCTGCCCATGGGAGACAAGGGGAGGCCCAGCCAGAATGGGAGAGTCGAGCGGGCTCTAGTAATGGCCTGACCTAGGTTGCCGACAATAGTATCTGCCCCCGAATGGTATACCTGGACCCCCAAGTATTTAAAGGTATCAAACGCCCATGCCAACGGTGTGTCCGGTGCCGTCTGTCTCTGGGCTGGCGACATAGGCGTCATCGGAAACACCACCGATTTAGACCAGTTGACTCAGAGTCCGGAGACCTGTGCATGTTCATTTAAGAGGTTCATAATCAAGTGCAGTACCTCAGTCCAGCCGCGCAGATAGATTAATGCGTCGCCCGCATATAGCAACACTATGTGCCACTGGCAATCGACATGTAGGCCCCAGTCTGTGACCCGTTGCCACAGTCTACATGCCAATGGCTCCATGGCCAAGGCAAAGAGAATCGGTGACAGGGGGCAACCTTGGCGTGTACCCCGCGCTATCGAAAAAGGCGGAGAGAAGGTGCGACCCGTCTTCACCCTAGCTTGCGGCTTGTAGTACAGCAGTCGTATCAACCGTATGAAGTTGGGGCCGATGCCGAACCCTGTCAGCACCGCTATCAGATAATCCCAGCCCAAAGTGTTGAATGCCTTCTCGATGTCTAAGGATGCTATCCAGGACATCTCCGCCTTGCCCCTTGCCCACTCCAACAGCGCAAACAGACGGCGCAGATTCAGGCCAGTGTTTCGCCCTGGTATGAAGCCATTCTGGTCCTCATGGACCAATAGGGGGACTGCCGCGATTAACCTATTCGCCAGTAATTTCCTGAGGATCTTGTAATCGATGTTCAACATCGACAAAGGGCGATATGAGGCCATTTGGAGAGGGTCACGGCCTGGCTTCGGCAGGATCACTAGCGTCGCCTCCCTCATAGTGGGCGGCAATGCACCCTTCTCAAAGACTTCGGCATACATATTGGCTAACCTAGGTGTTAGTTGTGCAGAGTAGGTAGAGTAAAACTCCGACGGCCAGCCGTCTGTCCCCGGCGTCTTACCAGTCGCCAGCTGTCCAATTGCATACGTGATCTCATCTACCACGATGGGGTCTTCTAGGGAATTGTAGTGTGCTGGCGTAATCTGAGGGAGTTGTATCTCCGTAAGGAAGTCCTGAATGGGAGTAGGGTCAAGCATGGCTGGGACCGCGTAGAGCGCTGTGTAATATTAATAAAATGACTGATTAATGGCTTCCTGCGTGTTCACAAGAGTCCCGGCAGAGGTGTGGATGGCGGTGATGGGGGGTTGGGAAGTATCGGACCTCAGTAGCCACACGAGCAGCTTGCCTGCCTTGTCGCCCTCCTTGTGTCTGCCTGCCAGATATGTCTTGTAGTCTAACGCGCATCCATTGGTCATCCATTGCTCTTGTATGCCAGGCGGGCCTGGGCTAGGGAGGGGCCAACCCGGGGGTCAGTGGGAATGTGTTGCTCGCATCTTTGTATTTCCGACTCATGAGTGTGGAGCGCAGCGGTCAGCCTCTTTCGGGTACCATACGTGGTTTTGATGGCATGTCCACGAAGGACAGCCTTAAAGGTGTCCCATTCCACCCCTGCTGACAAAGCAGTGCCAGCATTCGTCGAGAAATATGAATCAATGGAGTCCGAAAGGGTGGCACGGTAGGATGAGTCAGCGAGCGCAGCACTCAGCAGTCGCCAAGTCGAGATCTCAGGTCGCCTCATACCCCAGGACAAACTCAATTGTATCGGGTTATGATCTGAAAGCGCACGTGTCAAATAGTCTACCTGCAGTATACTGTGTAGGGCATTGTCCGAGCAGAATATGATATCTATCCGTGTATATAAGTCATGTAGTGCCGAGTAGTGCGCGTCAGGGGATGCTTGCTGCGCCATACGTCATGCACCTGCATGCTGGACACCAACTCCGTCATATGTTGTGCCAGCTTGATGGATTGTGCTCCTGGGAGGGGGGGCGGGAGCGGTCCAGGTCAAGATCTTGTACCCCATTAAAATCACTGCCCCAGTACATGAGGGCCGTGGAATCCGCGAGTAAGGATGGTGTGAGTGTTTGCAGGAAGGAGGACTGGCCTGAGTTCGGAGCATACAGAGACACCAATGCCAATGGGGACCCATTCAGAAGGCCTTCCATGGTGACAAAGCGGCCCTGCATGTCTACGCTGAAGTGTGTGATCTGCAATGGGGTCCCCGGTGCCACCCAAATGAGAGCGCCTCTGGTATATCCCGAGTACGTAGTGCCCAGGATCGTGCCCCTCCAGCGTTTAAGGAGTGATGCAAGTGTTTGTGCATTGAGATGTGTCTCTTGTAACAGCGCAAACGTGATCCCATGACTGCGTAAATATTGATATACTTTGTGGCGTTTAGCACATCCCCCCAAACCCCTCACATTCCAGGTTAACAAAACATAGTCCCCAGCCGCAATTTACCTAGTTGTGAAAGGGAAATCCAGTGTAAAACAGGCCTCAAGCTTCCAGTCCGCCCACCCCCCACACATAGTAATAAAAATATACAGCCGGCCCACACTCCCCACTGTGTGCAGACAGATAAAGAGATCGATATGTTAAAAAAGATTCCCCAACATCCCACCCCAGGCCTGCTTGCCAACGGGTAATGGGCCATTCACACTAAAATGCGAGTCAAATAGGCAATAAAATATAACATAGAACAAATAAGAACCAATAGAGTGCTATATCAGCTACTTATCACTCGCTGGGGAGGGCGTAGCGGAACTGGTAGACAGTGCCTTTGCCGCTTCCCATGACTCAGCCTGGCACCAAGCGTGCATGTGCAGATCGTCCACTCTTTGCAGTGAAAGCCGTCGTAGGGTTCTAGAATGTTTAGCCCAGTGCGTCCCGCGGTTTGTGGGGTGAGGTCCGGGCCGCCCCCGACATCGCCTCAAGCTGCGAGGCCGTGATGGGCAGTGCCCGATCCATAGTCGTGTCCGAGTCCAGTCTTGGAGAAGATGCGGGGCTGCCTATGTGCTCCGCCATTTTGATGGCCTGTGCTCATTCCCGGGCCGACTGTTCCTTCATTGGATGACGTATCCGATCTCTGCCACGGCCCCTACGGGGCTCCACTAGTGTCCAGGTCTGGGGGGAATCCGTCAATAGTGTGGAGGGCCTGTGTGCAAGGCCTAGCTGGTCGATCAAGGTCCACGCCTCCTCGGGTGTGTTACAGAATACTGTGCCCTCCTTATGGCGAATGCGAAGGCGTGCCGGGTATTGCAGGGAGTATTGGATGTTGTGGTCCCTCAGGCATTTCTTGACCTCCAGGTAGGAGGAACGGCGGTGCTGTACTGAAAGAGTATAGTCCGGATAAATATGGACCATGGAGTTGTCGACCTGCCAATGACCCCTGGCGCGAGTGACCTGTAATATGTGATCCCTTTCGCGGTAGTTGAACAGCCTTGCCACTACCGGTCTGGGGAAGGCTCCCATGTGGGAGGGGTCCCCGGCACCCTGTGCGCCCGCTCTATGGAAAAGAACTTCGATATCTTACCCTGCAAAATGTCTCGGGAGAACCATTCCTCCAGGTAGAGTTCCATATTGGGGCACTCTGCTCGTTCGGGGACGGCCCACGATGCGCACGTTGTTCCGGCCTAAGCGCCCTTCCTGGTCCTCCACGCGTGCCCTCAGAAAGTCCACCTCCTGTTGGAGGGATTGCAGCTGGGTGGCCGTCGCGGTCACCGTGGGGCGTAATGACGCCAATGTGGATTCGGACTCTTCCACCCGGCCCTTCAGCTTCTTGTGATCCGCCCGGAGGTACCCCATATCGATGCTCAGTGAGTCAATCTTCGTGCCCAGGGTAGTTTTAATGTCGAGTATTGCCGCCAGCAGCTCATCAAATCTGTGTGAATGGTCATTGCGATCTCCAAGGGTGGAGGGCCCCGGGTGATCCGCACTCCTCATGCCCGGGGGCGCCAACTTCACTTCCGGGGGTTGTGCCTGGGACTTCTCCGCTCTGGGCTTGCCCATCGCGCCATCCGCAGGAGGCAGGGGGCTGGATACAGAGGGCTGACAGCGGTGAAGGATCCCGGGGCGAGGGCCGCACAGCGAGTCCGTGTGTCCCCAATAGTGCGTTGAAAGTCGCCAAGCTTCAGGATCGGCCCACGCGTAGGAAGCGTGTCCAGGCCGACGCACTTGGGGGTGCAGAGTCGGGAGGACAAGGTGTCGCAGTCAGAGTGGGTGGGAGTACGGAGCAAACTGGTTGAGGGATGTCCCACGCTGCAGGCCACCCCGATGTCCGTAGTAGCAAAAGTTCTTCAGGGGGCCCCTCCCCCAGTCTACGCTAGCAGCAGGCCCAGACCCACTGGGCCCAAGATCTAGCAAGAGTACAGGCCTTTCCTCTCCGACTCCTCGCTTCTACCACACGTAGGCCTCAAGATTGTCCCGGGGTTCTGCCGCACCGACAACCCTGCAGCCCTCAATGGGGTGTGGGCAGCAAGCACTGTGTTGGGGGACGTGTAGTGTGGTCGCCCCCGTGTGCCCGCCAAAGCGTGGAGACCTAAGCCCAGGCCGCCCTGCCCAGCACGAAAATGAAGAAGGGCCCAGGTCCAAGTTGCGCCCTCGCCGTCTCAAGGGGGGGTCTCAGTAGCCCAGCGGGCTCGCGTCACTGCAGGGGCTCCCCTGTCTCAGGGAAGACTGTTGCGGGCGCAGGCCGCATGGTCCAGCGTACCTGCGCCACAGGGTAGTATCCCCAGCGTTGTAGCATTTTCCAGTAGCGGGGCCGTGCATATCCCAGTCCGGGTCCCCGGTGTTGTAGCGCGGGGTCAGAAGCTGCCGGAGACCCTGTCCGCCGACAAGGGATGGGACGCGCGCGCAGGCCGAGTGTTCGGCGGCCTGCGCCCAGTCTCCATGTCTCCGCCCGGGGCTGCCGGGCCTCGCAGGCACCGCGCCGGAGCGCGCAGAATTCGGGCCTCACAGCGACCCCGCAGGATGTCCAACAGTGCCGGTATGCTCGGGGAACAGCGCAGGAAGCCTTCCACCGCCATTCCCGCGGGAGAAGATCGGCCAGGCGAAGTAAGATCAGGATTCTGCCGGCGGGCTCAGAGCGGAGTTCAAAGCAGTGCGACCGCTCTCGCCACCATCTTGGCCACGCCCCACCCTATGGAATTTCAATCTTACCCTTGAATTTGAATTGTTGATTCCATAAATAGTTATAGTTTATCTATTGATAAACATGCCTCTGTTTTTACACACTTTACCTGTGTGCAAAATCTTCTTCCTATTCTGGCTAGCTCACCACTTTGTCACCTACCAAATTAGGAAGTGGCTGGAGTGAATGAACCCTTGTACGGTCTTTACTTTACTACTACTAAATGCCTTCTGTGAATACCAAAAGTAGTAAGTTTAGGATTTTATCTCAGTTTAGTAGTAGTAAAGTTAGGAGTCCTAACTTTACTACTACTAAATGCCTTCTGTGAATACCGAAAGTAGTAAGTTTAGGATTTTATCTCAGATTAGTTCTGTGAATCGGCCCCTCAAGATATGCAACTCTCATGCCTCAGCACATATCTCACTGACATCTAAAGCACTCCATTGACCTTTTGGGCTACATTGACCCGATAAAAATAGCCACCAAAAATGAAATCAATAAAATACAGGATCTCCCCTAATTTAGCAAAACACTGCTTGGCCAAAAGACAAATTGGAAAGAGAAATTCTGGTTATTGTTCAAGTGGGTTTTTGTATGCATTTTATTTCATTTTACATATCCAATGAAGTACAGACCTTGAAACAGGCAGCAACAGTGTACTCTATAGAAAACATTTACAAAGATCAGTATTGTGCATGGGGTATGGATCAGATTACAAAAATAAATCTCAAAATAATGAATATTTATCACAATCTCTAAATACTAAATCACAAAATGCAAAACGGTAAGAGCCATAAATACTGACTGTCACACTGGTAGCCAATGATGATCTCACCAATTTTAGGAAGTTGTTTTAGAGTTAGGTGTAGAGCATAAAGGGAAGTTCAGTGTTAATACGAGAGGAATTTTAGCCACCACGTCTAGCCAGGAGCCACAACAGGCGGTTGTAAAGAAGAGGAAAAGCAAATTTAGAGATATGGAAATGCTTGTTAAGGAAGGTATCACAGAGGACGATAACCTGTTTCGTACAGTTTCCCTGAATGCCCCTAAGGCTAACAACAAACAAATTTGTAGCAGGTTACAGCAAGGAACAAATTCTGTGGGTGTCTCAAAAAGGTTTGTGGAAGACATTACTGAGCAGTGGTATGAACAGCATTCTCGCACCAAAGAAAAGCTGGCAACAAGGAGGTAGGAGGCTGCAGCTACATGAATGCGATCAAGTACAGAGCCACCACCCATCCTATGGAAGAATTAAAAGAAAGCATGTTCCACCCTGAAACCATCTCAGGAGTTTCCCACATAGACACGTCAGCCTGAGTATTTGATACTCCAGGTAATTTGTTGAAAATATTGTGGTTAATATGTGTTTCCAAGTTTATTATAATACTGCACATTCTGTACAGATAGATTTTTTTAAATCTACCATTTAATATTGTGAAATCATCGTTACCCCGGATGACATTTACCCCGCAGTCTTTACCACAGAGGTAAGTACCACACAGATACCTGATGCTAATGGGATTTAACCTTATCCTGCATCTTTTACCACACATACTTTACTACACAGGTAAGTATTTTTTTAAACAGTATTATTGTAACATTATTTTAAAGATAAAAGGGTAAAGATGCAGGAATAGGTAAAGGGTGGTACGGGTGATTTTAGGGATACAGGTGAGTAGAGTTTAGGAAGGTAAGGATGTTTGCAGGGTTACAGGGTGGGTAGAGGTAATGAGGGTATCCGTGATTTTAGGGCTAAGAGGATAGAAATAATGGGGGTATCTGTGATTTTAGTATTAATGGGAGGTAAGTATAATTTTAGGGGTAAGAGGTGAGTAGCGGTAAATGGAGCTAAGGGTTATGTTAGTGTTAAGGGATGGGTAGAGGTAAGGGGAAAGGGTTTGTTAAGGTTCAGGGGCAAGTAGAGGTAAAGGGTTTTTATTAAAAGATCGATTTTTGGGGAGTTACCCCCAAAACAGATAAACCATTTTTGGGGGAGTTACGCCCAAAACAGACCAATGAAAGGGGGTGGTGCCGGGATTCGAGGGGTAACCACCAAAAAACAGAGAAATGTGTAAGTATTCAGCTGTTGTGAAACTTTGCAATGCATTTTAGGCCTCCTTTTATACTTTGCACGTGGTTACCACCTGCTTCCAATTGACGGTATTTTGCGCATGCAATTTGCTGGGTTTTGACAAATTTTCTGTTTGTGAATGCATAGTACATCTAAACAGTGGTTATCTATTTGGTAATCAATATTAGTGATTCAATATTTGCAAAAATAAGAAATCCCAAATTATTCGGTTACGGTGTGCAATGTAAGCAACCTAGTAACTAAATGACATCACATGTTTTGCTGCATTGTAAACTGGAAAAAGGAGGAGTGGGGAACCCAGTAGACCCTTGGAGGCTCGGGCAATTAGTACATTAGCGGCTAAATGTGCCTACAAGGGATAATCTTCCTTTGCTCAATCTAACATCTATAAGCAAACAATGGTCGTAAGCTCTATCCAGTAACTTACATCGAGTTATTTCAAAAGTTAAATTGTCTTATTTCAACTCGAACAAATCCGCCACAGATTATTTCACAAGGGTTTAAGCTTTTTGAAACATAAATTTATAATGAAAAACTTTTAAGAGGGTGCAAAGAACTGTTACATATATGAATATACATCAACACATAGTGACTGAGATTCAAGAATGATTCGTTGTTATAAGCATCTCATTGTCACTAATGTGGACACCTATTTCAAACAATATGTACAAAAGGAAATTGTGACTGATTAAACAGGAAACAAATCCTTAGGTGAACAGTTCATAAAGAAAATAGGTGTAATTGTCGACGTTTTGGTCTAGGTAGTGAAGACATCTATTAGACCATCTTCAGGACGGTAAATTCAAATGTTGAATGACCCCTATACAAATGGAGTACTCCACAAATTACATATCAGTGAAATGAAAAAGATACACCCGTGCGAAAAAAGAAGAAAAAGAAAAAGTGACGCGACCAGCTCTAAGCTTAATCAAATGAGCAATAGGGCTATTAATTGTCCAGTGAGAGGTGAAATATTAACCAAAAGAAGTGAAAAGAAAATCACCTAGAGATAGATTAAAAAGTAAGTTACTAGGACTTACTTATAAGACTACATAGATGACTTGAGAATGTGGTCTAGTTCATTAAAATTGTGTATTCGACGTCAAGGAACAGCTAATTAATAGCCTGAGATATTTCAAGGAGGTCCCTGTTTAAAAGAGATATCAGGAGTAACCTATCAGGAACAGTGAGCAGAAAATCGGAGTGCATAACAGTCAGCTGTTAGTATAGAACATATATGTGAAATATAGCTGCTGATGATTGAGTCTCAATTGAGGGAGGACCCACTCATATTGTGGCTGTATATTAGAAATCAGTATGGCCAGCAGTTAAAAGGAGGTCAATGGTATCCATCTCATTTATCAAGTCATCGCATGCTGATGACTACTCAAAGATGGTTGTTATCTTAATGGAACAGCGAAGAATCTATAAATATTAGCTGACCCCAGTGATGTAATTATCAAAAATCTGGTGCAGAGCATTTCGATTCTATGAAGGGAACCATACCAATACCACTGCAGATGGCATGCTTGACCTAAATACAGGCGGGGGTGCACGAGTATTGTATACATTCACCGCATTCCTATAAGAGGGTCAATACACATGGTACCGACAAATCATGTGAACAAGTCCTCTGTTGATGGACTAGTGACCCTAATGCCAAGCTTAATATCAAACCAACGAGGCATTCGAAAGTAACCTAAATTAACGCTGTGGCTAAGCATGCTCGTCCCAGTAATGTTAGTCTACCAGTTTCTTCTTACCGAAAAGGTGCAACACAGCAGTGCTTGAAATCCTTCAACGGTCAACACGGACAGATTAATTCAAGTACCGGCGTAGCCGATCACTTAGTGTCTACAGAGAAGTGAGAGCGGGGGATTTAAAAAACATGATAGAATAACCCTACTGTCTGTGCATATTAAAGAAACAACATAAAGTCTACTCACACCTTTAAGGAACGGGCACTGCTCCGTACGACGGTCAGCTGTCTCCACAGTCGGCGTTCGAAAGCATGTCTGCGGTCACGAGTTAAATAAAGGTACTTCCGGGGGGCGTAGTCTATTAGATATCAAAGAGGGGACTACGGTATACTGACTCCAGCATCGGCTCGAACACAGAGGCCATGTTGGGAGTGTGGAACCTAGTGCCTTACAGGCTAATAGATAGAAAAAGTATGAACTACACATTGTGGTCCCGTGTCAATAAAGATACTTACGGGGGCATGGTCTAATAAAAATCAAAAGGGGGGGGACTGCGGATTGTTCACTAATGCACTGGCTGAAACACGGCAGCCATGTTGAAGATGGTACCTCCCATGGTAACGAATAAAAAGCAGTACGAACTGCATTTGCCAATATTATTCAAAGATCCTGGAAACCAAAGGGAATAAAACCCAGCCAAAACAGTGGATAATTAGATTAACTATAAGTTATAGCATAGAATAAACTTAACTTCCAATTGCCTATTCAACGAATGCTATAATCGCTAGATGGTGGTAGTCACGTCTTAGCTAACAAGGAACGTTGAACGTCAAAGAAGGTTTACTGTCACAATGCAAACGTACACGAAAGGTAGTGTGTTAGCCTGATCATCCCAGAAAAGGTGTAGTAGTTCATAAAAGGAGAGATAGAGAGATGTTACTTCAAGTGAATTGTCAGAATGATAGATGTGATGTGAGTTACATAATCGAAAAGGCTACATTTTTGAGCAAATGTCCATGAGTGATACAGGTTGTTAACATTGTTATTGGAACACATTCCTGATATTTATCGTAATCCAAAGTGTCAATATGGATTGTAAACTGGCCTTATTTGATACCCTGAGGGGCTGACCAGAAAGGGCACTCAAGCAGGTAGTGGAGTGGCAGTATATGACAGCCACTCCATGGATGAGGAGGGACTCAATTGTGTGGCGCAGATACTGACAGGCAGATTGTGAATTAACAGAGTCTAGTTATCTAAAACACTTTAATAACATTACAATGTCATGTGTGTGCCCCTGAAAATTCAAGCTCAGGCAGCAGGAAAAATAAACAAAATGATCACAGCGGTGTGGGAGGCAAGAAAGTTTTTGTGGAAGCACACAATTTATGCCCAATCAAAACACATAATCCTGACTATCAACATGTGGGCGGAGCCAAAGCACTTCTGGTGATTGTCGCATAATTGTCTATAAACTGCTGCCCTGCCAAGGCCAGACCATAAAAATGTGTGTAGGGGGTCTCTAATTCAAATGTTTATGCAGAAGGTTTTTTTACATCTCTTAAAAGCTTTCTTCCACTTCTCCAATAAGTTATGATGTCATCGCTCACTCGGTTTTAAGCATATGATCATGTGGCACCTGCTGAGTCAGGTTGTGACATATGGCCACATTTGTACACTGTTTCACTTATGTAGTGCACCGCCAAAAAAAATTCCCAAAAAGGTTTACAAAAAGCAAGCAGCAGTGAATCCTGGTTAGGGAAGGAGGCTAAAAATAAGCTTCAAGCAAAAGCATCCTTTTGAAACCTTTTTTTGAAAAGCAAGTATGGAGTATCTTACCCCATCTCACACTTAGACTAAATTATAGTAGCAGATTTGACAGACCGTGTTTAACACTGTTTCAGTCAATCAGTCTTGTATAGCGTGACTTATCATCCGGGGGGGTGTTCAGGGCCTGGGTGGAGGGGGACTCCAGGGGCTGGGGTTCTGTGAGCCAGAACAAGAGGAAACAGGAAACTGGCATATCTACATCTCAATACTGTAAATCACATAGATTCATGCCTACATTATCAGCTGGTCCTCTTATTTTCAAGGGACTGATTATTACATTTTCCAACTTGTAAATGGCAGCTTTGCATGTATGTTACAAAATAATGTGCAAAATGTATGGCTCAATTTTCCTGGAGCACAGACGTATGTGCAGCCTAAACTGCACACAGAAATGTGCCTAATGGGCAGATGCTGAGGATCTGTACGTAGGTAGGGACATTGCTGTTGTCAGAGATTTGCATGCAAATGTAAGTTTTTATTCTCAAGGGGATGAACATAGACCTTGTGCCAGTGACTTGCTTACTCTATGCCTGCCTGAGCATAAGAGTTTTTTTTTCATTTCTCCTTATCTGATATGGGCACAAATCATTTCACAACATTTCAGGAGGCAAGCCATTTGACCCACATTCATTGCAATGCTCTCCTGTGACCTACGTGGTTGATAGGAGCCAAACAAACATTTTAGGTACACATCTCTTAAATTGTATTTGTCCTCTGATGAAAATGTGCACTGCGGGTCAATCAGGTGCTGCTGTTCATTGCCCTATAGATGTATGCTTTCTGTTCTACCTTATTAATCAAATACCCATCAGTTACTACATCTTTACAGGCTTTGCCTCATTTGTATCTTCTGGTATCTCTAGGTTGTGGATGACATATCGGGGATGCCATATATGGATAGTAGGTAGTCTTTTCATATTCGAGGTTGAAGTTTCCCACGGGGTTATTTTAGTGTTGTACGTCAATTAAAATTCAACTTGACCCATTCTTTCTCAGTGAGTCTACTTTATTCATTTGTATGTTGACCCACAGGCTAAAGTCACTCATCCTGAGGACCATGTGCAATTGTAATTGGAGAAACATAACCAAGCTGAAGTCCTCCAGGTACACAATATCATGGTCTGGTATACAGTATATCAGAGTTATAGTGAATGTCAGCTAAAATGTAGTTGCATGTTCATATAACGTGTATGAGGTGTATTTGCAATTTCTCTAGCATCCTAGGTGGCCAGTGCTTTGCCCCACACCTGGGTTTTAACCAAAGGAGAAACCTGTTGAATACAGTGGTAGAGTTGTGGAAGGATCAGGTCACGGATATTGTGGTAATATGTCATTTGGAATTGTAATGTAGAATGATTCCATAAGAACGTTCTCTTTGTGAGGTTCTGGCAGTGACCGGTATGTCAGTTTGATTTGATTTGAAAAAAGTTTTATATAGCGCTGGCTAGACCCGGAGGTATCAGAGCGCTTTACATGAGGATCAGTGAGTTACAGGTTACAAAAATAACATCAGTTACAGTTACAAAAATGAGATCAGTTACAGTTATAAGAAATGACATCAGTTACAGTTACAAGTATAGGCATAGGAGAAGAACGAGATTGCACAATAACAAAAGGTTATTAGCGCGTAGTATATCCAAGACAACACGTTTTATGAGGAATGGAAGGAAAAGGGGGAAAGGTAAACAGGGGAAGGAATGCTGATAGTCAGGTAGACCAGAAGGGGGTAAAGTATTTCAGGGGAGACAGAGCAGTCAGAGCAAAAAGAAACAGACATGCAAGACCGTGAAGAACCGTTAAAAACAATGTCCGATGTCCGGCTGGGTAGGTGACGACTGAGGGGTGAACCAAAGCCAGACTCCTCTATAGCTGCCTAAGACAGCTCCACTGGGCAACGGCCAATGGTTCTCGGACTCCGCAGAACGCTAGCGCTGGCTAGACCCGGGGGTAAAAGAGCTCTTTACATAAGGAAGTTAAAACATCAAAACAGTGGTTACAAAATTACAATTAGATTCTGGAGCAGAAAAACAATAAGCAGGTAAAGGGGGGGAAGAAAAGGGCTAAGGATACGTATCAAGCCAGGAAGAACAGGCACAGAGAAGAGTTCATTAAGTGTATGCCAAAAAATAAGAGTAAGTAAGTCGGGCAAGACCGGAGAGGGTCCATGGGTCAGTAACGACAAAGGCCGGACTTCGAAACTGGGTCGGGTAAAGGTATGGGTGGAAAGGGGAGCATCTCCAAGTCCAACAAGAAGAAAGAGGTGTAGTTGGCTCCGATGGGGTCGATGAAGGGCGCTGTTGGCTCCGGTGGCCAAGGGCATCATGGGTGCCTCACCTTGATCAACAGGATGCGCGGGGTGAAAGGTAAGTCAAGAGGGGTTGTGTTAGGGCAAAGGTAAAATCCGGCTGAATGAGGAGCTAACCAGTGGGCAAAAACGGCCTGGGAGGCTTTCCAATCCGCAAAATGGAGGATCCAGGACATGGACCCCGAATACCTCGCCACAAAATGGCGGGACTGCGGGCAAACCGAAAACAGATCTTAAAGGCCCACAAGAAAGAAAACATACCCCAGGTGCAAGTCATAGAGGGGGGTTTGTCATCAGCCCTGGATGGAATAGGCTGGAGGTCTTCGAACCCTCACGCGTCATCGAGGTTAGGAGAAAGTCAGCTCAGGGAGCCCGGCAGCGGCCCCGGATGAAGAAAGGCGGCTGCGGGGTCAGGAGGGCGCGTCAACATCAAGAGGGGGCAACAAACTCCGCTGTACGGGCAGCCGGGTTACTGCCAGGACATCAGGAGAGTTGGATGTGCCATGTTGTGGGCGCTACATGTTGGAATAAAACCTACTTTCCATCGCTACTTCATGTGAAGAGCCTCATTACAGATATCACATTTTTCATTCTCTAGCAAACCATAGGCTTCTGGCAAATGTTTAAAAAGAGACTGGGCTCTTTAAATGGTTGGATTAATTAGGCCTTTTTTAATGGCGGAAGGATGTGAAAATTGGATATCTCATCGGTAGCTGTGATCTCCTAAATGGATTCATGAGTCATTTGATGATTCAAGCACTCACTGAGCAGCCTTTACTCGCAACGTTCCAGCATGTTTTGATTCATCTCTGCAAAGTTCTCACTAGTCCGGATCAATTAGCTGTAGGTCACCAAGATCAGGGGGTGTGTCACTAATTGGAGGATTGCTCCAGTAGGTGACGGCTTGGTGCTCGACCCCTGCACTGCCCGGAGGTGAAAGTCATTGGGCCATATGGGTGGTTCATATCGGGCCCCAACAGCAGCTTCTAGGTTTTCATTTGGGGTGGAAGAGTTAGGGTTAATCTGCGGTTCTCTAGAGCAGGCCCCTGCCTGATGTTAGTTTCCCTCTTTTCCTCTCTCCACCCATTTTGACTGCTGCCTGTGAACACATTTCTAGAGAATTTTCCTGTTCCCGACCAATGCCAGGTAAAATATTCCAGTTATTAATCAACAAACTACCATAAATCCCAAAGTTGAAAGCAAGAAGTGATGAATAGAATGCAACTAACCCACCAAAAGGGTGAGCAGTGGTACTTTTGTTGCCCTCCCTGATCTCACATATGCACACATCAGTCAAAAATCAATACTCCTTCGTCAGATAGGACAGGCCCAAAAACTGTTAAAACTGGTCTTGGGCAATCCAAAAGTCATTATGTTGCTGTCTTCAAGAAAAGAGTTGATGGAGCATGATTTTTGCGTAATAATCTTGCTTGATAAAATCTGCTCATAAGTGTGTTATTAACAAAACAAATGGCTAACAGTGTGAAAATATTAACATGGGAATATTTGAAAATGCAGTATACAACATGACATTGTGCAAGAAAAACACGACATGTTTAGTAAATTAGAAGCTGTAACGTTTTAACATGCTGAAGCATGGAAATTGTGAAGTGTGTTACAATGAGACTAAAATGATAATGAGAGAGGGACTTGAATAAAAATACAGATTAGTAATTTACACGTAGAAAAATGAAATAGTAATAATAGACATGATCACAGAAAATGTCTTGTGAAGAGTTTATTCTATCCTCAATGACAAGAGAAAAACATTTTTAATAAAGTTTGATTACTGAAACATTTAGGTTAAGTAAATGAATTAATTAGAATAAATAATTCTCTGAAATATCAATTATTGTATGTATTTTTCTTGTAATTACTTTTCTCATTGAAAGTGTGTTTACTATTCTTTGGAAAAATCAACTGTTTTCCTGGTTTCACTATGAAGGCCTGAAACCCTGCTAAAAGTATTTTTCTTTTCCAAAGTAGGCCTCAAAAGAAGGTACTTTGTCCTTCATATTTCCTAAAAGCTGATTTATTTGTTTTGTTGTGCGCAAGGTAATCACTAGGATTTCCTCTTCCTACGAGAAGAATATCTCTTTCTATGAACAAATTGTGTCGACTATGTTGCAAGCCGTTGTGGAAGTGAGTGCGAGGACACGAAGAGTCTACAATTTGTTTCCTACTTCCTAAGAGCGATGATGCCATAAGTATAACAAAGAACTTTTTAAAAAAAATCCTTATGAACTGGCTCGAACGATGATTACCTCCTGTCTGACCAATGGTATTATGAGGAGCTGTGAATTTGTTACTTTAGGGGGCTGAACTTTAAAAATTTTGAAGTATAATTATTACAGTGAGAAAAGAACTAAGCAGTAGCTGTTTCTATGAGAAGAGAGCCTTGCTGCTGTATTCTCTGTGCTACTCTGGCTGGCTGCTAGCCTTGTAATTCCTGTCTGGGACTGTCCTAATTACTTTTTACTTCATCGGCTGGTGATGTTGCTTAAGCTATACCTTTTCGGCCGAAGGGTTAGCTATTTCTAACGAATTGCACGCTGTGCATTAGTTCTCATTGATCTAGGTTTGTATGAAATCTGAATTGCATACCATTCTGAAAATGCAATGAATTATCTCTTTTGTCTCTCTCTCTCTCTCCCCCTCCTCTTACACATGTTGTTGATGTATTTGATATGAACTGTATTCCTCTCGTTGTGAATTTACCTGTAACATTGAACTAATGAAGATTCTTTTTGATGTTTCTTATTGTATTCGTGTAATGACCATTCCTATTTTGAAATATTAGATAAAGTATCTTGATAAGTATTCAGAGTTTGTCTTTATTGATGAGTTATTGACATATTGAATATTGTGACTATTGTTGCTAGTAAGGCATTTCCTTCATTATAGGTCCTCATGAAGGGAATTGTATCCGTCTCTCATTATGGAGTCCCTATTAGCTCTACCAAAGGTTCATTGAAGGACCAGGTATTAGAAGTGGTTTATTGATTTTAGATGGGCCTGTATGCTTGGTTATAGGAAAGATCCTGTTTATTGGAAATCAGGGTTATTGTGAATGATTATAAAAATGTTACACCGCTTCCGCTGGATCAGTTTCTGGTAGTGTCATCGGATGGTTAGTTTAGACTACATATACTGGGTAATGAAGAAGAGGGAATTTACAGGAACAGACGTTTATTGACAAAGTACCTTTATGTTTCATGTTGTGGTCCTTCATTGACCTTAATGGAAGTAACGGTGTTGGCTTAAGTTCCCGGGATAAGCCCAAGGGCAGTCTTAGTGTGGCATACACTAAGTACGTGTGCGTTGTCTGCTGTTGATGCGATGATAGGCAATGGTTGTATTGTCAGTACTGCACAGGGAACGTTGAAGTGTGAATAGTGGAGATTTATTTGGGTCTCTTCAGAAAGCGCATCTGGGGAAGTCCAGAGAGTTTCCGTTTGAGTGAGGGTAAAATCGCGCTGGTCGAGATCTTGCTAGAAGCAAGAGAATTCTCTGAGCATATGATTCTATCAATTTATTTCTTTTAGTGGAGCAGACAAGCTATGGTTTTTTATTTAGTTCATTTTGTTAAAGACTTTGAAAAGACGCTGATTTTGTAAAGGGAGGGTCAGTCGCAGGAGTTATACTGACGTCACAAAGTGCCACGCTGGTATTGGTCAGTTGCTGCGAAATCGTCACAGAAAGTGCTGTGCTGGTATAGGTTGGTTGGTGTGAGTCGCGCTGGGATTGGACAGTGTGACTAACACTGGTTGGTAGCAGAGAATCGTAACACGGAAGAAGAACAGTTGAAGATTTACTTATATAATTTAGTATTAGTGTAAAATAATAATTAAGTTATTAAAATTGTTGAAAACTTTATTTAGTAAAGATGAGCCGATACCCATTAGAGAAGGGATTCCTGTAGTTCCTGAAGGAACTCCTGCTTCATACATGTCATTAGAAAGAGGTTATCATACGTGTACTTGGTTAGAAAATTGGATGAAATACACTGAGCAAGATGGTACTTTAGCATTTCCAGAGAATGGTACTTTTAATACTAGAATTTTAGAGATTTTAAGGAGACAAATGAATGATTTAAGACCTAATCCTAGACCTATGCAGTGTGTAGCTCTTGAAGAATGGGAACATGAGGCATACAAAAGAGAAAGAGATAGGTATCAGACTAAATACAAGAATACTGTGAGTAGATATTCAGAAGCAAAATGGGATGCTCAAAAGAAAATGTAGAGAAGAGACGTTGCAGAAGGAGCAAGGATGTTTCTAGTTATGGTAGCTGAGACTAAAGAAGGAGAAAAATGTAAGGAGAAAAAGAAGAATGTTGAGGAACAAAAATCCAAAAATACTGAATTTGTTGAGGACAATAATGACATAGATGATTAATTTTTAAATGAATTATTAATGAATAGACCTCCGCCTTATCAAGAAGAACAAAATGGAGTAGAGGCAAATTATTTACCGACTGCTCCATTGATTCAGACAGAAGTCCCTCAAGAGAAAACTCCTGTTAGTGTGAGTCAAAATCAAAATTCAGTTAGAGAAGAGTTGCCAAGAATTATAACACAAATGAACCCAGATGTTTTGTCAGTTACAGTGATTATAGGTCCAATTGTTCCATTATACAATGATGGACAAGGAATTTCTAGAGTGCATGCTTTAACAATACCAGATAGAAATACGAATGAAGTTCATACTGTTTACAGAAAAATAAATGAAACTAATCAAGGATTAAAAGAAAATAGTGGAACAAACGTGAGTGTAGTTACAGGGGAATCAGAATCATTAATTAACAATACAGAAAGATCAATTGAAACACCAAAACGAGGTATATATTTAGATCCAAAAAGATTATTGCAAATTGAGAAAAGAGTGACACCTATATCAGGAGGGTCAAGAAGTGAAACAAGTGAAAATACTCAGAAATCATTAGGTCCATCACCTGAAGAATTAGATGCATGGATAAAAGAAATAGCACCTGGTTGTAGTGTACAGAATAATGATTCAGGTATAGATGTGAGTAAATTAAAAGCAGATTTGGAAGAAATGATTCTTGGTACAATTAGTCCAGATAGATTAGGCAAATATCAAGATGAAGAATTGCTTTTTATGTGTAAAAACATAACAAGGAAAGCGAGAAACCTACATGAGAAGTTTGCTGAGATTGCAGAAACATATGGAATTGACATAGAGAAGTCTAAAGCCTTACAAAAAACATACAGATTAGATTCTAGTGACAAAGATTTAGAGAGCTTGAATGTTTCAGGAAAGCGTTTACAAATTGAAGAGTTGAATAGCACATTAAAACAATGGGGAAAGTTAGATCGGTGGAAAGGAAGATGGGCTAAAAGGAAGGTAGATACAACATTGACTTCAGTGGCTTTACCATTGTTTCCTGTGAGGGAAACAGGAGCAGAAGCAGTTGATGCGACAATATATCCCATGAGAGAAGTACCAGGAGGTGGGTATGTTCATGTTCCATGGTCAAGACAGCATATATTATCATTTACAAATGATTTCCCGAGATTGAGGGAAAAACCAGTGGAATGGTACAAACAAGTAGAAAGGTTTATAAAGGTTGAGCAACGAAGTCCCGGGCACACGTAGTTGGAGTTAAAGTATGGTCATAGAATGTTCAGTGTCCAATAACAGAATTTGTGGTCAACACCAGAATGATGAGTTGCAGTAAATTTAATTAATGTGGCACAAAAAAGCAACCAGCCGACACGTGTTTCGTCACCTATGGGAGTGATCCTGTGACTTCTTCAGGGCTGGGGGTTGGGGGAATACAAAAGAAACAAATAAGCATTCATTACATATTTCCAGTCACTAGCCCTGGATCCTGACCTTTGTGTTTTTTTTCACAACTATGGGGTATATTACTCTCCTTATCGTATTCGCTATTTACCGACCTTATTTTTAATAATTATGACTCCCACTGATGGTATTCTGCTAAGTACCGTTTTAATTTGCCTCAGATACATTATGATATGCTACCCACCCTATTTTTAACCTCTGTTCTCAGCCCCAACAATTGCGTTAAACAGTTTAGCTACATAATATTTACTTTCATTCACAGTATCAGCATCACGCCAGTACTAGTATGCTTTATTTGAGTCTTGTCCTATGTACTAGTGTTGTCACGAATATGTTTTTCTATTTGGTTGTCACTACCATTTCACCCCGCAGCATGTGTCAGGATCATGTCACGCATTCTCCATTTTCCTCCCCCAGTTTTTTCCTCACTGTCATTATGATGTTTTTTCATTCACTCATACTTCACTGAGTCACCATTTATTGTTTTAATTGTTTTTCTTCCCTCACTTGGCAACAAAATCACCACTCACTTAGGGTTTCCACTTAAACAGGTAATAGTATACTGCAACATGACCGGCTGGTCATGCTGTTCCATCCTGAACATCCATTGCATTTGAGTTTCCCTTTTATCCCTTTGCTTATTTGTTTCTTTTGTATCCCCCCCCAGCCCTGAAGAAGTCACGGATCACTCCCATAGGTGACGAAACACGTGTTGGCTGGTTGCTTTTTGTGCCACATTAATTAAATTTACTGCAACTCATCATTCTGGTGTTGACCACAAATTCTGTTATTGGACACTGAACATTCTATGACCATACTTTAACCCCAACTACGTGTGCCCGGGACTTTGTTGCTCATCCTATTTTGTGGGTTTCTGGACTCACATAACTACGGGGGTTTTGAGGTGTTTTGTTCCCCCGACCTGGTAGCACCGTACACACACGTGACCTTGCCAAACATACGCATAATTTAGCTTGAGCGCCATTCTCCCTGTCATTACTGAAAAATCCTCACATCGACACAAAGGTTTATAAAGGTTTCAAAAGTTTTGTGCAAGGATTTAGATGGCTTGTTTTGTTTGATATTGTAGTTCCAGCTGATTTGTGGGTTGAGTGTAAAATTGCTATAGATTGGCCAAAAAAAGAATATCCAAGAGATCCTAAAACAGGAGCACCATCTGAAGATGTCATGAAAAAATATAATCAGGTTATTACATATCTGAAAAGGGAAAATTTCACCAAAAGTAACAGATTGGGTGAGAATAGTCAGAACTACTCAAGAATTGAAAGTCAGTGCATGCTTATTATGAAAGGCTTCCACAGGTGTTTAAACAGTACAGTGGTATTGAAAATATCACGGAGAAAGATATGGGACATTTTGTGTATAGGTTTGTGTATGGATTGAGACCAGAAATTAGTGCTATGATTCAGCAGCATTTGATTTGTTGGCAGAGTAAGACAATTGATTAAATTCTTCGTTATGCGAAGTATTGTGGTGATGACATTGATACAAGACACAAAAAGTTAAAAGAAAAACTAATGTTGGCTCAAATGAAAGCGGCGAAGAAAGGAGGATTTGTGACTACAGATTTTATAGAAGGTTACCAAGGAAATGGTCAAACTACTACTGGTATGAGAGGTGTAGTATCAAATAGAAATATTGTAACACAAATGATACCTATTCAACAAGGGAGAGGTAGAGGTAATAGAGATGAATTGAAAAAGAAGTTTCCTTGTTATGCATTGGAAACGCGTGTGTAGAAGTCTACAGGTAAGCACAGGTATTACAGGAGTAAATGAAATGAATCAGATGCAGATGAATCAACAGAATCAGAATCAGCAAATGTCAGTTGGTAGAGGGCAGGGTCAACACATACCTCAAGCTCCTATGCAGAATCAAAATGTGAAGGGTCAAGTGCAGAAATTCAATGTAAATTTGGGTTTCCATACAAATGATCAAGTAAATTCAAATGTGCAGGTGGCTTCACAATATTTGATGCAGTGGGAAGAAAATGATTCAGATACATCTCAATGACGGTGACTGAGGGGGGAGGAGGAGTGTGTGCGTGGTGCATCATTAGAGGTAGATCAGTGTGGTCCCTATGTGGATGGCGAGGTTGACAGAAATTCAATTACGTTCCTCGTAGATACTGGTGCTACCCGTTCCACTGTGAGAACTGTGGAAATCCCCAACCTACCCCTCTCGGGAGAAAGTATCCAAGTTGAAGGAGTTTCATACAAATTGATTAAGACCCCAGTGACTAAACCAATGAAAGTGCAAATTGGAGGATTCCAAGATCTACACTGATTTGTGGTGTGTGATATAAATCCAGTTAATCTGTTGTGAAGGGACTTGCTTTGCAAGATGAATTGCTCCATTTACTGTACACCAGATGGAATAGCATTTCATACAAAAGATGAGGATGTTGTTTTTAAAATGGCAAGACCGGGAACAGAAGTGAATGATTTATATCCTCTGTTTACAGTGAATGATTTGCCTGTTGAATTGAGAAATACAGTGTTGACTGATGTGTGAGATTTTTCAGGGAAAGAAATTGGATTGATGAAAGGAGTAGCCCCTTTCAGATTACAGTCAAACCAAATGCAGAATTTCCAAGAACACCAGCTTACAAAATGAGTCCTGAAACAATTGCAGGAGTAACTCCTATGATTGAAATGTTGATCAAGCAAGGTATCCTAAAAGCGATTCTAGGGAGTCCATGTAATTCACCTATTATGGGAATTCGCAAACCTAATGGGAGGTATAGGATAGTTCAGGACTTATGAAAGGTAAATCAGATAGTAATACCTTGTTGTCCAATAGTGCCAAATCCAGCTGTGATTCTTTATCAAATTCCCTGTGAAGCGGAATGGTTTTCAGTGATTGATCTATGTCAAGCTTTTTTCTCTATACCTTTGCATCTGGATAGCCAATATTTATTTTTTCGTTCTAGTTTGGAAACCGTGTTTTGGCATGGTGCCCAGTTCCTCACGGGTATATAGAGAGCCCTCAATCTTCAATCAGATATTGAAGAAATGTTTGGAATCATTAGTAATGCCTAATAATTTGGTCCTGGTTCAATATATTTTTTGACTTATTAGTTGCGTTAAAGACAAAAGATGCTTTTGTGACGGATACAATTGCTCTACTGAACCATTTGGCTGTAGGTGGGCATAAAGTGTCACCAGCAAAGTTGCAATTCTGTCAAAAAGAAGTTCTTTATTTGGGTCAGAAAATTGAGAAAGGAATCAGGAAAGTATCTCAAGATCAGATCAATGCAATTTTGCAAATGAATCCACCAAAAACACAGAAAGAAGTTTGAATGTTTTTGGAATGGTTGGATATTGCAGACAGTGGATCAATAGTTTTTCAATGATAGCCAAGCCATTACGAAGACTGACGCACAAAGACGTGTCAGATCCTGTACATCTTGATGATGAATGCATGAAAGCATTTGTTGAACTGCAAGACAGTTTATGTCGAGCACCCCCATTAGGAATGCCAGATTTCAATAAGGATTTTGCATTATTTTACAGTGAACGTGACGGATGTGCACTTTCAGTTCTAACACAAATGCATGGAACATGCACACAGTCCAGTGGCATATTTCTCTGGCACACTTGATCCCGTGGCTGCAGCTTTGTCTGGTTGTCTAAAAGCAGTTGCTGCTACTTGTATGAGTTTGGAGCAGAGTGAAATGATTTTAATGGGACATCAATTGAAAGTGAATGTGCCACATTCAGTTGAGATTTTGTTAACACGAACTCGCACACAGCACCTTACGAGCAGTCGGTTAACAAAATATGAACAGGTTGTATTGGGAGCTGAATATGTGACAGTGATAAGATGTACGAAATTGAATCCAGCTACTTTGTTGCCAAGTCCAAGTTGTGAAGTGGTAGTGGATGAAGCAGACCATGATTGTTTGGATGTTACTGAGTTGTGTATAAAACCAAGACCTGACATACAGGATACTCCTTTGCCTGAATCTGATCTTGTACTGTTTGTGGATGGATCATGTTTGAGAGATCAAGAAGGTACCTTGCAAGCTGCATATGCGATTTGTACGGTGGCAAGTGTTATTAAAGCATCATGGTTGAAAGAAGTGAGTTCAGCACAGGTAGCTGAGTTGATGGCATTAACAAGGGCATGTTGTCTTGCAAAACACATGAGAGTAACCATATTTACGGATAGTTGTTAGAAATGGGGGTCTCTAGTTGGCAGAGGTAGGTACCTTTGACCAAGTAGGGACCCTTGCTTCTAGTCAGGGTAAGGGGGCTACACTCCTAAATAACCCCTGCTCACCCCCTTGCTAGCTTGGCACGAGCAGGAAGGCTTATCTCAGAGGCAGTGTGTAAAGCATTTGTGAACACATACAGTAACACAGTGAAAACACTACAAATGGACACCACACCAGTTTAGAAAAATAAGTAATCTTTATCTAGACTTAACACAAGACCAAACGACAAAAATCCACAATACAGTATTCAAAAATATGAGTTTAGATGGTAGAAATAGCTTAGTTCAATGTAGATGGTAAATGCAACACTTTACTCTCAAAGTACCTTGGATGCGTAACACAAAACAAACAAAAGGGTCGCAGGGAAGGCGATGCGTCAGTTCCTTGCTTCGGGGGAGGCGGCGCACCTGTTCCTTACTGCAGCGCAGGGGAGGCGTCTCCCCTGCGCGCAGTAAGGATCTGATCTGCATCTGTTGCTTACCGGAGAGGAGGCAAAGCGTTTATTTCTTACTGTGATCCAGTGCGATGCGACAAGATGGCACCTAGATGCGATG
This sequence comes from Calotriton arnoldi, assembly GCA_963921515.1. Lineage (NCBI taxonomy): Eukaryota > Metazoa > Chordata > Amphibia > Caudata > Salamandridae > Calotriton > Calotriton arnoldi. Next base: position 4,591,630 of record CAWUFW010000357.1, read on the forward strand.
CGACGATCCGGTGCGATGCGACAAAATGGCGTCTTTGATGCGATGACGTGGATGCGATGTGTGCCCGCGCGGCGGCCGTGCGGCGAACCTGATGATCTTTGGAGCTGCGACAGGCCCTGCGACACGCTTCTCCGGTGATGCGACGGCGACCTTTGCGGCGACACGCTTCTCCGGTGATGCGACGCGCTGCGTCGGCGATGCGAACGGCAAACTGCTGCGGCGGCGACATGGTTCTTCGGCGATGCGAACGGCAAACTGCTGCGGCGGCGACACGCTTCTTCCTCATTGCGTCGCGCTTCCAGCTCCCAGCGACACGCAATCTCTAGAGGGCCCAAACCAACAGCAGGCACCTCTCTGCAGGATTATTCCCAGCAAGGAATTTCAAGGGGAGCTGGGGGTGAAGACTTTGTATCCCTGAGACTACAGAACAGGAGGCAAGCTCAGCTTCAAGCCCTTGGAGATCTTCCTCAAGATAGTAAAAGTACACACAAAAGTTTCTTTTCTCCTTTCCTTGGCAATGAGTAAACCACTACAGGCCAACCCCAAACAGCAAACAGCACAGGGGCAGTCTCCTCCTTCAGCTTCCTTGGTTTCTCTCCTTGGCAAACGGTTCGTCTTGATTCCCAGAAGTGATCTAAAGTTCTGGGGTCTGGGCCCCAATATTTATACTGGAAAATCCTTTGTTCTCTGAAAGCAGAGAGTGTCTGTACCTAGTCAAAACCAGTTCTGTCCTCCCTGGTGCAGCTTCCTGGCAGGAGGTGGAGACAGCATTGTTGAAAGCAGACCTGGCCCAGGTAGCTGAAAGGAAATCTCCTCCCCCCACTCTCTATTCTATGTAGGCTCTGGCAACTGAAAGGAAATCTCCTCCCCTACTCTCTATTCAATGTGGGCTCTATTTAGAACAGTCCTGACCAATCAGAGTGCTGGAGCCAAGGCCCTCTCCAGCCCCCTGTCACTCACAAACCAGACATGGAATACACAACCCTAGCAGAGGCATACTGGATGGTTAGGCAAGAAAATACCTACTTTCTAAAAGTGGTATTTTCAAACACAGAATGTAAAAATCACCCACACTAAAAGATGTATTTTAACATTCTTAGTTCAGGCATACTAAACTTTATTTTCCTATCTTGTTCCTTGGGTCAGTTATGTTTATAAGATGTTATAATCAAACTGCCCATTTTGGCCTATGGGAACAGATAGCCTTGCAATTGTGAAAAACGAAATTGGCTGTAATTCACTATCAGGACATACCACACACATCAGGGCATGTCCTACCTTTCACATACAATGCACCCTGCCCATAGGGGTACCTTGGCCCTACCTTAGGGGTGACTAACATGTAGAAAAGGGAAGGTTTAGATCCTGGCAAGTGTGTGCACTTGCCAAGTCGACATGGCAGTCCCAGACTGCCCACAGGCTCTGCAATGGCAGGCCTGAGCCACAGTTTACAAGCTGCTTCTGTGGGTGGCACAACCAATGCTACAAGCCCACCAGCAGCATTTGATTTATAGGCGCTGGGCACACATGGTGCACTGTACTAGGTTCTGACAAGTAAATCAAATGGCCAATCATGGAGTCACTAATCCATTACAACAATTTACAATAGGGAGCACTTGCACTTTGGCACTGAATAGCAGTGGCAAAGTGCCCAAAGCATCTAGACTAGCAAAAACACAGCAAAAACATAGGAGGCAACAGCAAAAAATGGAAGGGAGACCCACGCCAATGGTGCCAGGTCTAACACGTGTCCCCTCCAGCTGAAATGCGGGAGAACTACCCCCCCTCTTGGGAGTTCTCTTCACTAAGGCAGAAAAATCTGGACAGACCATCAGCATTGGCGTGTTCTGTACCAGGGCGGTGTTCCACCATGAAGTCCATCCCCTGTAGGGAAATGGACCACCTCAACAGCTTTGGATTCTCACCCCTCATCTGCATCAACCATCTGAGGCGCCTGTGGTCTGTCTGAACCCGGAAGTGAGTCCCAAACAAGTATGGTCTCAACTTCTTCAGTGCCCAGACCACAGCAAATGCCTCACGCTCAATTGCACGCCACCTCTGTTCCCCTGGAAGTAACGTCCTACTGATGAAGGCTACAGGTTGGTCTAGGCCCTCCTCATTCATCTGTGAAAGTACAGCCCCCACACCATGCTCTGAAGCGTCAGTCTGCACAATGAATTCCTTTGAGAAGTTGGGCGCCTGAAGCACGGGCGCTGTGCACATGGCAGTCTTCAGGGCATCAAAAGCTTTCTGACAGGTGTCAGTCCAGTTCACTTTCTTGGGCTGCTTCCTGGAAGTCAGCTCTGTCATGGGGGCAACAATGCTGCCATACCCCTTGACAAACCTCCTGTAGTACCCAGTGAGTCCTAAACAGGCTCTCACCTCTGTCTGGGTCTTGGGGGGTTCCCAAGCCAGGATGGTCTCAATCTTGGGCTGTAGGGGCGCCACCTGGCCGGTCCCAACCTGGTGTCCCAAGTACACCACAGAACCCTGCCCGATCTGGCACTTATTCGCCTTGATCGTGAGGCCTGCCCTCCGCAGCGCCATCAACTCTTCCCAGAGGTGGCGCAGATGTTCTTCCCAACTGGCGCTGAACACTGCAATGTCATCCAGGTAGGCGGCACTGAAATCCTCCAGTCCAGCCAACACCTGGTTGACCAACCTCTGAAAGGTGGCAGGGGCAATCTTCATCCCAAAGGGCATAACCCGGAATTGGTAGTGCCCATCTGGTGTGGAGAATGCTGACCTCTCTCCTGCCCCATCAGTTAAGGCGATCTGCCAGTACCCAGACATTAAGTCAAACGTACTGAGGTACCAGGCAGCCCCTAACCGATCAATGAGCTCATCAGCTCTGGGGATGGGGTGCGCGTCAGTCCTGGTGACTGAATTGAGTCCTCGGTAGTCCACACAGAACCGGAGTTCGGTGTGGCACCAGGCGCGGCAGCCTTTGGGACCAAGACCACTGGGCTGGCCCAAGGGCTGTTAGAGGACTCAATCACCCCTAAAGCAAACATCTTGGAGACCTCCTCCTTGATGCAAGCTCTCACCCTGTCAGTCACTATGTAAGTTTTGTGCTTTACAGGAGGTCTGGCCCCAGTGTCCACATCATGGACGCACCACTCAGTGACACCGGGAGTCAGGGAGAACAGATCAGGAAACTGTCCCAACAGTTGGCGACAGTCATCCTGCTGCTCAGGGGACAGGGCGGAAGAGAGGTTCACACTGTCCACTGACCCATTTTGCTCTGTTGCAGACAGGAGGTCAGGAAGAGGCTCAGTCTCCTCCTCCACTCCATCATCTGTTGCTAGAAGCATGCCCACTTCAGACCTCTCCAAGTGGGGCTTCAGGCGGTTTACATGCAGGACCCGCAAAGGGTTCCTAGGAGACCGCAAGTCCACCAAGTAGGTGACATCACTCTTGCGCTCCACCACTTCAAATGGTCCGGTCCACTTATCCTGGAGCGCACAAGGCTCCACGGTGGCCATGACCCACACTTTCTGTCCAGGCTGAAACTCGATCAGAGTGGCATTCTGATCATACCACTGTTTCATCTCCTCGTGGCTGGCTTCCAGATTCACCTGAGCGAGTTGTCTGAAATGCCTAGTTTGGTTGCTGAAGGCCAGCATGTAGCTATATACATCCAGGGGAGATTTACTGGGAGCTTTCTCCCAGCCTTCTTTTACCAAACTCAGAGGTCCTCTTACAGGGTGACCATACAGCAGTTCAAAGGGACTGAACCCTAAGGACTTCTGTGGCACCTCTCTGTAAGCAAACAGAAGGCATAGCAAGAGGACGTCCCACTTACGCCTCATAGGTTCCTCAAGACCCATAATCATGCCTTTGAGGGTCCAGTTGAATCTCTCAACCAGCCCATTACCTTGGGGGTGGTAAGGAGTGGTGAACTTGTAGGTTACACCACACTCCTGCCACAGGGACTTCATATACTTGGATATGAAGTTGGTACCACGGTCTGACACCACCTCTCTGGGGAACCCCACACGGGAGAAAACCCCCATCAATGCACGTCCCACTACGGGGGGCATCACAGTCCTGAGAGGGATGGCTTCTGGGTACCGGGTGGCATGGTCCACCAAGACCAGGATGAACCTGTTGCCCATGGCTGTCTTGGGATCCAGAGGCCCCACAATGTCAATGCCCACCCTTTCAAAGGGGGTGCTGACCACAGGGAAAGGCTGGAGAGGAGCCTTGTGCTTCCTCCCACTTTTACCACTTGCCTGGCAAGTCTGACAGGTCCTGCAATGAGTATCTGAACTCTTGCGCATTTGGGGCCAATAAAAGTGGGTGACAAGCCTTTCAAAGGTCTTGTCCTGCCCCAAATGTCCTGCTAAAGGTACATCATGAGCCAGACCCAGTAGGAAGGCTCTGAAGCGCTGGGGTACCACCAACACATGGGCTGACCCAGGCTCAGCAATCTTAGGCTCGCTATACAGGAGACCATTATCCCAGTAGATCCAATGTGATCCAGACTGATCACCTGCTGCCTGGTTTGTGGCCTGTTGCCGTAAACCCACAAGAGAAGGGCACTTCTTCTGCTCCTCACAGAATTCTTCCCTGGAGGGTCCTCCTTCCTGCTGCCAATGGGTCAGCTCATGCAGGTCCCCCAGTTCAGCTACTTGTTCCCCTGTAGGTTCCAGGGCATCCCCCTCAAGGTCTGCCTCCTCCTGGACGGTGGGAACTTCAGGGGCTGGTTTCCCGCGCCCCCTGCCTCTTCTCTTTAAGGCAGGCACCTGGGCCACTCTTTCAGGCTCCAGGTCCTCTTGAACACCCTTACTGGCTGCCATGGACCGAGTGGTCACACACACCCACTCAGGCAGACCCAACATCTCCAAATGAGCTCTTCGCTCCACCTTAGCCCAAGAGGAGCTTTCCAAATCATTGCCTACCAGACAGTCAACAGGCATGGCTGGCCTCACAGCTACTTGAAAGGCACCTGAGACCCCCCCCCCACTCAAAGGGAACCTGGGCCACCTTACAGTGGCTCTCTGTGTGGTCAGCAGCAGCTACAGGGTAAAATGCATGGGGGATCACCTGCTCTTCAGACACCAGCCGACAACTGACAGCTGTCACACTGGCTCCGGTATCTCTCAGAGCCTCCACCCTATGGCCATTGATGGTCACCCACTGCCTGTATTTCTTAGTGTTATCAGGCAGTTGGGCCCTGAGGACCATCTCACTGTCTCCTAAAGAGACCAAGGACTTTGCTATGGGAGCCCACCCACCTTGGGCCCCCAACTCCTCCCCCAGGGCTACACTAGCCATCTGATGGGGTGGTGTACCAGTGGGTGCTGTCTTTCCTCTCATGGGACACTTAGGATCATAGAAGCAGTGGCCCACTTGACCACAATTATAACATGTCCTGGGCCCCTTCTGAACAGGCTTATCTGTCGGGCCCCTGACATCTTCTCAGGTTCCCTTGGGAATTACTTTGGGTCCCTTTCTGGAACTCCCTCTGTTTACTCTTGTCCCCCCCACTCTTCTGCTGGGGACCCTGCCCACCTTTGGCGGAGTCTCCCACATGACCCTTGTGGACCCGGGTACTAACCCAGCTGTCCGCCTCCTCAGCAAGCTTCTTAGGGATAGTCCGCTTACTATCAATCAGGTGCTGGCGTAGCTCTGGAAAACAATTACTGGACAAGTGCTCCCATGCAATCAAATTATAGAGCGCTTCAAAATCATTCACTTTGCTACCCTTCACCCAACCATCCAATGCTCTGCCAAAAAAAGACACATATTCTACCCACGTGCTTGACTCCAGTTTCTTAAAATTCCTAAACCTTTGTCTATAAAGCTCTGGGGTCAACCCATACCTGGTCATTAAGGCTTCCTTCATGTGGACATAGGAATTCTGATCCTCAGAGGGCAAGTCTAACAAGGTGTCCCGCCCATCACTGAGAAACCGCCCCCACAACCCTGCTCCCCAATCCTTCTCAGGGACCCGTGGGAGGTCATAGCTACCTCATAGGCTTTGAACCATTGCCCAATATCTTAATTCTTGTGGAACTCTTTAATGACATCTTTGGGGATGAATACTCTAGTTTCCACAGGCACTGATGGTGTGCTGCCACCAGAGGGAGTAATCTCTAAACTCTTGGCTTTCAATTCCAACTCCCTCAACATCCTCTCATGCTCCAAATGCATTTTCTTCTCTTCCAAGGCCAACTTCTTATTCTCTAACTCCATCTGCCCACCCAGCTTGAGCTTGGCTAGCTCCAACTTATGCATCCTATCCCTCTCCCTGTCCTCCAGCTCTCCTGGGGACAGGTCCTTTGAAGAAACACTGCTGCTGCCTGCCCTGGAAGGTGCTTTCTCCCCAGTCAGGACAATGGCCCATCCAGCTGCCCATCTGTATTCTCTGCCTCATCCCTAGGCTCTTCAGGATGCTCAGTAGCATTTCTAGATTCCAACCAGGCCCTCAGCGCCTTTTGAAACTCTACCTTTTTGGTGAGGCCTTTCACAGGGATTTTAAATCTTTTACAGAAGGTTTTAAGCTGTGGCACAGGGTAGGTATCAACCTTATCTTCTTCAAAGAGTAGATCCAAAGATGCTTTGGCTGCAGCTTTGGCCATGGTGGCAAGAACTGGCAGTTCTTAGCAAAAATAGAAGTTCCAAGGAAAAAAATTGTACCAAAATGTATGTGGTCGCGTTATGGTCTGCACTCACTAGTAGTGTACACCAATCACTGTATTTTGATTTTTTTTTTTTTTATTAGACAATAAAATTGACATACATATGTATTTCATTCATTCAAACAAAGAAGCAAAATAAACTGAGAGGGATCATTACGCATTTTTCATCACCTTGTACTTTTCAATATATTTCACAGAGCTATGATCATGCCGGGGACCAGTCAGGAGAGAAAAAGAAAAGAAGAAAGAAAAAAAAAAAAAGGGAAAAAGGGGGAAAAAAGAAAAAAACGGAGGCAGGAGAGAACAGAACACCGATAGGAGAATGGCCATAAATCGGGATATATTAACATATGAATTGAAGAGGGAGAAGGGGATTATTGTAGATACTCTACTAACGCCCCCAGATCTTAGTACCTAACCGGCGTTTCTGAGAACCCTTGAGAGCGTAAATGCTATATTCCAGATTACATATAGAATAAAGTCTACCCCTCCACATTTCAAAAGATGGTGGCTCTTTCTCCCTCCATAATGATGCTATACATAATCTTGCTATCGCCACAGCTAAAAATAAAAAATACCTAAATTCATACATTCCCTGTGAATCTACTACTTCATCCACCACTCCTAGCATCATCCCAGTGGGTGTAATCTCTATCCGCACCCCTGTCACCTCTGTCAGAAAGATCTCCATCTTACTTATAAATTGTCTCAGATCTGGACATTCAAAAAACATATGGAGGCTATCAGCTTGATCTGATGCACAGCGCGTACATTTACCTTCATTTTGACCCCCCCATCGTGCAATTTTGGCAGGCGTATAATACAAATCATATATAGTCTTATAGTGTTGCGCCTTAAGACTAGAGGAGACCGAAAGCTTTTCTGATAATGCTATTGACTGTTGTAAGAGATTCCCGGCCTGATTTACTCTATTATTCCATTTGGAATTTTGTTTTTCAAGATCGTCCCCTTGCAATTCCATGAGATTCTGGTATAAAACACCAATCCTCCCATGTTTGCTAATTGTTTCCAACAACTTACTTTTTATAGCCAAATTTGTTACATCTACTCTCTTTTGTAGATAGTCGCGGATTTGCAGATATTTAAAGAAATCGGTTTTGGGGAGATCATATTCAGATATTAACGAAGCATATGTCTTAACGCCACTGCAGTCAATTAAATCTCCCAAAGTCATCAGTCCTTTCCGTCTCCATCTAGCCACAACATTATCGGAAAAAATAAGGAGTGGTAGTGCTACAGATGAGGTGGGTGTATAATAATTGAGTTTACCAAGCTTCAGATACTTCTGAACCTGTTTCCACACTTTATAAACGGCTTGCAACACCTTAAAACGAGTTTTTTTTTATAATAGCTAGGTTCCAGATTTAAAAATAAATTTCTCTCTGTTCTTGAGCCCAATAACAACTGAAAAATATTCGGGAATTCTTCCACCTTTCCATCTCTTTCCCCAACCAATAGAATACCCATTTGTTGCAATATACATACCCAATAATAGAACAAAAAATTCGGAACAGCCCAGACCCCTCGAGATCGAAGCAAAGTCATATACCTCATTGCTCGCCGGGGTTTGCCTTGTGCCCATAGGAAGCTACCACAGATGGATTGTAACTTTTGAAGTTGTTTCACCGTGAGTTCCAAAGGAACACACCTAAAATAGTACATCACTTTAGGCAGAATATCCATTTTTAAGACATTGCATCTCCCGACTATCGATAAATGTAAGCTTTCCATTCTATCCAGATCCTTCTTAATTTTCCGCATTAGCGGTTCCCAATTTGATAGTACCATTGTATCCAGATTGGCATTAATACGGATCCCCAAATATGTAGCCTCCTCTGTAACCCTGGAGTCATTACTGCAAACTTGCTCAGTACAAATTATTTGCGTTTTTGTAGTGTTTAATTTAAATCCTGATCCTTCACCAAATTGAGCCGCTAATCGTTCAATCTCTTTAACCGTTTGAATTGGATCCGGCGAGATAACCGCGATGTCATCTGCGTATGCTAGTGTGGTAACCTCCAACCCAGGTCTCGCTATCATATTGTTTAACCTATATTCCAATAGATTAAAAAACGGATTAATATATAGGGCAAATAATAAGGGAGAACAGGGACACCCTTGTCGGGTACCTCTAGATATTGTAACAAGACTAGACTCCAGTCCCAGCGCACATATTTTTGCCTTGGGTGAATGGTACATAGTCTGTAAAGCTTGTATGAAACCTAGTCCAAAGCCTTGCCATCGCATCGTTGCCCATAGAAACTCCCAAGAGACACGGTCAAACGCTTTCTCCGCATCGAGTAGTACCACACCACACAGAGTTTTCAGTACGCTAGCAACATCCAGTGTGGTAACTACTCGACTAACGTGGTTGACCGTGCCTCTTCCTGGAATAAAGCCGTGCTGTCGAGCAGAGACTAAGGGGGTTAATACACCGGAAAGTCGTGTTGCCAATATTTTTGCGTATATTTTCCCATCACAGTTTAAAAGTGAAATGGGTCGATATGATCCCGGCAGTAAAGATGGCTTATCTTTTTTTAAAAAGATAACTATACTCGCTTCATCCCATGACGCTGGGGCATATCCTTTCTGAGCCTCTCGAAAAACCATCAGCATATCTGCTTGTAACTCAGTTAGAAATTTCTTATAGAATTCAAGTGGAATCTTATCAGGCCCGGCAGCTTTCCCTGTTGCTAGTGATCTAACTGCCTCTTCTAATTCTTCCACAGTTATGGGCTTTTCTAAATATTCATTATCATCTGCGCTTAATATCTTCCTATGAGGGTCCTTGAAAAATTCTGTAGATGTATCTTGACGTGTACGCTCTTCTGTATATAATTCCTCATAGAAAGCTTGAAAAACTTCGAGGATCTCTACAGATGTTTCTATCGTCTTTCCATTAGCATCTTTAATTGCGGTAATAACATCCTTTATCTCTCTCCTCCTGATTTTCTTAGCCAGGCATTTGCCTGTCATCTCCCCGTACTCATAGCACTCTCTTCTAAATGTTTGGTATTTACTAGTATATTCTGCTTGCTTAAGATTGTCATACAGTCCCTGGATAAGCTGCCTCTGCTTTTTTTGAGCATACAATCCGAAGCTCAAGATTTCACCTCTAAGTGTGGCCTTTAGTGCGTCCCACATAATACAGCTATTGGTTGAGTTTCGATTTATAGCAAGAAATTCTCTTAGCCATTGTCGTATGTGTCTGACAAACTGATCATCTAACAATAATTTACGATCAAAAGAGAAATTCCCCTGGGTTCGAACCACTCCTGGCATTTTAATCGTTAATAATAGTGGGTTATGATCCGAAGTGATTCTCGGGAAAACCTGTAGTTGTGCTTCCGGTAAAAGTGTTTTAGTAACTAAAAAATAATCCAATCGTGCTAGCTTCTGATATGGGCAAGAAAAATAAGTATATCCGGGATCTGGGTAATTTAATCTGGGCCAAGCATCCTCCAACCCATGCTCATATACGATTTGGTGTAGTGCCTTATAAACCTTTGGTTTTTGACCAATATATTTTCCTCCAGAAGGGCCCTTAGTAATTTCTTCCAGCTGAATATTAAGATCCCCACAGAATATCAGAGGAGATGCCCAAGAAGCTAATTCCATATTTAGATATTCTAATATTTGAGCTTCGTCATAATTGGATCCATATACCGAACATATTGTAAACTTTTTACTATCTACAACACATTCAACAATTGCCCAGCGCCCATATTTGTCCGCCAAATGTTTCCCAACCTTTAAATATTTATTTTTTTTAGCCAGGATAGCCACCCCTCTAGACGTAGTCCCTTGCGACGTGCAAGCCAATAGCTCATACCCTAGTTCTATAAGTACCTTATATTTAGCCCAGGGGATATGGGTCTCCTGGAGACATATCACATCAGGAGACATATTTTTGATTTCCTGCGCTACCCTGTGTCGTTTAGACCTTTCGTTAAGGCCCCTGATGTTAAAAGAACATATCGAAAACGAGCTCAACATTGACTTTCTTCAAATTTAAAAAAACACCGCCCTCTCTCACAACATACCAAATCATTGCTTCTTGTTTGCATAACCTCATTTATTGTCTTTTTTATCCCATTTTTAAACCCTGTGCCCTTCTGGCAGCCACCCACCCCCCTACTGCCCCACCCCTTGGTCTCTTCTGCCAGCAGAGACTCCCCCTACCCAGCAAACCGTGGAGGCTGCAAGACCCAAGTCTTGAGTGATGGAGAACCCTGTCCCAGCACTGACCGTCCCCCTCTTCCCCCCCGCAGCTCCCCTACCATTATACTAATAAATCAATACTCATCAAATATTTACAAAGAGAAACAATAAAAAAAGACAAAGAGTGAGAGAAGGCAAAAAAAGGTATAATCCAGAGCCCAAACTCATGCTAACAATTATATTATACAAACTGACTACTAAACTAGCTGCTAAAGTAGCTTCAAATTTCAGCTTTCGAATTTAAGGTACAATATTCTGAAGATACTCTTTAGCCTTCATTGCAGATATGAAAAACCTTGTGCTATCCTTGTATATAACCTTGAGCTTGGCAGTATTCAATAGGAATACTTGGGCACCCTTGACTTGAAAGGGGGAAATTAACTGACGAAGCTGCCACCTCTTTTCCACTGTTTGGTGACAGTAATCAGGGCGCACAAAAAACTCAAACCCATCCCCCCTTCTCTTCCTGTCTGGCCTAGCCAGATCATATAGGTCCTGTCTAGATAGAAAGTTAGATAAAGCAATGAGAATTGCCCTAGGTTGAGTAGGTTTACTGGTCTCATGGTTAGTCTTTTGCTGGAAGGGGAACCGATGGGCTCGTTGCACCTCGCTATCCCATGACCACTGTGTCAGCTCCGGAAAGGCTCCTGTGAAGAGCCCTACCACAAATTTCCATGGATCGGACCCCTCTCTTCCTTCAGGGATTCCTAAAATTCTTAGATTATTTCGCCAGAGTCTGTTTTCCATGTCTTTGAGTTTCCAGGCCATGTCACTGCGCTGTGCTGTTAAGTCCTCTGTTACTACCTTCTGAGCGATCATCTGATCCTCAAGAGTGGAGATCCGATTCTCAGCTTCTGTTATCCGTTCAGCAAACTCAGAACAAGACTTGGCCACCCGTCGAAGTGAATTTTGCAGTTTTCGGTACGCCCCTGTGTTTTCTGACTCTCAGCCCGGGTTTCCTCTCTGTGTAACATTATTGACTCGTAGATGGCAGCCAGAGAGATTTCTTCCGAGCCACCTAGTAAATTAGGCTGATCTCGTCGCAACCCCTTTGGTGATTCGGGTTGAGTCTCATTAGTTAAGGGCACAGACTCCACCTCCTCTCTGAGTTTTACTGTTGTTTTTTTCCGTATTGTGTCTAACCCAGATGTCCTAGTCCGGTTCCCTGGGGTCTCATCTTGATGTAGACTGCTGGTCTCACTCCATCTCCCACCAGGGGAGCTGGAAGGACCATCATACAGCTGTATAGACTCATCCCCCGATGAATTGGAGTGATCAGAAAGTGAAAAAAAAGGTTCCCCCGAGTCTATTTCGGGTAAATCATGGGGTTTGCTCTGTTCTGCCTGTTTGATCATATGCTGCTGATCACGGGCGTTTTCAATCATCTCTAGATTGCCACCGTCCATTCCTGCCACATTTGTGCCATGCTCTGCCCCCTCCAAAATAGAATTAGCAGTACTCTCCCCCCTTGGCCCATCATGAACCGCTGGGGTATGGATAATAAGGACAACATCAGCATCCCCCTGCCCTCCTTGCCTTTGTCCATTCACTGTCTGCACATTGCATTCATGGAGCTCTGTGCCCCCCCTGCTCACCTCATCCTGATGTACATCTACTGCTGGCTCTTTCACCACAGTCATAGTCCCAGTCTCATCTGAGCTGTTATTCTTGCCTTTCATGCCAGTAAGGAAAATGGCAGGTGTAACTTTCTTTGAATATCGAGTACTCCCAGGCTGCAGGTTACTTCCTGGATCTTGTGTAGCCGCTCCCTGTCTTTGTTTCTCTTGGGCGTTTTCTAGCTGCTTGGACGCTGTTGCAGCGGCGTCTCCACCGTGCTGCTTAGCTCCTCTGGCGCCTTTCGGGGGCATCTCCGCTTCCACAGCCCTACGCCAGCTGTCTAATACAGCACACTGAGCTCCTTGTGACAGAGACCAGAGCAGGCGCGCAAGCGGAATCCGGGAGCCGGGAAGGACCAAACGCCGGTATGTAAATACGCATCGGAGATCGGTTATCCTTTTGCAGATCTTACTGTGCAATTTTTACTTTCCTCTTGAGCGTCCGCAGCCCTACAACCGTATCACAATGTGCTTCAAGTCAAAAGAGGTTCAGGGGGATGAAGGGGACGGTCAGCTACAGGAGTTCACTCGGCCATAGTAGCGGCCGCCATCTTGCCTCCTCACCAATCACTGTATATGAGTCACAAATGCAAGTCCAAATCCTCACCGCTGACCACCAATGTTAGAAATGGGGGTCTCTAGTTGGCAGAGGTAGGTACCTTTGACCAAGTAGGGACCCTTGCTTCTAGTCAGGGTAAGGGGGCTACACTCCTAAATAACCCCTGCTCACCCCCTTGGTAGCTTGGCACGAGCAGGCAGGCTTATCTCAGAGGCAGTGTGTAAAGCATTTGTGAACACATACAGTAACACAGTGAAAACACTACAAATGGACACCCACCAGTTTAGAAAAATAAGTAGTCTTTATCTAGACTTAACACAAGATCAAACGACAAAAATCCACAATACAGTATTCAAAAATATGAGTTTAGATGGTAGAAATAGCTTAGTTCAATGTAGATGGTAAATGCGACACTTTACTCTCAAAGTACCATGGAGGCGTAACACAAAACAAACAAAAGGGTCGCAGGGAAGGCGATGCGTCAGTTCCTTGCTTCGGGGGAGGCGGCGCACCTGTTCCTTACTGCAGTGCAGGGGAGGCGATGCGTCTGTTCCTTACCAGAGAGGAGGTGAAGTGTCTATTTCTTACTGTGATCCGGTGCGATGTGACAAGATGGCGCCTCGATGCGATGCGACGATCCGGTGCGATGCAACAAAATGGCGTCTTTGATGCGATGACGTGGATGCGATGCGTGCCCTCCCGGCGGCCGTGCGGCGAACCTGATGATCTTTGGAGCTGCGACAGGCCTTGCGACACGCTTCTCTGGTGATGCGACGGCGACCTCTGCGGCGGCAACACGCTTCTCCGGTGATGCGACGCGCTGCGTCGGCGATGCGAAAAGCAAACTGCTGCGGCGGTGACACGCTTCTTCGGCGATGCGACGGCAACAGCTGCGGTGGCAACACGCTTCTTCCTCGTTGCGTTGCGCTTCCAGCTCCCAGCAACACGCAGTCTCTAAAGGGCCCAAACCAACAGCAGGCACCTCTCTGCAGGTAGAATTCCCAGCAAGGAAATTCAGGGGGAGCTGAGGGTGAAGCCTTTGTGTCTCTGAGACTTCAGAACAGTAGGCAAGCTCAGCTTCAAGCCCTTGGATATCTTCCTCAAGATAGTAAAAGTACACACAAAAGTTCCTTTTCTCCTTTCCTTGGCAATGAGTAAACCACTGCAGGCCAACCCCAAACAGCAAACAGCACAGGGGCAGTCTCCTCCTTCAGCTTCCTTGGTTTCTCTCCTTGGCAAAGGGTTCGTCTTGATTCCCAGAAGTGATCTAAAGTTCTGGGGTCTGGGCCCCAATATTTATACTGGAAAATCCTTTGTTCTCTGAAGGCAGAGAGTGTCTGTACCTAGTCAAAACCAGTTCTGCCCTCCCTGGTGCAGCTTCCTGGCAGGAGGTGGAGACAGCATTGTTGAAAGCAGACCTGGCCCAGGTAGCTGAAAGGAAAACTCCTCCCCCTACTCTCTATTCTATGTAGGCTCTGACAACTGAAAGGAAATCTCCTCCCCCTACTCTCTATTCAATGTGGGCTCTATTCAGCCCAGCCCTGACTCATCAGACTGCTAGAGCCAAGGCCCTCTCCAGCCCTCTGTCACTCACAAACCAGACATGGAATACACAACCCTAGCAGAGGCATACTGGAAGGTTAGGCAAGAAAATACCTACTTTCTAAAAGTGGTATTTTCAAACACAGAATGTAAAAATCACCCACACTAAAAGATGTATTTTAACATTCTTAGTTCAGGCATACTAAACTTTATTTTCCTATCTTGTTCCCTGGGTCAGTTATGTTTATAAGATGTTATAATCAAACTGCCCATTCTGGCCTATGGGAACAGATAGCCTTGCAATAGTGAAAAACGAAATTGGCTGTTATTCACTATCAGGACATGCCACACACATCAGGGCATGTCCTACCTTTCACATACAATGCACCCTGCCCATAGGGGTACCTTGGGCCTACCTTAGGGGTGACTAACATGTAGAAAAGGGAAGGTTTAGGGACTGGCAAGTGTGTGCACTTGCCAAGTCGACATGGCAGTCCCAGACTGCCCACAGGCTCTGCAATGGCAGGCCTGAGCCACAGTTTTCAAGCTGCTTCTGTGGGTGGCACAACCAGTGCTGCAAGCCCACCAGCAGCATTTGATTTATAGGCCCTGGGCACACATGGTGCACTGTACTAGGGTTTGACAAGTAAATCAAATGGCCAATCATAGAGTCACTAATCCATTACAACAATTTACAATAGGGACCACTTGCACTTTGGCACTGAATAGCAGTGGCAAAGTGCCCAAAGCATCTAGACCAGCAAAAACACAGCAAAAACATAGGAGGCAACAGCAAAAAATGGAAGGGAGACCCACGCCAATGGTGCCAGGTCTAACAATAGTCATTATGGTTTCGGAGTTGTGCTCGACTTCGGGCAGTTGTGGTCCCAACGTGGATTTTTAACCTCTTTGGGTTCACCAATACGAAACGGAGAGTGTGTAAAATATCTATTGATGGTACTACAATTGCCAGCACAAATTGGGGTGGTGAAATTTTCAGCACACAAATCTGGCTGTGATTATGTTACTGTGTGCAATAGATATGCCGACGAAATTGCACGCTATTGTGCTCAAAATTCATTTACAGAAAGAAAGATCTGATCAAGCAGAATGTAGTCTAATGTTTTCATCTGTTGAAACATGGGAAGAAATTAGAAAGTTACAAGAGGCAGCTGGTGAAACAGACAGAGAAGGGTGGATCAAAGCAGGTTGTACAGTCAGGGCAGATGATGAAGTGTGGCTTTACACTGATGGAAGACCAATATTGCCAGATAGTCTGTTATCCCTGATGGCACAAGTCTGTCATGGTCCTACACATGTGGGTAGAGACGCTATGATTAGACTCTTCAAACAAACTTGGTTTAACCCCAAGTTTAGAGTCATTGCAGAAAGTCTCTGTCAGAGGTGCATAACTTGTCAACAACAAAATGCAGGGAGGAAAACAGTTGTCAGTTTGGGTCGAATTGGAAACGCAGCAGGCCCATTTACATGCATGCAAGTCGATTTCATAGAAATGCCTCTTTGCCATGGTCTAAAATATGTACTAGTGATTGTGTGTCTGTTTTCTTGTTGGGTTGAGGCATATCCAACAAGACGAAATGACGGCCTAATTGTTGCTAAATTTCTTCTTAGAGAGATCATTCCTAGATTTGGATTTCCAGTCTCAATAGAATCTGATAGAGGTACTCATTTTAATAATGAGATAATTTGGATGATTTGTGCAGCATTACAAATTGAGCAAAATTTGCATTGTGCCTATCGACCTGAGGCATCTGGAGTGGTCGAGCAAGTAAATGCCACAATAAAGTCTAGACTTGCTAAGGTTTGTGCATCCACTACACTAAAATGGCTTGATGCATTACCATTAGTATTGATGAGTTTGAGAAGTATCCCCGACAGAAGAACTGGACTGTCCCCACATGAAATTGTGATGGGAAGGGCTATGAGACAGCCAACAGTCCCATCAAATCAACTTATAAACATAACTGATGATTTAGTGTTTGATTATTGCAAAGGATTGGCTGATGTAGTACGTTCTGTGTCTCACCAGGTTGGAGAAGTCGCAACTACAGTACAACAAGAACAAGCACATGATTTGAGCCCTGGAGAGTGGGTGCTCATCAAGAAACAAGTGAGGAAGTCATATTTGGAACCTCATTGGCATGGGCCATATCAAGTGATTCTTGTGACAACAACAGCAGTTAAATGTGGTGGCTTGCCTAATTGGATTCACACTAGTCATACACGTCGAGTCCCATGTCCACTTGAAAGCGCAGAGTCAGTTGAAGGTGAACAAAGAGAAAGAAAAGAACCTGAACAGACTGAGAATCAAGTAAAGTGGGCACAAGCTACTGGGTCTCAAAGGACTGTCAATGCTGTTGCTGAAAGAGAGTTGGACCCTGAAAGAGACAGAGAAAAAGAAAAAAGGGTATCAGCTAAGCAAATTCTTGAATCAAATGAAGTAGATAGTGTTTCTGGGAAACGAACAAGAAATGGTGACAAATGGCCAAGAGGAGTAAAGCAAGTGAAATATACTTTGAGTGAGAAAATTCCAGAGACTGTAATTGAATTATCTAGCCAATCTGAACAAAGTGATAATGAAGGAGAAGAAAATACAGTACAAACAACAAAAAGAGCAAAAATCCTAAACAAGAGGTATACAGCACCTGAATGGACATATCTGGCTGCTACAACAAACGATTGGGAAAAAGAAATCATCAAGTTCTGTTCCAGAGACAGCTCATCATATGAGCCACCCTAAATGAACTGTGCTAAAGAAAAGGGGTGCAGAAAAAGAGAGAGGAGATTTGAAAATAAATCGTGACTTGAGACTCTGAGGCTCGATAAGTGTGATGTACACAAACCTAATCAAATGTAAATTATCTTATCAAATCAATGAAAATTATCTTATCAAATTAATAAAAAATTCTACTAATTTTTGATTTTTAGGATTTTTTTATAAGATTCTATAGTTTTCCATTTCCTTATAAAATGGCTAGAAATGAGACTGGTAATCAAAATCAAGGTCTAACTAGGCGAAGGTGTCTTAACACTTGCTTTATATGTGTTCTTATAATACTGTTTGTCTGGTTAATACTAATTTTAATAGTGCCTTATTTTATGTATCATGTTAACGTTAATTCTACTAATAATTGTGTAAGTATATAAGTACAAAAATTAACGTAAGGAAAGATCTTAAAGAAGATCCAGAGGCTGATATTAAAAAACTAACAGGGAATGACTTGCATCAAGATAATTCTATTAATGAGTTTTCGTTAAATGTTTTTACAAAATTGTTGTATGAGTACGTAGACACTATGGGTGCAAGAGATTGTTATGTGTGCATGCAATTACCCTCGTCTGTGTCAGAAGGGGTGACTTATCACCACCTTCCATTAACATATGAAATTTTGTGTAGTGTACTAACCAGTTTATTCTAGGGCAAAGAGCAATTTCAGTAGTTTTACTCTAACTATGATTTAGTGTTTTCAGAAGTCCCTATTAAGAAGAACATGAATATAGTGAGTAGTGCGAGGAGTGCAGAGTATATGGGAGAATGTGTCCATACTACTAAATCAATAGATACTGTATATGTGAATCGAAATAATCTAACCTGTAGCTTAGAAAGTGTAGAAATAGAATTTATAAATACTGTAGAAGATAGGCAACAAGATTTTAAAAGAAAAGCTGCATAACAAAAGACTAATTTACCTCCATGGGCTCATAGGGAGGGTGATTACAAGAAAGGTGAGACACATGCTGTAATGACTCTAGAGTGGCATCACAAAGGAAAGCTTTGCTTACTAAGACAAAAGACTAAATATAACTATTATTTCATTGGTTCAAGCGAATGTGAACATACCTTCCTAATTACAGGGGGTTGGGGACTAAGAGGTGGTACTGATCCAGTTTATCCTGGAGTTTATTATGTGTGTGGTAAAAATGCTTATTATAGGTTGCCACAACATTGGTATGGGTGTTGTTATATGGGTATAGTGTTTCCCAAAATCTATCATGTGAATGAGAATCATGGAACAAATGAAAAGAAACTAACACAGAGTGAAAGAGGAATTAGTGCTGCAGAAATAGTTGGTGATGTTTTTGGTTTATTGATACCTTCAGTGGGAGTAATTTTGAACTCACATAAAATTAGAAAATTGTCTACAGTGGTTGATCGTTTATCAACGTATACTGCTGGTGAGTTCTTAATGATTGATACAGAGATGGTGGCCATGAGATCTATGCTTTTACAAAATCGACTTGCCCTAGATCTACTATTGGCAAAAGAGGGCGGAGTCTGTAATATGCTGAAAATTCAACAATGTTGCAATTGAATCCCTGATAAAAGTAAAGACTTGGAGGGATATATCAGTAACATTACACATTTGCGTAATGATTTAACTGAACTGAAGGTCGATGGTGCATGGGAGAAAATTTGTAAGTGTTTTTCATCAGTAATAGCTTGTTAGGGAGAATACTAACACCAATAATTGCAATTGCTGCTGGCATATTAATGGTAATACTGATATATAAATGCTGTAAATGCAAAACAAATGAAACCAAACGTACAGCAAGAAAAAGGAAGAGAGAAGAAATCGAGATGAAAGATAGAAAGGGTGCTTATTATGAAGTATTGAGAGTTATAGAGGGTGTTAGACTGAAACAGATGAAAACAAATACGTTTTGAAACAAATCAGATCGTAATCAGATTTATAGATTGTGTGATGGCTTAAGTCGCCATCAAATAGGGGATTGATGGGGCATGATTTTTGCGTAATAATCTTGCTTGATCAGATCTGCTCATAAGTGTGTTATTTACAAAACAAATGGCTAACAGTGTAATTATTAACATGGGAATATTCGAAAATGCAGTATACAAAGTGACATTGTGCAAGAAAAACACGACATGTTTAGTAAATTAGAAGCCTTAACGTTTTAACATGCTGATGCATGGAAATTGTGAAGTGTGTTACAATGAAACTAAAATGATAATGAGAGAGGGACTAAAAATATGCATTAGTAATTTACACGTAGAAAAATGAAATAGTAATAATAGACATGGTTGCAGAAAATGTCTTGAGAAGAGTTTATTGTTTCCTCAATGACAAGAGAAACCATTTTTTTAAAAGTTTTATTACTGAAACATTTAGGTTATGTAAATGAATTAATTAGAATAATGAATTCTCTGAAATATCAATATTGTATGTATTTTCTTGTAATTACTTTTCTCATTGAAAGTGTGTTTCTTAAAAAAATCATCGGTTTTCCTGGTTTCTCTATGAAGGCCTTCAACCTTGCTAAAAGTATTTTTCTTTTCCAAAGTAGGCCTCAAGAGAATGTACTTTGTCCTTCATTTTTTTCTAAAAGCTGAATTATTTTTTTTGTTGTACGCAAGGTAATCACTAGGATGTCCTCTTCCTATGAGTAGAATATCTCTTACTATGAACAAATTGTGTCGACTATGTTGCAAGCCGTTGTGGAAGTGAGCGTGAGGACACAAAGAGACTACAATTTGTTTTCTACTTCCAAAGAGAAATGACGCCATAAGTATAACAAAGAACTTTTTTAAGAAAATCCGGAGGAAGTGGCTCGAACGAGGATCACCTCATATATTTGACCAATGGAATTATGAGGAGCTGTGAATTTGTTACTTTAGGGGGCTGAACGTTTAACATTTTTAATATTTGTATAATTATTACAGTGAGAAAAAAACTAAGCAGTTGCTGTTTCTATGAGAAGAGATCCTTGCTGCTGTATTCTCTGTGCTACTCTGGCTGGCTACTATCCTTGCAATTCCTGACTGAGACTATCCTGATTACTTTGCACTTCATCGGCTGGTGATGTTGCTTAAGCTATACCTTTTTGGCCGAGGGTTTAGCTATTTCTAACTAATTGCACGCTGTGCATTAGTTCTCATTGATCTAGGTTTGTATGAAATCTGATTTGCATACCATTCTGAAAATGCAATGTTGATGTATTTGATATGAACTATATTCCTCTCGTTGTGAATTTACCTGTAACATTGAACTAATTAAGATTCTTTTTGATGTTTCTTATTGTATTCGTGTAATGACCATTCATATTTTGAAATATTAGATAAAGTATTTTGATAAGTATTCAGAGTTTGTCTTTATTGATGAGTTATTGACATATTGAATATTGTGACTATGGTTGCTAGTTAGGCATTTCCTTCATTATAAGTCCTCATGGGAACTGCATCCATCTCTCATTATCGAGTCCCTAATAGCTCTACCAAAGGTTCATCGGAGGACTTGGTATTTTAAGTGGTTTATTGAATTTAGATGGGCCTAAATGCTTGGTTATAGGAAAGATCCTGTTTATTGGAAATCAGGGTTATTGTGAATGATTATAACATTTTTACACTGCTTCCGCTGGATCAAAGTCTTACAGATACATTCCTCAGTATCCCTTCTCCTAGGGTATGTAGCCACTCATGCAATATTCAATGTTCCTTTATTGTTATAGTACAGCCCCTGGCATGGATTGTCCAGAGAAAGAGCCCTGCCTGTGCTTTGTGAAGCGATCAACTAGTTTTCGAACTCTGGCTTCCATCTCCTGGTGGCCGGGGCCCTTCAAGAAGCAATATTAATGAATAAATGAATGCCTGTTCAACTCCAACGCATCCACGCTTGGCCGAAAGATCAGGTCTCCTGGAAGGGAATTTAGTGTGTCCAATGTACTTTGAGCTACTATACAGTAATCTAATTCAAAGATAATAACAGATATTACCACTCATTTTCCAATTGATGATTTGAAGCAGCAGATTGAGGTGATGTAGTACAGCAATGGGACTTGCATATTTAGAGAGAACCACCACCCAGACTGCTCAAAGTATATGTCTAGTTCCGAACCTGCTGTGGAAGTCCAGAGCTTGTGAATCATAAGTGTCCCCACAAATCTGCTTGCGTGTCTCTCGATTGCCTCAATTGCTATGAAGGAAAGTACTCCAGAACACATTGGCAGGCCTTGCAGTCCTCTGCAGTCAAGTGTGATTCACCCTCCCTCTTAAGGTAAAATGTATTACATGTGGCCCTTATTACATAGCCAACAAAATTAAGCTGAACTAAAACATGGATTGTCCAAAGAAGAAGAATGAGGCTTCAAGCTGGTCCGGCCTGGAGGGCTTGAATCATGCACTATTATGGCCATGCCAATAAATGACAGCCATTTGGATAAGAGCATAAAGGTGCCCAAACACACTTAATTTTTCATAAGAAAGGTGACAGAGCATATGTGATCCTACAGCCCCTTGGATAGCTGAGAGAACTGATAATACATGCGGAGGCTGACCTGCTATGGGTTGCACAATGTTATAATGACCAATGAATAAAACCCTGAAACACATGACGATTGTCAATATAGCAATCAGACTTTCTGTACTTCCCATGCAGGCAAAACCACTCTTGACTTGATTTTCGTGGCTGCTCCTGGGGAAGCACATGACCGTACACACAGCCCAGACCCGCACTTCCCAGGTTCTCTAAGAGTTGATCACAAGGAATTTATTGGGATTCTATATTCAACTGGGAAATGATTGAACCAGATACCCGAGGTACATAGCCACCAGAATTTCTAGAAGACTTAATTGGAAACTGCTTTCAAAGTATACACCAGTCTGCTGTGCACTGATCGATACCATATGCAACCCATTGTGTGAACATTTTCAAGCTGTTAAATCTTGTATCTGAAGTATGGGCTAGTAGTGTTACTTAGCTTGGGAGTATAGCACCAGACGGCTTAGTAAGCAGAAAGATTCTAAATTTACACTGGAGCATCTCCTCTTGGTAACGTCTAAGGCACCCAGGTATTAGGAACTTTTACTCACTCCAGCAGAGGCCTCCAGGAGTGTCATGAGCAGTTTGTTACTGGTCAACTGGTCACTTCATGAATAAGGCCTCTTGCAAATTGTTATGCCCTTATAGCCACACAGGTCAGCCAAGTGACCATTGGAGTAGAATTTTCAGTCCCCGGGTACAAGCAGAAGCAGATCAGGCGCTCAGGTCTCCACATAGGACACAGACAGCAGGTTCAGTTCTCTGCTGTTTTTCTGCAGGTACGGAAGGCTTTCTGATGAGCTGTGGGTGAGGTGTCACTTTTGTAGGATTCCCTAGTCAGTGAGTGGGGGTGACACCCAAGTAACTCCAATGAGGAAGAAGTTCCAGGTGCAACACTTCCCACTTTTGCAAAACGTTATTTTTGCTTTACTGGAAACTATCTCACAGTGCACCATCCGGAGTAAATTCCAACATGTCAGCACCCTTCTTCCCTTGAAGGCTTCTGGTATGGCAAAAAGGGTGCATTTAGGGAAATGAGAAGTCCCCTGCTCCTCACATACAACAAAGTGGTTCTGGGACCCGCTCCCCCTCCTACTGGGCTAGTTAGATATGACCCAGGGAACAAAGGCTTCTCTACCCTAGATCTCCCTATTCCTGGTCCATTTCAAGCAGCTTTGAGTCACATGCCTCAAACCAAGACTTATTGCCAGTAGGCCAGAGCCATTGTTTTTGCCTAGGGAGGTGTTTTCACAACTCATTAAGGGGAATCATTAGAGGGAGGCACTCTCAGGGCCCAAGAGCTAGCAGGCTAATGCTAATTAACCTACTGTAGATTCAGGCAAAGTCTTACTTTTTAAGGTTAGTTTTCCTAAATATTAATTACAAATCTGACTTCACTAGTAAATTAGATTTTTAACAAACATTAAAAAATGTGTGTTGAATTAACTCTGTAACTTATTTCAAACCAACAAGAGCTGAACTATTATTTGATCTGAACTTCAGTTTTTCTCTTAGGACAGCTACAGCCCACTACAATGTAAATAGTTTTGGTGTCTAGTCACTGTACGTACATGTTAACACTAAATTCCTGCATGTACCACTTTTAAATTCTAGGCAGCTTACTGTGTGGTAGTCCACAGTCCACCTGTGGACTGTGTGGCAGTCCACAGGTGCCATATACTATGGTAAGTTAAATATGCCAATTAGGAGTTAAACCAATTCTGTCATGTTTTAGGGTTCAGAGCACATACAAGGGGGCCAGGACAGCATAATCTCAGTGTGAAGAGTTAGAAAACAAGCATTTGCAATGCAGTAGGTCTCGAATTTGCGAGAGTTTGAGCTTTAGGCATTGTAAACGACAATGCATTTTAATTATGTTTTGAAAACCTGCATGCGGTGCGTAAACACCCACTTTGTACTTATAGTCCTTGCTTACGAGAGGCTGGCAGTAAAAGAGGCGCAGTTACTGCCATCCTTGCTACTGGTAAGCAACGTCTAGAATTACAAAGTGCCTGTTTACACACTGCTTGCAGATTTTCAACACGCATAAATAAAAGGCATTGTCATTTACTATGCCAATAGCCCAAACTCTCACAAATGCGAGACCTATTGCATTGCAAATGCTTGTTTTATAAAGCAGCGACAACCAAAGGATGCTTCACGGCACTGATCGCGCAAGGGACTCTGGGAATGAGGGTATGACAGGCAGTGAATTATGTTCAAGCCTCTCTGTGGTCGGAATGACCCATAGAGCTACTGGGAGAATTCCCACCAGGCAGGGGCCACTAACTGCCCAGTGGGGATGGGAGTGAGTAGTCACAAATGTAGCACTAGCTGGCATGCACCTGACTCTACCCCAGCCCAACCGACCATGCCGAGTCTGCCCTCGTGTAGGGTGGTGATTTCTGAGTTCGACAATGAGGGCATTCTTTTCATTTGGCTTCACAAATCATTTACAACCTGCATCCCAACGTTCATTCACCTGCCACACCCTGTGTGCTAGCCCTGGCTGCTGTGAAAATGACCTCCCGGAAGCACTCTCTGTAGCCAGGTGCCCTCTGCAGCCAGAGCCTGCCACCCACATTCCTTCAGTCTGAAGTGGCCGGCTCAGCGCTGCCTTTTGTTATTTCTCTTTGACACCCCTGCTTTTAGTAAATGATGCAGAACATTGGCACTGATCGGTGCTTGTTGTCCCTGGTTAAGAACAGAGTGCGAATCTTCATTGACTCCACACATTTTTCGGTCTTTGCTGCTTTTACCCTTCTTGGTTAAAAGCATATGATGAGACAGACACTTCAAACATGTTCTAAATCCGGTGAAAAACAATACTAGACATTCAGGAAGGCGCAAATCCAGATTTCGAAATATTGCATTGATGTATTTGCTAAAACCTATTATTATTAGTCTAAGACAGTGGCTTCAGAAAGATTACAGGCAGACTGGAAAACTGTGCGCCCTCTTTCCTTCAGACAGCAGAACTGCACATGTCAAACATGATGGTTGAACATCCGATAGCATAGTAGATGTGTTGCATAAATTAAGATACCGTATTAAAGAGACAAAACAGTAAAAAAAAAAAAAAGAACCAGCATTGGCAAAGTCAGCAAGTCAAGTGGGCGCCTGCTGAAATATTAAGCATGGTGCCCGTGTTGTTGCTAATGCTGAAAGTTTAGCGGTGGTAGGCGGAGAGGTTTTGGGGGGGAGACAGGCTACCGGGCAGCCTAAAGAAAGAACAGAAGGGGTGCGGACGGTAAAGTTAAAGCGTGCTGTGCTTGTAAAAAAAATAATAATAATACAGATGCCAAAATAAAAAAAAATAAGGTAGATGAAAAGGTGCAAGCAAAGCAGCGCCATTGCAGGAAAGCCTGTCGCTGCTGCAGTAGGAGAAAGTCATTAAAGAAAATAGTGCTCGCAGGCTGTAAATAAGACTTACCATGTAACAAGAGAAGTAAAAGGGCCAGTCCTCATGGGAGGTTACAAATAAAGACAAGGCGGTACAAAGGAGGGACTAACAAGCCTATTAATGAATCAGAAGCCAACATTTAGAAAGGACAATGACACAAGCCAAATAAAATTATGGGCGGAGAGTGGGCGGACCTTCGAGGCCATACCTGAATACAGCATGCTCACAGAGCAGCGCATCCGCTGCCCAGGCTCGACCTAAAAACAGCAGCACGGTTCACAAAAATAGGGGTGCTGCTTAAAAGGGTAACTTTCTTGCAACAGGACCTACTAGATACAGCACCCCGGGAAGGAAACTATGTATACTTGAAAATAGAAAACAGTAGTATCATGACCCACTTGAAAGAAAGCACAGAATCATGGAGGATAACACAGAGAAAAATGTTGGCACTGTACAATTGTCAACTGCCTAACGATAAGCAAGTAAAACTATTTTTTACCCAGAATGCATTGCAGGAATGGTAGAGCTGTGAAAGAAATTAGAATGAAAATGTGCCTTCTTCTCTAAAAAAAAAAAAAAAAACCCTATATCTTGCCAACGGTATCTGTTATTTGTGTCTCTGTAAAGTGGTAGCACGAACGAACAAAGCTGTGGTCGTCACCCAAAGGGAATCTTAAAAGTTAAATAGGATTGAACTTGTGTGACCAGGCAGCGATTTCTAATCAGATGCCTTTAGAAATCAGTGCTGCTACCAGAGAAAAACACCATGAATTATCTAGCTATCTAAGACAATTTAATAGCATTAAAATGTCATGTGTGCGCCCCTGAAAGTTCAAACTCAGGCAGCTGGATAAATGAACTAAATGATCACAGCTGTGTGGAGGGCAAGCACTTTTTTGTGGAAACACATAACCTCTATTCAATCAAAATATGTACTCTTGGCTCCCAACATGTGGGCGGAGGCAAAGTGCCTCTCTAGTGATGATCACAAAATTGCCTGGCAATAGCTGTGCTGTCAAGCCAGACCATAAACACAGGATCAAGCTCCCCACTCTGTCTCACATCTCTCTATTACTGCATGGAGGAAAAAAGGAAACAAAACAAAATTACTGTGAGCAGCAATCACATACGGTAGCCCTCATGTATGGAAAGAAGAAAAGAGAGAAAGTGGCTTTGAGCATGGTCCTTTATATCCTGTGCTGCTTTCTGCCTGAGTGACAGAAATCACCTCAACTTCTAACTGCCTAATGAAGACCTGGAAGTGGCTCCTGGGGCTGGAAGTGAACCGCCGCTCAGCATGACCCAATGCCCACAGTTCTCAGATAGTATAAAGGTCAATTTTGGGCTTGTTCCTATTGACAGTGGACCTAGTGAGGCTCAGTTTGCCTTAAATGCTTGGAGAACACATAGACAACTCTAATGTGGGTATGAAAAGGGTCGAATTATTTGCAAAGTAAAATTTAATTCTTTACAAAAATTAACAATTCTGATTCAAAGTTAGCACTGTCATTTGCTTCCAGCGCCTCAGGCGAGGAGGATGGTCAGGTAAGTCCTCTCACCTGGGGGACAGATCAGCAGCAGGAGCAACACCGGGGAACAGGAAAGAGTTTTTCCATTCTCCCTGAGTCTCTATAAAGTGTATTCCTGTCGCAGGATTGCAGGTGGGACTGTGATCTCGCAGCAGGAATGCACCACTAGACACCAGGGAAGTCATTTCTTGGTGATGCGAGTGGCCCCTTGGGCAAAGGTCCCTCCCTGTTTAAAAGAGACTAGCTATTGGCGATTTCCCACCCCCACCTGGGGGCAGATTGGCTACTTTTTAGGCCGATATGTCCCCAGGGGGTGGAAAGCCACTAGACACCAGGGATTTGTATAGTTATGTGTATGGAGAGCGACCCCTTGGACAAGGGTTGCTCCTTTGTTCCATACCTACCCCTCCCCCCCTCCCCGGGGCACATCAGCAGTTTTTTAGGCCGAACTGTTCTTGGGGGTGGAAACTCAGCGGACACCATGGAAATAAATATTTTTTTCTATGGGGAGCGAGCCTTTTAACAAGGGTGGCTCCCCAATTCGGGATATACGTTTTGGCCGTTTTCCTCCCCCGAAGGGGAGATCTGCCATTTTGTTTAGGCTGAGCTGCTCCCAAGGGGACCCAAAAAACCACTAGACACCAGGGAATTTTATTTAGACGCAATAGGGGAGCAGCCCCGTGGGCAAAGGTCACTCCACGAAAAACAAAATACGTTTTTGCTGTTTCTTACCCCCCTCCCCCTGGGGGCAGATCAACCACTTTTTTGGCCGGCCTGCCCCAAAGGGGGTTGAGCACCACTTGACACCAGGGACTAGTTTTATGTGTGCATGTTTGGGAGCAGCCCCTTGGGCAAGTGTTGTTTCCCAAAAGTAATGGGACATGTTTTGGCCTTTTTCGCCCCACTGGGGGCAGAGTGGCCATTTTTAGGCCAATCTGCCCCAAAGGTGGTGAAAAACCAGGCACCAGGGATTTTTTATTTATGCATGTTGGGGAGCAGCCCCTTAGGCAAGGGTTGCTTTCCAAAAATATTGGGACATCTTTTTGCCATGTCTGCCCCTCAGCCCCGGGCATATCAGCCATTTTTCAGGCAGATTTGCCCCCAAGGGGAGCTGAAAACCACTAGACACCAAGGAATGTGTATTTATAGATGTTGGGGAAGTGGCCCATTCGGCAAGGGGCACTTCCCAGTATTGTCCACACATGCTCTTTGTTTTCAGTTCCCAGCTTTCAGCATATTAGAATTTAATTGTAGGCCTATCTGCCCACGGGGTGGCGGAAGACCACTAGACACCAGGGAACACTTTGCCTGGCAGTATATGTGGACTGGCATGCACCTGGCTGTCTGGCTGGTGATGCGTGAGAACTAGTGTTTGGCTTGCATTTGTCTTGTGGATGAAGTAAGGGTCACTCCATAGTAGGATACCAATTTTTGCCTTTGTTTTGTGCCCTTCTTGTTGGCAGATTAGGCGGTTGTGACACTGATCTGCCCCCAGTGGCAGACTTCATTGTGTTTTATGATGTTAACTATTTTATTACTTTCATTTGCATTAGACAACTTAGGGGCGATTACAATGCGGCTGTAAAAGGCTCTGTCCCTCGGTTGGAGCCTTTACGGCTGCATCGTAATGGGCCTGTCGGTTTTTCTTACGACCACCTAATTACGATGGAGGCGGTCATAAACTAAACCTGCTGGTCATTCTGGCTGGCTTCCGATGTGCTCGGAGAGCCGGTCGGTCAGTCGGAATCCGACCTGTAATCTCAAGGGCGGGCATTTTTGCTCTTGAGATTAGAATGTCGGGTTTCGGCAGCCCTTCCGTGCCGGCCTTTCCGACACAGAAAGGCTGTCGAAACTCGACTTTGGGAGCCCCCTTGGGTGCAGGCCTCCGGTTGGAGGCTGAGGGGGCACCCCTGCACCCTGTGGCAGGCACCTCAAGGTGCCTGCCACGAGGTGCAGGGATGAACTGCACCTCCCTTTCTCAATGGGAGCTTGTGTTATGGCTGGTTACCAGCTGTAACACGAGATCCCTTTGAGAAAAGTGCAATGCGACTGAACAGTGTTTAGTCGCATTGTAATGTGCCGGTCGGGACCGCCGAACGGGTGTCGGTTGGTCCCAGGGTTGAGCCGGTGTCGGGCGGAAGGAATTCCGCCCGACATTAAAATGAGGCCCTATATGTTTTAATTCTTTTTATTGTAGTGCAAAGCTTTTGATTTCCTTGATGGCGACTCGTACTTGCAGTTTCGGCATTGACGGATCTACAGTTTGTGTAGTTGCATGTGCTTGGTAAGAAATCCTTTTTAGAACTGTTTACTTCAATGTGTATCATTGCCCTGCAAGAATTTGTTTTTTTTAAATGGTGTAATAATTGTAGCATATTTAAATTCTGTTTCATTTTGCGTCAAATTCACATTGGTCATGTGCAAGATATGTGTTGTGTTATCTTGTGTGTAATTTTCTTTTGTTTTTCCGTTCTAGTGGGATATTGTTGGCGCTTGCTGTGTCTGTGCAGATGAGATGCAGTTGATCCTCAGTCTAGCTGTCCGTGGCAAGTGAGAGGTATTTTATGGAGTATAAAGTTCATTGTGTGGCTTGTATTGATAGTTTATTCTAGATCATTATGTGTCAATAGTTATATTTACTGTTTGATACAGCCGCAATTTGTTGAGTTGGAATTTGACACAGTGTTGTTTATTGTTGTTGTGTTCTTTAGTAAGCATTATGGCTGCCTGTAGGCTGACTTTCCAGCAGGTTGTTGGTTTGCTTTTTGAATCTGCCTCTGAACATGGCTCTCAGTCTGACAATGTATCTGAGGCAGAGGATCAAGTTGAAGATCCTGGCAGTTTCTGTCTGAAAGGAATCATCTGATGATGAGTCCACTATTAGTGCTAATAAAGTACTACTTTTAGAGGTGGAAACTGATATGCCAGTAGTCAACAAGAGCAAACTGGAGAGCTTCCCATGTGAAGTGCTGAACCCTGGGTTGCCCCTAATATGGTGCAGCCTGTTTTGCCTGCCTTTAATGGTATTTCAGGGTGTAGAGTCAATACAGAGAACTTTTTGCCTATCTATTTCTTCCAACTGTTTATTGATGATGTGTTTTTTGATGATATTGTTGAGCAGACTAATTTGTATGCAGAACAGTTTTTGAGAGACAACAGTGCCACACTTAAGACCCACGCTAGAATTATTCGGTGAACTCACACAAATTTTCATTAGATTAAGCAGGTCTGAGGTTCAACTTTGTTGGTGGAATCGTTAAGAAAGCCACGCTTGTCTTTATATTGGTCTACTCGTCCCTTGATGGCAACTGCTATATTTCCAGCAACCA
Organism: Calotriton arnoldi; assembly: GCA_963921515.1. Lineage (NCBI taxonomy): Eukaryota > Metazoa > Chordata > Amphibia > Caudata > Salamandridae > Calotriton > Calotriton arnoldi. The sequence continues at coordinate 4,621,792 of CAWUFW010000357.1, forward strand.
GGAGTTGAGACTGGTATTTCCTTCAGCTACAGCATTGCCACGAGATCACCCTGATTGTCACCCTCTCTTCAATATTTGGTCTGTTCTTGACCATTTAGTAGATCGATTCTCAGAGATCTACGTTCCAGGAAAATATATATCTTTGGATGAGTCTCTGGTCCTGTTCACAGGCTGTTTGGTTTTTAGGCAATGCATTCACAGCAGCAGAGCACATTATGAAATTAAGATGTATATGCTGTGTGAAAGTGCCACTGGATATGTGTATAATTTCAGGGTGTACACTGGTATGGATTCTTCAATTGACCCCCCTGGTTGCCCTTCCACTTTTGGAGTGAGTGAAAAAAAATGTGTGGGAACTTGCCAGAGGGCTTTTTAATAAAAGTCACTATTTATACGTGAACAATTTCTACACAGGTGTGCAATTTTTTAAGGAATTGTTCAAGGCGGGCACTGTGGCACAATCTGCTCTAACCATAAGGGTTACCAAAAACAGCTTGTGTGTAAAATAAAAAATTCAAAGGGGACAAAGCAGTGCCTTGTTATGTTATGTTACTTAAATTTATAAAGCGCATTAATGCCCTGAGGCGTCTAAGCGCTAAACAGATTGTTGATGCAAGTATCAGGAAGGGGCAAAAGATGTACTAAGTTCTGAATAACCAGGTTTTTACCGCTTTCCTAAAAGCAAGGAGGCTGGGCGCTGTCTTTATACCAAGAGGAAGTAGGTTCCATATTTTGGAGGCTTCCCGCACAATGCTTTTACCTCCCCATCGTGCTTGTTTGAATCTAGGCACTACTAGTAATTGTGCCTTTGCTGACCGGAGATTTCTGGCAGGGAGATATTGTTTAAAACTCTGCTTCAGGAAATCCGGACCAAGACAATGGATTGCCTTATAGGCTAGACATAGGGCCTTAAAGGTAATTCTTTGTTTGATGGGGAGCCAGTGTAGATCTATTAGCTCTTTCGATACCGAGCAAAATTTGGGAATTTTCAGCAAAATTCTGGCTGCAGTATTTGGCAGGACCTGAAGTTTGTTAATATTGTACTTAGGAGTGGTCAACAGCAAGCTATTGCAGTAATCTATCTTAGACATGACTAGGGAAGTAACTAACTTCTTTTGCAGATTATCAGGTATAAACGGCATAACTTTTCTAATGATTCTAAGGATATTAATCGTAGAGGAAGTAAATTCTAGGTAGCTTACTGTGTGGCAATCCACAGGTGCCATTTAACTTTTACAATGCAATTGGGGTGTTTTGCTGTACCATATACTATGGTAAGTTAAATATGCCAATTAGGAGTTAAACCAATTCTGTCATGTTTTAGGGTTCAGAGCACATACAAGGGGGCCAGGACAGCAGTATCTCAGTGTGAAGAGTTAAAAAACAAGCATTTGCAATGCAGTAGGTCTCGCATTTGCGAGAGTTTGAGCTTTAGGCATTTTAAACGACAATGCATTTTAATTATGTTTTGAAAACCTGCAAGCGGTGCGTAAACACCCACTTTGTACTTATAGTCCTTGCTTACGAGAGGCTGGCAGTAAAAGAGGCGCAGTTACTGCCATCCTTGCTACTGGTAAGCAACGACTAGAATTACAAAGTGCCTGTTTACACACTGCTTGCAGATTTTCAACACGCATAAATAAAAGGCATTGTCATTTACTATGCCAATAGCCCAAACTCTCACAAATGCGAGACCTATTGCATTGCAAATGCTTGTATTATAAAGCAGCGAGAACCAAAGGATGCTTTACAGCACTGATCGCGCAAGGGACTCTGGGAATGAGGGTATGACAGGCAGTGAATGATGTTCAAGCCTCTCTGTGGTCGGAATGACCCATAGAGCTACTGGGAGAATTCCCACCAGGCAGGGGCCACTAACTGCCCAGTGGGGATGGAAGTGAGTAGTCACAAATGTAGCACTAGCTGGCATGCACCTGACTCTACCCCAGCCCAACCGACCATGCCGAGTCTGCCCTCGTGTAGGGTGGTGATTTCTGAGTTCGACAATGAGGGCATTCTTTTCATTTGGCTTCACAAATCATTTACAACCTGCATCCCAACGTTCATTCACCTGCCACACCCTGTGTGCTAGCCCTGGCTGCTGTGAAAATGACCTCCCGGAAGCACTCTCTGTAGCCAGGTGCCCTCTGCAGCCAGAGCCTGCCACCCACATTCCTTCAGTCTGAAGTGGCCGGCTCAGCGCTGCCTTTTGTTATTTCTCTTTGACACCCCTGCTTTTAGTAAATGATGCAGAACATTGGCACTGATCGGTGCTTGTTGTCCCTGGTTAAGAACAGAGTGCGAATCTTCATTGACTCCACACATTTTTCGGTCTTTGCTGCTTTTACCCTTCTTGGTTAAAAGCATATGATGAGACAGACACTTCAAACATGTTCTAAATCCGGTGAAAAACAATACTAGACATTCAGGAAGGCGCAAATCCAGATTTCGAAATATTGCATTGATGTATTTGCTAAAACCTATTATTATTAGTCTAATACAGTGGCTTCAGAAAGATTACAGGCAGACTGGAAAACTGTGCGCCCTCTTTCCTTCAGACAGCAGAACTGCACATGTCAAACATGATGGTTGAACATCCGATAGCATAGTAGATGTGTTGCATAAATTAAGATACCGTATTAAAGAGACAAAACAGTAAAAAAAAAAAAAAGAACCAGCATTGGCAAAGTCAGCAAGTCAAGTGGGCGCCTGCTGAAATATTAAGCATGGTGCCCGTGTTGTTGCTAATGCTGAAAGTTTAGCGGTGGTAGGCGGAGAGGTTTTGGGGGGGAGACAGGCTACCGGGCAGCAGAAGGGGTGCGGACGGTAAAGTTAAAGCGTGCTGTGCTTGTAAAAAAAATAATAATAATACAGATGCCAAAATAAAAAAAAATAAGGTAGATGAAAAGGTGCAAGCAAAGCAGCGCCATTGCAGGAAAGCCTGTCGCTGCTGCAGTAGGAGAAAGTCATTAAAGAAAATAGTGCTCGCAGGCTGTAAATAAGACTTACCATGTAACAAGAGAAGTAAAAGGGCCAGTCCTCATGGGAGGTTACAAATAAAGACAAGGCGGTACAAAGGAGGGACTAACAAGCCTATTAATGAATCAGAAGCCAACATTTAGAAAGGACAATGACACAAGCCAAATAAAATTATGGGCGGAGAGTGGGCGGACCTTCGAGGCCATACCTGAATACAGCATGCTCACAGAGCAGCGCATCCGCTGCCCAGGCTCGACCTAAAAACAGCAGCACGGTTCACAAAAATAGGGGGTGCTGCTTAAAAAGGGTAACTTTCTTGCAACAGGACCTACTAGATACAGCACCCCGGGAAGGAAACTATGTATACTTGAAAATAGAAAACAGTAGTATCATGACCCACTTGAAAGAAAGCACAGAATCATGGAGGATAACACAGAGAAAAATGTTGGCACTGTACAATTGTCAACTGCCTAACGATAAGCAAGTAAAACTATTTTTTACCCAGAATGCATTGCAGGAATGGTAGAGCTGTGAAAGAAATTAGAATGAAAATGCGCCTTCTTCTCTAAAAAAAAAAACCCTATATCTTGCCAACGGTATCTGTTATTTGTGTCTCTGTAAAGTGGTAGCACGAACGAACAAAGCTGTGGTCGTCACCCAAAGGGAATCTTGAAAGTTAAATAGGATTGAACTTGTGTGACCAGGCAGCGATTTCTAATCAGATGCCTTTAGAAATCAGTGTTGCTACCAGAGAAAAACACCATGAATTATCTAGCTATCTAAGACAATTTAATAGCATTAAAATGTCATGTGTGTGCCCCTGAAAGTTCAAACTCAGGCAGCTGGATAAATGAACTAAATGATCACAGCTGTGTGGAGGGCAAGCACTTTTTTGTGGAAACACATAACCTCTATTCAATCAAAATATGTACTCTTGGCTCCCAACATGTGGGCGGAGGCAAAGTGCCTCTCTAGTGATGATCACAAAATTGCCTGGCAATAGCTGTGCTGTCAAGCCAGACCATAAACACAGGATCAAGCTCCCCACTCTGACTCACAACTCTCTATTACTGCATGGAGGAAAAAAGGAAACAAAACAAAATTACTGTGAGCAGCAATCACATACGGTAGCCCTCATGTATGGAAAGAAGAAAAGAGAGAAAGTGGCTTTGAGCATGGTCCTTTATATCCTGTGCTGCTTTCTGCCCGAGTGACAGAAATCACCTCAACTTCTAACTGCCTAATGAAGACCTGGAAGTGGCTCCTGGGGCTGGAAGTGACCCAATGCCCACAGTTCTCAGATAGTATAAAGGTCAATTTTGGGCTTGTTCCTATTGACAGTGGACCTAGTGAGGCTCAGTATGCCTTAAATGCTTGGAGAACACATAGACAACTCTAATGTGGGTATGAAAAGGGTCGAATTATTTGCAAAGTAAAATTTAATTCTTTACAAAAATCAACAATTCTGATTCAAAGTTAGGACTGTCATTTGCTTCCAGCGCCTCAGGCGAGGAGGATGGTCAGGTAAGTCCTCTCACCTGGGGGACAGATCAGCAGCAGGAGCAACACCGGGGAACAGGAAAGAGTTTTTCCATTCTCCCTGAGTCTCTATAAAGTGTATTCCTGTCGCGGGATTGCAGGTGGGACCGTGATCTCGCAGCAGGAATGCACCACTAGACACCAGGGAAGTCATTTCTTGGTGATGCGAGTGGCCCCTTGGGCAAAGGTCCCTCCCTGTTTAAAAGAGACTAGCTATTGGCCGTTTCCCACCCCCACCTGGGGGCAGATTGGCTACTTTTTAGGCCGATATGTCCCCAGGGGGTGGAAAGCCACTAGACACCAGGGATTTGTATAGTTATGTGTATGGAGAGCGACCCCTTGGACAAGGGTTGCTCCTTTGTTCCATACCTACCCCTCCCCCCCTCCCCGGGGCACATCAGCAGTTTTTTAGGCCGAACTGTTCTTGGGGTGGAAACTCAGCGGACACCATGGAAATAAATATTTTTTTCTATGGGGAGCGAGCCTTTTAACAAGGGTGGCTCCCCAATTCGGGATATACGTTTTGGCCGTTTTCCTCCCCCGAAGGGGAGATCTGCCATTTTGTTTAGGCTGAGCTGCTCCCAAGGGGACCCGAAAAACCACTAGACACCAGGGAATTTTATTTAGACGCAATAGGGGAGCAGCCCCGTGGGCAAGGGTCACTCCACGAAAAACAATAAAATACGTTTTTGCTGTTTCTTACCCCCCTCCCCCTGGGGGCAGATCAACCTCTTTTTTGGCCGGCCTGCCCCAAAGGGGGTTGAGCACCACTTGACACCAGGGACTAGTTTTATGTATGCATGTTTGGGAGCAGCCCCTTGGGCAAGTGTTGCTTCCCAAAAGTAATGGGACATGTTTTGGCCTTTTTCGCCCCACTGGGGGCAGAGTAGCCATTTTTAGGCCAATCTGCCCCAAAGGTGGTGAAAAACCAGGCACCAGGGATTTTTTATTTATGCATGTTGGGGAGCAGCCCCTTAGGCAAGGGTTGCTTTCCAAAAATATTGGGACATCTTTTTGCCATGTCTGCCCCTCAGCCCCGGGCATATCAGCCATTTTTTAAGGCAGATTTGCCCCCAAGGGGAGCTGAAAACCACTAGACACCAAGGAATGTGTATTTATAGATGTTGGGGAAGTGGCCCATTTGGCAAGGGGCACTTCCCAGTATTGTCCACACATGCTCTTTGTTTTCAGTTCCCAGCTTTCAGCATATTAGAATTTAATTGTAGGCCTATCTGCCCACGGGGTGGCGGAAGACCACTAGACACCAGGGAACACTTTGCCTGGCAGTATATGTGGACTGGCATGCACCTGGCTGTTTGGCTGGTGACGCGTGAGAACTAGTGTTTGGCTTGCATTTGTGTGGTGGCTGAAGTAAGGGTCACTGCATAGTAGGATACCAATTCTTGCCTTTGTTTTGTGCCCTCCTTGGTGGCAGATTAGGCAGTTGTGACACTGATCTGCCCCCAGGGGCAGACTTCATTGTGTTTTATGATGTTAACTATTTTATTACTTTCATTTGCATTAGACAACTTAGGGGCCGATTACAATGCGGCTGTAAAAGGCTCCGACCCTCGGTTGGAGCCTTTATGGCCGCATCGTAATGGGCCTGTCGGTTTTTCTTACAACCACCTCATTACGATGGAGGCGGTCATAAACTAAACCTGCCGGTCATTTTGGCTGGCTTCCGACGTGCTCGGAGAGCCGGTCGGCCAGTCCGAATCCGACCTGTAATATCAAGGGCGGGCATTTTTGCTCTTGAGATTACAATGTCGGGTTTTGGCAGCCCTTCCGTGCAGGCCTTTCTGACACAGAAAGGCTGTCGAAGCTCGACTTTGGGAGCCCCCTTGGGTGCACGGCCTCCGGTTGTAGGCCAAGGGGGCACCCCGCACCCTGTGGCAGGCACCTCAAGGTGCCTGCCACGAGGTGCAGGGATGAACTGCACCTCCCTTTCTCAATGGGAGCTTGTGTTATGGCCGGTTACCAGCTGTAACACGAGCTCCCTTTGAGAAAAGTGCTATGCGACTGAACAGTGTTCAGTCGCATTGCAATGTGCCGGTTGGGGCCACCGAACGGGTGTCGGTTGGTCCCAGGACTGAGCCGGTGTCGGGCGGAAGGAATTCCGCCCGACATTGAAATGAGGCCCTATATGTTTTAATTCTTTTTATTGTAGTGCAAAGCTTTTGATTTCCTTGATGGCGACTCCTACTTGCAGTTTCAGCATTGACGGATCTACAGTTTGTGTAGTTGCATGTGCTTGGTAAGAAATCCTTTTTAGAACTGTTTACTTCAATGTGTATCATTGCAGTGCAAGAATGTGTTTTTTTTTAAATGGTGTAATAATTGTAGCATATTTAAATTCTGTTTCATTTTGCGTCAAATTCACATTGGGCATGTGCAAGATATGTGTTGATGTGTTGTGTTGTCTTGTGTGTAATTTTCTTTTGTTTTTCCGTTCTAGTGGGATATTGTTGGTGCTTGCTGTGTCTGTGCAGATGAGATGCACTTGATCCTCAGTCTAGCTGTCCGTGGCAAGTTAGAGGTATTTTATGGAGTATAAAGTTCATTGTGTGGCTTGTATTGATAGTTTATTCTAGATCATTATGTGGCAATAGTTATATTTACTGTTTGATACAGCCACAATTTGTTGAGTTGGAATTTGACACAGTGTTGTTTATTGTTGTTGTGTTCTTTACTAAGCATTATGGCTGCCTGTAGCCTGACGTTCCAGCAGGTTGTTGGTTTGCTTTTTCAATCTGCCTCTGAACATGGCTCTCAGTCTGACAATGTATCTGAGGCAGAGGATCAAGTTGAAGATCCTGGCAGTTTCTGTCTGAAAGGAATCATCTGATGATGAGTCCACTATTAGTGCTAATGAAGTACTACTTTTAGAGGTGGAAACTGATATGCCAGTAGTGAGCAAGAGCAAACTGGATAGCTTCCCATGTGAAGTGCTGAACCCTGGGTTGCCCCATATATGGTGCAGCCTGTTTTGCCTGCCTTTAATGGTATTTCAGGGTGTAGAGTCAATACAGAGAACTTTTTGCCTATCTATTTCTTCCAACTGTTTATTGATGATGTGTTTTTTGATGATATTGTTGAGCAGACTAATTTGTATGCAGAACAGTTTTTGAGAGACAACAGTGCCACACTTAAGACCCACTCTAGAATTATTCGGTGGACTCCCACAAATTTTCATTAGATTAAGCAGGTCTGAGGTTCAACTACTTTGTTGGTGGAATCGTTAAGAAAGCCATGCTTGTCTTTATATTGGTCTACTCGTCCCTTGATGGCAACTGCTATATTTCCAGCAACCAGGAGTTGAGACTGGTATTTGCTTCAGCTACAGCATTGCCACGAGATCACCCTGATTGTCACCCTCTCTTCAATATTTGGTCTGTTCTTGACCATTTAGTAGATCGATTCTCAGAGATCTACGTTCCAGGAAAAGATATATCTTTGGATGAGTAGATCTTAGTAGATTCCATGCCTGATCTGTAACCCCACAAGTTGTTAACCGACTTAGCAGTAATTCATGATTCACCATGTCGAAAGCTGCTGAGAGATTCAGCTGGATAAGGGCTACCCGTTTTCCATTATCTAAAGCCTGCCGGATCTCCTCGGTTGCCTTGAGCAAAGCTGTCTCCGTACTATGCCCCTTGCGGATACCAAACTGGGTAGTGTCGAGAAGTGTGTTGACTTCGATAAAGGACACCAGTTGTTCATTCAGAAATTTCTCAGCTATTTTGGCTGGTAGTGGGAGACGGGAAATTGGACGATAATTGCTCGGATCATTATCATCCAGTGAGAATGATTGCAAAGTAATGAATTTCTTGTTTTGAAATTTTCAGACAGAAGAGATGTCCACATGCTTACAACTATTCATGATGAAAGCACTTCACCTGTGACTGTTTGGGGTCAGGTCAGGAAGTACACAAACCTGTGTACATTTCAGACTATTAAAAGCACATGGGAGATGTAGATAGAGTAGATCAAATGTTGGAGCCTTACAATGCTGCTCGAAAGTCATGCATCTGGTACACAATCATTCTCCAGATTCCAAGATGAATTTTGTACAGTTTCAAAAGTCTTGCAATAGGTAGCCTTGTTGCAGCTGAGCAGGCAAGTGCTCCTAGAGTTGGTGTAGTGGAGGATGTGGCTAGATTAAAAGATTGCCACTTTTCTGAGTACATTCCTCCAAACACCCAAAATAGACTTTCTTTGTCGGAGATGTAGAGTCTGTGTCCGAAGAGGAGACGAAAGGAGAGTGGTGTGTCCTGTCCTGAGTGTCGTCCTAATCCTGGCCTGTTTGTGCCCACATGTTTTAAATTGTACCATACATAACTCAATTATTGGGAGCAACCATGAGAGTAAAAGGGAACTGACTGTGGTCTGTATTGCTATATTTTTTCTGTTTAGATACCTGGTTGGCAGTATTTTGATGTGCTTAGTTACACATGTTCTGTATGCAGTAATTTGGTGTTTCATCTTCTTCTAAAAGATTGGTTCTTTCTATTTGAAAAAAAGTTGCTGTTTTAGTTGCATGCTTTATTTTTTCCCATCTGTGCTTTGTGTTATGTGTAATCTGTTAATTGTGGAAGTGTTTTAGAGACAAAAGTGGTGATGTCTGAGTGGCATTTGGCTGGCGGTGTTTGTGGACTGGTGTTTGGCTACCAGTGTGTGTGTACAGTGACCAGCAACAAGTCACTACACACACACACACACCACAACCGAAACGCCAGTCTACACATTCCGCCAGCTTCCAGGCGATGTGATTGTTGTGTCTGAACTGGCATCTGGCTGCTGGTGTGTGGGGGGCCTCTGTCTTGCAGTGTGTGAGAGCTGGCGTTTGGCATTTGGCTGGTGGTGGTGTGTGTGTGTGTAGTAGGAGTGGGCAGAATTTTTAATTCCTCGGTTGTAATTACTCATGTAATGTCGAATTACTAATTGATTCTGCCGTTCTGCCAGCAGAATTAAATCTGATAATAAATTAATACTCATGTCGTCTGTTTGACCTAGAGGAGACGCTGAGCCTCTCGCAATGTAACTGTAATAACAAGCACCCCTTCTAAGATTGTGCTGCATGATTTTACTATACTGCTTGGTGCTTTCCACTCTTTCCACTCCCAGGACTGAGATCCTGCTGCTGATCCCAGGGGGGCACTGGTGCTGCTGTGAATTGGGTGTGTTGGGCCTCACAGATTCACCTTTAAGCCTAAGCAATGGGCATGGGCCCGCACTAATGAGCGGAGGAAAGGCCTGGGACTGGAGCTGGGGCAACAGGGATCAGCCAAAAGACCCAGAGCGACACAGTGAGATGTTCCCACATTTCCTCATGCCGGGAAGTTACAGGTGGCAGTCCTGCCTATATTTCCAAATGCTTGCTGCAACACTTAAGGTCTGTCAGCCACATTGTGTGTGTCAGCGATCTATCTCTTTCCAGTGCCTTGCCAATTACCTTTTGGTATTAGGAGAGATGCAGCCACATGCTTTCTATATGTTGCTGTTATGATGTTGTTATTGGTGTTAACCTATGTTATGGTGTATGCTATGTTGTTAACTGAGGAGCACTATTTTTGGATATAATCTTATGGGATCGCCAGTCATTTTTGAGACATGCTGTCCACCTCTTACCAAAGTTTGTGATTTGAAGACAGCACCACACTACCTTTAAGAAGCCTGACCCCAGAGAGCCACTTTTTGACCAGTTGGAATTGGGGACTAGCCTGTTTTTCCATTAGGGAAGCTCGGCATGATAGATCCTATGAAGAAGGTGAACATGTATTCTGCAACGTCTACTCCTGTTGGGTTGATGAGAGGGCTTCCACTTGTGAACAACAGAAATCAAAATCATTGTCTAGCATCAAACTTGACTGTAACTTGACTTCCCATTTTCTTTTGGACTTCAGTCTGTCAGTAGGGCTTTAGTGGCGGTGATTAGAGGTTCTAGGGGTTTATGAATCTATGATTAGGGGTGTGCGGGACCTCACTGTGTCATCCGTGGCTGTTCAATATTTGCCATAGCAGCTCCTCCATTTGCTCATCGCAAAAGGCAACTGTTGAAAAAGTAGTCAGCGCCTCTACTTTTTTAACACTCACCTTTTGCAGCGAAAACACGGAGGAGCAGCTATGGCAAATATCAAGAACAGCCACGGATCACACAAAGAAGGTGGTCCTGCAAGGTCAACAGCCACCATGAAAGTCTTTTTCTTTTCTTTTTTTTCAAAAGTTGGTGGGGTTGTCGGGGGACCCCGACGGACATGGGAAGAATTACAAGAACATGATACGGCACGGGTGAGAAAGCAAAATGTAGAGTGCAGAGGAAAGGGCAAAGGAGAGAGGCACAAAAAAAGGAAAGGTGGGGTGGGGGAAGCAATGATTGGAAAGCTCACGGGTGAAAAAGAACAACTTGAGACCACACACATTAATGGAACTGCTAAGATGCAGGCATATAAAAAGTACACTTTAAACAAAATTTTAGTAAGCAGCGTTGTTTTACAAATCATCCCCGACTCTGCCCCTTTACGGAATTCCGCAGAATGCAGCAGAATTTTAACTTAATTCAGTGGAATTCCGTGGAGTTCAATTCTGCCAATTCCGCCCATCCCTAGTGCGTAGTTACTTGCTGCTGGTCACTACACACACATCACCAGCAAAATGCCAGTCCACACACTCTGCCAGCTGCCAGACAATTTGATTTCTGTGTTTGTCCTGTGGGTGTATGAAAGTGATGAGCCCTGGAATGGCGCTGTTTGTTGATGTTAGTGTTGTAATGTTCTGGTCCCGCGGCTGGTGGTGTGAATGGTTTTGTATGTGTGGCACATAAAAGGTGTGTGAATGACCTGTAAATCGGTTAGTGCCTTGTTGCGGGTTTACAGCTCATGAGTTGTGAGTCACTGGTTCAGTATTACATAATTATCTTATTAACAGTCAGTCAGTATTTGTAGAGTGCACACTGTCTCCCCTGGGGACATCTCGGCGCTGAAGTCCTGTGTCTCCATTGAAAAGCCAGGTATTGAGCTTCTTTCTGAACTCTGCCAGGGAACGAGCTGTATGGAGGTGGAGGGGTAGGACGGTCTAAGTCTTGGTGGTGATGTAGGAGAAGGGGCAGCCCCCACTGCAGCTCCGATGGATGCAGGGGATGTGTGTGAAGGTGAGTGAGGCAGAGCGCAGGTGTTATGTGGGCAGGTGGAAGTTCAGCCGATGGTTGATGTAGGTTGATTCAGTTGATAGTTGATGTAGTTGATGGTTGATGTAGTCCCTGGTTGTGTAGCTCCTTGTAGGCATGTGTGATCTTGAACTGACATCACTTCTGGATGGGGAGCTAGGGGAGGTCTGTGAGGTGAGGGGTGATGTGGGTCCATTTGGGGAGGTCCAGGATGAGTCTGGCTGTGGTGTTCTGTATAGTCTAGAGTCTTTTGAGAAGTTGGGTAGAGATTCCGGCATAGAGAGCGTTGCAGTCTAGGCAGCTGGTGATGAGGGCCTGAGTGACGGTCTTTCTGGTGTTGATAGGGATCCATCTGAAGATTCTGCGGAGCATGCGGCGGGTGTGGGAGCATGAGGAGGTGACTGCGTTGACTTGTCGTTTCATTGTCAGTTGGCTGTCGAGGGTGATGCCGAGGCTGTGCACGTGGGCTGTCGGTGTGGGCATTGGTTCCCGAGTACTGCTGGCCACCAGCTGTGGTCCCATACCGAGGTGTTCTTCCTGAAGATCAGAACTACTGTTTTGTCAGAGATGAGCTTGAGGCAGCTGTCTCTCATCCATTTTATTATGTCTGTCATGGCGCTCCGGAAGTTGGTTTTGGCATTGGCAGGGTCCTCGGTGAGTGAGAGGATGAGTTGAGTGTCTTTGGCATCGGATATTATGTTGAGGCCGTGGGATATGACGACATCTGCAATGGGAGGCATGTAAATGTTGAATAGGGTGGGGCTGAGAGATGATCCTGGGGTACACTGCAGGTGATGTTCTTGCTTGTGGAGGAGAAGAGGGGCAGTTGAATACTCTGTGTGCATCCTGAGAGGAAAAAGGTATCCATTTGAGTGCGTTTTGCTGTATGCTGGAGGTGTGGAGCCTGTTGAATGCAGCAGAGAGGTCGATGAGGATCAGGGTCACTGTTTCTCTGCAGTTGAGGAGAGATCTGATGTCGTCTGTGGCGGCTATCAGCGCAGTCTCTGTGCAGTGGTTGGCACGGAATACAGATTGTGAGGTGTTGAGTAGTTCCAAGTGTTTGTGAGCTGTTGGTTGATGGATTTCTTGAGTACTTTGGACGGGAAGGGTAGCAAGGTGATCGGTCGGTAGTTTTTGAGGTCACTGGGGTCGTCCAAGGGTTTTATCAGGAGGGCTCTGACCTCCGCGTGTTTCCATCCATCTTGAAAGGTTGCTGTGGAGTGGAGGTGTTGAGGATGCTGGTGAGCCCCGTGCTGAAAGGCTTGGCTCCGAAGTTGAAGAGACTGAGGGGGCAGTGTCGGTCGGCACCCCGGAGTGGATGGACAGCATGATGGTAGAGGTGGTCTGCGCAGTGAGTGGTGATGGTGTGCGTTCGGATGGTGATTGCTGGTTGCTTGAGGTAGTTGAGGCTGGGGGTGGTGGGCTGGTGTTCGAAGTTGTTGTAGATCATGGCTATCTTGCTGCAGGAGTAGTCCGAGAGGGAGTCACAGAGTTCTTGGGAGGAGTAAATGGTGTTCTATGGGGCTGAAGGGTTGGCACATTCCTTGACAATCTTGAATAGTTCCTTCGTGTGGTTGACCCTGGTGTCAATGCGGTCAGTGATGGTTGCTCTCTTGGCTTCCTTGATGCTCGGGTGGTAGTCACTGAGGGCTGTTTTGTGGGTAATTCTGTCGGAGGGGTCCATCGCTTCTCGAGTCGGTAGCAGTTGCTCTTGGTGGTTGTCAGGTCTGGGGTGTACCAGTTGACTTATTTCGAGGAGTTGTTGGTTTCGGCTGGTTTCAGCAGGGCAAATTCATCAGCGCATTTGGTGATCCAGGTGGCGAAGTTCCAGACAGCCTGGTTGAGCTCTGCTGAGGTTTCGGGTTGTGTGGTGCTGAGCGATTGGATCCAGGGTGTCTTGGTGACTTTTCCCCAACAGCGGTGGGTGGGACTGTGGTGCTTGGTGGTTGTATGTTGAGCTCTGCCAGAGATGGTAAAGTTGATGATGGCGTGGTTGGTCTAGGTGAACTCTGTGCTGTGGGTGAATTTGATTCTGTCACTAGAGGTGAAGATGGCGTTGAGTGTGTGTCTGGCTTTGTGCATGGGTTTGGTGACTAGTTGGGTGAGGCTGATGTTGTTGAGGTTCTCTAGGAGGAAGGCAGTGTTGGTGTGGTTGGGGTCTCTGATGTGGAAACTGAGATCGCCGAGCAGGATGTAGTGCTGGGTGTCGATGGCCACGGGGGCGATGAGGTTGGAGATGGATTTGTAGAAGACTGGTCGGGGTCCAGGTGGTCTGCAAGTGAGGGTGCCTCCTATTGTGGTCATGGTGCCTATTTGTAGTTGGAAGTTGAAGTGTTCCATGAGGAGGTGTGGGGTCATCACTGGTGATGGTTCATCGGATGGTTTCCTTGAAGATTATGGCGATGCTTCCTCTTGTCTGTTTGCACGTCCTCTGTGTCTCATCTTGTAGCCGATGGGTGTGGTGGTGGCAATGTCAGGGTTCGCTGTGAGGTTTAGCCAAGTTTCAGTGATGAAGGCCACATCAGGGGAGAAGGTGGTGATGGTGCCCCAAATTTCGATGGCGCGTTTACAGAGGGACCAGACATTGAGTAGGGTGCATTGGAGTGGTGCCGGATTGTGCATAGCCTTGTGCACTTGGGACCCGGTGCGGGCCGATGGTCCTGTGCAGCATGAGAAGTTGCAGTGGTGGCAGGTGAAAGGTCATTTGATTGATTGTGGGGAGGCCATGAAGCAGTTGTTGTTGCAGCATCCTCTAGGGCCAGGAGGTCCTTGGCGGTGTAGCAGTGGATGGTGGAAGGGGCCAGGGGTTCTGGAGCTGGGCGCGGGCCAGGGGTGGACAGGCTCAGATGGGCTTGCCTTTGGCACGCCCGCTGCGCGCAGCCAAGCAGCGGCCTCAATAAGTAGTCCTGGGGTGGGATGGGCTGAGCAGAAGGCAGGAAATCCGGCAAAAAATGGCAGCGAGAGCGGAAAAATGGCAGCAAAACAAGAACAGCCCAATTGGACCACAAACAAACGAAATACCAGCACAAAAGCATTTAAAATACTAAATAAATAGGAAAAGATAACCCATAATTACCAGGCAACTAAATAGTGGGAGGCAATGGACGGGCTGCAGGCTTGAACAGGAGGCTGTGGGACTGAGAAACCGAGTCCCGGTTTCGAGGATCGAGGCAGAGGGAGCGGGGCAGAGACCGGAGGTCAATGGGCTACTCTACATTTTCATGAAATCTTTTGTTATTAAAATGTATAGTTTGAACTTTTCACTCATCCTCTTGCCAAATCTAACCAGTATGTATGTGTACTTGAGTAGTAGATGTTTGTGCAGTAATATTTGTCTTTTCTGTCTTTCTCTGCCAGAGTGCACAATGTCTTTAGGGAAAATCTATCAACCCCAGATATTTTTGTAAACTAGTCACTAGGGGTACTCCAGGGTGGTGTGTCTTGTGTGTGTCCCACAAGGTTTTCTTACCCAGAAGCCCTTACAGTCCTAAAGTGTATGCTAAAAACACATCTTTTCTTCATATTTCTGTGACTCAAAGTACTGGAATCTGCGGGGAGCTGACTTTTCCTGCCAACCAAAGTTCCTGCATGTCTCCTGATAAAGATGGCACCTCACCTGTGTGGGTAGGCCTAGCAGCCGCAATGTGGCAATATCAATAAAAGCTGCAGTTTTTGAGCCTGGGCTCGGCGGCCACCCAGGAAAACCTATCAAACATAGGCATTTCTGAAAACTAGATACCCAGGGGAGTGCAGGTCACTGAGGGAAAGTTTTATTTCGCACAATGCCCTCCAAACCTCAAAATATGCCTAAAATTACACATTTTCCTTGTATTTCTGTGATGTATTCTTCCAGGATCAGAAGGAATGCACAGAATTCCTACCACCCAGAGTTCCCCCTCTTGTCCCAATAAAAATGCTGTCTCACTTGTGTGGCTGGCCCGTGACAGGAACGGATCAAAGTAACGTCAATGGGGCAGCGTTTTTATTGGGATAAGTGGGAGAATGCTGGATGGTAGGAATTTGGTGGATTAATGTCCATACCGAAAATTTACGTCACAGAAATGCAAGGAAAATGCTCAATATTATACAAAGCGTGAGCTTTAAAGGGCAATGTGGGTAAAATACATTGTGGGACCCACACAAGGTACACCACCCTAGACTCCCCTCCATATCTAGTTTTCAGAAATATTTAAGTTTGTTAGATTTCCCTAGGTGGCCGTTGATTCCCGGCCAAAAAGAAGCTGCTACCCCCATTGCCAAATCAGATCATTTTTGTGACATGAAATATTGATGTCCTCAAATTGTATTTTCGGGCCTTCCTGTTGCGGGCGCTAGCCTCAGCACGATTTTTATTGGGAGACTTGGGGTAAAGGTAGGTGGTAGGAAATTTGTTGATCCCTGCAGAAACGTGAGGAAAATGTATTTTTTTAGCCAAAGTTTGAGTTTGCAAGGGCTTCTTTGTAGTGAAATCTGCTGGGAGCCACACATGTCACCCCACCCTGGATTCCCCTATATGTCTAGTATTCAAAACTGTATAGGTTTGGTAGGTTTCCCTAGGTGCCGGCTGACCTAGGGCCCAAAATCCACAGTTAGAGACATTGCAAAAAAGGGTCCGTTTTCAGTGGAAAAATGTGATGCGTCCATATTGAGTTTTGGAGCCTTTCTTGTTGAGGGAACTAGGCTGTACCCACACAAGTGAAGTACTATTTTTATCGGGAGACTTGGGGCAATGATAGGTGGTAGGTAATTAATTGCTCCCTGCAGATTCCAGAACTTCCCATCACAGAAATATGAGGAAAATGTGTTTTTCTTAGTCAATGTTTGAGGTTTGGCAGGGCTTCTGGAAAGGAAAACCTGGCTGGGTCCACACAAGTCAACCCCACCCTGGATTCCCCTTGGTGTATAATTTTAAAAAATGCACAGGTTTGCTAGGTTTCCTTGAGTGCCATCTGACCTAGGGCCATTATTCCACAGATAGGCAGATTGCAAAAAAGGGTCAGTTTTCAGTGGAAAAATATGATGTGTCCATGTAGAGTTTTGGGGCACAGTGTAACGCATGCAAAGTCGGAAAAGGAAGGAGAAATGAAAGCATTTCTCCTTCCTTGCACCTAGTTGAAAAGGGCACAGATTTCTCACGCTAAACCCTATCTACTGTTTTTAGTAAATTGGGTTTAGCATGAGAAACCTTTGGTGGTTGCATGGGAACTCCCATGCACCACCCTTGGCACACCCCCATGGCGCAAAGTAATGCGAAGCAGCGCAATGCGCTGCTTCGCATTACTTTTACGTTATTTCCAGCGCTAAACATGTTTAGCGCTGGAAAGTTAATTAGGAAAAAAGATTTCGTGCCGTTTTGCGTCACTTTTGTGACGCAAACACGGTGCAAAATCTTAGTAAATCTCCCCTCAGTGTCCAACACACTTTACTGATCTTCTACACATTCTGTTCCATGCTTCGAACACCACTGGTATTGTGCATGTTCTAAAATTATTGGATCTGGCTTACTGACTGACTTCAAATCTATTTTTGAACCATTCCTACTATTCTTAGTTATTTGTTATCAAGCCATTTTGGTGGAATATCAATGACTATTTTCATTGCAGGTGTAGTTTCTTCACTTTTGTCTTTCTGTAATGATCAAAATCAACATACCCCTGAATATCAGTGCCACAAAGGTATTGCTTTCTATCTGGGAAGGAGATTTGCTTGCTACTCTGAGTGCACACTGTACTCTATGCTTTTGTAAACTTCAACCTCCTCATAACTTCAATCTTTAGTTACATCCGGGATCTCATATACAGTTGGCGAGAACCAGTATCATTGCAACTTAGTAAAACAAGAAAGTCACTCAGTAGCTACTGTTGTCTGTCTTTATAGCCTTCTTAACCTGGCTTTGTGGCCTTTCAATCATATTTGAATATATTTTTTGGGTTTTTACTACTCTGCATAGTCAATTTAGGCACAAGTCTTTTGCCTAGCTTTTCATTTATCGAAGTACGTATAATTATGTACAGATATATTCACTAAAACTGTTGTCTTGGCAATCTTGAGATGAAGCATGCTTTGCTTTTTCTGCGTATGTGCCCCACATTGCATTTCACTTATTCACATGCAAAATTATCATTGATGTGTGCTTCATTTAGTATAAATTACACATGTTTATCATATAATTGATTTATTATAGATTGTCACATCAATTGCTCTCTCTGTCTCTCTCTCTCTCTCTCTCTCTCTCTCTCTCTCTCTCTAGATATGTGTATATATATATATATTAATCCTCACGCCTGAACGCCACTGAGGAACTTTATACTTGTTTATGAATGCCCAGTGACAACTTAACATCTCAAAGTCACACCTTATAGAAGGCCTACTGCAAACTATCATCTACGAACTGTAGTATATTTTAGACATTAGTCAATATACTCTGCCTGCCGCAACCTACACAATTTCTTACACATAGGGTGAGTTAGCAGTTTTTTACACTAGGTTTGAGAAATCTTAGCACTAATATAATATTTTTGCATAGCACAAGCACTTTAAGTCAACAAGTTTACATGGAACTGAACATATCGATGGTACTGTTTTTGCGAAATTTGCACTTATCTGACATATTTTAAATGATTGTTAATTCCGATTTTAACAACTAGGGGGTCGATTCCGATCTCGGCCGGAAGCGCACCAAATACGATTCGTCCGGAAAAAATACGAGCCCAACGCGTTTTTCCCGACCGATTCGAACAGGCGTCCGAGCGAGCAAGTACGCTGCGCATTACTGCTAAAATTCCGAACGAGCCGTACGTACCCATTCCATCTCCAGTTCCCCGACCGAGCTGGATCCGGAAACGCTGATTCGAGTCGCACGGAAGTAAATACACAGCACCTTCCGGCCGTACAAGTACGATGCGCAATCCGTATGCGCCGAACTGGTCGCTACGTCCGGTACGTCAGAGCATCCGGGAGAGCCGCACATAAGCTCCGATTCGCGCCACAAGATGATCCACGGCTACGAGACGAACAAGCCAGCTACGAGTACGAGTCGAAGCCACGAGAAACCCGAACGAGACGAACCAACCATGAATCCCATCGCGCAGGTCCTACCAATACTCTACATCTATTACCGGAACCGGTACGGACGCGTACGGCGCAGACGGTAACTCAAACACCCACTACACAAACAAACGACACGTACCCGACATATGTCACACACACATAGGGATGCAGAAATGACGTACACTAGCAACATCAGAACCATAGGGGCGGGATGGCTATCACCAATGCCATACACACCCATAGGGGCCTGGATGCCTACCACTACCATCACCCCTACTCATGGGGGGCTGGATGCCCACCACTACCACCACCCCTACTCATGGGGGCCTGGATGCCTACCACTACCACCACCCCTACTCATGTGGGCCTGGATGCCTACCACCACCACCACCACCCCTACTCAGGGGGGGCAGGATGCCTACCACTACCACCACCCCTACTCATGGGGGGCTGGATGCCTACCACGACCACCACCCCTACTCATGGGGGCCTGGATGCCTACCACTACCACCACCCCTACTCATGGGGGCCTGGATGCCTACCACTACCACCACCCCTACTCATGGGGGGCTGGATGCCTGTCACTACCACCACCCCTACTCATGGGGGGCTGGATGCCTGTCACTACTACCATCCCCACTCATAGGGGAATTGATGCCTACCACTACCACCACCCCAACTCATGGGGGGCTGGATGCCTGTCACTACTACCATCCCCACTCATAGGGGAATTGATGCCTACCACTACGGCCACCCCTACTCACGGGGGCCTGGATGCCTACCACCACCACCACCCCTACTCAGGGGGGGGCTGGATGCCTGTCACTACCACCACCCCTACTCATGGGGGGCTGGATGCCTACCACTAGCACCACCCCTACTCATGGGGGGCTGGATGCCCACCACTACCACCACCCCTACTCATGGGGGCCTGGATGCCTATCACTACCACCACCCCTACTCATGGGGGCCTGGATGCCTACCACCACCACCACCACCCCTAATCAGGGGGGGCTGAATGCCTGTCACTACCACCACCCCTACTCATGGGGGGCTGGATGCCTACCACTACCAACACCCCTACTCATGGGGGCCTGGATGCCTACCACCACCACCACCCCTACTCAGGGGGGGCTGGATGCCTACCACCACCCCTACTCATGGGGGGCTGGATGCCTACCACTACCACCACCCCTACACAGGAAGGGCTGGATGCCTGTCACTACCACCACCCCTACTCATGGGGGGCTGGATGCCTGTCACTACTACCATCCCCACTCATAGGGGAATTGATGCCTACCACTACCACCACCCCTACTCATGGGGGCCTGGATGCCTACCACCACCACCACCCCTACTCGGGGGGCTGGATGCCTGTCACTACCACCACCCCTACTCATGGGGTGCTGGATGCCTACCACTACCACCACCCCTACTCATGGGGGGCTGGATGCCCACCACTACCACCACCCCTACTCATGGGGGCCTGGATGCCTATCACTACCACCACCCCTACTCATGGGGGCCTGGATGCCTACTACCACCACCACCCCTACTCAGGGGGGGCTGAATGCCTGTCACTACCACCACCCCTACTCATGGGGGGCTGGATGCCTACCACTACCACCACCCCTACTCATGGGGGCCTGGATGCCTACCACCACCACCACCCCTACTCAGGGGGGGCTGGATGCCTACCACTACCACCACCCCTACACTGGAAGGGCTGGATGCCTGTCACTACCACCACCCCTACTCATGGGGGGCTGGATGCCTGTCACTACTACCATCCCCACTCATAGGGGAATTGATGCCTACCACTACCACCACCCCTATTCAAGGGGGCCTGGATGCCTACCACCACCACCACCACCCCTACTCGGGGGGCTGGATGCCTGTCACTACCACCACCCCTACTCATGGGGTGCTGGATGCCTACCACTACCACCACCCCTACTCATGGGGGGCTGGATGCCCACCACTACCACCACCCCTACTCATGGGGGCCTGGATGCCTACCACTACCACTACCACCACCCCTACCCCTACTCATGGGGGCCTGGATGCCTACCACCACCACCACCCCTACTCAGGGGGGGCTGGATGCCTACCACTACCACCACCCCTACTCATGGGGGGCTGGATGCCTACCACTACCACCACCCCTACTCATGGGGTGCTGGATGCCTGTCACTACTACCATCCCCACTCATAGGGGAATTGATGCCTACCACTACCACCACCCCTACTCATGGGGGCCTGGATGCCTACTGTGAGAAGTTGGCCTGGCATATGCTGTCCACTAATTAAAGTGGGCACCGTGCACCAGTCCAAATCGACTCTTATGGTAGGTAGGTTAAAGACAACCTTATTGAAAGCTATCCTAGTGGTAGCTGTGGAGAGCAGCCTTCAGGCTAAGTCTTGAAGGAATGTAAAGCAGCTTGTTTTACCAGTCTATAATCTCTTGAGTGACCAAATGAAAGAGCACCACACCAGGTATATATTCAAAATATATGTATTTATTACTAAACACACCCCTCTAGTCTCTTTATGAGGCTAGAGTTCGAAGTACATAGGTTATAAGATCTTAAATCACAGTAATAGCACAAATACACGTTTGGGCCCTAGGGGCGTTCCAAACCATATACCAATAAAGTGGTATGCGAACCACGACTGAACTAGACACTAGGCCTAGAGCCTCTAGAAGTGCTTGGACCACAAGGAACCACCCAAGGTAGTGACACAGGGGACCCACGGGAGACGCGTGCAGTGTAAATACACAACCGCGATACGCCGTTAACTTCTATGGAGAAAGTCGGGATCGGGAAAATAGAGGAAAGGGACACTTTAAAGAGGACTAGGACAAAACCCTTTGAGATCTAGGACTTTGAAGAGTCTCTACCCACGGGAGCACCGGAGTACTCGTGTTACCTCACCCAGGAAGCCGGGTGCATAGGTGCCTTTCGGGGTCGGGTTTCGTCGTCGTTTCTTATGGCGATCTGCTGCAAAGTGCTGCTGGCGACCAGGAGAAAAGTGTCCGGGTGGATCCAAGAGTGGATCGGAGTTCTGAAGAACCTGAAAGCAGAGGGGACAGAGTCTGGGTCACTAGCCAGTGACCAGGAGGGCGATGGACAGATGCCCACCGATGTCGAGTGCTTCAAGTTCGTTGACGGTCGTCTTGACTCTTCAGCCACGAGGTCCGGGAGGCGTTGTCGGCGACCAGGAGCAGGATTCGGGCTGTTGCTCGATGTCTGTCGAGTGCAGAGGTGTCGGCGACCAGATTGGACCCAACAGGCCTTGGCAACGGCAAGTCTCGAGTAAGATGTAGATCGTCGATGATGCAGACCAGCAAGGTCTGGGGAACTCACCCAGCAAGGGTAAGTGAGGGCAGGCCTGGAGCAACCAGACTGCCAAGTAAAGAAAAGATTGGCCTTCGGTAAGGGCTACTAGCCAACGGGCTAGCGACCGCGAAGGAGCCTCGTGACGCCGCACGTGGAGCTGGCTTACAGGACACTCGTGGAGTGGGGGCCAGTGATCTTCGGTGCAGGTGGTGCTGGAGGCTAGGGCTACTCGGAGCCCAAAGCACGACTTCTTGGGAGACCCAGAAGATGGTGCACTTGCAAGTGTGCTCGGTGTCCAGGGGTCACGGTCTCAAGTCACCCACGATAGCCACGGGCCTCAGCTTTGCTGGGGACTCAGGGTAGCCTCGGGGAAGTCTGAGAATCCACCTCTGGTGATGCGATGACTTCGGCGTCCGACGGGAGCTTCAGTAATGCGAACCGGACAGATGCTTCTTTGGTGCCTGCCAAGCAGGGAGTCACTCCTTGACCCCAAGGGAGATTCTTCAGTCCTCTAATCTTGTCGTAGAGCGTCGAAGGTCCAGGATTCCGTGTCAGAGTTTCGTCCAGGTATAATCTAAAGTCCTAAGGACTGGGTTCCTACCTTTATTCCAAAAATAGGGGATGGACTACTCTGTGGCCCCACCTATGGGTGGGTCAGGGCAGAGGGGTGGCTACACCCCTTTCCCTTTGTCCAGTTCGCGCCAAAGCAGGGGCTGCAAGCCCCTGATCCGGTTTGAACTGGGGTATGCACAGGGACACCAAATGTGCCCCCAGTGCAGGACTTCAAAGCACCCGAAAGTGCTCCCGCCCAGCCCCAATACACATTGTCCTGTCTGGGGAGGTGGTCACACCTCCCTGGGACAGGAAACCTATTGTCCAGGCCTCCCCTGCCGGAGTTTCGTCCAGCAGCAGGAGGCCAGACTCGTGTCTGTGGCAGCAGCATCCATTTTGTGATGCCAGGGCTCTGGAAAGAAGTTACCGGACTCGTCAGAGTTAACATGCCTTTCCCTCTAGAAGGGTGGAATGCTACCCCCGCCGCCAGGATTGGCGGGGGGTAGTATTCCAAGATGTTTGACACCAAACACGACATGTTTAGGTGCAGCCATTCCATAGTTAGCATTTTACCGCGAGGATATAATGCGTTTAAGAGTATATGGTCAGGCTGCACTACAAACAGCATCAGAGATGGTCTCCGAACGCTGCAGAGGGGCCCTGCTCATGCAGGGGCACCCTCTCACATAAGAACCATGCACTCTGCCTTTAGGATTGATAAGGCCTGCCTTAGGAGTGACTTATAGGTTTATATGTGTGTATGCTTTTAGTGATATAGGTAACCTATACCACAGCAAGGGGTGCATGCACCACCTTACCCAGGCTGCAGTAGCAGACCTGTGGTGTCAGTTTGGATGGCCTACCAGGGGTGGCATAATACATGCTGCAGCCCCTGGCAGGCCTCTGAGGTACCTATGCCCTTGGTACATAGTATACCATATACTAGGGACTTACAAGGGCACTCCAGATCCCAATCAGTGATGTGCCTAAGGCACATGGAGACCCTTTTAAAGAGGAAACAGCTAGGCTGGGGTTCTGAATAGCAGGGCCCCAGCCAGACTAATGTCGAAAACCAGTGAAGTATCAGCAAAAAGTGGGGGTACCCCTGTGAAGCAGATCCTACTCTCCTACACAACTCCCCCCAAACGTAGGGACATTAAACTAACCTTGCCCAGTTAAGTCTTCATGTTCTAAGTGGAAATACCTAGAGAGTCCATCTGCATTCGCATGGTTACTCCCAGGCCTATGTTCCACTGTAAAGTCCATCCCCTGTAGGGAAATGGACCACCTAAGCAGTTTGGGGTTTTCACCCTTCATTTGTTTTAGCCATAAGAGGGGCTTATGGTCTGTCTGAACCAGGAAGTGTGTACCAAACAAGTATGGCCTCAACTTCTTCAGAGCCCAGACCACAGCAAAGGCCTCCCTCTCTATGGCTGACCAACGTTTCTCTCTAGGGGTCAGCCTTCTGCTAATAAAAGCTACTGGCTGATCCTGACCTTCTTCATTCAATTGTGACAGTACAGCCCCTACCCCCAATTCAGATGCATCTGTTTGAACAATGAACTTCTTGGAGTAATCAGGACTCTGCAGAATTGGAGCAGTGCACATGGCCTGCTTGAGGTCATCAAATGCCTTTTGACAGCTAACTGTCCACTGAACCTTTTTGGGCATTTTCTTAGAAGTTAAGTCATTCAAGGGTGTCACTATTGATCCATACCCCTTGACAAATCTCCTATAGTACCCAGTCAGGCCTAAGAAGGCTCTCACCTGAGTCTGGGTAGTGGGAGCAGTCCAGTCCATGATGGTCTGGATCTTGCTCTGCAAAGGTTGAACCTGGCCTCCACCCACAAGGTGGCCCAGGTACACAACCTGACTCTGCCCTATCTGGCACTTAGTGGCCTTGATAGTCAGGCCTGCCTTTTGCAGGGCCTGTAAAACATTCCTGAGGTGGACCAGGTGATCCACCCAGGTGGAGCTAAAGACAGCAATATCATCTAGATAAGCTGCACTATAGGCCTCCAGTCCTGTGAGAACTGTGTTCACCAACCTCTGGAAAGTGGCAGGTGCATTTTTCAGACCAAAGGGCATCACCACAAATTGATAATGCCCACTAGGGGTTGAAAATGCTATTTTGGGCTTTACAGCATCAGCTAGTCTGATCTGCCAGTAGCCAGCTGTTAGGTCAAATGTGCTGAGATATTTGGCAGAGGCCAAAGTATCTATGAGCTCATCTGCCCTGGGTATTGGATGGGCATCAGTCCTAGTGACTGCATTGAGGCCCCTGTAGTCTACACAAAACCTCATCTCTCTTTTCCCACCACTGGTGTGAGGTTTAGGTACTAGGACTACTGGACTAGCCCAAGGGCTATCTGAGGGCTCAATCACTCCCAATTCCAACATCTTCTGGACTTCAGTCCTGATACAGTCCCTGACATGGTCAGGTTGCCTATAAATCTTGTTTTTAATAGGCAGACTGTCCCCAGTGTCCACTTCATGAGTGCACCAGGTGGTCTGACTGGGTGTCAGAGAAAACATATGTCTAAACTGATTGAGGACTTGCCTGCAATCAGTTTGTTGCTGGGTAGTGAGGCTGCCTGCCAAGGCTACACCATCAACTGACCCATCGTCAGGGTTCTGTGAGAGCAGGTCAGGGAGTGGGTCACTCTCTTCCTCCTGCCCTTCATCAGTAGCCATGAGCAAGCCCATGTCTGCCCTGTCCACATATGGCTTAAGTCTGTTGACATGGAGAACCCTGTGGGGACTCCTGGGTGTTCCCAGGTCTACTAAGTAAGTGACCTCACCCTTCTGTTCAACAATAGTGTGGGGTCCACTCCATTTGTCTTGGAGAGCTGCTGGGGCCACTGGCTCCAACACCCACACCTTCTGTCCTGGCTGGTAAACAGTTAGGACAGCCTTTTGGTCATGCCAGGCCTTTTGAAGTTCCTGGCTAGCCTCAAGGTTTTTGGTTGCCTTTTTCATGTACTCAGCCATCCTGGAGCGGAGACCAAGTACATAGTCCACTATATCTTGCTTTGGGGGCTTGAGAGGTAACTCCCATCCTTCCTTCACCAAGCACAGTGGACCCCTCACAGGGTGGCCAAACAGAAGTTCAAAAGGGCTGTAACCAACCCCTTCTGAGGCACCTCCCTATATGCGAATAAAAGGCAGGGCAAGAGTATGTCCCATCTACGCCTAAGCTTTTCTGGGAGCCCTTTAATCATGCCCTTCAAGGTTTTGTTAAATCTCTCAACTAAACCATTGCATTGTGGGTGATAGGGTGTGGTGAACTTATAAGTAACTCCACACTCCTTCCACATTGCCTTTAAGTACCCAGACATGAAGTTTGCACCCCTGTCTGATACCACCTCCTTAGGAAAGCCCACTCTTGAGAAAATTCCCAGGAGGGCCCTTGCCACCACAGGTGCTGTAGTGGTCCTAAGGGGTATAGCCTCTGGATACCTGGTGGCATGATCCACTACCACCAGTATAAATCTGTGCCCAGATGCTGTTTGGGGATCCATGGGACCAACAATGTCAATCCCTACCCTCTCAAAGGGCACCCCCACCACAGGTAGTGGTATCAGGGGGCCTTTGTAGTGCCACCTGCTTTGCCACTGGCTTGGCAGGTTACACAGGAGCGACAAAACTCCTTACTGTCTTCAGACATGTGGGGCCAGTGAAAGTGAGGGACAATTCTGTCCCAAGTCTTGTTCTGGCCCAGGTGTCCTGCTAAGGGAATATCATGGGCTAGGGTCAATAGGAAGCCCCTGAACTTCAAAGGTATTACCAACCTCCTGGTAGCACCAGGCTTGGGGTCTCTACTCTCTGAGTACAGGAGTCCATCATCCCAATACACTGTATGGGGACCACTAGCTTTCCCAGCAGCCTCAGCAGCAGCTTGCTGTCTGAGGGGTTCAAGGAGGGGCAGCTCTGCTGCTCCTGGCTCAGATCTGCCCTAGAAGGTCCCCCTGTCCCCAAGAACTCAACCTGGTCAGGCTCAAGTTCCTCTGGGACAGTTCCTTCTTCAGGGCTGAGATCATCCCCCTCAAGGGACTGATCTTCCTCCTGAGCCAAGGGGAAGGCACTGCCTTAACCCTACTACTCCTCCTCTTGGAAGGCACTTGGTCCATTCTTCCAGAATCCAAGGCCTGTTCAGTTTTAGACAGTTTAGCTTGTGACCTGGTCACAGCAAACACATCTGCAGGGATCCCCAGCATTTCTGCATGGGTCCTGAGCTCCACTTCTTCCCAAGCAGAAGTCTCTAAGTCATTGCCAAGCAAGCATTCGACTGGTAGGTTTGCACTTACCACAACCTTCTTAAGGCCAGTTACCCCTCCCCAGGAGAAGTTAACAACTGCCAGAGTATGGTCTGTTCTGACATTGCTAGCATTGGTCACTTGGTACATTTCACCAAGTATAACTTGCCCAGGTAGCACAAGGTCTTGTGTCACCATTGTGACACTTGCCCCTGTGTCCCTAAATGCCAAAGCCTCTCGTCCATTGATTAAAGGCTGTTGTCTGTACTTGCCCAGATTACTGGGACTCACAGTGGAGGTCACATCCATGCCTCCATCACAGACTAACACAGCCTGAGTCAGTTCCCTGACTAAGTCAGAGCCCAACTCAGTTCCCAGGGTGAACCCTACTAAACCCTTTGCTGGAGCACTTCCACCAACTGTACTAGGGGGAACAGGTGCATTAGGGGCATTGGTGGATGCTGGACTGGAGTCTTTGGACTTGGTGCAATCACTGGTCCAGTGGGTCTTTGCTTACAGACCTTGCACCATGGTTTTCTTTGGCCTTTACCCTTGGTAGACTGGGAATCCCCACCAGAAGAAGATTTTTGGGGGCCTGATGAAGACTTTTGATCTTTACCCTTCTCCCCACCCTTGTCAGAGTTCTTAGCATCTTGCTTCTTGGTTTCCCCACCTTGGTTCTGTACCTTCTGCTTCACCCTGGTTCTGACCCATTTGTCTGCCTTCTTTCCCAATTCTTGGGGAGAGGTCAGATCAGAGTCAACCAGGTACTGATGCAACAGCTGGTTTTGACAGTTATTAAGAATCTGCTCCCTCATTATCAGATTATACAATCCTGAGAAGTCACACACCTTACTGCCCATCAACCAGCCTTCCAGAGCCTTGGCAGAACAATCCACATAGTATACCCAGTCTTGAGTCTGTGCTTTTTGGGTGTCTCTGAACTTCAACCTGTACTGTTCAGTGGTTAGGCCAAACCCATCAATAAGAGCACTCTTCAAGACCTTGTAATTGTCAGCATCCTCCTCTCTAACAGTGAGGAGCTTGTCTCTACCTTTGTCAGCAAAGGAGAGCCACAAGATTGCTGCCCACTGCTCCTGAGGGACCTTCTGTACTTTACAGGCCCTCTCTAAAGCAGTTATCCATTTGTGGATATCATCCCCACTCTGGTAGGGAGGGACAATCTTGCTCAGGTTCCTATGGTCATAGGACCTTTCCCTATCTCTAGGGACATGGCTGCCACCATGGGACTCTAGTCCCAACTTTCTTCTCTCTCTAAGGAGATCTAGGGATTCTCTATCTAAAGCCAATTGCTTCTTCCTGATCTCCAGTTGAGTTTCCTCATACTGGACCAGTCTCTTTCTTCTCTCATGAGAGGATTCCCTCCTGTGAGAAGAAACAGAGCTCCCTATGGAGGTGCCAGAGTGGTTAGACTCCTGAGAAGGAGACCTAGACTTTCTGAGCACACTCATAATCCTTCCTGGGGGGACAAAGGTGTGGTTCTCCAGATCCTCATCTTCATCTTCCCCAGAAGGGATTGGGTTTTCCAGGTCAGGGTCATTGTCACCCTCCTGGTCAGTTTCAGAGGGGGCTGGGGTAGTAGTACCCCTGGCCCCTTCCTCATCTGCTGGCCCACCCTCTGCTCCTACCCCTTCAGTCTCTGAGGACTTACTAAGATCATAAGCCACCAACATCTCCTGGAGGTGTTGGGTGGTGGGACTTTGGCCTGTCCTTAATTTCCTCACGTTACACAAAGCTCTCAGTTCCAAGAATGGGAGTGTGTCATACTTGGAGGGGGAAGCTCAATGGCTTCCTGCAGGGCATCTCTAGATCCTGTTTTTAAAGACATTACTAGTGTGGTGTGGTGTATGCACTACCTACTCTAGTGTGGCCTACTAAACTCTCTTGAGTTGTAGAAAGGGTTGTGCTATCCCTTAACACACAACTCTAAGTTCAGTAGAACTTACTGATATTCTAAGCTTAAATTATATGTACCTTAGGTACCTTTAGTGGTTTTCAGTTGATCAATTCAATTGAGATTATCTGGTAAAACAATTGCAAGCTGGAATCCCACACGCTGCACACCAATGTGAGAAGTTGGCCTGGCATATGCTGTCCACTAATTAAAGTGGGCACCGTGCACCAGTCCAAATCGACTCTTATGGTAGGTAGGTTAAAGACAACCTTATTGAAAGCTATCCTAGTGGTAGCTGTGGAGAGCAGCCTTCAGGCTAAGTCTTGAAGGAATGTAAAGCAGCTTGTTTTACCAGTCTATAATCTCTTGAGTGACCAAATGAAAGAGCACCACACCAGGTATATATTCAAAATATATGTATTTATTACTAAACACACCCCTCTAGTCTCTTTATGAGGCTAGAGTTCGAAATACATAGGTTATAAGATCTTAAATCACAGTAATAGCACAAATACACGTTTGGGCCCTAGGGGCGTTCCAAACCATATACCAATAAAGTGGTATGCGAACCACGACTGAACTAGACACTAGGCCTAGAGCCTCTAGAAGTGCTTGGACCACAAGGAACCACCCAAGGTAGTGACACAGGGGACCCACGGGAGACGCGTGCAGTGTAAATACACAACCGCGATACGCCGTTAACTTCTATGGAGAAAGTCGGGATCGGGAAAATAGAGGAAAGGGACACTTTAAAGAGGACTAGGACAAAACCCTTTGAGATCTAGGACTTTGAAGAGTCTCTACCCACGGGAGCACCGGAGTACTCGTGTTACCTCACCCAGGGAAGCCGGGTGCATAGGTGCCTTTCGGGGTCGGGTTTCGTCGTCGTTTCTTATGGCGATCTGCTGCAAAGTGCTGCTGGCAACCAGGAGAAAAGTGTCCGGGTGGATCCAAGAGTGGATCGGAGTTCTGAAGAACCTGAAAGCAGAGGGGACAGAGTCTGGGTCACTAGCCAGTGACCAGGAGGGCGATGGACAGATGCCCACCGATGTCGAGTGCTTCAAGTTCGTTGACGGTCGTCTTGACTCTTCAGCCACGAGGTCCGGGAGGTGTTGTCGGCGACCAGGAGCAGGATTCGGGCTGTTGCTCGATGTCTGTCGAGTGCAGAGGTGTCGGCGACCAGATTGGACCCAACAGGCCTTGGCAACGGCAAGTCTCGAGTAAGATGTAGATCGTCGATGATGCAGACCAGCAAGGTCTGGGGAACTCACCCAGCAAGGGTAAGTGAGGGCAGGCCTGGAGCAACCAGACTGCCAAGTAAAGAAAAGATTGGCCTTCGGTAAGGGCTACTAGCCAACGGGCTAGCGACCGCGAAGGAGCCTCGTGACGCCGCACGTGGAGCTGGCTTACAGGACACTCGTGGAGTGGGGGCCAGTGATCTTCGGTGCAGGTGGTGCTGGAGGCTAGGGCTACTCGGAGCCCAAAGCACGACTTCTTGGGAGACCCAGAAGATGGTGCACTTGCAAGTGTGCTCGGTGTCCAGGGGTCACGGTCTCAAGTCACCCACGATAGCCACGGGCCTCAGCTTTGCTGGGGACTCAGGGTAGCCTCGGGGAAGTCTGAGAATCCACCTCTGGTGATGCGATGACTTCGGCGTCCGACGGGAGCTTCAGTAATGCGAACCGGACAGATGCTTCTTTGGTGCCTGCCAAGCAGGGGAGTCACTCCTTGACCCCAAGGGAGATTCTTCAGTCCTCTAATCGTGAGTAGAGCGTCGAAGGTCCAGGATTCTGTTTCAGAGTTTCGTCCAGGTATAATCTAAAGTCCTAAGGACTGGGTTCCTACCTTTATACTAAAGATAGGGGTTGGACTACTCTGTGGCCCCACCTATGGGTGGGTCAGGGCAGAGGGGTGGCTACACCCCTTTCCCTTTGTCCAGTTCGCGCCAAAGCAGGGGCTGCAAGCCCCTGATCCGGTTTGAACTGGGGTATGCACTAGGGACACCAAATGTGCCCCCAGTGCAGGACTTCAAAGCACCCGAAAGTGCTCCCGCCCAGCCCCAATACACATTGTCCTGTCTGGGGAGGTGGTCACACCTCCCTGGGACAGGAAACCTATTGTCCAGGCCTCCCCTGCCGGAGTTTCGTCCAGCAGCAGGAGGCCAGACTCGTGTCTGTGGCAGCAGCATCCATTTTGTGATGCCAGGGCTCTGGAAAGAAGTTACCGGACTCGTCAGAGTTAACATGCCTTTCCCTCTAGAAGGGTGGAATGCTACCCCGCCGCCAGGATTGGCGGGGGGTAGTATTCCAAGATGTTTGACACCAAACACGACATGTTTAGGTGCAGCCATTCCCATAGTTAGCATTTTACCGCGAGGATATAATGCGTTTAAGAGTATATGGTCAGGCTGCACTACAAACAGCATCAGAGATGGTCTCCGAACGCTGCAGAGGGGCCCTGCTCATGCAGGGGCACCCTCTCACATAAGAACCATGCACTCTGCCTTTAGGATTGATAAGGCCTGCCTTAGGAGTGACTTATAGGTTTATATGTGTGTATGCTTTTAGTGATATAGGTAACCTATACCACAGCAAGGGGTGCATGCACCACCTTGCCCAGGCTGCAGTAGCAGACCTGTGGTGTCAGTTTGGATGGCTCTACCAGGGGTGGCATAATACATGCTGCAGCCCCTGGCAGGCCTCTGAGGTACCTATGCCCTTGGTACATAGTATACCATATACTAGGGACTTACAAGGGCACTCCAGATCCCAATCAGTGATGTGCCTAAGGCACATGGAGACCCTTTAAAGAGGAAACAGCTAGGCTGGGGTTCTGAATAGCAGGGCCCCAGCCAGACTAATGTCGAAAACCAGTGAAGTATCAGCA